>OX016541.1:139842938-141103107 GCA_943590905.1 Sphaerophoria taeniata
CAATGGTTTTTATAATTCAAGGTTAACAAAAATAAAAACACAAAATTAACGTCATCTGTTGAGATATTCAACTTTCTATACTTAACACCCAGCTTTAGCACCTTTCAATACATAACACCCAGCCTAAGCACCTTTCAATCGAGGCTCGATGTTGACTTGGTCATAAACGTCAAATTTTCGCATCGGTTTCATTCATGTCGTATTATCGTGTTGAATTTGTTAAGCGTGGGTTTTTTTTTTATATTCGCTTTTCGGTGTTTTATTAAATGTTTATATTAATATTTTATGTTGTGTTGTGTTGTGTTAATTAAGGTAAGTAAATTATTTTGTTGTATATTGTTAATTACATATATTTATGTTGATTGTAGATTGGAATACTTATATTGTCATATGCTTGTTCCTACGTATTGTATTTGTTGTAATTCAGAATATTGCAATTTCTTCTCATAATATTTGTTGTTGCTTTTTCCCAACAGGTTGTCTCGACGTTGGATATTACTTCGTTGCATTGGTAAGTTGTTGTTTGCATGGCCTTGAATTTGTAATCCGTTTGTTATTTTTCTTTCAGATTTTGTTTTTGTACAACTCCTCGAGTAAAACTGGAACTCGAGTTTTATGCTTGCAATGTGAGGTAAAATGCATTTACGTTGGTTTTTTATGATTATCGCCTAAGGTGAAATTATTTTAATGTGGAATTTTATTTTTATTCACTATCCTTTTGCTTTTATGATTAATTTAGTATTTTCAATTTATTTGATGTATTCAGTTTAATTCATTTCTTGATTTTGAGTTGATAATGGTTTTAATTTTTGTTTTGTTTGATTTTATAACGTATTTTTTTTGTTTTGTGATTTGAGTGGGTTTCTTGTATGAATGAATATGTTTATTTTACGAGTGTGTTTTGAATTCGGTTGTGCAAGTGTGTTTTATATTTTGAATTAGCGGTTGTTTATAATGAGTGATTTAATTTTGGTTTTGAATGCTATTGAAAAATATTTATAAAGTGGACTGTATCAATTTTTACCAGTTTGTATGCATTTACTTACGCTTTGTTTGTTTAAAATCTTGTTATATTGTGTGGAATTCATGAGTGATTGGATTATAGTGTGTTTTTCATTTTATTTGAATGAATGATCTTGTGGGTTTTATTTTGAGTGTGAATGAGTTCGCATATGAGTGTGTTGAATATTAGGAATGAATTTGTTGTATTTTGGTGTGAGTTTGTTTTCAGTTTGATAATCAAATGTTTGTAATGAATTTGATTTGATGAATGAGTTTTATATGAGTGAGTTTCTTATAAGTATGTTTTTAATTCATGAATTTTATTGATAAATTGAGTTTTGTTGCAAAAACATTCGATTGTTTTCATTGACTTTGGTTTAATGAGTGTGATGTGAATGAGTTTTGTTTTCAATGAGAATAGGGTCGTGGCACCAGTTACCGAACAGTTAACGGACTATAAGGAAAGAACATGTTGCAAAAAATACTATAACTGAGTTTAGCATTATAATTTTAGTTTTTTCTGAAATATTATCTCAAATATTTTCATGTTTGATACTTTTTTTCTCCATAAACATTGTCACTAAATATTAAAAAAAGATTTAATTGAAAATAAGCATTTTCTCCTATTCTCGAACACCTTATTTTGATTGTTTCCTAAGCTCGAACACGGAGTTTCCTATTTTCGAACACTGGAACCAAAAAGTCTTTACCGTTAGTGGTTGGAAAACCATTTTAAAGCCAAAATTTTCTTTATTTTTACATATTTTTCATTATATAAATATGTAAATAATAGTATGATCCATTGGCAAAAATAAAATAAGTAAAAATCTCATTTGAAATATTCTCAAAGGTGATAAGTTTTATCTTTAAAATGAATACATGCACTTAAGTTCTATTTTTTAAATAGTCAGTGCGATTTATATTTGAAAATCTACAATATAGGAAGTAGTTGTCACATCATGTATCGAGAAAAAAAATAATACTTAGGGGCTTGAGAGTTGAGAGCTTTTTTAATAGGCGGGGAGCCCTCAATCCTGAAAGTGCACTTACACGGATTTCAAAATTTTTTATATTAAAAGATAGTTTATAGAAATACCAACAAATTAAGCCCAGTATGACGAGGCCTATCCTGGCACCAGTATTTTTTGGCAATTTTTTGCATTATTAATAATTATTGATAATTTGCACTTATCGCGGATTTTAATTTTAACTAGCGCATATTATTGGAAATTTAATGTGCTTTCAGGAAAAAATGGTATGACAGCTGCCATCCTGGCACCAATGTCTGTCATACCTATTTTAAAAACATATGAGTGACAAAATTTTAAAATAGGTATGACAGACATTGGTGCCAGGATGGCAGCTGTCATACCATTTTTTCCTGAAAGCACATTAAATTTCCAATAATATGCGCTAGTTAAAATTAAAATCCGCGATAAGTGCAAATTATTAATAATGCAAAAAATTGCAAGAAATACTGGTGCCAGGATAGGCCTCGTCATACCGGGCTTAATTTGTTGGTATTTCTATAAACTATCTTTTAATATAAGAAATTTTGAAATCCGTGTAAGTGCACTTTTAGGATTGAGGGCTCCCGGTGTATAAACAAACAAAATTTTTCAAAAAATTAATTTTGTTAATTTAATATTTTTTTAACGTTTATTTTTTCTACATCTCTCAGCAAGAATTGATTTGAAGTTTTTATGGATTTGACCCAGTTTGTTAAAATTTACTTATAAATTATAAGCCATTCTTTTCGCAGAGCTTCTTAAGCTCTCCTACAGATCCGTAGCTTCTTCCTTCTCCATCAATTCCCCTGTCTTTGACTACCAAAAGATTCTGCATCTATGAGCTTAACATCGGGCAGTTGCATCAATGTCACCGAATTAAGCTCCAACCAATGAGTTGTTTCCCGATTTGTATGAATTTTCGTATTGTCCCGCTGAAAAACCATAGTGATCAGCCAAACAGGTATCAAACTGATGGCAGCACTTAAACATAATCCCGACTGTTGATTTTTGATGACGTAAATCGAATTTCGAAGCACCCTACTGAAGAAAAAGCTCACCATCACCATATCATCAGTGAATCTCCACCAAAATTAGGCCATCGAAATATTTCGGTTCGTTTCGTAAATCACTCAAATATCCATTAATCCTTCCGGATCATTTAGATTCTATTTCTTCTCATCAGAAAAAATTACCTTTAATCGAATTTGAAGGCACATATTGAAAAAAACCTCTAATTGAAACTTACGGATTCCAATCCCGATCTAGAACATGAAAGAAAAGGGTGTTCGAAAATAGGATTTTGTCTTTTTTCACTGTTTCCTGTTTCCGAACACACTTGTTCGGAAATAGGCAACTCGGTAATATTTAGTTTCCTTTCTTCGAACAGTCAAAAATCATAGCATAATTTTACTTTTTTTCATCAAACAATTTAAAATATCAATAATCTGGCAGACATAGTTATTTTAAAACACTGGGAAAAGAATTTACTCAAATATTTTTTTCTTCAAAGCATTTTTTCAGGAAGTCCAAATCTAGTTTTTTTTTTGAAAAATGTATCAAAACCGTATCGAGGGAAACCTTCCACTGAACTGAATTTTTTGCTGTCTTAAGATATTTTAATTTTAATGAAACGTTTTACCTATTTGTTAAAAAAAAAATGCCCACATGTTTTTGTGCAGTTTTCATTACGAAAAACGTTAAAATAACGAAACTGCAACCATATTTCTCAAAAGTGTTCGGTAACTGGGGACGTTCGGTAACAGGTGCCACTACCCTATTTATTTTATTTATTGAGTGATTTTTGCATGAGTGAGTCTTCATTCTTTCTTTATGTGAGTGAGTTTTAAGTTAAGTTTCTTATAAGTGAGTTTTGATTGTGTGTGACTTGGCATTAAACTATTGTACATTCGTCGGTGTTTGTGTTCGAAGGTAGCGGGCATATTTTAGCAATCGGTCTCTTGAATTCACCATGTTGAGTTTTAACTTTAACGACGCGAATGAGATTGTCTTTCCCTGGGTAGGTTTCTATAATTCTTGCCAAAGGCCATTTCGTCGGAGGGAATCTTTTGTCACTTATTAGAACAAGATCTCCGATCTTGGGTTGTTCTTGCTTTTGTAACCACTTCGGTCTGTTCTGGAGTCTTGTTAGATATTCTCCACTCCACTCTTTCCAAAACGTTTGCAGTGACGCTTGAATTCTCTTCCACCTGTCGAGATAACTAGTTTTTTCATTCAGCAAATCTGACTCTGGTACTATGTGGCCTGACGTGCCGATCAAAAAATGTGCTGGAGTTAATGCACTGAAGTCGTCCAAGCTGTCCGTTACCGGGCGTAGAGGTCTCGAGTTTAAACAAGCTTCTATCTGTGTCAGAAGCGTACTGAGCTCTTCAAAAGTAAACGCTTGATTTTGGGAAACTCTTCGTAAATGGTATTTTACGGACTTCACTCCTGCTTCCCACAGTCTTACGAAATGGGGAGAAGCCGGAGGAATAAAATTCCATTTTGTTCCCAGTTGGCTCATTGAGTTGGCGATGTCGGTGAAGCTATGCTTGGTAGCGTTGAGCATTCTTTGAAGCTCCGAGTTGGCGCCTTTAAAATTGGTTCCACAGTCACTATACAGATTTTTTACATAGACCTCTTCTAGACGTGAAACGAATATTTTATCCTGCTCCGCAGCTAGTCTAATTTTAAAACATTGCATTCAATACGAAGGGTCAAAATTTAACCAAACGTCGTTTTAACCACTTTTTAACTCAATTCGCACACGGCCTTAAGATCATGGCCTTTATAATCAGTCGCTTACACTAAGTTCACTTTGCATTTGAAATTTGTAATGTAAACAAAATATTTGTTATATGAATTTGAATTTTTGACTTGATTCCAGTCAGAAAAAAATGTTGACTGGATTAATATTTTTTTCCAGCTAACGACGAACAAATCCAGTCAAATCTGACTGGAATCCAGTCAAAATGGCAACAGTGGCCATAACATCTTAAGAAATTGTTGATTTTTCAATTTTAAATTTAAAAAAAAATAAATTTCTTAGAGTGGGTTTTCTTAAATTAATTTTGTATATAGGTCTTATAATTATTTAAATCACAAATTTTAATATTAATCCCTTTACAGAATTTTTAAAAAAGTTTGAAAATATTTAGGTAAAAAAAAGCCTGCTGATCGGACTTTTATTTACGAGAAAATCTTATAACAAAAAAAAAACGGTTCTATGAGTAGTACTGTTTTGGAGCAATACATACAAAAATATTTTTCTTGGATAGTTATAATATATCAGTGTTCCGAAAAACATATACAAGGATGTTTAAGAAAATCGTATCAACCGGTTTTGATTAATTTGAAGCTTATGGCTTTTGGCCGAAAAAAAGCCGCCAGGCTACCTTAAATTTTGATCTTGGCTTTATTTCTATGAAAATTTGCAAAGCTGTGAAACAGACATCCGATGCTGTTTTTGTGCCATTTTCAGCTATCGCGGCACCCACCTTTCTCAGCCACAAATTTTCTTTAAGTATAAGGTGTAAATCACTTTCGATCGGGCAACGATGCACAATTTTATCCATGTTTACCAACTCACGGAAAGCATCCACTTTTAATCAACATAGAACTGTCGAGCTTTAATATAAAGCTGCAAAGTAAGAACTATCCGCTACACTCAATGAGCCATATGCATAAACGGTAGTAAATGCTTTTACTAGTCAATTTTGATAGTATTTACTTTTTTTCGTATGCATAAATTTCAAGTAAATACTTGAATAAAAGCTTTTACTAGAAGTAAAAGTATTTACTAGGTATGGATGAATTTTGGTAGTAAATACTTAAAGTGATATGCATAAAAACCTTTTACTACTAGTATTTACTTCAATTTTTACAAGTTTGCTAAAGAGCAACTTGAACATTTGCTAGTAAATACTTTTGGGTGTTTGAAACGAACATTTTCATTTGCAAATCAACATTTAAGGCGATCGATCGGTTCAATATTCTTGTCAAAGAATATTCCATCTTTCGTGCCACGTTTTTGCACATTAATACTGAACAAGTTAACAAGGCACGAAGATCTCCAGCGACAAATAATTTCAAAATGCTTTACCGCTTTGAAAAAGTAAATGTTGGTTGGCTTTCTAAATACAGCTTTCCTTCTTGTTTTGCATAATGTTGCAAAGTGTTTAAATGAAACCCGACAACTTTGAAGAAGAGGACAAAGGAGTTAAAAGCGAAACTACCAACGACCACGGACGCAGTTCTGGTGCACCTGAAATCAGGAGATAGGGGCAGCTGCGGAGAAATGATAGATTTGATCAAAAGAACCGAATGCACCTCAAGCATTTTGACAAAATCTAACGTACAATTCTTTTTGTTTTTTGTCAAGATTATGAAATAACCACGCGCCGTATGAAAATTTGTAATTAAAAAATCAATAACAAATACTTCAGCTCAAAGTCTTGAAATCTTAATACCTAATTAAAGCAAAGTTAAGGTTTTTCTTGTTTCTTTTTAGTCTAGTTTTCCATTTTACTTTATTTTTCAATTGCTGTGTAGGTAAATGCCTGAGCCTTCCGATGAATATGTAGTTTTTGCTTGGATGAATCTAGTATTTACTACTAGTGAATGCTGGCTAGCATTTACTTTTTTTTATGCATACCAAATGAAGTAAATACTACGAATCTGAGCTTTTACTTGTTGATCTAGTATTTACTTGAAGTATTTACTACTAGTAAATACTAGATTTTTATGCATATGGCCCAATATTTCAAATCAACAATAAGCACAAATGGGATATATAGGCAACTTTTTGGATCACCCTGCTAAATCAACCAAAACTATGTAATGGCTTCATATAATTAAAAGCGATTTCAAAAAGCCAGATCTTTCAATTTTCCCAAGTAGCTTTTATCAAATGATGCAAGAGCACAAAGGTCTGTTTGTTTTCTGTCAGTAACTGAAAACAAAAACTTTCTGCGAGGTCTAGTTACCGAGTTATGATCAAAACAAAAATTTTCTTTTATTTTTTGTCCTTACCTTGATGAAATCCCATAGAAAGAATATCTTCTGACGCAAATTTCTCGGCTAGCTCGGAATTGGGTTTTGCTTTCAGTTATAAGCTCAGAATAATGAGAACTTTCAAATAAGTAGATTTTCGCGAAATCGATATGTTCATGAGTTTCGAAAAATATCATCTTGCCAAAATTTGGGTATACCTAAACAAAATTCTTCCAAAACCTTTCGAATGATACATCAAATTAAAGGTCTGCTCGAACTCTATTTATCAAAATTATCACTCAATGCTAAATTTCAATGAAGATAATTGGGTCCACTAGTTAAATATTTGTCGTAAAGTTCTACGATAGCAAGGTTTGAAAACATAATTAATGCTAATGTTTTGTTAAATCTATTTATACTCGTATACAAATCTAGGACTCATTACATTGATGCAGTGCAGTGTTTGCCACCAAATTTTGAAGGTTGCCTAAAATCCAAACAAATTACTTTGACAATTTTCAAATTATTTAAAAACTAACTGACCCAACAAACGCTGTCGCACAGGTCATAGCTAGTAATATAATATATTTGCATGCACAGCATGTACAACGAGATCTTAGAATTATTTTCTTAAGGATTACGAACAAACCCAGTTATAGAAATAGTAATGTAGTACTATTCAGCCTTTGTTCATAAACAATTTTTCTCCTTTCTCAAAAAGGGTGTATACATTTTTGATTATTTCTGCCCTTGCAGCTCAGCTCCATAGCAATTGAAAATCACTATAATTAGCTTATAAGTTATGAGTTATAAATTATAACTCAACTAGTTAACCTCTAAACCTAAGATCATATCAGGATTTCTTCTTAGAACTAAGAAGACAAAATATTATCTCAATTCTGGTTCAACGAAATAATAATGCTATCTTTTCAAGAAAAACAAATTATTTTTACCTTAAATTCTCTCCCTAAGGGGTTCACCCTTTTGTAAATAGCTAGAGTTAAAATATAATTATGTATTTTTATATTTCCTTTCTTCTTTTAAAAAGAAACAGCTTAAGCTGTAGTTCTTTCGAAAAACTATATTCCTTGGAAAATAAAAGAAACCAATTGAACTAAAAAAAGAGGAGAATTAATATCGTATTCCATCATTGAATTTTTCCCAGCTTAGCTTCTTGAACTTTTTCCATACGCACAAACAATTCATAAACTATGCATCCCCAAGTCTGTTATCCTCGGGCTTTGTTTTCCAAAAGTTTCTCCATCCATTTCTATGAAATTTCTATGAAATGAACATTATTTCTGTTGCATAAGGCAATCGATCTCTTTCTTTCGTTCTAGAGAAAAAAACTTTTCTAGTTCCTTGAAATTATATGCTACGTAAGCTGACTTAAGTCAGTGTACAATATATGGCCACAAAGGAACTCTCTACCGCCCTTCTCATGCAAACCAATACAGTTGACCACCCTCAACTAGTTTCTTGGAAAAGTATAAAACATTGTGGTATCGGTTGCTTTCGAAACAATAGAGAATTCATAAATTCTTTTCCAACATAACTTTTTCGAGTGAACAAAAAATCCTAGAACTTCACTCTTAACTTCCAGGTAACCTACTTTTGATGAAATAGGATAAAAATTTCCTGAGTTTCCAAATGACTTGAGCATCAATGTCTAAACTTTAACATCCCTGCAAAGCCCCCCAAATCATATCCAAAGTAAAATATAAGATACCAAAATTTCTTCTATTCTCATCCCTACATTTATCAGAATTCGTATTTTTAAGCTTTCGTTAAAACCTCAACCAATTTCGGACAAACTTTATATAAAGGGAATGCATTAAGGAAGAAAATTATTATTTTTTTTCTCTCTTCCAGGAAATCAGATATGTTAAAATATTCTCGCAAGGATACAGACATAAGCGCGGAGAAGGGAAGAATAAATTATAACAAAAAGCAAAAAAACGCTTTGAAAGACCTTAAAATAGGATACACAAAAACTTCATAAAAAAAATGGAAGCCGAACAAGAAGCAAAAAAAAAATAATAATCAGAACAACCACCAACCAACGAACCGCATCAGGACCCGGGGACCAGGACATTGCTACAACACAACCTAGAACCATCGAAGCTCTCTTCTGGCCCGGCCACTATGCCCAGGAAGCGAGCAGCTGTTGGCATTAATTCGTTTTTCCCATGACGAAGAAATCTCAAAGAAACAATCCTCGCGGTGATATGAAATTAAATGAAGACAGGTGATGTCAAAGGGGAGAGACCACCCAAAAACAACTTCAGGAGCATCATAGGATTTCGTTGTCGTCCTCTTTGTCCACTAATGCCCTCGGTGAAGCTGTTTTTAGTCTCTGTGACAAGGCGCACAAGGTAAAGTGGATGACTTATTTTTTTTTTTTTTTTTTCATTTCACTTTTGTAGAATCCCAAAAAGAGAAAGATTTATAAAGGTGGATATTTTTTATTTCTGGAATCCTTAACATTAATGTTTATTAATTTATATTTTTTTTTTACTTTCACAGAAGTCACAATTATGGCTAAAAATTATGTTTATTTTTATGGCAAGGATTCAGTAAAAGAAAACTGACAGATTTGTTGGCATTTCCAGTATGAGTCAAGTTCCTGTGGGGCGAGAATGAGATTAACAACGCGCAACGGGGCTGTCAAAAGAAAAAAAAAAAACAGAGTTGTAATTTTCCTTTTGCTGGAATAGGACGGAGAGTGAAGAAATTGCATTTTCGATGGACGAAAAGCGTTGAAGAATTAAAATGATTACAAGGTAATGGGGAAAATCTGAATCGGCTTAAAATATTTTTTTCTGCCCATCGTTGCATTCTTTGAAGATATTAATGCCAAGCTAGGCAAGGGAGACATCCTTTTTTAACCACTTTACGCTGATCGGCTTCTACGATATTGCCAAAGGGGACATCGAAATTTCCTGATCAATCAAACCAACCATCAACCAGATTAACAACATTGCTATCGGTGGCGCATGCATTTCTTGTTTATACAAGCTGCTCCTCACATTTCGACACTACCTCGTTATTCGCAAGCTACGGTAATAATTGAGACCAACACTAGAATGTTTGAGAAAAACACTCCGTCAGACGACTAGATTAAGAAAATACGCCGAAAAAGCTTGCTAATAAGTTAGTAAGTAAAGAATTCATTAATTAATTAACAATTGGATGGATTACACTTACATTATGAATTTTTAAGCTTTGGGTTTGCCGTCAGGTAATAATGCCCTTGGCCCAGTGGCATCGGAAGCGAGAGTGTCCGCGTCTCGTGAACGTGAGAGAAATAGCTGAGCAATTCGGTGCACTGGGTGCCTTGTTTGCTCATTTTTTCAGTCCAAAGAACAATCGCAACCGTGAAACTACTTCAGAGCAGTGTTTACGCTGTTTAAGTATAATCCGAGAAGTTTCTATGTTCGTCGACTAGTGACAGTCGAGCCATTTAAACACTGGTACAAACCAGAGAAACGGTGGACTTCAGCTGGCGAAAGTGTTCTGAACAAGGTTGAGACTGTCCTAATGGCCCCATTGGAAATGATATTTCAATTTCAATAACCAAATAATTAAGTGAAAAACGGTCACAGGCTGTACTATGCCGTAATATTGGGCCTACCTGTTCGGAGCCGAATTGACGAAAAAACGGCCGACTCGACTTAGTGAAGTAAACAGTTCTATCACTACAACGCACCACCTGACACATCCTCCGCAGCCAAATTGTTAAAATCGACTAAAAAATACTGCCCCATTCATCATATACTCCAGTTTTGGCCCCGTACGACTTTTTTTTGCATCCAATCTTGAAAAAAATCACCCTACTGAGGCTTATTTTGCTGACTTTTACGAATACGCACTTTTAGACGGGTTAAAGTGGAATTTTGCTGGATCAAGTAGTGTTTCATGGAGTAGATTTTTCCATAATTTTTGTTTTTCTTTTGTATTTTTCGGCTCACTCTGTTTAACACCGACCTTGTTCTTGTATGAGAGAAAAACGCTATTTAGACCGAACTGAAGCATAACCTTGAGAGTAAGAAAATGCTCTTTTCTGGATAGTGTTTGGAGCAACTTATCGTATTCAGAAGCATTTGTGTACTAAACAACTTGCAAATTACGAAAAAAGAAACTTCAAGTTTGAACAAAATGTGGGTTCAGTTTATTTCACTATTTGTTGATTTAAAAGAATTCAGAATTTATGCAATTAACAATTTGAAAGATAACCGACCAAGATAAACTAAGCAACGACCAACCAGCACAATGGTTCGAACTAGAATGAATAATAATAATTGGAGGAGACTGTCTTAGTGCATAATGACTACTTATGTTCGTCCCGTTAAATCATACGATGTCCAGTGTTGCCGCAAGCTGAAATAAAAAGTAGCTAGGCACAACTATAAAAGTCGCTAGATTGGCTTAAATTTCGGAGAAAAAAAGTCGCTAGATGTCGCTAGAAAATTTTGCAAAATAATAAACAAAAAATCTTTTCTTTGACATTTTTTTTCCTGAAAAATAACAACAAAATAAATAAATTCAGTCTCTTATCTCCTTATCAGCCATTAGAGATTTTCAGGAATAAAACAAAAATGAGAAAATAATTACATTTCCTCAGAAATACTTTACAGTTAGTTTAAGACAAACAAATTCAGTCTCTTGTTTCTAGTTTTAAAAAAATATGAAAAATACATAAAATAAATAGTTGTGAAAAGAAAATCGTACTCGTTAGTTGTACTATCAATAAATCTACATAAATTAAATCGATGTGTTCACCTTCATTTCCCTCAACGGCATTTTTAAAAATATTTTGCGTTAGCAAAATTTCGGCTAATTCGTTGGTGTTACAATTTTTATTTAGTAATTAAAGCTGATTCTGGATGAACATTATAGAATTAAAAGTTTTTGTGATGTGTTGTATTGACCAATTTTTGTTTTATATCGAGGATGGAAAATTTAGTTTTCCGTCGGCTATTTGGTCACTTTGTTTTTAGTAAAGGTTTTCTTTAACTTGTCCCGACGTTTCGGCAAGGATTGTTGCCTTCTTCAGGGGAACTTTATTATATGAAAACAGAAATAAATAAACATATAAGTATGCACAACAATTATAACAAACAGTAATTTGAACTTACATTTAAGTTTGAAGTTATGACATTAAACAAAAACTCTGATATGAATACAATTATTATAAAACGTAAGCAACTTCTTCGTGCCAATAATTGTAGTCCCAGTGCACGAATTATTGGCACCCCCCTGCCAATAATTAAACCACTTCCTCTTAATATGGAACCAATTATTGGCACCCCTTTTTTTAATTTGTAACGGATGAGGGGTATAAATATTGGCAGTCTTAAAAGTACAATTATTGGCATTGCCAATAATTGTAGTCCCAGTGCATGAATTATTGGCACCCCCCCTGCCAATAATGAAACCACTTGTTAATATGGGACCAATTATTGGCACCCCTTTTTTAATAATTTAAACAACTTTTTTTACGAAAAAACTTATAAAAATATTTAATTTATTATATTTTTATATTTAAAAAGAAAATTTTTCATCTAAAAACTCAAAAAATTATCAAAAACGGACACTTACCAAATCTAGTCTTCTTAGCAGGAACACTGTATTTTTAACACTTTTTTCACTAATTGGAAACGACCTCATTCTTTCACTGACAAAAAGGAACTGAGAATTAAATAAACCTAAATAAAAATGTAGAATTCTGGAGAATTGATAAAGATTATGAAAAAACACAATTTTTAATTCCTGGGCAACGTAGTTTTTGAGAAATCTCTTATTGCATGAAGGGTGCCAATAATTAGTACAAAAATTGGGGGTGCCAACCATTGTACCCGTTACGCTATGTTTTTTTTTTTGTTTTTCAAAAAGTCGCTAGAAAAAGTAGCTAGAATTATCTAGCTACAAAAAATTATTGTTTATCGCTGAACTTTTGAAAATTCCGCTAGATATAGCGACAATGTCGCTAAAACGGCAACCGTGACGATGTCTAGTACCTACTTCGTTGTGTCTATGTTTGTGTTTTGTTCTTTAAGGCGTCCCGCGTTGGTCGCAAGTTGTCGTCGCTCGTCGGCTACTCATCCCGCAAAAATGTATTTAAAAACAAGTTGAATTGACTATTCGACACTTTGGAATTGCAGAAATTGCAAGAATTCTGACCAATAATACATCGATTTTTTTTTCTATCGATTGGAGTTAAAATGGTCTGAGAAATTGGCAGTATATGTAATGTTATTTTGTATTGGGGCTTACTGTCCTTCATAATCATTTGATAATAATAACATTATGTGGGCACAAATTTCATGAATTTATGATAGTTTTTTCTCGAAAATAAATTAACTGATACTTGTTCAAGATTGTGTCTATTTTTAAATTCAAATCAGTTCTTGGCTTAAAGTCCTTAAAAGGTTAAAAACAAAATTCTAATAATTATATTTCTAACGTGCAACCTTCACCTTCCTTATTTCTTCTTCAAAGGGATACAAGAATTGAACTCAATACATCACTTCTTAAAAAGTCCCTTTGTTCCTTAAGAATCATCATAAATTATTTCCTAATTAAAGAAAATACTAGGAATTTTGAGAAAATTTAAAAAAGGAAAAAAATTAATTAAGAAAAATATACCTATGCGAACAAAATAATATCAGATGTTCCCGAATAGGTTATATCACCGAACCTGATCCTTATCTCATTCTCTGTTTACTTTCATAATGAACGTTTACGTTTTTGCTTCCCTAATCCCGAATTTCAGTAGATTCATATTAATATTTTCCTATCCCTTTGTGCAAACAAAAATAAAAGAGATCCAACCCGAAAAGAGGAAGAAAAAAAGAATGTTCCACAAAATGACCCTCATTATAGTGAAATTATCTTATTTATCCATTGGGTATAAGAACCAAAATAGAAACAGGACTCCTCAACAAACAAAAAGACGAAAAAAAACCCTCTCATGATTAAAATCAAAACCTATCACCAGCAACCACAAAAATTTCATTTGATAGAAACTCAACATATAATTAAACTTTTTTTTCTTGAGCTATAAAATTCCGCCTGCGGGGAGTTGCCACACCCAGACACCCTAAACAACACAAACAACCCGACACGACAGAAAAGGGAAATAAAAACGAGAAAATAAAATACAAATCATGAATGAAGAAAAAAACGATTGTTCTGGGGGCGATTTGTGATCTTAACACCCGTCCATGCGAAATAAGAACAAACGATACATGGCACAATCCACAATGACAAACGCTTTTGCATAGCAAACTCAATTGGCAATTAAACGATTTCCATAGTTAAAATGTAAATTTACCAGAACCCAGCCAGTGCCTTCTTCTCTCATCAAATAGAGAAACGCAGCGCCAAGTCTATGGGGAAATAATCGTGTGATAGAAAAGTTTATTTTATATGCGACCTCTAGCAGCTCATTGGCATCATCATCATTGGCAGAGCATCGTTTGCTGCTGCTTCTGCTACTACAAAGATAGACGATATGGCTATGACTGTGGCGGCGGCGGAGTTGTCGTTTATGTTTTTCGTCCTTGCAGTAATAATAGTAAAAATAAGCTCGCAAATTCACCTTAAGGGATGGTTTCCTTAGCTTTATGGCTCCCAGCTCTGTCATTTTGATGTCCCGTTCGTGGCGAGAGGGTATAACCAACCTATAAGGCTGCTGCTTCGGTTACACACACAGGATACAGCTATACAGCTTTATCTCTAAGCCCAATATTGACATTAATTTCATTTCGTATTTTATATATTTCTCGGATTAGGGTAGCTCGAAAAAAAAGTTGTTAACATTTTTGTGAACAGAACTAACTTGGTGTATGATTCGAGGTCTTACGATGAATTTTTGATGAACCCAAAGAGCACAAAGTTACATTTTTCAACGGACCACTCCAGCTCGAATGGGCTTAAATCTTTTTGGTGCTATGCTCAGGGGTGTAAGCTCATTATGCCTCCCTTAAAACTCGTTAATATTCCTTTAGTTTGGGATTTTTGTTATTGTAATCATTCTATTCTGTGTGTAAGCGTGTTTGTGCTGAATCTACTGTGGACCAAAGATTGTTGCCGCAACAAATTCAACCGGGGGTCATCTTTCTTGGATTTATTATTGCAAGCATAACCCGAAAGCATTAACAACAAAATGAAAACGCAAAAAAAAACCCGAATAGTGGGTATAGTTGTTATGTGTTATTAATACTAATATCTCTTATTAACCCAAAATTTTGCCTTTTTGTTCCGGTTCAGGCAGGGAACAAAACAAGTATATAGCTATGCTGAAATTTAATTAATTAACCAATTAATTTTTGTTCCTTTTATGTGGTATCTATAATAAAATTGAGCAGGATTGGGTGAAGGTCGGGGACTCTGTCTCGGATTAAAACTTTAAGGGTGGACACGGGAATTTTTAAGCAACAGAAAATATACATATAGAGATTAGAAGTAAGCATTGAATAGCTATCGAGATTTCAGGGGAAGAGGATACGTTTTTTTTATGTTTCGAAAATAAGAGGTAGAAGAAAATTGTATTTTAAAAAAACGTTAATTCTCCGTAAAATTGTTTGAGAACTTTTGTTTTATATAAATAGAAAAAAACACTTTGAGGAATGACCATTTTTGCAAGAATTAATGGACCTACTTACATTTTTTTCACAGTATTTTTAAAGAAACAAGCATCTGAACTACTGAATTTCACTTAAAAGAAAAGAAAAGAAAGAAACATTTGAACGAAGAATTATTTTCCTTTGTTCTCCATGATTCTCATCATTTCGAGTATCCTATTGTTCCTATTTTGTGTGAATCCAACTTCTTTATAATCATCAATTTGGAGACTTAAGAGGAAAACATTGTCCTTAACTACTGTCGCCAAATAAATGAGATAAGAGAGATCTACGCACACAAAATAGGAACAAAAGGATACACGAAATGATGAGAATCATGGAGAACGAAGGAAATTAACTCTTCGTTCAAATTTTCTTTTCTTTTTTTCTTGGCGTAATTTAGTAGTTTCGTTCTAAATTTAAAAATATTCTTCATGATTTTAACGAGAACTCAATGTAAAATGCTGTTGTTTCATGTATTTCATGTAACATTTTGAGACTAAAAAAAAAGTCCATAGGTGTATTTGCTCATAAATTCTTCTTATGTCTTAAAATCTCCTTTTCCTTTATTTTAAACTATTTTTCAGCAATCTTCCGTTTAACTCGAACACTTTTAAGGCACTTTAAGACCATGCAACCAGCAACACCATCCATAGCCGCTTAAGCAAAGACCGAAATTGAAATACCCACGCACATCCTCCTGATCCAGGTCTCTTTGAATGAAAGAGACAAAGAGTCCTATGTGCCATCAATACCTACCTATCTATTCTGCGTCCGGTGGTGTATGGTGTCAGGAAATTAAAAGGCAACGAACAACCAAACAAAAAATTGCAAAAAAAAGATGCGCCCACCCACCCGTGTACGAAACCGAATACCCGGACACAAATTCCCCATCCTTTTTGGTTCCAATTTTAAGGATCTGGCAAAAGCTGTGCCGAGCATAGACAAAGAATCGTTAAAATCATCCAAAGTCGTACACAACCAGAGAGAGAGAGAGAGAGAGAGAAGGCGAAAGAAAAAAGGATGCAGTGGCCGCATTCGTAGTGCCATGGAATAACGAGCTTACGAACTGGAAGCCTGTTCTTATCCATAAGCCTTTTTGGTATTTGGTAATCTGGTAGCTGACACTCTTCGATTGTACCAACAACTCTATACATATAGGTAACATCTGCCAATTAATGAGTTATTCGATGTAATCGAAATCCTTTTGTTATTTCAGTCCATTTTCGGAACTGGCTATATGCGCTCCCTCATAAATGGACTTCCAATCGAAGGACACACATATACACTATACAGTTTTTTTTTTGTCCATGTCCGAGCGAACACACAAAAGATGTGAACATGACAACCAGGACAAGACAGGACTCCTCCGACCAGTCGAAGTCATCGGAGTAAAACGTAAGGGCAAAAGAAAAAAGCAAAAGCAAACTGGTCCTCGCCCAAAAAGGCTCAACGAACTAGGTGGTGGTGGATGGCGGGCTGGTGCTGGTGGTATATAGTGTGTTTGCCCCGAGGACAAATCGGAAATTTAATGATTTAGCAAATCTTTCAAGAGGATACAAGATTATGTGGGTATCTATTTGGGAGTATATCCGGTACCTTAAATAGCCAAAGGACATTCCCAAAGATAGTGTGTGCGAGATACTTTGCCATTTGCCAATCGATTGGGCCGATAAGTCGCAGGGGGAGTGAGTTTGAGTTTATTCTTTTTTTTTGTGTTTCCTTCCTTTTTTTTTGCTTGCTGTTGTTAGTCCTTGAGAACTTCTTTTTAAGGGTTTGCTGAATATTGAGAAAATATAATAAAAAATTGTACACACGTTCGTTTTGTTGTCTTGCTTATATGGTGAGAAATAAGATTTTATGTCTCGTGATGCCCGAGGACGAAGCAACCAAAACCAAAAAAAAAAGGATGGACTCTGGGAAATTCTTTGTCAAGTCGAGATTTTTGTCGAGGCTATAATAATTTATGGAATGAAGGACCAGAGGGAACAAAATTTTCGAATGATAATAAAGGATATCGGTAGGTTATTTGACAAAATAAACATTGCGAATGGAATGCCTATTGGCCAATGGCCGGCCATCAGAATTCAGAGGATATCATTTCCCGTAAAGCTTTGTGTTTATTCTTCAATAACTGAATGAATTGAATATCTTCAAAGATGAAAAAAAAGACTGTTCTTTAAGGTTTTTAGGGGAAAGTGAAAATGGGTAGGACAAAAAAACAACAGGAAGATAAGTTTAAGTTCAGGAAGTCGATTTAAGGACTTAAGTTACAGGGATCTTATCTGACAAAAGATATCGAAAAATTGTGTTCCTTTTATTATCTACTCATTCTAATCTGTTTGGAAGGTAATTGGGGAAGACAAAAATCAAGGACGAGCGCTGTTTTGCTGAAGAATCATTTTCTGAGTTACAGTTGTTTCCATTTGCACTTCTAACACCCATTTGTGCACCTCGAGAAATAACAATTCACACGATGTGCATTCCAATCGCACTATAAATAGACGAGGAGTAAGACTATTATCATCAGTTGTTAACCGACAGTGGTCCAGTACACAACGATCAGAGCAAACTGTCCGTTATTTTCATTTGCCAACCAGCCTTTCGCGTGTGTCGTTGATTAAGCAACAGTAGTTGACGTACGTTACGAACAGCAAAGGAAAACCAGCTGCACAACTCAGTCAGCATTCAACAAGAGCGCTTAGAAGCATATAAGGGCAAAACGAAGATTTCACTATTAGTACGGGCAGTAACACCAGCGCGGCGCCCAGATCAGGCTAAGGGTAAAGCCCTCTCCCGATAAACCAAAGTAAGACTATACAACACCCTCATCATCCCAGTCCCGCTGTATGGTCATGACAAAATTGGATGAATGTGCCTTAGGCTGTTTCGAGAGGAAAGATCTTCGGGTTACCTCCGGTCCCGTGTGCATTGATGGAGAATGGAGAAGAAGATTCAACAGCGAGTTTTACGGGTTTTACAACGACACGGAAGGTCCAGTGACTCAGATGGCTTGGTCACATAGAGCAGATGGCACCAATGCTCCGTCCCGAGGAACGAAGAAGTAGAAGAAGACCGCGATTCAGATGGCGCACTCAAGTAGAAGAGGATCTCAACTCAACCAACTTGGAGTGCAAAACTGGAGGCAACTTTCTTGTGACCGAGCTGGCTGGCGGAGACTGTAAGTTGAAGCCGAAATCCGTTTTGGCTTAATGAAGGTAAGTATTTGCAGCTCAACATTTCACGTTGTTGCTTAAAGATTCGCTTCACAATTAAATTAGCTTTTCTTCCTAAAAAAAATATTCCGCATGACATCCTTTTTCAAAACCATGAAAATAAAAATATTAACTTGATTAAGAGCAAAATTATATGAGACCATCATAAAATCCACAACAACATGTCTAAAATGATTATAACCATAATTTTGTCTATTTCTTTCATTCCAAATGAAACGACTTCTGTCCTAAATATTTTCATGTTTTCCTCACAAAGATTATGGTTTTTCTAACTCCTTAACTGCAGCCAGTGAGTGCCATTGTGTCCCCATTTATGTGCGAAAGAATAAAAAGGAAAGGGATGGACTCATCATCTTTGTCCAGTTTTTATATTTTTATTTGCTCCTCCTTGCAAACCGAAAACCCCGAAGCTAAAACCGAAAGACACAATCCAGGTGTAGCCGCACCACATACAGACAAGAAACACAAACGCCAACACAAAGTGTTCTTTTTATTTTGTTTAGCCATAAAAATGAGGTCATAAAAATAAATTTATCATTCTGTCATTCGGAGGATATAAAAACGATATCATAAAATTTTCTTTGCCTAAGGCTCTATAAGCAGAATAAAAACCCATAACGGTCATTGCGCTAACTTCATTTAAAATGGCATCTAACATAGAGAAAACACAAAAAACGACAGCCAAATACAAAATTAGAATGCAAATGAAAATGTGTCCTAGAATGGATGTGTCCTCCATCCTTTTGAAGTGAAATCAAGAAGCCGAGTCGGTTATTTTTATCCATATACCATCTAAGTGACTGGAATGTCCGTCTGTAGTTAATGCAATACTGAAGCGGAACTCTCCTTTGGTTGTCGATTTCCCCCACACACAGATATCCTGAAGGGAAATTATGTTAAAATGAAAATCCGGCTAGCTACATGTCACCTAACATTTCACTTATATGCGACACTCAACCGGTTGCAAGCAAAAAAAAAAATAAGCAAAAAAAAAATGAATGATGCTCAGCAACTAAACTTTGATACAGCAACAATAAATACAAGGATACTACCTAATCCTGTTTTATGGATGTAAATTGGATGAAAGAAAATCCCTCTTGAATTGAATTCTTCTTATATCCATCCGACACCATACAACAGCAACATCCTAGATGCTGCAAGGACAACGTCTACCACACATTGGACCCGTTCCGGGACCAACACCGCACCCCGTACCACATCAACTTGGGACCGAGAATTGTAAATGGAGCTGTATATTTTTTTCTCACTCAAGCGGATGCTTTTTTTAAATGCACTAGCACACAAGTAATTTACAGGTGCAAATCCGCCATTCAATATTTCAGCATATTAAGGTGTTGCAATCTCGCTGATGCTTTTGCCACCATCACTGTGTATATCCTGACAACACACCCATGGAAGAGAATATCAAGGATCGCTGCACCAGAAGGAATACTCTGCTCATGTGGCTGGAAACGACCGACAAGATTGAAGAGAGGAGCATAGTCATACAGGGTGCACATACGCTTGAGGAAAGTTCAATGAGGAAAGGATTGTGTATCACACAAGAGTCCTTGTTTTGTTTTCCCTATTGCATTCCTTCTTAAAATTGTTTTTTTTTTTTTAATTTTTTTCATATACTTTCGTTCCACTTCCTTGGAACTTGGAAGGATTACGTCCATAGGATATGTTCAGGATGGCAGTTTTTTGATAGTCCTTGAATGTTCTAAATTCTCAGATGTGTCTTGGTCCTTTTCCCTGGAGAATTTGTGTATGTATGCAACAAAACTAAGCATCCACTTGGAAATGTTAATAAATTACCGAAACATCACTGTTATACATCGTTTGATGGCTGAAAGGATTTGTGTACTTATTTATTTTTATACTCTTGATACCTACACGCCCGCAGATCGATTTGTTTTAAAGCAAAAAAAGGGTTGGGCTGAACCAGCTGGGCTGTGCTGTCGTTTATTTTATTTTGAGTGACAGCGAATTGAGGTGTTAAATGGGTTCCTGGACATGATATAATTGACATTTGACGTGGGATCAATACACTCAAAAGTTTTCGCCTGTTTCTTTTTTTTCTTTTTTTGTTCTTGACTTTTTGAGGTGGCAGCCGATTGATTTCGATACAGACGGAGAGGATGGGCTAGAAATAAAACAAAAAAGAAATAAAATTTTTAACTCTTACACTGGTTTGTTGGGAATCTTTTTTGGCCTTCAGGGACGGGTTTTTTGAGGAACTTCATGGAGAGAAAAAGAAGCTCCATGCTGTGTGGATCAATTTATTTAAGTGGTTCGATTTTTTTTTGTCTTGATTTTTTCGACTTTCTTAACTTGGAAGAGGAAAACTTGGATAACATATCAATTAAGACTTTTGATATTTTGATATTGACTTATGATAATGGTAACACACTGACTGTCTGTTGGAATAAGGAACACACAAATAAACCATTGAATAAAAGTTGAGCATGAAGTCTGCTAAAGAGGTTATGTATATAGAAAAGGATTGAATCTAGGATTGAAGTGAATTAAAGTTGCAAGAACAACAACAACAACTGAATGGAATGATTGTTACTTATTTATGTAACACAATTTAAGTTCTTCTTTTTTGAATGGGTTAATAAACTGCCTTTGAGTCTATGATGATACTCATGTCATGCAACGAGTAGGTACTACTTAAACATCAGCAATCATTTTTGTTTAGCCCGTGTTAAAGGTGCTTTATTAACTCTGTTCTAATTACCGCAAAATAAGTTCTTATTGAGTTTCCCAGCATCAAATTTTGAAAAGCATGCAAAAGTAAAAGCTCGAATATGGCACCTTTCATTAGTGTTACCCAATTGATCAACCAACATCCATAAGGAAGCACTCTTGACCATACCAATCAAAATACAAAATATTAAAGTTTCTGCTCAAAGTTACGGAAACCATATTGGAAAAACGATTAAAGAATAACTTTTTATGAGAATTATTAATTGAAAAACTATTTTCGTATGAAGTTCTATTTTAAAACACATTTACACAAGTTAAAAGGTTTAAAAGTTTGCTGAAAAATTACAAAATAGTTGTTTCAAAACCAACTTAAGGGATTGATAAGTATATTAGTTTCTTGTTCTATGGTTTGCAAGGAAATGCTATAAATTAAATTAAATTGTTAAATTGTTTTGTGTGTGAACAATAATTCTTAGAATCCAAAATTCCAAATGTTCTGGAAAATTACAGTTATATAGGAAAAATATTAGCAGACGAAAATAAATACTCGAACTTTTATATATTTTGCACTCAGGAATTAGAATAGTTGACTGCTAAGCCCCAGATTTTGCAGTATTTTTTTTGTTGTTTTAATGTCTTGTTTTGTCCCAGTTGTAACGGAACCGGTGTTCGGCCCTCTCCAACCTATACCACCTTTACGACCTTAAGTCTACAGGCCACTAGAAGGCCGGTCCAGGCAGCAGGTTGGAGAAGGTGTCCAGGCTACGGCTGTGCGGCATGCTGGCTATTGGGCTTAGCTCGTCGGTGGGGGGGGTTCTTGCTGCCGCAGCACTGGACGGTGTTACGTATTCTTCATGCCATAGAATTTAAAATAGGGGTTCAAAGATCCTGGGGCCCTATGTTGATTTGAGGGGAATGATGGGTGTTTCTGTAGAGGGGGAGGGTCGTAGATGGGGATGACCCTCGGAGGCTTGCCCACCCATGTATCACAGCGATACCACCATGGCTAGTGCTTCCTCCAGATTGCGCACTAGCCCCTAGCCATAAAGCTTTAAATGGCTTACCCTGTCCTCATGCTATCCCAATCAACTCACCTCCACCTGTGACCTTAATCAACACTAACACTCAAATCATCATGACTCCCATGCCAAAGTGTCAAGTTTTTCCATGAGTCATTTTTAAATGACAAAGAAAAAAATGTATTTAAATTTAAATGACAAGTTTATTTTTAGGAACCGACTAATGTAGTTTTAAGGAAAAGGAAAACAAAAGTAACATGCAATGAAGAAACAAACAAAATATTAGAATATCAAGAAAACTTATGATATTTAGGTGAATTGAAATTAAGATTAGAGATAACAAGAAACAAATGATAATTTTATTAATTTAAATTTAAATTCAGAATTAACACAACTTCTATGTTAAGGAATATATATAATGCAGATACGTAAATATATTTTTTTTTATTAATTATCAATAAAAGTATGTATTTAAATCCCCTTCATGGCAAAATATTTAAAAAAAAAAAATCATGCGATAATCAATAAAAGATAATGAAAACAAAATTACCTTACGTATCCGCCGTGGTGCACCGCGTTCGAATTTTGTTGAGGCTTGTGATTTAGAAAAAAAAAAATAGGAAAACATTCAAATGAATATAAAAGTGATCTAAAATTTCGTTACAATACGTTACACTAAATAAATTAGTAAGGAATTGAAAACTCAGAACACAAATTAAAATTACTTATATATCACTAGACACATAGATAATAGGTATATACATATGTTTATTAAATTATTGAACTATTTGGATCATGGATCTTCTTCACTTCTGTGAGGCCTTTTCTTTTATTTTATATTATCGAACTTTCCAGATTCTTCAGAAATTATTCAATTGTCACTTTTATTTTGATTGTTTCTAAGTTTTCTTAAATTATAACCTTTTTTCTTTTATAAATTTTCAAAATAATTTTTTTTCTTGCTTGGACTATGGAATGAACAGTACACTTTGGCATTGAATCACATTCATCTGTGTTAGTACTCGGTTGTCATTCAAGGTTGCATTTATTTGTTTTTGTTTTTTTTATAAAACTACACACACACACACTCAGTATTGTTTTTCTTTAGGCATTAATTTTTCTCTTTATCAATTCTTTTTATTTCTTCCACGAATGGAAATTACCACAGTTTTCGATATTCAAATGGTCTTTTCTTGTAGGTTGAAAATTGTATTTTGAAAATACCGATTTTTTTATAGATTACACACACACACTTTAGCATGTTTCCTTTTTCTCTTTGTTAAAATTTTTTGTTCTCTTCCACATATGGAGATAAACATATTTTATCAATATTCAGAATTCTTGGGTATTATAATATTTTGAAGAACCCGAATACACTTTTTTTTATCAATTAATAAGCAATTAGGAAAAGAGTCACTGATTTGTTCTTCAATCTTCATATATTATGTCTATTTCTTTTTTTTTCTTCCTATTACTCAATACAACCAAAAAAACTCTTTCATAAGAAAAAACAAACTATCAAAGCAAACTTTCAAACAAAACTAACTTCTATTTTTTTTTTCGTTGTTTAGATTTTACTTACATACTAGATTAAAAAAATTTACTCAGCGTTGTTTGTTTCAAAGTAGTTAAGTGTACATTGGATTTGTAGTGTAGTATAGTGTGTTATTGTTAGTGTTGGAAGTATGTACTTATGCGGTTAGTTTATTTATGTTGTTTTCTTGTAATAAATGTAGGGTAAGTATTGTTTAGTGTTATGATAGGTGGTAATATGTTCTTAAGGTATGTCTTTTAATGTTTTGTGTAGTGTAAGTTGTGCGGTCTGGTATCGTTCCCCACACAGTCAAAAGCCTCGATCACCAGTGCCTGTGCCTGCAGTTCGTTAAATGAATGTGAAGAATGTAATGTCAACTATGGTTGCAAATAAGGGTGTTGAATTATTCCATTTCCATTGAATTACAAAAAAAAAAAAACATTGCCCTTTTTCTTTTTAGTTCCGAATTATTGGTAATATTGATGGTATGTTAGGAAGTTGAATAGCAAGATTTTAATTTAAAATTCGTCTTGCGAAAGTAAAGGAGTGGCTTTTTTTAAATAAACAAATATTAAAACACAATTTGTTTCTTTACATCTTACTAGAAGACCCCACGAGACTCAGCTTAATAATAAAACACAGATATGTCAATATGAAGTGGGATTATCCCGAAACTAATGGAAATAGGGAAGTATAAGAATTGATCCAAGCTTCGCTACTAACCATTTTATCATGAGATAAAATAAAATTTCTATGAAATAAAATCCAGATTTCTTCGAATTTTCAATTAAGAAACTTCTATTCTTCTATTTGAAATGTAATTTCTGGAATGGCATTATTTCCCAAAATTCAATAAAAAAATTTTTTTTTTTTTCTTAATCCTTACCGTGGGATTTTCCGAAAATTTATTTTCACAGGAAATTTTTAAAATAAAATTATGTAAACTCCAGAATGATTGAATAACACAGTTTTTTTTTTCAATTTCAATGAAATTTCGTGTGGACAACCAAAAATAGCTATCGTGAGAAATTTGCTCTTTTCCGTAATTTGCAAGATTTCCGTCCAAGAATTTTTTATTTTTCCATTCAAACACCATTCTAGAGCTAGGCATATTTAATAACATTTTTATTTAAAAATTCTGGAACAAAAACTTCGCTAGAAAAATTGAAGTTCTCGATCTGTGTTCGGTTTTTCCAGTTCTCTGACTCTTCCATATGATTTTTCCAATTTTTTTGTTTGCCGAGGAAACATCCCTGAATACAACAAGAGTTCAAAGCTGACATACAAACAAACAATTTTTAGTTCTATTTTGCGATAAAAATAAAATGTTACTACAGTTGTTGTAGTATTCACATGAGCACGAACAACGACCAACGAATGAACGAAAATTCGTCGATTACGACATTTCTTTCATATGAGACTTTTTAATTCGTCTCGAATAAACAACCAAAGCAAGATCATTTTGTTCGTTGGGAGTGTGGATGATGTGAAACGCGAATAGAATTTGGCAGTTCTTATCAACCAGAATTATTTTTGTGACGAATAAATTTGTTTTCTGAAATTTATAAACATTGGAGATT
Organism: Sphaerophoria taeniata; assembly: GCA_943590905.1. Lineage (NCBI taxonomy): Eukaryota > Metazoa > Arthropoda > Insecta > Diptera > Syrphidae > Sphaerophoria > Sphaerophoria taeniata. Next base: position 139,868,648 of record OX016541.1, read on the forward strand.
ACAAAAATCGTCGTGGGTTCGAGTCCTACGTTTTTATTTCATCTTTCACGGGCATTGCCTCTTGCGAAGAACTGACAAAACTTCCAAGAGTATCAATCTGTCATGAAAAAGTGCTTCTCAACTTTGCCGTTCGGAATCGGCGTTAAATTGTAGGTCCCCTCAATTCTTCACACGCACCCAGAGAATATTGATGAGAGTAAGCCACTTGGGCCTTGGCTCTTCAAGAGCTGTCGCGCCACTCTATTATATTTTTTTGAAATACAACATAAAGTATACTTCGTTTTGTTGAGAATTTGTAAGGAAATACAGCTTCTTAAATCAATTTTTTTCATTAATTCGTCGTTCGTTGGTCATATTCATGTTAATAGTGCTTAAGGAAGGTAAACAATGCCTTGGTGAGACTAGTAACTAAAGAAGTGTTGGTTTGGATTGGACTCTTGTCTAATATTTTTATTTTCTTCTTAAAATGGTACTACATTTTACTGACAACATTTACAAGAGTATTACCTATTGGCTTTAAAATACTTTTCAATCGGAATCGGTATTTTGAATAGAGTGTCTTCAGAATTTTTCAATCCCCCTTGTTGAAATATGTTAGTCACTTTTGAAAGCTGTCTCTAAACTCTAAAATCCTCTATATCATTTGTTATGATTGTTAAGGACATTCTATGAAAGAATTGTTTGAATATAAACAAAACAAAAAAGAAAACTTAAATCCATGTAAAAATTTGAATCAGAACGATCATTCGAAAATTAAAGTTTTCAAATAAAAACAAAACCAAATGCCGGGTATAACAACTTTCATTAAAATTGGTTCATAAAAATAGTTTTTTTTTTTTTTTTCATTTTGACAGTTGAAAGCAAAGATAACTTGCAACTTACTTTAATTGAGCGCTCTCTTCAAACAAAAGCATGTAGAAATCAACGCCTTATTACAAGTTGGTTGGGGTTGAAAAACCGAAAACCAAAATCTTACAAGCCATTTATTCATGACAATAACCTGCTTTCTGTCACTGAAAGTTATGAGGATAAATGAGATCGAAATCTGGTACATTTAATGATTTTTTGAATAGCCCTTGACTACGCTTTATGAAAAACAGAAATTTTAGGCGAAACCAAATGCTGAGAATCATGGAGAACGAAACAGGAAGGAAGTGAAATTGGTCAGTTCCAGATTGCTTATACTTGATTGTTTTTTTTTTATATATAAATTACAAAGTTAGCTATAGTTAAAAATTCTCGTGAATTTCATAACTTACTAACAAAAAAAATATAAGAAAGAGATGTGGTCATTAAGTGTTATTAATAAATTTGTCCATGGTGAGATAGTGTCTTCTGTATTTTTTCCGGACTATTTGAGACGAAATTTTTTTAAAATATGTTAAAAAAAAATTAAAAAAATAGAGTGGCACGACAGCTCTTGAAGCGCCAAGGCCCAAGTGGCTTACTCTCATCAAAGTTCTCTGGGTGCGTGTGAAGAATTGAGAAGACCTACAATTTAACGCCGATTCCGAACGGCAAAGTTGAGAAGCACTTTTTCATGACAGATTGATACTCTTGGAAGTGTTGTCAGGTCTTCGCAAGAGGCAGTAACCGTGAAAGATGAAATAAAAACTTTATTGGCACGAGTAGGACTCAAACCCATGACGTTCTCCTTAGCAGCCAACGCACCTTGCCACTAGGCTACGGGCAACTGCAACTGTTGTTCGAAAACTGAAGAATTTTTTTTTTATATACATCGAAGAAATACTTGAATCAACAGAAATATTTTGAGGGTAAAAAAAAAATGTATGTATGCATTCTAGAGGTATAGTCAAAACGTCAATGATTGTTTTCCTATGCTTCAATTATTGTTTTATTAAAGGTTCAAAATACTTAAAAAGTATAAGATCCCAAACATTTTTCTCATCATGTATGTCCAAAACTGCGGGAACCTTCAGTTCAAACACAAACAAAGCTGAATAAATGTTTATTAATTTCAACTGATAGTAAAAAATATATAAATAAAAGGCGAAAATTAAATATCAAACATTTCATTATGAAATAATAATTTCGGAATAGACTTCGATAAATAGTGCTTAATTCCGCAAGAAAAATAATACTTGTTCTATATTAAATCTAGCAAAGAAAATTTTTGAAGTCTTATGACATTTGGTCAGTGGTCACTTGTCAACAATTATTGAAACCAAAGCAAGGTTTCTTCTTCTAAGTCTCTCGTTTTTTTATTATTTGCAGAGCCTCCTTAACCAGAATTTTGGAAAGCAGAATTTTAAAGTCCAAATTTTGCACCAGATGTTTGCAGAGAATAATCTAGAAAATTGCATAATATGTTGCGTTCGGAGAGTGTCTGAAGAATTTTGTACGAAAATAATTCTATTTCATATTGAAACGGTCAAAAATGTTAACCTTAACTTACTGCTCCTGGTGTTTCGTATGAACGATTTACTAAAGACAGTAAACAACCAAATAGCTATCCAAAACTCATTTTTTACGTCAAAATTTTGTATAGAAGAATGTTGTAGAAAGGCTTTAAATTAGTTCTGAAGACACGCAGGTGGCCATGGTACAGGGGATAGTGTAGTTGACTGCTAGGCCAAAAGTTGCGGGTTCAAGCCCCAGCTTCGGCAGCAGTCTTTTTCTACAACAATCGCCAGCTTATCTGAGGCCACCTGTGCGATAATATGAGACAATATAAATCTATGTCTCCTCCTCTGTGCCACGTAGGTTTATGTTATGTGTTCTTTCCTTCTATGTGTCTATCTGTCTCTCTCTATCGTATGTCTTGTATAAGTGCCAGCCGATGGCCTCAGTTGCCAGTGCTGCTATGTGTCTGTAGTTCGTATCATTCATGTGCGAAGTACTGTAATGTCAATGTCAATGTCAATAGTTCTGAAGACAATTCGGACGGTTCACCTTTATAACAATTCAACAATTTCTTTAGAGCGCGTATAAGAAATTAAGAGAACCTAAACTTTTATGTCGATTCGAAACGGCTGAGAAGCACATCTCCATTACAAATTATACCTATTATCAGTACTCCACAGGCGAAGAAGTACCCCCACAAGGTGAAATATGAATGATAATTTAAGACCCGAGTGGTATTTGAACCCACTCCTTCAGTATTACTGATCAATTGCACATCTTATAATCAATTGTTTTTCTATTAAGATTATCTTATTCAATTTCAGTTCAATTCAATTGTTTTTATTTCAATGAAAACAACTTAAAACTATAATATTTATGTACATAATGTTACTTGAAAATAATGTTACAAGAAGCTTCAAAATAAAAAGGTTTATTCATATGTTCAGAAGAATTTTATCGAACTACCCATCAGACGTAAAATTCATATGCAAAATGTACTTTTACAAATTAATGTGGGGATTAACACAATTACAATATACAAATCCCAAACAGTATACGAATTCAGAAACAAATCGACTAATAAGATTAAATAGGTAAAAATTGAATTCCTTTTCCCGACTCCTTATTCCTTATCAAAAATCGCAGCCTTACTATCCCAAACTACAATTTAAATACTAGAAAAAGTCCTTAAGCAATTACTGCCACTTTATAAAGAAATAAACAATCACACTTATTTCCCTAAACATTCAGTTTGCTCAACCACAATTTCGTTTCCAAATGACGAGCATTATACACCCAATTTCGAAGAGCTAAGCTCAATCGTTTACCCACTGCTTTAATAAAAATGCACTCTCAAGCTGATGTTTATGTCCATTTGTAATGAATAACTCAATTTATAGCTAGTAAAAGTGTCAATTAAGTGTCATTATAGCTTGTTACACGTGCGTAAAATAAATGGCCCTCCATGCCTCCATCTAATACATATAATGTATGTCTACAGGAAGGTATATCCAAAGTAGAACTAACACACCTCTTCACCTCGATAATGGATTACCTTTCGACTTGAATATGGATTGCTATCATATAAGTGAGTCAAACAAAAGCAGTCATTGTCCTTCTTATAAATAGTCCAAATTGTCCACGGGCAAGGATCTCTTTCTCTAGGTATGTTTATTGTTTATGATCCGTTCGGTGGAGGTAAGTCACCTCAAGAGCGTTTCCTTTCGCTCGTCGTCAGCGTTCGTCGTTGTCGTCGCAGCCATCATAGATCAATGTTATGGTGTTTTTCGATTTATTTCAACTCAAATGTTTTTGCAAATGGCCACTTAAACATTTTCAGGCCCGTAAAACAGGCAATAAAATAAATACGACAAAGTGTACCCTCTTCCTTTCATCCTCAAGAACTCGCTCGTATAAACAAATACTTGCTTTTATTATAGGCATTGGAAGCAAGGGTGTCCTCTCTCAACCCATGTCACTGTGTCCTCATATACAATTTCGAATCGAGGGTGATGAAAATGTGTGTCATATGGATATTATATGTTTTCATTTTGAAAGATATTCCGGCCGGTTTATTTTCGGGGTGGGCTGTAAAAAAACAAGAACCGAGCCAAACAAAACGAAATTGTTAACCGTGTTCTTTTTTATGGCCACTTAAATCTGGCGTTGGCACAAGGGAAAGTTGACACCTCAAAACATTAAAACATGGCCTCTGTGATGTCCATCCGATCAGAGATATGTCAAAAGCACTGACAGTGTGGAGCGCGACGACGAAGGCAGGGATTTTTTATATATTTTTTGTTAATTCAAATAAAATAGTGTCACGATATTAGCATTTGGTTGGGCTTCTGCTGGGTTATCACTAAGCCATCAGAGCCCATAAAAGAAACAGAGAAAGACATAAAAATCTGCTCGCAAGTGAAATAAATTGAATTAACGATGTCCTCGCAATTAATTTTCATGTGAAATGAAAAGGCAAATAGCAATGTTGTCCGCCTTTGTCGCAGTTAGTCCTTTGATTCCGCGAGGGGCTTTATTCTGAATTAACTTTATTTTCCGATTAAATTTATTATATTTATTGGAGGCTTTAAACTAGCCTTGGACTGGATAAAGAGCCTTAATTGGAGTTATATGCAATTTAGAGGCGGGTTGTTTATCAATAATTTTATGACTTTCACTAATTGGCATTTTCACCTTTGATTCTATAATGACAAAATGCTTTTGAATTAATTTAAATTAATGATTTCATTTAATTTATGAAAATCACGTTTTTGTCAAGGTATTTATAGTGCCGACAGTTAAATTAGAAAGTAATGAGATTTTAGCAGTTTTGGAAATATTATGGCAATAAAAATTATGATTCATAAATTTTCTATTTAAATTTGGACATTTTAAACATTTTTGATTTAATAATTTTGCTCATTAAAATTTGTTGTTTTATATTTTTTTAAATAAAAAATGGTAATCCAAGAATCAAGTTCCAACACCGCCACTTTTTAATGAAATAATCCAGTTGGAAACACGGCATGACGAATTTATTACAAAAATGCTAATCTAGATGACATTCAATATTTCAAATGAAACCAGGAAGCACAGCAGCTGCACGTCACTTCTAAGCACGAAATAAAATAATCAAGCCACCACAAACAAAAATTCAAACGCTTGATAAATTCGATTCAGAGGAAAAATTGAATTCGTGGAATTATAATTGAAAAAAAAGTGTTGGTATTATGTAAATCTAATTCTGTCAGAAACTCAGTTTGTCGACAAACTCATTTTATTAATTAATCATCTAAAAATAAATGCTGAAAATGATAGCTAACTTCAATTTGGAAATTTAATAGAAACTTGCCGACCCGCGGGACGTTGTACCCGCATTGCATTTTTGTTTGATAATTTGGAATACTTAGTTTTGGCTGATTTATGTTGCGAAGCAATATGATCGGCGCACCTTTTTTTAATTCTGTCGGAAAATTCAAAACTTTATCTAGACACTACGCTTTCTTCTTACTCGCGTTTTTCTGAAATTTTCTGCCAAAAGAGTCAAAGCACCAGCAAGCAATTGTTGATTTCCAAGTAGATCTTTCATTGTTCTATTAAATGCTTCCAATGATTTCTTGTTGACCAATGGACATTCCTCCCAAATAATGAAACTCTTACCATCTTATACGTTTTAAAGATATTGCATTGTATTGAAGGGTAATAAAAATAACAATAAGTACTGAATAATAGATAAAGGGTGGGCGGGGATATTAAATCTGTCTTTTTTTTTAATGCGCTGTATCAGTCCGAGGCGCTCCGGATCTTTTCACTGCCCTGAATGGAGTAGTGTTCATGGTTTAGTGGTAAGTTGCGTTGGCTGCTAGGCAGAACTTTGTGGGTTTGAATCCTACTCGTGCCCATAAAGTTTTTATTTCATCTTTCACTGGTACTACCTCTTGCGAAGAACGGACAAAACTTTCAAGAGCATCAATCTGGCATGAAACAGTGCTTCTCAACTTTGCCGTTCGGAATAAATTGTAGGACCCCTCAATTCTTGACACGTACTCAGGGAATTGTTGATGAGAGTAAACCACTTATTCCTTGGCTCTTCAAGAGCTGTCGCACCACTCTATTTATTTATTTTTTTTATTTGAATGGAACTGTCAAATTCTCTGGGTTTTGTTTCATCTTGAACGCATTAGTAGTTCTATTTTTTGTTTGTTGCATAGAAACAGCTGCTTCAAAATTTTCGCCCCGAAAAAAACTCGAACACCGAATACACAACGAACATTGTGGAAAAGGAAATGCACCGGGGCCAAAAAAGAGATCGAACAGCTCAGTGCGTAATCAGAGCGCCACAGAGCGACCCAGGGCTCACAATAAACTCACCTAAGGATATACAGAACACACCTGATGATTTCTTACCCTTTTCTGTTTCATGTATACCTCTCCATTATGCTGTCAGTTGAAAATGTTAACGCTGACGGACTGACGGATTCTATGGGTCGGCCCCTTTTTTTCGAAACAGCTGATTCGAACAGCCCCGAAAAAAAACTCGACAACTGAAACTAAACACACATCGCGCACATCGAACGGTGGAAATGCAACGGGACGAAAAAAGAATGACATCGAACAACTCAAGGCGAAATCAGAGCGCCACAGAGCGACCCAGGGCGCACATTGAACATACATACCTGACATTGCCTGCACGAGAGACCCCCTCAACTGTTTCATCCTCGTATAGAAAATACTGGGGGCGCGAAATAAGGCCCCAGGAAAAAAGGCCCCAAAAAAAAGCACACAAAACAACAAAAACGAAATTTCTCAAATTTTGGGGTTTTCTTTCATTTTTTGGGTTTTTTTTTATTTATTTTTTGGGGCATAATTTCACTTTGAAATAAAGTTTTGGGGCTTAGTTTCATTTTAGTTTAAAAACTATTTGGGGCTTTATTTCGTTTTTCAAAATTAACATGAAAATTACATGAAAGTTTGTCTAATCGAGGACCCAAAGCTTGTTGGAGCTAATTGTGTAATATGTGAGGATTTGTAGGCAAATATTTTGCTGTTGCCTTGTTAATATCTTAAGATTTGCAATTAATGCAACCTTAAAATTTAAGCCGAGTCCATTGCAGATAGACAGGAGAATTACATGTGTTCTTGTTGTAGGGAAAATGTTCAAGATACAATTCAAGTATATTTGTTTAAAAGTTTGTGGTGACATTACCTAACATAAAGTTTGTTAAGAAAAAAAAAAACAAGTTGTTACCTATTCCTATTTTCGCAATTTTGGTAGTAAGGTACAATTACGGAAAAAATTTTGCCCAAAAGAGAATCAATTTGGGGTGTGAAAATAAAAAAATTCGCGCGAATTTTTTTATTTTCACACCTCGCTTCGCTCGCTTGAAATTGCACCTGCTGTATTTTGTTTCAAACTATAATTTTTAAAACATATTACACTGATTTTGGAGTTAATGTGTGATAACAAAACAAAGTAAATGGTTCTTACGTGTTCAACAAGAACTATGAAATCAATAATTAGATATTTGCTGAACTCAGTAAAATGAAAGTGGGTTCAAGTATAGTGTTCTTGTAGAATTCCCAACTCTTACCGAATCCCAAAGTTAGGTGAGTTTGCATTTTTACGTTACGTCACATAGACTTAAAGCATACGGTTTATTTCAACCGTTATGCAAGGATAAAAGCTTGAAAATGTAAAACTTTCTACTCAATTTATTGCTTGACAAACAAATATCTAAAATTAACCACAAGGGTTAGAAGACCCAAATTTGATTTCGCAACTTATGATCCATCAAATCTGTGGTCTCAAAGAAAAAACGCCAAAGTCGATTTTCAACATTTTTCAGGAGAGACGTTTGAAGTTTTTATGAAAAGTGCAAGATTAAAAATTGCTAAAGAATATTATTGGAGAATTAATCGCCTTGAAACTAGCATAGTATTGAAGGTATTTTAGCTCGCAATTGATTCAAATTCGCCCCTTATGACCCACCAGTTTCTATTCTACTAAGAGTCCTTGTTGCAGGGAAATTGTTAAGGTCACATTTCAAGCATTTCTGTAACAGTTTGGGGTGGTATTTCATTATCTTAGTAAGTCATTTTTATGAAAAAGACGAATTGGGGTTTAATTGCATTTTTATAAGTGTTGTAACAAACACGACTTTCTTTTTATATAGATTTCAAATTTAGTCAGCAATTAGAATTTACATAGAAAAAAAAATAGCTATTGCTAGTTCGAAATCATATCAGAAGTAATTGTTATCAATTGTGTAAATTGGATTTTCCAGTGAATTGTTTTTTTGCAGAAACCTAAATTAATTATGATTAGCTAATTTCATTTTGGAATTATCTTTCTTCTTTTTACTACATACGATTTTTCAACATCAGATCTGATTACTTCTTTACAGCGCGAGTCCTAAGTAGTGGATTATTTTGGCATGTGATTCTAAAAAGTTTTATTCAATTTAATAAAATCTATGAAGGTTATTATCAGTTAAAAATTTAAGTTAAAGAAGTCACATTTTGAATAACCTCATATCTGATTTAATTGTATTGAGTCATAACTTATAAATCTTAATTTAAAGAAAATATCTCCTGAGGCTTTTCTTCTGAAATGAGACTCAAGATTTTTAATGGAAAAAAAGAACAATTTATTTCGAAGAACAAAAATATTTTTAACGAAGCTGAGAAGAAATCAAAATGTAGAAAAAGGAAATATGAACAATTAATTATTGTACAATGCATATTCAAAGAGAGTCCTTCATCCTCCTTTTTGTTATGAAGAAATGTCTATCGATGCAAATTCGAAAAGGTGAATTTTGCTTAGAAGACAAGTTAAAGTCCACTGACTCGGGTTCTCCTGTGCACCGTCAGGAAGGACGCGATGTTCTTGGACAGAGCTTTCTTTTCTTATCTTTATGAGGTTTGGAAAAACAAATTTTCGGTGTTTTCACATGAAAAATGAACTAGCACAAGAACTTAGCAAAATAAAAGCACGAATCACGGCCCGCTAAATTTTGACATTCCTTTTAGATTTGTATTCGTAGAGGCAAGCGCTATCTACTAAAAACTCGCCAGAAACTCACTGGAAATTTATTTTTGCATCTGCCTTATTTAAGTGACTAGTGACGTGTTAAAGTTGACTTATCAGACTTAATAGGTAGACAAAATTTTGAGCTTTTAAATATGACAAATAATTTTATTATTCACTAGCTGTGTCGTTGGTGTTGCCCGCGGTAACCAGGATGAAAGGTATCCTATGTCATTTTCCCCTAAATTTCCACTACCTATGTAAAAAATCATATCAATCCTTTTCTCTATGCGAAATTAAAACAAATTTATCCCACAGGATCCACACATTTTATCGAGGTAAAGAGTAGCCTAATGTTACTTCTAATGTCTCCAAAAATATATGTACAATGTTTCATGATGATCGGTTTAGTTTGTTTTGCATAATGGCGTAACAAAAAAACTTGCATTCACATTAATTATATAAGTAGGGGTTACAAAGGGTGTATTGTCCACTACATATTGTCAACATAATATTCCATCAGAGCAGTTTATTCGTTTACCAAGAGCGCTTTCCATCGTGTTAAGGAATTGAAGCCTTGGTTACTTACTTTTTCGTTCATTAACAACCTTTCTGTGTAGCAGCTGTTATTTCAACAAGACGGTGGGCCAATATGTCATACAGCTAGTGCCAAGGGGAGTTTTAACTTACGGTCCCGTAAATTGGCGTACAAGTCTGTACGATTTAAGACCGCTTAGCTATTTTCTTTTCGGAAATGCGAAGTCGCCTTTCTACACCGATAAGCTCGATTGATTGACGATTAACCACTTGGAGGACAACATTCGCCGCGTTATTGCCGATATACTATATTATTTATTAAATTGTATGAATCATCTTTCTTCTATGCTTCTAAAAGAACGCAGCCTTTACAATTATCCTCTTAAGGTGGATGAAACAAAATTTCCAAATAATTTTCCACAAAGAGCTATTAGATGGAGCAAACAAAGAACTATATATTATAAATCATGCCATGTAACATAGATTACGGCCGCAAATAAAAAATTATATTTTAACTATTTGTTGTTTATTGATACAGAGGCAGACCTACAGTTCAACCTAACACCATTAACGTCTTCTTAATATTTAATCTTCTGGGTATCGAACTTTTACGAAATTCTTAATTATGTCGATTGTTATAGTTCGCGTTCACTGTGGCGTATGAGTAACATTTTTTTTTCAAACGTCTTGATTTTTGAATACATACAAAATAAATAAATAAATTTTATAAATAATTTTTATAATGTACTAGCTGGTACCCGCGGCTTTGCCCGCGTGGTTAAGAAAAATCAACGATGAGCTGTGCAGGTATCCACAATAAAAAATATAGATTTTTGTTGCTAAAATGGTTGTTGTTGTTGTTGTTATATACCAAAACAAAAAAAAATGCAAAAATGTGTTGCTTAAGTTATATACATATTTATTAAAGTAAACTTAGGTACTATTTTAATATGGTGTTTTACACGATATAAAATGTTTTTTTTTTTTATTTAGGTGAAAGAATGAAGCAGTCCAAGGGAGAGGCAAGGCTTTTCTAGGTTCTTCCCCGCTACTTTAAGTGTTTACCTTTCTCTTTCACAAATTGTCATAGCGAAACTAACTTTAATGGGGAACAGCACCCTTTTGTATTTGAATGATTAATCTAAAAAATGGAATGGTTATATATTCACCAATTTCTACAATTCTATTGCAGCCCTAATAATGTTTCGCCCAAGTTACATATATGACACGAAGTCTTGTACCGTTACCTAATCGAGGGGCATCTAAATTTTGACTATATTGCGCCGGCTAATTTCAATTGCAGCTTATGTGAGGGCACCTCCCCCTCTCTTTTCCTCCAACCACCCTCTTACCACTCCCCTTGAACACCCTTTTTTGCTGCATTTACGAAAAAACAAAAAACGTATAATGATAGGCAACCAATAAATAAATACGATGGAGTGTCCTCTGCTCGAATGAGCTGGGAATGATATATTGTCCGCACTGAAAAGTAGCTTTAAACACTCTCCAGCCTCCTAACTACCTCCACACATAAAATGATGTCATAATATTGCTCCGCTGCGACGTGAAATACCAACAAATAAACAGACAAACAAACAAACTGACTTTCACATTATTTATAATATCAGTATTGGATATAGGATAAATGTATAAGGGCCTTCAATAACAGAAAACATGACTCTCCAAAACCAAAAACTTTGGGCGTGTGGGCGATGTACAGTATTTTTTAAACATTCATATCCTTCTTAGGTTTAATCAGTAATCACTTAATCAGTTTTGTTCCAACCTTCGTCGCGGACGGACTGCTATTTATCAAATATATATTCTAATAATTTTCATAAGTACTGTCTTTTACTACATAAGAAACCTCCTCACATGGTGGCAGAAATGCGAAATCCCCCACGACACACTGTTATGCCTTCAGGGCAATCTAATTGGCTATGTGCCTTATTTGCCGCGATAGTTATAAAAAAGATAAGAACCAAGGGCGGCCGACCGTTCGGTTTCTATTTCATCTTGAATCCTGCTCTGATTGTCTATGATTTGGATTTAATCCGAGATTTCTTCATCAAAGATTTCAAAAACTTCACCGGTCGAGGCAAATCCTATAGGCGACAAATTGATTTTTAGTTTCCACCTTGTCCAGAAATGTTTCCAATCTCAAGTAATATAAAAGACTTTAGTACATTGGTAATACAGCCAGTAAAGGCGCAGTTAATAAATTTAAAAAAGACTTTAAGTTTATAAACTTCCAAAAGTACTTTAACTGGAAAGGAGCATTCACCAGTCAGTACTTATTTTTTAACTTGCAGTCAATTGAATAAAGTCAATAGGCTAAAACTTAATTAACTGGCTTTAGTCAGTTAAATCACTAAAAAGTCATTTAACTTTAGCGAGTTTGGAAGTCTTTTGACTGCAGTCAACTGTCATTGTCAAATATAATAACGTCCAAACTTTTTAATTGGCTCGGTGTGCGCACTTTCAGCCCAACCCGACTAAACAATCGGCCGATAAAAAGTCTGCAGTCTGCGGGGGCCCTAACACAACTGGTCCCGTTGCTCATTATGGACCCCGAAAGACATTTCAAAACACAAAACGACATCCACGTACTCTCCCCTTACGGACACCTCCAATAACCGGACACCTCTAATAACCGGATAAATTTCAAAGAACGGAAATAAATAACCGATTTTTTATATAAACAGTTCTCCCACAACCGGACGCTCTCTTAACCAGACACAGACACCAATTTTCAAAACAATGAATAGGGCTTTTGCAGACGGTAATGTATCGTTTCAAGATTATTTCATAATAGTCTTATCATGGGTAATAGTTTTATTTGCGAAGACGATAACCTTGAAAGTTTATGCGTTGACGGTCTGGATGAAGCAGAAATCCATGAAATTGATACCCAAGAAGAAGCAGATTCCGATATGTTTGATAATAACCCGTTAAAATCTTATGAAGAGGCCCATAGTGAAATAAGGAGATTAAAAAACTTTTCGTTAGAGAAAAATGATTTAAAAGCATTTGGTTTATTTGCCGATTATCTGAAAATATGCCATTTAATAACCAATATGTGCGCCAAACTAAGATTTCTAATTGTTTGAGCAAAATCATCAATTGTACTTACGTGTGTATGCACATGTGAATCTTTGTTTAAGTCTCTTAATATGAACGAAATACATTAAAAATTAATCCCAATAACACTTCTATTGTATGCATCTTAAGGAATGTAGATTTGTTTGTTCCCTTAACCGGACATCTTCCATAACCGGACAAATTTCTCGGTACCGTCAGTGTCCGGTTATGAGAGAGTTCACTGTACTTACCTATGTATAAATCCCCGTTAGCATTGCAAAGCGAACCTGTCATGTACAATTGAATGACAAAAAAATGTCAAGTATAATTTTTTTGTTTGTTCAAATGAATAACAAAAATGTCAATCATAATTTTTTTTCTTTCGATGAAAAAAAATATTTGACGAAAATATTTGAAATAATTTTCATAAAAAATTGAGTATTCGTATATTGATATATTTTACTGAAGTGAGAAAAGCATTATTTCTTAACATTTGTACCATTTGTGATTTGAACAACATAGTTTTTTTTTGTTATTAACCTTCTTAAGTTATTTCTCTTTAGTTTAAACCAAAAATTTAGAAAATCGGTCAACCGGTTGTCAATTTGAAAAGATAACATAAATTTAACGAATTAGTCTTTTATATATATAGATGATAATGTATGAAAGTTATTTTTTTATTGATGTTATGAGTCAAGTCCTTGAAATCATTTCTAATAAAAGAAACGTACTCATTCTTGAATGAGCAGCAAACAGCGCCCTTAGGCTCAGTCAAACCAGTAGCTGGAAAACTAGCCAAAGTGGCCACGCTGCTATTTTTGCGAAATACGTAGGTAACAACATCTGCACTTCTCACTTAGATTTCAATATCTTTTAGTACCATGCTTCCCCAATAGTCTAGATTGGGAAAATGGTGTGCCATACAGTAATGAATCGACTTTTGCCATCTACACTGATGGCTCAAAAATGAATATAGCAATAGATGCGGATTTCTACTCGGAAAGCGTCAACCTTGCCAATTCATTCAGGCTCCCCGACCATAGCAGCGTCTTTCAAGATACTGAAGACAAGCATGTAGATACTGCTCATCTTCTCTGCCACTGTACTTCACCGTAGCTTACAGGAAGAAAACTCTAGCCAACTTCTTGTTTAACGAACTAGAGAAACTATCCGAACAATTGCCTGGCTTGCTGAGCTTTGTCAAGACCTCTAAATGGCTAGACGTACCACATGATTCATAGGTTAATTATTTTTCAGGAAGTTACAATACTTCACGGTATCACAATGGAAATACATTGATCTAAGTGTGGCGGTAACAATACCAACTGTCACCCAACTAAACCTGACCTAACCTAGTAGAAGAAACGTATCATTATGAAACGTGTTCTTAATTAGGGGGAAATTCGAATCAAAAACAATTTCTCCTATGTATGTTTCCAACATTTATAAAATGCACTGAAATGCTTATTTTATTGTACGAATTGCATTCGTATGAATTTTTCAACATTTTTCTGTACTCATTTTTAACAGGCTTTACCGTTTGGGAAATTGTCTCATAGCTTGATACCTAGGAGTCTCTGTGTTTCTTGTAATTATTGTCTTAAGATTGTCTTGGATTTTTTGAAAAATACTTCACAATACCCGGTTTAAATTTCGACACGGATCTTTTCACAAATAAAACGTAAGCCGTGTACCTACTTATACATAAATTCTCAATACTCCCATAACAGCGTTTTTGATGAGAAAGTTTGTGAACCCAAATGTAAAATTGATAAAAACAATAAAAAAAAATGATTTAACTACACAAAAAATGTTAAATAACAATTTTGATTTTCTGATTTTATGCAATAGTAGCAATATCGTGAAATTCTATGAAAGATAACATTTGTAATACAATATTTTTGTTGCTGCAAGATAAATGTTTCAATAACACGGTCTACAAGTCGAACATTTCATGTATCTTGTTCACTCGGACGTATGAGTAACATTTTTTTTAAGTATTCCAAATCGAAAAAATTACTTGGAATGAAACCCACATGAAACAAGCTATAGTCAAGTTAATACCTACAATTCATTTCCGAGATCATCATTTTTTCGTGAAAGTAGCATAGCTACAAAAACAACAACAAACTCGTAATGTATCAAATAATTGTTCTGAATTTCCTGCATTCCACTCATAGCCTCAAAGTTTGAAACAAAATAACCATTTGTGTAATCAAAAACCATTCTATTTGAATTTTTCCAATTAAACTAATCCTCCCACATAAATAGTTCTACGTCAAACGATTTATTCACTTTACCTAATTGAGTTTCCACAAGCGAAAAATAAATTCCCATAATAACTAGAAAATGAACAGCACCACACACACAGCTCACACAAAAATAAAAAAAAAACATAATTTGTCAAAGCCAAAGAAATATACATATATAACAAAAAACCAACCTAATTCCCAAACAAAACACATAAAGGACGACAAAGTGAATGACGAACAAAAAAAACTAAACCAGAATTTAGTCTACAAAATATACACTCTCCAATACACAAATCAACGCCTTAAAGAACTTTCGTTTTATCCATAAGTTGGTGCTTTTGCACAAAAAAAATACGAAAAAAACACGTCTCTAAGCCCAGACATTCTCTTTGCCTCGCTTTACCTATCCAAATATCCTTGCAGAGAGTAACATTTTTTTGTGTACAACTGTGAACCAAATAATCATCAATCTTTTAGAGACCAACAAACAAGAAAAATTGGCAAACACAATACGACGAAAAAAATCAACATTTGTGCCCCGTGCTGTACTACCCACATACCAAAAACATTATCTGCCCCCTCAAGGCTCGAAACCCCACCCACAATTTCACGTTGGCATTCCGAACGAACTTAAATAAAGGTTCGTTGTGGATATGGCCACCTCTTAACCTGCTCGGCAGACATTCAAAGAAATATAATTTATATAAGTCACATAAATTCTTTCCATTCCAAAGGACAAAAGGAATTTCTACTTTTGCTTTATTTTTCATTATCCGATTCGACACACCAAACAAGGATCATGAAGTACTCGTGTGTATAAGAAGAAAAATCAGCTTTGCTTACCTTCTGTGTGCTTTCCAGTGCCGACTTTGTGCGGTTCAATAGTCACAAGCCCAAAATCCTTGAACGTCGAATGCAGGTTAAGATGCAAGCGCTTTCTTTATGCGATGCCGAAACGCGACCTTCACAGGATTTTTCTATGAAAAAGGAATTAACATATTCTATCACAGAGAAACGCTTGTGTTCTTTGATATAAAATTCCAAAGGACGACTCTCAAAACACAAACAAGAAAATCAGGACCTTGAATTAATTCATGAGATCTCGACCAGTTTGTCCAATTAGGGCAATAAACAACACGCCAAATTCCAATGCTTGTTCACATACACACGCTTGTGTCGTGTGTGCTAGTTTGTAGGCGTTGTTTGGAATCAGGTAATCGTCCTGCGTTCGTTTTTCGGTACCAACCCAAAACCAAAGAATGACTATTAGGTATGCTGGAGTAAGTTAAACCACATAAAATGCCAGCTTATTTTCTCACCGCTCTTGTATATCCTTTTTTGGCCAAGAGAAACAAAATAAATATTAAGGACACGGAACCCGACTACCGGATAGCCAGCCGAAGTATTGTTACGATAACAACAAAAAATTTGACTTTTTACGACGAAAAGCCACTCACTATACGACCACGACGACGAGGAGCGACGACGATGTCCTTACGACTACGAATAATGACGACGAGGAGCAACCACGACCAGGACCGACAACTACGATGATGACAAGGACTAAAGGACGAAAAACTGTGACACAGATTTTATTGTACCTACCATAAGCAGGATATCAGGCCAAGCTGTGAATATCAAAGGTAGGAGAGTGAATTCCTTTTTTTTTCGTTTGCTTTTGCTATGTTGGGTTGGTTTTGTTAAATTTTTTTCCCCAAAGGTATGCAATTATTGCTTTCTATTTTTTTTTTCGGCCAGCAAAAGGACCTCACTTCGAGTAAAAAAAAAATGAAAAAAAAAGGAAAGACAAGTCGATGACGAGAGGAAACAGAAAAAAAATGTATCGAAACAATTCCAAGGACAAACTGGATAAAATAAATATTTCAGTTATTCACAAGGATCAGCACTAAATTTCATTTTCCTTTATTTTTTGTGTGTTTCTTTCTTTATTAATTTTTTTTCTTCGGTGTGTGGGTGACAGCGTGTGACAAGATGTTTCTTTTTTGCTTCTATTTAACTAAACAAGTCGAACTGGGCGTTAGGATACGCACTTTGCAACTAAAAACCTCACCGACGACGCACGAAGACGAGTTACTTTTCACAGGATTAACTTTTTCTGTGTAAATTTTTTTTTTTATATGGAAATTGTGACTTTTTGATTTTTATATATCAAAAAATGCGACACTAAAATAATACCCGTCCGTCCGTTTATCGGTTACGAAATAGACTGACTTTTGAACTCACCTTGCAGGATAGTAGTAGACATTTTTGTTGGTTTCTTTGAATGGTGCCGATGGATAGGGAGTGGGGGGATTTGGCTGTGGTATGTTTGCCTGTTTTGTTGGCTGTTTGTCCTAGGCTATAATTTTGGTGGTTATGTGAAAGTTTATACTGCTGAGGATTGTATCAACTGAGCTTTTTTGAAGCATTTTGAGTTAAAATATTGAGTGAGTGGTGAGTTTCTTGGGGCGCATGACGTTGCTCTTGTCATTGGAAAAGGCAAATTTTGACATAGAGAGTAGCGGTGAGGAAAACATCGCATGAGAAAATATGGATCCGCCAAATTTGATAACGGGTCGTAGAAGATGTTCGAAAATAGTAGTTTCTTCTTGGAATCGGAGGAAAAAGGATGTATACGACCTCTGCTGGGTAGGGTGGATAATAGGATGGAAGGGATGTTGATTCCTTGTTATCAAAGAGACTGTTGCTTCCTTTCCGACAAGGATTAATGACTTCGTTAAGGATTATGAGTTTCATTATAGAAAAAGAATAACAAATCCAGTTTGATTCATGGAAAACTGGCTTAGAGTGAAATCAGGTTAATATCCTCCAATTTCGAAGAATTCTTTTTCTCAAAGCTTTCTGACTGGTTTTATGTAACAGTTTCGCAATAAACGGTAGCATATCATCTAGAATCAACAACATAAACGTTTTACCTGTCAGAAGTCATCTTTTTTCTCATCGTCATCGCTGACCCGGGAGTAGAGGCCACTGAGACGACCAGCATTATATTTTGTGGTTATACTTACCTTCTGGTAAATTTGACAGGAGTATATATGAGAATATATTCGTTTCCAGAATCGTCCTACCTCAAAAACGAATCTCACTATCCACCTTGTGTTCTGCTTCTCTATCTTGTACTGGTCAGGGACTGAACCTGGTCAACCTGAGGAGGCCTCTGGAAATTAAACATTTAAGCCCGGCTATAGTGGTTATTTCTTCTTTTAGTTAATTTTAGCTTCATTGTTATTGTTTTTCGTTGGTGTCCAACAGGAGGTAGACAGACGGAATCACGGGAACCACTTAACTTTTCTTCTATCGGTATTTTTGATCTAAATCTCGCCATAATAGTGCTTATATACATAAATGTCATTTTAGAAGCAAAAAGAAGAGGTCCTAGATGTCTTCCTTACGGAATGCTTGATATAGCAAATAACTGATTTACTGTGTCTTGTATTGAATTGATAATACGCATTTAAGAATTCTGTACCACTGCATAGTATAATTATTTCTGAAAATAACTTTGGAAACCTATTTTCTGTTGTCCCTTTAAGTGCATTAAATTACCATTCAGTCGATTAAGAGCACGAAAATCAAATCGATTCCACTCAAAGCCCACCACATACCTGTCCATTAAAACAAATATTAAATGGTTCTTGTTGATTAAATTAATTATTTTGTCATTATAAACACTTTACGACCTGGCCACAAAACCACCTCCGAATCACAAACAAAACACAGCAAACTATAACCCATGTCCCTGGTCGACGCGAAGCACGTCAATAAAAGGTACCTCCTCTGCCTACTTTGTTAATTAATTCAACTATTCATTAATTGCTAGAAATTTCAACTAATTGCTATTAATACAATAATATGGACCCTTGATCATAAAGTAAATTATATTTACCCTCATCCACTTGTGCCCCCACTTGACCCCAAAGTTTGGTCAATCTTACAAAACCTCAAAAAGTATCGTTCAACAGAAATTTTCCACTAACTTGCCATATCTCTGCTTTCAGGCCATAGCAAATTTGTAGTTTATTATTAACGAAACGAATCGTAATCGTAAAACGTGAATATGTACAGGAAAAAATTACATAAATCAAGTTATGGTATAAAACGCCAAACAAATCAATACAACAAAACTGGCAATGAAAAAACAAATACCTAGCTAACTGCCACAGTCTACCAAAAACTGAATTTAGCGATTTTACTTACACCCAGAGCAAATATGTCACAAAATCTTATTGAAGTGTGAAAACTGCCGAAAGCAAACCTCTGCTTGATGTCATAACACAAAAGTTAGAAGGAAAACCGTCACGAAATCAATCGATTGATTTTGTTCAGTGTAGGTATGGAGCTAACCTCAAATAATCCATTCGCAATGCATTTGACAGGAGTAATAAAACCGACTCGCAAAGACTCGAAAAAAAATAATATTCTGCTTTCGAAGGCTATAATTTCGAAAAATAACTGTTCATAATTACAAATGTCCGTGTGATAGAGAATCGATTAACCAAAAATCAAACACTATATTTTTGGAAGGCTATACAAAAAATGTCCGATGTTTTTACCGGCAAAATGTTGTCGTTATAGTTCTGTCACTGTTATTACCACCGAAAACATTAAAGGTAATTGTTTTCTCTTTTTTCTTCTTCGACATGAAAGTGAAGTGGCTGGAGTGGGTAGGGCAGGGCTCCTTAATAGTGAAAACAAAATAAACACTTTGAAACAGTGACGCCAGTGACGTGATTGCTGATGGGGGAGTTTCTTTGGAATAGAAGACCGAAATTTCGATTGAAGTAATGAAAATTAATTAAGACTCAAAGGTGGCACGCGATTCCGGGTTTTTGTTAATGTTCGAGGTCAATTGATTTTGCATGTTGATTTTGTCCGCTCGATATGTATGACTTCGGTTTGTAATGGAAAGATTGTAAGAAAGGAAGAAGAAGGTATTTGAACATCGAAACAGAATTTAGCAGATTTTAAACTCTGGTACGTTTTTCGGAAGAAATTTTGAATATGAGCTGAGGACAGATACCTTGAAAATTAGGTAAAAGGATACCTATATATTACGGTATCAATTCCCGCAAATGAAAGATATTCCGTTAATTATTATTCGTATTCGAAGTCCACCTATCACCGAAAATTTGCATTATCTTTCAAGAGAGCTTTCTTAAGACTCAAAATTTTGACTCCTAAAAATATCAATGAACTTGAAAAAATATAATTCACTGATATTGTAATATTTGAAAGCATATCTATACATGGAACATATAATCATTGAAACTTTTAAGAAGAAATTATTGTAAAAAGAAAAGGTTCTTGATGTCTTCCTTGCGGGGCATCTGATTTAGAAAAGAACTTATTCAGAAGAAGTCTTAATCTGTCTGTTTAAGTATGTATTAAATTGACGGGAAACTTTCAGCAGCTTGAAAGCAAGCAAACGGAGGTATTTATACATCTAACACTAGGACGCGTGCAATGAAAGAAACAGAAATAGAATCCGTGACGATGGAGACATTTATTTATTTTATTTATTTATTTAAAATAACTTACAAATTAATTTATAAATTATTACAATTTTAAAGACATCAGGGCAGTTGAAACCATAGATGTCATTTTATCGTTACATTTTCGGAATTTAAACAAAATATATTTACAATAAATGTATGTTAAGTTTGTTTTTAAAATTAAATTTAATAAGATATGAGCGGTTGTTTATATATTTTTAAAAACATTGTGCAATTTCGTAGCTGCTTTGACAAGGTGTATTGATTGTAGTTCGGATGGGTTGAGGATATTGGCCAACTGTTTTTGCTTGTTCTCAAGAGAGTCCAAGCTTGTAGTTTGACGAGAAATAGGGCATTCAATTAGGATATGCCATACAGATAGAACTTCTCTGCAATTGATGCACATCTGTGGTGGTTCATTGCAATAATAGTGCCTGGTCGAAAATAGAGTCTTTCCTACTCTCATCCGGAATAGTGTAATACATTCTTCTCTGGTAAAAGCTTTGTTGTAGGGAGTTCGGTGGTGAGTTTCTTGGTGTTTTCGGAGGAAATTGTCTTCATTCAGCCAGGAAGTTGACATTTCATCATGCTCATGATATAAGAAGGTTTTTCTTATTATGGTGGGTATATTTGGAAACTCACTTATATAGGGATATTTCACCGCTTCTTTTGCAAGTTGGTCGGCTGCTTCATTCCCTTTAATACCTACGTGTCCAGGTACCCATGCCAGAGTTATATATGGGTGGTTGTGAAGTATGCACCTGATTTGTTCAAGGGTAGAGCAGTGATTATTATGGTTCTTGATTCCGTTAAGAATACTTAATGAGTCGGTGAAAATCAATGTCTTCTGGTACCAGGCCTGTGCAAGAGTTAGGGTTTTGAGCAAAGCTGTTACTTCAGCTATATAGCTTCCAGCAGACATTTTACCGTCATTCACCACATTGCAACAGGTATATGCGCGGCCTTTCCGGCTAACTAAATTCACGCCGACCAAGCAAATCTTATTCGTCTTGGCCTTAACTTTTAATCCTCATTAAAAATTTTAGTGGGCGCGATGACGGGAATTTCTTGTATGGGGGCTCCCCGCCTATTAAGGGTTTTCCATTAAAAGGGCGGGTCGATTTTACAATTCAATAAAACAAGTTTAATATGGAGGTATCAATAAGGTTTTATCTTTATTTGAGAGCCCTATCAATGACATTATGTGTGAAATAAAACACCGTTCAAATGGCCGCCTCGGCTTTGCTGGGTGCCGCGCATTCGTAAAGTCCAGTTTTCGATTACTTTTGAGCAAAAATCAAACTAAAAATGACCGATCGTATCGATTGCGTTGTCTTTGATGACCATGGTGGTTTTCGGCTTATTCGCACCTGCGACTTAAGAAAGCTCTACAAGGCATGAAACAAAAAACCTTTAGCTTATTATAATTCCATAAAAAGATTATTACTGATGCAAATATTTCCGCAACCAGATCAGGGAATTGATTTTGGCTGTCTAATCTTAGCTTAATGGGAACTATGAAATATGTGAAATTTAGCAAAATCGATTTCTTCTTCTAAAAAAAATCATGAGCTAACCCAAATTTTGGGCAGAAAAAAATTCTTCCAAAACCTATCGAATGATACGTCAAAAGAAGATTCTGGTCGATTTGTATTCATCAAAATTGGTTACAAGTTTTTTGAAGGCCTGGTAGCCGAGATATTGGCAAAAATATTATAATTATTCGCAAATACAGGGTTTTCCAATAAGAGGAGTTATTTTAAATAGCCCGCTATTTCGGTAGGTGTCAATTTTGAAGCTGTTATTTTTTTACATTTGAGAAGTAAAAATTACGCCATTACTAAAAATGGAACGATACCTGCTTCAACAATGCATTGAAATTATTTAAAATTCACTACAACAATGGTGAACATTTAGCAGTGACTGTTAACAAAAGTAAAGCGTTTTTGGGTAGCGTAGTAAGGCACCTTGTTGGACCGCCATACAGAAATTAAAATTCGAGTTGTAACAAGTTAAGTGATGTGAAGAATAAAACCTGTGCACGTCGCTCAAAAACAACGGAGAATATTGTTGAATTGTTGAAGAAAACCCATTCCTCGTCGTTCGTTGGAATTATGCATTCCACAAACGTCATTACACCGTTTTTTGCTTAAAGACTTGGGTGTTAAAGATTATAAAGTTCAGTAAACATAGAAACTCAAGCTGGCTGATCATCAACAACGTTGTGTCTTTGCTAATTGGGTCCTTGAAATGCATGAAAATGATCCGAAGGTATATCCACAATGATGTTGACTGATGAGGCCCATTTTCACCTCGGTGGCTACGTCAACAAGCAAAATTGTCGCATCTGGGGAAAAACTCAAGAGTTATTGTTGAGAAGCCTCTCCGTCCTTACGTGAAAAGTTTCGGGACCGTGTTATCTCTCGAAAAGGTGATCACATTTGGCCACCGAGATCTTGTGATTTAGCACCTTGTGACTTCATCCGTTGGGGCCATGTGAAAGATAAGGTCTGCGAACAGCCTAGCGTTGTTTAAAGACCTCAAAGATGTAAGGCTATTGAGGACATAGGGCAGCCACTTTGCGATTTTGTTATATAAAATTTCATGAAATGAATATGGTGCTGTAAGCGTGGTCGTGATGGCCAATTAGCCGATGTTGATTTTCAATATTAAAGGCATATATTCTCTTTGTTATGAAATAAACACCCAATCATTTATCTTAAATAGTGACATTTTGCTTTGAACATTAAAATAACACTTTTCATTAGAAACCCCTTTATTGTCCCGCAATTTCAAATCGATATTATTGCCAATTTTCCTCGTTTGTGCAGAATATCGATTCTGCCTTGAGCTGTGTGGCACGACGCATTAAGAGCCAGTCAGTTTAAACCATAATATGTCTTCGGTGTCCATATTATTCAATTCAGGTCACAAGAAGTTGATGAAATGATGATCACTGACCTATAGGTAGTGATCGCCGCCGTTCGCCAACTGCTCCAAAACTCAATGAGCGGACACACAAAAGTCAGTTGAATTTTGTATGTATGCACTGCCTTATCAGGGCGCAAAGTTCGTCAAGTTTATACTTTGCACATGTTTCTCGGCAAAGTTACTTGATAGCTTTAGTGACTGATTAAATGACTATATTTTGATAGAAAATAAAATAAATTAATCTTACCAAACGCATTGGACTTAAAGTCATTTTTAAATAAAAACAATTTTATATTGTAAAAAGTCCACTTTAACAACTTTTTTTTTCCAACATTTCTCATCTTAGCCAGACTCAGGCAAACATTTTCTAGTTATAGTCCAGTCATTTCGTAAAAAAAAGGGTTACCTGGAAAGTTTTCCGGGAGTTTTGAAAATTGGTTAATTTATAGATTTGGGTATGCTCTTTTCGAATTTCAACTTTGCCACCTCGTACCCCCGCCGCTCGCGCCATCATCTTGAAAAAATGGCGTCTAAAAACGTTTTTTATGAAAATCTCCCTTCCTACGCATTTTACGAAAAAAATATTTATGTACAAAATTAAACTAGAAAAAATTTCCTACAATTTATGTATCAATAATTTTTTTCATAAAATCAATAGTTTTTGGCGTACGAGCGCCACAAAGTATCATTCATCATATTACGAGAAATACCTGCGTTTCAACTGAATAAGCACAAAATTTTTCTGAAGTTTGTTGTCCATTTTTTCCTAACTTTGAACGTTAATGCATCATTTGATGATGCTTACCGATAGCTTATGATGCTGAGAAAACAAATCAAAAAGAATGATTTAAAAAGGACCACTATTTTTTACCTGCCTCTCAAGCAAAGCTTTCTAGATTGAAAAACTCATTTTTTTTGCGTCAACTGAATAAGCACAACTTTTAAAAATGCAAATAAAATCAAACGGAAAGAAATGAACAAAATTTTCTTTAAATATTTGTTTTATTGGTTATTTCTAGTATGGGGTATTACCACCTTTATTCTTGATTACTTCATAACTTCGGGCTGGCATGGAATCGTATAAACTCTTTAAGTAGTCCAGCAAAATTTCTCTCAATGGTAACTTAATGGCTGGAATAAGCAATTCTCTGTCCTCAAACTGACGGCCTGACTCATAGACTTTACGTACCAACCATCCCCATTCATTTTCTATGAGGTTCAGGTCAGGTAAATAGGGCGACCGTTGAAGTAATTTAACATTCTAGTCCTGTATCCCACTTTTGACAGTGCACGACGTTTGGATGGGGTCGGGGTCGTTGTCATATTGGAAAATCCATTTATAGGGTCCAAAAATATCCGAAAATGAAGGAAACTTTCTTTCCCATATTCTTTTGTAGGTAATTGCAGTCGTTTTTGACGTTTGAAACTCAAGCTCAATAGTCCCATAGTAGCTAACTGCTCCCCATATCATAACTCCACCTTCTCCACCATGATGCCGCGCTAAAAATCGTTCTTCTTTTCTCAAATCGTTAAAGTAATAATTAAAACCATCAGGGACATCAGCATTTAAACTCTTCTCATCCGAAAAAACCGCGTTGTGCCACACATTTTTCCAACTCACATCGAGTCTAGAAAATCTTAAACGAATATCTTTTCGTTGCTCCTTTAATGGTGGTTTCTTTTGGAGTTGCAATCATTTTAAATGATCTGCGCTGTTTGGTACTCTGTGGACTGTTGAAACACCTGCAGTTACACCAACTTTTTGTTTAATTTTTACCGCGGAGCCACATGAACTGGAAGCACATCTCAAAATTGCTCGTCGATCAACTTCGAATGTTGCCGTTTTTTACTACCTTTCATGTTTTTCTCGTACAAACTTTTGTTTCTGAGGTACGAATAGACAACACTAAGACTCCGATCAACGTTGGTAGCTATAGCACGCACGGTCAGTCTTTATTCTTTTAACGAATCAACCTTAACTCGTCAGACACTATTAAAGCTTCTGATCTAACCATATTTTTTTTTTATTTTAATTTAACGGCTAAATGCACTAACAGCACTTCAACTTTTGATTTGGTATATACCAATTAACTTAAAACTCTCAGAACCAACCAAAATAATGAGAGTGAAAGATCGTGTGCTTATTCAGTTGACGCAAATAAAAACTGAGTTTTTTTAATCTGGAAAGCTTTGCATGAGAGCCAAGGAAAAAATAGTGGTCTTTTTTAAATTATTCTTTTTGATTTGTTTTCTCAATATCATAAGCTATCGGTAAGCATCATCAAATGATGCATTAACGTTCAAAGTTAGGAAAAAATGGACAACAAACTTCAGAAAAATTGTGTGCTTATTCAGTTGAAGCGCAGTGTATTTCTCGTAATATGATAAATGATACTTTGTGGCGCTCGTACGCCAAAAACTATTGATTTTATGAAAAAAATTATTGATACATAAATTGTAGGAAATTTTTTCTAGTTTAATTTTGTACAAAGATATTTTTTTCGTTAAATGCGTCGGAAAGGAGATATTCCCAAAAAACCGTTTTTAGGTGCCATTTTTTCAAGATGGCGGCGTGAGCGGCGGGGATACGAGGTGGCAAAGTTGAAATTCGAAAAGGGCATACCCAAATCTATAAATTAAACAATTTTCAAAACTCCCGGAAAACTTTCCAGGTAAAACTACCAAATGACTGGACTATTATATGAATTTGGAAAAATTCTTCTACAAAAATATAATTCACAACACATAATGTGTTGTAAATTTTATTTGTGTCGGTAGTCATCGACTAAGCGTTGCGTCTTAGAAAGGAACGACAGCATCTAACTGATGAGCCCAATTGTTATATACCTGGGTGAAACGCATTGGACTCATTTTTAAATAAAAACAACTCAACAATTTTATGTTGTTTGAATTTCTATTTCTCTTTATTTAAATTTCCAATTCCAATTTATACAACATTTTCGACAAATTTTCCAAAAATGACAAAAAAGAATATGTGTAGAAAAGCAAAGTATGCAATATTATGTATACTTACGTAAAGCATTTTATTAATTAATTTATGATTTAAAATTTGTTTCTTTTTCATCGACTAAAATCTACAACAATTCGTTTTTGATGGTTTCCATCGGTAAAGATGCAATATCCTAAGACTATTATTATGTATTTTTTTTTGTTTTATGATAAACTTTGTAAGCATGCTTTTTCATATATTAATTATTTATTTATGTTCAAGAAGTGTTGTACACTGATCACTCAAAAAATATATTATGTATGTCGGTAACTTTGCTTAGATAAGGTTAGTTCATTGGCAAATTCGACACTTTTAAAAAGTTCCTTTCGTCGAAACTTGGCAACCCTATTCTCAAGTTATAATTTCTTATATTGGCCTCTTCGTCCTCTAAACTAAGCTTCCTGATTGAAATTTCATTTATTTTTTAAACTGTTTAACAGTTGTTGTTTTTGTTTATTTAATTTTGAATATTTTGTAAATATTTATTTATCTTGCTATTGCATAAAGGTACCAGAATTATTTTTTCAACTAGACTAAATGAGTGCTTTTTTTAAATATTCTATGAACAATGAGTAAAATTTAGGTAAATATACTTTAAGCTTGTTTGATTTCTTAGTCACTGTTTTCAAGGTACACAATTTTATTATTTTGGCTTCCTTAAAAACGATTATTATTTGTTATTCTTATAGAATTATATTCTTATATAAGAATTTTAGAATAAAATGCCATTGGAACTGATTTAAATTTGTTAAGATCTACCACTACCATGCAAAATCGATTCTTGGAATCCTAAAAAAAGAAATAAAGAAAAAAATAAGAAAATGAAACAAAATTAAGATAGAAATTTTTTTATATAATTTAAATACACTTTATTAATTTTTTGCAAAAAATAGTAATCACAAAAATATGTTTAATTTATTTTTACTTTAATATTGTTACATAAGTTTTAAGTTATTGTGAAATATGTTTTCTTTTTCTGTTCAATTTAATTGTTTGCTCCCGCCCATATAAATATTTTCTTTTTTTAACAATCTATCTATAAACTTTCTTTACACAATTCAATCTTTTAGTTTTTTAATTTACTTTACAAACAAAAAATTATGAATGAGCTTTTTTCATTTAATTTTTTAAACTAACAATTATAATACTTTAAAGTTATTACATTCTAATTGTGGGTTTAAGTATGATTTAAGTTAGTGTTTCGCTTAGGCTGGTATGGTGGCTTCTTCATAGAAATCTGGCTCGTCTTCTTCGGCATTTGCTTCACTTCCATCCAACTGTGAGTAAGTTCAAATTAGTTTTGTACATTTTATGATTGTTTAAAGCAACTTACAGCTTTCATCTGCTCAGCAGTGTACAAAGCTGCCAACTTCTGCCGCAACGGAACCAATATTATCAAAAAGAATGGAAAGGCTAGGGAGATTTTGGAAGATTTGACCGACCAGAGAACAACTAGGAGAAGAACCTGAACGCTGGTGAACATGTGCATCTTCCAAGTTGGTACACGCTTGACATAGGGTGTAGGTGGGTAATGTTTCACAGGCATGAAATAGAGTCTCACCCTGAAAATTAGACAAGACATTGATTTAAGAAAAATAATAAAAAAATAATATTCGCGACTTTTTTACCTTTCAAAGAATTGAACTCCACTCATTGATGCAATACCCATGTACAGGAAAACGCCAAAGAGCACTGCCATGGGAATGAGTCTAAGGAGTGGAGCCATAGTCACAGATAGGCCAACCATTAAAGCGACAAAGAATCCGGATAGCCGCTGTTCTTTGACATCAATGATGCGAGGGGATTCACCGGGAGCGTGAGTTCTGAAATATGAATACGGAAAATTGGTATAATGTTTTTATTTTTAACAATAACACCTTAACCACTAGCGGAAATCTAAGAAATTCAACGATTCCTTCATATGAACGGCTGAACCGATTTTGATAAAAAATTGCAAATGCATTCAGGAATGGCTGAAATTCATAATATGGTCTACTGCCTGAACCCTAACACCTTTTACTGTGGAAAATATAACCTCTCTGTACTTGTCCAGCACTCTCAAGCAGGAGAAATCTCCATATCTAGCTCTTGAGGGCTTTGATCTTTCGAAACAGTCTTACCTAGTCTTCTAATAATTTATTTATTTTTTTTATTATGGTAAAAATTGTACTGAATTGGCATTTCCAAAACACTTCTTTTCAGTTAAATCGGTTGCGAAAAGTCAAAGTAATTCAATGTTTTCATACCGACATAAAATATGGCGCACCTTTTAAAATACTAAAAATGTCAAAAAAATTGTTTTATGTCTTTATGCATCTAAACATAACAAAAGTCAGATTGTATGTGGAAACCCTACTTTAAAAGATCCTAGACCAGTTAGAAAACTTACCTAGACATCACAGTCAAAGAGGAAACATGAGCCACCGATCGTACTGTAGCCGCACAATGCCACGGCATCCCACACATTCCACAAACAACATTCATAAAGCATAAAAGCACAATATCAAAATGCAGCCCGGAACCCTTCTTCAGTCCGCGTTCCGGCTTATCAACAATCAACTCCGATATATGTGATTCCATGAAAATCAAAATGTACACCAAAATAGCGGGAATACCCGTTATAAATGGTATCCAAACAGGTACAGGTCCCAGTGGTACAAGCCATCCACCACGATTGGGATCACTCGGCGATATACCCTCGGGTACACTCAATTTCTCGGTGTAAACTTCCGGTATGAAAAAATCGACCGCAACAAATATGGCAATAGCTATTGGCACTCCGAAATCGCCCAGAGCTCGGCGAGCATTGCGGCCCAAGAAGTGCGAGTTCCGGAAGAGTTTCAAGTAGTAGGCAAGGGTGAAGGTACCAAGCGTCAAGATAGTACAGAAAAGTGCGGTATTTGGCATGTTTATCGGTTTGTCTGGAGCAGTGCTTATGATTGGCGCTATAACACTGTGGATCTCGAGAGAGATGTTGCCAGCAGCAGCAGAATCGTTGGCGAGTGACAGCAATGCTGCGGTGTCGTTGAAAGTTGGTGGCGGGAAGTTGTAATCGGCCAGCAACGGATGCCTCTTGTAGACCGAGAAGAGTTTGGTGATGGTTTCGACGATGTAGATCAGTGTGATGAGAGCGGAGAAGATCTCCTGAGTGAATCGAGTGAACAAACGCACATAGACACTTCCTTCGAAGGCCGATACCGTCAAAGCGATCACAGCTAGCCAGACACCGATATACGCTCGAGCTGTGAGAAAGCTGAAATTGTTCTCCATGCAAAATTGAAAGAGGGCTTCGTCGAAGAGCAGTAGCGGTCCAGTGGTGCCGATGATTACCAGAGGCTGGCCAGCTAGTAAGTGGAACACCACGCCGACAACAGAGGCTGCTAGAAGAGTTTCAGAGATGCCGATCAGATTGTGCGTTTTATCAGAGGCTAGACCACCGAATGTGATTGCCGTCGACAGACAGGCAAAGTACATGAAAACTGTGGCTGCTAGAGTTTCGGTATTCAAGCCATCCAAAATGTCACTTTTGTACATTGGCAGACGGCGCTTGAGGTCGTTGCGTAGACCGCCCCAGAACTTGTGAGTCTTCTCCAAGGGATTCATCTTCTTCTTATCGTCATCATCGCTCTTCTTCTTCTCGGCAGCTTTGAGGTCTTTCGACTGGGCTTGGGCCTTGGCATCTTTAGCTTGCTGGCTCTGAAATTTAAAAATTTTAAACTGAAAATCCCTTATGGATTCTGCAGAAATTTACCTGAAGAGCCTTTGTCTTGCGCAATCGAATCCAATCTTTCTTCGCTTTCAATTCGGCAAATGGCAACAGGTCATGACGATCCCAATTACCCGGAGGCAGGACAATCGAATCATCAAGGAACTCATTGATGGCCGAAAGGAGGTCCTTGCGATCGTCTGCTTTGTAAGCAATTGCATGGAAAGTCTCATTGGCCATAAGGGTGGCAATTGAACGACCGACTTCATGGTAATCCAAGTCGACGGTCTTTGGTCCCAACAAGATGAACATGAATCGAACGGGAATCGGAACTTCGGTGATATTTTGCATGAATACTCCTTCGGCTAAGCGCACAAAAGCGATTGTCGGCGTTTCGAGGAATTCAACAGCACCAACCTGTCGAAAAACTCTGTTTGGAAATTTCTTTGACGCCGTGGGATGATAAAAAAGAAAACGTACCAAAACGGTTGTGGCTTCAGCACCAACGGGGATCCTCTTGAGAATAGTGTCATTTTGAAGCTTCTTCAGATCTTCCTGAGATGAGGTGTACATCATGTCTTCTTTCATATCGATCTTGAGGTCGTTATTCTTCTTGCTGCCGGCTATTTCATTAGCTGGCACGATCTTTGGCTTCTTGTCCTCATTAAGGTTCTAAAGTCGATAGAATTTGTTTATTAAAAAAATGTATATAATTTTTCAGGCTACAGGAACTAAAAAATCAAACAAAAAGGACACAATCCCAATCCATTCATAACCATGGATAACCGAGGGAATTACATGCAAGACATTTCAAACAAAAGTTTTGACAGGATAATGCATCCAAATAAGGTATTTAAGGGGTCAATAAAGCGTTTAAGGATGCCTTTATTTCTAGGATTAAGGCGGGATACACTTAAGCAAATATTAAGTAGGGTTTATAGTTTATATTCAAAAGAGTCACACATAATGAAAAATAAAAACTAAATCTGTACTAAAACTGGTAAAAAATCAACACGAAGCTAAACAGTCTTTTGTTGTTCTTTCTGCTTTCCTCAAAAATAACAAAACAAAAAATCAACCACTTCAAGGATAAAACAAAGTCTAGAATCAGGCAAAAATAACTTTACGCTTATGTAGGACATTGTTGAGTGTCGTCTGGGAGCGCGATCAACTACTTGTGGCGGATTTAGAGTTGGGGGCGAGTAAACGTTTCTTCGCATCGGCAAATCAGAACGTTGGTCGTTTCCTCCCATCCAAAGCATCTTATATTTATTAATATTCAGTGTGTTTTTTATTTTATATAAAATAAGGTTTGAATAAGAAAATTGGAAAAAAATGGAAAAAGAAAATTTTCGTTGTCTTTAATTTTTTTGTTACTGCAGTATGAGAATATCGTAATGACTGTTTTTGGTTGTCCAATTGGAATGATTTTATTCATTTTTAAATTCGAACAATAAGTAGTAAAATGTCGATGATTTTGATGTCAGAATTTAAAAAAACTTAAACATGTGATGTGGATGTTGGTTTATGTAGAAGTATCAAATAAGGGTTAACATAAATTATAATCTTTTCTCCCCAACTACCTACATATCTGCTCAAAAATTTCTTTTCGGGTTTATCTAAGCACTGAGTTGAGTAGTAAGGAGCTCAAACAAGATAAGTTATACTTGTATTGGAAAGGAAAACTTGTGTGCATGTTAACATGGTACCCATGTTTAACGTGACCTTGCATCCCGTTTTAAACGGGACCGTCCCTTTTTTTGGTTACCCGTGCCGGTGTCCCGGTAATAGATCTCGGGACGCCAACCAAACTGTCCCGTTTTCCATAATTTCACACACGAATAGATTTAAAATTCAATAAAAACATCATTCACAATGAATCGATAACAAGAAGTGTGAAATCCAGCTGACTTGCCAAGTCCGAGAGTCCGACTCCAAACAAAAAGTCGCCAAACCAATTAGAACCTCTTGTGTAGAACAAGATCTTGGGAAGTTTTTAATCACGACAAAACACTGAAATATCCTTCTCCACTATCGACACTGACAGGAAGAGTACCTACAAAAAATCGCCAGAATAACGCAGAAATTAGAAAACAAAAACATTTTGCAGGTTTTTTTGAGTGCACACTGCACATTGCACAGCGTTGAGCAATCTAAATGGAGGAAGTTTCTCTTCAAATCATACACATGATGATTTCATCTTTCAACTCTTCGGAGACAATAACTAAATTCTCCGGCAGACGTCTGGAAAATCGGGCCAATTGGACCGTGTCGGGTCGGAACGGAATTTTCTCCGATTTCCTCCGAATCGGGGACATTTTGCTTGTCGGAGAACTACCTCGAAGCAAACTTCTGAGGAAATCGCAGAAAATTCCGCTCCGAGGGTTACGTCGATTGGGCCAAGTATCCTCATCCAAATAGGTGAATTTCAATAAAAAAAAAAAAAACACTTCGTTCATATTTTGTACTGTTGAATCATTTCGTCATTCTTGCAATGACGGAATCGATGAGACTACAGTAGCGTCTTCCAAGCGGAGGTCCTGGCAGTGACAACAGCTGCTAAAAAGGTATCAATGATGGCGATACCACGAGCTGATATCACCTTTTACATTGATAGCCAAGCGGCAATAAAAGCGATGACTGCAACTGAGGTAAAATCAAAGCTTGTTTCATGCTGCCGCGAAGAGCTTAAGGTTTTTGGCGCATTAGACTCTGCTAGGTCCCGGGCCACAGCGATATACTAGGCAATGAGAAAGCCGATGAATTAGCAAGATTAGGGTCAATGCTTGACGTAAGCCAAGCTCAGCTAGTTAGCACCCCTACCTGTTATTTAAAACAGGAAATCTCAAAAAGAATAACTATCAAGGCCGATGAAAGGTGGAATCTTCTTGACACCTGCGGCATAACAAGAAAGATTTGGCCCTGTTTTAACGAACAAAGAACTGAAAAAATTATGAAGCTACACAAGGGATCACTTCGATCTCTTGTAAGCATAATCACCGGACATAATCTGTTAGGTTATCATATGAAAAAGATGAGAATCAGTTCAGATGATCTATGCAGAGGATGCGGTGACGAGGAGGTACATGAAGATACTTCGCACTTTCTGTGTCACTGTCCCGCACTCTCCCATCAAAGGAAGAAACTGCTTGGCAACTATTTCTTCGGGGATTTAGAAGAATTCTCTAGTACGCCAGGTACTAACACTCTGAACTTCGTCAAAGCCTCTAAATGGCTTGACTAACTGAACACATAGGATTTTCTTATTAGCTTGAGTAGCAATACTTGCGGGTATCACAATGGATCTGTATTGATCTAAGTGTGACGGTAAAAACATCAACTGTCAGCCCCTAAACCTAACCTAACCTAATCGATGAGAGTGAGGATATTGCTGGTTTGGTTTTGAATTTTTCTTCTTCAGTAAGTCGATTTCTGGGCTTGTCTCTATTACATTGCTAATTGTTGGCAAAGTTTCAGTAATTATTCATCCCCCATCGATGTCATTTGATTTGAACTATAAATCTGAAAGAAGAGGTTTCAGATTGTCAATTTTAACGTGTAGGATACCTCTACCTCATCTTTCTTTAAAGATGACGTTTCTCTCTTTTATACTACTCAAAATTTTAAACCAAATCGACGACATCATACGTTCGAATTCGAATTCATGTATCTTTGAATGCCTTTGATGTCCCGGAGAGAGTCTCCGCTCACAATTTAAGTTCCTTCAATTCGTCAAGTGCGCATCAGAGAAACTGTGAAAGGAAAAGAGTTTCTTTTATGAGTTTTCATCGTTGAAGGCTTCCACTGAATTTATTATAATATTTCTAAACGGCTTAGAAAAATGTTATAGCGTTTGGGCAACATTCTTAACATCCTGATTTAGAGCTTTTCACAACGCCATCCAGTGGAAAGTTCGGGGGAATTTAAGAACAACCCTTGTCTTATCTATTGTTGTATATTTAAATCTTCGCCGAAAATCCGGGCCCGGAGGAAAAACTTTTCCCCCTCCCCTGCCGCCGGACATGGATGTCCCGTTTTGAATAAAAAAATAAATGGTCACGTTACCCATGTTATCATGTTATCCTATATAAGGAATATCTGCTAGCTAATGCAAATTTCTCTGCAACCAGGGCTCGAAATAGAGTTTTAGTTTTCACCAAATCAGAGGGTGTACAAAATTCCTTGCCTAATGTGATTGTTTCACAAAAATAAAAAAAACAGCGTACTATAGGTCCTTAATTTGACATTTGCTGAGCGTTGGAGAATAATATTATTACAAGAGAAGAATTGGCACTGGACGTGGACCTGGAGTCCTGGACACGAAAAAAATGTATGGATATTCGGTCCCGTAAGGCCGTAAGCGAGAGAGAAGAGTGTGGAGCTTTTTACTTTCCAAATTCCTACTGACGTTTAAGCCAGGGTCGTTCGAAGAAAAAGTACGATAATCTATACATATAAAAATGAAATCCTGTTCGTGTATGACCGAATAACTCACAAACGTCTGGACGGATTTGGCTATTTTTTTTTCGTGTTAATCTGTAGATGGTTTTTAGGGATTTTTTTTTTTTAATTATTGCAGGTTTTCAAATGGAAAACTTAAAAAAATCAAAATAGGTTTTCGAATGTAAAACAGAAAATTCTTGATTAAAAACTCGAAAAACTCATTGGTTTTCAAAGTGAAAATAGCATATTATTGCATCAGGTGCATTGGTTTCCAAATGGAAAACTGGAAAATTTCAAAATGGAGTTGCTCTGAAGTGCGGCGAGACAAAGTTCGCGGAATCAGCTAGTATTACATATAACTAAGAGGACAAGGAGGCCGGTTTAGGTACAATTAGTTTTGAAATCTTGCTAAAGAAGATCACCAAAGTGTCCTCCACACGATACAAGAGTAGAAAAAGCACGATGATTATTTCTCCATTTACTTGTTAATGTTTGCACCAATAGACGGTGTGAATCGAGAGTGGAAAACACTAAAAGTCCACGTACTAACACTGCTTCTGTGTACTCTTAATAAAATTGTGTGTATCCATTGCTCGCTAATGGTGCTGGCAGCAATCGCGCTGTTTTTGAGCGATGGTTTTGGTTTTATCTTTTGTTTTTTTTTCTTTTCCTGTTTTTGATGTTTGCTGGGTAGAGCAATGGTTGGCGGGGGCGCGGGCGGCGGCGTGCGGAAGAAAATGTGTAACTTCGTTTCAAGAGTTAAGGCATCAGAAAATTGATAAAGGAACTATACGAATTATACTACAAACTGGTTAAAATCACATCGAGCAGATGATTAGTGAAGCTTCAAGAAAAATTAAGTCTCCCATTCAACAGGTTCAAAATGACCAAGACGACCTAATTTTCGTTACTAAGACCCTGGACTTATGTACTTAACTGGAGGATATAGGAATTCATAATCAGTGAAAAATGGCTGATTTTGGTTTTTCTTGTAGAAATAATATTAACACATTTAAGGGCCTATTGTTAACCCAAATATAAAAACGAACGTTTAAAACAAAATCCTACTCACCTCCTTCGCATAGAAAGACTAACGCGAGCCGTTCCAAATCGTAGGTGAAAATTGAAGGAAAAATTAGTTAAGTAATTAATTGTTTAAATGCAAATTTTGTGTGCAATTCGTGCCACTAATTTTTTAAATTCAACAAGAGCAAAGTTTAAGGTCAGTGCACATTATATACATGTTCTTGAATTTGTTTATCGAAAATCCACCATTTTTGAACTGTATATCGTCTTTCAAAACTTGATGTCCTTTATTTTTTTTTTCAAATTCTCCTTGATTCACTCATGAATTCTTTTAGTTAACAATTTCCCTTTTTACCTTTTGAAACACAAGCTTAACATTTCGTAAACAAAAAAAATGCAAACAAAATAATAATAAAAAATAAAATATGAAAAATTATTGTGTGAAAGGTTTTATGTACAGTGAGATAAAAATTAAAAGAAAAAAAATTAAAATAAAAAAAAAAACATGAAGCACAAAATAACATAAAAGGACATGAAGACATGAGTACATTTTTACGATTGATTCAATTTTATTTCTTTTCTTTTTAACGCTGAAAAGCAAAAAAACATAAACTTACTTGTAGACTTGTATAGCTGTTGTACTTTTTCTTTGTGAAAGGAAAATGTGCCATGTGATTCTCATTCACATGTCGATGCCGTAGAAGCAAAGATCTCATTACAGTGGGCTTGTCATTACTTGTTATCAAATCTTCGACTACCATCTAAAAATATAAGCAAACGTAGAATTTTGTTCGACATTTCTCAAGGGAAAGAATGTTACCTGTTCTACAACTCTGTAGGCAACCGCTGGTAAATCCTTTTCGTCCAAATCTAATAGCACCACACCGGTCTCCAAGCACCGCCGCAAATTCAACAGCGAATGGAAGGACAAAGACGCCACATGGGGCTTACCCCATCGGTCTGAGCCTTCCTCGACATCTTCTTCATATTTGATCCAACGAGCCGTCTCCTTCCATTCGCGTTCATCACCAGCTCCAACCAATTCGTCCAATTGAACGAAAATCTATCAAAATCAAACAATATTCTGAAGTATCCTTCTGATAGTAGAAGCAGTTAGAATCCTACCTCATGGGGACTATGGTCGAAAGCCTTCTTTGCCTGGAGAGCTGCCAAGCTGATTTGAGGCAAGTCGCGTAGTTTGACAGATGAATGACGAACTTTGTGACGTCGCAAACCTCTCGGATCATCCGATCGATGAGATGTCAACTCATTGAGATCAGCCTCCTTTGAAAATTCACAAAACCACAAATTTTGATTAATATCAAAAATAATTTAAAAAAAATCAAAATTTCAAGTTAAACAACCTTCTTCGACTTTTTCTTTTGGAATTACACACACAGGGATTGTTAAGCAAAAGGATAGAGATACGGTTAAGATTAGCAACATTAAGTTCTAAGGACAAATATTTTTT
Source organism: Sphaerophoria taeniata (assembly GCA_943590905.1). Lineage (NCBI taxonomy): Eukaryota > Metazoa > Arthropoda > Insecta > Diptera > Syrphidae > Sphaerophoria > Sphaerophoria taeniata. Next base: position 139,906,009 of record OX016541.1, read on the forward strand.
TTTATTTTTGAACTAAAAGCGATCAATTGGGAAATTTAATAAAAATACAAAAATCAGCTTCTTTTACCTCCAAGTCAATATCTTCGGGTTGAACTGATACTTTTCGAGCATTGATGTCCCGCGGTTCGGCGCCATTTTCTTGCGGGCTTTTAGCCGAATCGGAGGTGTCCTGATGAGAGTGCTTACGCTGTCGGTAATACTGATGGCGACTTTTGAAAACAAAAAAATCATAAGCTTTTTGACTTTCAACAGACCGAAGACTAACTCACCTCTTCCGTCGCTTTCGTTCATGTAAATTTTCATTTGGTTTTTCCTCTAAGCTCGGAGGCGATACAACAACTCTTTTCTTAACAAACTGTACATGCTTTTCATCACCTGAATCCTAAAACCAAATTTTTACCTTCAGTTTGGTTTCTCTATATAAATATTAAAAAAGAATTTTTACCGAATTATGACCATGTTCGGCACGTTGCGATACTAAAGGACAATCCTCAGGTATGTCATCGTAATTTTGAATTGTTATCGTGCAACTTGGTTCCGTACTATCATTTTCCGAATCTTCTCCAACTGTAAATTCTGGGCCACTCTTTTTCCGCTGTTCTACAAAATGTTGGGGGTTTGATGGTATTTTGAGAAAAAATTTACGAATTTTTGTTAAAATTATTGCCTAATAAAATTTTACATGTTTTGTTATAGCTTTCTTTAAATTTAAGGATTTGTGTTTGGGTTTTTAAGAATTTTTGCTTACGTTTCTGTTTGAAGGGTCCAACTGCGGACTTTGGTTCATTTGCATCTAGAAACGATGATACATCAAATTTGTCTTTAAGATTATTGGAACTGGCGAAGACCTTTTCCATTTCCGTATCCAGGAGGACCAAATCTGGGTCTTCATTGCCTCCTGTCTGAAAAGAAAAAGGAAATAAAGTTTTAAGTAAAAATATAAAGCGATGAAATTATTTGTTCTGCAACTTTCAAAAATGTTGTTCTAAACAAATTTTTCAAAAAAGGAAGTTACGATAAGAAGATGCCCCATTTTTTACTTCTGCAAACCCTTAGAAAATATTTGTTACTGGTTCAAGAACCTAGGGAAGTGGACTGTGTTCGTAAGTATATATTATATGAGATAACAACCGTAAAACCGATCGCCAGTCGCCACCGTCAACAAGAATGACTTTACGGCTCTATAAAAAGAATTAAGTGAGAAAGAGTCGTGCAATTTCAACTGTTTGCGATGACTCGTTGACAGATGGTTTGCTTTTTAGCTAGTAAAGCCTTTTCTTTTACATGCACACTGCTTAAGCATTTCGTTTCTATTGCCACAGATGTGTAACATCTGAAGTGCATTTAAGAGTTTATGAACTTTTTACATGCTTTTACAGATGTAGGCACGGTAATGCATCACTGCATACGTATCGAGGTTTCAGATAAAATTACAGGTCGTATTTCTATTTCAACGTAAGAGGCGGTGGTTAAAGTAAATACATTCACAATTATCAGGTCTAGTCAACACTTGATCAGTTAAGACTACCTATATGAATGCACAAGTGGTTAAAATTTTCCTAAAAGTAAAGATAACTTTGACCATATTTTTGGAGTCATTGACATATGGTTTCATTTATGTATGACTTTTGGCTATTGCAGAGCGAGTTGTAAATCTCAGAAAACAATATTCTTTCAACAAGTGACTTTTTTTGTGAAGCGATGTGTGACCCGCCGCTATAGAAATTATGAAAGTGATTCATATTCTTGTGGATTTTACTTTTATGAAAAAAGAAAATTTAAGTTTGATTTGAACAATTCTTTTTCAATCTCAAAGAATGGAATCAAGGACTCACTACTTTGTCTTCAAACTCGAAAGTCTTCTGGTTTTGACAGTATGTATGCAAAATTTTTTTAACTCTTCTTAACGAATAGGTTACTTTCCTGATCAATGGAAAAACGAAAGTGAATCCTATCTTAAAACCAGGAAAGAACGTCTGCTTTCCATCTAGTTATTCAGAAGTAAAAGTTCGCTTAGTAAGTATTTTGAAAAAGCTAAGCTCTTCGGAGATAACTTTTTTCGTGGACAGCCAGGCTGCTATCAAAGCCTTAGCCAGTGAGACCATAAGATCAAAAGCAGTTTTAAACTGTAAGAAGGAATTAAATAAAATCTGCCACACTAACCACGTAAAGCTCTGCTGGGTTCCTGGACATAGCAATATAGAAGGGAACGAAATAGTAGCTGAACTAGCCAGGAAAGGGTCAGAAGCAGACACAAGTTGTAGCGACCACTCAGTTAGGAGACCACTCGTCCCAATTGGGGTACTCAAGAGGAAGATAGACCTTTAATTAAAAGAGAAAATCAATAACTCTTGGAAATCCAGGGACGATTGCGTAATCTCGACAAGTTTATGGCCTAACACAAATGAAAAGGAAACTCGGTATATTCTATCGCTGAGTAAAAAGAACATTAAGATCTTGATAGGTGTACTAACGGGTCACTGTGCCATTGGCACAATGGCCAACAAGATAGGGGCATTTGCACCCGATTTTTGTAGGAGCTGTCAGGATGAGGAGGAAATAGAAACCATTAAACACCTGCTCTGTGACTGTCCGAACCTCCAAACTAGCCGACTCCGTTATTTCGGAAACAGGTTTGTTGGAGAACTGGATGATCTAGCACAGGTCTCAATGGCAAACATTTATAGATAGCACAGGCTAGTTCGTTAACGAGCCAGTCTACGTTAATCGATTTTGAGAAGCATCGATGCTAACTTCTATTTTTATAGGGGATCACAATGGACCGATAGGCCCCCGTGTATGCAACAGCTCACGCTGTGCACACCGCTCATAACCTTACCTAACCTAACCTAAGTATTTTGGGAAAATGAGATGTTGAAAAGGCTTTTAACACTTTCTGGCACGATGGCCTCTAGCATAAGCTTCTAACTTTAAACTCTTTCATGTATCTTATACAAATTGTGAAGTCAGTTTTAGCGTCAAGAAGTTTTGTTACCTGTGTTAATAATTTTTACTTTTCACAACAATTTTTCTGCACTGCGGTGTTTCCCAAGGGTCAGTCCTTGGTCCTATCCTGTATACACTTTTAACACCAGACCTACCCAACTTGCAAAACTGTCAAAGAGCTATATTTGCTGATGATGTTTGTGTTTATTGTTCGGATTTACTTGGTTCCATTATTGTAACAAACATGCAATCCTTGCACTGAAAATTTTTATTAGTAAAATTGCTACGAATAGCATTCGTACGAGAAAAATTCGTACATTGAACGAATATTCGTAGATTGTACGAAGCTTTTCTGTAATAAGAAAATGACGAATGTATTAGTAAATTTTGATTAAATTTTTGGTAAAATACACGAATTTTGCGTTCCATGTACTAATATTATTCGTAAATCAAAATTATGAGTACATTGTGCGAATTTATTCGTGTATTGAACTAAATCATTCGTAAATCATCGTGTACGAATGGTTTCGTAATTTTTTCAAAATCATTCGTAAAATTTACTCATGCATTTGTTAAATGTACGAAGCAAAACTAATATTCGTAAAAAATTTAGTCTCGAAAATTGACCTTACGAATAGTTCGTAGGATTTACTCATTATAAGTAGAATGCAACTTCTTTATCTGTATATTCTACTAATACTTCGTATATCATAACCTCCATTCGTATATTTACCAAACGCATTAGTAAATTTTACTAATACATCGTACTATTTTTCCTCCATTCTAACACTAAGCGAAACATTAGTACATTTTACTAATGACTTCGTAATATTTTTCCTTCATTCGTATATTTACCGAGAGTATTAGTATATTGTACTAATACGTCGTATTATTTACACTCCATACGTACATTTATCAAGAGCATTAGTACATTGTACTATTATTAAGTTATATTTACACTCCATTCGTACATTTACCAATAGCTTCTGTAGATTCTACTAATACTTCGTACATCTACCAAGAGCATTAGTACATTGCCGCTACTCGAATCGGATTGCGTCATTGTTTTTAAATCATGGCAATGGCTCATTTTGGTTGTGATTTTGATAGTGTTTGGTTTGGTTTGTGAGTTTTTTTTTAAATAAAATTAAAATAACATAAAAAGCGTGCTAAGCGTGCTAAGTATTTGATGACAGAAAGAACGAGTAGGTAAGTTGTATTTAAAGAAATTTAATAGGACACCCAAATTAACAGACAACTTGCGGAAAGTTTTGGTCGAGGCTGTCTTACAATTCTGTATTATAAAAAACCACGATCTCACAACAAACGACTGCGATGCTCTTACGAATGGTAAGTATATAGTTCGAAGTATTAGTACAATGAATTAATGCTTTTGGTAAATTTACGAATGGTAAGTAAATAGTACGAAGTATTAGTAGAATGAACGAATGCTTTTGGTAAATTTACGAATGGTAAGTAAATAGTACGAAGTATTAGTACAATGAACTAATGCTTTTGGTTAACTTACGAATGGCAAGTAAATAGTACGAAGTATTAGTAGAATGAACTAATGCTTTTGGTAAATTTACGAATGATAAGTAAATAGTACGAAGTATTAGTACAATGAACTAATGCTTTTGGTTAACTTACGAATGGCAAGTAAATAGTACGAAGTATTAGTACAATGAACTAATGCTTTTGGTTAACTTTCGAATGGCAAGTAAATAGTACGAAGTATTAGTAGAATGAACTAATGCTTTTGGTAAATTTACGAATGGTAAGTAAATAGTACGAAGTATTAGTACAATGAACTAATGCTTTTGGTTAACTTACGAATGGCAAGTAAATAGTACGAAGTATTAGTACAATGAACTAATGCTTTTGGTAAATTTACAAATGGTAAGTAAATAGTACGAAGTATTAGTACAATGAACTAATGCTTTTGGTTAACTTACGAATGGCAAGTAAATAGTACGAAGTATTAGTAGAATGAACTAATGCTTTTGGTAAATTTACGAATGATAAGTAAATAGTACGAAGTATTAGTACAATGAACTAATGCTTTTGGTTAACTTACGAATGGCAAGTAAATAGTACGAAGTATTAGTACAATGAACTTATGCTTTTCGTTAATTTACTAATGGAGAGTGAATAATACGAAGTATTAGTAGAATGAACTAATGCTTTTGGTAAACTTACGAATGGCAAGTAAATAGTTTGAAGTATTGGTAGAATATACTGTAATATTCGGCTTGGTCCGACAATTAAAACTTATTCACTTTTTAAATAAAACACAAATTCACTTTATTCAAATCACTCACAAACTTATTTATTCAACACTTTCAATTATAACTTTGCAAACACAGAGTACTTTTCTTTATCGCAGTTCACAATTAATTAATTCGCCTCGCCACCAAACGGCTATTTATATCAAAAATGATGGGTTCTAGAAACTACTATTGGCTCCTATTGGTTCTTGGGGAAGCTGAAAGTTCGAGAGAAAATACTGGGATTTTTGTAGGGGCTAACGTTCTTAATGCTAAACAAAAAGTTTCTCTTAATCTTAATTAATTATTGCCCCTCACGAGTGTTTACTACTACAATTAAACGATATTAAGTAAAGAGAGTATGTACATTAAATAAACAAGAGATACAGAGTAAGTAAAGAGAGTAATGAAAAGTGTGTACATTAAATATAGAAAGAGATACAGAGTAAGTAAAGAGAGTAAGAAAAGTGTGTACATTAAATATAGAAAGAGATACAGAGAGTAAGAGATAATAAAGTATACACATTAGTATTAGACGTTACAATAGAAGGAGATACAGAGCGTATGAGATAAATAAAGTGTATACACATTACATTGCCCCCTCCTTAGGATTGATCGTCCCGAACAAATCCATCATCTTCATCACCACTGTAGCGATGTAGTCGGTCGCGATGTACGACTTTAAGTTTACCTCTGACTCCCTTTTGTATCCGGTACACGACGTCGTTGATTTTGCTAATCACTGTATATGGACCTTCCCAGTCCCGTTGAAGTTTCGGTGACAACCCTTTTTGTCGATGGGGATTGTAAAGCCACACTCGATCTCCTGCTTGGAACTCTGTTGTTGTCGCTCGTATATCGTAGCGTGTCTTCATTCGGTCACTGAACATCTTTATTATTGACCTAGTATCGTCGTGGATCTGAAGGAGTCTTTCTCTGAGGTCATCCAAGTAGTCATCCTCGGCTTGCGGTTCCGACGTGGGACATCCAAATTTAATTTCACTCGGCAATCTGATGTTCCTTCCCATCAAAATCTCAGACGGTGTATGGCCAGTTGAGCTATGTCTTGCACTTCGATACGCCATCAAAAACAGTGGAATGTGTCGGTCCCAATCTCGCTGGTTGTCGTCCACAACTTTGCAAAGATGTTCCTTAAGGGTTCGGTTGAACCGTTCGACCATGCCATCAGATTGTGGGTGGAGTGGTGTTGTTCTTGTCTTCTTGATGTGAAGAAGCCCACAAACTTCCTGGAATATGTTTGATTCAAAATTCCTTCCCTGGTCGGAATGCAGTTCTAATGGAACACCGAATCTGCTCACCCAGTTGAACACAATTTGGTCTGCGACTGTTTTGGCTTCTTGATTCGGTATGGCGTATGCTTCAGGCCACTTGCTGAAGTAATCCATGACGACCAGAATATAACGATTTCCATTATTTGTTTCCGGAAATGGACCCGCCACGTCTATTGCAATCCTTTCAAAGGGTGATCCGACATTATACTGCTGCATTTGGCTGTGATTCTTTTTGTTCGGGCCTTTGGTGGCAGCACAGGTATCACATTTTCGGCACCACTTCTCGACATCCTCCCTTGCATGTAGCCAATAGAATCGTTGTCGAACCTTTTCTAGCGTCTTGTTTACTCCTAGATGGCCTCCCGAAACTCCATCATGCATCTCTCGCAGAACGTCCATAATCTTCGATCTCGGTAAGACTAGCTGCATTACATAGGACTTTCCATCTGCTGATTCCCACTTACGTCGAAGGACACCTTCTTGGACATGCAACGAGTCCCACTGTGCCCAATAGGCCTTCAGAGCCGGACTTCTGTCGGAGATATCAGCCCATTCTGGTTTTTCCTGGTGTTCCTTGCATGCGAGGATGGGTTCAATATCTGGGTCCTTTTGTTGAGCCTTCCTCATCTCGTCGTTGCTCCAGCCATAAATGGGATCGGTTCTGGTTCGTTGGACAGTAACCACTTCTTTTTCTTCTTGGCGTCTGCAATGCTTACAGTCTTGCTTACAGGGTCTCCGAGACAGTGCATCAGCATTTGAGTGAAGCTTCCCCTTCCGATGTTGAATTTCATAATCGTACGTCTGCAGCCTCTCAATCCATCTCGCCACTTGACCCTCTGGATTCTTGAAATTCAAAAGCCAGTTTAGTGCTCCATGGTCGGTTCGGAGAAGAAACTTCTGTCCATAGAGATACTTATGGAAGTGCTTTGTTGCCAAGATCAGTGCAAGAAGTTCTCTTCTGGTCACACAATAGTTTCTTTCTGACTTTGAGAGTACCTTGCTGTAATAGGCAATTACCTTTTCTTCACCATTATGTACTTGTGTTAGTACGGCACCAATCCCGACATTGCTGGCATCAGCGTCAATGATGAACGGTTTTCCGGGAGTCGGATAGGTCAGCACTGGTGCATTACACAAGCGTTGCTTGAGCTCTTGAAAGCTGCGCTCGCACTCACCTGACCATTTAAACTGCTTTCCCTTTTCCGTTAGCTGATGTAGACTCTTGGCGATCTCAGCAAAGTTTTTGACAAAGCGCCTATAGTAGATGGCTAGACCCAGAAAGCTTCGGAGTTGGTGTTTGTCCTGTGGTGTTGGCCAATTCTTCACGGTGTCAACCTTATCAGGATCCGTCTTAACTCCTTGGGATGAGATGATATGTCCCAGGTATTTCACTTGGGTTTTGAAGAGTGAACACTTTTCTGGATTGAGCTTGAGGTGGGCTTCTCGAAGTCTTTGAAACACGGCTCTCAGGTTTGTGCAATGTTCGTCAAATGTTTTCCCGTATACGATGACGTCATCCAAATAGACCAGGCAAGACTTCCATGTGAGTCCTTGCAGGACACATTCCATAAGGCGCTCAAAAATCGCTGGAGCATTGCACAGTCCAAAAGGCATCACTTTGAACTGCCACAGTCCGTTTCCTGTCGAGAACGCTGTCTTCTCTTTATCTTCAGGATGGATTTCTACTTGCCAGTATCCACTTTTCAGGTCCAACGTTGAGAACCATTGTGCTCCTTCCATAGCGTCCAGAGTATCACTGATCCTAGGCAGAGGGTAGCTATCCTTCTTGGTCACATCATTCAACCTTCGATAGTCTACGCAAAAGCGGGTTGATCCGTCTTTCTTCTTTACCAGGACCACTGGAGACGCCCAAGGGCTTTTAGAGTTTTCGATCAGACCCTCTTCTTTCATGGTGGTTATCAGTTCTTCAACCTCACCTTGTTTGGCTAGTGGAAGGCTTCTTGCCGGTTGACGGATCGGCTTTGCATCCCCGGTGTTGATTCGATGTTGAACCAGTTGTGTTCTGCCATATTTCCCTTGCGATGACGAAAAGATGTCTGCAAATTCTTCGAGGAGACCTTCTGCAGTTCTTCGTTGTTGGTGGCCAAGATTAGAGGACTTGAGAATGTTCGTCTTTATGGAGTTCAGCTCTTTGGACTTCATTGTTTGCCTTGGCTCTTCTTCGCTGATCCTTGTTATCGCTGATACAGATTCGCATTGTCCGACAATCTAACCTTTTCTAAGCTTAACTTCGTACGGCTTGATGTTCAGTATTCGTACGGGAACCATGTTCTTTACAGGTCTAACAAGAGTCTTCCCAATGGTGACGTTTTGGGAGGACTTTACAGATGCTGGTTCGACCATGAGGTATCGATGGCTGCCAGGCTTACCCTTCAATTTCGTCCACACGAATACTTCTGAAGAAGCAGGCAAAGTGAGATCTTCTTTGATGACGGTTTTCACAGATAACGAGGTCTCATGCGAGTGGATCCCATAAATCATCGGAATCTCGATGTTTCGATATTTCAGGACTTGGTTCCCGATGTCCAATATCACTCCGTGATCTTTCATGAAATCGACGCCGACAATGCACTCGTCGCATATATCTGCTACCAGAAACAGGTGAGAGAATTCCAACTCTGCCATCCGGATCTTAAGACGTACCTCACCATAGACTTTTGCGGCTTCTCCAGTTGCAGTCCTTAGACGATAGCTATTGGTGTTGTGGAGCCATGTCTTCTTAACGAGGTCCTGCCGTACAATGGACGCCGTGGCACCGGTGTCGATGGTAGCCACACATTTGTTGCCGTTTATACTTGCTTCCACGGTCAGGCTCTTGTTGTCACGTTTCGTTTGAGAAACCTGGATGTCGTTTCTGGGGCCATCGATACCAGAAACCAGCTTCTGCCCCTCGAAGTTGGTTCTTATTCGTTTCCCGGGTGGGAAACAGCTTCGGAAGCAACGTTGTTGGAGTTACTTTGACTTGTTGAGTAAGTTCTGTTTCCACAGTGTTGGCATGAGGTTCGTCTTCGCGGTAATCTGCACTGTCGTTGAAGATGCCCAGTCTTGTTGCAGTTCCAGCATCGTGCTGGTCCGTCTCGCTGACTCCTTTCCAGAGTAGCCTTCTGACAAGAGCATTCTTGGACTTCCAATTCTCTCACGCGATGCACGTTTTGGGATGCTTGTTCTGCGGCTTCCATTGTTAGAGCGAAAGCCAATGCTTCTGGTAGTGTTTGTTTTCCGGCAGTGCGAATAGCCCTTTGGAGATTTATATCGCCCACAGCTCTCACAAAGGCTTCAACAGCAAGTTGATTTATTATCTCGTTGCCAGCTGTTGGGTATGCCAGGTGGACTAATCGCTCGATATCTGCCTGAAGCTGCTGCAGAGTTTCACCTCTTTTCTGTGCCCTGTTGTTTAGTTGTACTCGGAAGACTTCTGTCATGTGGCTATCCCCAAACCGCTGTTCGATTGCGTTTACCAGAACTTTGAAGTCACCGTTCTTCTCTGCTGGGATGGTTTGTAGCAGTTCAGCAGCTGCTCCTCTCAAGGCAAGCGTAAGAGCAATGTATTTTTCGTCATCGTCCCAGCCGTTTGTTAACGCTGCTGCTTCAAACTGTTTCTTGTAGATTGACCACGGAATCTGACCATCAAAGCTTGGAGGATTCACTTCTCTCTTTCTTGAGCACTCACCAGAAGGTTCTCGAGCTTTCATCTTTCGCACTTTTTCTAGTTCATTTGTGATGGTTTCGATTTGTTCGTCCATTTTCTCGAAACGTGCATTTTGTTTTTCGACGCGTTCGTCGAGAGTAGTGATTCTCTCTTCGAAGTCCGTAAACCTGCCCTCTAAAAGGTTTCTCTGTTCGTCAAACCGCTCTAGAATATTCTGCTGTTCTTGCTTTTGGTCATTTCTTTGAGCCTCTAGTTGCTTGAGGACATTTCCTTCTAGTTGTTTGAGAACATTCTCTTGTTCGGTCTTCTGCTCGTTTCTTTGAGTTTCTAGTTGCTCCAGAACATTCTTGTTTTGAGTTTCTAGTTGCTCCCGAACGTTATCTTGCTCTTTCTTCTGTGCGTCAAACCGCTCTAACACATTCTTTTGATTTTCTTCAAATTTGGCTAGAAGAAGTGTCATCATGGTAGATAAGTCGGCAGTTGCATTTACCTCTTTCGATTTTGCTTCCACTTCGAAAGCAAACGTATCTGGGTCTTCATTTTGTTCTTCCAGATATTCCTGTAGCCGTTTTACGAGTTCGATTTTACATCCTGCCCCACTTAAGCCACGTTTGCTTAATTCGGCCTTTAGCTCAGAGACAGTTAAGTCTTTCAAAACTTTACTCATTTTTTTTTTAATTTTTAACTTCACTATTTCAAACAAAATAGTTTAATCACTGTTCACTGTTTTATTCTCAATAAGTTTTAATCCCACTTCTGACACCAACGTAATATTCGGCTTGGTCCGACAATTAAAACTTATTCACTTTTTAAATAAAACACAAATTCACTTTATTCAAATCACTCACAAACTTATTTATTCAACACTTTCAATTATAACTTTGCAAACACAGAGTACTTTTCTTTATCGCAGTTCACAATTAATTAATTCGCCTCGCCACCAAACGGCTATTTATATCAAAAATGATGGGTTCTAGAAACTACTATTGGCTCCTATTGGTTCTTGGGGAAGCTGAAAGTTCGAGAGAAAATACTGGGATTTTTGTAGGGGCTAACGTTCTTAATGCTAAACAAAAAGTTTCTCTTAATCTTAATTAATTATTGCCCCTCACGAGTGTTTACTACTACAATTAAACGATATTAAGTAAAGAGAGTATGTACATTAAATAAACAAGAGATACAGAGTAAGTAAAGAGAGTAATGAAAAGTGTGTACATTAAATATAGAAAGAGATACAGAGTAAGTAAAGAGAGTAAGAAAAGTGTGTACATTAAATATAGAAAGAGATACAGAGAGTAAGAGATAATAAAGTATACACATTAGTATTAGACGTTACAATAGAAGGAGATACAGAGCGTATGAGATAAATAAAGTGTATACACATTACAATACTAATGCTTATGCTGGTTTTACGAATAGTGAGTAAACAGTACGAAGTATTAGTAAAATGAACTAATGCTTTTGGTAAATTTACAAATGGGGAATAAATAGTACGAAGTATTAGTAGAATGTACTAATGCGCTCTGTTAATTTACAAATTGAGGGTAAATAGTACGAAATATTAGTAGAATGTACTAACGCTCTTTGTTAATGTACGAAAGGAAACGTAAATATTGTCATTCCATTCGTACAATGTACAAAGCTCTTTTTAAATATACGAATATGAGTACATTGTACAAATTTATTCGTGGCTGAAAACTACAAAAAAAATTCGTACGATGCACTCATATTTTCGTACTATTTATGCATGAAAATTTTTCAGTGTGTTGAATACTCTTCAACGTAATGAACAAATCAAAGCTTAGCCAAGATAATAAACTTATCATTTTTAAATTCATTTGTTTTCTTTTTTTGTTTCAATTGTGCCCAAAGCCGCTTTTAAAAATTATGTTTAACCTACCTTGGTGCTTTTCAACCTTGAATTTCATTTATGAACGCAACCTTTCACTAATCATCGAACTTTCATTTGTGACATAACTACCACCTTCGTCGTTTTCTTTAAACAACAATTTTAAGATCCACATGAAATCTACATAGATGTAGGAAGGACAGACAATATTGGAAACCTCATAGATGCTTACAACGGAGACTGGAAGTTATTGAAAGTTGGGTTTGCCTTTAGAAGGCGGCCAAAATTGATCCTAAGGCTGAGTTTATTCGTTGGTGCAAAACGAACCAGAAACTATAAAAACTTATTCTTTTTTTTTTCTCGTTCGCCGTTCATTAAGATCGACTTTTGGCACAATATTCATCATCAACATGGTAAAATACATTGACAGGGGCGTTGAAAAGAATATTGGCCTTCGCTTAGACAACATTTTGGCGTATTTTTGGTTATGATCTTGGTTTACATACATACAAGATGAGGCTGACTTAAGAATTGAAACCAATATAGCATTTAAAGTGATGGACATACGTTTTTCGATTGGGATCTGTAGAAGATGCTCTAAGATGATGAATTCGGTCGCAAAATCATCCTTAGTGAAGAAGCTTTGTCAATAAGCAAAATATGCGTAGGTAGTTGGTAAAAATTCACATTTGCTGTATGAATAACCACTTCATCTACAAAAAATAAGTTGTCATTATTTCATGCCAAGAAACCGCCAACACGTGGTTGGAAGAGCATAGAGCCAACATTGAACGCGAAAAGGCGGCCGTTTCAGCCAAAATGTGCTGTCATCAAAAATTTTGTCCAGCGAATTGACCGCTGGCGCTGCTGCAAACGTGCTCCAACAAGAAAAAGACTTTTATTTGCTCAATCGAAATAAACGTCTATCAAATTGCGCACAGCCCAGGTCAACTTAAGAATAAAATTATGTAGTGTATTCCGAAATCTCAATTAAAATTAAATTAAACGTTTTCCTAGCAATTACGAAGAAACCAGCCAGAATATGCTTTTTTCTTTTAGTGTCGCTTTTTCGTGGTTTTTTGTTTCAAGAAATTTTAAAACAACAACGATGCTGGAGAAATTTTACTTCAAAAACTTCAGTATTGTTTATTTTCATAAATATAAATGATAAATCTGAGCAGTTTTGACGGTTTATTTTTTTTCAGGTTTTCAAAACTAAAAATTTTTCCAAAAAAACAGTTCTAGAACTACTCTTGCATTGGAATTTAAAATAATATGTCTTCATTTTGACGGTTTATTTTTTTTCAGGTTTTCAAAACTAAAAATTTTTCCAAAAAAACAGTTCTAGAACTACTCTTGCATTGGAATTTAAAATAATATGTCTTCATTTTCTAAAGCACATATTTACCAAACTATAGTTGTGTCAAATCAACGAATAGCAAAAACAACAAATTCCTTAATCAAAATCTTAAGTTTAAAATTTTATACGAAATGTAACATAAAAATATGTTCTTTAGTGATTGAAAAAAAAAACGTTGCCTTCCTTAAACATAGCTGCTTAAGAAATGCCACTTCATTAAGATTTTTCTTTTTTGAGGTCATAATATTTTTCAAATTAAAATATCAATACCAACAGATTCGTATAGTCTGCAGTCTATTCAAAATAAAAGATGTCAATTCAAGGTGCACTGTCTCAAAAAGTTCCACTCTATCAGAGGTTACATCTATGTTTCTTTTGTAAATTAATTTGGAAAAGGGTCAACATCAAAGTAAACAAACCCAAAATTTGTTTTTCATATTAATTTTAATCAACTTGTTTGGATTCCATATTACGACCTTGTTTGGATATTAATAAAAAAAAATAATATTTTGAGAAAATCCTTGGATTCGGTCAAATGGGAGCTCTGCTGTAAACAAGTACTAACACGCAATTAATTAATTGACTGATTGCGATCGCTTGTAATTGTCCATCAAAACACATTGTCACTCTATTTTTTATGACGTGCCATTGAAATTATTTGTGGAATTTTTTGTTCGTCATTTTTACATGACATGACAGCTTTATTTGTTCGTAAAGTACTTTTGTCATGAACGAATTGTTTTGTCTATTACGGTCGTTTAAATTTGATGAATAGAAATGTTATGAAACTGTTTGATATCACTTTATTGATTAAAATTGATTTTTTTCGCAAATTCATTGGATCAGGAATTTGCGTCTTTAAATTTTTTTAAATTATTCTAGGACTTGACTTAAGGACATTCTTAACGCCAAAATGCTGTCAAAAATACATCTTAGGGAGCTAAGATTAACCACTTACTGTCACTTTTCCAGCATTGTTTTCAGTTCAAAAACTAAGGTTACAATTCAAGTAAATTATTACAAAAAGGAACATTCAAACAAACCCAACGGCAACGCAGTAGGGAACAAAATTAAAAATAACTGTTTCCCACACAGTGTCCTTAAAATAGACGTCCCATGAGTTTTACTACAGATGGTCACCACAAAGTGTTCCTAATGTGGAACGATTAAATCAATTTCGCATTCAGGTGGATAAAACTACTCCAAACAACCAACGACAGTTGTTGCTAATTTCGAATACCTACAAGTCGCTTATAGATTCGAATATGCTATACTAAGCCCCTATCCTCTTCAAAGCGCCCAAAGCTTGTATAATATGTAGGTACCTTCCGGCCTGTGAGAGTTAATAAAGCTTTCGATTTTTCCAACCGAGTGTAACACAATATATCGATCGGTATTGTCTTCATCATTCCTTCCAGTTCCAAACACACAAAAATGTCACACGGGTTGTATAGTTTGTGTCAGTCGTGGGTGGATAGTTCTCTTGTCTGCCAGACTCTATTAATAGACCCAGAGAGAGATAGAGAGGTGGGATAATACCAAATGCATGCAATGCCCGCCACAGAGCGCTGCTGTGCCTACAAAGTGATTTCGTTTTATTTTTGGGTTTGTTCGTTTTTTAAAGAACTTCGCTGCATGCATGAATGTTGGCGGGTTGGTGTAATGAAATGTTGAATAAGTTAAGAGCTTTGGATTTAATTTGCATACGTTGGTACTTGTGCTGTACGAACGTGTGAGGGTAATGTTTTTGATGATGAAAAGATTTCTAAATGGATTAGATAGCTAGCGGAGTTTTTTTTTTTTTTTTGGTTTGACGAAATCAATTCGTTTGAGGGATATGACATAATTTTTTAAAGCTTGAGTTTTTTAATGGAAAATGCATTTTTCAAAGAGTATCAAAAGGTTAAGTTTAATTCAAGGCAAGACAAACAATATCAGGACAATCAATTGCGGATTTGGAAGACTCATTTGCTGACCACAAGATAACCATAAAAAACCAGGTATCGTGCAACACCCTCTTCGACACTTATGTAAGTCTTTAAAGCCCCCAGGGGAGAGTCGTATGTCAGTTTTGTCTAAGTGTGATGCAATAGTGAATAACTGTTATGAGTTCATGTCAAATTCAACAAATTTCAGTTCAAGTGAGTCACACCAGCTTAATTAAGTATTCATCTACAGTTTGACAGAACGTTTAGTGGGTTATAATCAGATTGTAACCCAGTCATGATGTATGACACATCTTCACAAACACCAGTAACTTCGACGCGTCATCACCGTCACCACAGCAAAGCTAGAGGAATCGAATCCCAAACACACTGTTAATTCTCATTTTTGTTCACAAATTATTATAATTAAGATTAAGTGAATTTTCTTTCAGGCTTAATATCTTCTAAATAAAAGGTCTAAAAGGCATTAAAAGCCCCTTCAAAAACCCATTTAGAAGAAGTCAAAATAAGAAATCATTCCTAATTACCGTTCCCTCACAATCAACACTTTTGAAAGACGAAAAAAAGGACACTTAACTTTTAGCCTTACATTAATGCTAATTGTCACTCATTCCGATACTTTGTCACTTCAAATCAAAGAAAAAGCTTTTCTCACTCTTCACGGAATTCAAAACACGAAATTCAAAAAAATAACTTCCCTCAGACTGTCCAGATTTCTTGGAAAGCTTTTCTTCTTTACCAGCAATAAACCTTCTTCAAAAGGATTAGAAAAGTTTAACTCTCTCACGAGAATTTTTCGAATCCTTCCACAATAAGAAGAATTTATTTAACAACCTTTATATCAAAGTTTTTTCTGCTTTGTTCATTAACAAGGAAACAGACTTGGTCCTCGAAGCACAGTCAGTAGCATTCGATAGAACAATAGTCGTGTAGTAGTAGAATTTAGCCATGAAAATGATGTACGAGTACAAAAGCAATCCACTTCATAAATATTTTCTTGGTCAGATGAATCTATTGTCTTCAGTTTCAGTCTGTTGTTTCCGTCTTTTTCTTTTTTCTTTGTATTGCAAATGCCGTATTCTTGGCACATCCCTGACCTACTTCTCTGATGCTCGGGAATGAAGACGCAATTCGTCCTTCCGCTGTTTTTTTTTTTACTATTAAAGTTCATTATTTATGCTTGAATTGCGTTCAAGATGGTTGTTAATTAGATACGCAGGATGAACTATAATTATTATTTAGTTTGATTTGAAGCGAAAGAATGTGGAGGATGTCCTGGAACTTTGGCATTTGTTTATTTTAATTTACTGAAGGTTTGAAGAGTAATGATGTAAATTTTAATTACTACACAAAGTTTGGTGTTCTAACAAAAATATAATTCTGAAGTAAACAGCAAAAGTTATGTGTTTTTGTTGCAATTACATACCAGTCTTATGAAAAAATTGTTTGTGAATGTTTGAAAACCCTCAAAAACTCATTTCAAGAGTAAATAACGCGGCACTTGCTTATGAATATGTACTTTTCAATTACACAAATTTAATACTAAGACTGCACAAAATAATTCCATACATCATTGTAACCGATAGAAAGAAAAAGCAGGGTGTTCTTGATAGAACATGCAAACAAAGTGGTTTTTCATGGAAATGATAGTTGTTTTCGCTTAAGAATCAGCAAAGACTGCAAGAGAATATACATAATTATACAGGGTGTCCCAAAACTCAACGATAAGCCGGAACCAGGGGTCGGCCCTATTTATGACTGCATGGAAAAAAAATATAAAAAAAATCAAACGCCATTTTGTTTCAAATTACAACAAAAAATGTAAATTCTCAAAATAAAAAAATGTCTCTTGACATTTTTTGCTACTGTGACCACAAATTTTCATTAATTGTTGATTTTATATTTTTGTCAGAATCTTAAAACATATAGCATCCTTTCCTAGTTTCCAAAAATTCCAAATTTTTAGCGGTTTATCCACGACAATTAATCAAAAAAGTTTTTTTCCATAAAATTTTAATTTTTTTTTTAGTTTCAGTCCACTTTCAGTCATCGTGGTTATAAAAAAATTTATGGACACTACCATGGCGTCTTTTTTAAAAAATTGGCGCAGGTTATCAAGATTCTAAAATGGTATAACACTTTGGCTAAACTTGCCAGAAAAAGAAGTAATGCATACTTTTTCATAACAACAAAAGACAAAAAAAGAAGAACAAATAATTTTAGAAAGAACAAAAAAAAAACAAGATACTGAAAATATGAAAAAAAAAGACTATTACAAACTCCATGAGGAGAGGATATAAATGGACATAGTTGTTTTGCCGCTGTGGTTGTTCTAGTTTTAAGTAGTTTGTAGGTAGATTAGGTAATTTTAAGTTTTATTTTAAGGACTTTAGTATGTAAGTAAAAAACCCGAAAAAAGATAAAGGCATTAGTTTTTTTTTTAATTTTCTAATAAAAAAAAAAAAAATAAATAAATAAATAAATGAAAACGTAGCTCGTAGGCCGAAAGGCATTTATCTTAAGAAAACCATGAATTACTTAGAGCGCCCGATTAGGGCCAGTAAGTTATATATAAGTAGAAATAATTAGGCTAGATTCCCATTTTTGTCTAGCATGTAAGTAGATTTAAGTTTAAATTGAATAAAAAAATGAATTAAAAAAAGAAAAAAAAGGGCCACCCCCTGGTTCCGGCTTATCGTTGAGTTTTGGGACACCCTGTATATTTAAAAAAAAAAATATTTTGTACTCAAGTGAATTTTATTTTAAGCCTAGTATACAGTTCTTCAAAAAAAAAAATTAACTAATGTATTTCTTATCGGAGAGATTTTTGCCGAAAAAAAATATTTTTCATTTCACCACTGTGCCATCCCGAGTTGTAAACCAACATCGAAAAAAAATGTATACTCACCTCGATTTTGATGTGAAGCTCATTGTTTTGGCAGAAAAAAATTAAAATATTCGACATAAGTTTCACAGTGACAGCTAATTTATTTTTCAGAAATTCTTTCATGAACAAAAGTTTTTGTTTCACCTCTTAGTTTTTATTTTTTTATTTTTCGCAAAGAACTGTATACTAGGCTTTAGAAATAAACTTTTCGACAAAAATCATGTATAGCTAAAGTGTACTATGTAAGTGACAAATACCGTTCCCTAACCTCATTAACGGCAGACGTCACGCTCCAAGACGTGGCTTAAAGTTGAGCAGGTTATTGAAAGTTATTAAAAAAATAAATGTCACAAAGGGTCAGCCATTGGCACCAAATACTTTCTTTGGCACTCGGGTATAAAGTTATTATCAAAAAATAATCTTTCGATTTCTGCCTTCAGAAAATTTTCAACGATTTCAAATCGCTAGATTTCTCAATTTTCCTTCAAAGCCTCGTAGCCTATGTGAAATGAAGCACGAGCACAAAGGTCTGTCTATCTTCTATCAGTTAGTGAAAACCAATAATTGCGAGGTCTGGTTATCGAGTTATGTTCAAAAAACATTTTTTTGGATTTAGTCTTACTGTAATCCCATAGAAAGAATATTTTCTGATGCAATATCTCGACAACCAGAACTCGGAATTGAGTTTGGCTTGGTTTGGGAAATCAATTTCATTCATGACTTTCGAAAAACTACATGGGCCAATCCCTGCCAAAATTTTGGACAGAAAAAAAAAATCTCCCTAAACCTATCGAATGATACATCAAAAGAAAGGTTTCTTGAAGACTTGGTATCCGAGAAGTTGTCACAAATGTAAATTATTCGGGCTTCTTGCTACTTCTTCTTGGAACCACTTATCGTCCAAGTCATGATCTTCAGTCGCCTGCCAAACAAAAATCGATTATCATTCGAAGAAATTGCTCTGAATTGACATTGACTGTAAACGTCCGCCGAACCAATGACACCTTTCGGCCAGAGAGCACACCAAACAGTCACTTTTTCTGAATGCAATGGCACCTCTTCGATCACTTGTGGATTTTCTGAGACACATATACGGCAATTTTGTTTGTTTACATACCCACCGAGTGAGAAATGTGCCTCATCGCTAAGCAAAAAATGTTCTTCGAAAAAAACGCGTCTCTACGGCGCGTTGTGAATGATCAACAGGTTTCAATTATTGCGTGATTTGAGCTTTTTAAGGATGGAAATGAGTGGAAATATGAGTAAGGAATGCGACACGTTCAACTGCTGCGAACGCCAGGAAGTCCTTAAATTCGGATCATCAGCAACACTCTCTTTGAATTTCTTCACAATTTTACGGATTGCTTGCGTAGTCGGTCAATTGTGACGACCATAATCATCGCGTAGTGCGATGGTTTGAATTAACACTTTTGCAGTTAGTTTAATTAATTTTAACGCATTCTTTGATTGATAAGCGATCCATCATCGTAAATGGCAAACATTCAGCACTTCAGATGACAGTTAAGTTTGGCACGTATCAAATGCCAGCGCTTAAAACTTGACACCAGGAAATGAATGACCTTATATTACTTTAATAATTTTTGCTATTGTTTTTTGGTAATTGTATAATTTTTTTTTTTAATTACAATTTTCAAAAATATTTTAAAATTAATAAATTATGCAAAATATTAGACAATTTAAGTGGCATCATCTTATTGGAATTTCGTTATACATTTTGTACCCGTTTTCGAGGCATCGAATTTTAAAACATTTTTAGTTGAACAATTTAAAAATATTATTTTGTACGGTTTTGGTTTTTTTTTAGTTAACACGATCATAGAATAATCATACCCAAATAAATTAAAGCGACCACCCTGTACCTTTAATCCCCAATCATTAAAATCGCTTGCCTTGAACAGGTACATATATGTAGGGGTAACCGGGGATAGTTGGCCTCAGGGTAAGTAGACTAACTGCCAATAACTTCAAAACAAAACAATTTCTTTCAATTTTTTCTTTGTTGTAACATTGAGCATAGCAGCCCGGTTAGTTACATGTTGTCTTTTGATAAAGTCTAGAGCCGTTCAAAAGTTATCGCGAAAAAACACTTTTTTGCTTTCGTGAGTAATTTTTTTGCTTTCTTTTATTTTATTTTTTCTTTCGTAAAGGTGTTTGCTTTTAACGTAGGTAATTTTTTAGCAATAAGAGCAAGTGAGTGTTTGTATTAACAACACCCAGCAGTTATATATTTATTTGATTTCTGAGTACCGAAAAATAATCATTAACCCGCTCGGGGTAAGTTGACTTTTTTTGTTTGGGGTAAATTGACTCACTTGTTTTTGGTAATTTCGAGTATGAAACACAACAAGGAGGTGACTGAAAATCAGTTTTGGAGCTTATGTCCAAAAATTATTCTTGAAAACGTAAAAACCATACGTTCTGTTGCTCATGAGTATCGGTTCCCTTCAAAACGATACAAAGATATGCCTAAAACGGCAAAAATTTAAGCAGAAGAAGTTAGAGCATCCTTCTATCCCTATTGTCATGCTGTCTTTTATAGTTATAGTTTTGATATCAAACAGGTAGAAAAGGGATATAGTCAACTAACCCCATAGTCATAGTCTACTTACCCCGGGTTTGGGGTAAGTTGACCCACCTGAGATCGTTTTATAAATTTAGGAAAAAAAGTTCTTTAAATTCACCAATTTCAGAAGGCATATTTTTTTATAAAGCACAAAAAAACGGTTAACTAAAAGGTATTTAATTCGTGTTGATATCTTTTTTAGTTATTTTTTAAAAAAAAAGATAAGTAAATTTTGAGTCTACTATCCCCGGTCTCTCCTACTCGCACATATAATTTAAACATTTGCACAGCCTAACCATCAATATTTTCCAAGGACATCGTCTCTCCCAACATTCGCCGATAGATACCAAATTCGTTTTACAGATTACTTAAGCACAATCACTCTTCTAACTAAACAAAACTCACCTACTCCATACACAGCACGCATCCTTGCATATCACTCAGAAGAACTAGCAATGCCCACCGAAATGTAAATCTTTTCAAACTTCATCTCCACAAAAATCCACAAGAATAAACAAAAAACTTAATTCCAACCACGATCTGACGGGAATCTTTTTTAACCACAAAATGTATTCACCGATTTATTCAAATATTTCGAAAAACCATTTATTTTGTTCCAATAATCGAAATCGTGCACTAGTACCAAATACACACAAGACGATGATGCTCAAAAAATATTTTCTCTAACAAGCAACGAAATCACTTCAAAGCCCTTCGAGCTTCCAACAACCAAACAACAAAAAAAAGGATGCTATTCAATTTTTATTGTCCAAGGTCCTTGTCAGGAAAGGAATAAGTACAAAAAAAAAACTCCCACAAACACACACAACTCGGTAAACTTTCGATTTAGTTACAGTTTTGTTTTTGTATCCAATTTATTTTCGTAGGTACTTGTCAAATTTTCACTCTTCTGGCATCATGTCGCTGTCGTGTCGAGTGTGAAAAGACAAAAGTATTTTTTTTTGTTTTAATAATAAATTCAACCGACAAGAAGCAAAAAACACATTTGACCCGGACGACGGACGTCTTGCGATTGCGATTGTATGCAAAAAGGATTCGATACGTGAATAACGGCACAACAACTATTGCTCTTCATTTTTACTACTATACATTTGGTCCTTCGATGGTTTTTATAACAAAAATGGTTGGACAAGAGCGGGAGAGAGGAAATGCATGCGTGAGAGCTTTGTACAAAAACTTATTAAGTTTAATGGAACAATATTTTCTAGATACAATACAAAATGTATCTAACTGCGTACACGTGTGTATCGTCTATGTAAATACACCTGTCACTCTTATCGGTGGCGGGGAGGAATACCTGTCACAAAATTTAAGGTATCTAACCGTTAAGTACTTATCACGGACACTTTAATCGCAGCTAAGGAACAATGTCGACGTCGACGTGCGTCTAGATAAGAAACCGGGTTTTTTCTCGTGATGATGCAGTGTTTTTATGTTGCGGACGCAAATCCGAGGATACACTGTTCCGTATATCCGGGCCCGAAGTGAAGAGCTTCTTATTGCCGAAACAAACACAGACTCTTGCTGGGTAGCCAGTTTTTTTCTTTTATTTTAATTTATTGGAAACAATGTCAAACGAAACAGAAAGTGGCGCGCACACTCGTCCTAACCGGAGTGGCGGAGTGTACTATAGAACGAGGAAACAGAACACACGTTTAGTGGGTTGCTTCTACTCACATTCTCTATGTATGTAAAATTCTGCGTTTTCCTTTTTGTTTTGCATTTTCCAATTAGTTGTAGTAGCCGTTGGCTGGAGCTCTGCTTCCATTAGCATAGCGTATTTCTTTTTTGGGATTAAAAATTATGACGTACGTTGTTGAACAACACAAGCAAAAGCAAGGAAAAGCCACCACCGACGAGAGACGAAGACGACGACGACAGCAACAGCGACGCGAGAAAAGCACACACAAAATTTTTTTGTGAAATAAAAGAAACAAGGAACGCACACACGAATTAAAATAGAGTATTATGTGCGGTTAAGACTTTAATGCGCTAACATTTTCCAGGCGCAAAT
Organism: Sphaerophoria taeniata; assembly: GCA_943590905.1. Taxonomy (NCBI): domain Eukaryota; kingdom Metazoa; phylum Arthropoda; class Insecta; order Diptera; family Syrphidae; genus Sphaerophoria; species Sphaerophoria taeniata. The sequence continues at coordinate 139,928,845 of OX016541.1, forward strand.
GATTGTGTGAAAATTTTTGCTTGAGCTCCGGTCAAGGCCAAGCAAGGCCAACACTGATGGCAGAGCTTTTTGATGCTATTCATTTTATTTGAGGATATAATGGAGCTTTGGTTTTTTTTTATATGTTCCACGATTTGTGAGCTTTTTTTGCTGGCTGTTAGGAATACAGTAGAGCTATTGTGGGGACAAATACATCAATCGACATAGCTATGGCTTGCTTGCAGACTTGTTTGAATCGAGGAAACAGCTGCCATGGTTGCCATTGTCTATTACACTATTAGCTATTTTTTTCCAGTTGGATGTCTTCAAGAATTTCGATGACTAAATGAGCAGATACGCAACTTTGAACTATTAGAATATTGTTAAAAATGAAAATCTGAAAAAAGAAAATAAAATGTTCGGTTTTCAAATCCCTGTTTCTTTTTGCCAGTTTCCGGTTTAATATCTCAGATCTTCTATGCTTTTTTCTGGTGTCCTATTTCTGATTTCCTGATTACTTTCCAAATGCCGGTTAAAGAACAAAATATAACTTGTAAGTAACTTATGTTACTTCCGTTCGAAAAATGCAATAGGTTTTTCTTTACGGAACCTAATCCAAACAAGTTGGCAACCATACACAGCTACGGCTGAGAGTGCTTTCCGAAACTACGTCACTAACCGAAAAACGGGAACAGGATAGGTTATGGAACCTAATTAGAGATAAAAGTCCAATATATATTCCTCCGGGCGAAATGGGAAAAGCTTTTTCCTTTCAATAAAATCGTTACCCATCATAACTAAGCCGACATGTTCATACGTTAAGGGTCCATATTATGACAACTTGAAGACTTAAAGGCCATACATAAATGTTACGTATTGCTCGAGCTATCTCTGTTTCTTTGTCATTAACACTTGGCAAGAAAATTAAGTGAAAATAACGTCTGGAGGAGGAGGAAAAAGGCAATAATAATCATAGGTAATGGTGTTATGGCTTTTAGGATTGATATGCTCGCAAGGCTGAAGTGCAAACCGGCTTGGGTTTTTTTTCTGTTGAAGGAAACGGAAACCTAAAGAAGTCATGAAAAAAAGCTTAAAAACAATCTCTTACCGCATGTAGAAACGATTCGAATTGAATGCGGCTAAGCAAGGTATTTGAACTTTCACGTGACTTTTTGGTATTGATGGCTTTGAAATTGTTTTTGTGGGTTGAGCCACGTGAAATGGGTTTATTAAATCAGGAATCGGATATGATAAGAAATTGTTACGTTCTTGTGAGTACAAATGTAGGTGTAGATACCTGCGAGAGCAATCTGGGTTTTTGGCGAATCAGGTCATGTAAGATGAACACTGAACAAGCTGCTACCCTTAAAGCTCCTTAAATGACGCAATTTGTCGCTTACGTTTGATTCAATAGCGTGGGGGATTGGAGTGGTCTGGTGGATGATAGAGTGCATTTTATACATCTCTGTTGACCATATATGAGTTCTGATATGAGAGGCAGTGCTTTGTATTGAGAAAATTCCAATGGAACTGAAGAGGGGTTTTTCAGGGTAGGTTGTAGCAAGAGGTAAGGGGGTGTTGAAGTAATTTTTATATTTCTTGTTTGTGATTTTAAGAAAAAGTCTATAATATCTAACTCTAATATTTTAGAACAGTAGAGAAGTCTGTGTTGGGTCACTGTGACGTATACGTGTTTTTGAGGGGTATGTGTTTTTCCTTTCCCGATGACGGATTTATCTGGAATTTGGTTCCCACTTTTAGACCTGATGACCGTTTAGTTGAATGCATTTGAAATAATTATAAATCCAAGATGGCGGCTTGTACTTGGTCAATGTGGGATCAAATGATATCCCATCGCTCCAGAATGCCTTTGAAGAGCAGTGCAGTGTGTCCCACGTTATGTTTTGAACAAATTTGTAGAATTTTCGAGCCTGGTTAGGTCCTCACTCTCTATTTCTTTCTTTTCTCAGTCTTTCCCTTTGTCTATGCAGCTTCTTCTCTTCTTTCTTTGTTATTCGACTTGATAGATTGATACAAAATTTTCCATAAAACTAAACATAAATAATATAATATTTCCAAACAGATTTAAATCTCCATTTTCTACCAACTCCGTCAAAACAACATGAAATAACTCAATTTAATTGTCTTCCCGGCACAAAAAGCTCAAATTTCCCGCCTGAAACAACACCACCAACAATAATATCTCCCTATTCCTCCTCTCAATCCTCTTCCCACGACCTATCGGTGATATATCTATTTGCTTTATGTTTTTATTGACTTTTATTTATTTGCTTAATATCTATCCGCCAAACGTAAACCATTCCCCCAAGTCATCATATCATTTTTCCAAGCTCTTAAATTCCACCGGCAACCATACCAATTTTATCGGATAAATAAATAAAATTCAACCAACAATAAAACACAAGAACAAAATTATTATTATGCCTTTTCCCTTGTGATGGCTGTTGTATACTTTAGTACAATGGCCGTTTGCTGTTTTTATTTCTCAAAGTCAAGGCCATTTGGAGTTGGGTGTGGAATTGCATGCACAGAGCGGCCCTGGCTAATATGGCTGGCTTGGGAAAGCGCTTGAATAATGTAATCCGTCCACACACTCGACACAACAACACCACTCATGGAAAATAGAAGAAAAATGGAAAACCAACTAATGAAGAGTTGTTGCACCAGGAACACAAAAACACAAAGAACTTGTCTTCATGGAAGCGTATACACAACAATGTCACTTAACTATTTAATGACACTCAAGTCGGTCGGAGAGTGTTGCCAGACGTGTTTCCTTTTTTGTGATGTGAATCCAAATCTGCCTCGTAATCACAGAAATCCTCATCTGGCATTTCTGCAACTGAAGAAAGTGTAAATATAGAAAAATCTATCTTGTATCTTGAAAATGTTAAGAACCCACAAGCAACGCACATTTAGCAAATATAATGGCTACCTACTCAAGGGACCAATCTTTCAATACCAATCCTTGTCAATAGCTCCACACGGCAAACTGTAATTAATGACATTATCGAACAAAGCGGAGTGGAGGGCGTGGAGACTCAACTAATGCACCATGTCAACCAACAATTTAAAGACAATATCGAATAAAAGTTAATGCATGAGTTGAAGATCGTGGGCTTGATGAATCTGTGCACGAGTATGTAAATCTATAAAAAGGGTGGTTGTGGGGCCAGCTGGATCATGGTTTTTAGATTGCCGAGTAGCGCTACTGTGGGTTGGAAATTACATAAATAACCATGCAGTGCCAGTTTACTTGACCAAAAGTCAAGGCATCCATGAAGGGAACGAGTCGATATGATGGCCTTGTGCCGCATGACCTTGGCAATGGCTTTATTGATTTCCTGTTGCGCTATCTAGATTCCGCATACCAATATAAATTTACAAACGTCCCACACTAATATGAACGACGATGCGACAACAGTAGGGGGTTGGTGGTGTTTTTTAAGGGTTTACAAAAAAGTTGAAATATTTTGGATGATAGCAAGTGAACAGCTTTTTTTGAATAGAGCTTTCTGGTGTCCCCATGTGCTCTGTTGCATTAATGGAAATGCCAGTGTGCCCGGAAAGCAATAAACTTGGTAGCAGAGCTTCTGGGGCAAGCTTTTTGCTTGTCACTTTTGTGTATGAACGTTAAGGCGCGACAAGACAGGAGCTACGATTTTGTGTGTTGCGACCAAAAAACGTTCATGCATTTTAAATGATAAATGCAACTATATTTGTGACTATTTTTAGCCTACTGGCGATGCAAGGTGTTTTTTGACAAGGAAATAATGACAGAATTTACTTCAATAGATGACAAATTGACATGTGATGACATGTGAATAATATCCAATTGTTACAAAAAAATATCAATTTTATTTCGCAATTGATAACCGTTGTACAAGGCTGCCAAAGCATAAAATAACCATAAAAATATTACAAACGGAATAAAAAACAGAATTTCTTTCAATTTCTCTGCTCAGCAATTTTTTTGGAGCCATATATAGTGTGCTTGGGTCTGTGTCCTAATTCATGGGTGATTGAACATGGTAAAAATAAGAACATAAAATCATGAAATCAAAAAGTTAAAAGAAAAACTGTTCGATAACAATTACAAAAGTGGGATGAGACACACAAACATTTTTTTTGCGTAAGAAATGATTTTTTTTTCAACAAATCACCAACAATCCCAGAGGAAAACAAACAAATTAATTTCAAGGTTTTTTCCGTTTCTTTTTTGTTCTCTGTGTTATCGGAAAAAAGAAAAAAAAATCCAGAATAAAGAAAAAATAAAATAAAAAGTTTAATTCAATTCTAATCGAATTATCCGATTGTGAGGAAATGTATCTTCTTCCGAAGAATAGTGTAAGCGTAAACATAGTTACGACTTACGAGTACAAAGAGCAATTCGAGGAATAAACATTTCTTTTTCTGTTTTTTTTTTTTTGTACTTTTTGTTCTATGGGTGCTTACGCATTTATTAGAGAAGATTAAGTTTTTAAAATGCTTTGCTTGTAGTTTGTGAAATGTCATTGAACATGAATAGGATATTATTTTGGTTTTTTTCCGTAACTTGTAGTTAGTTTATTTTTATTTTAAGGAATGAAAACAGTAATTGAGATGTGGTGACTACATTTTATCTCATCGTTTAATGGTAAGTGAATCATCATTGGTTGCGACTTATGAGAAACCAAATTTTGAAATTAAGGATCGGGTAAACAATTCTTTACTTAGTTTGTAACTTGATCGCATTTGAAAAATAAAAGTGGAAGTAGAAGGAGATTCTACTAAAACAAGGAAAAGGGAACAGTAGCGTCTTTTGAACATAGACAACTGATAGCGGCCACCTTGTTGAATTGTTTCATTTATTCAGCTTGAATGTTGAACGGATATATCCTTCTTCAACACGTGAAAATAATAAAATTTGTTGATCAAAATGGAGAAAGAAATTATGTTGTGATTACAACTTAATTACCAAGTGCATTAAAATAGATTCTCTTTGAATCGCTGAAAGAAAACTTGTGAGCCCATGTTTTACGCATTCTTGCGGGAATATTATTTGACCACCACAGATAACTTTTCAGCAATACTTTGGCCCGAATGTCATTTGACCAAAAAAATTCTCAAAGTTATGAGAATTAAGGAAATCAAAATCCTTTGGAATTGGTCAAACACAATCAAAAATCTGTTACCTTTTTCAATTTTTCCTAAAGCCTTGAACTAGGACATATCCTTTTTTCAAACAGAAATTTTTGGAGACACCAACTTCTGAGAATCATGGAGGACCAAGCATTAAAATTCATCGTTCAAATTTCTATATATATAAAAATGGATGCATGTATGTTTGTTTGTATGTCCTTTTTGGACTCCGAAATGATCCAACAGATATTTGTGAAATTTTCATGGTTAATACTGGTTCTATTTGGTGATGGTTTCTGTGAAAAAAAAGGAACATCCTCATGGAAGAGTGGGAGAACTGGAAGAACCAAATAAAGGTGGGAAACTTGATTTTTTGCGTGGAATTTTTTGTTTCAAAATGGGTTTTCGAATGGAAAATAGAAGGTTCTTGATGAAAAACTCCGAAAACTCATTGCGAATTCGGAGAACTCTGCGAGAGCACGCAGAACTTCAAGACCTAAAATCAAGTTTTTAAGGTGCATTGTTTTGTTCGTTTGTCCGGAAGGGACTCTTTATCCGCTCAATCCTGGAACACACTGGAAGAACGAAAATTTGTTGAATTTTCAACGAAATTTGCATTTTAGTTAGTTGTAAAGCTTGAAAAAATTTCAATTGGATTCAAGAAAATCACATTGGATTTTAACAATATCTGTGTTAGTTATAATTATTCTGGAGTTGCTCTGGAGGGTGGCGAGACGAATTGCACAGGGTCGGCTAGTTGTTCTATATATTATGTAAGCAATTGCTTTTTTATTAAATCAGTTCCCGATTGCGTTGTTCTGTTTTTTAAGAAAATACAAATTTATAGTTTACAATTGCCACGAATTTTAAACTATAACCTTGTATTTTGTCAGTTGTTCATGAAGAAATTAAATTAAATTTCAAATTCTCTTTAAATTTTGGAATCGGAATTTCGAAACAGGGAACAATTCTCAGTTGTGCATGTTTTCATTTTTTGTATAAGCTTAAAACAGTTTTTATATGTGTATAAATATTTTTTTTAAATTACAAGTACTTACTGTCGTTATGAACATACTTGTCTTAGATAAGCAACTGATTATCCAATAAAATCAGTAATCATGATTAAAAAAACAGATTTTCATACACGAATAAAATCTTCGAGTTTAAAATACAATACAACACATTATCTGTGTCTTAATAACCACGAGCAAATTAGATATTGCAAACCTTTTATTCTCGATTTGAAAAAAAGCAATAAATTTTGTGGATCAGAGTTCATTGTCATTTTCAATAAAACATTATCAGTCGTAAACATTTTTATCTATTTTTTTTTCTTGGCCTGACTTACTTTTCAAAGAAACTGATTTATGGATATTGTTCGGTGTCAAGATAAAGGCAATCATTTTTGTTTTCCTTAATTCTATTTTGACAGTTCGTTGTCAATTTTTTCTTGACTTTCAATTATGCATATAATCTCGTATTTTTTTTTGTTCCAGCTAAAAATCAATTAAATTAATTAATCGCTAAAGGATTCAACTGCTCGTCATAAAATAGCTGATTACAAACATTTTGAGCAACTATCAATTAAATAGAAAGCTTCATAGATAAGCTCATTGTAAGCACAAGTAAAGTCAACGAACTGAAAAATTAATTCGCTTATTGATTAATTTGTATCCATGGTGCTGGAAGTGTCTATCTTAAATCAGATGAACAGTGTCTACCCTTGTCATCAAAAGTTTTTAATATTTGAAATAAAACTATCAATCAAATATACGAGTTGTTGGTAATTTAAAACAAATTGATTAGTTTTGAATTTTGTTTCGATAAAATCAGAATTAGTAATTAAATTTTACTTAAGATTGACATGTTTTTTTTTTTTTTTTATGTAGTCAATTGTTTTTGAAAATATATAAATTACTATGACTTACCTTTTTTGTATTAAATCCTAGGAAGGAAAGTTTCCTCCTATTATTATCGTATGGCGGTGGGCCACTCATTTTTACTGGTGGTGGCCAGAAAGTATTGACTTAAGTTTATAAATTTGTTTGGCGGCTAAGCACTTCTTATTTCGTTTTGGTTTTGACTTTCAGGGGGAATAAATTTATTTGAATTGAAAAGGCTTCCAATACTCGTCTTTAAACAATCTAGGCATACGGATTACGATCTTATTTCAAGTCTGAAAATAGAAAAAAAAAACAATATTTGTAAACAATTCAAATACAATCTTCCAAACGATATTCGCAAATTGCCATACAATCAATTAATTTTTCAAGCCGTTTTGTCTAGTCAAGTTTTCCTGATGGTTGTTCATCGTCTTGAGTCAGTTGCGATAGCAAAAGTGATTGCTTATGCAAATAAAATTCAAGTTGTATAAATAAATTAGACCACGAGTTATTGATTCATTAATTGAGAACATAAAATAAAAGACTCGGCTCACATGATGGGGGCTCTCGATGGGGGCAATTTATTTGTCAAAGATTTATTTGTGCACAAAGGCGCGTGACTGGAGGTAAGCATATTATCAGCTGTGATTGAAATTGGTACACTAGATTTTCTTTGGCAAATAATGTTAGGACTAGCTGAGCTAGTGAATTGCATTTGTTGAAGAAAAACTATCATTTCCTTACTTAATAAGTGTACTGAACCAAGAGAGACTTTACAAATGGTACCTTTTTGATCCTCTGTAGCTTCTGAAGTATATATGACCCTTCCCTCTGCAATTTGGACAGCAGGTGCGTTCATTCTTATTCTACACTTGAGTAACGCAAGGCAACGCAAAAAACAATCCATGGTGTTACTGTTTTTTTGACCAAACAAAAATAATATGTTGTTTGCGTTTATAGCGTGAATCTGCGACTTGAATAACATTTTCTCTAAAAACAAATGATTCACCAAGCTTTGAACTATCCGCCCCTAAACAATTTCATTAACATTCCTGAACTGAGAGTATAACCCATTTTATTGGATTAAACTCTCAATTGAGAAAAAAACCTAACATCACATGGTAGACCGAATTAAAACAGTGCGGCGACAGAGAAGACAACGCATCGTCCATCGAAACTCGTGCTTTGTGTCACTGTCGATGTTTCAATTCGTTCGATATTGAAGCTGCGGCTATAAACAAACAAATTAATTAGAATGGCCATAAGATCTCAAGTGAGATTCTATGTTCGTTTATTGTCCGACCTTCGAGCTCTTGAAAAGCTGCACTGTCAGTTTAAATCGGATAAAACAGAATTCCAAAGCATCACACAATCCCACATTTTTAGAATGTGATGGCATATGATCGGTTTTTCAACACTCACCCATCATGATCGGTGAGGCGGCCAATATCAGAAAGAAACGGAAGTCTGCCATTCAATCAGCTTCAATTGGGGTCACGCATCTCTATTAGTCACCACGCTCATATTTCATCTACCCTTATCCGAAATTAGTCGCAACTTTTAACTGAGCAACTACAGCTGATGGCTAGCGTTGACGTTGTAGCATCCTTTATTGTGGTACGAAAGTGTGATCATTTTGTGTGCATTTTTCTGACGACGAAGTTGACGGTTCAGTACAAAAGAGAAGACACATTTCTAGTGGAAGCACACAGCTTTCAATTAAATGGCAGAAATATATGAGGCAAATCAATTATACCTCGAAGATCTCTGCTGTTGTTGTTGCTGCCGCAGCCACTTGACATTTCATATCACATTTGATCAATGAAAGGAATCTGTTATTGTTTTTATTGTCAAATGAATTGTGATGTAAACAAGTCATGAGCGCACATCACCGTTATTAAACTTAACCGTGATGGTGATGATGTTCGAGAAGAACACGGAACGCGCACGTTTCGCACGTGATTTAATTAATTTGAATGCGCCATTATTTGTAACTGAACTATCATCTATTGGCGAAAGTATAAGACGGCAGCACTTTGTCTTCAGAATGGTTTTTGTCAGGTAAGGTCGTAAATATCTATTAATTCTGAGAGAATGGTGACAGAAATAGTTATTGAAGCCTAAATAATGGTGATTTTGTCAGTAGAAGGAGATTTTACATTAAAATGAATTGTTCAAAGTCGTTGGAGAGGTAAGAGGCAAATCAATTATAGAACTCGTGAAAATTATGGCGAAATATATTGCTTAAGTGGTGTTATTAACTGGCAATATACGTCATAGTTTAACAATTTATTTTGGGTTCTGAAAATACTCACAGGGCAGAGTGCTTGAAATAGAAACTTATTTTTAGTACGTTCGCATTGCTTTTCTGACAGTCTTAAGAAATGTTTTTAATGGGTTGTACTTGGCTATTGGTTCAGAGATTCTTGGGACAGGTGTAACTTTATTTCCTTCAATAATAAAAATAGAATTACAAAACATTTCAAACACCTGAAAGGTCATTCGTAGCAAGTAGATTTACATATTCATTAAAAAAAAAGAGTGTCGGAGACAGTACGGAGCCCTCAGGCACACCAGCGTTTATTTCGTGGATATCACACTTGAACCCGACTAATATGACTTGAGAATAAGCTGATAAGACATGCTATGCTATCGGTCGCTAGTTAGAAAGAGAGGAGGATTCAAATTTGTTGAATGTAGGCTGGTTAATGCTGTTTTCCAACTACTCGGAATGAGACCAAGAGTATACATAGAATAGACAGACGAGCTTACGCAGTCACAGTGGTTTTGAAAGCATTGAAAAACGCCTCTTAAGAACAATAGCAGATCTATCGCTAAAGAGGAGTACGAACAACATTAGATAGATGGAATCATTAACGCGCTGAAGAACTAGGGGAGTCATTTTAAGCTCTGACAGCGTAGAATTGGAGATACACTGCAGTATGTCTGTCTGAATTTTAAGTCATGTATGACCAGAGCAAAGTAGTGGGAAAGGATCGTAAACTGCACTTTAATTCTTAAGCATTCCCTTCCTTTTTCTCTTTAAGATATCATTGATATCTTATTTCATCGCAAATCACATAAATTCATGACATATAGCTTTACCAACGACTTTGAACAGAATGCAAGAAAAATGCTTTGTCATGTGTGCTAAAGTTTAAGTGTAAGCAGTTTGTTACTGTCTATTTTTGAATTAAAACGAACGTCATTCAATTACTTCTTGCATCAATCTTCAGTCTTTTTTTTATTTTTATTTATTTTTTTCTAATTGCTTTCATACTAATGCAAGACGTTGTTAAGACTTGAATGCACTAGGTTCTTGTTTCAGTTGCACTCATGATCAAGGCAATTAACAGTTCAGGTTTTTTTTCAGATGAGACTTTCAATTTCAACTGAATAATTGTACTTCTTTCAACAATCGTACCTCCCAGACTATAATTTTAAGTATGATTGTTCATTGATCAAAGATTCAACTTGCACCATATTGTGCAATGTTAAAAGTGGCTTCAATTTTCGAATGGAAAAAACTCACTACTTCTGCTTTCGGTCAATTTAAAATCAATTATTTTTATTCAGTGAATTGATTCTGTTCAAAAAAAATATTCGAGTACACAAACAATTTTTTATTCTTATGAATTGAAGAGTATCCCATGTAGCAGACATGCCATACGAGTATACGAAAGGGTTGATAGAATATCAGCATAAAAATAAATATGAATTCGAGTTGTCAGAATCAATTAAATAAATGATTTTTGAGAGTCCATGCGTATATTTTTGTAGAATTTTACAATTTTAAATTCAAAACAGTTGGAATTTTGTGTATAGAATTACTTCCAGTAAAAATGGTTTCGACATTGCTATTTTCAGAGATTCTGCTAGACCACCTCATAAAACAAAAACACAAAGAAAAAAACAGAAATAAAAAATTTTAATGGTTAAATCTACATATTTGTTTTTCCCTAATGACTTCAAATGACACTAAATTTCACTTAGATAATAATATTCTAGTCTCGTTAATCGGGGGATTTTCGTTTTCAAATTGTCTTATTAGCAGTAAACATTAAGTATTAAGTGTATTTTAAAAACTGCACCTTAAACAAATTATTGATTTACAAAATATATTTCCGGTGTTAATACGTTCATGAGTCACATATGATTCAAAGTAATTTTGATACGAAAAAGTTGTTAAGAAATCATGAAAATGTCAGTTTTCTAATGTGGGATAAATTATCATTATGACGTACGATGAATTATAATCAATTCACGGTAGTATTAATAGCAATAAGTGTTTTGGTGTTTAAATTGCCAACTAGCTATCTGGCGATTATTCTCTCGCACTTCACTTTTCACCTTTGACAACCAATAACTTTTTCGACGCATAGTTGTATCACATATGACTCATAGATGGTGGAGAGTGTCAAACTGACAAATGTATTTTTTACATAAGGGAGTGAAAATTTTTCATTTTTTTAAAAGTTTGATCACCAGTTGTCCGTAGCTTAGCTAAGCAGAACGTCGTGGGTTCGAGTCCTAACTCGTGCCCATAAAAGTTTTTATTTCATCTTTCACGGGTACTGCGTCTTGCGAAGAATTGACAAAACTTCCAAGAGTATCAATCTGCCATGAAAAAGTGCTTCTCAAATTTGCCGTTCGGTATCGTCGTTAAAATGTTTTTGATCACTAGAAAACTTTTGTTCAGTTTTCGAAGCAGATTCGTAGTTGATCCGAAGTGGAAGATCTGCTACGAAATTTAAAAACCCGGAAGATTTGGCCTCATTATTGTGTTTGAGGAAAACAAATGAGACTTCTTGATAAGTGTAAGGGATTTTGACTGACCACATTTGAGCATAAGTGATTTGAAGGAGTTCAGCAGGCGTTTACTTTTGAATTTTCTCAAAACGGGCTTACAATGTTTATTTTTTTTTTTTTGTTAATTTGTTCATAATTTTTGCATGCCTATTTTAAGTTTAAAATATTTCTTTTTATATTGCTTCGAAAAAAAACAAAAAAAGGTTGAACAAAAATTTAAACATAATACTTTGCTCTAAGACATCCCCGTGTTAGTTTAAATTTGTTTAAAAGAATTTTCTTACAAAAATTTATTTGCATTTAAATATTGCTTATATTTAATTTAAACATTTTTAATTTTTGGTTTTCTTTTCCTTTTTTTATTCAGATTTTGCATGGGTTTACAAGCAATTTCGTTTGAAACACTTAAGCACATTTTTTGTTTTGAAGTGTCCATCCGATTTAAGGATAAACTACAACAACACTCACTTTAAATTAAAAAAACAAAGCAGAAAAGTTGATCATTAGTTGAAGACGCGTTTTCTCTAGATTCCAATCGTTCGTTTCGCGATTTCAACCAAAATTCACCACCGACCGACAGAGCTTTATCAAAACCCACCTTCAGCGGGTCGTAACACAAACTGAACAATGTTCTCAAAAATCTGATTTATTTATTAGATAATTTTTTTCTTTTGTTATTTGTTTACTTTCTAATTCAATTTTTATTTTAACTATAAGAATATTATTGATCTCACTAGATACGCTTAAGCACTGTGTGTGCGGTGTGCACCTTATCTTGCCATTAAAAATTTGCTTGTGCATGTCTCAACTCTCAAGCATAAAAAATTAATATAGATAGGTGATAACAGTAAAATATTCACACATTTTATGGTGCATTTTAAAAAATTGAACTCAGGAAGTGAAAAAGTCTCCAAAAACACTCTATCAAACTCACAACAATTAAGCCATAAAAAAAAAACAAAACCGCGACAAACAATCTATCATCGTCGAACTTAGGTTGCGGCAAAACAAATTACTACTAAAGGTTCAAAAGCAAAAAAACCTGATAAAAAATTGTCGCATAGATTTTTTTTTGAAGTTATTAAGACCATTTAATCTGCTCTTGAACGACAACCGCGACGAACGCTCGCTCTTCAGGTGACAATATCTAAATCTACAAGAGCAGGTACCTATCTATCGATCTAGCTTAAAGAATAACAATGTCTGATTGTTTGCTCCTTTTTTTCGCTAAACACAAAAAATCTGTTGTTGTCACATGAATAATTCAAAACAAGGTGAAAATTCAAAATTAATCCAACTCTCCAAATCGGTGCGCCCGCCATAACGTCGCTGTCGTCATGTCGGTCGGTCGGTTGGTTCCGCTACTTCTTTAGATACCCGCTTGTTTGCTTGTTGACAATTGAGCTATCAATTTTATAATGGATTATATGGGGAAAGTTTCGAGTGCCAAAAAATCTGACTCGATGATTTATTGGAATTTTCAGTCGTGAATTGTGATTTATCTTCGTTGTTCTCGCACGATAGTCTTTTTATTTTATTGGTTGCAATATTTCATTAAAAATATTAAACAGGGTGACTCTGTTTTGCTTTGTTTAATAAGGGAAACTCTTTCATCACTTTTATGGTATCTACGCTAAAAGGGAGCCACCCTGTCTCACACGTTTACTTGTCGGCAAGTTTTAAGGGTTGAATTTATAAAAACACTTCCACTTATTTGACAGGTAAGCGAGTTGAGCTTGAACTATTACAACACAAAAGAGGTGTTCAATATCAATTTGCTTAAGTATTGTTCCAATTCAACAATTTGATTATTTCTCTGAACAAACTCATTTTTGGTACCTAATTAATTATTCGTGTAAAGAGATTTGTGTATCTGACACTTAATGCGAGCAGTGAAAACTCAACATCGATAGTATATATTTACACAAAGGATGTTTGACAGGAATCCATTTACAACTTGCTATCAGACCTGGAACTCTAAATTTTTCCTCTTGTTTCCTATGTTTTGCTTATGCAACATTTTTGACATTTTTTGTATTCTATTTAAAAAATTCTGTCAGCTGTGCAATTTTAAACTACCCACACGTGTCTAAAAACACTTTTCTCGCTGTCAGAAGAACAAAAAAATACGAGCCCAACTTGTTTGTTTTGACGGAAAATCGACCTTGATGTGAGGCTGGCGGAAAAAAACGTAAAATTATTCAATTTTGAATATTTTCGCCATCCATAAATCTCGCTCTTTAATGTTTCGTCTTTCAGTTTGGCATTATAATTGGTTTATGCGCATCATAATGGATAATACAATGAAGCAAAAATTTAAAACATTTTGTTTGACAAAAAATTATATTCTCTTTTGAACTGAGCTGCCAGAAATAAATCACTAAAAATTAAAACCGCAGAAATTATACTCGTACGACACGTAAGAATGTCCTTCAATATCAGATTTTTGGCATTGTGAAGGTCATGTCCGGGATAATTTGTTTTTGAGTTTTCTTTTTTTTAAGAAGGTGTATGAAAACTTTTGACATTTTCTAAAATTTACCTACATCCTACATACATTCTTATTCAATTAAATAGGCTAATAAAGAAATCACCTAATATTTCAGAATTCTTATTCACTCTAAAAAAAAAAAAACTAAACCAAATTTTGGAACTCAACGATCTGAGACAGCAACTTTGAAAAAATCAGTTTTAAAGTTGCAGAAGGAAAAAAACAATTTGTATTCACCTTTGCCATTGGACCTGGAGCAGAAAATTCAATTTAAACTTCCCCATTTTTCTCAGTAAATCAAAAAGAAAGGAGAATATTAAAACACTAAATTCAACGACAGCAAACTTATTCAAAAAAGAAGTTTTTTCTCTTTTCCATAACGTCAGCTAATTAATAATTAAGTCTTTGGCAAAAACGACTTTACAATTCCTTAAAGAAAAACAACAAAAGGAAACTGCATAACTTTCGACACCTTAAAAGTGGAGTAGTTACTAAACATAATTTTAAGGGGCAATAAACTTGATGAGTGCAAAATAAGATTAATGTAGAAATGAAAATAGATAGGTACCTACATAAAAGATTTTTATTGCAGAAAATTAATTATAATATTGACGATTTATCAATTTTTTAATTTTCGTCAATCTCAGTTTATGAGTCGCTTGAATCTATTGTAATGTTTTAAGTATATACATAAGATCTCCATTCAATTAACTTATAGTGTTATAGTTTTGCACATAAAATCTCAGCAGTCAGTAGTGGATTTATATTAAACAGCCACTTTTAGACATTTTAAACTATTACTCATTTAAATATTACTCGTAAAATATGAAAATTTGAAGACTAAGAGCTCCTTATTTCAACAACACGCAGCCCTGATAATAAATTAATTTGAATCTGTTCACGCTATTCACCACTGTTTACATTTTACAACAGTTAATAGTAGATTTAGTTTGATTTGGGTGCAGTCGCCAGTCGTTGATTTTTTTTATTCTTACAGAGACAGAAAATTTGAAGCACAAAACCCACTGGCGTCGATTAGTCTCGATTTTAAATGTTGATTTTGATTAACACTCACAATGTTTATTTTTTTTTATACGTCTCCATGGAGGCGGCGAGGGTGAACATGTTTATTTTTTTTCAACAACACGAATGGATAAATATAAATACTTATTTTTTTCTAGATAAACATAGACCCCTTGATTTTTGTATTTTTATCCATCGCATGAACGACCGACACCGGCGAGGGCGACACGAGGCGCTTAATGATATCATTAAAAAATAAAAATACAACAGAAAATAACAATAGAATATCTACGTTTTTTGTATTGATTTTTATTTTACGGGCGGTTAATTTTTTTGTAAGAGCTTGATTGGTTGATGTTCGCTAGATGACAGCTTTGATGCATTCTTGACTTGTCTGAGTTATTTTTCCGCATTGATGAAAATTTATGCGGTTCAAGTTCAATGGAGGACAATAAGCTTAAACAATTCTGAGAAAAATAATTTGATAGTTAGCTGAGGAGTTAATTTATTGTCATTTCATCACTATCATCAAGTCAAATTATATATCTAGCACTAGCTGTACGTCGCCCGTAGCTTAGTTGGTAAGTGCGTTGACTGCTAAGCCGAACGTCGTTGGTTCGAGTCCCACTCAGGCCAAGTTTTTATTTCATCTTTCGCGGGTACTGCCTCTTGCGAAGATCTTCCAAGAGTATCAATCTGTCATGAAAAAGTGCTTCTCAACTTTGCCGTTCGGAATCGGCATTAAATTGTAGGTCCCCTCAATTCTTCACACGCACTCAGAGAATTGTTGATGAGAGTAAGTCGCTTAGGCCTTGGCTCTTCAAGAGCTGTCGCGCCACTCTATTTATTTTACTAGCTGTACACTGTTCGCGTTGCTACGCCACTAACTCAAATAAATTTGAAGGAAAGACAATTCAATTCATTTGAGTAATTTTGTTGATTTTGTTCAATTGGAAAAAATTGTTACATTACAGAGTTTTGTTTCATTTCGATATTTATGCCATACTGTGGGATACACAATAATATTTATTGTTTTTTTTTATAAGATGCGTTAAAGAAAAAGGCAGAAGGTTTGCGTAGGGTGAGCACTGATCTAGCTACATAGAACTGTTACCATGTAAGATTAACATTTAAATGTCTGAACAGCGTTTGCTGGGCTATATTACTCCTCAATATTGAAGTTTTCTGTAAATGAAAGAATTTTTCTAATCGTATTAGTTTTTCCGAAGATTAACATTTAAATGGCAAAACAACGTTTGATGGGGCAGCTAGCAAGGTCGTACCAACTCAGAAATCTTCCCGGACTCTGAAAAAACTTTGCTAATGATCATTACATTTGTTCAAATGCGGTTTACGATTTTATGTATAGGGAAAATGAGGAGTCCACATTTTTGGCCATAACCTATTATCGGCATTGCTGATTTTCTACAAACTTCTTAAAACCATCCACACTACTACGCGAACATTCCCTCAAAGTTTGGTACCAACCACTCCACGGGCACAAAAGGAGTACATAAGAGGATTTGCATTAGATGTTTAAATAAATGTAAGAGTATAGAAAAGTGCTGTTTTTAGACGTAAGAACCATGCTCGTAGCGAAATCGGTCCAACCATTCTCGAGTTTTAGTCGAACAAAGAAGCACAAATTGTGAGTGTAGAAATTAATCAGCTTCAGAACTAGTATACTTTTTCGGGCCTAAGTGGCTTACACTCATCAACAATTCACGATTGCGTGTGAAGAATTGAGGGGACCTACGTTGCCGATTCCGAACGGCAAATGTGAGAAGTACTTTTTTCATGACAGAAGTGGATAAATAATTAATAATCATATACTCTCTCAACCAGAAGTGAAGATTAGAGAGCTTCAAATATTTTGGAAATACCAAATCGACCGAAGACGTTACTAACAGCATTCGGGAAGCAGCATAGTATTTAGGGTAGAATCCGTGCTGCTTGGAGAGTTACTTCAATATTCACAAAGGAGCTGGGAACTATGTTTATGAATGTATTGGTTTTATCAGTAAACAATCAATTATCAAATTTGCTTGTCCGGGAGCTATTGACATTGTTTAACGTTGACGAAAGCGAGAATAGATTAAGTGGAACCCTTTAATAAGTCTGGTTAGAATAAGCAACACTGAGCGAGAGTTGGAACGGAAAGAACTATAAAACGCACTTCTCACATAGTCTAAGAAGGCTCATCATGTCCTCTTAAGGTTATTTAAGGTTTTGATTTCTATGAGTGTGAGAGTGGGGGTAATAAAGAAGAAAACAATGATAGAAACAAAATTTTTAGTTAACCATTTTTAGTGCGTTAAAGACAATCAAAACAAAAACATAAAATGTAAAAAAGAGCCAAGTTCTCTTGTGTGCGAACAACACTGTGTAAAAAGTAAGCCACCAAAAGTAATGAGAACGCCAAGTTATTAAATGTAAAAGTGTCATATTGTCTATTTTAAATCATAGAAGATAATACATACAACAATATTAAAAGAAAATAGAAAATAGTTTGGATGAAAATTTACCACGTCCCTAAATGAAACCAAATTATTTTACTTATATTTTTCCTTATATTCAACCAAAACCCTATTATAATTCCGAAATTCAAGATCCTACGACCAGTTTTAGAAAGTGGGCGGATATCACGCCCCCTGAATGAGCAAATTGAAATTTTCGATTTATTCATTTGTACACACCCGAAAACCTTCACCTTTGATGATCAGTGAGTCAGTCAGTCAGTGAGTCAATTACGGTTTTTGAAATTTTTATTGTTCAATATCTCAGGAAGTAGAGGTTCTACAAAATTATACTTTTCACAGGGCTTTTGTGCCCATAAAGTTAATACGTAATTCAAATTTAAAGCTTCTAACGCTATGGTTTCAAAAGTTATGGGGGGTTAAAAATGTGCTTGAGTTCGATCCTGTAAAAGCTGAGTAGTGCTAGAACTTTGCTGACCACTACCGTGCTCTTTGATACGAGTATCTGAGAGGCGTATCGATCAGCTGACTCATCCAAATTTGATCTTATTGTAAAAAAATTGCTACCAAAGATGAAGTTCAAGCAAATAGTGAACTATTCCTTAAAAAGCAACTATTTAAATCAATAGTTAAAGGGTTATAGCTAATCACTCAAACGAAGGCACATATACCTCTTTCCCACATTGTGTAACTAAGTTCACAAGAACAACAGTTGTTAACCGCTACGGCGCTACCTATCACAATACTGACATTTAATTTATTCAATGCTGGTTGATTGACAGTGACATCATGCAAATATACAACAGATGGGCTCGTCCGAGAAACATGGCCTCCTTCTCCCTCCCCCACCAAACAACCGGTAACAACAAATCCACCTTTACCAAATAACTCAATTGACTTAGTTTGTTGTTAAAAAATGTTTATAAACAACAGGAAATCTTAAACCAACAAAAATCTTCAATCTCTATTGTTTACTTGCGGTCGCGAACATTGTTGCTGCTTCGGCCGATGTGCGTTGCCGGTTGCCGTTGCCGGTGTGTCGGTCGTTGCCGTTGGTCGGGCTTCAATACAATGATTACGTTTTTTAACTGTTTAACTAATTTGCGGTTAATTTTATAACAAAACAAAAATATAAAAACGAAAACGGTAGGCAAACAAACACAAACCCCCACAAAATAGGAATGAGTATGACGTATGAGGTATGAGTAGGCCTGCGAACAAGACCAGTTGTTGATAATCCGATCTGCACAGAAGCCAATTTTTTTTTTCATTTAATTAGGTGCGAACACGAAGCAGGCGTGAAATAATCATTTTACTTTGTATGACTAAGTTCGAATTGGTCGGTGAAGTGAAAGAGGTGAAGCTAAATAGCCGCTAAAATAGTCTTTAGCCATGTTTGCCTCGAAGTAAATGCCTCTGGTGTCTAGTTTATTTTTGGAACGTCAACAAGTTTTTCATTCGAAAAAAAAGGTGAACCGTAGCTGCCCTGCAACTTTTTGAGGAGTGAGCACGTGCATGCAATTATGTGACACGGTGACGGTGTGATGATGATGATGACGAACGAACGCACAACGGACGAGTTCGGGTTGGGTGTTTCAATGTTGCACTTGCAAATGCAACCAGTTTGATTTCATCTCAAAATCAGTGTGCTGCTGGCTGGACATTGCAATAATCAGCGTCACTGTTATAGCTTTTTGGTGTTGCGACTTGTGAACAGTGATGCCTTTGGCAAGACGGCTTTTCGCTTTTGTGAAATTTGAAGTTCAATCGTGCTAATGTTTTGGTGGGAGAAGTGCTGTAGGAGGTTTTTATGTTTCTACGAATCTTGAGAATAGTATTCGATTAGAGCGTGACGTTTTGCTTTTCGGTCTATTGACTGAATGCGGACTGAGAGTCTGACTGAAACTTCTCTAAGTGTTCAACCGACAATCCATTTTCTCGGTCATTCTCAATGGCATCCTTGAAATGCTTGTATTAGGTTTTTTTTTTTATTTGAATTTATGTTTGAATGGATTCGCTATGTAGACCGAGGTTGATTGTATTTTTGCGAAGCGAGTAATTTTTGCTAGAGCCAAAGGTGAATGGCTATCGATAGTGAATGCAAAATTGCGAAGAAGCTGTGTTGAATTAAATTGCAATTTTCTTTCCACATCGGTTTATTTAAATTTGTAGGAAATTATGGCTTTTGTGGAAGATTTCTTTGATAATATTTAAGTTACAGAGAAGAACAAACTTACTTTTGGCGAACAAATTGATATAGTTCGATGTGCTTTGCAAGGTGCAAACGATTGATGGAAATATTTCTGGAAAGAAAAAAAAAGAGATCCGTAAATAAATTTTGTTTAATTGTTAAACATTTTGTACTGAACAAATAATTGAACAAATATTTTGAGTTAGGCATATGTTTGGAAAAAACAGCCATTAGTGCGTTCAGCTGTATAAACAGTGGCTTTAAAATGCTCTAAGCTCATTGAACAGCAGACTTTCAGCTTATATCAAATTTACTTTCTAAATTGCGTTTCATGTAGTTCTCTGGCATTTACTTGTTGGTCCTACAGTTAGTTGCGAAAAATGTGGTTTGAATACAAAAGTACCTGCTGTCTAGACATTATTTTTCATTTATTTTTATTTATTTTTTTATTGTTTATTGTATTTATAATGAATTAATGATTAATTGTTATATTTTTAAGGAAGAAGATACCTACAGTTAAGTAGATACAGGTGTTCAAATAAAAACATGTTTTCCTATTAATTTAATAGCTACCTATGTGCAGTGTGTTGCCTGCTAAGCAGAATGTCGTGAGTTCGAGTCCTACTCGTCTCCATAAAAATGTTTATTTCATCTTTCACGGGTGCTGCCTCTTGCGAAGAACTAACAAAGCTTCCAAGAGTATCAATCTGTCATAAAAAAGTGCTTCTCAACTTTGCCTTTCGGAATCGGCGTTAAATTGAGGTCCCCTCAATTCTTCACACGCACTCAGAGAATTGTTGATGAGAGTAAGCCACTTAGGCCTTGGCTCTTCAAGAGCTGTCGCGCCACTCTATTTATTTAATTTTTACCTATGCATAAATTGGCATTTTTGATTTTATTTGAAAACAAAAACAAACATAACCAAAAGATATTCGGGTTCGGGTGGTAAGCCTGTAAATTAAAATCTCGCAATATATTTTCCCGAACAACCGTTGCCCGCATATCATTTGCCCGCAAGAAACCTTGACTTTTTTTCGTGACATTCAATTCTTTTTCGGCTCTCAAAATTATGAGAATTAGGCAAATTGAAATCTGGTACCTTTTTCAATTTTTCTAACAGCCCTGAACTAGGTCACTACCTCTGTTGAGAATTATGGAGAACGAAACATTAAAATTCTTCGTTCAAATTAATCTATATCGTTGTGTTATCTTTTTTTTCTGGAATGCATTTGAAAAATTCATCAATATAAGTTCAGTTGTCTAAGAGGTGTGCAGCTATCCTTGATTCGATCTATCTCGATGAAGGTGAAAGTTAATCTAACTTCATAAATCAAAACGATGTCAATCAAAAATATCTCTATTGAGTTCAGCTAAAAGTACTTGCTTTGCAATTTAAGACTGAGAACAAGCAAACAAGCAATAAAACTAACTTTCATTAACATAGGTAATAAGTGTTAAGAATTTTTATAAGATTGTGTTAATGGTGGCTATTGAAATTTAGACACAAAAAGCCACTTGGCAGTCTTGGCACATTCTACTTTTCGGTCGATAACCTTTTAAGTCAAACATCCAAAAATTACACAACATCGCTAGCTTACCAATCAGATGTTATGTATATTGTATAATGACTACCAACATCCATCATATTGGCAAATGTTGATAGAAGTTTGTTGTTTTGTTTTTTAGTTAAAAGTCAATAACATTTTGAATCGATATAGCTAATCGACTTAAGTTATTCCGTCGGTGGTCATAACAATCTACAAGATAAAAAAAAAAACGATTTTTTGTTCTTTTATGTGATTTTCTTTTTTAAATGGTTTAAATTATAAGGTTCATGAATATACTTTACGAGGGTTGTCCAATAGGCTAACAGAAGGAAAACTTTCAATATAGAAAAGTGGCTTTTTACAATGGCTCGATAACACTTGAACTAGCGATCCCTCAACTTTTTTAACCTGTCCCAAAAATAGGTTTTTTTTTACAGGTCTGCAAAGTAGCCTCTGTCCGGCGGTTGACTTTTTAAGTTTGGAAACGAAAAAAAGTCGCACTTTCCTAAATCTCAAGAAAAGAGTGAATGAAGCAGTAGCTCGTAGAACCGAAATGCAACTTAAATTGTCGTGTTTAGTTTGGTTTATAAGGCTTGCCTTCGTTTGTTTTAAAAATGAGTTGTTTAAATAATAGCTCTGTTTTGAATTCGAATATGGCAACCACTTCTATTATTTTATTTGTTTATATTTTCCATATAAAACCAAGGGATCACACTAAAACACTCGTTGTTTCAACCGCACTATTATTATTAAGACAACAGAAAAATTTAAAAAAAAGCTTATTTTTCTGTTACGAACAAAAAATCTGAACTCATAAATCTACGACAAAAAATTACTCCTCTCACAGCCGCGATATCAATCAATTCTGAATTGGCAATAATTATAATCAAGCCTCAAACAAAAATCCAAAATACCTCTGATTACCAGTTGAGATAAGAAAACCTTAACTCTAACACAAGCAAACACCAAACATGAACAATAGACTAAACTGGATACGTCATTGATTAATCAGCTAAATCATCTAAAAACGCCCCACTCGCGATTAATTAAGATAAAATTCTAAAACACAAGCAACCACGACACCGACAGGAACAAAATTAATAATAAACACTCTCGGAGAACTCAGAACCAAATCGATTACACGGCAATAATAAATAATTGGCGCGCTTACTAGAGAACTCGATATCGATAGCTTGTTGATGAGTTGTTTTTTTTTTTTTTGCAATATTATTGAATAATACCGCTCGATGTCTTGACTGAGACAATATTTTTGTTAAAATTCTAAAACGTAAGCTTTTATTGTTAATGACAGTAAATTTGCTTCAAGGCACGTATTATTTATTTATTTATTTTGTCAAGTTGTTTGGTACCTGGGTAAGGTTACGTCTGGGGAGAAGTCTACTCGGAAAATTTTATTTTGGTTTCGTGTTTGTTACTTTGATATTCGTAGAGTTTAAAATTAAATTAAAAATTAGTCATGCAGAGTAAAAAAAGAAAAAATATTTCAAACTAGGTTGACAGTAACGTTCTATGACATTGGGAAGCAAAAAAAATCGAAGACTGCGCCAGGTCGATATGAAGACTAAACAAAATTACAACAACTATAGAACATTTTTTCTCCAATTTCAGTTCAATTTCTTGTTTACAGTTTTGAGGATTACGAAGTTCAAATTATAAACCGAAACAAAAAATATGGAACAACATGAAAACTTTTTTTTTTGTACCTACGTGCCACTCCGTTAAATTCTTTCTGTCTGTAGGGAATTTGACCGAATTTCGGAAAAGTGCAAAGAAATGAGTGACAAAATGATGTTGAAGGAAAGGCAGACAAATATTGGCATCATGTCGCAGCCCTACGGTACGTACACCAGTGTTTACTTTGTCGGTGACAGTTTTTGACCCATACAATACTGAAAAAGATTGGCCTCGTGGTTTAAAATTGACGGATTTCTCTGATTAGCAAATAGATAATTCAAAAAACCGTTTTACTATTTGTAACGATACCGACAGACCTGGAAGGATGGCAAGTTTGACCATTGCGCCCTAAGCAAGGCAACGATCGGGTTGGCTTAAAGAAATTGTTGTACGAAGCCTGAGCCGGATCACGATTGTTGTATTGATGAAGGCAAACAATTTTTCAAAATAATGATACCTAATTGAACTTGATTGAAATTGATCAACGTTCATGTTAACCGATCATTGCCGTCTTGCTTGACTCACAGTTTTTGTTCTCATCGATTAATTGAATTTTTAAAATTTTAAAAACAATATTTAAACATGAAATGAAACAAAGAAAAACAACCCAGATAAGAAAAATTGCATGTCGGCATGTCATAAAATACATGCATTTGAAATACTTAAAACAAATTTTGTGTCATGTACCTGACAGGAAAGCGTTTAATAATTTACTGCATCGCAACTGCAGTTTAATAGTCTAATTTATTTTTGGACGCGCCATCAGCTTATTTTGAAAACAGAAAATTTATTATGTCAACCAACCCCATCGGACGGCACTTGGTACTTGGAAACAAAATAACTAGCTATTTTCACTTGAAACAACCCAACGTCATTAAAGTGCCGCACAGCGATTCCATCGAAATCATTTAATTTTTTTTTAAACCAGTAATCGATGCACTCATTGCAGTCAATCACATCACTTCACTTAACTAAAAGATACGTCATTAAAACGAAATAATTTTTTTTTTTACTTTTGATCTAAAACAACACAAAAAATATTGACCGTGATTTTGCGCCTCTGTCTTCAATTAAAAATCCATTTTACTTGTTGATTTCTAATGATTCATTATATTGGCAATAAATTGAAGCAAATGAACTGTGATTGGGACCGGCCCGGATCGATATAGAAGAGATAGAGGATAAACCATTGACTGTGTCTTATTTATTGACAACGAAATTTGAAAAACAAAAACGAAACCACCGATCAAACTATAAATAAACTCTTTGGACTGCTTTGTTGAATATTTTAGACGAACGAAAAAATAAATAAATAAATTCTCTTGGATGCGCATTTTCTTATACATTTTGTTGATTTTTTTTTTTTAAGGAGAGAAGTGGTCTGAAGCAAGTTTATCAATTAAAACAGAACTCAAATTTTATGGACATTCCTGATATCATCGACCACCGGAAATCAAGCTGGTTAATTAGTTAAAAATCGAATATTTCCAACACCTACTATCAATATCCACTTGAATAAAATTTGCATGAAGTTATTTTCGATATTATTAAATTTGCCAATATCGAAAATTTATTATTGTTTATTAATTAAAATCAAATTCTGTTCAGCCAGCCGTAAAATGAATATTTTAGTCAAACATTGTGTGCTAACCGATTTTTTGGTGTAAGTCATTAAAATTGCAAATTTAATTCAGTTGGAATTTTCGATGTTTTTGTGCTGGAAGAAATAAATAGGAAATTTCTTCAAAGGAAAATATAGACAAATTCGGATGATGCTAGTTTATTTTGTCAAATTTATACGAACATCTGTTTCTATTGAATTTTACAATGACACGACAATGGGAAGGGCTTTTGCTTTCAATTTAGGTTCGATGGTACACTTTTTTCTACCCAAGCAATTCCCATTTGAGGAGAGTTCTGATAATTTGTGATAAAAATATTTCTATAATTTTTCTGAGAAAGGTTTTTTCTGCCTGAGTTGGTTGAAAAAAGAAAACAGTTAATTATCTTACTTACTTACTTACTTACTTACTTAAGGTGGCGCTACAGTCCGGTGTGGACTTTGGCCTCAATCAACAGTCTCCGCCAGTAAGCTCGGTCCCTAGCTTGCTGTCTCCAGTTTTGCACTGCAAGTTGATTGAGGTCCTCTTCCACTTGTGTGCGCCACCTGAGTCGCGGTCTTCCTCTCCTTCTGCGTCCCTCGGGAATAGTGTCGAAGGCTTTCCGGGCCGGAGCATTGGTGTCCTGGCTAGGTTCACGTCGTTGTACAACCCGTAAAGTTCGCTGTTGTATCTCCTTCTTCATTCCCCATCAATGCACACGGGGCCAAAGATGACCCGAAGAACTTTCCTCTCGATACAGGCTAAGGCACATTCATCCGATTTTGATAGGGTCCATGCTTCTGCACCATACAGCAGGACAGGGATGATGAGGGTGTTGTACAGTTTAACCTTAGTTGCTCGAGAGAGGGCTTTTCCACTCTTAGCCCAAAGAAACAGCGATTAGAAAGAGTAATTCTTCGTCTTATCTTAGCGCTGGTGTTATTGTCCGTGTTGATAGCGGAGCCTAGGTAGACAAACTCCTTAACTACCTCGAAGTTGTATGCGTCTATTGTGACGTTCTGTCCGAGCCGTCGGCGTCGATGTTGGGTGTCCTTACTCGAAGAGAGCATGTACTTCTTTTTCCCTCATTTACCGCTAAACCCATTTTTGCCGCTTCTGTCTCAATTCTCACAAAGGCGCCATTGACATCACGCTGTATTCTTCCCATTATATCAATATCGTCGGCGTACGCGAGAAGTTGAACAGATTTATAAAAGATAGTGCCTCTGGTGTTGACGGTGGAGTTTTGGACTATCTTCTCAAGAACGATGTTAAAGAAATCGCACGACAGTGCATCGCCTTGTCTGAATCCTTTTTTGACGTCGAATGATTCCGTAAGCTCATTGCCAGCCTTGATAGAGCAGCGTGAGTTCTCCATCGTCATTTTGCACAAGCGAACGAGCTTGGCAGGGATGCCAAAGCTAGACATAGCTTTATACAGTTCGTCTCTGTAGATGCTGTCATACGTGGCAATAAAATCAATGAAGAGGTGGTGGGTATCGATTTGCAGTTCATAGGTTTTTTCCAGGATCTGCCGCAACGTGAAAATTTGGTCGATGGTAGACTTTCCTGGCCTGAAGCCACATTGATAAGGACCAATCAGATTGTTGACGAAAGGCTTCAGACGTTCACATATTACGGCAGAGAGGATCTTGTAGGCGATGTTAAGCAGACTGATTCCTCTGAGTTGGCGCAGTTTAGAGGATCTCCTTTTTCAGGATCGGGCAAACAATGCTGAGGTTCCATTCATCGGGCATGCATTCCTCCGACCATATCTTACAGATGATTTGGTGCATGCTCCTATCTAGCTCGTCGCCTGCGGCTTTGAACAGCTCGGCAGCTAGACCATCTGCTCCAGCGGCTTTGTTGGTTTTCAGCCGTGATATTGCTGTTTTCACTTCTTCTAGGTCGGGTTCACGGAAATGTTGGCTGTCATCGTGTATGATAAAAGGCTCCTGTCTGACGGCGGGGTTCTGTTCGTCGTCGCCGTTATACAGTCTACAGAAGTGGTCTTTCCAAATCCCCAGCACTGACTGCGGTTCTACTATGATGTTCCCTTGTTGGTCTCTGCAGGTATCGGTTCTTGCTCGATGACCTTGAGCCAGCTGTTTTACCTTCCGATAAAACCTCCGAACTTCATTCCTGCTGTTAGCTCTCTCAACATCTTCGATCTGACGCTTCTCATGCTCTCTCTTTTTTCTCCTGAGAAGCCGGCGTTCTTCTCTCCTCTTTTGCTCGTAGAGCTCACGAGCAGCTCTTGTCCTTCTTTGCAGCGCCGCTTTGAATGCCTCCTGCTTGGCTGCATATGGGCCTGCCTGCATTCTTTGTCAAACCAGGGGTTTCTTTTTGGTGGCTGTGTGAAACCCAGCACATTAGAGAAGTTATCTCTTACTGCATTCTGGCAATAGCCGCGTTTTATTATCCTCACTAACCCATATGGGTTACCCCTTGATAATAAAACGATGTGGGTTTAAAAGGTAAAAGTTTAAGCTATTTTTTTTATCCGAGACGCAACCCCCAGTAAAATTTTATTTTGCTTTTCCACAAACAACTTGTTTTTATTAATTTATTGGATTGACTCTTATCCTTTGGCATTATTAAACTGTGGCTAAGATTGGAGTACGCGTAATTTGTTATGAATATGGCTGATATTAATAAATCTTTCTACAATAAATCTTTTTTGTCTCACGCTCGCCATCTATCCGCCATATTTAGAACATAGTTTTTGAGTTACAAAATAAACCCCGATAGCTATCGGGGTTTCAGATTGTTTTTGTTTTGTGTACAAAAAATAAACCCATATGGGTTAGTGAGGATAATAAAACGCGGCTAATGTTGCCACTGGTCTTCGATACTTGATGTTGGCGGCATAGGACTCCTTAAGAGGTTACTTGACACTCAATCAGAGAAGGATCTGGCGATCTCTTGCGATTGTAGCCGTCCGACGTCGAATTTTCTTGCAGCATTTCTTTGTTTTGGCCGTTGTCGGGATATTCGTAGCACTACTTTGGCTACGACGAGGTAGTGGTCCTAGTCGATGTTGGCTCCTCGGAAAGTTCTAACATCTAGAATGCTGGACAAGTGCCTCCCGTCGATCGCAATGTGATCAATCTGGTTGACGGTTGATTGATCAGGAGATCTCCATGTGCCTTTATGGATGATGAGATGTGGGAACCAGGTGCTTGCTACCACAACATTTCGCCCCGCAGCAAAATCGATCAGCCTGAATCCGTTGTCGGAAGTGGTGTCGTGCAGCTGTGCTTTCCGACTGTTCTTCCAAAAATGCCTTCTTTTCCCAGCTTTGCGTTAAAATCGCCGAGGACAATTTTCATGTCATAGCTAGGACATTGCTCATATGTTTTGTCAAGGAGCTCGTAGAATTTGTCTTTGGTGTCGTCCTTTTTCTCTTCTGTGGGGGCATGCGCATGTTAAGCTAATGTGATGCGTTCGCTTACGCATTTGAAGCTCAAGACTTGTTGCCTGAGTCTGCTTCCCACGACGAATCCGCATCCAAAGAGTCGCTGTTTTTGCTCCCGATAGCAATCCTCATAGTAGATGTCGCAGTTTTTCATCTTCTTTTCGCCCGGTCCATCCCATCGCATTTCCTGGATAGCGGTAATATCTGCTTTGTAGCAGTTGAGGGTCTCCGCTAGTTGTTCGGCAGCACGCAGTCCATTAAGGGACCTCACATTCCACGTGCATATCCGAAATTCGTTGTCCTTTATACGTTTGCTTGGGTCGTCATCAGTGTATCCGTCCGTTTCCGAGGCCTGTTTTCGCTTCGCAACTAGATTTTTTCTATGTTGTTCACCCCGACGTACAACGCCCAACCTGGAGTACCAGGTACCTACTTGATGTGACTAAAAGTAAAAAAAGCCGGAAAACCACTCCTTTTACGACCTGAGCTTCAAATATGTCGAAGTAGCCCGTGAATGTGTTCACCAAGTAGTTCGACCTAACTGGAACTGAGGACGCCACCGTGGATTCCAAAAAGAAATTCATCCGCTGCCATCCCTCGTGGGAAGTGCCTTGGTGGGAACACTCCTTCGTTGTGGGGTAATTAGTAGTAACAGCCTACTCCGCTTCGACCTGTCGACCATGGGAATTAATTATCATTTGTTCTTATTTTAACAATCCACAGAACATTTCTTGTAGGTAAAATTAAGAACAATAGTTTTAACTATGAAAAACTTGTGATCTAATGGTTTGCTTCACCGATCAGTGGAACATTGTATTGGAATATTGCACTTTATCAAAAGCATTTGAAATGTTAAATACTTGCCTGCGGCCCCGATGAATACAAGTCGTGTTGGTCGCATTCAAGTATGACAAACACAAAATATGCGATGGTGTGCCTCAAGGCTGTATTGTCTCCGACACTTTTTTTTATGTTCTCCTGTCTTAAGGTATAACTGGTAATCTTCTTTCTTGCTGTCGTTTATTAAATCGTATCCAAGCTTCAAGAAAGATGATTTAGGGGATGTCACCAAAAAAGCCGCAAGATGTCTAGATTTTCTAAGACGATATGCAAGAAATGTACTCTCTTGACATCTTCTATAAAACGTTTACACGTCCAAAGCTTGAGAACAACAAATCCCATCTTTGGGATGGTACTCCACTAAAGTTTAAGTCTAATAATAATGGGATGATGATTTAGATAATTGGTTATTCGGAGTTTAGTTTTGTCACTGAAACGCCAACGTAATAACCCATTTTACAGATATTGCAACGGACACAAGTAATAAAATTAAAGATTTAATTATTGATGGATAACTGTTTTGATTCTTACGAATACGAACGTAATTCTATATCCATCCATCATATTTCATACCCCTACTTCACTGAAAACGATCAATTGAATGCAGTTTATTTGCCTTGGTTCTCCCTGATTCTCATAATTTTGAGTGACTTGTTTTTAAAAGAGGTGTGTGTGAAATATTTTTAGCTTTCCTCAGTTCTTGTGAAATCGATTGACAAGATCACTCACTAATGACCAATTTCTTTACAAACATTTCTTGAAAAATAATAAGAGCAGTTGTTTTCGGAGAAATGGTGTTCAAATATGAAATTGTCATTCGATAAATTACTTTCCGTGAAGTTAAATTCGCTGAACAATTTCTTTTGACGAATTGTCAATCATTGCTTTCGGTTTAATACCATTAAAGTAGATTGAAGTTGTTTGAAATTAGAAAACAAAAAAAAAACAAACAAAATTGCTGAGTTTTTAATTAAGAGCAGGTGGCCATGGTTCAGAGGATAGAGTAGTGGATTGCTAAGCCGAACGCTACGGGTTCAAACCCCAGCTTCAGCAGCATTCTTTTTCTACAAAAAATCGCCAGCTTATCTGAGGCCACCTGTGCGATAACATGAGACAATACAAATCTAAGTCTCCTCCTCTGAGCCACGTAGGTTTCTGTTATGTGTGCTTTCTTTCGATGTGTCTATCTGTCTCTCTCTGTTGTATGTCTTGTTCTGTCCCAGCCGATGGTCTCAGTCGCCAGTGCTGCTATGTGTCTGTAGTTCGTTACATTTATGTGCGAAGTACTGTGAAATGTTATGTAATGTTAATTAAGACCAGACGACCGAATTGC
Organism: Sphaerophoria taeniata; assembly: GCA_943590905.1. Taxonomy (NCBI): domain Eukaryota; kingdom Metazoa; phylum Arthropoda; class Insecta; order Diptera; family Syrphidae; genus Sphaerophoria; species Sphaerophoria taeniata. Next base: position 139,959,274 of record OX016541.1, read on the forward strand.
GAACTTTTAAAGTGATCTTACGAAACAAATTTAATGTTTTAATCGATGGCCCGGGGCTCGACGCACGTTTCAAATCATACACTTACGGATGAGTCAAAAAATTTATGTCAATTTTAGTTAAAAAAAAAAAATGGTTCACAAAACTATTCATTAATAACTTCAGCGTTCAATGAATCATAAGTTAATAGTTGAAATTTGAAATGATTTAGTGCCATGTTTTCTGCATCCAAAAATCACATTATTTGTGCCGAACTTAGAGTGCCCATGAATAATATACGATTCATTGCATTAATTTACATGTCATGAATCATATATGAACATAAAATAAAGTTTTTATTTTGACGGCAATACATCGAATGAATTGGAACGTAGAACAATCAATTAACTTTTTTCTTAGTTTGAATCGTATATGATCCATGGACGTTGGCATCACACTACCTACACAAAAAATCGTGTAAAAAAGTGGATTGGAGATTGGAGAATTTCTAATAATAAAAAACTGTTACAATATCTAGTAAGCAAAAGCCCTCAGCTAATTTTTATTCATGCCAAAATCAGTGGAACATAACGTGTCGATGATTTTTTTCTTTAATAAATATTTCACAAGCCTTAAACAAATTGTGTTTATAATAATAAAAATAATGTTGATAATTGATGGGTATTCTTTTAAACAAGACAATAAGACATAATTTCCGACTTGGAACAAGGCTTCAAACAGCACTCATGGTAGATACCCTCTCGCCTCCTTCGAATTTTGGCCAAAGTATTGGTCTCCATACTGGCCCAATGCGGTATCATGTCAAAACTGAAGGAAAAGTTATCCTCATTATTGTTGCCCTCGTCAAGTTCACCATCGAGCACTGTCAAAAAATTTTCAAATCACAGTTTCATTGCACTAATCAATTTTGGGTTTTACTCACTTGAACCCCGTTTAACGTTCAGAGGCTTAGTTCCAGAGGGACACATCAAACTCATCACCTGATTAATTGCCGGACCGCATATTCTCTGTTCGCCTAGAGAACCCTGCAATATGGCTACACAAACAATCACAACTAAACTGACTTTTGTCAAACCACAAACACTTTTAGCCATATTTTTGAGAACAAACAAAAAGTTTTGTAATTTGAGGTTAAAATAGCGAGAGAGCAGATGAAATGAGAGATGCTTCTAACTGAAGCAATTACTTTGGAGGTAATGATTAATCCTTTTCGCAATTCTGTCTATTTATACTCGGCAAAGCCAGCGGCGCCTAGTTTTTAAGTCTATTTTAAGAGCTCGCAACGTTCACGTGGGCTAACGAGATTCCATAAGTGATATTTAAGAAATGACAAGTGGCTTACTTATTTGTCACATTAATTATACAAAATAACTTTGTCCTTGGTACTGGCTAATTTATGCCTAGATTTTCTGGAACACGCAAAGTCGAAGATATATAACTCTCCGTGGTTGCGGGCTGGCTGGTGTTTTTCCACTTCGGTTTGGAAATTTGCAACAGTTGGAACTGAGAATTCTCGAGGAGGAGTCCCTCCCGTGCTTCATTGAACGCGATGCAAAGATGCTAAATCTCTCGTGTGATGTCCATGTAAGAGGAAATTTATAAATAACTTTGCATCCATTCCTTTTGGTTATTGGTTGTTAGATAGTTCGGTAGAAATTCTATTTTTAGTGGATGTCGTGAGACAGGAGGCTTGGCTCTCGACATCGACAGCACGCGCTCGAAGATTCTTTTATTTTGTTTCAATGTCAGGCTCAAGGATTTAAATGGCGAGTTAATTGGTTTTGGTCTTGTTTTAAGATCATGCAATCGAAATTTACTTCCTTAATTAGATATATCAAACATGCAAACATTCAATTTATTGGCAATGTTTGTGTGGACATGAGTTTGAGACTGTCAATGAAAAGTGGCGCCACGATCACATGATTGGAAATTTTCCGTAGACACCAGGCTTGTCGAATAGGTTGCGTTTTGCATGTGAAGTTCAAGATCTAAGAATTTCTAAGCTTTTTTAATTAATATTTTTTATCAAAATAAAACGATGGAAAAATTCAATGGGGAAGAACAGCTTCTTACTTTAAAATATTGCGAATTATCACAAATAAAACTCGGAAATTTTTTCTGAGACCTTGATAAGTCGATACTATTGACTCCGTGGAGAAATGGTTGATTCATCGTGAGAATTGATTTCCAATAGCCTTTTTTGACAGACAACTTGTGACTCTTACAAATTGTTTTGTCATTTTTGTTGTGCATGTAAAGTAATTTGCAAGTCGTCATGGAAAGACTCAAATCACACTATCGTCTCCAAACTATTCAACTGTATAACGAGACTCAGCGTTCTGTGATGAATGTTTTTCCTGCAATTCGACGAACTTACTAATACTAATTAGCTAAACCACTATCACCGAAAGAGTGTTCGCCTAGATCGTGACGAATTGATTCGGCGTCGTTATCAGCAGCTTTGATTCCGCATTAGACAACTTGGCATTGTTTACATGAGGATCTTAGCCAAGAAGCGTACGAAATTTAGCAAGCACTGATGCTAGTCGACTTCAATTTGCGTCGTATTTAAAAAGAATGGCCAATAGAAAAAATCAATGAAAATCCGGTGTTTTATCGTCAAATTATGTTCCATGATAAAACCACTTTAAGGCATATTTCTGCTGTTGAGCAAGCCGTAGTGTATCAGAGCTATAATAACATCCATAAAAAAAACGTATAATGTGCTTTTTTTAGAATTTATTGGATAGGGTGGCACGACAATACTTAAGAAACAAGGTAAAGTGGTTAGATTGGCCAATATTTCTTCAAAAATTAGGCAAATCAGAATGTTAATGACAATGGTAACACTTGAAGTCCGGGTTGATTAGAGTTTTGTATTTTTGTATTGTGACTATTTAATTGCTCGAGAGAGGACTTTGCTACTCTTCTAAGCAATTGGCAAGAGTGATTCTTCGTTTGATTTCAGCGCTGTTGTCGTTGTCTAAAAAATTTATAGCAGATCCTAAGTAGACAAAGCCCTTAAGTACGTCGAAGTTTAATCATTCTATACTGACGTAGGTCGTCTTAATCTTGCGATATGTAAGGTCTCAGAAACGGAAAACCAAAATTGCTAGTGTTACGAATTTGTGAGGTACCAGTCGCTATGCTTGAAGGAGTCGTCCAAAATAGTGCCCAAATTTACATGACATAATTTTCGAAAGCTAAATGGCCAATTTCACGAAGCACTTTTAAACATTTAACAAGGCTTTGCACCTTAGAATGGGATGTTTTGGTTTTACTAAGCTCATTACATTCTGAAAGTGTCTGTTGAGAATCTTGAGCTGAATAAAAGAAAAATGTAGTTTTCTATTCAATATTTTATTTATTAAACAAACGTTCCTATTTAGTTGAGTTTTCAATATCGAGTGAATAAAATACTTAAGTCAGTTAGATTAATAAAAAACAACAATCTATAATTTAAGCAAACTAACTAAGTATTTAAATGTTCGGTGTTCTATCTTCTTCAACACTTCCTCCATAAACACCAAACAGTTATTGAAGTTAATCTTGAATACAAATTTTCTTTCGTAACATTTGAAAACGGACACGGTCAAGGGGTTTCGTTAATAAGTCAGCCAGTTGGTCCTTTCCAGGTATATGTTGCAGTTTCAATTTGTCTTCAAGAAAGCATTCTCGGACATAAAAATGACGAACTTCAATATGCTTTGATCGTTTGTGAAATTCTGGGTTCTTTGAAAGCTTTAAAGCACTTGCACTATCGATGTAAAGCGTTGGTATTACTTTCTGTTCTCCAATTAGTTCTTGCATGAGATACTTCAGCCACATAGCTTCTTTGGCACCTTCTGTTGCAGCCATAAGTTCGGCTTCTGTTGTTGACAATGCAACAGTTCTTTGTAGTTGACTTGTCCATGTAACTGGTCCTCCGTTGAACATTGAAATTACTCCAGTTGTTGATCGCCTTGTCTTCAGATCTCCAGCGTAATCAGCATCACTGTATATCTTCAATTCTTGACAATTGTCACCTGCTGGATATTTGATTACAGCTTTGCTTGTCCCGCGAAGATATCGAAAAATGCGTTTCACATTATTCCAATCATCTTTGGTAGGGTTTTCCATTCTTCTTGCAGCAGAACTTACTGCAAATGCAATGTCTGGTCTTGTCGCTGTTGCTAAATACAATAAGCTTCCAACAGCTTCTCTATATGGTACTTCTTCTTTGACATTTTCGGTTTTTGAATTTTCTTCCTCCCGACTTGCAGGCGTTGTTACGGGATTACATTCATTCATATTAAACCTTTCTAAAATTTTGTTGGTGTATTGTTCTTGAGACAAATTTATTGATCCATCACTTGTTATTTCTATCTTCATGCCAAGGTAGTTTTCAAGAGTTCCAATTGTGATCTTGAATTCTTTCTTGAGTTCATTCATGAATTCTTGTATTTCTTTGACATTTCCAATTATCAGGCCATCGTCAACATAAATGGCAACATAAAGAACTCTTCCTTTTTCATTGCGGTAAAATAAACATGGATCTGCTTTACTGTTTCTTAAGCCAGTCTTCTTCATGAATCCCAAGAAACGTTTATGCCAGCATCGAGGAGCTTGTTTCAATCCATATAAACTCCTTTTCAACTTACAGACTCTACCGGTTCCATCTTGAAAACCTTCAGGTTGTTCCAGATATACTTCCTCCTCAAGCTCACCGTATAAGAAAGCAGTCTTCACATCGAACTGTTGTATGCTCAGCTTATTTCTTGCAGCTAAAGCTAAAAGCAAACGCACAGTATCATACCTTGCTACAGGACTAGACGTTTCATTATAGTCGATGCCTTTTTGTTGGACGTAACCTTTCGCAACGAGTCTTGCTTTGAATCTTGGCTTGTTTCCATTTATTGAGTCCTTAATTTTGAAAACCCATCGGTTTTGAACGACTTTGGCTGTTTCTGGCTTCTTTACTAGATCCCAAGTCTGGTTTTCTGCCAGGGATGCCAATTCTTCTTCCATAGCTAAAAGCCATTCTTCGGAATTATTTGATTTCACAGCTTCAGTGTAAGTCTTAGGTTCTTGAATACTCTTATCACTTTCCGCTAACATCAAATATTCACCTGTGGTCATCCAGTTAGGCGCTCTACTTGGTCTTCTTGGTCTTCTTTTAAATTCTTCTAAAAGTGTTTCATTTCCATTTGATTCTTCTGAACTATCTTCACTTTCAGCGTCTTGATAATCAGATTCAAAATCAACATTATTTCGATTGATTTCTTCTTCGTTGTTAAGATCTTCTTCAATATTAGTTGAAACTTGTGTAACTTCTTTGTCTTCAAGATCTTCTTTAGTTAACACAAACTCAACCTTTTCTTTTTCATTATTTGCAATTTGATCTTGACAAACATTCTCATGGGTTTCATTGCAAAGCTTTTCTGGCTTGAAAATGACGTCATGGCTAAGAACAATTCTTTTCAGTTTAGGAACCCAAACTCTATAACCATCATTATCATTCAGATAACCAACCATTCTACCATACAAAGCTTTGTCATCGAACTTCTTCCGAAGTTCTTTTGGAACATGAACATAACATTCGGTTCCAAAAACTCTTAAATGGGTTAAAGATTTAGCTTCTTTATTGTTCCATAATTCATATGGGACTTTGTTTTCTACTGATGTTGGCCCAGTGCGGTTTAAAACATACACAGCAGTATTGCAGGCTTCAGCCCAGAAACATTTTGGTAACTTACTGGAAACCCTCATGCTTCGAGCTGCTTCTACAATGGTTCGATGTTCACGCTCTGCTGCCCCATTCAATTGCGGTGTGTATGGAGGAGTAATACACTGCTCAACACCATACTCTCCTAACAAAGCTGAAACTTCTTTGTTCACACATTCTAACCCACCATCACATCTTAACTTTTTAACAGTGTGACCCAAAGTTCTGGCTTCGTTAAGAAAAACTTTTAAACATTTACATACCTCATTCTTGTGCTTGAGGAAGAACAGTTTACGGAACTTGCTGTAGTCATCCTTGAAAACAACGTAGTACTTCGAACGTCCTAGAGAAGTGACTTCAACTGGCCCAAGAACATCGGCATGGATGACTTCACCCACTGCAACTGACCGATCACTTCTTGTCTTGAAAGGAAGTCGATGCATCTTTCCGACTGCACATCCATCACAAAATTCTTCTTCACCTTGAGGTATTTTGATGTTCATCTTTCCAAGGATCTTCTTAACGTGGCGTTTGTTTTGATGAGCAAATCTCTCGTGAAACAATTGAAGCGTATCTCCAGTTTGAGAAATGTAGACTTGAGTTGAATGCGCTGGTTTGACGACTTGCATGTTCAACACATAAAGTTCTCGTTGAAGATATCCACTCACAGCTACATCACCATCAGAATCTTTGATTGTCACAGTTCGACTATCCATTGTCGTAGTAAATCCATTTCGAGCTGCAGCTTTGACAGAAAATAGTTGTGCGCTTGCGTCAGGAACGTACCATACATTTTTCAAAGTTGCATCTTGAAATTCACCACCAATTTTGACTTTGATTCTGATGTCTCCTTTTCCATAGGCGTTCATAGTAACATCTTGCTTTCCAAGACAAATAACTTCTGGTTTATCGAAACTCTTGTATGTTTCGAAGTGCGATTTGTTTGGTGTTATGTGTCTTGAAGCTCCACTGTCACAGTACCATTCATCTGGTTTCAGAAAATTTTCAGTTGATGCGCTTAGTGAAAATGCAATCATGGCATTGTTCTTCTTCACAGAATTTGTTCTGTTTTGTGGACATTCAGCGGCCCAATGTCCTACTTGCTTGCACTTGTTACAAGGAAATTTCATTTTAGCTCGTTCGAGTTTCGTGTTATTTCCTCTTTCTGGGTGCTTCTTTTTCTTAAAATTTGTTCTTGCGAGTAAAGCTGTATCTTCATTTTCCTTACAGTTACTTTGATTTACTTCTCGCGTCTCAATTGTGCATAATTTTTCGATTAGCAAATTCAACTTTTGCTGATCTGCAGGAATCGTATCCCACAAATCTCGAAAATTGTCATACTCTTTACCAAGTGTAGACAGAATGCGACCGTTGAGAATACGTTCGGACAACGTATTTTCTTTATGTTTGTTAAGCTCGTCGTTAAGATCAACAAACAGTTTCTGCAACTTTGCAATATGAGAACTAATGTCCTCTTTCTCATCTTTTCTTGCTTGAAAGAAACTTTCGATAAGCATATTTAAACGTTGAGTGCTGCTTCTTTCGAAGCGAGCGCATAGCTTATCCCAAATGTCTTTCGCATTTACGCATGTCAATACCAGTTCAGCGATTGGTGAGCTTAAAGACGCAGCAATCAGGCCTGCAGCCTTTGCATCTTCTTTCAGCCAATGACTGTAAGCTTTCTTTTCGTCTGCTGTCGATGTTGCTGTAATTAAAGGGCAAACAACATCACCATATACAATTTTATTTAAGTCGTAGGCGCGGAAAAGCATATTCATTTGCCATTTCCATTTTGCCCATTGACTGGCACCTTCCAATTTATCCACAGACAACTTAAAATCATTCGACATCTTGCTTGATGGACTTGATTTCTTTATAAGCTTCTTTTCTGGACAAATTTGCCTTTTCTTGAAATTATTCTTTTATTCTTTTCAAATTTCAAATTCTCTATTTCCTAAGGCAGTTCATACGAGCCTGGGCCCATAACCTGTTGAGAATCTTGAGCTGAATAAAAGAAAAATGTAGTTTTCTATTCAATATTTTATTTATTAAACAAACGTTCTTATTTAGTTGAGTTTTCAATATCGAGTGAATAAAATACTTAAGTCAGTTAGATTAATAAAAAACAACAATCTATAATTTAAGCAAACTAACTAAGTATTTAAATGTTCGGTGTTCTATCTTCTTCAACAGTGTCATCAGATGGGTTAAAAGTGAATATAGTGCTTTTTCAATTTTTCTCACACAATTCTCCCAGGGATGTGAAGAAAACTCAATTTTAACAAAAACTTCCCTGAAATTTTCCATTTTAAGATTGGTGATTGGTTTTATAGGTGTGATAAAATTTGAACAGATTTTTTGATTTTTGGCTTTAGTGTTTGCTTACGAAATTGGCCATAAATGTCATAAATAGTTATGAATCACCCTTTAGAATACACATGGAGTTTTTTTTAAACAACAGATGTTATTTTATTTCTACTTGAGTTGAAGAGAAGTTATCAATTTTAAACCACGAAAACCAGTTAGACGTTTTTGCTTTTGTATCGAATTCGAATATTCAAAAACTTATTGGATTAATAAAGCTACCAATAATAATTAATTAGAGACAAAAAAATTACCCTCAACCTAGAAATTTATTGTTTATTCAAATTTTACCAAAAAAAAAAAATAATAATACAAGAAACTGGATTTTTAAGTTCCAAAATGTTAACTAATTCGTTGAAAAGAAAAAAAAGTCAACACAATGTTTGGAATTTTTCGGAGAATATTCTTTTGTTTATTTATTTTTTTTATTTTTACTAATAAATAATAATAATAACCAATTTCCTGAAATTGTGATATTTTATGTTGAAAATGTTGTTGGGAGGTCTTTCGATTAAATATATCGTTTCTTGAAAACTGCATCTAATAAATATTTAATTCTTGAAATTCATTTGGAGAGTCAGTCAGTCAGTTTATTGTTTTTGCTTAGTTCAAAATTTTATCATAAACAAAAATATTTCGTAATAAGGTATGAAGCGTGCAAACTTGAAGCAAGTGCTGTTGATTTTATTGTGTTTCACTTGATATGTATAACACTTGTTAAAAATTAAATGCAGAGCAAAGTAGTTGTTTGTTTCTTAACAAGCTGATAAGGTAAAAAAAAATTCTCTTGAGACAACCTTAAGCGTTTTCATCTGCACCATACATGAGAACCGGTGGACGGCACGGGGAGAGTGATACTCTTGTTGAGGATCAAAGGAAGCTCTCTCCTTAATACCTTAACTACTTCGAATCAAGATCAATATATGATAACATTTTCTTCCAAAACGGTGATGTTAGGTATCTGTCTCATTGACAGCGTTTTTTTGATCTTGTTCATCTATTATTTCAGAGATGTCAGATCTACATCTCTATAGAAATCAATGTAAAGTTGGTAGGCATCGATCGATAAATTTTATGTTTGCGTCTGTTAAACGATATGCTGCGGGGTAAATATCTAATCGACGATGGAATTTTAAGGTTTGAAGCCAGGCTGTTTTCGAATGGGTTTAGTAGTTCAAAATTTAATGCTGACAAGATGTTTTAACCCCTAAGCGATATTTAGGAGACGAATGCCTCTGTAGTTGGTGCAGTTCAGTTTCTAATTTTTTAGTAGCATTCATGGGTTAAACCTTCTTCTGACCCAATCTTGCAGATAAGCTGGTTCCTGAAATCTTGAAAAAGGCTGATTATAGATTTCCCCCAAGGGAAATGAATACAAAAAAAAATGAAAACTCTAGAAGAACTCGGTTACCCTTTCAGGAAAATTCCTACATCAAGCTTTGACCGATCTTATAAGCTTATAAGCAGATGAGAATATATCTTACAAAAATGGTTTATCAGAACTATTTAGCTGATGGCAAATAAGAAAAGATTCTATCACTTTTGTCACCAATTAACACAGGCCCAAAGGTTTCATAAGAAAAATTAGATTTTGACACCTTAAAAACCATTTTTTTTTTAGTATCACGTCTTTTCCGTTTAACGATGACACAGGGTGTCCTTTAGTTCGTTTACCGTACTGTGGGATTTAACTTTTGGCCTCATTCTTAGAAAAAAATTGTTTGAACTGTAAAGCCTGATTTTGAACTTTTTTATTACTTTTTGACGATTTAGTAAAAAGTGTAACTTTGGTGTACTTCTACCCATGTTAAGATCAATTTCTCTGACTGTGCTAATGTTAGGGACCTCATTTTGGACTTTTTTTTAGTAGATACCCTAAGTTTCAAAATTGAGCTGATATGGTTTTAGGGTTGCCAGATATTCAATTTTAAATGGTGTTCAATGCTTCTTGTTCGAGCAAAATTTTGAATTTGCGTTCAAAAAAATGCGTAATAAAAATAAAGTTTTGTTATGCTGACTGATGATCCAAACAGTACACATAGGTACTTTTTATGATACTTGGGAAAATCAAAAACAGTTAAGAAATCGGATTTTGGGTTTTTTACCTATTTTTATTGCAGCACTTGATACTTTTCCAAGAATTGACAGTTTTTCTTACATTTTACAATCATGAAGAGGGTTTTAAGTATACTTTTAACCGAAAACTCTGTAATGTAAGGTTTTGGAGACTTTGATAAACCTATTTTCGGTTATCATCAGAAAATATATTCCATCGAGTCTTGAGTCTTATTTAACTACACAAAGCTAAATTATCTCAAAAGTAGATTAAGAATAGCTCTGTACTAATTCACTTTTACTAGCTGACCCCTCGAAACATATCGCGATCCACATTTCACACATTAAGATAAACTATAGAATCTAGAGTGTTCATAAAACTCAAAACTATCAAATTTCGAAGATATGTTTGCAAATCAAGTTGAAATAATAATTGAGGGATATGAATTTTAAAAGCATAACAACGAAATATGCTCATTTACCTACATCATCCAATCTTCGGTAAAAAAAAAGTACCTAATTCGGATGGAATTTTCGATTCTTTTACCAAACATTTTCTGTGTTTTAAATTTGAAAACCAATACATCTGAAATTCTATGCAATAAATTGATTTTCAGTCATGAAATTCTTCTCGCATTTCCAGTTTTCCATCAAGATTTTTTCATTTTGATCTTGGAGGTTTTCCTGCATCTTTTTTATTTTCAAGTCACGGAACTATGCATGACGATAAGAACTTGAGTTCAAATAAGACTCATTACTCTCATTCTTATAAGAACTTCTTTATACACAGGGGATGGACATTTTTGTTTCTAAAACTAAAGGTGTTCTGCATCATGGTTGAATGAATGCACAAGTGATCAATAACAACAAAAACAGAAACGAGTCGTAGAAACAGGATAGGATAACAAGCATGCTGCATATGCAACCCTGAATTCCAAGGCTAAAATTATTGTTCCCTTCTTTTTCTTAAATTGACCTTTCTCAATGCTCAACAATGGCAATTAATACCCTGGGTTGTTCTTTGAGAACTGATTATCCAGGCTTAGACTACTTAAGACTCTGTTCTATTCACAAAGCCAAATATGTACAACGTTGTTCCAGTTCATTTCTATTTTAAATGAACCTGGCAAGCCTTTAATTCAGCAATTCACTATCAACACAACAAAAACAAACATTTCCTGCAACGAACATGCTTCTATGAAATTGTTCAACGATGACGAATGCAAAAACAAATATACAAAAAAATTCTGCAACACAAAAAAGGTGTCATCACTCACCCTTCGAAATTCTCCGGTTTTTCTGTTACGTTTTCGTTTTATATTCCGATAGTTTTTAGGTTCTTTTAACACCTGGCTTAGTTTTTTTTTTTTAATTATTATTATTCTTGTTCTCACAAAACGCTTTTGATTTTTAAAATTTTTCCACACCAGAAAAACTAAAATCCAACTTTTTTGTCATTCACGGTTCAATTGAAATTTGACTCGCGTGAGTTGGTCTCCGTTTTTCTCACTACTTATAGAATTAACGGGAATTATTTTTCTCAATTTACAAACGAAACAAACAACAAAAATGTGGTATAGGTTTCTTACTTTTGATTTTTAAGTTGTCATGTATGTGTTTTTTGTTTTTTATCACCACAACACAAAAGACACCAAGAAAACGCCTCCGGAGACGTTTTTTATCGTACAAAAATAGAAACACTCAAAAATAACCACAAAAAAATAACCGATTAGGATGCACGTTTCGACAAGACCAAAAGACTGTCTACAAGGCCAAGGGCTTATCGACTTCTTCCAGGTTTCCACAGAAATTTAAATCTTCAATCCCAAACAATAAATTGTGTGTTGTTCAAATTAAATCGCTAGCCTTGCAAAAATTCACTTTTGCATTCAAAAAAAGGCTACCAAAAGAAAACCTTGAATCTGCAAAATCTCAGACCGATCGACGACAACGACCACAAGGTTCTTTCGAACGCAAGAAGGACCGAGAAACACAAGACGATCAAAGACAAACGAACAAAAAAAAAAATTAACACTTTAAACAAGACACAGCAAATTCACCACTGTGACTCCTTTGCCGATTCTCACAACAATGATTTACTGTTCCCCAACGAAGCACGTTTTTAAGTGAACAGTAAACTGGCTCTCTCGCTAGAATCGCCGACGACGACGACGACTTCAACCAACGACAAAAATGAGCTGAATTTCCAATAGCAATGAACTAGCGAGGCACACCAGCACCATGTGACAAAAATGCCTAACATTCACATTACCACCAAAGCTAGCACCATCAAGATCAATTATAAATACAACAATTAGGTATTGCTACTTTCGAACGGGTCGACTGCCGGATCGATAGATCTCAAGATGGAGAAAAAAAACTGCTGCGCGATTGACGTGACGACTACGAGTGATTGCTGATCGCACCAGCCGAAAATATCCAAACCAAAGTCTCTATTTTGTCTACACTCTCACTTCTCATACACTCCGGTGTTTGTGAGAGTTGCGCATTCTCCAGCTGTTCGGTCGGTCGCGGTCGTTTCGACGCAATGAACTATGCTTAAGCGCTCACAAACAGAAATAACAAAAGCAGACGTTTCTGTTTCTTTTGAAATTAATGTACCCTTTGATGTGACTATTCTTCTCCCCTCTGATTAAACTGATTGTTGATCAGATCACCCTATACAAAATGAACGAGCAATACAACAACAACAAATTCATGTGGCCTTGCTCAAGAAGCATGGTCGGTTTTTGGTGGTTGGTGAAATTGAAATAGTGAAGCGATCTCCGTCGTTGGCGATAAAAAAATCCATTGAAGCATAAAAGTAAGATCGTTGGAGAAGCGAAGCGATCAATACAGAAAAAAGAGTCTTTGAATATGATCCAACAATAACAAAGAGAGGCATGCGCTAACTCTTAAAATGCAATTGAAATCGAAACTCACTAGTGGTTGTGGTATGGATAAAAAGTGAGTCTAAGTAGAAAAAGAGGAATATTCAATGATATATCGTGAATTTAAAATTTGCAAGAAAGACAGATGGTACATTTTTAATGGATCTACGAAATTAAAAACAAATTTTAGAGTTGCCATAACTACAATCCTAACTGGTTGCGAACTTCATTTCAGCATGTGCCTCCATTTCTCCAACAATCTCTGAAAGAAAGTTTTTTTAACAATCTTGGTTCGTATTCGAATATAAGATTTCAGACAGGTAAGAAAAGTTGAAAAGTTGAAAAAAAAACTAAACAGTGGCAACATTGTCAATCAGTTTTCAGAGATGCCACTTCTCTTGAAAACGTCCACAACAACCTTTGGTTTGACAAGGAGAACTGACACGCACAAGATGGAGCATGAGAAAGATCGTATCAAGGAGATATGGTGTGCAGGCAGCCTTTCTGCAACCAACAAGCTTATTCAGCTATAACTCCAGGTTCGTCCTTATCTAGGTGTCTAAATTACACAATCCAAGTTTGTGTAGTCCCGTCCATAGGGATTTTACTTCGAGATTCTAGAAGTTGGTTTGGGGTCCATTCGCAATTAAACCAAACAGGGCCAAAAAACAATCTTACTCCTCTTTCTAAAAAGCGATCTTGGGTAAGTTTAGACCTGAAGCGGTCGAAATGCTTGATTTCAATGAGCAGACTCATAGGAAGACATGCCATTAGAGGCTGGGGTCTACTCAAATGACTTCTGTAGAAGCCTCATGGAAGAGGAAGAAGAAGAAACAGTCCAACACCTCCTCTGTGTAGTCCAGCACTCTCTAACAGAAGGAATACCAATCTCGGTAACTCCTTCTTCTACAATTCCAGTGAACCGGGAACGATCGACATAAATTTCGAATAAATTTCATAAATAGTACTAAATGGTTTGCTTAAGTTCTCAGCTAATGCATGTGAACTTTCCTTAGGGGTATCACACTGGACCCTTAGGGTCTGAAATTTGAGCGAAAAAAAATGAAAGGAGTGTCCTCCCTACAGCATAGCAATCAGGAACGAACTGATTGAATGAAGAATTCTATTGCTTCGTTCTCCATAATTCTCACCATTTGGTGTCTCCTAAAATTTTTTTTTTTGAAAAAGAATGTGGCCTTATTCAGGGCTGTTGAATAATTGAAAATTATCTATGCTCATCCTTATAACTTTCAGTGACGAAAAGGAGTAAATTGTCATGAATAAAAGTAAGATTTTTTGCAGTCAAATGAAATTCGGGCCGTCTTTTGGCTAAAGAGATTTTGGTTTTCGGTCTTCCGATCTCAAGTTATACACAACACAAGAGAGGAAGAACTCCTACTAGAGAAGGAGACGCTTGTTGGTTGCTGTCCTATTCGGATTTGTACTTAATTCGCCTGAATTAAGTAAATATATTCTTATATCAGTGGACACAGCAGAAAATATGTGAACACTTTCGCATTATGAAGGATTTTTTGCTTGTAATGATCAAAAAGTTCCTGACTATTTTTTGCTTGACTTAAAAAGCGTTGGGCCGAAGCTCAATACATTTACTTTTTTCACCTACCTTTTGTGATTCATTTAATTATTTTTCTTATTATTTTCCCCCGGGCTTTTATGCATTCAGTAATTGGCAAGGCATATCCGAAGTACACACCAAAAAACACAATTCTTTAGCGTGCTGCTGTTGCAAATCCATGTTTTTCTTGCAATGCAATTCATACCTACCAGCTCATTGAATTTTTTTCCCCAAAATAATAAAATTCTTCCTTCAAAGAAGGACGGACAATAGTTTTTTCTTCGCATTCGGAAAAGGTCCAACAACAACTGCACTTATTTTGCCGTCCCTTGATGATTTGAATCCTAATTTCTATTCCAATTTTGGCGTTCATCCAGCTCACCTTCCTTTTTATAAGAATGTATTTCTTTTTTTTCGCTCTCTTTCCTTTTTTCATCATCTATGCAGAATACACAAAAAAAATTTATGTACAGGCAAGAAAAAGAAAACACAAACACTTGAAAAAAAAGGAACTGCTGCACCAAGAAAAGGTATTCCTTAATTAAATTCCTTTTTGTGATATGAATGATAAAGTGCACGGTCAGTTAATTTGCAATCGATCCTTCTTTTCTTTCTTTTCGATATTTTAACGGAACTTTAAAACACATTTTTTATATTCTGATTATTATGTACTAGTTACCAACATCTTTTCGAAAAAAAAAGAAAACTT
This sequence comes from Sphaerophoria taeniata, assembly GCA_943590905.1. Lineage (NCBI taxonomy): Eukaryota > Metazoa > Arthropoda > Insecta > Diptera > Syrphidae > Sphaerophoria > Sphaerophoria taeniata. Next base: position 139,974,571 of record OX016541.1, read on the forward strand.
TGTCAAAACACAAATTTCTAGAGAGTGGTTGAATCTTTCCCAATTCATCATCAATAATTTCATATCAGTTCTTACACCAGTTTGACTATGTTCCCAAGGCGGCTCGGTCATGTATGAATTGCTTTGCCTCTTGTACACGACCTCACGCCCACACTCACTCACTTGTGTACTCATCATCCCATCGTCATGTCTAATTATTTTGTACAAGATTCTTCCTAGTGATAAATTAATAAAATTCACACTGACCCAGGTCATGGATGGATGTCTTTGCCTCTTTGCGCCACAATCAGACCATAACAATAATACCACCCCAAGAAAAAAAAAATCCTCAAAATGTGAGCAAGTTACATACGTTTTATTCAAATTGTTAGCTTTCCAACTTGCGTACTTCAATCTTCAAACGAATCCCAAAATTATTTTCTCTTAAGAGCAGCCGACAGGTGTTTTCGAACATAAAGAGCAGCACCTTCAATTCCGTGTCGAGAAAAACATCGCACAAGAGATCAAGAGAAAAGTCAACTGCTTCCAAAAGAGAACAAACCGCGCCGGCTTAGTGAAAACCACTCAATCATCCAAATCCAATGGTTTGTTGAAAAGCACTCTTCGATATTCTGGATACCTACAGACAGACTCGTTTGTTTCTTCAATCTTCACAACTTAACATTGGCTGGCAGAAAGCTTTTATTTTTTATTTTTCAAATATTGAATTTACTGCTTTTTGCCAAAAACTAGGCAACAGCGGGAAGGTCTCCATTAATTTTCGCATTTGTATGGAAGAATGTATTCCTTTTTTTGCACAACTTCGTTTGTATCTTTCCTGTGTGTATGTGTTGAGGACAATCGAAATAAGTGTCTGAAAGGTTTTCCGCCTTGAATAAACCAACCCCAGGCCCCGATTTTTTCGTCCACCCACACTTTTCCTCTATTTTCCCCAAAACAAGTATAAACTGTCACCTTATTTGACCACTTGATATATTATGACGAAAGTGTACGCCGGATTTAGACGCAATAAGATGGAATTCTTTCTTATTTCGGGAAGTTGCTTATTTTTCAAAGTGATTTCATTTTTGTTTAAACTTAGAGGGTGTGAACATGGGGATTCAATTGGGTTGACTGTTAAGTGTCATTATTTTAAAACAATATTTTAAGAATTAAGACAACAAAAAACGAGGATGGGAGACAAAATGAATAGATTCAAAAGTAAGAGGAAACATTTATTCTTTTGGTTATTTAAATATTTGTTTCTCTATCAGTTTACATTTAGGTACTTGTCAGTTGTGATGTATAGATATCACAAAAAGTTCAGAACACAATTATTTTTTTCATCTTGCTTATTGGTTAAACTTTCTATTTGATGACGGCTATGCCAATCTGACTGCATATGTTTAATAATGGTGGCAGTGCTGTCTTAACCATTTTCTGAATTGAGAATTTTTATCTAAAAAAAAAACGCAATCGAACGTCTATACTTTAAAGCATGAACTGGAACTAACTGAATTCACAAAAAGCAACTGACTATATGAACTTTTTTGAACGAAAAATTATAATGCTTTGTTCTCCATGATTCTCAGCAGTTGGTGTCGACTAAAATTTCTTTATTTGAAGAAGGGTGTGGGCTTATTCAAGACTGTTGGAAAAATCGAAAAAAAATCGATTTGATTTCCTTAATTATTTTTAACTTTACGAAATAGAGTTAATTCTCATGGAAAAAGGTAAGGTTAGACTTGTGGTCTTTCGGTTTAAGAGCTTTTAACTTTGGGGTTTTCGAGGCCAATCCCCTGTACTCTGTACAAATAGCAACTATACTACCAATGGTTGACCTGGACTATTCAGAAGATCCTTGGTCCATTTTCTTAACGCTCTGAATATCACTGTGACCCATTACCCGTAGAAAAGAAATATTTTAATGTTGTCGCTAAAGTATGTAAGTTACTGCTTGCATTCCTTTACAATTTTATAATTGGTCAGGCAGCTGTCAAGCCTTGATAGCTGCTTGGATGTCAATAAAAGTTGCTATGTTTTTTGTATTACTGTCGCATGGGACTACTTGATTTAGAAGCCTACATGCGTGTCCAATCGCTTGAACTTCAGCCTGAAATAAGTTGCACCTGTCAGACAGACTTAAAGATTTTCTAATACTTAGTTGTTTGGAGAAGACAATAGCCTCAACACCGAGTTCCATCTTGTCGAAATCTTTTGTATGACTATAGACTTTTACTTTTCCAATCATTTCTAGATGGAATAAACTGTTTTCAAAATTTTAAGGTTGCTATGCTGTAGTCGGAGAGTCCTAATTTTATTTCTGAAGGTTTTTTTTCCAGAATTTTACTATGAGAATACATTGTAATCATCATTCATGATCTTTTTAGCCTTAATGCATTGTAGGATAATGTTTCATGAATGTGAAGATCGATTGGAAGGAGATGCAGAATGACTATGAGTGCACAGTAGGGTAAGATCTGATTGCCCCCGCAGTTTCAACAAAGGCTTTGGACTCTTTTAGGTTTTTGACATTATATTTATTGCCCACGAAGAGAAAAAGAGGATATAATGGTTGTGGTGTTGAATAACATCAGTTCAGTCTTGTTTTTGTTAGCTCCAAGTCCACATCTATTAGCCCTGAGGTAATCGGTACCAGATCATCCGCATAGGTAATAGCGTATGTGGTTATCGCATACTATCTCGATATTCTATCGCGGTAGGATTTCATTCAAGACTAGTAGCTATAAAAAGAGGGGATAGAGGTATTCCTCTTTCGGCAAACCTAGTGAGTTTACGTCAACCCATCAATTCTTGAATGACTCTGCTTCGAAGAATAGACACAATCCACATAATAATATACTCTCTTTAATCAATGAAGCCACGTTTTCACTTTACAATTTTTTCTTAATTACAAAAATAGAAGTTCTGTCACAACTGGCCAAATTTTCGCGGTTAATTTGCATAAATTAAGCAAATTAATTAATTTTAAATGTGTGAAATATGGCATTCAAAACATTCCACATGTCCACACTTCGGTTCTTCCCTATACTGAGAAAATATTTTGCTAAACATTTTCATCCATCTCCTTCTCCATCACATATTTTCATTAGTTTTTAAAAGTCTGTCCATATAATTCTTGATTCAAAGATTACCTTCGAATTGCCCAACTATGGATTGGGTTACCTCGAAAGTTTTTTTTTCACATTGACTTAATTGAACTTGCCAAACTACGAACTAATCTATCGTCACAAGCACGGAGTTTTAAAAGTTAATATTCTATGAATCATAAGTCCTTAAGTTTCTTATCTTCGTTTGGTCAAGAATATGAAACTAAACTAAGGATCACAATCATAAATTACGTACAAGCTGAAAGCTTTTTCTTCTCATCAACTTCTCGAGATAAGTGCTATTTAAAAAAATATACGAAGCGATTAAGATATTTCCCATTTTACATCGATTTGATTATTTCATAGTTTCTCTCTCTAAGCAACACAAACACATCGCAAATATTAAACTAAACCCAAATAGAAAAACACATTTTTCGTGCAATGCAGTAATCTCTGTTGGCATTGAAAAGTAAACGAACAAAGGTCTTTCCGCTAGAAAAACCAACCCAAACCGTAACAAACAACGGGAGATCCCTCTGCCTCTCCATAGAAACAAGACGCAAAACGACAAGGACGTCACATAACGAAAATCTGAAACAAGTGACAATAAAAAAGTTCATACAGTTCGGATTTAAAGAGTGTTCCAATCTATAGCTTACTCGCCGGTCGTCAACCACGCCACTTCGCTGCCCCGTTGTTAGTATCTTGCAAACTTTTCGTCCACCTCATCCCGTTTTTTTTGTGTTCGTGTTCATCCTCAAGGATTTTTCGGGCAACGCCATGTGGTTCTACCAACAAAACCTTGTATGTGAGTTTGTTTCCGGTTGTTGTTCTTTTTATTTTTAACTTTTTCTTGCTATGCACTTTTTGTCAGTCGAATTTTTGGTTTTTTTTTTTTTTTTTGGCAGGAGCGGGGAGCATTCTCGGCCTTCTCATTCTCATCCAACTTAAGCTTGTTTTGTACATCGTTTTGCATTGTAGACTTTCGATAAGGACAAGAGAAGTAGGAGAAAAGCATAGGAGTTGTATTGTGTTGTTCTGGTCCACAGGACTTTCGTTATCCTTCTCCAGGTATGCTTTACCTATGTTTTTTCGGGTATTGGCGATAAAACTTTTGCCATTCGTTTCACATGCTGGACAAGTGGACACGTACCGGAAATTGTCTGTGTGCATGTTGTTTAATATATTATTTTTCGTTTTGCTATTTTATTCGTTTTTTATTTGTCTTCTCTTCCTTCAATCCTGCTGCCGCCATCAGCATAGACGTGTGTTGCACAACACAAACAGCAATGTTTCTGGAAAATGACATTTCTACGTTTTATTTCCTAAACGACAGAATGATGAAATATCCTCACAGAAGAGGGTTAGGGCATGAATGCGTTGTGAAAGAGGTAATTAAATATTTTGAGAAGTTCACTTAATTCCAGAGACCGGACATTAATTAAAGTGCAAATATTGAATTAACTAAAAACCGCAAAGGCAGTGTAGAAATTTTAATTCTGAGTAGTTCCTGGTAACGTTAATTAAAAAAGCTTCTCTGAAATATACCTATGTGTTTGAAAAGCTTCATATTTGATTTGCGAGAAGGTAAATAATTAAGACAACTGTTGACATAAGCCACTTTTAGTATTATTTGAGTTTTTGTATGAGTTTCAATTAAGAATGTCAAAATTGTCTGGATGGAAAACTTTTATTAGAAAACCCTTAATATGCCCAACACTCAGTGCGACAAAGAGGAAAGAGACAATGAGAAGACGGTGTGTATTGGTGTCAATTTGCCCTAAGGTCAGCCTATGGATAAACCCGTATCTAATTCTCCTAAACAGCTTTTGGTCCTTTTCCAGAGCTCCTTTCCTGCGCAGCATTAAAGAACATCTAAACTACTAAATTCATTGTGTCCTTAATTCACCCCAACATATCCTAATCGAATCTAGCTCAAATCCTATTTCACCCAAATATGGCAGCCCAGACACAACACACACAGACTACAGACACAAACACGAAAGGTAACTATTATATTTTAATTTCCGTTAAAGTTTGCTTTTTCCGGATAATTTCTTTACCTTTCAATATCAACCAACCTCGTCGGTCGGTTACAGAAAAAAAAAATAGGGAAAGAAAGAAAACCCAAGAATTTCCCTCAATATTACATTTTTACCTTCACACACTCCCTCACGTAGGCGTATATCGATTTGAATCTTGTCATGTAATAAATTCACGTAGAAATCAAACACCATCTCTGCCCACCCCGCAAAACCGAAAGAACAACAACAAAAATCAACGGAAAAATGTACAAACGCAAAACAAAGTTCGCCTCGATGTTTGGATCGCTTAGATAAACTATCGCCAGCAATAGCAAAAGCTAACATAATTCCAATAGACACAACATACGGGCAGCAATGAGCCTTAATATTCCACAACACGCTTATCGATTTGCGTGGGACAACCGGCTCTGGGTTGTTGATACAACAACGATGACATTCGAGACTGCTATGACGATATGGCATGTCATTCTCTAAACACCATTCGTATACACATTCGTGGGTTTTTAGGGACGAAAAAGGATTACGGACTAATTTTTGGAATTTTTTTCTTGTTACCGATAACAGTATGGTCCTTTTTCTATCGAGCTTATGTACATACGTGCAGAGGCGGTTGTACTTGCTTGCATGTTTGGCCTACAAAAAGGGCTCGGTTCTGGACACGATAGGTGGGTGAGGCAAACACACATCCTCGAAAAAATGTAACTGGCCCAAAATGCAATGAATCTCTTGACTTTTTGATTTGTACTTCCTTTTTCCTTCGAGTGGCCATCTTCTTCGGTCAAAAGACGAAGGTGTAACCACAGAGTGAAGGCGTTCGTCTGTCTGTCGGCCAGCCTGATTTATATCTGGGCTGTGTGCGGTTTGGTTCTACCTTCAACCTTCGTTCACACACGAGCTTTAAGCTGAAGTTTTTGAAGAGTGATTTATGAGCCCAGTTTGCCAACATATTTGTGTGCTGATATATCACCTCTTTTTGCAGTGGAATGGTACGCAACAGAACTCATGGAAACAGTTAACACGTGGATTTGGGAGTTTTTTTTTCTTATTTTCTTGTTTGTCGTTCATCGATGTTAAATAATATGGATTGCGTGTCCTTTCAAAAGTGTGTGCCATTTCATTTTTGTTGAATGTATCGTTTTCGATACAATTTTGATGTTATTATCCTCGTTTTATGGGCCTAATTTTATTGCTTTTGATTTTCGATTAAACGATAAGTGTAGGGATATTTTTGGCAAGGCATTATTCGACGATTTCAATTGAAGTGTACTTTGTACGTGTCAATTTCGGTTTTTTGATGGCGGCTATATATCTCTTTGAAATTGTTTGTTTGACAGTGTCCTTGTCAGTTTTTTTTTTGCCGGCTATGAATATCGAAACAAACACAACGTGCAAAGCTACAGCATTCTTTGTGGAACGGTAGTAAATGTAACAGTCTGAAGTGTTTGGTTTTTAAAAGAAGCAAGCACTAGCGTAAAGAGCAGTTGAGCTTCTGTTACCCTTGATTTGAAGACATCTCAATCGAATAAAATCCTTTCGAACATCTTCCGATTGATTAAAAAAAAATTAGTAAGTATACGCCCGAGTGACCGAAAATCAATTTCTACAATAAACTGTCAATTTTAAAAAATTCTCTACAATCTGTCAAAAGGATCATCCACTGAAAAATAAAAAAAAGACCACCACTACCTAAATATTTCAAATATTTCAATGAAAAGGACATTTCAAGTAAATCCTGAAACTTAATAATAAGGAAGAAGCTTTTACGAATTTATTTAAATATTTCTAACATGCATCGCAGCTGTGTCTCTGGGTAAAAAAATTATACCCCAATGTTATTATAAGTGAAAGCAACGGAAAATTAGATTATCACTTGAATATCTTGATTCATCCATCGACTTTGCAAAGAAAAATTATTCAAGGCAAAGAACCTAAAGCATACTCTCGCACTTCCAAAGTATTATCGAACAAAAAAAAGTAAGAAAAATTGGCTGACGCAAAATATTATGACAATAAATTCATCATGTCTCAAGGCATTGACCTAATTTTTATAAAAAAAAAAATCTAACAATCTGACACAATAGAACTAATAAGTCACTTAAGCAAAAACGTTTCACCTCTAATTCATTGACCTCGAGGGCACTCCAGCCCCTCTCTTTCATCGTTAAAAGAAATGTGTTTTTTTTGTCCGTTCTCTCGTTTTGTCATTGCTTCTGTTGTGTTGTGTATTATGATGAGTGATTTTCTTCTTTTACTCAATGGGGGTTAAGTGTGTTTGGAGTATTTTATGAACGAGATAAGCCATGGTGTGTATTTTTGGTCTCCCTTGGGCGGCTATCAAAGACCAGACTGAAAGTCCTACCTTGTATTTCAATACACCACCGTCAACGTCTTCGACATCACACCAAAGATGATGGCGGTGATGATGACGACACAGAGATAGAGTACTAAAAGTGTCGACCCAAATATTCATGATAGTAAGGGTGGCCTCTCGAAAGGATAAGTGAACACTCGTGTTCTATAAAAGACCTAATCACGCACGAATTGAAAGAGTGATGAGGATTCGTGGGAAGTTAGAAAAAATCTTTTTTTCTATTATAAAATCGATGCCCTACTGTGCCTCCTCTATTGCTAGGTACACTGAGAAAACTGTACTATGAGTTTTTTTCAAATAGAAACATATTTGAAAACTATTTAGTAATGGCAAATAGAACTCGTTTTAATCCAACCTCTTATCTATTAAAACAGAAGAAAAACGATTTTGTTTGAATATAGTCTATTTGAATCAAAAGGATTCATGTTTGCCTTACTCTTTGAACATGAAATTACAATAAATGAGTTTGTTTCAAGTAAGAAGGCGTTTGAAATATCTGTAAAACAATAAAACCAAACAGACCATATTATGTTCAAACCTACATCAATTTGAAACGATCCCGAACAACTTCAGATTTTGTATACAAAAAAAAATTGAATAAATTATGTTTGATTCAAACTCAAAATAATTTAAAATAAACCCAAACGAAGTAAAATACAACCACATAACTGTAAATTACTGGCGTCGTCGTCGTCGATATGGTTTTGTTGTTCTCATCTTGACAAGTTGTTTTCCGTGCGAATTGTGAAATTGAATGAAAAATGTTATCGCATCGTGTGTGATTTAAACAAATAAAATGAATGGAATTGTCTCGTTTCGGTCTCCGTTTTTATTGTAAGTATTTTTTAGACAACTTGATTTTGTTTTTGAATTTTTCAAGTCATGTGTAATGAATTTTAGAAGATGAGATTACACAAGACAGTCTTTAACCCCGGAGGATATAAAGGACTTCATTCCAAATGTACAAAAAAAAGGTAACCTTTAAGTTTACTCATTTTTTTACATTTATATTTATCATGCAATTTAAAACGTAATTTTGTTATAGCTCAACATCGATGACAGTTGTTCAAACTTCAAAGGTCAGTGACAGGACTCAAAACAACAATTTTCGTCGGAGTACAGATGTATGTAAGTATAATAAAATATAAAATGTGCTGTGCATTCCAAACAAGTCCTTTTTTATTTTTTTAAGGTGCCAAACTAGTAAGCAGCGTGGTCACACCAACAGATCGCTTAACAACATTTTCAAAGAAGCAGAAATGAAGATTCACCTTCGCGAATGTGGCGGACAGTTTTTTTTCCGATATAACAACTTAAAAAGGTTTCTAATTTATGTAAACTGAACTGTTCAATAAAATCAAACTAATAAATGGTTGAACAAATTAGATTTGTGGTTAATAAACCTGACCATGAGGTTGCTTGGCACAAACCGAAACGTCTTTGATTTAAACATGGAAATACTAAGTAAAAAATAAATACAATTCTATTTAAATCAACTTTGAATGAAGTAAATTAAAATAAATATATAAATGTTTATCTCAAATAGAAAACGAAGTTAACATAAACTGATTTAAGTTCAATTGAACTCAACTTAAACTTAACAGATATCATATTCAAATTAAACTCAAAACGAATCCATGCCAAATCATAGGTGTTTGAGTTTGATTTGAATATGAATCTGTTTGATATTTTTCTCAGTGTAGGTAATGAGGTTTTAATAGGGTAATTGTGGTGATGGTGACAATGTTTGAAAACTATTGTCTACGCGGATAAGAGAGGCCTTCACGATAGGTACCTGGTGTACCTAGATATAGCTACATTGTGAATTTATTTGAAGTAGACTTGTTGACACTTTGCTCAAGAAAAATCTCTTTAATGTCTGGATCTGTGGCCGAAATCATATCACGTTCGAATGCATATATATTGAATAGCAAAATGTGTATTTTCAAGGACTTGCTTTTGTGTGTGTTGTTTTTGTGAAATGAAAGTTAGTTAAAGGGAATTTGAGAACCTTAATATCGTCCTTCAAACGTCGCATAGACTCTAGTGGCAATAAATCATCATTGGAATGCCTATGACAGAAATTTTGATTGAATTGAGTTGGAAGAATGGATCGAATACCAATAACTGTTATGGCAATAAGCAGAAATGTAGACCTTGTCCTTTTGTAATAAACCACATACACACAAAGTCTCGGAACCTCGACTGAGTACCGGTAAGACTGACCAAAGATAATTCAAGGATAGAACTTCATACTTCGAACTCGTGGTACTCAACCTTGAATGCTGTTCTTGAGTTTTTCTTCCTTTCCTTTTTTTATATCCCCTGGCTTTTTATAGATATTCCAAAGTCACGGATTGGGAAATCGGTTTTTTTCGGAGTCACATGAAGGATAGCAATCCGATTTGGTTTAAAATTTTGGTTATGGTCAGCCTACAGAATCGTATCAGTTTATTTGGGATGCTTACCTTAGTTCTACTCTGGCTATTACCATTGTCATTTTTCGCTTTAGGGACACTCGGACGTATACGTTCTATTTTTTCAACTTTTGTTATTAGTCTAATGTAAAACCAAGTTAATAGTAGGAGAGCCGCTGAAGGCCGACCTTCACCGAACTGTTAACCGGCTGAAACTTTTTTTTATGAAAATTAGCTTGAAAACATATATGAATATGATAGCTTGCCTAACGAAAAGTGTGCCAGGCTATATTAAATTTAACTTTATTTTAATCAATAACTAACTCCTCCTTCACCCATTATGTTAAAATATAACGTTGTGCCAAATATGTGTAAGAAATTTTAAGTTTGAAAACTAATTTTTCTAAAACTATTATTTAAAACAATTAAATTTAAATACAAAATAAAAGCCTAAGTTTTTGGCTTTGCAGAAAGGTATAACACGTTGTTGTAGATGAAGCCGTTGATTTTTAATATTTTTTTTTTTAAATAAGCCAATTTTTCAGAAAACTGCCCCTCCTGGCTAAACGGGGGAATAGGCCCCCCTCTCCCATAGAATTTTTTTCTTGTCTCAAGCCTACTTACACGATATGGCTATTTGGCACAGCGTTCATTTTTTTTTTGGTGGAACAAGTTGTGCATTGCTAAAAAGTTGACAAGGAACGAAAATAAGAGAAACTCTTTATGATAGTTTCGTGATTGTGTGTGATTGTGTTGAAGAAATTAGTGTAGGTACTTACCTAACCTTTTACCAAATATCACGCTCGGAGTCACGAGGATCCATTTTTGGAGCAATTTTAAACAATAATCGTAAGTAACGTGCTTTCGTGCGTCACGTCAGTCTAAATTAAGAACAAAAATGTGTTAAAAGGGTGCGGGTGCATAACTTCACAGGTCATAACTTCACATGGGTCATAATTTCACCTCTAGTGGGTTATAATTTCACTTTTTTCGAGTGAAATTGTTTCCCACCTTAGGTGAGCAATAATTTCACCTGAAATGTTGGTGAAATTATTTCTCACCTATTTAGTAATTCCACGGCATAGGGAATCTGGTCCCGAAGTCAGATGTCCCACTATGGTGGGTTGAATTTTATGTTGAAACTATTACTATTCAGAAATTAAATTCGGGGTTTCTGACCTTCGCGATTAGTTTTTAACATTTTGTAAAACAATAAATTGAGTGGACAATTTTTACATATTTTCAATGTCTTTTCAGTGCAAAACATTTGAAATATACCGCATGCTCGGTGAGAGTAGGTACGGCGAGCAAATTGTACTTGAACCCAGTTTCATCTTTTTGTCATCTAAACTAGCTGAGCTGTTTCAATGACTTTAACAGTTCTATCAGAAAGACAATTTTTTAATTGATGGGATGTTCAGTGTCCTTGCATCATATGAATGCAGATGTAAGAATCATTCAATACTATCAGTCGGCAATTCCTATCAAGCAAACGTATTCATCATTGAGTTTTTCAATACTAAACCTTAAGTCTACAAACAGTCTTAAATGTTTAAGAAAATTGTATTACGCATTTTGAGGTTGAACCAACAAATGTAGTAGGTATAATTGCTAGCGAGCGAAGCGAGCGGAAAAAATTTTGCCCAAAAGAGAATCAATTTGGGGTGTGAAAATAAAAAAAATTCGCGCGAAAAAACTTTGATCAAACACATTTTATTTTGAAATTAAAAGATATACAAATGGTGACGTGAAATAACGCCCTACGAAATAAGGCCCCACCTTAAATGCGGCTTTATTTCCATGAAGAAATCGAAATAACACCCGACAGGCCTTATTTCAATTAAATTGTGGAAATAAGGCCTCATTTTACATGGAAATGAGGCAACATTTCCAGAAGATAAAAATAATGGGTGATAAGTGCCGAATTTCATTTTGCGACTACTGACCCAATATACTGGTTCATTTGTCCAGAAATCTAATTCAGGGTTTCCGACCTTCGCGATTAATTTTAACATTTTGTAAAACAATAAAATAAGTTTATTATTGTATGTTGTCTTTTCATGTTTTTTTTTTCATTTAAAAAAAAAGAAAAAAGAAACTGACTCTTATTTTGATATTTCTTTTTAGGGTTCCGTACACAGAGTGTAAACGAAACCCTTATAACATCACTTCGTTTTCTGTTCATTCTTCTTTCACAAGCGATTTCTTCGAATCTGGTAGGCCGATTGCAATGAAATTTGGTACACATAATTTAGTATTCAGTAGTAATCTAAAAATGTTGTTTTCATGTTTTTAAGATAAATAGTTTCGAAGTTATTAAAGAGAAAAGATAAAAAAATACAAATATAACCATTCTCCCCCCTGATCTCCGAAACTACTGGGCCCAAAATTATGAAAAAGATACTGAGAATAGGTCTTAATCTGTAGATTACAGAAAAGCAAATAAGAAGTCAGTACTGTTACATATAACACAGATATGACTTAATATTTGGAGTAACTTTTTAATTTTTGACTCAACTTTACAATTTATTTCCTCCAAAACCGTTATACCGATTGAGTTAAAAGTTGGCTAATATATCATGCCCATCAAGTTAGCACTACCACTTTGGAATTTAAAAAAGTAATTATGCAATTAATAATTGTGAATTTGTCGTGAAACAAAAAAATTTGTCGCGTACTTATTTTAAAAGTTAGCCCCTGGTAGTGCTAACTTGATGCGAAAGTTAGCACTACCACCCCAGATTAGCTTAACTGGACATCCAAACCGGAAACAAAGTATGTAGATAATTGACGTGATTTGGTGGCTGATAAGAAGCGAAAAAAAAATTCCTCACTGCAATCAATTTGTTTTTCAATTTTTAATTTCTTCAACTTTTTGTGCAACACTACAATAAATTTTATTGTAATACAATAAATATCAACAAGATAAATCAAAATATTCATAAAAAAAATTTGTCGCGCCCTTAGTTTATGAATATGGGATGATTTTCGAAAATATCCTAACCTAGCACTACCATATGAAATTTTTTTCCCTAAATGGTTTTTTGAACCAAATTTGTTGACAACAATTGTCGTAAGACTCCTTCTTGCCAAAAATGCCATAAACAATTTTGTCTCGCCTTTAGATAAGAACCGGTCGGCCCTTGACTGCAATCACTTATTATTACCACGTGTTAGGGAAATTTTTCTTAATTTTCAAATTTTGCAACTTTTTGCCCAAGACTATAATACATTTTGTCTTAATACAATAAATATCAACAAGATAAATCAAAATATTCATAAAAAAAATTTGTCGCGCCCTTAGTTTATGAATATGGGATGATTTTCGAAAATTTCCTAACCTAGCACTACCATATGAAATTTTTTTCCCTAAATGCTTTTTTGAACCAAATTTGTTGACAACAATTGTCGTAAGACTCCTTCTTGCCAAAAATGCCATAAACAATTTTGTCGCGCCTTTAGATAAGAAGCAGTCGGCCCTTGACTGCAATCACTAAATATTACCACGTAATTTTTCTAAATTTTCAAATTTTGCAACTTTTTGCCCAAGACTATAATACATTTTGTCTTAATACAATAAATATCAACAAGATAAATCAAAATATTCATTAAAAAAATTTGTCGCGCCCTTAGTTTATGAATATGGGATGATTTTCGAAAATTTCCTAACCTAGCACTACCATATGAAATTTTTTTCCCTAAATGCTTTTTTGAACCAAATTTGTTGACAACAATTGTCGTAAGACTCCTTCTTGCCAAAAATGCCATAAACAATTTTGTCGCGCCTTTAGATAAGAAGCAGTCGGCCCTTGACTGCAATCACTAAATATTACCACGTAATTTTTCTAAATTTTCAAATTTTGCAACTTTTTGCCCAAGACTATAATACATTTTGTCTTAATACAATAAATATCAACAAGATAAATCAAAATATTCATTAAAAAAATTTGTCGCGCCCTTAGTTTATGAATATGGGATGATTTTCGAAAATTTCCTAACCTAGCACTACCATATGAATTTTTTTTCCCTAAATGCTTTTTTGAACCAAATTTGTTGACAACAATTGTCGTAAGACTCCTTCTTGCCAAAAATGCCATAAACAATTTTGTCGCGCCTTTAGATAAGAAGCAGTCGGCCCTTGACTGCAATCACTAAATATTACCACGTAATTTTTCTAAATTTTAAAATTTTGCAACTTTTTGCCCAAGACTATAATACATTTTGTCTTAATACAATAAATATCAACAAGATAAATCAAAATATTCATAAAAAAAATTTGTCGCGCCCTTAGTTTATGAATATGGGATGATTTTCGAAAATATCCTAACCTAGCACTACCATATGAAATTTTTTTCCCTAAATGGTTTTTTGAACCAAATTTGTTGACAACAATTGTCGTAAGACTCCTTCTTGCCAAAAATGCCATAAACAATTTTGTCTCGCCTTTAGATAAGAACCGGTCGGCCCTTGACTGCAATCACTTATTATTACCACGTGTTAGGGAAATTTTTCTTAATTTTCAAATTTTGCAACTTTTTGCCCAAGACTATAATACATTTTGTCTTAATACAATAAATATCAACAAGATAAATCAAAATATTCATAAAAAAAATTTGTCGCGCCCTTAGTTTATGAATATGGGATGATTTTCGAAAATTTCCTAACCTAGCACTACCATATGAAATTTTTTTCCCTAAATGCTTTTTTGAACCAAATTTGTTGACAACAATTGTCGTAAGACTCCTTCTTGCCAAAAATGCCATAAACAATTTTGTCGCGCCTTTAGATAAGAAGCAGTCGGCCCTTGACTGCAATCACTAAATATTACCACGTAATTTTTCTAAATTTTCAAATTTTGCAACTTTTTGCCCAAGACTATAATACATTTTGTCTTAATACAATAAATATCAACAAGATAAATCAAAATATTCATTAAAAAAATTTGTCGCGCCCTTAGTTTATGAATATGGGATGATTTTCGAAAATTTCCTAACCTAGCACTACCATATGAAATTTTTTTCCCTAAATGCTTTTTTGAACCAAATTTGTTGACAACAATTGTCGTAAGACTCCTTCTTGCCAAAAATGCCATAAACAATTTTGTCGCGCCTTTAGATAAGAAGCAGTCGGCCCTTGACTGCAATCACTAAATATTACCACGTAATTTTTCTAAATTTTAAAATTTTGCAACTTTTTGCCCAAGACTATAATACATTTTGTCTTAATACAATAAATATCAACAAGATAAATCAAAATATTCATAAAAAAAATTTGTCGCGCCCTTAATTTATGAATATGGGATGATATTCGAAAATTTCCTAACCTAGCACTACCATATGAAATTTTTTTCCCTAAATGGTTTTTTGAATCAAATTTGTTGACAAAAATTGTCGTAAGACTCCTTCTTGCCAAAAATGCCATAAACAATTTTGTCGCGCCTTTAGATAAGAAGCAGTCAGCTCTCGACTGCAATCACTAAATATTACCACGTGTTAACTTAAAGGTCAAAATCAAATTGCTTAAAAATCGCATCTTTGTTTCCTTCAATGTTTGTCTAGCAAATATAATGATTCACAGTTAGTTTTTCATTTTTTTATTTCAATTTGTTGGATTTTCGTAGAAAAATAAAAATAAGCAAAATATTAGTTTTATTTTTATTTTTTTCAATTGTGTAGCTTAAAATATTTTTACAAACCGTTTGTTTGATTATAATTTTCGAGAAAATGTAGCAAACTTAAAATATAATAAGGAAACATATGTTTAACCTAAAGATTTTTTTACTCGTTATTATGTTTTTTAAATTAACAATTTTGTAGCTTAAAATATTTTTACAAACCGTTGGTTTAATTATAATTTTTGAGAAAATAAAGCATAGATTTAAGAGTAACCTCAAGATTGTTTTACTTGTTATTATGTTTTTTAACATAATAATTTTAATTTTTTATTTGAGTAAATTAAAGTTATATCGAAATTACCTAAAAATTGTTTGATTTTCTTTAAGCTTTCGTGTACCTTCATATTATTTTAAGAAAAATATCTTAAAATGAAGAAAAACAACAATACAATGACCTATACAGTAGTATTAAATAGTATAAAAATAGTTGAAAAATAATTTTTCAAACTATACCTTCGAACAAGAATGTTTTAGGATAATATTAAGGAATATACATTTTTGGCTTTTCAAAATACTATAGCATGACTGTAAGTATAACAGTTATTTTTTAATGTTATCTTTTTTTTTTTTTTTAGAAAATTGCTCTCCCTGTTATAAGAGGAGTGAACAGACCCCTCCTATACGTTTTTTTCTTGTCTCTACCGAACCTACAAGCTCAAGCTTTTAGGCACACGCACAACATTCGTGAATCACCCTGTATATATATATATATATATATATATATACATATGTGTATAAAATTTGATATGTATGTTTACTAGGGTGGATCTTATTTGCTTTTTTTTTTTGAAAATCAATGAAGACATCTGCTCAATCGTCTCCAAATAAATAAAAAAAATCTTCTATTTTTTTCAGATTTTTATCTATACCCCTTACTGGCCCTGTAACGAAGTGAAATTCTAATACTAGGGACTTTGCGGCTGATTTTTTTATTATTCCCGTGTATCTCCGTTTCAGCTTTACCGATTTTGTTAAAATTTTGCACAGTTATACTTAACATTACCCTTAGTAATATTGCATTCCAAGATATTTTTTAAAATATATTCTGGAATAGCAAAAAAATCGGAAAAGAAGTCCGTTTTTGTAGTACCTTTTGGGTTTATAACACTCTTTTCTAGATTTCTCAAAAACCGCTCAACCAATTTATCGGAAATTTCGTCAACACGTTTATATGCAATGTTGTAATAATGTTGCATACCAACAAATTTCATAAGTGCTTTAATTTTCTTGTAAAAAAATCACGGAAATTGGAACACTTATGAAACTTTTTGGTATGCAACATTATTAAGACATTGCATATAAGCGTGTTGACGAAATTTCTAAAAAAATTGGTTGAGCCGTTTTTGAGAAATCTAGAAAAGAGTGTTATAAACCAAAAAGGTACTATAAAAATGGACTTCTTTCCCGATTTTTTTTTTGTTATTCAAGAATATATTTAAAAAAATATCTTGGAATGCAATATTACTAAAGGTAATGTTAAGTATAATTGTGCAAAATTTTAACAAAATCGGTAAAGCCGAAACGGAGATACACGGGAATAATCAAAAAATCAGCCGCAAAGTCCCTTATATTAGAATTTCATTTCGCTAGTTCAACATTGGTTAGACACACGGTAATTGCCAAAAGCTATATATAAACTAGTTAAATGTATTATAATATTTAATAAGTTAGTACATAAATCAGTAGCGATGGTGTAACCTTCATGTCTTTGAAGCTTTCTTCCGCCTTTTCTACGAGGTCATTGTATGTGACCCACTTTCCTCTGTTTCGGTTTACGATGGCTGTATAGTGGGCATTGGAGTCCAACAATCTTGTTTGTTTTGTCGGTCCACTGTAATTTACAAATCCGGCTAGAGTGTATTTGCCATTTTGTTCTTCTACCTGAATAGTCGTCGGAATTGAACTCAACCTCACCGAGTTTGTAATGAAGCGTTCAAATGCAATGATTTTTCCTACAATTATAAATAGACGATAAAAACAAAATTAAACATTGGGTAAGTATGTAGTTATAAAAGCAGACATGATTATTTATTGAAAAGAATTGACCAAAAAGCAGACATGATTAGTTATTGAAAAGAATAGACCATTTTAACATACCAATTTTTGATATTTCTAAGAATTCCATATTAGCTCCTTTGCAATCAGGACATGGTCTAATAAATTTGGGAATAATAGTTCCGAAAGCGTTTAGATCAAAATTGTTCTCAAAAATGTCGCTGTCACTAAAAGACGCCACTTGAATATCTAAGTTTGGACGTATGCATCCGCCCTCGCACTTAGAGGTCTGCACAAAACTTGGGGTCTCGGCAAATAATTGTTTAAATAAATGGCCGACATTCATTTGACAGTCCAATATTTTTATAGCGGGGCTTAAAGATATTTGTAAAATATCCGCCATTATTTTCGCCCTCTTTTTGTATGTCGATGCATTTAACCCATTGTGCAGTACGTCGTTTACCAAATCGTATAGGCTGTTTTTGTGTGTGCTCTTTTACAAATGCGGCTATTTCAGAGAAATCTGTTGCCGCTGCCAACACAATTTGAAATATGCTGTCGAACGCACAAGTCCTCTGCAAAGACAACTTTGTATTTTCGATTTGTATAAATTTTAATTGTAAGCAACTGCCATTCTTTAAAACTGGGATATTTTTGTGTCTGAGGAACTGCAGTGCCTCATTCACTGCCTTTTTATTTTTGCCATAATAGAGTGCTGCCTTACTTTTTTTCGTGGAACTTGCCAAACCTCTCCAGTTTTCGACTTCGTTCAGACCTTAGCGTATTTCCTTATTGGGATCCTTCTTGCAATTGTCACACAGAAAACGGCTATTCTCTTTGTCCTCATTACTAATCGAAATGTTGCAAATATTGCACTCTGTTATATTTTTATCATTTATGGGTTCGTTTGGCTTTTTCTCAGTTTCAAAAATTTCCAGACGGCCTTGGTCTTGGACTATTAATTTTTCTACCAGTAAATCCACCCTCAAGGGTTTGTTGTGAAGAATTAGATTTTTAACAAGGTTGAATTCCCCTTCGATTGCAGCACTTGTGGCAGGAATCCGGCCATATCCAAACACATTATGGGAAATATTTCCCCATAATCGAAGACTTGATATTTTTGCCAGCATTCTTTTTGCAAATTGGGGACGAATTTTTTTATTTTCACACCCCAAATTGATTCTCTTTTGGGCAAAATTTTTTCCGCTCGCTTCACTCCCAATCAAACCAAATCGAATTTGAATGATAAAGATCGTCATCATGCTCGAAATGAATCATTGCACTGTAGCACCTGCTTGCCTGACACTAGGATGCATTACTGTGGTGGTTGCTTTTCTAGCTTCTTACTTCGGGACCAGTTAACCTGCGCCTCAACTCAGTTTTCAAATCGCGCGTTTTATTGTATTATTTTCAGAGTCTTGAAAACTTAATTTCCGAATGAAGCATGTTCCAAAATGTTAAGAAACTTAATCGTTCGGAAATTCAATTTTAAAGACTCTGAAAATAATAAGTAAAATCGCGCCAGAGTAATGCAGTTTTTGGTAGACAAAATGATAATTTCTTAAAACTGTAGTAAAAAGTGAAATTATATCCCAATTTGAGTGGGACATAACTTCACACAGAAGTGAAATTCTGGCCCACAAAAAAGTGAAGCTAATTCCCACCTTAGATGGGACACAATTTCACCCGATAAAAGTGAAATTATAACCCACTTGAGGTGAAATTATGACCCATGTGAAGTTATGACCTGTGAAGTTATGCACCCGCACCGTTAAAAGCGGTTTATTTAAAGAAAAGTAAATACAAGAACCTTAAATTTAAGTGAAGAATGGTCGGAAATAGTTTTCATATTTGCTTCTTAAAAAGAGGCATTTGCATTTAAATTGTACAAATTGACTGGTAAATAGTCGCTTACTTTCCAATTAGGTTACTTTTTGTAAAGCTGTGAATAAATTGATTATATTGATTTGGAAATTTCAAAACGAGACACATACAAAAAATAGTTTTGAAATTAATTCAATAACCAACCAACTCATGTATTCTTGCAAAATTGCAAAGTGTCTATGCTGGTTTTCTCTAATCTTGCAGGCAAAGTCAGCGTTACAGATAATTCTCTTTAAAAATTTACGAGAAAAAAAATGTAAGCTTTCAAATTGTATGTTTTCCGAATACTTACTGGCTCTCATAAATGATTTGACATAAGACTTTGCTTGGTGAATTAAACAGTATAATACTCACTATCTGTGCATTTTCAGAGAACACATTGAAAGTAATTTAGAACGAAGTATTTCTTAGGCAATCTAGATTCGAATCTTATTTCTCTATTGGGCCAATAACTGAAAAACTTTATCAGCCAAAGCCACATTGCAGGATTTTGACGGGTTAAAAACCTAATTTCTTCCGTTTCTTTAGTGTTTTCTAGATCGAATTTGGGAGCAATCCGAGTTGGAAAAACGAGTTGACTCGTTCAAACCGAGGTTCAACACGGTTTAGGTACATAAAAACTAACTTGAGTTAACACATAACAAATTTTAAGCAACCAATTTAAGTGACTTTTTATGTTTTGAATTTCAAACAAAAAAACTAGAACCTAAAATTTTACTATTATCTCTGTTTTCCAACTGACCATTTTTCTACAAGTAACGTGTTGGGGTGTTTAACAAATATGGCCAAGCATAGAGCTAAAACGGTCAAAAAGCTTGATTTCTTTGAGCAGACAAAGTATAAGCTCCACAATTGGAGTCATAACAGGACACTACCTCATAGGTAGACATGCTAGGAGTCTACACAAATGACTCCTGCAGAAGCTGCCTAGACGAGGAGAAAGAGGAAACAGTCCATTCACCACCTTCTATGTATTGTACATGTCCGGGACTCTCCAATAGAAGGAATAACTATCTCAGTATTCCCTTTTTCGATAATTATAGTGCAGTGGCAACGACCGACAAAACATGCCTCTCTAACTTCATTAAAAAAAAAAAAAAAATGTTTGTTTAAATTCATTACTCTGCCATGAGTAACCTTTTTAGTGGTATGACAATGGACTATTGAGGTCTAAGTAAATCAATAACATCTAGACAGCCACTCTAACCTAACCCAACCTAACGTGTTGGGGTCTTAAGACTGAAAATCAAAATCAAGGAAACTACTCCACAGCACTTTTGCCCGGAAAAAAATCCTACCTTTTTTCATGAGAATCTACTCCTTTTCGTCTCTCAAAGTTATGAGAATCTTGGAGAACGAAGCATTAAAATTCTTAGTTCAAATAATTCTATATAAGCAATTGCTTTTATTGGGAAATCAGTCGATTGCTTTTTTTTAAATGAAATACAAATTTAAAGTTCGACTTTTTTGCCACATTCCAAGTTAAAAGTAGAATTCTTGAAAATGTTGTCTTTTTTTTGTCATAACTATTATATGTTCTTCTTGTCCATCAAATTCAAAGAGAAGTTCCAAAATACTTCAAATAAAAACACTTTAGTATTTTAGAGATCTTAAATTATAGTTTTGAACATCACTCACAATTTAAACCCTTGTAACCACATCAAAGCATTAAACTTCCCCTACGTGATAAACTTTCTCCAAAACTCCAAATAGTATATAAAAATTGATTTTACAACTTCCTCGCCACCAACCATATATGGCAATTGTATGGCACTCTCCAATTAATAAATTTTAAGCAGAAAACTATTAGAACTTAGAAAGCAAAGCTAATTGTAGCATCGGTAGACCATAGACCGCAACAATTTCCCAATTATAGCCAAAACTATATATGCTCCATGGAATATTATTTCGACTCATAAATAAAGTATCCCAAGCTGCTGCCATTGTCGTCTTTGGTCGTTTTCATCGTCATCACCATCTTTTGTCAACGTATAGTATGTCTCTTACTCGCCTGTTCTCTCCTTCCACTGTGTATTGTTTAGTTAGAAGGGTTATGCGACCGGGTTAAGCCGTGATGAGCTTACTCAAAACCCAGCTACTATGATACCACATTCATATTTGCAAGTTGTAGTTGATTTAAGGACAATTGAGAGTGGGTGGGAGAACAAGACAACTATATAGAGGTGGGAAACATCATCATCATCATGCACAACTGTCCCGTCCATCTACCATTCATTCATCCTTCATCCATCTAAATCTCTAGTTGTGTGTGGTTGCTGCAAGTGAGAATGAAGATGTAGGGTTTGGTTTGGTTCGGCTCGCTCTAGCTGAGGGCCAAGCGGTGCCAGACGAGCGGCAATGGCAACAATTCGGGGAAAGAAGAAGACAAAATGTAGCATAAGTGATGAGATATAAACCACCAGATGGTTGTGTGTGGTTGCCATAATATAGACGTTATCCTGTGAACATCATAATGTGGTATCTGATGGTATTTACCCGTACAAGCGATGGGAAAGCCCAAGCACTTTTCTTATGGCCTTCATCTCTATGGTTTTCTATCACGACGACAGCGATGGCAGTGCTGGGGCAACTTCAACATCATCCTTTTGTCTTTTCCCTTCAAGGAACTCCGACAACACAGACTCATACCACTTAACAACGCACCGCAGCTACTTTTCCTGCTGTTTTCCTTCCACAACACCAAATTCAATGGAAATTATTAAAATAAATCATTGCGAATGTTTTTTGCAACATTTTTTTGCTGTTGTCACTGCCACTGTGTCGTCGCGCACCATGTGTTTGAATTTTAAGGCGAGCCAAAGGACGATGGGTTGGGATATTGATGGTAGAACAATTTTTTTGTTTCTCCAAAGAAATTGCATATCTCTGCTCAAGGACGCAAATAATTACCTTCCTCAATGAAAATACCACTTAAAACAGAGGGGGGGACACCCTGTGCCAGGTGTGCTTGTACCTTTGCACCACAGTTACCAGAACAAAAGAGCGAAGGACGATTCCAGGACAAAATGCTGGAACATTTTGGTTGGCTGGTTTATTTTTTTTGTTTTTTATTTTGTGAAGAGAAGGGAGAGAGGGAAGGGGGAGCAAACAAGAATATATTGTCGAAATGAATCTCACGTATTGACAACCCTTTTTGCTTCATAAATAGCCACTGTGTATACGGAACATGCTCTGGTGGCTTTTTTGATGTTAGCTTAACTAGTTATGCTCTCGTAAACAATTCAAATTTTAGGTTCTTAGAAAAAATAAAACCTCAGTATCCACTCTACATGTGTATACATATGAATTTACGAGTATCTACGTGACAAAACTTTGAAATACTGCTGGGTTATGGTCATACCCCGACGCGGAGTTTGGGTTCCGTTCCGGGTTATTCTCTTTTGACTGAGAGATTGGAGGGAGAGAGTTATTATACTCTCAGTAGTTGGTTGGGGCCTAAACGAGTGGATGGATGGCTGCTTTTGACTGTCAATAGTTGGGTTGGGTTGGATTAGGTTATAGACGTAGTATTTGTTCTGGGTTGTATGAGACACATGTTGGCGGTTGGGTGAATCCTAGAGTCGTGTTCATGCATGGGATATTTTTTATGATTTGTTTTTGTGATGGCTTCAAAATTTAGTTGTTTTTGCTTGGAGGACAAATAAACACACATGACGGAAAAGTCTATTATCCGCTTTTGGAGGACTTTATTATCGAAAACTTAAGCAATTAAAACTTTAATGAACTTGCGTTGACTAGCTAGCGAATATTTTCTTTCACGATGTTTCCCAGCAAAAATTTTACAACAAGGGACTTTCCAGGCCAGTTTCTCATCGCTCATACGTGCTTGGTATCCAGCTCACCGGAGTGCTGTTAACTGCAAAAAACAGTAAAATTATGTTTGGCCAAATAGCTTGAAAAATCGATCCAATAATAATAACAAAATTAATTAATTTAAAAAAAAGCAATTGTCCTATATTTAATTGGCTTGGATCAATTTATCAAATTCCTTGCTTTGTTATATGACCAACCAGCTGCAATTAAAATAACCAAATATTAGTTTGAAAATTCCCAGCACCCTAATCGTATTCACAGCCAGACCAAAAACTTAAACATCAAATTCAATCACCCCAAAAACCACTTCCTCCGAATCGATTATAACTTAACCTCATAAATGTCAGTATGTGTCCATCAAAACGGTTTTATTGTGTTTGGAAAATTCAAAATCCCAAAACGAAATTCAACACCCAAACACTAAATACTGCTACTTTTGCTCTTTTCTGTATTATTATAATGGCAAACCGCTTAACAAACTAACAACGTTTAAATTGTAACAATATCTATAGGCACCGCACACACACACACACACAATCGAGTAACACAAGTGGATTTCGGTATTAACAAAATGATATTGTTTTAATTACTAAACAGGATGTTTTTGTATCAAAATGATGTACTAATTAGAAATGCAGTGCATTGAGGTACATTTTTAGTGGTGTGACCACAATAACCCCATGAATATTATACATATTTTAGTTTTTTTTTTTGTGATAATTATGTGATGTGCATCCTTGTGGACCGGGCCGAACTATTATTATGCCACTTTCAGGATGTTTTAAAATTTGTTGGCGAAAAAAATTAAATTGAGTTTTAATCTGTTAATTAATTTTGTGCATATAAATAGGTATTTGAATAAATTGAGTCTGTGTGTATCATGGACTATGTGTCACAAAAAAACTGTTAATTTTATCAAAAAGTTGTTAATTTAGAAAATCAATAATTGAATTTTGGTGTTGAATAATCAATTTATATTGAAAAAATAGTCTTTGTTAAGCGCGTTAGTCGGAAAATAGACTTTATTGAATTTTAATAGAATTCTAAAATTACATAGCGGTGTTCGGTGAGGTAATAGAGATTAATATTGAATTTTAGACTGTAAACTAATAAACAATCCTATTAAACTAATTAAATCGTTTGTATTCTTAGCCTTTAACAATTTGTTTTTAATTAATCATCGCACCCACTTAAGTTGACGCAAATGTCCGAGTTGAACCGGGCCTCAGCCATCTCGGTTACTTTTAAGGTGTGTCCAGTTATATTCAGCAAGTTGGTGAAGATTCTCTTTCACCAGTGTGTTGCACGTGCGTCGCGATCATGCTGTCCCGACCTTCAGGATTGGATTCGAAGGGTTTTCTACTCAAACCAATGCTCCTAGGTTACTTAGAATTCTAAGTAAAATTTTATAAATTTCAATTTTTAGGCGTTGCGTTGACATGGATTGATTTGTAATCTAATAACCTTCGTTGAGCTGCTTCAAGCCAAGGAACATAGAACGAGCAGCGAGTCGCCCAGACCACACAGACGTAGTCAAGCATCGGACTCACTAAGGACACATGCATTTTGGAAATTTTTCAGTAAAAAACAAGAATAAACAGAAGAGGCACTTGGTGGCTGCCCTGAGGTACATCTGAGACAACCATAAAATAATTCTATCGAACACTGCGAACAAAAGAAACATACTTTTGGTTATTAAATTCTTAACAAGTCAAAGCATATTTCCTGCACAAAAGACAGTGCTAACTAGAAAAAAGAGCTCAACTGACCCCTATTTTTCTTTCTGTAAGGCCTTGTAAAACAAATCATTTATCAGACGGTACTGCTGCTCAACAACGATGCAACATCCTTTAATTTGATTCTGAGGGCAAAAGGTTTGTATAGAAATAATTGAAGACATGTAACAGCATTTTCTTTTGCTGGTCAACAGCCGTAAATTGCCTTAAAAAATGGGCAAGTGAGAATATTGGTCCAGAATGATGTATAGGTAAACGATATGTAGAGGGAGGATTGTGGTAAGATCCTTTATTCAAAATTCTGTATGCCAAGATCCTCTATGTGAAACTACTTTATATCAAAATACTGTAAGTCAAAATACTGTAAAAGAAATATCGTTTTGATAATGTAAAAAGTGCGCTACCCCCTACCCCGCTACCCTCTACCCACTACCCTCTACCTTTTATTCGGTCCCCGCTACCGTCTACCCTTTACCCGCTACCCTATATCCTCTACCTGTTATCTCTACCCGCTGAATCTACCCCGCTTACCACCACCCTTTACTTACTAACCGCTTCTCTGCTACCTCGTTACCCGGTTTTCTTTTATTTTTTTCGAAACCTACTTACTTACTTGAAGAGGCGCTAGCTCTGAGCCGGAGCATTGGTGTCCATCCACTCTAAATGACCGAGCCATCTGAGTCTCTGGACCTTGACTCTTCTGGCTAGGTCCGAGTCATTGTACAACCCGTAAAGTTTGCTATTGAATCTTCTTCTCCATTCCGCATCAATGCACACATGGCCATAGCTGACCTAAGAACTTTCCTCTCGAAACATCATACAGCAAGACTGGGATGATGAAGGTGTTATATAGTTTCACTTAAGTTGATCGAGAAGGGCTCAGTTGCTTTCTTAGCCCAAAGAAACAGCGATTAGCAAACGTTTTTCTTCGTCTGATCTCGGCGCTAGTGTTATTGCCAGCATAAATAGCGGATCCAAGGAAGGTTAACTTCTCTACTACCTACGCGTCTATTGTGACATTTTGTCCGAGCCGTGGGTGATGGGTGTCCTTCCTCAAAGAAAGCATGTTCTTAATTTTGACCTCATTTACCGGTAAACCTTTTTGTCCGTTTCTGCCTAAATTCTCACAAAGGTGCCATTGACATCACGCTGTGTCTTACCCATTATATCAATATCATCGGCGTTCGCGGGAAGTTGAACAGACTTTTGGATGACAGTGCCTCTGGTGTTGACGGTGGAGTTTTGCATTATCTTCTCAAGAACGATGTTAAAGAAATCGCATGACAGTGCATCGCCTCGTCTGATGAATCCTTTTTTGACATCGAAAGATTCCGTAAGCTCGTTGCCAAACTCGAAACTTTTTCATTGCAATCGTCTATTCAGATATTTAAAAATCGTTTGTGAAAGACGAATGAACGATATCGAAGTGATCTTACGAGGGTTTCGTTTTCAGCTCTGTGTACGGAACCCTAAAAGTACCATAACTCTTAATTTATTACTCCCCAGCATCGAATAGATCAAACAAAATGTATGTGAATCCAAAGGTTATGTTAACGAACAATCAAATTGTACCCTAGGCAAAAATAATATTCCTAAAACATCGTTCAAAGAACTAAATATACCCTAATGACTTCAAATTGTCTTTAAATGCCAATAAATCTGAATTAGCTTAAGGATTAAATCTTAAAACTTTATACCCAACAAAAAAAATGTACAACCTTCATACTTTTGAAACATTTGTCTGGGGCTATAAAAATAAGAAACCTTAGCCCTTGTCCTCTAAAGCAGATTGATGTCATATGAAAAAATAGACAAAAACAACTCGAGCTAAAAATGTGAGTTCCAAAAATAAAAGAAAACCAAAACTTCTCAATTTGATAGTAACATGATACAAATGTCAATAAAAATAAAAATCCCAGACACATTTAAAACGAATAAGTCCCTTAAGTCCATTTCACTTGCACAGAGATTTTCTAAGACCTTATCCAGCCTCATACTTCTGTTTCGTTCTTATATTTTTAGGTGCCCTTCAAGCCAACCATAAAACTTGGACGACCTTAATACGAGCGAATTTCTACACCTCCACAACACGGTTTGTTCTGTATTCCATAGAGTTACCTCTCCCTCGGAGTCGTCCAAATATTGTCCTAATGGCTTTTAATATTCAACAATGGAAACAAAATGAAACAAAGCCAAACCAAAGGCCCAAAGCAACTCCTGCAACCACACAACCCACATAACCGCACAACCAAAATAAGTTATGAACTTCAAAATAGATTTGAATATATTGTCCTCTTAAGTATACTCGTGCAACAACGCGCCAACCAATGTTCGTTCCTTGAGAAACTTTTTGCTAAAAATAATAAATTACAGCGGCGGAGAGTGTATGAGAATTTGAGAATGTGGGAAATTTTATGTCACTGGGATGGGCAGGGAAATTCAAGTCCATGTAGGAGTTGAGAGCGGGGGAATACAAGGATAACCGGAATGCAACAATAAGCTCGCCTGTTTCCATTTCAAAAGCCAACAGTATTGGACGTTAAAAGGTAAAGGACATTTTCTTAATGCAAGACTTTATATGTGTCACGGAAACAATCGTCATGGTCGACAAAGTCGATGCAACACATTCAGGGAAACTTTGTGACCAAACAGATCTCAGAATGCTAGAAATTTGTCTTTGCTTTTCTTAAATCAATAAAAGTGTATTGGCTCTACCTTCTGCTGAAAAAGGTCCTTCAAATGTTGCTGAACTGTAATTTGAATCGTGCAATGTTGTCCCACCTTTAAGAACCCAAAAATGGCTTACATCAAATTGGCTTCAAATGTATTGCTTTAATATTTTTGATTTTCCCGAAAAATGTTATGTGCGTCCTTCTTTGTAAAGGCGACAGACCCGTCTACGACCAAATCCAACTTAAATTCATTCAAGCATCAATTTGACGAAGGTAAGGAAGTCAAGAGGTCGGATCACATAAATTTCAAAAAAGTAGGAGTAAGAGTTTTGTGTGTTTGAATTTGGACACATTTTTTCACTTTATGGATTCTATTTTGGGACTTTGTTAAGGACGACGACGAGAGGTTGTATGTGTTTTGGTTTGTCTTTATCAAATAAAACAACCAAAAGGTAGGAATAAAAAAATATAATCAATTCGTAGACAAGCTTTGAGATTTATTTTCGTCGCACGAAACAAATTTAAAGTGTTCAACTTTGTGTCGACTAAACATTTTGGAATTAGTTACAATTCCGATGATTGAAAAAAAAGGAAAATCTTGGAAAAAAATGAATGGCTCAAGAGAAATCAAAAGAAACTAACATCTTTATTTTCTTGACTTGTTGCGAAATCCGAACAGTGTATACGAAGTATCAGCAAATGGAGCAATATTTTTTTTCCTATCTACAGGGTGTTAATATGTTTTAATTTTTCTATTGAATTATTGAGACTAATTTGATGTGACAAAATGGCAGAAACAGAATAGCTTCTTTCGTTATTGCTTTAAGCTCAAGCTCTATCCAGCTGTAAACATCCGAAAAAAGCAATGGGAGCAATGAAAATGAATGAAGATAGCGAAGACAAGTTCCAGAAGCTTCTTGGACAGTATATTTAAGCAATGTTTTTGCTATGAAATTAAAATAATTGTACTTGCCGATTGTTATGACAAACTAAAAATGGATGAAATCTAAGGCGAATTGGTTTCGCAGGGACGTGACGCGAGACGTTAACGGAGCAAAGCAAGTTCCCAAAAACCACTCTCCAGTCGCTTGTAAAATTACCTGGACCATCAAAAAAAAGAGTAAAAATGTACTTAATGGCAACCTTTTCATACCAGCTAAAACTCCAAAAGTATCTCGCTTATCTCCCCCCTCGGGATCGCTTGCGCATTTTTTCAAGGGAGGTCCATGCCTAGGTTGTGGGCTGCCTTTACTCAACTAGTTCCTCTTGGTTCTTTGTTTTCAGAATCTACCAAATATTATCAGATACGTTCTTCTTCTACCAGCATCTTCAGAATGATGTTTTCCTGGCTGATTTCTCCAATACTCCTATTTATTACCTGACGGAAGGTTCCCAATGGGAATTTTCTATCTACTATACTCGAACACTGTTGGGTAGGCATCGTCTGTTGGCGAATCTTCGTATTGGCACGAAATACGAAAAGTTAACAATCTAGTGATCTACCCGTATTCGGCGAGGAACTGTCTGACGTACTAGTAACTTTTTTTTACACTATCAGACTTGGTCGAAGTGAGCTTATAGCAGACTCTGTCTAGCAACCCATGGTTTGCCAACACATAATCTGTGTTATACCAACGGCTCATCACTAAGTGCGGTTTTAGTTGTTAGTAGGCAAACACTAAAAGAAACAAACACACCAGCAAAACAACAACAAAAAAATAACAAAGAAATTAAAAAAATATGAAAACACAACAAAAAACTTTAAAGTGCGTGGAACACTTACGATTTCGATTAGCCTAGCAGTCCAGCGCTCTCTGCGTCTGTTATGTGAGCACTTTTGTTTCCAAATGAACTGCCTTAAACCCGGGTCCTGTTCAGCATAATTTGGACAACGGTGATCTTGTCCTGAAAATCTTGGAATCGAAACTCGAAGCATGTCGCAGAATAGTATAATCACTACTCAATAAAGACACAAAAGTTGTAGATTGTAAGATGAGACTTGCATCACCTCCACTAGGTAAGTGAGAAAGTATTGGGAGCATATTGAATTTTGTAGAAGCTTAAAATTAAGAAAAGCAGAACTTCCCGACCTTTTTTTGGGTTTATTTTTAAGTAACATTCAGAAGGTCACCAGGACTCGTGGTGAGCAACAAAAAGTCATGACTAAAATAGAATTGTGTTAGACAAAATTTTACTAGCTCAAAAATTCATATTGCATGTTGCTCCAGCAAACATCCTCTGATGTAAATGTCACAAATATTTTCCCCAATTATAGACAAAAAAAAATCAATCCTCGAAGAATAAGAACACTCTGTCAATGCTATAAGCTTTCTCAAAAGTAAGTTTTTCTCAAGGATGCCATAAGATCTACTTACAACTTGAATGAAATTCCCCTGAGGAATTTTATGTGATTGTTGGTTTTCCAAAAGAGCAATTCTGACTTAAAACTTTCTCTCAAATATAAAAAATGAAAAAAAGGACATTGATGTGTTACGTTACGTCTCAAATACAAAAATATGTTCTTTCTACTGTTTCATATGTGCAAGTGCATTCTGCATCCACTTTTAGTTCTAGTATACTATGTGTTTGTTATTCTTTTGTTGTATTTTGTTTATTTTTTTCCGAAGTTTAACGAAGAAGAGTGCCCATCGAAATAAAAGCAAGATACATTTTTTGGTTTGGTAGAAAAAATGTACATCCTTTCTATCAAAGCGAAACCAAATCGGTTATCTCTTTCTTAGTATTGGTTTTTGTTGTTGATGATTGTTTAAGTGAAAAGTTTTGCAAAGAGCAATTGAATAGGTCAAAAGGACGTTTTTTTCATTGACATGAAAAAAATCCTCTTAAGAGATTGTTGTGTGTTGTTAAGTTGATTAATTTGAACATTCTTGCTATGGGTATTCTCTTGCGGACAATTGGAGAATTATTGAAACAAAAGACTTTAAAGCTTTGGTAATTTTAAGGAATGTTTGTGTTTGTTGGATATTGAGCCATGGAGAAAAAGAGTATTTGTGGTAGGAACTAGTGGACCTCATTGGCTATCAGTTGTTGAAAAAAACTGTTCGACCTACAATTTACATGGAATTCAGTAAAGTAAGCAGTGGAACTTCAACCAAATTCAACAATAAGCTTACCTTCAATGGTTCCAAGAGCCAATGCAAAGGTAAGCATCGCTTTTACGCTTCCTAGTTCCTTTTAAGAAAATATCAAGAAGGAACAAGCAGTTACCTTCTGACTTTATTTCCCAAATTGAATGGGAATCATCATGACTCCTTGTTGAGCTTTTCTTGAACGTTCAACTAACAACAAGGACCATTACTTTCGGGTTTTTGATGGCGTTATAATAAAAAAGGGTTCTTCTACCTATCTGTGAAAACAAAATAACTCCATCCCTAAACTGTGATAACAATGGAGTCAACGAAACATACATCTTTGATCATTTTCTCAAAGTGCAGAGGTCTTGACTTTTCTTCAGGTATCAATAATCAGACTTGTCCTCTTTGTTGAAAGGACTCTTTAAATATTTCTGAGCAAAAGAGATTCCATGAAATCCATGAAAAATCAATTGACGAAAGAAGGCTTATTAAACAAGGATAACACCCAGGGAAGACTGAAAAATCTATTATACCAAACAAGAAAGCGGCTCACGCGACGATTACATAATAGAAGCAATCCTGTGACATCAGAAGTATCATCGACACGTTATCGTCCTAGATCCGTGGTTATTGTGTTATAATTTATTCATAAGGACTTGTTAGACAAACCGTTACACATCATGAAATGATATGCAGCGACGTGGAAATGTGAACACACACATCGCAACGCAACACATCGCTTAGTTTAAGCTTAACTGAACAATTAATTAATTAATTAACACTTTGCGAAAAGTGTCATAATGTTTGTTATTTGAGTGTGTTTGGGAAGTCCTGAAAGGGTGGCGACAACGCGACTAGGACGCGACTTGTGGCGCATGTAAGGACGAAGCACAGGTAAACCGACTATTTTAGAAGTAGACGAGAGATATTTGATTTATAATCATGTTAGAGTCTTCCAAATGAATGTGGTAATACTTTTTTTGTGGTGGCGGGGGAATTTTTGATTTATGCCACAATTACAAAACTTCGTCATGTTTTTGTGCAAATATTATGAATCAGGATGGAGGAATTGAATTGCTAATAAATTCAATAGGAAACACGTTGCCAAGATGGCTCTACTCAAGCTGAAACAAAGTTGTTTGTTTAGCAAACTTGAATTATTTAGAGTGTTTATTGGAATGCTCGCTTATCTGTTTAATTCTGTTTTGTGGGAGGGGGACAGAAGAGGAATTGATTGAACTGTTTGAAGGTTTAAAAGAAAATTGTAATCTGTCATTATTGTCGAATGCGGAGTTACATAAGATATTCATAGAAAAGTATCTAAAGCTGACAAAGCGGATCCTTGTGGTACACGACTTTCTAGACTTTGATTCTTGTAAAACGACTTTACTTCTATCAAAACCAAGAGAAATTGAATATTGGCAAACTATAAGTTTAAAATTTGCAAGATTTTTGGTTTAAGGATCAAAACAAATCATCCTCACCCCTTCCCAAAACTTTTTACCAACCTTTCAACATGAAAAAACACTCACCAACTTATGCACATTATTCCTCGTTCTCACCTGCTGGAAATCGAAAAAAAGGATCCCAAACTTCCAGTTCCCAGTTGTATTTTTAATTATCGGATTAGGGTATATCTATTTTATTGAATTTCTTTGTTAGCAACACAAGTACACAAAAAACGAGAAACCAATGAACTAGGCGCACAAAACAAAAAGCCAAACAAAATACCAAACGGACCCATTAATACTTGTTATAGAGTGCTCTTGTCCAGCTAAAAGACTTAAATTAAAACAAAAACAAACAAAACTTGCTTAAAAAATACATTCACAAGCCAAAGAGAGAGAGAGAACTCCGAGAACTGAAAGCGATTAAGCCGTCAGATAAAACGAACAAGTTACGAGCCTTGCAAAAAGGATTCCCTGGACACCAATATACAATTATACTAAGTATGGTTGTGGTGGGTTGTAGAGGAGAGGGGCTACTGAGCGAGAACAAACAGACCTGGTCCCATTAAACAACCTGGGTGATAGTTATATCTGTGGTCCTTATGAAAAGGGGGAAGGGGTTATTTTCGACCAAAAAATCCAGCTTGGGAACAAAAACACTCTTAATGACTCCACTCATATATATCCCCACCTGGTTGAGAAAAACACACGGAACTGGTTAAGGGGTCAGAGTAATATACACCAGACAAAAAATAAGGATTGCCCAGTATATGGCTGCTACATCTACAGGATTAGCATACAAGGGCCAGCAGCTTAAGTTCAACAAACACAAAACTCACATATCGTTTGTTGGATAATCTCGCAGTGAAGGCATGGGGGATGGGATTGCGAACAGTCGTCTGGAAGTGGATACAAATTGTGGCAGTAGCATTTACAGAGAATCGATTGAATGAAGCTCCTTCTTGGTTAAACTCGATCCACTGTACTGACGGCCGCTTAACCAAATGCTCACATAAAAGGTGGTGGACGTTAGAGGTCCGACGACGACACAAAAAAGTTAAGGCTGTGATTTTAAATAATTGTAATGGAGATTGCCTAATGGACAGTCCCTCTAGTAGTGGATGGAGTGTTGGTTATACGCTTACCATAAAAGAGACAAAACTTTATTTTTTGGGTAGTGAAATTTATACTTCCCCCTTGACTACTGGGTGGACATTATTTGCTGTTTTTGTTGGGGAGGGGGGAAGGTACTTTCTCGCTCTTCAATAGAGTATGAGGCAATAATAGGGCAGTAAACGAATTTCTATTACCCCGTTCACTTATTTTGAAGATATGGAATCTTTTTGTTAGTTTCAAAGGGGTTAAGAAGGTAGACGGTTTATAACTATAGGTAATACGAAAATGAGATCTCGAAAATAAAGGTTTTAATGATTATAGCTGGCTAAATGATGTAGAATAATTTAGGAAGATAGGGCAATCTTGGCATGTCCTTTGTAGAGCCATTACAATCAGTTAGATGTAGTGTGAGGTTAGTCTATTAGATTAAACGACTGATGATCTTTTAGTGAGGTTTGCAGTGTCCATTTTAAGGTCAAAATAAGGGACAACTTGAAGGACATTATGACACATCTTACTGATATTGCAATTCTACAAAAATCAATTTCTAAACTCTGCTAGACTATGAAATTATATCCCTTGCGAAGTTTGATGGCAATTTGGCTTCCGTCGCTGTTTCTTCTTTAGCCGCATCCGGACCCTCAGTCGCATTAGTTAAGTGCATTCTCTTTTTCCTTGATTTTTTTTTCATTCAACGCCAAAACACTTTGCTATAAAAAAAAAGTGTAAACTTCTTAATGGATACCTCTGCACCAGCACTGCTGCCATCATCATTATTATAGTTGACGACGAAGCGACGATGAGGACGTTGAAGACGACGACACCATTTTGAGGCGACAAGAAAGAAAAGAAGAAAGGGATATAATAATAAATATAAAGTAGGTATAAGAAAAAACAAAACAAAAAAATATACATAACACGTTTATGGCGCCACTACGGGCAGAGTCCAGTTCTAACATAAGATTATAGGCGATAAACATTGTTTACGTCGGTCATTTTCTAGCCAAAAAGGATATCCTCTTTCGCAAAATGTTACTGCTGTACGATGGTTATTCAGGTTAGTGTTTGGCCTTTTAGGGTTTTGAACGTTTTAATTTTCTTTTTCTCATTCGACTTGAGAACCCCTTCATTATGGTTATCAAAGTTAACGAGGTGTCTTGGTACACTAACTTTGAGGTAAAATTGCATTTGGAGATGTTAACAGTTCATCGAAAAACGTCAATATCTGATCGGAATTTTGACTCAAATCGACTTGTGAGGTTTTCTCGCTCAAATCTGCAAGCACATCGGAAGTTTTCAGTTTTATGGTGGTCGACTATTTCCCGAACATATTCTTAGAGACATGTTAAAATAAAGGAAATGTAAACGGAAATTGTAACATAAAATTTTAGGTGTTGTCGGATTACGTGAAATTCATTTAGTTTTAAGACTTTCGGAATGATTGGACATTAAAAGCTTTTCAAAGCGTCTAGTTGAAATGTTGAAATTGTAATCAAGATCGAAGAAAACGATTTTGATTTCAATGCAATGTAGTCAATTAAGGGGAAAGCGGAAACCTAACTTTGTTCTGATTTCCTAGTAAGTAATTGATGAAAAGAACTCTCAAACATGTTTCACGGTCTAAAATATGCATATGCCTAGATCGAAAATTCCACCTCGTCAGATCTCGAAACAATTCGATTACCAACGACTTTCGATTGATTTGAAGGGCGTTTATGAAGGATAAACAAGGACGACCTATTCAGAAAATTATCTGGCTCTGGCAATTACGTCAACTTTTCCGCTTAGATGAGGGTTGGGAACTCACGCTATTGTAGCACCACTGGCCGTCAGGCAATATTTGACATCGTTCTTTGAGATATCATACAGAGGTCAATATAGGCTCAACGCAAGAAGTCCATTAAGTAAGCGATGAAGGGTCTAATGGTCAATTAGGGCAAATCAAAGTATTTGTGCGGTGTTATCCTCAAAGGATATATGTGTATATATATTTTTGTTTATAGCAAGAACTTTGACTTTTTTCACGCCGCTTTCAGTCGTTTGTGAGTAACAGCACTCAGCAGATCATTTTTGGAGCTAATTGTTAATAAATATTATTGTTTTCATTGAAGGTTCCCCCACCAATAGCAAGGGCATTTAATGATAGTCCGTCTGCGTCTTTTAAAATATCTGCTGTTTCGGGCGCCACCAAGGACCGCACACACGGCAAAATTACTGCTTTATGAGGCCAAAAAGCGGTTTATCAAAATAAAGATAGAGTCTAAATAAGCTTGTATTTTTTTAGTCAGATGGTCTAGGAATCACAAAGAGCCTCTGTTATGTTCAAAATAAAAGACTGCGAGAGTCCGGCAAATGAGCGAAGTGATAGTACGGTTAATTGCTCTCTAAAACGTCAACGAAACATCACGCATTTTTATTTCAATCTCGTGTTAAAATACAAACAGTGATCAAGAATATGAAATCTACAGGTATGTACATTTAATAAAGACCGTTTAATAAAAAACAATGTGATGGTAAGTATTAAAATATTATATTGCGGTTCTAGACATTTTTTTCTTTAAAATTCATGTTTACTTAGACTTACAAAAAAGTTCCGCTAGGTACCGCTTTCTGTCCTTGATATTTGCATTAAGTCGTTTGTTGACCGTTATTATTGTGATTTTTGAGAACTCAAACCAACTCATTGTGATACTATCTTCTTTT
This sequence comes from Sphaerophoria taeniata, assembly GCA_943590905.1. Taxonomy (NCBI): domain Eukaryota; kingdom Metazoa; phylum Arthropoda; class Insecta; order Diptera; family Syrphidae; genus Sphaerophoria; species Sphaerophoria taeniata. The sequence goes on from OX016541.1 coordinate 140,010,650, forward strand.
ATTGACAGGTAGTCGGAGTGATCCAAGTCACTCGAAATATATATATATACATTAGGGTGGTTCTTATTTGCTTATTTTTTCGAAAATTAATGAAGACATCATCTAGTTTTTTCAGATTTTTATCTATACCCCTTACTGGCCCTGTATCGAAGTGAAATTCTAATACTTCACAAATTTCATAAGTGTTTTAATTTCCTTGTATAAAAAATCAGGGGAATTAAAACACACATTTTTTGGTATGCAGCATTATTAAGACATTGCATATAAACGTGTTGACGAAATTTCCAAAAAATTGGTTGAGCCGTTTTTGAGAAATCTAGAAAAGAGTGTTATAAACCCAAAAGGTACTACAAAAATGGATCTCTTTTCCGTTTTTTTTTTTGTTATTGAAGAATATATTTTAAAGAGAATCTTGGAATGCAATATCACTAAGGATAATGTTTAGTATAATTGTGCAAAATTTTAACAAAATCGGTAAAGCCGAAATGGAGATATACGGGAATAATCAAAAAATCAGCCGCAAAGTCCCTAGTATTAGAATTTCACTTCGATTCAGGGCCAGTAAAGGGTATAGATAAAAATCTGAAAAAAATTAGATGATTTTTTTTATTTATTTGCAGATGATTGATAATTAACTATTTCTATTTTCATAAGTACCACTAATAAATTATTGTTTAGTGAAATATGATTATTTTTTTTTTACTTTTAATAAATTCATATATTTTTTTAAATTAAGTTAACCGTTCTATTTGTTTTAAGTGTACCGTGTGTCCATTCATTATTTTTGATAATGTATCGGTCAGGAATAAAAATCAGAAATAAAAACAATTTTCCATGTCTATGATTTTTGGCCTCCTAAAGTAGTCATTTTGCCGTGTGTGGACCGTATTATTACTTGCTGATCGACCAGACTTCAAGCCTGTTTCAGTGCTAAGAGAGGACATTACAAAACCAGCTTTTTCACAAGGGTTACTGTCTACTGTTTTTCTCATCACGTTTATATCTACACACCCAGACCTATAGAAAACCCCGGCAAGCGAAAAGCACATCATACAATAACTTTTTTTGCGATGCCGTTAAATGGAAAACATGTTTGATACTTGCATGCCTAAGAAATATGCCTATATTAAGATACGGCCTTGCAAAAAACACAAAAAGTAGGAAAGAAAAATTCAACGGAACCATTTTTTATCAAAAGAGATTTCCTTCGGTATTAAAGCGATTCAGAAGATCGAAGGGACCAAACCAGGAATATGTGCAGGCTCATCTACTCGGTACCACGTTTACTTTTTTTTACAAATATTAAATTAAACAAAAAGTATACTTTTCTATACAAAACCTTACCCCATCATTATTGAAAATTGATAAAAAAAAACTGTTTTAACCTTTTGAAAGGGAATGTTGAAACCTTTTCTAATCCGATGCATTTCTTGATAAGAACTTTGGAAAAAAGATAAGATAAAAAATATGAGACCCTGCTGTCCAAAGGCTGCCAAGGTACTTCAGAATTCGAGGATAATCCCCTAAATATTTTTGTAGAACATAGGTAAGTTACAAGTAAAATAATGGAATGCCAAATCCCGATAAAGCGCCCTCTATCCCCGGGAAAATCAAAGTGCCCTGAGTTTGAGCCAATTATATCTCATAACAATAAACCAAAAATTTTTTTTAAAAATGTACAAGTATACGAAAATTTTCTTTGCCACATTTTGCCAATTTTTAATGATAATACATATTTTAAAATTATTATCAAGTTCAACTTTTATCAATTATGTAACATCCAATGGCTCTCAGGCTATAAATAAAAGCCATCTTTTGTGGCTCAAACTTAGGAGCAGCAAATTAAAACAATTCCTAAAAGTATGCATTGCGCTCACACATTCGGATTTGAATGAATTTAGTACACAGTCTTGAACTTGGATAGTTGCTGTTTACTGCTGGTTCTTTAATTTAATTGAAAGTAAACTACTTGTGAATATCAAAACTAAGTTAAAGTTCTCATAAATCAAACATGAAGGTATCAACCCAAAAAATTCATTACCCAACTCATAAAACAAAATTATACGTCATCTCTCTTAAAAGTAGGTACACGATTGAAAAATAATATCGTTTAAACTTCGTCCTTGTTCGCTCCAAAAGACTCGTAAGCATATTGTGAGCAAAGCATTTCATTTTGTCTTTATCCCCTAAATAATAATGACGAACATAGAGTACCCCCTCCTCTTTGCCTTCCCCAAAAAAGCCATAAAAACGGTCAGCATAAACTAAAAAATTACAAAGGACGAAAAGTTAAAACCGATTTCAATTTCGACATCTTTACAGCACAACATCAAGGCATCCCATTGTTTGCACTTTCATGTTGACAAACACGAAAACCCATAAATTCCGATCATGAGGAATAATTCAAAAGTAAAAGTTTTCACAAGACAACAAATGCTTTATTTTTTTAGTTCATTGCATTTCACTCTGAAATTTATCAGACCGACCATTTTCACGAGCCAGCGACAATGACAAGGTTTTATAGTGAATGTTGCACATAATTAAGAGGTGCTCGTTGTCAAGATCCACTTGGACCTAGATGCTTCACATCTCAGCTGCAACACCTGAATTGAAATGTCCTATGTCCCTGTAACCGTGCAGTTGCGTTGAAGCTAAGGACACCACAAGTGTTTCAAAGGCTAAGCCAACATTGTAAAAGTCTATATCCCTTTTTTATATCCCTCTTTTGAATAGTTTTTTAAGAATGACTATACGCCCGCTTTTATGGCAAATAAACATTATTTCTCTTCTTCTTGAGCAATAGTAAAAGTCTCCTCTGTTTATGGCCTTTTGTGTCCTGACAAAGTGTAAGAAAAAAGCCACAAATACAAACTACAAAAAATTACAGCATTTTAAGGATAAGAAAGGACAACGAAGAAAACGATGATGGCATGAGAATTGTTAAGTTTCATATTTTGTAGTCTTGGAAACTTTTTTTTTTTTGTATTCATTCGTGGACCCCTTCTTTTCTCAAGCTGATCCTCCTTTTTATCCATCACCCTTTCCATTCGTTTTGTTTCTTTTTTTTTTACGACAGCGACGATGACAATGATGAGGATGACAAGGAAAATGCTAGCGACATTGATGGTGGTTTTAGTCGTCGTCTTCGTCGTCGGTGTAGCGCGGCTTAGTCGAATTGAGGGCAGTGACAGAAAAAAGGGGGCAATGATGATATGGCCATTGCTAAGTGGTTTTCTGGTTGAATGCAGTGTCGTCAAGCGATTTTATATCCCTGTGACGAGAGAATCCAACAAAAAGCGTTTTGACGATTTTTTCCTTGCGGCCATTTGCAATCCCTCCGCAAAACAAAGAAAATTCCTTTTTATCTATAAATATAAATATTTTATACGTAAATTTTTTATGGAATGCATTTCTATCTAATATCTTTACATTTAAATAAAAATTGTGGATATTTAGAGGAATGTGTCGAACGTGCTTCGCAAGCTAAGTTCAAAGGAATTCGATTATTTTAGAGTCTAAGAAACATTGAGCACTTTTCTATTTTGAGTGTCTTCACAAATTCACCAGCTTTCCATATATCTCTGATCTACTTTTCCTTTACCATTTTTACTGCCATCTAATATGAAAATAAAATCATCACTCCCATATGAAAAGAGCTTTTCATAACAACCTTGACTAAAACTTGACTCAATCAATCTTCATAAAAAATAAAACTTCCAAACATCAAACGCATCTCAATGCATCATTGTCGAAGTTTTCATAAAATGCATAAAAGTATTTTTCACCCTCGTTCGTGTATCCTTTTGCTGTGCCAAAGCTCATCATTCAATGTCGCTAAGGAAACACTCCGACATGGGTGAACCGTTTCAATTGAGTTCATTTTTTGACACACATCAAAAGATAGCTATCTCCTTGTGACGAAGATGAGAGCAGGTTGCTCTGACATCATTTAGTTCCACTTAACATCATAAACATCTTTTACCTACGACGACATTGGTCCATCAGTCATATTCATAATTTGTAACTACCTCGAGCTTGATACCAATTTGAGGTTATTTTCAATTTTCAAAACACTCACCTGCATCTTATGTGTGTATTCTGTGATGTTGTGTTGCTTGCAATGACTGTCGAAATATTTCAAAATTCTCTTGACAACCTAACAATCCTGACTATGAAAAAGTTTGACGTTGCTCAATTCCGTTCGATAAAAGTGTTAGACTAACATCATTGTTGCCACCGGAAATGACATAAAACAGGAGATTTCCAGACGGCACACAACAAAAAAGCAAACGCAGTCTTAAGAACTATACCATCTTCCCACAATTCATCACAGAATTCACACTTTCATCGTCGTCGTACCAGGCGTTGTCGTCTGTGTGTGTCGAAACACATCAACCATGCGGATTAGCTCCCATAAAACATCAATCGTAATTTAACGATAAAAAGGAGTGAGACCTTTAAGATGATCTATGGATGCGAACATCCTTTGCTTTTGAGGATATTGTCGTTTTATCGGAAGGGAATAGTTTTTTTTTTGTCTGCTCTCAATTCAACACGTCACCATGTGGGACTAGGATTTTTTATCTGTCAAAGACATACAAAGTTACAATTTTTATGATCATTGAATCCATAGAAAAGCAATAAAAGCCAACAGATAGAGAATGACGCATGATAGAAGAGTTCGCAAATGTTGTCGGCTTTCGGGAACGGGTAAAAATATTCGAAATTTAAGACAGACAAACTAATGGTGAAATACGAAGTGTCTCGTAAAATGCAAATAAAAAATACAGACTTTTCGACTTTGTTTATGTTTTTTTCAGGAACTGTTTAAAAATATTTTTGAAAAATGCAACAAACATTTCAAATATATCAAAATAACATGTTGTTTTGCCAACAAATAAGGTAGTTATTTCTGGCTAAAGAGCTCGTGTGATCATTGTCCACCTATAATTTTTGTAGTTTGTTTAAGTAGATGCGATCAAGCGAGCAGAATAGCGGAAGATTAACCCATATTCAGTGAAATAAGTGGAAAATGCGAAAAATTATATAAGCGTTTACTAACTTATTCCACCGTGGACGGTGGTTAAACGAATTAAATATAAAAAAAATGTGAAAAAACTGCTTCTCTAACAGTTCATTAGATGGCGCCACTATGGATTGCCGTATAAAGCAAATGTCCAAAGTATCAACAGCAACAAATATTCCCAAATGGAATTTTTTGTTAACATCACTTTACCATTCCGAGAACAATATTATTTTTATTAATGAAAAATGTTAAAGTTTGTTTTTGTGTTATTTAACACTGCTGTTAGGCTGCGTCCGTGTTAAACTATAAATTAACTAGTAAATGGAATAAGAGTGGAATAGGCGTTTGTTTTATTAATATGTCTGTTAGAGATTTAGACAGTCAGATTATTATCACTGCAGATTTAACATACATGATCTATGCCCTCCATGGGGTAAGCCTTGACGTGGCGGAGCGGCTTACGGTAACTACTACTGCGATGCTTAGAGCTATGCGATCGCGAAACTTGTTTTCGCAGCAGGGCCTCCCATGGTCGACAGGTCGAAGCGGAGTAGGCTGTTACTACTAATTACCCCACAACGAAGGAGTGTTCCCACCAAGGCACTTCCCACGAGGGACGGCAGCGAATGAATTTCTTTTTGGAATGAACGGTGGCGTCCTCAGTTCCAGTTAGGTCGAACTACTTGGTGAACACCTTTACGGGCTACTTCGACATATTTGAAGCTCAGGTCGTAAAAGGAGCGGTTTTTCCGGCTTTTGTACTTGGAGTCACATCAAGTACCTGGTACTCCAGGTTGGGGGTTGTACGTCGGGGTGACTTCCCGGCTACATAGAAAAAATCTAGTTACGAACCATCAACAGGCCTCGGAAACGGACGGATACACTGATGACGACCCAAGAAGACGTATAAAGGACAACGAATTTCGGATATGTACGTGGAATGTTAGGTCCCTTTGGATGCGGATTCGTCGTGGGAAGCAGACTCAGGCAAAAAGTCTTGAGCTTCAAATGCGTAAGCGAACGCATCACGACGATCCGAATCAAGGCTAAATTCGGCAACATTAGCTTAATATGCGCGCATGCCCCCACAGAAGAGAAAAAGAACGACACCAAAGACGAATTCTACGAGCTCCTCGACAAAACATGAGCAATGTCCTAGCTATGACATGAAAATTGTCCTCGGCGATTTTAACGCAAAGCTGGGAAAAGAAGGCATCTTTGGAAGAAAGTCGGAAAGCACAGCCTGCACGACACCACTTCCGACAACGGATTCAGGCTGATCGATTTTGCTGCGGGGCGAAATGTTGTGGTAGCAAGCACCTGGTTCCCACATCTCAACATCCGTAAAGGTACATGGAGATCTCCTGATCAATCAACCGTCAACCAGATTGATCACATTGCGATCGACGGGAGGCATTTTTCCAGCATTCAAGATGTTCGAACTTTCCGAGGAGCCAACACCGACTCGGACCACTACCTTGTCGTAGCCAAGGCAGTGCTACGAATATCCCGACAACGGCCAAAACAAAGAAATGCTGCAAGAAAATTCGACGTCGGACGGCTACAATCGCAAGAGATCGCCAGATCCTTCTCTGATCGAGTGACAAGTAACCTCTTAAGGAGTCCTATGCCGCCAACATCAAGTATCGAAGACCAGTGGCAACATTGCCAGAATGCAGTTAGAGATGCCGCCTCTAATGTGCTGGGTTTCACTCAGCCACCAAAACGAAACCCCGGGTTTGACGAAGAATGCAGGCAGGCCCATGCAGCCAAGCAGGAGGCATACAAAGCGGCGCTGCAAAGAAGGACAAGAGCTGCTCGTGAGCTCTACGAGCAAAAGAGGAGAGAAGAACGCCGGCTTCTCAGGAGAAAAAAGAGAGAGCATGAGAAGCGTCAGATCGAAGATGTTGAGAGAGCTTACAGCAGGAATGAAGTTCGGAGGTTTTATCGGAAGGTAAAACACCTGGCTCAAGGTCATCGAGCAAGAACCGATACCTGCAGAGACCAACAAGGGAACATCATAGTAGAACCACAGTCAGTGCTGGGGATTTAGAAAGACCACTTCTGTAGACTGTATAACGGCGACGACGAACAGAGCCCCGCCGTCAGACAGGAGCCTTTTATCATACACGATGACAGCCAACAATTCCGTTAACCCGACCTAGAAGAAGTGAAAACAGCAATATCATGGCTGAAAACCAACAAAGCCGCTGGAGCAGATGGTCTAGCTGCCGAGCTGTTCAAAGCCGCAGGCGACGAGCTAGATAGGAGCATGCACCAAATCATCTGTAAGATATGGTCGGAGGAATGCATGCCCGATGAATGGAACCTCAGCATTGTTTGCCCGATCCTGAAAAAGGGAGATCCTCTAAACTGTGCCAACTACAGAGGAATCAGTCTGCTTAACATTGCCTACAAGATCCTCTCTGCCGTAATATGTGAACGTCTGAAGCCTTTCGTCAACAATCTGATTGGTCCTTATCAATGTGGCTTCAGGCCAGGAAAGTCTACCATCGACCAAATTTTCACGTTGCGGCAGATCCTGGAAAAAACCTATGAAATGAAAATCGATACCCACCACCTCTTCATTGATTTTAAGGCCTCGTATGACAGCATCTACAGAGACGAACTGTATAAAGCTATGTCTAGCTTTGGCATCCCTGCCAAGCTCGTTCGCTTGTGCAAAATGACGATGGAGAACTCACGCTGCTCTATCAAGGTTTGCAATGAGCTTACGGAATCATTCGACGTCAAAAAAGGATTCAGACAAGGCGATGCACTGTCGTGCGATTTCTTTAACATCGTTCTTGAGAAGATAGTCCAAAACTCCACCGTCAACACCAGAGGCACTATCTTCTATAAATCTGTTCAACTTCTCGCGTACGCCGACGATATTGATATAATGGGAAGAATACAGCGTGATGTCAATGGCGCCTTTGTGAGGATTGAGACAGAAGCGGCAAAAATGGGTTTAGCGGTAAATGAGGGAAAAACGAAGTACATGCTGTCTTCGAGGAAGGACACCCAACATCGACGGCTCGGACAGAACGTCACACTAGACGCATACAACTTCGAGGTAGTTAAGGAGTTTGTCTACCTAGGCTCCGCTATTAACACGGACAATAACACCAGCGCTAAGATAAGACGAAGAATTACTCTTGCTAATCGCTGTTTCTTTGGGCTAAGAAAGCAACTGAGTGGAAAAGCCCTCTCTCGAGCAACTAAGGTTAAACTGTACAACACCCTCATCATCCCTGTCCTGCTGTATGGTGCAGAAGCATGGACCCTAACAAAATCGGATGAATGTGCCTTAGGCTGTTTCGAGAGGAAAATTCTTCGGGTCATCTTTGGCCCCGTGTGCATTGATGGGGAATGGAGAAGGAGATACAACAGCGAACTTTACGGGTTGTACAACGACGTGAACTTAGCCAGAAGGGTCAAGGTCCAGAGACTCAGATGGCTCGGTCATTTAGAGCGCATGGACACTAATGCTCCGGCCCGGAAAGTCTTCGACACTATTCCCGAGGGACGCAGAAGGAGAGGAAGACCGCGACTCAGGTGGCGCACACAAGTGGAAGAGGACCTCAATCAACTTGGAGTGCAAAACTGGAGACAGCTAGCTAGGGACCGAGCTGGCTGGCGGAGACTGTTGATTGAGGCCCAAGTCCACAACGGACTGTAGCGCCACCTTAAGTAAGTAAGTAAGATCTATGATAATATCGTCTCCAGAGTCGTCTTCCTAGAAAAGGGGTCAAATGTGTTGTCAGTAGGACTTTCCTCAAACACGGCTAAGGGACGGTACAGCTTAAATAATAATAACTGGGCAATGACGATAGTTTGTTCTTCTTTGAAATTAATAATCTCGGATCACGAACAACGGCTTTTTCACCCTTTTGTCATCTTGAAATATTGGATCCATCATTTTTTCGGATTTCGCTCTCCATCGTTTCCAGAGGTGCAGGGTGGTATCTAATTGTGGCTTGTTACAGGCGGATTGGTAGAACTTCCATGCCTGGTGCGGTGTTCGATCTCTATTGCATTTCTGGTTCACTAGAAATCTTTTTCACAGGCTGCTTTCTCTGGTCTCTGAAGGTTCCTTACTTCTTTCTAATCATCCTGCAGTAAACAGCCGATGTAGAAGAACAACTTTTAAGGTAGATGAGCCCAGATTTGAAGCAGTGCGAACCTTGGGTCAGTAGAAGCAATCGATAACAATATAGAAAAGGCAATGCACGGGCGGTTGTTCAAAGCCTACAGAAGGCTTTTTAAATCAGAATATTTTCCCACTTACGGATTTGAGACTTGGTATGAAACTGGAAAGCCTCAGTCAACAGTCGGGGTACATACATGGAAGAACTAGATGAAGGAGGCCCGGGAATCTGATCCAGGTTTTGGCGCAGATGTAGGCAGAAGCTTAGACCCCCAGGCTGACGATGATAATGATAATGATTAAACGTATTAAATTCATATTCGTGCGAACGCTTTTATGAGATGGCAACCTTGCTCAGTTTGCAGCATTCAATCTTTAGCTTGCATTCATTATTTAACCAAACGCTCCAACCTCTCTGTGACTTCGATCTAAGATGGTCATGGTGTTGGTAGTACATACTTTACCTCTACAAAGGCTGGTGATCAGATTTCAAAACTAAATCTTCCCTATCCATCGCGCTCTTTCGAAGACGATTGAAAGGCAGTCGTGTTGATTCTAAACTGAAAAGTGGATGAATTGTGTCTTCTGTGAACAGTCCGCCGATGTTGATACCGTTATTAAGGCGTATCCCGATCACGATCAGGCTTTCGATTTATTTTTTGGTTTCCAGCCGAGATTTTGCTCGCCGATCTCGCCTAGGTCTTATTGAACAAAGCACGAAACTTCTGTTACAGGTGTTCTGTGCCTTTTGACAAAAGCCTTAATTAAGAAAACACCTATAATTTGAGCTACAGCTTTTGAAGAGCCATGGTCGTAGTGGCTTATGCTCAACAAAAATTCTCTGAGTGCGTGTGAATAATTCAGGAGACCTACAATTTACGGTACGATACGGCTTAACAGATCCTTGGACAAAATAGACACAGTGCGGTGATCAGGGACGATACCCTAAGCGGCGGCGGGCGGATCGGTAGGTACAATGCCCCTGTTGGGATTGGCAGGTACTTAAACTCCTGGTGGGAGAAAGTTCCGATGATGAATGTTCGACTACGTTAGACTTAATTTGCCCTATATTACTAAATGGAAAGATAGGTACCTACTATTGTATCATTCGTTAGGAGTAGTAGAGCCGATTCTGGTAGGATAGTACAATTCTACTCATAATATTCTTCGAAAGGAGTGAGTGTGAATTGTATTAAAAAAAATCAAATTCTGAATTGGAAAAATATGTGACCTCGTTACAGGCTTGAGGAGTGGCAACGATGTTTGGTCTTTTTTCTTACGAGTGACTTTATCGTTGGATTGATTGATTGATTGATTGATTAAAACATGTCCTTCCTTCTCATACATTTTGCATCATCTGTTAAAACAATGTTGTAGGTCCAATGAGACAAAAAAATGTTATATGAATCTATTGAAAACTGAGCATTCTAGATATTATCATACATAACTTCTTCGCAATTGAAGAATTGAGTGAATCTACAATTTAACGCCGATTCCGAACGGCAAAGTTGAGAAGCACTTTACATGACAGATTGATACTCTTAGAAGTTTTGTCAGTTCTTCGCAAGAGGCAGTGAAAGATGAAATAAAAATTATGGGCATAAGTAGGACTCGAACCCATGACGTTTTGCTTAGCAGACAACGCATCACCATCATGACTTAATTAGCCGAGTTGGGTATTAATATCAACATCAACATTCCAAAAATCTCATACAAAAAATCTCATAGCATTTTTCTCTGAATATTCATTTGTCAAAGCTACTCTACTCAGACCCTTTCACAAACTTAAATGCATGGCAACCTTTTATCTCTAGCATCATTTTATCGTGTTTCACATAAATTAATTACCGCCCTGCTGCCGTGTGTAGTTGATGATGAGTTTTTTTTTTAATAAGTAACTTTTGTCGCCAACACTCTTAAACGGCATAATTATAAAATAATGTATAACGAGTATAACATGTTTAACTGTTTAACCTAGTATATCATTACCATGTTATGTAATTTTGATTGCACAGCTTTTCCACTTTAACTGGTGACGACACAGCGACGACGACTCTACGCGAAAAACGGTGAGAGATAGCTTTGCTTTCATTGTCCTGTCACGACAATAGGGCGGATATTCAACATGTGAATTGTTTTCATAATTCTTCTTTTTTTTGCAATGAAATGAATAACCTGGGGTAAGTGGCAGGACAAAACGTGGAGAAACAGCGCAATTATTAGCGTGACAATTGCCTAGCACAGGATTGTAGGACTTAACTATCTTTTGACACGTTTGTAATTTGCAACCTTGTCTAGTGTAAACGTTCGTTTAGCTTCAAAACACTGAGTAAATAACATGTTGGTGTGTGTTGACATTTATATAGTACAGACGCGTCCTTTTAGCTCGATTGCCCTAGAAATAATATTCAAAAAGGTAAACTGAGTGGCAACTATTTTTACAAGCCACTTTAGATCCATAAGTTAACGAAGTCAAACTTTCTTGCATTCTGCATTCTTTGCATCTCGCAAAATGACTCGAAGGCAAAAGCAACTCCATTTTATGATTTTTATAAAACCCGAAACTAGCAACCAACTTCTGACTTTTGAGTGACAATTTCCAGGCATCACTTCATCTTGATGGGCGCGGCGCTCACACAAACATGCCACATGCCATCCAATGATACTTCTGTCACATAAATTTTGAATATTTCTCCTGTAAGGATAGACTTCCTTGGGAGTGTGATTGTTTATCACTACTAGCTATCCTCATTCTTCTCGTCTCTCCAAAAAATGCACACCTCCTGCATCATCGTAAAAAACACAAACACACATTAAGTCAAAAAAGTTTAAGTCTTGAAAACTCAACATCTCAAAATGTAATCCCTTCGCTTCATCCTCGATTTATTTATATTGCTTTATCATATCGCGCGATAGTAACAAACGCTAAAACGTGTTAGTAATAATGCAGTCTACTGCATTTGTTTGCGTATATCCTTGCAGCTTGGGGCATTTAAGTCGCGTATTAGTTTAGTATTTCGTATATCTCTTGTGTGTCATGTTTTTTCACTGCGTTTAAAGGTGGAGTAGCGTGTGGCTGAAGCACAAACAGAAACAAGGACGAAAATTGCAGCAAAAACTGAGACAAGCATTCGGGAGTTCCTATCGCATCTGAAGACTGTTGCTAGTTTTGAATAGAAATTCGTTTGTGTTTTTCTGTTTTCTGAAACAGAAGTAAAGATAAAGGATGAAATTAAACTAAAACAAAAAGCCAACAAAACACATTTCGGGATATGTTGTTTTGTTCTTGAAGCAATGTGCTTGTGCATCTTGCAGATATGCAGAAAGCATCCTTTTTGTACATCTTCCATTTTTCATTGTTTTTGTTAGTTTGCACCTTAATGGCTTCCTGCATCCGTTGAACATTGTCTCACGTCAAGGCGTGTCGCCGAGCGTCATTGTCGTAGAATTTGGCGTTGTTTTTTTTTGTCTTGCGGAAAGACGCACGATGAGACGCTGGAAAATTTACGACTAAATTCGTTGCTGCGGGCTATTAACCATGGCTCGGTGAAAACAGAGAATACTGTAATGGTATTAAAGCGACTGCTTTCTTTCCTTGCCATGGCTGCATTCCATCGAGTAGCGTTGGCTGTAGAAAATGTTAAAGCTTGAAAAAAGGACAGGTAGTTACAGGACACTCCCTAAACAGAATATCGACACTAACATAGCATACCATACCATACCAACATACTAACTATGTTGAAAAAGTGATGCCAATCGCGAGAATATTAAGTTCGCTGAGTGACCAAATCCAGCCGAGTAAACACAGTAGAGTGTTGGCTTAGAAGACATTGATGATGCAACGTCACCTTAACCTATCTGCTTTTTTAGATGTAAGTGCAAAATAATTTGAAATTCCAAAAGAACTTAATGAAATTTCCTGCAATTTGCTTTGAATGACAGACAGATGAATGTGTGTGTGTTAACATTTGGCTTGAACCTTGGAGCGTGTAATATCCGCGTTTGAGACAGGGGAAGGACAGGAATGTTAGTTTCGCTTGTGTGATGATGACGGTTACGCCTGAAGGACTTGCACATTTTTCCTTTTTTTTCAAGAAAACAGGCACGCATGTTAATGCATTAATGTGGAAACAATTTAAATTACATACTTTTAATTCAAGTAAACGTCAAATCATTGTATGTGTTTTTGTTACATGAAACAAATGACTTGGTTCCTATTATTGGCTTTTTCTTAACTGTGCGGGCTTTCTCAAAGCCAAAACTTCTTCTTAACGAAAAAAGGTTTAAAACTGAATATGTATTGAGCAGTCTTGGCCAAACAAGTATAGCTCCTAAGAAAACAAAGGCCACTGATCAGAATAATACTATTTTTCGGGCCAATAGTTGAAATGTACTGTGAAAACCCACTTACCAAACCCTTTCACATTTTAATAATGTTCAACATCAAAAGCTTGTCTTACTTCTATTCAAACATACTTCGCAAATCCACAAAAGAATAAACAACAAAAATATAAAAAAGAAGAGAGTTGTCAACACAATTTAAGGTTCCAAAAGCGTTAGATTCACTTCAGTTCTTCAAAAACTTGACCCCTCGTAGTGCTGGGTGTCAACAAACTGGTCAGGTCATCCCTTTTTTTCTGTTGAATTATTTTGTAAACAGTTGGAGTATGAGTTGGAAAATTACCATTAAAAAAGGAAGTCTTAACCAACTGTGAAACTTTTTCTTTAAGTGGATGTTAAAAAGGGAATTTCCGGAAGTGTCTTTTTTTACACCAAGACTCTGGGACTGTTGTTGGGGATGAAACCAAAATCAACCCCAAAGTGTCAAATAGGATTTAAGAGAAAAAATAAAAAAAGTTAGAATATTGTTTTGTCCCCATCCCTACCACAAACCGAACCCAATCATATTCCTAAACCTAATGAGGGAATTGTATTGCTAAGTGAAAAACGAGTGAAGACTTAGATCCCAGTAAATAAGCCTATGGGGACAGTAAGGAATGCTAAAGGGTGAGTAAAAAATAAGCTTGAAAAATCATAACTCTTGTGCTTCAGCAATAACCTTGAACCAATTGATTATTTCAACCCAAAGAGCTTATTGGCGCCATTATTAAATGTGCTGTATCCACCCTCTGCATTAAAAATGTACGCAAAGGGTGGTACCGGTACGAAATAAAATTCGTCAACAAGAACTGGACTGAACCGGTTTACTCTGACCGTCCCGCAATTCATCGTAAGGAGTCTTAAGAACCGAGTTTAAATCAACCAGACGATCCTCAGGAACGTGGTAGAAAATGACTTGTGATGTTCCTTGTTATCAAAGGCTAGGGTATCCGCAGAGGATCCAGGGTCCAATGGAAAGGAAAGATAAATTTTTAAGTTTTGAAAGTAAAGGTTCACATTTAGGGCTTTCATTTGGCTTTCTCCGGCTTTGAACGGTCCTTCGACCGGCTCTCAACAAGATTTCTTTTGGTTCATCAATGGCTTTGAACCTGGTTTATCAAGGGCGTTTCCTCTAGCTTTCAACGGCGATCAACCGATGTTTCAATGGACATGTGATGTGAATTATATTTTGTTGAAATAATTTATGTTACTTTGGAATTATCATCATCTTATGAGTGATGTAGCTCATTTCCACTGAAATCGATGGTTGATCTCTCCACAGGATTTTACTCATATAAGTCCACGGTCTGCTGTGGTGAACCATCAGACCTTCAGACAGAGCCTTTCTTCTTTGAAGAGTATGCTGCCAATAACAGTAAACATAAGGGTTGAAAGGTATCTGGTTACGAACGCAAATTGTTTAGGGCCAGTGATTGCTGATGGTCCTAGTGCTAAGATTTAGTACCAGTGTAATGGAGCAATGGTAGCTCCACACAACGACGATAATAAAGAAAATTTTGCGAGACATGATGATTTCAAAGAAATCAATATTGAATCGGAATTCTCCGGATTTGACCGAGTTAAACGGTGAAGAGTATAGTGTAGGTACCTTCTTATATTCACCACTGCATCGCTTGAGAACATTCGCTGAAACCACCGGACCAAGTCAACTGCAGATTATGCGTTAAACGACATCTTTGTTACCAGTCTATATCCCATACGTTATTTCCGGAACTTTATTCACTTTTTGGACGACGCAATCCATCCTTGATCGGCAGAAGCCTAAAAATCAAATTCCGGTAAGCCTGATGAATTACAACAAACAGCTGTTATCACACTCTACAGGCCTAGACAGCAAAATTGTTTGAAAGTAATAATTCTTTTCTTTTACAACAGATTTAGTTCATCTAATTACTTCGTCCCCCCTTTAAATATGTAAAATTTTGTTGCACTTAAGGAACTACACCAAACCTAATACTTATGAAAAACATTGACAATCTTTTGTCAAAGTCAAAGTGCCACTACAAAGACCTAAGAGACTTATCATAACAATGATGGCCATACATTTTCTGAATGACCACAATTTCATATAAATACTCGACTTGTCTTACCAACTCCTGCCGCTGTGCAGTAAGTTATGCTAATGGTTGTTGCCTATTTTACGGCCAACTCTATAATTTTATTTTACGAACTCTGCTCCAGTATTATTATGTGTCAACTCTTGAACACTCAATCGTGGAAAACACCAAATAGCCATCCTGTTGTAGGACACCCAGTAGTGTGCTAGTCAACTACTCTTGCAAGGATACAAAACTTTTCCATCTGGTTTAACTTTTGAGTTAGTTCTTTTTTTTCTCAAAAGTCTTGAGAACGGTAGACATCGACAACATCGGTGATTTTGGTTTTTTCTTTTGAAACACTTTCAAGGAGTCAAATAATAAAGACAGAAAATAAAAATCCTAACACACACACAAACGGCTTGACCAATTGAGACAACCACACACAACTAGGCAATTTTTCAACCTCCACTTGGATTGGACTGTAAAAAAGATAAGAAAAAGAATTCAAAAAATTCAAAAGAAAAACGGCCAACGAATAAAAAAAAATCATAGTGAACATTTAGGTTGAAGAAGTAAATTTTTGTTGAGATTGCGGTTGTTACTGGAGTCTCAAAACTTTTTCATGTTCATTTAAGTTGAACTTTCAGTTTTTTTCCGCCCTGTTACCCTGTAAATGCAAATTGAGTAAACTGTTTGAAAGACTACAACGACGACAGACGAAGAAAGACAACAAGAAGAAAAAAAAGGACGAATTGCAAAGTAAAATAAAATTAAGAAGAGAAAATTGAGTCCGAGTTCTGGTTGGTTTGCCAAGGCCAACAGACCTATGAGAACCTCGGAGAATGATATATTGGGAGCGTAAAAAAAGTTTTGACAGCTAAGTTGGTGATTTAATTTTTTTTGTTTGCTAAAATAAAATTGTTTGTTTTTTTCTGTTTTTTATTTCAGGCGAAATTAAAACATCAAAAACCAAAATGAAACTATAGAGCTGGACGTTATCGTGGGAATTTTGGAGCGATGGAAGCATAGAGAAGAAGTAGTGTCATTTGAAATAATTCGAAAACTAAGTATTTGCAGTTGACTTTTTACGATTTCTTAAGATTGATGATTATGCGCTTTGAGATGACTTTTGCCAGGATGACTTCTTGACGAATGACAATTGAGATAGCTCTAAACACGATTTTTAGGACAAGCAAACCTAGTTTAAAAAACTATGTGCCACTGCGTAGCTTTTATTATGACTTCAGAACTTAAAAGTGTCCTCATAAAGAGGATTAGTTATAAAACAGCAGATTCGAAAATTTAATTTCTTTTCAACTTAGATTTTGACGTCTATTGAGATTGCTTGCTTTTGCATAATTTTTCAACAAAAACTTTAATATTAATATTTTTTAAGACTTTTTTTCACCTTCCTAATTCCTTCAAGCTGTCACGGTTTCCCTCATAACTGGATAGTGGAGAAAGTAGTGGTCTACATAAAAATATTTCGTGTCCTTAAACCCTTGCAACAAGTCAAATCAATCTGACACAGTGCCCCTATGCCAGCTCAATCGATTACACTTTCTAGTGCACTCAACAATAACTTAATGATATTTTCCTTAATCACACTCGAGTCATGACCTAATTTTCTCCTAATCCAATCCTGTCACTATTCCAATTATAATTTGAAGTGTTGAATGGAAAAGTTATGACATTTAATTACCTTCACTTCAAAAACGAGATTTTTTTGCGGTCAATTTAAAACTAACGAAAGCAAAACACATTGAACGAGAACAAACCAACGAAAAAAACTAATTGGAGTTGAAGAAATATTTTCCAATTGTTTCGTGTTTACTTCGAAGTTATTTCCTCCTTCTACTTAATCCTTAACTTTTTTTGCCATTTAGAATTGCTTCTTGGTGCCACAACATTTTTGTCCTCGCCATTAAACCTTTCACCGAACGTAATCACTTGCAATTAAAAGCGCAAACCCCATTTGTTCTCCATGACTACTATTTTCTATTTCTTTGACTTTGCCTTTGCTTTTGCTCAGCAAAACCAATTGAAAATTGAGGTCCTTCGGAATGGTGCCTTTCATGTAAGACTAAGACCGACTGCAAGTGTAATGGTACATGAATATAAGCCCGATATATCGTTTCGTTGTACTTTTGAAGAGAATAAGAGAAATATGCGGGCTTCATGTAGGAAAAGGTATGTGTTGTAGCTTTATGATGTTGTAATCGTTTGAACCTACATACCAACATATATAAAGCTGACTATAAGAAAAGGACTTTGTAAGCCATCAAACAATCTCGTTGGAAATTTATCAAAATGTCACCAGCATAGATTCACGCTCCTTTCGTTCCTTAAACTTCTTATAGAGACTCGACTCCGATACCTTCAAAGAGAAATTGGCTAGCTGAGGTGTAAACAAATATAGCTACAACGACTTACATGAAGGGTGGGATTTTTTTTTTGTTCTGGGCATTCCTTGTATTCTCTGTACAATATTTGCGGTATGGGTTTTTGAGGTCGGAGTTAAACTTGTTCATGTCGAGTTCTATAGTGGTACCGCTACCGCAGTAATTTGGAGCTTTAAGTGGCTCACTTTGGCCCGAGCGGAATACCACAGAACAGCTTACACACACTATACCCTTGCATTCACATATGTGATGTATAAAGTTGTTAAAGCGTATCCTAAATTCACGAACAAGGCAAAGTGACACATTAGGGTGGTAAAAATATTATATTCGTCTTACTGAAGGTAAAACAAGCTTCGTCAAAAAACGCGGTCCTGAAAACTATAGTCCATTATTGTCCCAGTTAACACCTTTCTCCGTTCTTCTGGCAAACTGTCAAAAAAAGGAACCAAAATGATAAGAAAAACTGATAAACCGAAAGAGGCAAGACCCAAAAAGTCTTTAGGTATTTTAAATTGTTGGTCTTTTGGTGCTTTGATTTTTGGGTAATTTAGTCTATTGTTTTCTTAGAGCCGTTTTTTTTCACTCAAAGTTGAAGTCAACTTGAGGATATTTTTGCTCAACTCTTGATTTTACATTTCTTCACTCAAAGTTGAACATTTCAACTTTCGATTTTCAACTCTCACGTTACTCAACTTCCGATTTTCTCAACTTCCGAAAAAAGTAGAAGTTGAGAGGCAAACTTGAGAGTTTTCTCTCAAATTCAAATTTTCAAAAAATGTTGATGCATATAGCATATCCCCTGTCAAAATTTCATTCTGAATAGAAATTATTTAGCCTAGAATTTTTTGGAAAAACTAGTATTTACCACTAGCAAGTCTACTGTACACACACACTGCACACAACAAATTCTCCTCCACCAAACTACCAATAAAAAAGAATCACAATGCTTGTTCTGGCCGCGGCTTAGGCATTACTCCCGAGTCCCGACATGCAAACATTTTTTGACATAAACTGAAATCGAAAGTTGAAACAAACGTAATTGTCAAAAATATCCCAGGGAAATTTTGAAAAAATTAGAGAATCCAACTTTTGAATTCAAACTCTCGAGTTGAGATTTAAAGTAGTGAAGAAAAACGATTTTCAACTTGCCCCTCAACTTTCAAGTTTTTCTCAACTCTAGAGTTGGCCAACTTGAGAGTTTCCTACAAGTTGAGAAAAAGTGAAGAAAATGGCTCTTAGTCTTCTAGTATTTGGGCCGTTTGGTCTCTTTTCTTGTTGGTATGGTCTCTTTGACTTTTGGTCTTCTGGTTCTTTGATATTTTGGTCTTTTTCCGTCATAGACTTCTGCCGCCAAATTAATTCGCACAGAATAACGAAGGATTAACCCTTATTCTGTGGAATAAGTGGAAAATGCTATTAATAAAATAAAATTTCTCTTAACTGAAGTTTACTTACTTATTCCACCGTGGAGAGTGTTTTAACGAAGGAATAAAAGAAAAATATAAGAAAACTGTTTTCTGTCAGTTCATACGGTGGCGCCACAATCGATTGCCATATAAAGAAAAGACACAACAAAAATGTCCAAAGGGAATTTTGAATTAACGTCAATTTACTATTCCGGGAAAAAATACTTTTATTTATGAAAAATTGTAACCTAGGCACGGATTGATTCTTATACCATAGGTATAATAAATAGTTTGTTGCCACAGCCACAGCTCTTGAAGAGCCAAGGCTTAGGTGACTTACACTCATTAACAATTCTCTGTGTGCGTGTGAAGAATTAAATTCTTCACCATGGGTAAGTAAACCCATGCAAAAAGGGTAGGCGTTTTTTATTAATATGGCTGCTGGTGTTTTGGTGTTGGTCGCTTATTCTCTTGTTTTTCCAGTCCTAGAGTTTTTCGCTTTTGTTCATTTTTTTTTTTAACTTTCAACCAAAAAAAGGCCACCCTAATGCACACATATGTTCGCAACTCAAACACAGTCACAAATGATGTTCATGAACATTTTGGGTGAAAATCAATTAGAAGTCCTTACAGCCAGAGCCCTTGGTGGTCTGGTCCTTGAAGAGCATTATGCTTCCCCAGTGCCAGGAAATGCAGTTCACGTGCTGCAAAGTTAACAATAAACAAGCAACATTTCAAAATGGCTTCAGAGCTCAACAAAAAACAAAAAAAAATTCAAAGTAAGAAAAACAAAAAAAAAGGATATTTGGCAGGTGAGCTGTATGTGAGTAGCACACGCGAATGATATTGTACCTTGCTAAGCTGCTCCATTTCCAGCTCCCGCTCTAAACATTGGAAGGTTAACATGTTTTGTACGAAAAAAAGAAGAAGAACATACAACAACGATTACAAAACTGATTGTGAGTTGAGTTAAGTTGCAGTTGTATAAAGAGAGGGCGGTTAGTGTGAACTTCTTATCTGAGTATACGCAGAACTTTTCAAACAATCCATTTAAAGTTTGTTGTTGTGTAATTTAAATTGCTCAGCTGCATCGGTAAATCTTAAATGAGCACAAACAACTTAGGGGCTTATCGTGGCATGAGTTGCAATGTCAGGATCGAAATCGGACGTCTTGCGAGGCGGTCTGGTGTAGCTGGCTTTTTTGGCTCCTTGCACTAGATATGGTTTATGGTGGTATAGCACTGGTGTCAGAGTCTGGATGTGTAGGGGAATTAAATGCTTTTTGAAGTAACATTGCTTACTTGTTTCTTAATTAAGTGTTGTTGGTTGGTTGTATCCTCGTTTGAGGCTTTTATGTAGGTTGGCCATTGCTCAAGCTGTTAGCCAGTAATGGAAGTCAATTCATAGAGTCATGTTTCGTAGAGTCAACAATGCCAGTTGCAATAATCATAATCCCCAAATAGAGGGGAATATTAAGTATCAATAATAATTGGTTTTGAACTTTTTGTTTATCAAAACGTGTCACATCGTTGTACCGAAACATAATATCCTTTACATTTTTTCACAAGTGTAGATAATGTGCTTTAACGGCTTCAACTGTTCCATTAATCCCTCATTCAACCGACAACAATCACACAAACTGGCCTGACAAATCCCTCGCGATAATCCTTAGAACAATAACATAACCAAATGTCCTTTATTCCGCCAAATAGAAGGACGTCCATACATACAGAACAGGAATTGACGTGCGTCGGTCGGTCGTCATTCGCTTGGTTGGTCTAGGACATTAAGCCAATGTCGCTGTCACCTTATTTGCTGCCAGGATAGCCTCTCTCATTATGGCCGCGCAATGAAACGGATTCAGTATTTTATTTTTTTGGTCCACTTATTGATGTCCGTTAATTCCATTCTGTGAGCCTGGGCAGCTTGTTTACTCAATTCACTTAATGCGAATGTTAATGACGATCATTATGGTGACGGCGTGCGATTGGGATGGTGATGATGAAAGCTTCGCACTCTTGCTGTAGTATCCGTTCAGGAGTGGAGGGCATTCGAGAGGATTGGATACTTAAATAAAACCGCCATCAGGATGATGTTGCAAACACCACATCAACTTAAGCTCAATTGCTGCTGTTCTTCATTAGGGGTAAGTAATCGATTGAGACTGCGATTTCACGCTGTTCAGTGATTGCATGCAACAAATCTGTGTTGAAGTGCTTCGAATTAAATGCTGAGCAATGAATGAAGTTCCCAGAGGTTCCACTTAACAAACGCGACTGCAGGAAGTGCCGGATTGGAAGGCTCGATTGGACATTGGAGTTATTCTTAAGGCACTTCTTAAATAACGCATAGGTTAGGTTTTTAATGGGATTTGAGTTTATTGTTTATTTTAAAGAGTCAGTCTTCAAATTGGGATACATTCAAACTAACGGTGAGAGTTTAAATTTCCTCATAAGTTCCCATTGTAATGTTACTTCCGTCCGAAAATTCATAAGCAACACAACAAACCAGGTTGGCCTGACGTATTTCTCAAATTTGATTTCAAACTTTGAAAATATTTCTGAACAGTGTTCCATTTATGATTTGAAAACAAAAATCAATAATACTGTTGAAGGAAGCTACCTGTTCATATAATGTCCTACCGATTTCTGTAGTACTAAGAGCCATTACTTTGCCAAATGTAACTGCAGCCTGACCCCAAATCCCAAATTACATTGCATTTTATTTTTTATTTTGTTTGCAGTAAATTATAATTACTTAAAGTAAAAATGAGGAAATGAACAGAAATCTTTCTCAATCTTCCAGACATTTCTTAAATTCATTATCCTTGCACCAAACAAAACTGAAAATTAAAACATATCGCTAGAAAATCGCAGTCGGTTGTCGCGGCGTGTCATTGCGTCTGTTCGTCGGGCATGTCATGTGCTCATTAAATCTGTAAAACGCCAGTAAGATGAGTCTCTGTGAATTGAAAATTAAATTTTCATGGCAAACGATCATCCTGTTTCCTCTTGGAAACCAAATATTTGTTAAGACTAGGACATAGTATTTTCTCCTTTCACTGGGCCTTAGAGCAATACATCGTCGACAAGCTACGAGCAACGGTTGTTGGCCGAGAGGTTGTGGGTTCCTGTTTGTAGTTATGTGTTTTTGCCATTATCCATTGAAATGTCTTCACTGGAAAAAAGCAAGTTGAATGGTGTTTCTTTTCATCCTGAAAAAAACAACTCGCTCCACTCCAATTCTAAAATTCTTTTTTGCTTCCATTCATTTCGAATTGCTACAAAATGCAGCTGCCTTAGAGACTGAGCGTATCGCTATTCAGGAGTTTTCTTGCCTTTGTTGTTGCATGTGTACTTCCCCAAACCAATTCGTCAACAGAGTGTGACATTAAGAAATATCTTCACTTTATGTGATATTGAAGTGCCAAAGATGTAATTGCAGCGCCCACAATTTGAACAGAAAAAAAGTGTCCTTTCCGCCTGAAGGAATTTATATGAATCGTTTTCTTTTCTGGTTTAGACGTTTTCTTTGGATTTGGTTGCATTCAAAAGGATAATGCAGCTTATTAACATGCTGGGAGACTGAATGCAGTCCGAGTTGACACACCAGGATTATTGCAATGGAAAATGAAAGAACCTTCGACCACAATCAGCACCACCCCAAAAGTGAGTGGGTGAAGTGAGTTTGTTGCCACGACATTCATGACCTGGCATAGATAAACAAAAGCTAGACGATAGGACGACACGACTCGAAGACAACGAAGCAAGAGGATGAGCTGATGTTTGTTTGCATTCTCACACCCCATCCCCAGACTCGCAAAGTTCTCTGGGGACTGGATGAATCTCTGTCTCGAAAACTGGAACTAAAACTCACATACGACGAGGCGAAGGACAAACTACACAACAAACACACATGTGGGACGAGACTAGGATTCGAAGCAAAATATGTGATAGTGATATACATTTCAACGCGACGACCAAGAAGACGCTTCGCGACGCGAAACCCAGCATTAGCGTTTCTTAGTGTATATTATAATCGAGGTCCTTGGGATGGGAATTGTGTGATTGCAGCTGAGAAGAAAAGTTTGTCCTTATAATAAAAGTTGGGATTCTAGGATCTTTCAGGCAAGCATCTTCTTCGTTGTCGTTGTTGTCATGTTCGTTTTGGTTGTTGGGTGGTAGCTCGAGCGTATTTGTCAAGTGAGATTCATTTTTAAGGCAAAATAATGACAACAATAAGTGCCTTCATCACAGTCGCCTTTCGCCTATATTGTAAAACTTTTAGAAGTTATATGCAGCCAGGTCATAGGGTTATGTTGGCTGTTTACTTGAGAGAGTAATTTCACTTCCGGAAATGATAGAAAATTATTAAAGAACTCAAGTGTAAGTTTTTAAAGTTTATTTTGTTTTTATTTGTTTTTAAAGTTGTTGAATTTCGAAAGAAAGTGGTTGTTTTGTTATCATTTGTGCAAAAGTCAATGGGAGTACATTATGTTTTTGATTTCTAGTAAAATTTGAACAGACACTATAAAAAAAATTAATAAAATATTTGCAAAAAGATAAGATTTATGTTTTACAGAAATTTTTCACAAACATTTGTCTGTAGGGCTTGCTGATTTAGGATTTGATTGTTTTAAAAGTCGAAACTTGTTGCTAGAGAATAGCTTAACCTTGATGTGAGCTTTGAGAATTAAGAAATTTGTATGAAAGAAAAATATTGTAAATCAAAAATGGCTCTTATTCAGACATTTTCTTTGGATTGAGTTATTTCGGAAAATGAAGGTCTCTCCAGATGTTTTCTATCTATTTTTATTTCCACTTGTCAAGACCAAACTTTATTTATGAAGACATTAACTTTGATTCTGGCTGAAAAATAGCGTTATCTTGGTTATTGCATTTTACCGGTAAAAATGTTTGGTTAATTTTCAGCCAATTAGCATTTGATGCAGGTTCACTTCGTGGTAAAAAAAAAACTATATCTTTGATATCAAACCTTCCAAGTAGGTCCCAGACTCGTCGATTATGTTCTCGACGGACTCTCAGAACTGTATAGTGTATACCCACAGTATCAGCTCACTAGCCAACGATATGAACGTGACATGCATAACTAAATATATGAAAAGAAGCAGTAGAATAAGAAAACAGTGCTATTTCATTGCTTCGTTTGATGATTGTGTGCACAATTTATTGGTGGAGCTATGAGAGCAATGGTTGATACTAGTTAGTTGAACTGGACAATGAAACAGTCAGTTGAAGGTGGAAACCCTGCAAATTGGATGTTCTTAGAAGGGAGAAAAAAATGAAAGGTTTTTCCGCGTTCGAACCATTTTATTAAATTTTTCTACCCACTGAAACTGCACAAAACAATTCTTCTAGGCAATTTTAAGTCACTTGTGGCCAATTCGAAAAAAAAATCAATTTCTACTTTTTTTTTAAGCTTTCGACACATACAGCCATTATAATAAACACAGAATAGTGAAGGATTAACCTTTATAATGTGGAAAAGGCACAAAATTTCTCTTACCTAACGGTCACTAACTTATTCCACCGTGAAGGATGGATTAACGAAGGAATAACAGTAAGAAAACTACGCCTCTGTCAGTTCATTAGATGACACCACAATCCATTGCCGAATATATACAGCGCTAGCCAGGTACAAAGTTCCCAGATGGAATTTTTGGTAAACGCGTAACTTTACTATTCCGGGAACAAAATATTTGTATTATCTAATAAGAAGTGTTAACCCATAGATTAACTCTTATTCTATGGGCTTAGGCTGACCAGGCGTCCTCTTTATGGAGGACATGTCCTCTTTTTAACCTAAAAAACTTTTGTCCGGTGACTTTTTTTTTAAAAAGCGATTTGTCCTCTTTTTCGGGGTCCTCTCAGTTTTTCGATTTATATAAAAAAATAATTTTCGTGTGAAGACTACTTTTTAATAATCGAAGCTGTATAATGGTGATGACGAGCAAAACTCCGCCAGCATACAGAACCATTATATTTGGGGGTAGAAGGCCAACAATTCCACCCACCCGTCGAACAAAGCCGCTGGCGCAGACGGGCTAGCCGCCGAACTGTACAAAGCCAGCTGGAGATGATTTGGTTAGGAGTATGCACCAGCTCATAAACAAAATTTGGTCGGAGGAAAGCATCGTATACCCGATCCTCAAGAAAAGAGATCCCCTGAACTGCACCAACTACAGAGGTATAAGTCCCCTCAACATCGCCTACAAGATCTTGTCTGTCGTGCCGTTTGAAGCCCTTCGTCAACAACCTGATAGGTCCTCATCAGTGTGGCTTCAGACCCGGATAGTCCACCATCGATCAAATATTCACCCTACGGCAGATCTTGGAGAAGACCCAGGAACTTCAAATCGATACCTATCACCTTTTCATCGATTTCAAGGCCGCGTATGACAGCGTCCATAGAGACCAATTATATAGAGCAATGTTTAGTTTTGGCATCACAGAAAAAACCTAACGGACGCATTTGATGTCATGCGATGTCTTCAACATCATTCTTGAAAAGATTGTGCAAAACTACAACGTCAACACCAGAGGCACAATCTTTCAAAACCCGTCCAGCTAGTAGGATACGCAGACCATATTGATATAATTGGAAGAACACAGCGTGATGTCAGTGGAGCGTGTGGAGTCTTGAGACTGAGGCCAGGAAGATGGGTCTAGCGGTAAACGAGGGCAAGTTAATGCTGTCAACATGAAAGTTCAACCAACATCAACATAGACAGATTTAACTTCGAAGTAGTTAAGGACTTCGTCTACCTACGATCCACTATCAACTCAGGCAACAACATCAGCGCTGAAATCAAACGAAGAATAACTCTTGCCAATCGCTGCTTCTTTGGACTTAAAGAAAAATTCTGCGAGTGATTTTTGGTCCTGTCTGCAGAATGCAGACGAAGATTCAATCAAGAACTGTACGAGCTGTTCAGCGACACTGACCTAGTCAAACAAGTTAAGGTGCAACGACTTAGATGGTTGGTTCATGTAGAGTGAATGGAAAATAATGCTCCGGCTCGTAGTCTTCGAATCCAACACGGAAGGACGTCGCAAAAGAGGAAGACCGCGTCTCAGGTGGAGCACACAGGTGGTAGAGGACCAGAACCAACTTGGCGTGCGAAACTGGAGACAGCTAGCTAGGAACCGAGCTGGCTGGAGAAGTTTGTTGAATAAGGCCCTGGTCCGACCTGGACTGTAACTGTAGCGCCACCATAGATGGAAAAAAATTTAACTTTTTTTTGTTAGAATTAAATATTTGTTTTGTTTAATTCAAATAAATTATAAGAAATTTGAACTTTGGTTTTTTTTTTTTGAAATTTTGGTAGGTGTCCTCTTTTCCTTGATTCTATATCTGGTCACCCTATATGGGTTAGTAAACATGTAGAATAGGAGTGGAATAATAATATGGCTGATACCTTGTAAGTGGTGACGTGAAATAACGCCCAACGAAATAAGACCAAAATTCGAAAATTTGGTCTTATTTCATTTTCGAAAACGAAATAAACCCAAATTTGAAATTTGGCTTTATTTCATTTGCTAAAACGAAACTAGGCCATTTTGGTCTTATTTCGTTTTTAAATTTATTTAAACTCCTGTTAAAATATTTGTCAACACTTAAACTTTTTTTGCTTATAGAAGAATTCGCGCGAATTTTCTGATTCGCCAAATTGGCCCCTTTGCAATGGCTTGGTAGCTTTTTTCCCCTTGACATCTGATCGGGAGCTTGCAAAGTTTTGTTTCATAAATCTACATCCTTTTTCTTTTGTTACGTAGGAACAATATTTCATATGCAATGTATATCAATTGAAAAACCTTGTTTACTTATGTGTTTAATTGGTACCGTGTCATATGTGAAACAGTCATATTTCCATATATATGGCCATTTTTAACTTTTCTAAAGTGTCAATCTACCACATGTAGGCAATAATTAACATTGTAAGAGTCAGGTGGCCATATTTACTTGCTACTTTTTGGAATAAATGGTCAATATAGAAAACATTTTGAATTTACAAGAATAGATTTTAATTTATTAAGGTACTTGATAAAAAATTTGAATTAAGAGAAAGATAATTGTCACTCGCGCAAGACGTCCCGAGAGGAAAAAAATGTTTTGCCCCAGAGAGAATCAATTTTGGGTGTGAAAATAAAAAATTCGCGCTGCGCGAATGACTCTTAATTTAAATTTTATACCAAGTAAATAATTTAAAATCTTTCTTTAGAATTCATAATTTTTTC
Organism: Sphaerophoria taeniata; assembly: GCA_943590905.1. NCBI lineage: Eukaryota > Metazoa > Arthropoda > Insecta > Diptera > Syrphidae > Sphaerophoria > Sphaerophoria taeniata. The sequence continues at coordinate 140,038,332 of OX016541.1, forward strand.
AATAGATAAAATCATGTAACAACGCAATTCTCTGCAAAATTTGCAGAGGAATTGTATAAAATATCAAATGTGTTTAGAGTTGAAATACATGTTAATGTACTAATATTTACTTTATTAATGTTGATTACATGAACGTTTGTTTAGTTTAAATTCTTTTTTTAATGATCATTTCTTCGTTATATAGGAATCTTTTTTCACTTAAAAAAGAATATTTGAAGTTGTTCTTTTTTTTAGGACAAAAAAATGATTTAAAGGTGTTATTTGGCCATATGTCCTTGGGTGTACAAAAAATTTTACAAAGAATTCAGCTGTTTTTTCAAAGAATTATTCGGCTTGAATTCTTTTTTAAGATTGCAAAAAAGCTGAAAAACTTGTTTTGAAAATTTTGGCCTTATTTCCAATTTTTTTTTTTGGCGCAATTTCCAACTGACCTAAGAATTAAAGCCAAATTGGGGTAATTTCATTTTTGAAATGGAAATAATGCCGAATTTCAAATTCGGTTTTATTTCGTTGGGCGTTATTTCACGTCACCCCTTGTAAGTTTTGGTTTGACCCAAGATTTCGAGTCGATTTTGGTCAACTGTATGTTCAGCAATGTTGGCCTGATGCTTTGATCTTAAGGAAAGGATAAGGTCGGAAATGAGCAAGCTATACAAGCCTTGAAGACTAGAACAATACCTCATGGTATTTTGACTTCAACAAAACAGTCATTTTAAAAACGTACCAAAATTGTGGGTTAACCCTCCGACTCACTGTAGATTGTTTCAGGTCTTTATAAAAGGTGTAGGTGTAGACTCACTTCATATCTTATTTTTATTTTTTGTTCTCTTTCAATTGTTTTCGTCAAACTTAAAACATTGTGTTTGATAAAAATAAACAATTCAGCGACTTCCGATCTGAAGAGAGTCTTTCAATGACGTCATGGAACGGTAACTCCATCACCTTACTCCACAACGAAAATAACGTATAACAAAAACAAAAATAGCACCATGCGTGAGAGCAAGAATCGTGATCGCTTCACAGCACACAAGGCACAAGCACAACCACAGGTTGTAGTCTGCTGCTCTCAGCAAGTCTCCAGTGCAGAAGGCAGTGGTTGTTAACGATCGCTAGTCAGCAGTTTCCAGTGGCTTCTCAGTTTGCTTTGTATAATTTGACAGCGCGAATCGACAACGACGACGCGACGCTGGATATCTATCACGCGGATTACAAGAAAAAAATAAGAAAATGATCAATTTTGTTGTTTAACTTTGTCATGAGTTTGAAAATTGTGTTACGGAAATATCGTGATAACAGAAAATAAGTTTTCTTTCAAAGGAAATTTCTAGCAAATTTTAATTATTTCAATTGAATGTATCGCCTGCATGAGTGAATTGATATGTGAGTGCCTTTCAGAAGAGTGAACAAAAAAAAACTACGTCTTACTGCCAACAACACTGCCTTGGTCATTGCAACGATTTTATCACAAAAGAGAATTTGAACTCAGTCATTTTATGGATACACAAATTTTGAATACTGATAAGATAAGCAAGGTAAATGTTACTTCTGTTGTCAGTTCACCTCTTAACATTTTTCATTTCATTTTAACAACATTTAAGTTTGTTGCCTGGGAATGTTTTGCGATGACAAATTGCTTAACAATTTTGTTAGTCAATATTGACAGTTTGGATTTTATGACTTGTGTGCAAGTGCGACCTTGAAATTTTCTCAATTTTCTGATAATGATGTTGACTGGAGAGATTTTCAGTTATAAGCTGTCTAATGTCTTTAATCGAACCCAAGCCAACCGCACATATTTCTGATGAGCGTGGTTTGGACATTGCTTCAAGTTCTGTTGAAACTTAAGCTGTTTCAGGAGGTATGTAGTTATTTTAAATCGCGGTTGGTGCAGGAAAAAAGAGTTGAAATTCCTACGCTTTCAGCATGTGACAAATACAGTACTGTGTGAACAAATTTGTTTGACTGATTTGATGTCAAGTCACATAATAAAATCTTAAAAATAGATTTTGAGTTCTTAAGAGAAGGAGAGGTTCACAATATCCCTTGACAATTTAAGCATACAAAATTTCGATTGTCTGCTGGAGAAAATACTGTTCACTCCTCACTGTAATTTTGCGTGGGCCTCAGCAAAACCACACAATAAAAGTGAAATAATGCAAACAAAATGTCTAAGAGGAAAAATGAGAAATTGGTAAACTGGTTAAGTTGTTATAAACTGTCATTTGGCATCGGCTACGGAATCTGGTAACGGAATGTGTTTATTTGAATGAAATATGATGCACGCAAAATGACGTGTTTGTTTCTGTAGTCTCCTACCGAGTCATTTACATTAACATCTTGTTATGTACATTTTTATCAACATACCAAGTCTAAAGACATAAATATTGCGCTGGCTATAAATTTAAAATTTTCATATGATATTCAATTGAAAATAATTTTTCTTTTGGTTCAGCAAGACACACGGTTTGTGTCGTTTTTTCGCTTTGTAAACGAGTATAGGCATATGTCGTTTTGAAATAATGTCTTGTGAATATATGCAAACAGAGAGAAACACTTGAAGGGGCATCATGCTCCAAATAAAGCAGTAAATTTTATTTATTACTTAAACACTCATGTCATTATTTTATACGTTATCGTTTTTCCCTGTCCTTAATAAAAGAAAATGTAACTTTTTAATATGGACTTAATTCGGTGTATGAACACTTTGAACAACCAACCTTTTGCGCTACTAAACCGGCAGCAAAAAAAAGTTAATAAATTTTTATCATTTTTAAATTGAGGCTCAGGTGCTTATTGAAGGTAAACTAACTTTATGACTCTTTCATGCGTGCGTCGCGGTCGTCGCCGAACGGAGAACGAGTCTTGTAATTATTTAATAAATTTTCAGGAACTGCCGGAAAACTTGAAATACTCTTAATAATTGTAATATTTTAGCAGTTTTATGTAGAAAGGGGTTATTTACCTACATAAACCAATAGAAAGTGAATTAGTTGAAATTTGTTAAATAACTTTGAGGGATTAAGATGTTATGGCTTCTGATTTGATTTAAGTTTTATGCATTTTGAAATAACATGTTTTAGGCTAAATCAGTACCTTTGCATTTCTCCTTGAGTTTTTTAAGGATACTTCGGTTATTTAAAACGATTGCTGAAGTAATAGGGCTATGATCACCAACGTCATAGTGCGTGTCGGCCTGACCCGCGAAGTTTTTACTTCCATTTGAGACACATCCGGGATTTTGTCGTTGTCATAGCGGCCATCTGCAACAAGTTCTTCCAACTTCAGTGTGAATTCCTCTTGTGCTATTTCTATCATAAATTGTACCACGAAGTACTTTCCGCGTCGGTTCCTCATACGAGCTAAGTGCCCACCGGAGACCAAGCTTAATATTTGTCATCACATCTGGTTTGTGGTAGGTTTGACGTAGATCATGATTGTATTGTCTCTGAAATCGTTCTTCCTCACAAGTGGGGTGTACTTTTCTCTCGAACGCGGCTAATCACCCAAGTCTCGAGTGAGCAAGACTATCGTCCTAAACAGCAGCAGTTTCAGAGTTAGTATCGTTATGCTTTTGCATTTAAAGTTAAAAGGCTAAAACAAGTTATGTTCTTGTTCCTTCATTGATGAGCAGCTCCAGCTTTTTGCGTCTTCTTGATCTTTTAAAATAATTACATTTTTACAGCTTGTGGGTTCCTTCGAAGGAAAGAAGGTAGCACAGATCGGCAGTTATATTGCTCTTGGTGTCACGGATCAGCAGGAGCAATACCCCTGGTGGGACGGATCATTTTTCAAACGGATCGATTTTCAAATGGTCGAACTATTTCAGGCTTTTTTTTTTGACCAATATTAAAAACTTAAATAATTGTATCATTCGTTAAAAGTCAGTTGCATTCATAATCAATCCAGTAGGTCCTGCGACTTCTGACTCAGATGTAAAATGGAATTGACAGTACTACAACAGTAGAATTTTGCTCGAAAACGTTGGAATACGAGACAGTTTGGATAAAGGCCTATAATGCTTAATATCGGACATGTCCTTTTTTGAAGAACGGTTTTATGAATGCATTTTTCCTCATACTGGGCAATTTTCCTGGTTTGCGTTGAAATAATTGAAGATTAATTACGCATCATACACTAGGAAAGAATTGAAAGCTTCTTCTGCGTGATCGCACCGTACCTATTTTTTGACAATTGACAATGATTCGAAGCTGAACACAATTTCAAGACAAGTTTTGTCTTCGGTCGATCTTCAAAAAATTTTGCTCTTATACATTCAGTTCCATAATAGACTTCAAGAAAATATTGAAAACCCCTGACAGTCATGATTTTTTGCATGTAAAATAATATTATTTTATTACATGTCAAGATTTCAATTGAAATGTATTCATCTCTAGTAATCTTAGAAGTAAACAAAAACAACAAAATTTGAATGCGAACGGGTTGAGTGGATATCGATATTCTTGTCTGGTTTGGCTATCCAAAATTTGCATCCGAATTTGAATCACTCAATATGAAAACGACATCAGCTTTTCTTTGCAAAATCAATAGTCGAGAAGGTAGAGTTTTATTTTAACCAAGTTTTCTATCAACCTGCATATGGTCCCGGCACTCTGCAAAGTTCAAAAACTAAGTTTTCATAACAAACTTATTGATTTGTACTATTTCTGAGGTTCCCATCACACAATCAACTGCATGCGATTTCTTGATTGCATTTTCAATTCGAATTTCATTATAGAAGATTTTTGTTCCTGCACATTCATCGATATCAATACAAAAGCACAAAATCTCCAAACAAACACAATACGAAATGATTGCTGAAATTTCACATTTCACATGAAAAGGAATTACTTGAAAATTTGTTACTCTCCAGACTCCACACACAATCATTTGAATCGACCATTTTACGAGGAACGTGTAAGTATCGAATATCGATAGTCTTTTTTGGGGTTTTTGAACTTGGGAGTGTCATCGATGAGTATTGGTTGGTTCGTTTATTATCTTGTTATTATGTGATCTGATGGTGAAAATAGTTTTTACAATGCAGTATGGCACAACTCGATAGGAGTCGCGTGATGTGAAAATCGTCTCTGTCCCATCGAGTGACATTAGAAAGAGAAACCATGATCATGATGGCCCTTCGAAATAGATTTTGATTAAAGTTTTATTTCTCTTAGACTGTAAAATTTTACTGTTTGGAAATAGCTAATGTCATGGTTCAATATCGAAAGCAAAAAACTGTCAATGTTCGATAACCTTAAATACTTCGATATCCTTAAAGAAGGACCCTCTTCAGCTAATGTAAGAACCTCAAACAAAACGATTATATTTATGTACAGTCCCTGAATGTATGTTCCGAAATTTGAATGGAATATTCATCGAAATGGAAACCAAAATCAAACACACATGTTAAATTAGACAAAAGGTTCTCCATCAAGGATGTATGGGTCTGCATATGCCTACAATGAAATAATATCAAGAATATTTACTTATGCAAAATAACTGAAAGTCCCAATTCCAAGTGAGTTGATTTAACGCTTCATGACCACAGCACAGCCATCCGAAACCGAATCGAAAATAAGAGAATTTCTGTTTTGCCATTGAGATCGAGAGAAGTAGAAGATGAATTAGACACACGCTGCGGGCATCCAAATAGCATCATCCTACGTATCTACAAATGTATGCAGACATTTTTTGATTTTTTTTTTTTGTTGGTTAAGAAAATAAAAAAGTCTAATTCATTGTGGATAGAAAAAATCTTCTCATTTGTGTGACGCTTCATAAAATTAATTTCCAGCAAAAAAAAAAACTACGGTAAAGTGTGTTTGGTATTTGATTTCATGGTTGTTACATTTCTTGAAACAAAATTTCAGTTGATAAGCATTTTTCCAACATAAGTCTCAAGTTTCTATTAGAGCTCTTGGCAAGATGATAATTTCTTCGCCACAAATCATTTTTAAACACTTTTCTTCGACTAAGAACAGTCACCGTCACTGTCGCCGTGGACCAGCGATTAATCGCCTCAACCAACAAAATAGAAAGGTGAAAGGATAAGTAAACAAAGTTTTATAGTGAAATTGGGTCCACATGACGACGACGCGACATTTGCTTATGAGATGCTAAAAATAGATACATACATACTCTTCTGCAACTTGACACACTTGCTACAGCACGAGCTACAGCGAAAAAAACAAACTTACTTACTTCTTTTAATCAATTGAAAAAGAGCATTTGAAATACCTGCGACTGACGCCACAAATCGGAGACTCTTACAAAATGGTATTCCGAAAGGTAGACATTAAGTACCCACTTTCTTTTTATGGACATACTTTGGTCACCTATGCAATGCAAATTGTCATTCCTTGCAGATTGTGTGCATAACTCCAGACAGAGATTACATTACACCTTTTCGTATCGAATGGGCATTATGCAGGAGCAGACATGCGGTGTGTTAATATAGAATGCAGATGGTTTTCAGTAGGTAGTGATAGATTTGTATACTCGGGTGCATAAGAAACTGTTTGAAATTGTTAAGTGTTTAAATTTTGTCAATGTCGACGAATTTGAGTATTTTTTTTATGATAAATAAAAGGACACAGGGGGAATGAGATTTTTTTTATTGACAGTTAATTTGACATCCGAGTATGAGCAACCTAGCACGCATAGAATGCGTTGGATGCAATCAATTTTATGTAAGCCTGGTTGGTCTTGTTTGAAGAACGAGTATAAGCATGGACTATGCAGATCTTCAACCGCTGCAATGAGAGATTACGAAATAAATTGTTTTGTATAGACTGACAAGAGAGTCTGTCTAAATAAGCAGACTTCTACTAAAGACGGCCGGCCGGCAAAAGCAAAGGCAAATAGGTATGAAGATCTGAAGAGAATAATTGTTCACGTTAATGAATAATTGAATTATTTATAATGTTACGGTTTGTTTAGCATGGCAAGTCAACAAAGGACTTCTGTGCATTAATAAGAAAGAGAAGAGATGAATGACTTCGAATTTCATTTGAAAGAAATTGTGAAAGAAATTTGTTTGCATTTCCTTAATGTTGGAGAAGTGACAAGAAATTGCATGTAAGTTGTGCATAATGATGCGGGAAAAATTCAAAGTTGAAAGGTTTTGGAAACCCCTTCTCCCTCCCACCAGACCCCTCCCTTTCACAAGTTTCAGTCACAATACACTTAGAAGAGCATACTTTTATTGTGAACATAGGCTCATAGTTGATTCACCTGACTGCCCATCAATAACGAATTGAATGTTATGTCTGCTGTCTGCCCTTCTTTTCTGTTGTAATTTTTGGTAACTCAATCTCATCTGCATATTATGAATACAAAAGAAAAATACCTACCCATGTATCTTTTGCCTCAAAATCACAGTTATTTCGGTTTCTTATATTTCAATTCTGAATAATTCACCGTAATCACACATGGTGACGTGCTGTTGATAGCATAAATCGTTCTTCAGTTCGTCTGGGGCCTCCTCTTCAAATGTGTTTATGTGTGTTTGTGCTCGGAGAACTGGTAGCCAATTTAAATCTCATAAAATATTATTGTGAACTACCACTTAGCATGCATGGAGCTTATACCGGCATAAAACATGCAGCGGAAAGCATATTATTTTATTCTTCTGCTGGGCTGCTTGAACTGCTCTCCGACAAACGATTTGAGTTTGAGCTTGAGAGGGAGTGTGTGTTTTCGGGGGCGCTTCCACTTGTTTCATGCTAAATTTAATCTTTGAAATCTTTATTCGTGCGGCTTGGCTTTGGGTTATTTGCAATAAATACACAAGAAGAAGAAAAACATTCAAACGAAATGCGTCGGTCTCGTTGGTTGAACGTCAACATGTCATTTGATGGCGATATAAATGTCTTGAAAATCCTGTCACAATAAAATCATAGATCTTATGATGTGACTGGTAATAGTAAGCTTCAAACAAACTTTTGTACATGAACATGATGTGAATTTTTTCATTTTGTTACAAGTTTTCTTTCTGCACGCCCACACTTTGGTGAAATTTAATTTGAAATCTGAGAACATGTTCGTCTGGAGTATGATGGTGTTTTGAGTAGGAGGAGAAATTGCATGTACGATTGCGAATGCTAGATTAATTGTTAAATAAACTTTGCGGATTGGTTGATAAACATCTTTGTCACATAAAATTATTCATGTGCGAATTTCTTGCTCATTCAAAAACACACATTAATTAAGTACCGATTTCAAGTTGCGTGCAAGTTCACACATAATTTAATGACAAGAGTGTCTTGAGAGCGTCTTACGTTTGAATGTTAATCAAACATTTTGTGATTGTCGTCGCGTAGAGATTCAAGGTGAATGCTTTCAAAACAACAGAATAATTTGAAAACATTGAAATTTGTTTGTTGACGTTTGTATTTGTTATTGCCGGTAAGGTTGGAAGATATGGCTTTGTGAGCAGTCAACCTTTAGTAAACAAAGTAGTTAGTAGTGGGGCCGCTACTGGTAGGAAGATAATTTGCTTGATGATGATTTTCTTTCGATTTGAAAGTTTTATTGTGAAGTACCAAGTTTTTGAAATTTTGTTGATTAATTTGATGGAATTAAAGTAGGTTCATAATAGCAATCAGCGACAAAACTATGTCAAGAGTGTCTTTGTTAATCTTCAAAACGGAAACTTCTTATGATGTTGGATGTCATTTATAGCATCGCATATTTCAGTGGTTCGGCAATTTCCAATTCATGCAAATAGTTGGTATTCAACTGTCAAGCAATGTCATGAATCAGTAAGATCAATAATAATTTGTTGATAAAGTGGAAGTTTGACGTCGAAACGTCGAAAATTAACTGTTTGCCGTTTTGGCGCAAGAAAACTGACCACAAAACCCTTTACAGCAGTATTATTGCCAGTTTTACATTTGACCGCAAATAATCATATGCATTTTTTCATGACAATCTACTCCTTTTCGTCACTCAAAGTAATGAGAATTAATGAGATCGAAATCGGATACCTTTTTAGATTTTTCTGACAGTCCTGATTTAGGACACATCCTTTGTCAAAAACAGACATTTTGGGAGACACCATGGAGAGCGAGGCAATAAAATTCTTCGTTCAAATAATTCCATAGTTATGAGAAACTACTTTTTTGTGAAATCAAAATCATTCAGTTATAGATAGTAGATTGTTCATACTAAAGGAAGGACACAGTTGGTAATGCTGGCATTTGATTCGTATCAAACCTAACAACTGTCAATTGAAGTATCAGATTTTTAGTTGAATGTTTGCCATTTACGATTATGCATCGCTTGACAATTAAACAATGCGCCAGAATTCTTAAAATTTACAACAAAAGTAATAGCTATTTCGAATGTAGCAACTTTTCGTGCATTAAGCGATGATTATGATCGTCAATCGGCGACTATGCAAGCAATTGATAAAATTGTGAAGAAATTCAGGGAGAGCGGAAGTGTTACTGATGTTACAAGGCTTGTGCAACATCGTAATGCACGTTCAGTAGAAAATATTGTAGCTCATGATCCGATTTTATCGATTTCCCGCAGTAATTAAACCTATTGTACACCTCACTATGGCGTATTTTGCATCTCCATCGTTACAAAGCTCAAATCAGGAAACAGTTGAGGCCTGCCTTATTCGGTGGGTACTAAAACAAACATAATTGCGTATATGGGGCTCAGAAAACCCACAAGAAGTAAAAAAAATTGCATTGCACCCAGAGAAATTGACTGTTGGGGTGTTTTATGGTCGAAAGGTATCATTGGAACGGTGGTGGACGGTTACAGTCAATTCGAAGATATATTGTCGAATGATAACCTATTTTAGACGGGGTAACAAAACACACAACACGACCAATTATGGCTCTATTGCGTTAGAAGTTTCCTGGTTGCGTAATTTCACGTTTCGAAGACAGACGTCAATTGGCTACTAAGATCATTCAATTTGACACCGTAAGATATTTTTTCTGTGGGCCTACACGCAAGAGACCGTGCTAACGCGAATAGTCCCTGAAATTTAGACGCATTAGAAACCAACATTATTCAAGCTTTTGCTTAGACACCGCCCTATATGTGCGAAAAAGTGGTTAAAAGTTACCTCAAAAGAATCGCATGCTACAAAAACTTTCGGGGCGACCATTCGAATAATATTGTTTTTACACTTAATGGAAAGTCCAGCCTTTATGATGAAATTAAATGTTCAATGAAAATGTATCGTTGTGTGTGGATTATTAAGCTTTTTTTTGGAAACCGAAAAATGAATGACCCTTTATTATATTGAAGAAAAATTCTTGACTTAACTCCAAATTTTTAACAGAGGGTCTGGGTCGAAAGGCCGAAAACCAAAAGCTCGCAAAGCAAAAGACCGCAAACCATTTGTATGCAAACTACTTTCGCCCGAATGTCACTCAAAGTTATGAGAATTGAGGAGATTGAAATCTGTTACCTTTTCGATTTTATTAATAGTCCTGAATTATTCCCCACCCATTTTCAAAAACAGAAATTTTCGGAGACACCAAATGCCGAGAATCATGGAGAACGAAGCAATAGAATTCTTCGTTCAAATAACTCCATAATTACTATAAGCAACTGCTTTTTGTTTGCTTTGCTTTTTTGTGATATCAGTTGGAGAATTCGAATCCAAAGTTATATTTAAAAATAAAGGCGAATTTTAAATTTTAACTTTGTATTTTATTTCACAGTTTATAAACGAATTAAATTAAGGTTTAAATTGGAAAATTCGCAGGATTGGTTGGTTTGAACATAGGTAGAATTGGCTGTCCTAAGTCCTACTTCGCGCAGGACACAATTAGCGCTGAGTGCGCCGTTTGGATATGGTTTGAACATGGTTTTTACCAGAAATTTATTTTTAAAAGTATTTATTATGTAAACTCATTGTACAATGTACATAACCCCTTGCTCTGTAAAATTACTATAATCTTCTTGTGAACAATTCCAACGTATCCTGTGAGTTCATAAGAAAATAAAATTTTATTTTTACAATTCTTGGAATGAATTGAAAAGAAAACAATAAATGTTGACATTTGCAACATGATTGTTGTAAAAAGGCAACAAAGAGATGAGAGAAAAATTTTCTCATGAGCATAACACTTTACACAATTTGGACCTAAACATTACCATCCTATTCCCTTGTAAATAATACTTTCCTGGCAATTTCTGTAAAATAATACACGTTCAACCTTAAAAACGAGAAAAAAAAATATTCCCATGACTTTCAAAATAATATCACCTCTCTATTACACTGGACATGATGGACACGGACATCACCTCCAGCATAAATAATTCTCGAAAGTAACACATCCACAATGAGAGAGAAGAATACAAATAACAATGATTCCTGGCCACTCTGCCAATTTATATGCAAAGCAACAAATTGTAAATCATATTTTCCATTTTCTACCCCCTCATAGAGTTTTATTAAATTTTTGTTTACCCTCAGGCGGGAGAAAGGATTCGGATCACTTATTTGTCTTTTTGCTTTTTTTTGCAAAAGAAGAAATCATTTTTCTCTTTGCTAAGGTTGGTATCCAACCATCTGTGAATTTGAGACAGGTCTGGGTCAGAAGCACCCATGGAGAGATTGGTGAATCCACATAAACAGCAACAAGTAAATTTAAGAGTTTTGTTGGGCCCTAGTTTGCCGAGACAAACATACAGAAATCAAAATTTAAAATAATTTATTTAAACAAAATTCTTTCAAAGGATTCCAAAACATTCAGTAATAATTTTACTTTCCTTTGTTCACATCCTCTCTTGATGCTGCATGATTGCAATGTTCTTACTTTCAGAACGGCATCCAGACAAAAGATCAAATTTCATCTTATTTGCTTATAAATGTATGAATGCAGTTACATACTAGCTAGGTATCTGAATTAACAAATGTCCTCCCATTTGATATTTGTCGGACACACAAATATTCCCAAAAAAAAAAAAATTGGCATGAAAAATTCTCACAACCGGAAATACCTACCAACAATCAGGTTTGACTTTTTTCCCAATGATATCAAATGAACGAAAAAAGGACCAGCTCCTTTCTTGGTATCAGGCTGCGGAGACAGCACCAGGGATATAATAGTAAATTCAAATCCTTCTCCTATTATAATAATTTAAACAACACTACGGCACAAGCTTGATGTAGAAGGTACACCGAACCGTGCTCGTATTATAATTTAGATATGCTTTTTCACAATAGATTGTTAGAACGGCACTACACGACCATGGTGGAGCGCAGAAAGGTAGAGGAAATAGATCCTAGCCATACCATCGAGTCTGTAGATATCAGCCTCTAGCTGTGTGTAACCGGAATTCGAGGAGAACAATAAAATTTCCATTTTATGCCCACGCAATGTATATTTGGTGCGGTACGAAAAAGTATCATCTATATACGAGCGAGCGCTGGTGATGGTAATAGAACACGTCAAGTCGGGGCTCCTATAAACTTGCCATAAGAAGAAGAAATAAGGATATCTGCCGACACTCTTTGGAAGAAATCCAACCCCGCTCCAACTTCGCGCACCATCGCTCGATCGTGCTGGTCGGTTGAAATGAAAATTATTCGTTCGGTTCTTGAGAAATTGTCCGGACTGGCTTTTTAGCTGTGCTGTCTGCTATATTGGGGAATAAATTCTTGAGTTCCCCTCGTTTTGCTTAAATGCACGCGCCAGCAATTCAATACGTTTACTTCGTACCTTGCTAATATATTGAATTGGCTTGTCTTAAAGATAAACAGCTCCATAGAAGTTGGTCTGCTTTGGGAGAGACCAACCCACATCAGCCTTATACATGGTATGGTAAAGGGTGAATAGTTTAGTTGTGTACACTTTACATCGGACACACAATAATATATACTAACACACACCCTCGAGGCAGCTTTGGGTAGCTTTAAAACAAAACACTTCCTCTAGTCCCTTGGGTTGCTGTATGTTATACAAATAGGGGTATATTGATATTATGATGCTGACATCCTGGGAAATCATCGTTTTGCCCGAAGGGACATTGACTTGCTGTATTTGATCCTTTCTTGCAGTTGTGTAGAATACAATGAGCACTTAGTGGAACAATAAAAAAAAGGGTAACAACAGTTGTTTATGGCGGAAAGTTGAGGTTTGTTTGATTTTCGTAGGTACTTTATTACACGTTATCGTGTGGTTATTAGGTGAGAATTTATTTCTTGTAAGTTGACTGCCAGAAGGCGAACAAGTTTAAGTAGTTTTTGTCTTTTGTTGATTTGCTACAAAAAGTGTCTTAGTGAAAATATTGACTACATGACCGATTCTGAAGTTCCAATTTTGTATCATTGTTGTGGGATCGTCTTGCTTAAAGATGACAAAATCAAGAAACTTGATTCAGCAATTTATTATGACAAGAGTCCGAGTACTTTAAAATTTTCGGTCTTGAAACCTTTCGAAACAGTTTCTCAAATCTAATTGAACACTCTCCAATGAGATCGTCAGTGTAGGCGTTGTACAGAACAACTTCCACTCGATACTATTAATGAGTCTGGTATCAGTTCCAAAAATGTCCGAACAGGGAGCTCGAAGAAGATTTAACCGAATTCTCACCGCCAGCCATCACTCCGTCCGATCAAAGATCTTTGAAAGTTATCGCTTTCCCCCGTTAACTTATCTCCAATTATTATCCTTCTTGCCAATAAGCTAACATACAGTGCGAGTCAGGTAAGATTCTATATGACCTACATGCCGCCGCCAGACCGACCACCGCTAAACCAACCGCCCGCCGCTAGATTTCTTCTCTATTCAACGCCAGTGAATATACAGAACGAATGTTCGACAACATGTGGTCAGAGTATAGACTCTACATACGACCGACACGACTCCGAGACTTTGAAACCCCGGACGATTTGCAGGCAATGGCTAAGGAATTTGAAGCCAAAAGAAAAGATGAACGAAATAGTCGACCAACTGTTTCGACTGCATCTCCTGCGTAATTGTTTCCACGTGGCCAACCATTAAACGTCCAATATGACCCACAGCTGGAACTCTAAGCAGAGGGGCCACAGTAAAGAGAACTGTCACCGACCCTTCCGCTTCTTCTGCTCCTTCTGCGGTGAACATGGTATGCTTAACAAGAATTACCAGTGCCGATGAAGCCATACAGCCGTAATCTAAAAGTCAACAGACTCAAGCTCTCATCGACACTGGGTCGACAAAAATCCTTATGGGCCCGGAACTAAGACCATAGTTCCTAGCCATAGGATACACTATGCGGTATGAATAACGACCAGTGCACATGGTCAATAAACATTCGGTACTAACCACGGAACATTACATCATGACATTCCAAGCACACTGAATACTTAGCCGTGTTTAGAGAGAAAAGTCCTACGCTTGAACAATGGGAAAAAAGTTAGCCCCGTCAAATACAATAATAGTGAACTATACTATATCGAATCCGCTAAAAATTCAGCTTCGAAGACTTTGGAGGGCTAGTTTGGGGCACGAAATTGGATGGAATATGTGGAAGAACTGCTTGAAGAAAGCCGGGACCTGATCCTAGTTGTTAGACAGATGAAGGAAAAAAGATAAAGTAGACGCTTTCAAAAAGAAACCACCACTGTTCACAGAAACTAATCTCGACAATCATTAGTCTCTTACTTTGCATTGAAACCATGCAAACGGCCACCCCCTAGGTGAATGCTCAAAAGTGCTCAAATCGTTTTGAAAAATCGCATGAGAAAATTCTTCCTAACGATACAATCTAAGTTTTCTTCCTCAACATCAACAACACTTTTTAATGAATTCATGCAAGAATTCAACCAAAAAAATAACTTTATAATTACTCCCCCACACTTCGCCTTCGGTTGGTATAATGAAATCGTTAAAAAATAAATATTTTCTCCTTGGGTTTCGTTCGACTTGAAAACTTAAAACTGCGAAACATGCTTCTCATATATCGCTTCTTCAAACAACATAATTTAAGCCACTCTCAACTTTTTAATGTAAAGATTCATGCAGCACATAGTTCCTTACAACACAACTTACATCATAAAAAGCTTTTCTTTTAATTATTAAACAATTTTAAGAGTCCGTATTTGTGTGCAGATATCAAGGACTCGCCCCACTTGTGTGTATTTTTTGTACTATGTGTTAATCTTAAGTGGAAAATATTAACACGAATCCTTGTTAATAAATCCCTTTCATCAACAAATGCCTTGAGTTCGGTCGTCCTTGTAGTCGTCGTCGTCGTCATCGTCGTCATCGTCGTCATCGCCATCGTCATCATCGTCTTAAGCAGCGTTTATGAGTTGGTTGGCTGATTTTACACTCTTTAAGTCGACATTACTTGATAGCAGCGTGCGATAATGATGTGACAAGGACCTCCAAACAAACCGACACTTGATTTTCTACAATTATTGCTGCAGCACACGCGGCACGGTTTGGTTAGGTACTTTTCAGTTCATCATAGAGAAAACGATACTTAAATTTGTGTTAATGTTCAAGCTTCCAGAACTTTTGTTGCTATTGAACAAAATGGAGTCCTTTTTAGAGTCCACCAACCTGTGATTCAGAAAAGTGAAAACCCCTCCATCAGAAGCATGTTAGTTACAAGGATAATACGATGGTTGAATTTATAATTGAAAGGATATTCACTGAAGGCGAGCGATTCAACGGGTGTGCGTGATGGACAGTATTTCAATAGATGCAGGGCAAAGCCCAGCCAACTGAATCCGGTAATACCTATACGCTACTTTTAATTAACTTCTGGCAAAAAGGATTTCATTCTTTTTCTTTTTTTTCGATTTATTTTAACATCCTTTTACATAGTTGAGTGCTTTGAAGGAATTCATTCTTCCTATACACCCTATCCCAAGGAACCACCCAGAAGCCAGTAGGTACAGCATATTGATTCATTTTGTGCTTATAGTTGGATGTGTTTGTTTATGTTCGCCCCTCATTGAGTGTGTGTGCGTATACTTTTCTGCGAATGTAACATAACTGCAATTAATCTACGCTCATAGTGCTTGCTATTTAAATGGAGAAGAGAATTCAACATCCTGTCCTAATTGCAATTAAAAAAGAATTTCAAGGAAAAATTATAATGAAGCTTTGCTGCGTTGAGTATAATATTAATACCTGATCCTTGATGCATTTAATAACCCATGAGTAACTGCTGATGAAGGACGAAAGTGTTGGCTTTCAATCGAGGATCGCTTGAAACTTACAAACTTATGAGAACTCTTTGGTTTTAGAAAACCATATTAATTTGAAAAACTAAGAAAAAGTTGAGGGTTTTTCTTTTTAAACTGGGCGTTTGTTATTATGTGACTTTGTTGAAACAATTCTCAGAATAGTTTTATTTGAGTTGACTTCTTGATAAATGTTTACAATCGAGTATTTCGCAAGGATTTCCGAACATTCAAAGCTAATTAGTATTTCTTGGAATAAATGTGATGAATAGAGAAGTCGTTATTCTTCAGGGAAAATAACAAAATCTGTGAAAACATGAAACAAAGACAATTTTAGACTGTCATTCATTTCGTGATTACAAATTGATAGCGTTTAAGTACATAATTGTTCATTGACAAATTGACACACATAGTACCACTTTTTAGAAGGACCCGCGCATTTTGCTCTTTAAATCTTAATTTAATTTGTTTAGATATAAGCAATTTTATTAAATACAAAGTTATAGTTTAAAATTCGGGCAATCAACGTGTCCTCCCCCTGACATGATCAATGTAAATGTAGAACTGACTGATTTCCACAAAAAAGGAAACGTGGTTTATATAGAAATATTTAAACGAAGAATTTAAATGCTTCGTCCTCCATGATTCTCAGCGATTGGTATCTCATAAAATTTCAGTTTTTGAAAAAGAGTATGGTTTAATGCAGGACAGTTAGAAAAATCGAAAAGGTATCAGATTTCAATCTCCTTAATTCTCATTACTTTGAATGACGAAAAGGAATATTCTCATGAAAACAGTCAAATGACGTTGGGGCAAGAGTAGTACAGGAAATAAGTTTGCGGTCATATGGCTAACGATCTTTCGGTCTGCCCGATTTTTATCAATGTTTTGTAGTTTCTTGTTTGTAGAACAAACAACAGGCAGACACCAAATGCTGAGAATCATGGAGAATGAATTAAAAATCCTTTTGGGCAAATGCTTTTCATGCTTGTTTATGCTATAAGGAGAAATCTCAATTGCGTTTTTCTTAAAATGAATACAAGGTTATAATTTAAAATACTCAAACAAAATTTTACAACATAGAATAAGAGACCGTTAGTTTAATCTTAGGAAAACGTTACGCTACTTTGCATTGTTGAGGCTACAAAAACCCCATTTATCATGAGTGGCATTACACTGTTCAGTATTAAGATTCGTATTTTAGAAGTACTGCGCTCATGTGGAACTTTCTATCACACTCTGCCTTTTTCTCTCATTGAAATGTTCAAGAATCTACACCTCATTTGCAACCAATCCCTTTTTCTCTGATTCTCATGCTCTATCAGTGGCAAAATGAGGTATAAAAACTGTAAAATGATGGCAAAAAAAACTTGTAAGGATGAATTATTTCATACTTCAACATTAATTTCAATAAATGGCATAATTTCAAAGCACACTTTTCAAATGATGAAAATATTTTAAAGCATACTTTTGTCATGAAATATTTGATAGCCTCCTTTTTGGATAATTTAACAGTGCGTGGCATAGTTTCTCATAAATTGATTTTTTGTTATTTTTAAATTCACATTCAGTCTCTCTTACTGTGTAGTACTTGAAAACAATACCAGTACTAAACATCTAATTAAATCTAGAAAACTAACTTCACAAATGTTACAAATAACGAAAAATGCTACAGTAACAGAAGTAACATGAGAAACGTTAGAGTAACTAACAGTCCATTTCTGAGAAATAAGAAATTGTCGACTCTTATACTCGAAAAATATATAATTTGCAATCAAAATATTGGTTAAGAAATGCTGTCAATTGCTTTCAAGTCTAGAACATTATCCATCAATCCATTGTGTCAAACAAAATGTGAATGGAAAACCAAGCAAAATCGACATTTCATTGTTATCCAGTGAAAAGTCTATAATGCTCTTGTTAAAAAATTCTTCTGATTAACTTTCCTTTATAACTCCCCAAAGAGAGTTTTGTCACATAATTGCTTTTTCCGGCCTAGAAATGAAACGTGAAAAAACAATCAATCGACAACTCATCAGTTGATAAAGGGAATTTAACAGCCCTATTGATTAATGACAAGTCACAAATCCATTCACTTTCACTTGAGAAGTTGTTCTAACTCTTCTCACGGTCCGGTACACACCGAAGGAGTTCTATACTTACAATTGAAGTCAAACCACAAGCGGAAGAAAAAACTCCCCGTCCGTAATCGAGAAGAAAACTAAAATCAATTTGTGACGAAAGTCATTGCCTTGAAAAATCATCATCATCATCATCATGACCTCAAGAGGACGACAACGCAGCCATAAGGACGAAGTTAGAGTTTCAGTGTTATTTCTTTCCGGCTAACGCATCGGTCTCTACTCTATCACTAATAATACTGGCACAGTGAAGTAGTTGTTCGAGTGAGTGAAATTCCAGATTATCCATGAAATCCCTTTTCCTAAAACTAAAACGGGAAACAAAAATTAAACATAACCTTTTCCTCTCCTGCTACGGCGACCAAAACTTTTCCACACGATTCATTCGTTATATGGCACTGAGATTAAAGTGACGAAAGTTTTCGTCCCGAATACACGGCCAACTGAAGTAATTGCGATTTCTAATCAAAAATTCCAACTCGACAGACCAGCACGAGGACCATGCGGATAAGGACCACCATCAAGTGGATTTCAAAACCCAAAAAGGAGTAGTATACCTTACCTACTTGACATTCGAGAAATTTTTAGCAATAATCGTTTCATTAACATCCTCCATGTCAATGTTTTACTTGAATGGAACAACTATGCCATCTTTCGGTCGTTTTGTTGGGTACAGCTATGAAAAGGATTTTAACTCTCACAGACTAGCTTAGTCGTAGTTGTAGTCATAGTAGTCTTACACGATGAAAAATCACTTTGTTTGAATTTCGGAAAAGTTGAAGAGAACTTTTCATTGGACATATAAATAAATTTGTCCATGGAACTATGCTAAGGTTCTAGGTATGTGTATATAGAGGGATAGGTGTAGGTATTAAACGGAAATGCAGACGTGTTTGTGTAAAATTGAAATTTATTGTTAAAATTTTCGTTGCGAGCATAAAATTTTAGATCCTTTTTTCAAATGATTTATAGTGGAGTCAGACTGGAGTTGCTGGGCTGGGCTGGGAGCAAACGAGGTCACTGGTGTTTGTTTTCGAGTTTTTGATATGTTTTATTACTGTTTTGTGTTGGTTTTTGCATAATTTTAGTGCAGTTTGATGGTATTGCATTAGTTTGGAAAGAAAGTGGTTAGGTAGTAAACAGGGCATATAACATGCTTAGTTAGGAAAACTGTTATGTTATTTTGTACCTTAATATCAAGTTAATCTATGTGAGAGTTAGGACTAAGGACTTTTCTATTATGGTGGTTTAAACTGCCTCGGTACGATTTAGGAAGGACATTTTTTAGTATCCACACTTTGCAGAAAGCGATGCAGTATTAACCGTTTGTCTGCTTATGATTCATGCTTCACTTGTTCCTCAATTAGTCTAAGGACACATTGAATTACTAACAATGAAGTGAATGTGTTGTCTCTCTTGGACTTCCCGTTCCCGTTCCACCATTTCCAAAAAAAATCATCCTTTTGTTTGACTAATTTCAAAAACACACGACAAATTAAAACATTGTCTAAAAGCATACAACCTAATGAGCACAACAATGACAAAAATTAGTCCATTGTTCCAGTACGTGTTTTCTCAGTCTTCTTTTGTTTGCACCACCTGATTTTTAATAGCCAACTAAAACTCCATCCACTCTAAATGAAATTGAAAGAAAAAGAACCCCATCCTCCCATTCTCAGACCTCAGAAACCGTCACGACATACTCTTGAGGACCAACAAAAAAAATCCTTTGAATATGTCATTATCGCATGAAAAGAGTGTCCTGAATTGCTAAATGGACTGAAAAGCCTTAAAAATACACACATTAACATCCACCTTAACAAGTACACCGACCCACCATCCCCACATGTGCATACACCTAAAAATATGTGCTTTTTTGTACAGGCAGAAATTGAAGGATAAGAGAGAAAGTCTTAAAACAAAAGGTTCATACAAAGGAAGCGTGTTTTTTTTATAAAATTCTCATAAAAACGAAAACCAAAGTGTCCACTAAATTTCAAAATTGTTTGACAGCAAAATTTTGGTTAAGACTTCAGACATACAAAACCGACAGCTAGACAAATGCTGCCATTTATTGATAGAATAAAAACTGCACTGCGACCTAATTCGAATCCGTCTCCAAACAAAACGTGCTTGAAGAAGAATTGAAAAAGAACGACAGAAAATAAATAAATTGCTCGCAGGACAATGAAATTACTTTACATTGGCATTCTTGATTCGTTGACCTACAATAAAGTCCTCACAAAAAAATAAAAACGAGATCACAGCAGATGGAAATTTAATTCCATAACGAAGATGAAATATTTATGCAAACAAAGGGACAGCGCGACAAAATTGTATTATTTACACATTTCCAATGCAAAATCGCACTTTTCAATTGTCCACTGGGGAATTAAAGGATTCCACTTTGCCACCACGAGCATGACATTTACCATCATTTGCAATTACTTGCCCATCGTTATTTCTTATTATTTTTCGCCTTAGTTCATTCTTTGCAAAAAAAAAAAAAAATTAAAAACGGAAAACCACAATTTTGCGGTAGTTATATCTTAGAGTCCTTTTTTTGTTGTCTTCTGGTATGCCGTATGCCGCATTCGAATCTCTATAAAGTGATAATGGAAAACCGAACAAGTACTGTGAATATCATCGCATATTCATCTGCAGCAGTAGCAGTAGTAGCATCGTTGTCGTCCTTGTCGAGGGTCATTGGCGGTCGGGTAGAGGTGGCGTTGTTGGCTCTGGCGTTAGGGAAAGACGATGGTCTTTTGTTGTATAAGGATAATTTTTTGTGTGTTATCAGTTAAACTACAAGGATTACGATGAAGACAACGAGAATAAATGGGGACACTATCGATGGAAACGAATCGCTGTGAAGCGGGCTGGAGTTAATGAATTTTTAGCGAATCATGATTGGAATTTAATTTTCTTAGTTTTGTAGTGAAGATGGGAAAACAAAAGGAAACGGAAAAAAATGGATTTATTCTGTAAATGGAGCAGTTTTTCATTTTTTGCGTCCTCGAGTTAATTTATTTATCATTCAGAAAATCACTGCGTTTATAGTTTTTTTTATTCTGTTTAAATACAAAACAAAAAAATTAATCATGAAACTTTTTTTCAGTAAATAATTTTGTGTACTTTTTTCACTTTCTTTTATAAGTGACGACCTTTTCCTTAAAACTGGAATGATTAAACTAACTTATTGTGCCGCTTCAGGTCCAACAAGCTTCTCACTCTCTATAGTCAGTCCTGCCATTGCAAATTTGTTGTCGTGCTGGCTGTCTACTTAATAACCTACTGCCAACAGCCAAGGCCTTCTTACCATGGGTTCGGGACCGAAAGACTGAAAACGAAAATTTGACCGCAAAAGATCCTTCCTTTTTTCACGAGAATTTACTCATTTTCGTTACTCAAAGTTATGAGAATTAAACAGAACAGAATCTGGTACCATATTCGATTTTTCCCACAACCCTGAATTAGGCCACATCCTTTTTCCAAAACAGAAATTTTTGTAGACATCAAATGCTGAGAATCATGGAGAACGAAGCAATAAAATTCTTCGTACAAATGATATGATATTGTTTTTTTTTTTTTTTTTTTTGTTAAATCACTAGTCAGGAAGGATACTCGATTGCGTTTGTTTTTTGTTAAATATAATATGAAATTATGGCAAACATTCACTTGGTGCAGATGACGTCAACGAAGAGGCAACAACATTACACATATTTTTAGAATTTAAGTTTTTCTGTCTTATTACAATTCATTGCCAGTTTTACCGAAAAGTTTCAAAGCAAAAGTGAAATGCAGAAGGAAATTCAATCAACTTATTCCTACAAGAGGAGTAAATCTCCCTACGCTACAAGTTTATTAGCAACGAGTTATGGTGCTTAGGGCAATATATAGATTGTTCTTAATTTTGACCGAATATTATTTTATTTTGCTTTTTCCTCCTTCCAAGGTGAGGGGGTCACCTTGAGGCTCTGGCGATAGGATTGTTAATCTCCTTCTAAGAATCCCCCTCACCCTGAGGCCGTTGCTATATGCTGTTTAACTTCCTTCTGCGATTCCCGCTCACCCTGAGTCCACCTCATTACGAGACCGTCGTTCTATTGTACTTACTTATAAGATTAATATTACATAAAAATTTTAATGGAATTAATATGTACATTAAATTCTAAGACTGAACATAGTTTATAAACAAAGGCTAACTGGAAAGAGTTCGGTGTTTTCTTTAAAGACTGAGTTTGACTGTGCTTTCCTCAGATGGACCTTGGATTCCGACGAGTATACCCCAGCCCTTGTTAATTAAGTATCACAAACTTTCGTGGTCTAAATTGACACTGGTAAGAACCAGAATCTGGTTAGAAACAAAACAGTGACTCCAAAAAACCTTTTGACAAGGCAGATACTGCAGCGCACTTCTGAGATACTCAAGTAAATGTTGAGAATTTGGTGAAGAGAAATTATTCAATGGTCTTATCTAACAAAATGCGCTTATGTCCAAACACCTTAGTTAAGAGAAAAAAAAACGTAACAATGTGCACTACGGCGTATACGTGTTTTTTTTTTAAGTCCTGTCAATGAGTGCACAAAAAGTACAACTTTCCACGGCTTTTGAATTAAAACAAAAACACTTTAGAACTCTTTAAAAACATTCTTAAATTAATTATTGTCTTTCATTTGAAGCTCATAGTTAAGCAATTATATTTTTTTAAAGGATTTTATTGATTATTTCTTCTAAACTTAATTCTGATCAATCATCATGAGTTCGTGTTTACAAGTTAAACACGATTTAAAAATCTTTTTTTCTTTTTTTTTTAACCAAATACCATCATCCTTCAGGACAAAACTTTCCCGATCAATCACATGACAAGTAAAAAAAAAGAAGAAAATTTGCATTTTACATTGCCACAAAACAACTTCCTGACTTTTCTCACACAGCACACAATAAGTCCCAATATAGAAAATTGAAAACCTATGATTTAAGTCTTAATGTTGACAAAAATCTTATTCGTGACACCCAAAATGAAGTCCAACAACAAATTTCAAACAAAAAATAAAACGAATTATTGCGAAAGTAATTTTACAAACAGCCAAGCAAAACAAATCTCAAAAAATCACAACCCATTTCATTCAAAAAGAAATCTAAAATCACGAATGGAGATAATTTCAAAAAAAAGAAAGAACTTTTGAAAAATACAGAAACTTGTTCAATTATATTTGCAAATTACACACCAACACGCGATTTTATTCCAGTCCCCTTCTTCTCGCCGAACGTTCATATTTGTAAAGCTCAAGTTATATTTGATAAGATTATACAGAACGAATATTGTGTGAACGTTATGGCTGGCAGAATACAGGATAAGTTTCATTTAGAGGAATTAAGCGAGTCAACTTGGTGTGTGGCATGATACAATCCTGTCATTCGTTCAGCGCATACAGTAAACGATTTTGTAATGACACTTTTGGAACACAAAGTGATAGCAATCACAAAAACCGAAGGGGGAGCTTCTATATAGCAGTTTGTACACCGCAAGATTGTGTATAATTTATTAAGTGTTGGAATGTTTGATTTCACTGACGGATTTCGGTGTGAGGAGTGTTTCTTGATTGTCGGTTTCATTTGTTTAGTTAAATAGGGTGCTTTGTGTCAAAGGGAGACTTGTCAAAAGGCCTGAATAGGCAAATTTGATGTTTGAGATTGAGGCCAAGGGTTCTACAATTGATAAACGGCTTGATTCGAATTGAGAGGTAGATGTCAAATTTTGTCATTTTGTTGATAAGCATTTGATCACAAAAAAAATTTCCAAAGAAAAATAATTATTATTGAATCCTTCTGACAGACATTTGAAAATTACTCTCCCTCTAGTTAATTGTTCCTCCCAATGTCTATCAACAGCATCTCGCCCTTGCAAGACTTTACATAATTTATTAGACAAATTTTTCGGCAGATAGAAACTAACGCCACCCACCCACTGGTCAATCAATTTTAGAGATGCGCAAAAAGGCGAAAGCAGTATTTAAACCATTTTCAGTTGAATCCTGTGGAAAAACGGTTGTATTAAAGCCTTGACTGATTTTAATGATTAATGACAAAGGTATTGGTGATGCTTGTTAATTATTCTGCTATCCGGACATAATCTATCATCGGCTTGATATACGAAAATAATTATGCTCCTGAAACAATAATACCTCGCGATAAAAAAAATATATGAGAGAAACACTTTCAATCATTTTTCATTTTATTTAATTAATTTTAGAAGATCAACCATTGACGTCATAATTTGGAGCGAACATTTTGGTAGGAATAATTTTTCATTGAAGGACATTTAAGTGGCAGTTCGTAATACGCACTGAAGGATTTTTTTTGGAGTATAAGTCTTTTGGCGCTGCCATCGGTCGTGGCGCCCAGTTCTTGTTATTAAGTGTCGGATTTCGAAAGTTAATACAAAAATCAAGGAAACATTAAATTTCAGAAAAACAAACCTACCACTGTTTCCGAAATGATTAATCTTAAATGAGACACAATCAAATTGCTTAAGAGACATCAAGTGTCATATCAATTCCAATAATTCGTCCATACCATTTGCCTTCGGTTCAAAACTCACCTCAAAATAAAACACCTTCCCACGCCTCGTCATCGGAGTTCTTCAGAAACCAAAAAAGACACACTCCAGAAACCAAAAGCACTCAAGTATTTATTCTTCGCCCTCCTTCCTCCTACACTTTGAAAATCAGGAGAAATTCCATAGAGAGATTGGATTGTTAGAAATAAGATAATAAAACACAAGCAAACTATCACATCATTTCGTACTTTGGTTTGAGTAGATTTTCCAAATTTGTGTACAAATTTTGAATTGGGTCAGATGTGAGGGAGTTTTAAAATGTAGAGATTGATATACGCACTGTTCTTCGCCCTCGTTAAATGAAGTCCTGTGCTCTCTCCCACTCTCTATTTCCCTATTCGTTCTTCATATTTATGTGGCAATAGAAAAGCATCTCCTCGGAAATCGTAATCGGTGACATTCAACATTAATAAAACAGCACACGAAGCTTTGGAAATCTCATTTTATACTTGATTTGATATCCGTAATCGTTTTGGGGGCAACTCGGACAGTCTACGATGTCCCGTTTTGCTGCAAATCCTGACAGATTATATGACATTAATTTATTGCATTGCATGAATTTTGTGATTGCTCTAGGATAGTTGGGGAACAAACACTAAGTATACATAATGAAATTTGTGTCAGGGTGGGTCGAAAAAAAACCAAGTGAAGTTCTCACATTGTTAGGATAGTCAGTTGACCCCCCTTATGTTTATAAATTCAGAGAAAGAGAATCGATATTGTAGGAATTTAAATGTCCTGACAAACAATCAAACTACCCGAAAAGAGGATTCAAGTTCAATTCCAATATTAGCCTAATTGTTTTGAATTGCTAAATGATTGATCCGAAATATCCAATTGCAAGTGTAGCTGGCATTTGTGTTTGTATTTGTTCCCTGAGTGAGTGCCATACACTCTGATACAAATTTTTGAAACCTGATTGTTTTTGTGGGAGTTTGCCATTGAGGGAGTTTAAGTTATAATATGATCAAGGCCAATAACTGTGATGGCTTTGGGGAAGGTGCAGGTCATCGAATTTTGTGCTAGAATTGGATGGCACAGGAGGAGTAAGCGATATGAATATTTTTGATTTATTTACCGCAAGAGAAGCATACGTGAGTTGAATGTTAAAATTCTGTATTAACAGAGCTGTGCAAAATTTGTACGGTTCTTTTTTTGTTAAACATTTTGAGAAAATGGTTTATGTTATCGAAAACTGATTAGATGTAAATTTGTAAAGTGATTTCGATACAAATTTCAACTGTGCAAAAAATTTCGAAATATTCCTAGAAACAGGGAAGTTAGAGCCCAAATCGAACAAATTTGCATCAAGAAACTTATTTTAAAGAGTCTCGTAATGCAAAATAGAAAACTTGATATTTGTCATTTTGAGAAAGATGGAAATTTAGAAAAATAAAAGTTTCCATGCAAGGAAATTCTATGTGTACCACACTGTGACGTCACAGCCGTTTTCCCAATGGCTAGAACTTCCCCATTTATTGAAATATTTAAATTTTTTGTTCAGTGTTGATTTTAAGAGATGAAGCACCTTTGTTTTGTCTTTAAAAAGCCAAAAGCTGGAATATGGAAAATATAGTGCCTTATTTTTTTTAATCATTTGTCTGCACAGTACTGTCAATGTATTATGCTGTCAAAAATCGAGATGTCTAATGTTTGCTATTCGAATGAAGAACTATTACCCACTCTATCTCTATCTCTCTTCTGCTTTTCCAGCCTTGAACATCTCCTTTTCTAACATTGTGCTTTTCGGATTTATGGAAAAGAGTCGAACGTGATTCAGCTTAATTTGTAATTGAAGAAGAAATATAGATCTCATGTCATTTCTGTTTGCAACCTGTCAATTATATTAAGATAAATCACTTGGGCCACAATGATATCTTCTCTCTTCTGAATGTTTAAGCTACCCACTCCTTTGAGTTGCATTATTTCCTCCAGCTGGTTCCCTCTGATGGTCTTCTCTATCTGCCTGCGAGCTGATTTCTCGACTGAATGGAATTTGATTTTGACAAAATAAAATTGAAATCTGTTATGAGACATCATGCGAGTACAGATTTATGCAAAGCGAGTACTTTAAGTCCCAATAATTTTGAGAATTTGTATGAGATGCTGGAAATGTCAGTTGAAACAGATCTATCAAGTTTAACACAAATGAAAATGCGACTCCCAGGTCTGCAAAGTTTTCATTGCGAAACTTTTTAAAGACAGAAATCAGAATTGTTGGTCCTTCTGGATTTGAGAAAACTTAAGAAAAACCTCGCTAAAGTTTTGAAAAAAGAAAAAACTACCAGAAAGATTTATTAACTACAAGTTGTTGTTTGCTTCTTCCGGTTGTTTTATCCAGCTTCATGTCCACGCGAAGAAATCTGTCGTCGTTCGGTCGCCTGGGAGTGTACAATAGATTTTTTGTTTCCTGACATTATTTTAAGAGTTTTTGTTTGTTTGTCGAAAGCCAAAGCGGAATTGCATTCGAGTTTTTATGGCCCGCGACTTGCTTACAGTTTTGGAAGAATGCTTCTTGTAAGAAACAAAGTTTAAAGTCAATTCTGCAGTTTTGTTCTCTCACTGGGGCGATTGTTTGATTTTTAGAAACTACACCTACACCCCGAAATTGTAGAGAGCAAAGAAATTGATGATGGCATTCTTTCTTCTGTCTCTAATTTCCTCTTCCTCTTTTGCTACTTAATTTCGTCGGTAGTCAGCACAATGTTGCTCCTCTTTCTTCTTGAATGAAAGTCTTCGTATCATTTTGGTGAATAATAAGAGCGAAAACTATCTCAAAGCAGAAAGATAAGATAAAAAAAACACAAAAACAATTTCATAAGAAAACTTAGATATCATCATCACCGTGTCATCTTACGCTAGAAGTTCTTCCGGCTTTTTGACGATATAACGCTTTATCATTTTTCTTTGTCAATTTTTAACGTTTAGATTCGTTGTGGGTGTTTATTTGGAATCTGTGTGAAGCTGCAACAAAGACAACGACGACGACATTTGATACGGAGCTGAAGCCCAACGGGTGGAGAGACAATTCAGTGCTAGCTGTCGGTAGTGGCGTGAATTAGGTGCGTGCAGCAAGCTGAAGATGAGAACTTTTCAAGTCAAGTGCGGACAAAGTTTATTTTTCCTTTTTTGCTTTGCTAGACAGCGACGAAACTTTTTGACTGAGAGGTGAGTAAAATTGACAAAAAATCGATGGGGAATGGTTTTGCTTTGTTGTTTCGCTTTCATTATGGCTGAGGTAAAATAATGCTAACGGTGTTGGATTTTCACTACAAAAAATTGTTTCAATTAATTTAAGGAATTTAATGTAAACTTAAATCAATAAATTATACAGAGTGTGGAAAGTGCACGATTTTCATTTTTGACTGGATAGAAACCATCTCTATTACAAAAGCAATATAGTTTTAAATGAAGGAAGCTAAGATAGAACACATGAATAAGAAACTAACCATCTTCAATAAAGCTGTTAATAACAATTCTCTAGTCACACTTATATTTAAAGACGTCGAAATTATGATGGACTTTTAAACGAACAATTTGCAGGGCTACATCTTCCAAAGAACAAGAATTAGGACAGAGAAGCATGAGTACGAAGTTGTGCAATCATTCAAGTAGCATACGCGATGGGCATAATCGAATGATTTCAATAATCGACAAAAAAGTATTCGAATGATTTGAATAGTCAAATGATCATTAAAATTCTTACTAGTAATCGTCATTCGAGTTCTTTTCATTCGAATTGTCATAAACCTCATTCGTGATTTTTCATTGAAATTCTAATAACTGTCTTTCGAGTTCCCTTAATTCGAATACTAAGAATAGCATTCGAGTTCTTTTCATTCCAATACTAAAATTGTCATTCAAGTTTTTTTCATTCGAATTCTCAAAATCCTCATTCGAGTTCTTTTCGTTCGAATACAAATAATCGTAGATTAGAGAAATCATTCGAACGATTTCACAGTGCATAATTGGTTCATCTTGCCATGAATCAATTTATTATCGATTAAATCATTCGAATGAGCCCATCATTACTGGATACAGTAAGAGCAGCCGATAACAATATAGAATAAACAACACCTACTTTAGAGTTCCAACACTCTTTCAATTCAAAAACCTTAGGTACTATTGCCTCGAAACTGCAGGCATATAAGACGATAGTCTTTCCAGCCAAAGACAATATGAACTTTCTCTGGGGGAGATTCCAGAAGATAATATTTGCCCCCTTATTGAGGATAGACGATTCCGGAGACGAGCTATGTAGGTATATCCTGTCATTCTATCAACCGCGAAGAATACGTCTAGCAAAAACTAAGCTTGGTAGATTAAACGGCCCTGAAAGTTCATTGCAAACCGAAATTGATGGAATTTGTTGAAGAAGGCCCGGACCGAAACCCCGGTTGCGTCGCAGATGATTGCAATAACTTCAGCGCTCAGACCAGCGATGACAATCACAAGATCTCATATGGGTGGCCCTCAGACAACAAGGAGTCGCAGAAATCTATGTACGAATAATTATGGACTTTTATGATGTAACTCTTAAACTAAGATTTGCAGCTGGAGTAATTGAAGTTTCGAAATCATAGTAGGTGTACCGCTGGAAGGCGCCTTCACACCTCTGCTCTTTACTTCAGTCCTTGATTGCCTGCTTGAAGTTAAGGTGATGGACCCCAAAGTGTTGTTCCTGACATTTGATCCGATATTCCTGGATCGGGCGCTTTATTATATAAGTAGATGAATATTGTGGGAGGAAGTAGGTGCCGCATAAGTGCAAAAAATTAAAAATTATCAGGACACGATGCGCTTCAAAAATCAAAACAATTTTCCCGAAGCTGTTAATCCCAAAAACGGAGCTCGGCCAAGCTGCGCCCGGGTTTGTGAGGTAAATAACTTGTAATAGAGCTGTTTGGATTTTGTAGGGCATCGTCTTCAAAAGTCTAGCTTCGCAGTGCCCTGGGTTTTTGGGGTAAATAGCTTTGAGGATTGGCTGTTCCTGGGGTTTTATGGGATATTGAGTTCAAAAATTCCATACATTTGGTTTTAAAGAAACGAAACCCCTGCCTAACTAGCTTACACACTTCATCAATTCCTTGAGTGGTTGGAAAAAGTTGAAACCTACAATTTTATGCCTATTTCAAACCGCAGAACTAATGAGTATATTTTCCAGTACAAACGATATTCTCCGAAGCTTTGTCGGTACTTCGCAAGAGGCAGTTATTATACCCTTGAAACTTTAGACAGGTGGTGAACTCTAACCCCCGCCTTCTATGTAACTGGCCAACGCACATAACCACCACCCCACTGGCACTACACTTTTACTGTTAGCCCTCAAACATTAGAGAGACAGAATGGGTGCTGCGAAGTCTAAAAAAAAAATCAATAAGTCATGGAAACGATTTAATTTTGTTCATTTTTATGCATTTCTAGAAAGAAACTTGTTATGACCTTTTTTCTGAAAGCTTAGAACAATTTGCACTAAAATACTATTTATGTAGTAGGAAACCTTCATAAATATCACACGAAAAATTTATACTTTTTTGAACCCTTACTCCTTCATCTACAATTTTTGAATTTTCCCTCTAATGCTTATTTTCCTCGATTTACAAACTAAGATACCAAGCAACCCAATTTTCCATTCCACGTAAAATTTTAGAACTCCAAAAAAATTCCACCTTTTCGACCAAAAGAATTCAGGACACCATAATCGTCCGCAATGTCATAAAATCAATTACACTCCCAAGGTAACGCGAAAAGTCCTGATGCTCTCCTTAGATACAGCAATTTAAACCCCCCACACACAAACAGAGCAACATTTAGTGGTAAATTAAAAAAGTTAATAAAATAATTTTTTTTATTACTGCGTTTCGTAACCTTTTTTGAATGTCTCCATGGAAGAAACAAAACTCTCCGCTTTGTCCTTGGTTTTTTTTTTTGTATTGTGGTCATTGTGGATGGGTCTAGAAAGTCAAGTTTAGTCGAGTCCTTGATTTCTATTTTGTTTCTTTCAAATTTTGTGCCCACGCAGCAGGCAAATTTCAATTGTTCTCGATAGCCACGTGATAGCTGGAAAAAAAGAGTAAGAAAAAGCAGTAGTTGGGGTGTCACACAAACACAACGGAGTAGATGAATAAAATTCATTTACACCGCAAATTAAAGACGCTTCATAAGCGAACCGAAAAACTCCCCAAGGATAATGAAACCGATGATGATGGGGCGTGTAGGAATATTCATAGGAAATTTTACTTGACGTTTTGAAATAAAAATACCAGAAGATGGTTTTTATGAACCTCTAGAAGGTAAAACACTTCCACTTAAAGCTTGTTACGATATACCTTTTGCATAGATAAGGACACACGTAATGTCTGTCCTTGGCTTCTTAGTCGATTGGTTGTCGGCTGTGCCAAAGGAGGCAGTCGTGTCGACGGGTTGGCCTGGCCTGACCTGGCCTTGTTTTGTTTTTATTTTAT
Organism: Sphaerophoria taeniata; assembly: GCA_943590905.1. Classification (NCBI taxonomy): domain Eukaryota; kingdom Metazoa; phylum Arthropoda; class Insecta; order Diptera; family Syrphidae; genus Sphaerophoria; species Sphaerophoria taeniata. The sequence continues at coordinate 140,069,716 of OX016541.1, forward strand.
TTTTCTTTGTAGGTATGGAAAAGATGCGGAAGAGGCAATTACTTTAATTGTATTTGGTGTAAGCACTTAAACGATGTTAGTAATACCTTTAAACACTTCTATTGACCCTTTTGTTTTTATAGTCGCTATACGTAGTTCGGCCTTCAAATTCAATTTAGGGCATTGTTTGCAACAAAAAAAACATAATAAACGCTTAAATTGCTTAAAAATGGAAACCAGTGAAAATGCAGTTAAGGAAAACTAAGGCAATTGGGCATTTAATTTCCTTCTGATATCTTCAAAATGACTTAAAGACTTAAAGCTTACTACATTTCATGGTCAACCTTAAGTAAGGTTTCAAAGCAATCCTCATCAATTTTTGATTTCACCCTTCAAGTTGACAGCCACGCCTTGAAAATGCCGTCAATTTTGCCACAAATATAAGCATACTTCCCAAAGGACTCGCTCTATTATTCGAAATGAACAGCGTGAAGACTCCTTGAACTCCTTCAACAGCTAGCGCAAAATTTATCCTTTTTAAGTAGCAAAATAATATAATACAAATAAGAGTGAGAGTGCCGCGACAAAAGGTTAAAAGGAAGTTACAATTACATTTCAAAGGACAAATTGCTTCCGACGATGACGACAACGACGACAACGACGTTAGCAACAACAACAGCAACGAAAACGATGACTTTGTCCTTAAATATTATAAATTTCCATTAAATAAACGGTTTATGAATGCTTTCAGATATATACAATATTCACAATAGTATACGCGCGCGGCAATTCCAGCCCCATTTTGCTCCAAAAGAATGTCCTTGTGCTGTTGTCAGCCCGTATCCGTTCAGTACCACAATCAGACCATTCCATATCGTATCGTATCTCTGTTCAGCGAGAAAAAAACGGTTTATAATTTTTGTCCCGCCATTCTCTTACTCCAACTGCTTCACAACTTACTCTTCCTTTGCTATTTTGTGTCCTTGTTTAGTTAGTAGTAATTTTCTTTTTATGGCGTATGGTCCTATTATTATGTGCGGTTTGTTGTGGAGTGGAATGTTTGGATGTTGGTTGGTTAGCGAGCTGCTGATGAGATGACTATTGCCTCGGGAATTGACCTAAAAATGCAACAAAAACTTGGAATAAAGGCCAAAGCAAAATAATTGTTCTATATATGAGCAGATATAATGTGATCTAGGATGATAAGCAATAAAGGGCTCTTTTAAAGGATGTAGGAATCCAATAAGTGGGTCATATTGAGTCTTATAAATTGAATGAATTTGACTCTCTTTCTGTAGCTTGACATACTTGGTTTGATTTAATCAGGGAAATGGGAAAGAATTCTGATTTCAGATTCTTTGAAGTTGAGAAGGTCAGGGGCTTTTAGGCACTTTTGTACCAACTTTCAAGAATTCAAAGACGAAACTGAAACGTTATTTCTGTTCAAGAAAATGTTTGTTCTTCTTTCTTTTTATTCGGTGCTTTTACGTACTCAATGTCGAAGGGTTCATAACTCTTCTATCTTCTATCTGCTTCACACTAGTGATCCGTCGGTGGGGTTGCCAGGTTGACCTCAGAAATTGGCGGCAAACCTCTCGGTATTGTATTGTTCTAGTTGGGAGGCAATACTAATACCTAGTCAGTCGTGTTCACCGCTTAATTGCATATACCGCTTTCCTGTTGGCTTATGGAATATCCACGTCACTCGTTGCGGTTGCAGCGAGATCGGATGCTAAATTATGGCTCCATTGTCAGCAAAGAATAACTTATGCAATTCTGAATCCGTCTAAATCCGTACAAGCAGGTTATCAAGGACGAGGACAAGCAGAGCAAAGGACCAGAGTACGTTTACTTAATGTGTACCTACTGCGATTTCGAATTCTTCGGTAACTGTAGCTGCACATGCACAAGTCCTAAATTCTTCACACATAGGTTTCTGGAACTCCGCGTTGTCTAAGGGGCACCCATATCTAGTTAATGTTGATCGAATCATCTCCATATCTTCGCTGGCATGACCGATTAAGTTTTCGTCTTCATACTCACCAAAACCGAGATCCGGATCGGACCTCCTTCAAGAAGTTCTTCCATATATCCCAATCGTCAGTCGACGAGACGCCAGTAAATTTAGCACTCAAAGTCTTGTTCGTCCTAGTCAATGCCATTCTGCCTACGTGAATTTGGTTTGCCATGCTATCTCCTACCATGAGTTGTACCGCGATGGACTTCTCGGACCGCTTCTTCTACACTTGGCAGGTAGGTACTCATCAATTTATTCAGCTAAAATTTCTTTTGATTTGTGGAAAATCGGTCCAAGCTCTCGAACAATCAAATATTCAAAGGGGACTTGGAAACGAGGACAGCTCAGGAACATGTGATTTTAAGAAGTCTTACGAGAGTCTACTAAGCTCAGTATTATAGTCATCGATTTTTAAGTCTTGGATACGTAGGTAAGTACTTCTGTTAGAATAGCAGTTTCGAAGAAATCGTAAGTATTTCGGATTTTGAGAAACTTGAAACCCTAAAGTATCAGCTGCTTCAACTACTGAACCAAGGTAATTTATGGAGTGCACTAGTTCGTACTAGTGCTCCTCTATTTTGCAAGTAACGTAATCATGCATGTATTTTGTAAGTCAGTTAATTTTCAAATAAATTCAGCCCTTTTATTTGAACATTAAATTTTCCTTTAAAGCACATCATTGACTGGATTAAAACTTCCATCCCATTTGAGTTTTCCCAACACCAACGTCTATTAATAACAATTATAATTTGTCTTCTAACTGTCAAAACTCCCACGCATTAATGTTTTCCCCAAAAGTTTGAAACATTCCGCCCCTATTATCTGCCTACTCTTTTCGATGTCATAAATTCTATGACCATGGACACTTAACAGCTTTAACAAGATTCCTTCATGGAATTCTCGCCCTTTTCAAAACAAATTCTTTCGCTGATGTTTCAACGTATGTTACACATTTCTACTTTCAGCAGTCGCAGTCACATGCAGGACGATTACCCTTAAAAACTGCCAGCAACCAGCATGCTATCCCAAGCTACCATCATCTACAACAACAAGTGAACTCAAACTCTTTCAACTACTTAAAACATCGACGAAGTCAGCGACAACGGATAGCGGACCATCAAGGATTCCGCAGCAGTTGCAGCAACCCTATGGGGAAGTGCATCTCAAAACAACCCTCGGCTATAACAATAGCATTGTCCACAACCGATTTGGCAACAGCGAATCAAATTTTGAGCAGATTCTCGGACAACACTGATTACATATCACTGCAGGACGAGCTCGGAAATCAGCTGTATGAGTATTTTGGTCAGGGAAAGACCGAAATATTCTACGAATCGAATGGAGACAGTTCGGATGCTTGCAAAAGGACAACAATCACCACATCGATTGAGGATTCCAACAATAATAGAAATTATCGACAAAGTATCAAGCAAAGACGAGAAGAAGTTTCGGGTGATTGTAACGGCTCTGGTGACACTGGAAGTGGTCTAGATAATGAGGTAAGTTCGTAACACTAATTAGATTACACAATCGATTAGTTATTTTCGTCTGAATCAGGACTCATCGCCCCCGTCTCTCTCTCTCTCTCTTAAGAGCTGATAAAGGTCGTCGGTCGTCGGTCTTTTGCCATCGGAGATATTTAATTGGGGAGATTGCTTTGAGAATTTTGGGTCTAGGGATGCTTCCGTTTCGGTTTGGCAGTTTCAAAATCGACAAGGCGTATGCTCTTGAACTTTAAACAATGTTAAGAAAAGTTTGTTGTGGCCCCAAACCACCGCATCAGCACGACCGAGGACTATGACGATGACGAAGACCTTACGATGAAATTAGGGAAATTAATTTTCAAACATTGTTTCAGAGATAAGATAAACAAGCGATTATTTCAATTCAAAGGCTGTTGAGCTTGTGGTGGAGCTTGTGGTGGTGGACGGGGTGACGAAGCGGATTAGGGAAATTCGAAAGAATGCCAACCAGGCTTTTTGTATCTTGGATTCCCATCTTTAAGCCAGAAATTTGTGATTAAAGATCAAGAATAGCTTAACGGCGGGGAGTACTTAAAAAGTTAAATCAGCCAAATTGAGTTGAAACTAAAAGCAGAAAAGTCTTAATTTCCAATGAATCAGCAACAGATTGAAGCGATTTATTGCTTGGTTGAGTAAAATTTATCTTCATAATCAAGAGAGACGTAAAGGGAAGGGCGAACGATGAGATGATGATTTTCATCTCATCTCTTTGAAAATGTATTGATCTGCGGTTGAGAGTTTGACATTAATTTTTGACACGGTTTTAGGCCAAAAAACTGGTCTTATTGAAGGTGATATGAAATGGCCGGAAGGTATTACAGGAGAAAGTGACCAAAATTTTAATGCCGTACGAAAGTAGAAACTAAATAAGATTTACAACGAAAAGAGCTTGCATATGAAGTTTGTCCAAAGGAGTGGATGTGAATTGTATGAGTGCAAAACTTAATTCTGCTGGCATTTTTTTTTGGTTCGAAGCTAGTCCTCTGATGCAAAACAGTGAGCGCAACAACTAACAACTTGCAGTCGTGCTTGCGACGATTGAGCACACCGGCACACATTATTGTCCTGAGGAATTTTCTACATAACGGGCATTCAGCAGTTTTTTTTTTCAGTTTTGTTTATTTTTATACATTTATGTTTTTCTTTTGTCGAAACTCAACAAGCAATAGCTTAGAAGCAAGTATTAAAAGAACAATTCAAATGCTTCGTTCTCCATGATTCTCATTGATTCGAGTCTCTTGAAATTTCTGTTTTTATACAAAATATGGCGTACTTCAGCGCTTGATTTCCCTTATAAATATCAATTACTTAGAGGCAAATTGTTTTCATTCGCGGCAAATTGGTTTAAGCTCTAAAACAATAAAATATTCAAAGGGGACCTGCAAAGGAGGATAGCTCAGGAACCTTTGAATCTAAAAAGGTGCAATCTACTGCAGATTTGACATACACATTTACTCCAACGTAAATTCAATACTAACAAATTCAACTGATTACGAAAGCTTCACATAATCTTTTGCTAATTCCAATCTTGTTTTGTGAAATCCTGCATCCTTATCGAACCTTGCCATGTGAAATAACTTGACCTTGTGGTTTGCACACGAACCTCCACAGGCCAAACAACAAACGCACTCATATTCTTGTTAAACTTAATCCCAATTTTATTGCTACCCCAAAAATAATCCCAATAATCAATACACTCCCTTCATATTCAAACCCTTCCACATCCTGTTTCTTTCTCTTCTTGTTTTGAGAAAACGAACAAAACCAAAAACTTGTGGCCCCATACTTTATCGAAAATGTAATCACATCGAGGCAAAAAAAGTTTTATTTGGCCAAACTTGCGAAACAAATAAACTTTCCTTATCGGAAAAATCAACACATTGCCATCTCAAACCCTTGTTGTTGCTGGTTGATGCTGTTCCTGCAGGCCAGCAAAGGCAGTCAGTAAAAAGAAGAAAAACGAAGAGTAAAAAGAAGTAAGAGTAAAAGTTAACTATTAAGCACATCATAGCACTCGACTTGCACAGACTAAAGCCCAGTTGGCCAAAACAAGAGAAAGTCAGCAAGCCAACACAGTAAGTACTGTTCTTGTTTCGTCATTCTTTTTGTTTTCGAAACTGCCTCTTTCTAGCTACTCCTTGGCTCTGTTTGGACAGTATCCTACTCGATAATAAGGGTTTAATATTGTAAGGATTCCGAAGAGTTCTGGGTTCCGTTCTTTGTTTTTGTTTTTTGAAAGTTCTTTTTCACATGAAATACTTCACATCCTTGGTTCATCATTTTTATGTTGTTTGGAAACAGGACGTGGCTTAAAGAAGTGCATTCTTCTACAAAAAAAGTATTTTTTTACATCAGACGCTAAGGACATTGAGCACGAAGCAAGAAACGAACAAAATGAGCTCAAAACTCAGCGAATCAAACGCGTGGGCTTAAAGGATTCAAGCACAGATCCCATTGAAAAGGAAAAAAAGCCCAGCCTCATCCAAAAGTTATTCATAAAATTCGAGACTCTTCAGCTTTGTTTTATTGTAAATAGTTTTTTGCTAGTTATTTAGCTTACTCGATTTCCTATAGGAATTGAGGAGTTCGAGATTTCGGGATATTTTGTGTTTACCTACATTAAATATTGAGTTGAATACAAAAGGAGGAATTGAACGAGCATCGAACTATGAGAAGAGAACACATCTGTTCGAATCGAAATGGCACACACAGAAGAGATGGGAAATGATAAAAAATGATGAAGGAGCTTCCTTTTGGTTTTTCGGGGTTATCCAGCCGCGCCGGATACTTAAAAGTTTCCTAATTTGCAGAATTTTTTTGTTTGCCATTTTTTGTATCGACTGAAATGCAGGATAAAATTTCGATAGGGAAATGCATTTGCTGTTGGGTAGATAGTAGAAAGCGAAATGGGTTTGAGGACTTTTTCATTTTGTGTTGAGATGAACTTCTTCATGCATGTTTTCAACTGATTCAAACTAGTCCTGATATAGAACTGTCTATTGGCTGTCTGCTACTTGATGGGAATATAAAATCAATCAAGCGTTTCGCGAAAGATGCAATGGAGCAGTATTTTTTATTTTGAATAGATTTAGCTTGCAAACTGTGTTTTTTGTTTCTGCATATGGGGGCACTACTACGTCTACTTAGGTGCGGTGAATTTTGTTTATAAACAGTGAAATAAAATTCACAAATTCTGTTTAAAAGTCGCGCTAACAAAAAAACATCGAGTGTCTTCCCCATTGCATTAACAATTCGGACCTGGCTGACTTCACAAAAAAAAGCAATTGCTTGTTTGGAATTATTTGAACGAAGAATTTTAATACTTCGTTCTCCATGGTTCTCAGCATTTGGTGTCTCCTAAAATTTTTGCTTTTTAAAACGTATGTGGCCTTATTCAAGACTGTGAAAAATCAAAAAGATACAAGATTTCGATCTCCGTAATTCTCATAACTTTGAGTAAATTGTCCTGAAAAAAGGTATAGAGTTGTGTGCTATAACTTTGACATTCAGGAAAATAGTTTGCGGTCAAGTGGCTTTCTGTCCTTTAACTGGCAAGATTTTGGTTTTCGATCTTTCAAGCTCAACTCGATCTAAAGGCTTAACAAAGCATTACAAAGCGGACGGAAATAAGCGTTCAATTGATGAACCAGTCTTTGTGCAGAATTCTGCTCAGACAAAGTTCATGAGATGTTGAGTGTTCCGATCAATGGCGAGTTGATGTTCGTATATTATGTCTCACATCTGTAAAAACAGCTATAGACACCCGCTAACTCGTCTATAGTCTCCGCATGCCCCATCTACAAAAAAGGCGAGCCTTTGTTGTGCAAAAACCATCCAGGCATATCCCTGCTAAATTCCACATACAATATCCTGTCCAACGTACTTTGATAACGGTTTAAGCCTTTCTGCAACACAATAATCGGCACGTACGAGTGCGACCTTAGCGCAGGCAGAACAACGATAAACTCAGAAAAAACCAACGAATTTCAAATCGAATCCACCATCTTTTCATCGAATTCAAAGTTGCTTATATGATAGCATCCACTGCCAAGACCTTATGATGGCGATGACCCGATGTCTGAATTCGGGATCCCGAACAAACTGATCCACCGCAAGACGCGGAGTTGTTTCAAACAAAACTAACCAAAAATTGAAGTTTCTAAAAAATGACTTACTGTTGTTTATCAAAAGATAAAAAAATACGTCTTCAGAGAATCTCTTGAACACAATTATATTTAAATTTTTCATGTACTATTTAAAATGCAAGATAAATCCAGAAACAAAGGCAAAAAAGATATCAAAAAAGGCGCACTGCTTACACAATGAGATGCGTTGTCATGTGATTTTTCAACATAGTCCTGGAGCAGTAAGTGGGAAAGCAATAGCTTCAACAAATCCACCCAATTAATAGGCTATGCGGACGAAATAGATATCATCGGTCGCTCCCATTGAACTGTGCTATAAGCCTTCACAGTAATTGAAGAACAGGCGAAGCTCTCTGGGCTTGAAGTGGATGAGGACAAAACAAAGATCATGATATCAGCTAACAAAAGAACATCTGTCCCACCACCTAGGACAAAAATTCACTCTCGGTAGCAGCAATTTCGAGGTAGTCCTACTCTACGGTGCCGATAGTGTTGGGACGATAAATTAAAAGGGGACCGGGATATGATACTGGGAGCTTTCGAAAGAAAAAATTCTTTGACGGATTTTCGTCCCGTATGTGACGATGGCGAATGGAGAAGAAGGTTCAACCGCAAACTGTATGAGCTGTTCCAAGAAAGCCAAGCAAAGACGACCACATTGGCTCGGCCATATCGAGCGAATGGACGAAAACGCTCCCGCCAAGAAATTCCTCTCTATACGCAGCTCCCGATGGCAGAAACCTGAGCCTCAGGCTTAGATCCTAAATAGATTGGGAGTCGGATAAGGTTAGACAAGGTAATTCTCATAACTGAATGACAAAAAGGATTTAATTTTTCTGAAAAAAAGAAGCATTTTTCGCTGCCAAATGACATAATTCGGGCAAAAGAGAAAGTATTAAATCCTCCTACTTTTTTCAAACACAAGGATTTCTTCATTCCGAGGTGATATCAAAATCAACATGTCAAGATTCCAAACGGGAAACAGCTGTCAATGTCGGTATAACCTTTGATTTATAAAAAAAAAACTATAAGATGTCCCATCCGGTGGCAAATAGACGTATTTTAAAATTCCATTCTGCAACCGAAAATGTGTAATAAGAGAATCCCAAATCAAACATCAATTTTCTTCAATCCTTACGCCCTCTGACGTTGAAAAAAAGTAATCTTTCATGAAGCCTCTTTTATACCATTTATATTAGTATCGAATATTTCACCCCCAACACAACTTCACCCACGAACAACAAGATGTCACCACCACACAAATATATTGATTTCTTCGCAACCCTTATCCAATATGGCGCTTTTCCACCCTCATGCGCACACTCCAACCAGCCACTACAACACTTTCTCTCGCGAATTTTCTTCGACATACTCATTCATTTGAAAAACGGATTCGAGTACATTCACAAGGACTCATGTCCTTCTCGGCTTTTCAATCCAAAATTTTAGTAATGGAGAAGAAAATTTGCAAATTAAATCAAATCAAAAATTAATTCAAATCATGAAAATTCTTATTAGAAATTCAATCAAGTTGAATCCTTTAAATCCGGTTTGTGAACATACGGTCCCCAAATCTCAATCCAAAACTTCAAATTTGCTCAAAATCAGTCGTATAAGGTGTTTAAGGTGTGTGAATCATACCTCGACAGAAAAACGTCTACGAAGAAATTTTATACGTTTTCAAGGACTGCGAAAGTTTTTAACTGCGAAGAACACATATAAGTAAATATTTTTGTATTGTTTGAAGGATATCTTCAAGTGCTCTTTAGTGAGAAAAAAAAAGAAAACAAACATTTCGCGAATTCAAGTTTTCCAAACAATTTGGTGTGCTTAGCCATTTTTGTGGATTATAAGTGAAAAAGAACAAAAGATTATTATAGATACCTGCAAAGTGAGTTTGCAGAGAAAAAAAGAGTCCTGTCCAAGAAGAGTTCGAAGGCAGGAGCACCCTTTCCCCCCTAAAAATAATACAACCTCTTTGCGAAGCGCCGCGTATCTGTAATGGATTGTAAAATATAAAAGAATATAGGAAAAAAGAAGGAAAAAAAGAGAAATAACCCCCCTGAAGTGGGTGTACCTACTAAAAAGTGCCCCGTCGACAAAAGGACTATTGGCGACAACAACAACAAAGGAAACATCTGCCACCACGGGGGCAAACACGGGCTAAAAATGGATGAATGTGAGAACCTCGTGATCGATCCAGAAGATTTCGAGGAGTCACCATTTAATGACGAAATAGCAGACGAAGGCGACGACGACGCGATGGTAAAATCATATAAATCCTTTTTCCTTAATTTTCATTTTTTCACTTTTGCTTAGGTGAGAAAATTTTGTATCTTGTGTGTTTCGTGATTGACATCAGCCTCTTACTCGCGGCCCTTAAACAAATCATGTCCCTTCTATCTCACATCCTAGATTTAAAGGACAACGACAGGCGTGATGATTCATATCAGAAGCTCTTATAAATCTAAGGCGCAAATCAAAGCTAGGGTCTCGTTAGCGTTAAATTGACAGCAGCAGCCGGTTGGTTCAGTTTAATTGCAAGCGACAAAAAGAAATAAGGACAAATTTAAATGGGTTGTTATGTGTGTTTGGGTTTTGCCTTATTTGCTCATTTTTTTTTTCATTTTTTTTTGAAGTTATTTATATTTCGGTTTATGTTTGTGGGAGGCGGTGTGGTCGGGGTGTCGAAATGGAAAGGATTTAAAGTGCTGCTGTTAACAAACTACAAACCATGAAGGATACCTAGCTGAAACCAAACGCAAGTGCACTTGTCTGTAGGTGCTTAGGGGTGGGTAGGGGGACATAGAGTCAGTAGTTTTGTTGCATTTCTATAGCTATACCAAGTGGAATTGCATTGTTGGCTTAACAGTGTGGGGCGAAAGATATTGAATTCACTGTTTACTCGATGTGACATTAATGGATGTGAAAGAGTATAAGGTTTCAGTTGAGCTGATAGGATTGTTTGTTTCGGTTGGTTTAACCGGTCAGCTATTTGATTCTGTTCCTGGCGAGGAATTTCCAGGGTATTTTGAGGAGAGAATATGTGTTGAAAAGGGAATGACTGTCATTAACTTGGCCATGGTATTGGGTTTTTCGATAAACCTTGTCTCTTATTAAAATAGATTTCCTTATAAACAAAAATTGGCAAAGAGTTGTACGTAGTTATCCGGTGCCATCTATACATAGGATCTTAGCATGGGACACTGCATACTTGCACCGGACAAAGGCATGTGTTCTGCAGTTGCCGAGACGGAAAGCTAGTCATTGTTTGGTACATTAGGTCTATTTCGAGACAAACATTTTCTTGCCAACAAAGTAGCTCTTCATCCACTTGGCAAAGGTATCAAATGAAGCTGCCGCAAGTTAACTTTTCTGACCTAGTCCCTGTTCTGGTAGAACACGTATTAAGTAATTAATAACTTATCCGGCTCCCAATCCATCAAGGATCTCAGCCTGAGACACAGCACCTTTCATCGGGTACGATCTCTCGCATGCACTCTCCAGTATCCAAAACCAAGCGCTCTAGCATCCGCTTGATCTGGGATTTGCTAAGAGAAGACTTTCTTTGCTGGAGCGTTTTAGATCATTCGCTCGATGAGTTCTTCGTATTTTGGCTTTTTAGACTTCATCTACATCTTTGTACAGCTCGTAGAGTTCACGGTTGAACCTTCTTCGCTATTCGCCATCGTAGCATACAGGACCGAAAATACGTCGAAGAATTTTTCTTCCGGAAGTACCCAGCATTATTTCCCCAAACCGACGTAGCAGCGGTTCGCTTGGGTGATTCTTCGTCGGATCTTTACTAAGTTGTCGTTTGTAGCAAGGTAGGTCATATGTAGTTCACAAACTCCTAGGCGGTGGACAAATGTTGTATGTACTCTGTAGCATGTACTCTGTTTAGTCCTCGTTCATTAGAAGATCAACGAGCTTCGCTTGCTCTTCCATCGCTGTGAAGGCCTCAAACACAACGCTTTAGTAGCGATAGCGACCTATAGTGTCTGTGTCGTCCATAGGACGGTTTGAAGATAGTGTTTTCCGTGCTCACACCTTCCTTGCGCATTATCTGCTCCAGGACTATGTTGAAGAAATCACATGAGAACTTATCTCCTTGTCTAAACCCTGCGCATGTTTGAAACAACTCGGATATATACCCATTTGTACACTGCACGGTTTAGTGTCATGCGGCACTGATGGATCAAATTGTTCGGGATCTCGAAACCAGACATTACAAATCTGGTTGTTTCTGGTCTTTTTCAGGATTTGCCTCGGTGTGAATATTTGGTCTGTTCTGCCTGATCTAAAGCCAAACTGGTAAGTGTCGATTATTGTGTTCCCAGGTTTTAAGGTTTAAGATGCTCACATTTGTACGTTGGATAGGATTTTGTTTCCAACATTAAACAGGGATATGCCTCGGTAGTTTTTGCATGACATAGGATCGCCTTTCTTGTAGATGGGGTATGAAGAGCTTATAGACCAGTCAGTAGGCATGCATTCTTCCTTCCACACATAGCTTGTGACCTGGAAAGCCCCTAGCCCTAACCACATAACAACATATAAGGCTGTGCAAAATTCAGGTTACGTATATTTGATCAAGATCTGTAGATTAAACCTAGTCATTGTTCACAACATTCCATTTCAATAGCTTCCCATCACTTAAAGAGGTTAAACACCTACTCCAAATTCCCCCGATTTATCTCACAACTCAATCATAGACTGATCAGCCTGAATATAGGGATACAACTTTTAACCCAGAAATAAAAACATATGTTGAATCTGCAATGGACTGCCACACATATTCCAACTGCAAGATAATAATTTTTATCTTGTCCACCACACTGCACTGCAATCGAGTGCGCAATATGTACAATGTGTTTGTTTGTGTATAGAAATTTCTCCACAAGGGTGATTTTCCCTAAAGCAAGGGGTTATTATATTTCCATTTCCTTTTTCTTCCATTCATTTCCTTGTCCTTTTTTTTCTCCCTTAATGTTACATTCAACGACAGAAATTACATTTTAAAATGTATTTTTTTCTTCTTTTCTTTATTTTTAATTGCATGGATGATAGGATTCGTCCTTTTCTAAATAGTTTTCTAAAGAGTCCTCAAACCAGGTTGAATTAAAATCCACCTGCTTTGCTTTCGAATTCATGTATGGAACTATCGTTTTCATTTTCTCTTATAGCAAACGAAGACTAGACATTTCTACATACATATAAGTAAAAGCCGTAAAGTTGTTGTGTAAAGGGTTGGAATGACATTCGTGTATGCGTTTAGGTTTTTTGTTGAAATAATAATTAAATTCTTTTCCTGATCGTTGTGACTGAATGTGACTTTTGTTGTCTTAATTAGAATGGAGTTTGTGGTACGAGAAAAAAGGGCTTGCATTGTCAGGTGGATTTGGATTATCAACATTCTTCATTCCTTTGAATAGAAAAGACGACGCCCATGACTTCGGGCCACAACCTTAATTTGCATGACTTAAAAGTGCAATGTTCGATTTGTTGTGTCTGTGCGTCATCGTTCGTCTTAGTTAACTCCAACGCCCTACGACTAGGATAATCAATCTTATGAGTCCGGGAAAACTGTTTGCTTGTCAGTTACTCAACTGCACTAGTCGGACTATTGGGGTTTGTTGTGATTTTTCAATTTGGCTTCCACGCAACATGATACCCCCTATATGGGGTGTTCCTGCCCACATGTCTGTTTTGAATGTCGACACCAAGTCCGTATACTCAAACTTGACGTCATTCCATCAGTCTTATACTCATTCAATTAATTACATTGTCTGGTAAACTTGATTGTGTCCAAACCCAAGGGGGTAATTAATATACAACGCACAACAAAAGCCGTGGTAAGCCTTCCATATTAGGGATCCGCTTTGTGATTTAATCGTAAGAGTTGCGAATTTAAAATGGATAAATATTTTAAAGGTCATTACACCTTTTTGCCGGCTTGACAAAAACATAAAATCTGTATCCACATGGTGGTGCGGTGTAAATTGGCTTCAAAATTGAGTTATATTATTATGAGACATGAGAGTCACGTTACATTAAATGTGAACCAATTCTCATTTGAAGTCACATGTGCAAAGGCACATCAGCCTGGGAACAATTCAATCCAGAACTTTTAGGACAATATGTGTCATTTTCACCAGTTATGACTTCATTTGGTTTTGAATTATGCAATCAATTGTTATGAGGTCCTTAAAAAGTTTTCTGATTGAAGGCTTAATCAACTCAGTGATCGGACTTATTTTACCAAAATAATGAATACCTTCTTCTCAAGGATTCTACCTATGTATTCAAGGGCTTTTGTATGTACCTTTCGTTTTTTAAGGCTTTTTCTCATTTATATTTCTACGGAAATTTTTTGTTTGTTTTTTTTTTCACTCAAGGATCAAGTTCAAGTATATTTTGCTTTGCTGTATGTAGACGGAGGGTCTATATTGGTATTGGTTATTTTTACGGGAGATTATACTTAGAAGGCCATTTCGAATGTGCCACGGGTGTAGAATGACACAAGAAAATTGACCTTTTACTTTTTATGCTTTTTTTATGTTGTGCCTACCTTCATTAGATCATAAGGAATAAAGGAAGTTTGTGAAATTATAAATCAGCGAAGCATAAATTAAATAAAACATTTTTTTTAGCTATTTGTAGGGCTAGCAACAATATGTAGGAATATATTTAGCTAATGCGATTCAGGTGAGAATTAAGTATTGATTTTATGAATGAATTCTGCAGCAATTTAATGTAAAGTTTGGAATGTTTGTGTCAATAGTTTTATTTGCTAGGTATAAGGACCTTGTTGTGAAAACCACAGTTATCGATTACACAAACTGAGGGTTTGAGCTTACATATGTAATTTAATGTATAAAATATCCATGGTTTCCAAATTTGCTGAAATGCACTTAAAATGTGAATTGTTTTCCATTAGCTTGAGTATATTATTCTGGGGTTCATTAATTGTTGTACCACCTTGAAAAATGTGTTCTTCCAATTATACGAAGGACTTTTGAGAGATTGTATAGCTCTTTTGTGGATGTTTTTGTACCAATTTGTTTAAAAATGATGTTGCATGACAATGTTCAATGATGCAGAAGTCTGAATTCCCCAGAGCCACTTTTCGCAACTAGAGCAGTTTTGCTAACATGACATTTTTGGCAAAAAGGTGATAGAAGATTTTTAGTTTCACATCTTAGCTGACATCAACAATTTATGTTTTTCTTCTGGCGATTGATCAGATTTAAGGGTAAGTTAGGTACCTTAACGATTGATCGAACACTCCAAAACATAAAAAAAATTCAGAAGAGTCTTCTTAAAAATTTTCACAAAACTAGTGGGTTCCGGGTCGAAGTGGTGCCATTGAATCGAAAACAAACTGACTGTTTGGTTTGCTCTATAGTCTAGAGGTGTCATTGGTCCAGCGGACGGTTACAGACAATTCGGAGCGATATGGTAGACTGATAACCGATTTTTTTTGGCCGACGATTGAAAATCGTGACTGGGACGATATGTGACGGGGCAACAGGCCACACAACATGACCAATTGTTGCCTCATTGCGTGAGAAATTTCCTGCTGGTCGATTGATCACCAAGACCATGCGATTTGACACCATTAGATTTTTTCCTCTGGGGCTACGAAAAATACTCGAATAGTTTTGGCCAAGAAACCGTCCGATATGTCCGAAAAAGTGATTAAAAATTACCTAAAAAAAATCGCATGCTGCGAAAACTCCCGAGGCGGCCATGAAATGGAACATTTGCTTTGATAACAATTCTACTTACAATTCCTTGTTTTAAGATGTTCCAAATCCGTTGAAATCATAACCATCCTTCTATCAAGTTTAAGATTGAAAGTTGATGTCTTCAGTTTTGACAGATAGATGAAAAGTAAAATCAGGTCTTAAAAGTAATATTTCGTTCAAAATGTCAAAATAATACCCACAAAACCACTTTTAAGCTCACAAACGGCCAACATTTCAACTATTGTATTTTCAACTTTCATGCTACTTTCGGCTGTATTGTTTGCGTCAACCTTAAATATGTTGAGTTGGTCGTGATCGTCATTCCTCCATTAATTGGTTCGCATTCTTCTCCATGAAATTAAAGCAATAGTCAGCTACGTAACAAACATAGGCGTTAATAACACAAAAATACCTAACGCAGAATACTTCCCATCTAACTCCCCACAATGCCATAATCCATTAATAGGCCCTCGAAGCCAATAAATTAGATTAACATAAACACAAAAGCAAACTACAGCGAATTGCTTTCATTCACATAACTGAAGAGCATCGTGCCAACACGCACTTCCGGCGGCGCTCGCATTCCATCATAACACTTCAACATCATCATTTGAAGACATTATTTCCAAATTATAGTTTTCAAACACAAATAAAAGTGGTGAAAGACTGCTTTCAATTAAAGAGCTCAAATTGAACCATTTCTTACGAGTGTAAATTTTTCTTCTAATTTCAGGGTCAATCAGAAAGTAAGAAAAGCTCAAAGAAGGCCGGTGGCGGCCCGGAAACTAAAGGCACTGCCATGTCATTTGGTTTCCGCAAGAAACTCCATGTCACACCGAAGAAATCCAAAAATCAACAAAAGCAGAAAGAAATGTTGGACAACAATTTGACACAAAATTGCGATGAAAAGACAAAACAGAAACTCAATTTCGATACTGTGATAACGAATACCGCAGATGTGGTGGAAAATATTAAAACAGCAACAACAACAAATCCCCAAAAAAATGATAAGAATGGAAATACAGGTAAGTGAAGGAATTGCTACTTGCCGGCTTGATTTGATTGTCTGTTAATGTTGCTGAACATGCAAACGTCAATTTCGAAAATTGTTTCTTCTTTTGGGTCTGGCAAAATTTTGTCAGACGCTAATAGTAATGTCGGAATCGCATGTCACATTGACGGAAAGTGATTGCAATGATAACACAATCTTTGAGGTATTTTTTTTATGTAATTCGACAGTGTGTTGCACAAGAGACAATCTTACATAAAGTCACAGCATTTCAATTTGACTGCAAACCACACTGTTCACAAATTTACCGTCGCAGCCTACGTTATCTTTAAGTGCCTTCCATCAATTTAACAAAATACCAAACAACTCAGTCGTTAGAAAAACATTGCCCCAACCGGAACCAAGCCGGCAGTAATATTATTGCCTCCACCTTATAAAATTCCTTGCATTTATTTTTGTCCACAAATATTTTTAGAATCGACAGTGACAGCGGCACCACCATCCAAAACAACAACTACAACAACCCCAATGGTGACATTCGAGAAGGTGGGTGCGGGAAAGACTCAGGCTGCAACAACTCAAGGAGTGCCCAACGACAACAGCACGGTCGTCGTTGGACGTTCCATCCTAATCAATGGCAGTGGTAGCACATCCAACAACACCACCGGTGCCATCAGCCGCAGCAATCGCTTCGGCTTCAAAGGCACAAATACAGTGCGACCCGCTTCGACAGGAATCACTCCCAGGTACCAGAGCGATTTTCAAGATAATGTCGACAACAATAATTACAGCCAAACAGCCGGCAACTACAGCAACAACTTTAACAACAATAACATCAATTCCACGAGTAAGTTGTCGTCTTCTTTTTAATCGTGATTTTAATTGCCATCTCGCGCCCTTTGTCACTCACTCGTCGGTCGTCGCGCCTACCATACCAACCTGTGACGTGGGTTGAGTGTAGATAAGGGCGTGCAGGGTGCTTCTATTTTTGTTCTCTGAATTTATTTTATGTTCTTTACAGTCAAACGCAGATCGAAGAGCGCACATTCTGGCCGTGCAATGACACCAAATCTATCGAATCTCGATCGGCAGCAGCAACAACAATTCGATGAATCAAGACATCAGCCGCACGCTCCCAAAATAACTCAAAAATCACTCAACTATCATAGCAATGAGTATCAGCGGAGCCGGCTGCAGTTTCTGCAGCAGCAGCAACAGCCGCAACAACAGGCACCTTCACACAGGCCGACACCATGCTTAGTGAATCCACCTCAGTACACGTTCGTCAACACTGGAATGCACACAAATGTTATGTAAGCATCTCGGATGTGATCTTGTCGTTAATTTGTTTGATTGTGAGTTTTTGTTTCTTTTGAAAGTGTCCGACCAACTCCTCGACCACCATCGGCAACATTCTCAAAGTTCACTCTTCAGACAACAAGTCTCCCAAAGCCCGAGTATCCAGTGCCAATCCGATTGGCACCATCGTCCTCATCATCAGCAACAGGAGGAGTTTCATCTTCAGCAGCAGCAGTAGCTGGAGCATCATCATCGTCATCAACTCCTCCGATGGATCAGAAGACGGCTAAGCAGATGGCCAACAACAATCGCAAAGGATTCCAAGGAAGTCGAGAAATTTCCGCTGATTCGGGAATTTCAAGCTTAGATGCCACTTTGGCCGAACCCCAAGCACAAGGAGGCCAACAGCAGGGATCTCCCAGACGAAATCGTAGTCGTCCAAGGAATCTGCAGATGGTCATGAGTGGAAGGCACAAGTTCGAAGTGCGGGATCTGGAGGATCCACTGTCCAGTGATAGTGCTGTGGAGCCATTGGCATTGCCTAAGCTGCCAAGTGCTTTTTCATCGGACAACCAAACGGTGCCATTGAGTGGACTGATTCGTTCGAATACTGTTTTGACAAGGGAGGCGTTCTTCCGATCGACTGGTTCGACAGATGAACGAGGTTTGTTTTGGAAATTTTTGAATTAATGGATTAATGTTTTCAAGTGATTTGTTGTTTTTGAATTAGATTCAGCTGATAATGGACAGCATCAACAGAAAACTGTTGCAAAGAGTACGTCAGACAGTGAAGGTCTGGAGGAGGAGAAACTATTTTTGGACCGATCCACTTCGGAAAAGTGTGCCAAAGTGAGTATTTCTATTGAAGGTCTTAGTATGGGGGCAATTTTTAGAATTGAAAAGTCAAGAATATAATTTTGAAATTTAGTAATTGGGTCGTTCATGCTAGAATGAATGCCATTCGATTCCTATTACGAAAGATCAATTTTACTACTTAAAATTGTTACTTTGTTACTTAAATTGAAGACCTCCCTGATTGATTAGGGATGGCGTTCCTAGTTGGTTATCCTTCTCTTCAGTGGATAAATGTGGATGAAAGTCCATTGACAGTCTTTGATTCTGAATTTCCAACAAAAAAGAGATCGTAATCTTGTATGTAACCTAACTTCTTTCAAATGGCGAAGCGCTCGGAACGTCACCCGAACAGAATACCCGTTTTACACAACAATTTTAGCATTTCAATGAACTTTTTGAATTCTATATTCATCCCTGGTTATTTGGCAGACGAAGCTTCAACAAGAAGGCCATTATCAACTGTCAAAGTTTAAAACTTCATTGTCCATGTTAGAAGACCGTTTATCAACTGTTTTTGGAGAGTCGAAGTCCATTTAGTCTTGAAAATTGTTAAACCATAATTTTTCTCACCAACAGAACCAAAAATTCAAAGACATCAATACATTTAGCAAAAATTCATCTCCTGGAAGCTCAAGGACATCATGGTGTAACGCTGGTGAGTCGTTAGCCATCAAAGATTGCAGTAGTCTCAGCATAAGTAGCAGCGATGAGAGTAAGGATAATCAAAACGAAAAGACCGATGCCATAATGCCAATAACCGCGGACATAAGTCCCATAGTTAGTGATATTGCAGTTAGTTCCATTTGTAAGTTCAGTCACTCTTTTTTGCATACAAAATTCTCTTAATTTGTATTTTATTTCCTTGAAATAGCATCAAACACTGAATCTGAGCCAAAGAGATTTGAAAATGAACAACGGGATGATGAGAAAGAAGTCGACACAAAACCCGAACGTCCGACATCCCTAACAAACATCAGCGAATCCAAATTCGCCGAAATGGCTGCAGCAGTGGCGTCTGAGTTCCTTCTGGACGATGAGACATCGCCCACAGATAGTTTGGTCAGTAGCACAGAATCCGAAGATGTCGTCTGTAAGCGGCAGAAAAAGAAGAACAATCTTGAGATCCAGGAAAAGGACATCGATGAGATATCCCCTGAATTTGAGGTTTGTTCTCCACTTTCTCCAGGTACTCCGACGCATGCTTCACATTCGTTATCGCTCTCCGATTGCGGGCGGGATTTTCTAATTGATGACGAGATTGCCGATCAGCCGGCGTTGCTATTCAATGAATCGAACGATGGGGCTGATATGGGTGGTCATGTTGGTCATTCGCACAATCATTCGGACACACCGACTTTGATGGAGACCGGATCGATGCGGTCATTGAAGAGTCAGTCGAAGGCTAGGAGTGCCTTGCAGGCTGCTATTGAGTTGAGTCTCAGGACACCGGTGTCGCTGAGGAAGGCGGTGTTAAATCGGGCTGAGTCGTTGGACACATTGTCACCGTGTGAGTCGATCTGTTCGGATGATTTGATGATGGACTTTGATGTCAATAGCAGTTTGGATTCGATTGATAAGTAAATTGTTTTTGTCTTTAAATATGTGTGAGGAGGTTTAATATGGTCTGATAAATCTCAGCAGGATGTCAGCATCGATAAGGAGTCGCAGTGGTTCGGCTTTGCACAAATTGGACGATTCTCAAGTATTTTCCGATCTTGAGGGAAGAGGCAGTGACATGATGAGGGAATTGAATACAATCCTAAGAGTGCACAACAGGACCGAAAAGGACAATAATATGATGTAAGTGATAGAGCTTAAGTTAGAATTCCCTGAGAGAGGCAAAACTCCTATTCCAAATTCTCACACTCCAGATTTCAACACTCTTATTAAAGAATCAAAAATAAAGTTTTAGTATTCAATTTGTCACCCACTTAACTGACCTTAGGTGACCCACATTCGAAAGAAACTCAAAATGCCTTTCAGCAACTCATAATACCTATTGATCATAAAACTAATGCAGCAACTCGGGCAATATTTTTTGAATTTATATGAAGGAACTCGCATATTCATTAGGGAAAATGCATTGGCCACCCACTAACCCGAATAAATAATATCAATTCTATTTTTTTAATACAAATTCACATCAATAAAAGAAAATGTCTCTCTAGAAACCACTCTGGTGCCCTTGTTCAACTTTTACAAACAAACGGGAAAAAAACGAAAACATCAGGAAAAGTCAAATGTGTATCGGCTCGTTGGCTAGTTGCCATTTTTTACAGAGTATAATGCACTCGAGGTATTTTATGTTTTGAAAAGCAAAAGGAAACAGGAAAAATAAAATCAATCCCTGAGATAAGATTGTGTGGCTAGCGAAGGTAGGCATTACGATGAGCACACAAAATGTTTGTAGTTCAGCGTGAATTGTGCAAGTGACGGACGGATAAATTGAAGAGTACTTCAAATGATTAATCGACAAAAGGAACGAGGAGGCTACTTGGAGTGGGACACACGGTATGACTATTTGTTGGGATTCTTGTCAACCCTAATTGTTGCATAACTTTTTGAAAAATTCAATTTTAAAATTATTTATGTGTCCTGTTTCTAAAAGTAACTAGGCCTCAGGAAGTTTGACCCACTTCATTTGTAAATATTCGATGAAATAGCCGCAGCATGATGATTGTTGAGATAGGGAAAATTGATGGGAAAAGTTTTTGACATGTTGATAGGACTTGTCTTCGTATCAGAACAAGTTCAAACTTTTTTGCAAAACAAATCTTCAGGAAACTTCTCGAACAATTTTGAAACCAGATTGCTATCGAACACATTTACTAATTGGGTCTGTTCCCTCCCGTTTTGAAATAAAATACTTTGTTTTTGCGCTAAATGCTGTATACGATGTTTTAATTTCTATCCGGCGAGTGACTTATCATGGTGGAAAAACGTCGTTTTTTCTTCGCTTAGTGAGGTGGTTTTTTCTTCAATTTGGTTTTGAATCGGCCCAATAATTCGGAAAAGTACAGCCCTGTTACTGTTTTCCCTACCCCAAGTAGTAGATATAATCATTTTGAATCCTGGAAAACTGGTGGTAATCACTTTTCCGGTCGATGGCACAGTCTTCGCTTTCTTTGGAGCACTTTCTCCAGATGAAGTACAATGTTTCGACTATTTCTTGGTCTCTGGTGTCTACCAATCCGTCTGCCGTCAACTGTCACGCAACGCCGCAAAAATTACTTCGTATTCGCTTAAACACTGCCAAACACTGCTCTCAATTAGTCTAACCGTTGCCTTTGCGTGCTTGTGTGCGGTGGCACACAAATCTCTGGACACTCTCGTCAAGGGATCAAATAAAACTAGGAGTCGTATATTTATTACTTATATCCAATCGCTCTTGATTGGTGTTCAATATGAAAGGTCTAAGCTCTGATGAATCAGCAGGTTTTACGGACGCGGCGGCATTCAACCCTGCGGCATTTAGAACACCAGCTTAATCCTTGAAGGATCAGTAGGTAAAAAACTCCAGGTTCCATTTACTTTTGTCTGATGTTTACATCATTTACTACTTAGGTACTTACTTACTTAACTGGCTCAGAATCCATTCATGATCTCTGCCTTAGACACTGCAGCCTTCCATTGAGAAACATGCACCACCCAAAACGAAGCGCTCTGGCATCCTCTGTCACTTCGTCCTTGTACTGTAGGTTCGGTCTTCCTTGTCGTCACGAACCTGGAGGCTGCGATGAGAAGACTTTCTTGGCTGGAGCGTTGTCGTCCATTCGCTCGATGTGGCGGAGTCAATGTATTAGTCGTCTTTTCTTGGCTCTTTGGACTACATCAACGTCTTAGTACACCTCGCACAGTTCGCGGTTGAACCTTCTATTCCACTTGCCATCATCACATACGGGACCGAAAATCCGTCAAAGATTTTTTCTTTCGAAAGTGCCCATGCCCACTATCAATTTTCCTGTTTTACTTATCGTTCAACACTCGGCGCGTTAGAGTAGGATTGGTAAAATCAAACTTTTGTATAGCACACACTTTGTCTTGAGAGTGAGGAGTGCATGTTAGAAACAACTCGGATGAGCTGTTACCCATATGCACTCGGCACTGCGTATAGCTTAGTGTCATGCGTCACAGCTTGTTTTCAAAGTTTTACGAAGGCAGTGAATGTGAATCGTATGAACACAAGACCCAATTCTGCATACCTTCTTTGATTTTGGTTTGCTGTTTCTCCTCTGATGTACAACAGTGAGCGGAAAAACTTGCCGTAAATCAATGGCGCTTGCAACGATTGGCACCGTATTTTTTCCATGTGGAATTTTCTACATAACGGGCAGTCAGCAGAATTTGTTTTTTTGGAAAATAAGTCTGCAACAAAAAACAAAAACAAAAAAACAAAAACAGGAATTAAACGAAATATTAATTTTCTTCGTTCTCCAAGATTCTCATCGTTTCGAGTCTGTTGAAAAATCTATTTTCAAATGAAAGGGGCCTATTTTGGTGCTTGATTCGTTTATACTCTTCAAGTATTTAAGGGAAAAATATTTTGACTTCCACCAAACTCTGGAAACAGCAATTTATTTTTAAACCGGAGAAACTGAGGAGTACCCTTCACAGCGACCTACCTTTCCGAAACCTTCTCATACTAATATGGTCTAATTGAAATTGACATATAAAAATAAAACTGGTTACTCAGAAATTTGCATCGGAAGATAAGTTTGAAGTGTTTTACAGAGCTGTACAAGAAATGCAGCCGGGAGGACTGTGGTTGTTGGTCAACAGAAAATAATAAAATATTTATTTTACAGTGATGGAATACACAAAGTAATACGATAAATATTCATGTCAATTTTTGTACGCAGCTTGTTTAGAAAACAAATTTTTATCTTCAGCACAAAAATGCTTTCATCACACATGACAGTCCGTGAAAGTTTCCCACATGTGTCGGCTAGTCACGCTGGTGTTTCAGCTTCAGCACCTTGTCTTCAATAAGATTTGTATCCCATCTCTTACTTGTAATTACTTATCTCCTTTCAAAATTCCCTCATCTATAAAGAAAGTTACCATCCGCTCACTTCACTATACTCATTCATTAATATTTAACATTCGTGCTAGCCAAAAGCCAGCTTGTTAGATAAAAAGTACTTACATCGGTTGTTTGAATTTTTTGCCCGATTATTTTATTTTCTTCATCAACATGCATATTCATAAAAAAAGTAAGCCAGCAACATCGAATGACAATTTTAACAAAATAAAAATAAACACTCGCAATCAATCTTTCTTTCTGTTGTTGTACTTGTTGCTTGTGATGCAGATGTTTGATCATGCAACGTGTGGAACAGTAAAACCGTGTAATGAATTCTATGATTTGATTTATAATTTGCAAAAACTCTGCAACATGCATGGAGCCTTTTTTTTCCAAAGCTTATAAAATGCTTTCATGTTGCTCACTTAAGACGCTGCCGGCCAGTCCGTGACGATAAGACGGGAAAGTGGTAAATTGATGCCGATACTTTTTGTTAATGGGTTTTACTTCATCAATGGCCATAATTGAAATTTTGAAATAAAAATTGAGAATTTTAAAATTATCAACTAGTCCGCCCCTGTTACTGCACCAGTCAAACAATCATGCAGAGAGAAAGATGCAGCATTGATAACCTCATTAAGGTAGCAGACTGTAAGGTAATCGCCTTTAAATTTAAACTATTCCACTTAACATGGCTAACAAACCATGCCAAAGTAGATAGCATCCGAATATTAGGCTTCCCACAAAATGCGGGTTCCGTTCCGTTCCTTTCGTTCGACTTATGGTTATTTAAGACCTCAAAGAAGGTACAACTTTACTATCTCCTATCTCCGAAATACTATCTCTGCGCAAAACTCCGGCACAACATTGAATCCAGACCCAAAACAATCCAAAAGAGAACATGGCAGCATGCTATTTTGTTATTTTATCGTCCGGAAAATTTATTACAACTGCAACGTGCTGATTCTATGCTTGCAACTGCACCGCCACGTTGCTCTCAATGGCTCTGGCGGAGCACACCTGAAACATGGTGGTTATTAAGGTTCGCAGAAATCGTGCCCCTCGCGTACGTGAAAATCAACCTGAGAGGACCTTTCGCTGGCATTCCTTGTGCACCTTACTTCTCGAACAGCAACGACAACTGTAAATGGTCTCCAAGGTGCGCCTTTCCCACAACTCTATCCCAACCACAGCATTGCAGTGGAGCCAGAGCGCAGTGGAAACATAATATTTTCCGTTATGTCCCGCGTTTCTATAGGTTACCAATGTTCATAATGGTGATTCACCAGCAGAGCAGGTAAGTGGAAGACCTCACGGTTCGATGTGGTGGGTGGTGAGCGACGGCGGATGGCGTCAGTGTTGTTGATCTATCGATGGAGGGCATTCCTCTGACACCGGCACTCAGCGCAGAGCAAAGTCGTGCGACTTGTGAACTCCTCTCTCACTTTTACGATGACAATGACAACAAAACCGACCAAGTTCTAAAGTTCCTTCGCACCACGACCGTCTTGTTGAGTAATTTCTACTCGCGGTCGTCGTGTCGGCTCTTGGCATTCAAGAAGTGTGCAACAAACGGTTTGATTAGAACAAGTTGCTTGAGACCTGTTCAAAGAAGATTTTCAAAGCGCAAGTCGACTTGCTGGAGGGCTCAACTTTTATTTCGCCTTCTGTTTGCTCGTTCGACTTCGAATGATGAATTAAAATTTCGTGAGAAAGAAAATGAAAGTACAATTGGGAATTTTACAGATGGGGGCTCCATAAACTTAATTCCACTTTGGTGTTCGTGTTTGTTTAATTCGTTGAAGAAAAACACTATTTATTACTCACGATAATGTTTTGTGTTTTTTTTTCTGTTTGCATCAAACACTGACTTCGAAAAAGACTTTGGACTCAGGTTCGGAAAGCAGTTTGAAATGTGTTGTTTGCACTGACTAGAGACTGTTACAATGAATAATTGAAGTCTAATTGACAATTTTATGACGGTGAATGGTGTGTTTAATATTGCTTTCATGATTTTACTATGTCAAGTAGAGTTGATCAAAAGAACGTGGTTGAACGATAACGTTAAAAGGTCACGCACGTTCGTTACAGAAAATGTTTTCTTTGTCTTTGAATTAATCGCCGCTTTTTATGGGGGGTACTGAGTGTTACTTGGAAAATATTTTAGGAAAATATTTGTTATTTTTCTTTTGGCAAAACTTATTTGCCTTCTTAAGCCCAACGCATGGCAACTGTTCAATAAATCAGTCTGGCAACTGTCTTTCAATTCAAGGAAAGTCTCTATAATAAAAAAATTTGCGATAGCAAATAAGCAACAGCTTAGAAGAAAGGATTGAACGAAAAATTCAAATACTTCGTTTTCCATGATTCTCATCGATTCAAGTCTCCTGAAACGTCTGTTTTGAAATTAAAATGGACTATTTCAAAGCTTGATTTCGTTTATACTTATATTTTTTTTTGCCGAATTGTTTTGAATGTCGGTAAATCAGACCAAGCTCTGGAAAAAGCCGAAGTACCAAGCTTCGTTCTCCATGATTCTCATCCATTCGAGTCCTCTAAAAATCTGCTCCAAAATAAATAAATAAAATAAATGTGCTCCGGTAAATCGGACAATACTCTAAAAAAAGCGGACATATCGATGAGGACTCTACTCAGATAAGGTCTTTCTTTGGGACTATTCGCGCAAACACCATCTTTTGCGTAGCCCCACAGAAACGAATCTGACGGTGTAAAATCGCATGATCTTGGTGGCCAATTCATGTAAACAAAACATGAAATTACGCGACCAGGAAACTTATCACGCAATGAAGCCATAATTGGTCTTGTTGTGTGGCTTGTTGCCCCGTCTTGTTGGAACCAGATATCGTCCTAGTCATAATCTTCAACCGCCGGCCAAAAAAAAACAATCGGTTATCATTCGACTATATCGCT
The DNA here is from genome assembly GCA_943590905.1 of Sphaerophoria taeniata. NCBI lineage: Eukaryota > Metazoa > Arthropoda > Insecta > Diptera > Syrphidae > Sphaerophoria > Sphaerophoria taeniata. The sequence continues at coordinate 140,096,248 of OX016541.1, forward strand.
CCTTTGATCACTTGTGGGTTTTCTGGGCTTTGTTTGTTTACATGCCCTCCGAGTGAGAAATTTTCCTCATTTCTAATGAAAATTTTATTCGAAAAATAGCTATCTGTTATCTATTGTTCCAACACTCAAGAAGCGTACCTACGGCAAAGTGATCCATTATCGTCAATAGCAAACATTCAACTTATATTATGGCACTTCAGATCATAGTTCAGTTTGACTCGTATCAAATGCCAGCGATACGAAGTTGAAACCACGAAGTGAATGATCCTATATTACAAATCGAACAAGAAAGTAATTTTAAAATGTGCTTACATCGACCCCTAGTTGATTTTCTAACCATCTACAGTGGAGTCGATATAACTCCAACTCTCCCTCTCACGAAATCAATCAAGTTTGAACAAAAACTCCTAACTCCTTTCATACTTCTTCAAACTCCACTCAACTTACGTTTTATTTTGTTGCTTACAACTTATTGCTAATATATTGTCTTCACCTTCAAGCTTCGGGTAAAGATTCAAAGAGCTCGAAGAAAACCATACCATCAACTCCACTCTACTATCGCCTTATAACTTAAGGAAAGGTATCATCAGAAGTCACAAACTCTCACACTTTGCGGCCGTACAGGTGGTGGCTTTGGCGAGAGAGTGTATAAACAGTTCACTGCGGCTGAGACCTTAGACCAATCCAACTCTGGGTTTAGTTTGTTCAGAGACTGCGTCGTGTGTTCACGGTTCGAATGCTTTCGCTTACAATCTGAATTTGAATTCTGAACTTTTGTTCCATAGTTAAATTTATGCGGCATCGGTGGTGGTAGCGGCGATATAGAACAACGATACGACCATTATACGATTAGATTAACCTACAAACAAATAATAAATAAATAAATTTATGCGAAGTGACATTTGCGGGCACTATGACCCCAAAATATTGTCGCATTGTGATAATTTGACAAAAAAAAAAAACTGAATCACTTAGCCTTTTTTGTTAGGTTTCGGTTAGGGGAAGTGCATTTGAGTAACCAATTTCGGTTTTCGGTTTGTGTGTTTTGGTCTTCTTTGACCCCAACCTTCACAATATAACTTCTTTTGAAGGGTTTCGCAGAGACGAGTTAACGTCATCGCAGACTTCTTCTTCGACGGTGCTTACCTGATCTGATACCTTGTCGTCTGGTATTGTTGAGTGAATCAGCGCGCGAAGAGGCAGGTATATTAAAGTGCGTCATCAGGAAAAGATTTGTTTCAGTGCAGTGGCAGTGAGATTGTGGTTATAGAGTTGAAGTTGAAGTTAGAAGTTTCAGGTTACCCGCAAAACGAAAAAGATACACACCAAGCGTCACACAATAGTTTGACTTGAGCGCGACGGCCGACAATGTGGTATTCTGGTAGTCGTAACAAATCTTCCTTCTTCTAAGAAAAATTAATTGCATCGACCACAAAAAAGTGATTATAGTGATGTTCGTGGTTCGTGTTGTGGATGCTTAGAAAATCTAGAAGTTGTATGCCCCCAGAGTTTGTTGATGGCAACTTGTATTGCCTTTAGTTCTTCGATGAGTTTGAAATACATATAACTTGTAATTGTGGTTTTTCGTTCGAAATACAAAAAAAAGAAATAAAGAAAAGGAAATTAAAGTGAGCGTGTTTTGATTGCAAAACAAATTATATTGTTGCTATTCTAAGCTTCTCTCAATTCGAAATAAAAAAAAAAGAGAAATAAAACCGAAAACATCAACTGGACTTGTGTTGGCTAAGTTTGGATAAACATGAAAACCAACGATGGATTAATGTTGGAAAATCCACTCAACTGGTAAATGAGATTTATTATATTTTTTGCATCTATTAAATTTTTACGATGGTGTTTTGATTGGAACGAGTTATTAGATTAAAGCATGGATAGATGTTTGTTTTTGAGTACGGTGTAGACGTAATGGAACATATGGCGAGTCGGTTGGTGATTTAAAAGCGGATTAAGTTGCCGGTATTAATTTGTCTGTCGTTGATTTTAATTGTTGGTTTTCTTCGATGTTATGACACCCAATAAAAATATACTGGAAGTCGAAGAATTTTTTTAAAAACAAAATTAAAATGTTTGTACCTGTTGAAATTGAGTGGTAACTAGCTTTTAACAATTTTATGACAAGACTTGTTATGATAATCGATAGTTAAAACACTCTTGTTCTACAAATTAATTTTTGCGTTCGCTCACCTCTATTAAACTAAACAAAAGGGTGATTTTTTAGCTGGTTTGGTTTTGGCAACACTGGTTTTGACAGCTGACGTGTGTTTAGTACCTTGTGTCACTGTCAAACAGCTTCAGTTTGGTTTGCAATTTAACCATGGATCGTCTTACAAATGAACAACGCTTGCAAATTATTGAATTTTACTATCAAAATTCGTGCTCGGTTCGAAATGTTCATCGCGCGCTGCTTCCATTTTATGGTCGGCATTCTCGACCTTCTGAGCAGTCTATTCGGAAGATTGTGACCAAATTTCGCACCAAATTTACTTTGTTGGACATTAAACCACCAACACGTTTACGTACTGTGCGTAGTGAAGAAAATATTGCGGCCGTATCAGCTAGTGTGACAGAAGACCGCGAAATGTCGATTCGGCGCCGTTCCCAGCTACCGAGCGATGATAACAAACTTTTTTTTGCCCGAAATGGAAATTCTTGACTTGCATGATATGTGGTTTCAACAAGACGGTGCCACATGCCACACAGCACGCGAAACAATGGCGCAATTGCGAAGCGAGTTTGGTGAACAGTTAATTTCACGTTTCGGGCCGGTCAATTGGCCGCCTAGATCGTGCGATTTGACACCATTAGACTATTTTTTGTGGGGGTATGTCAAAGCTAATGTCTATAGGGACAAGCCCGCTTCGATTGACGCACTGGAAGCCAACATCCATGCATTCATTCGTGAGATACCGGCCGATATGTGTGAAAGAGTATGCCAAAATTGGACTCAGCGGATGGGCTACCTGAGACGCAGCTGCGGTCAACATTTGCATGAAATTATCTTTAAACATTAAATTGCAAGGTTCAAACTATCGATTCAAATAAATATTTCATTCATTTTTTCGATTTTTTTGTGTTTTTTTTTTTAAAGTTCTAAACCTCTTAATAAATCACCCGTTATTATTTTTGTCTACTGAGAAAGTATTGACTCGAAGACAAATCATGTGGTCTCAAGGAAGAACAGCTATAAAGTCGATTTTCAACATTTTTCAGGAGAGATGTTTGAAGTTTTTACGAAAAGTCCAAAATTACAAATCGATGTAGAATATTATTAGAGCATCTGATCGTCTTGAAACTAGTATAGATATAGAATTCAAGGTATTAAAATAAAATATAACGCAATTAATATAAAATATAACATCTTACTAAACATTATAATAAAAAGCGTGGGAAGAAAATTAAACACTTTAGCTGTTTTTCCTTGAAGAGAATTCAAGTTTTTAATTGAGTTAAGTTAAGTTTAGTTGTTCTTCCTCCTGGTAATAGAGAATTTTGCTATGCCGAACTGGACCTAAGCTATTATTCAAAAAAAAAAAGTATGTCCTTACAAAAAATATCAGCGAGCAAGAACAACTAAACTCGACTTTAGTTGTTGTTTCTTAAGTAAGGAAGTCTTACGAGTAAGTCAACTTTAGCTCAATTCTGATTGAGTTAAGTTGTTTTTCCTTGAGGAGGATGAACAAAATTGACTTAAATTGTTTTGTTTTTCGGAAACAGTGGGTCCAATTTTTATGAACCAGAGTGAAAAAAAAAAATCTAATTAGATCCGGAAATCCTGAGTTAAATGACATTAAAATCTCAATTTTTTATAACTCGTCTTTTGCGGTTTTTCCTTGTGACCATAGAAATATTTGAAATGCTTGTAGAGAAGCTTAACAATAGATGTATACTGTGCAAAACTGAGCGCCATGTACCCCAAATAAGGACTTTTATAAAAGAAAAACATTTGAACGACTGGGTCGTACGAACTTGCTCCTGTACTTAACTCACAAAAAACATTTTAAAGTAAGAACATGTAATTAAAAAAAATAAAATAAATAGAGTGGCGCGAGTTAATAACGATGGTTCGTTATGGGTCTAGTAATACAACTTAGTATTAGCTTGGTATGCTAATACTGTCTTCTATCTGCAATTCAAATAATAAGAACTGCGATTTGAGTATAAAATACACGATCAAGTGTTACTTTATTTATGGTTGTATTTCAAAGAACCACGATGAAACTGTGTTCATCGTATTTATACAAATTCTTGCATGTTTACATTTTCTTAATAGATACAGATAGCTTATCTTCTAATTACATTTTCTTAATAGATACAGATAGCTTATCTTCTAATTGTAAATAATAGATAGGAAGAATACAAAGAGCACATTCCTTATCGCTTAATTCTAAATTAAGAAATGACTGCGTGATGTTTGTTGGCTTCGTAGTCCATTTCTTATCGCTGCTGTGAGGAAATATATTATCTTTGAAGTAGGGGTATAGCTGTATGTTAACTCTCCCCCCTCTTAAAATTAAACGTCCTCGTTTAAAATTCCTCTAGCTTTAAGAGCTTCCTTATAGAGTCTATTATATTCTTTTTTTTGCTTGTAGTTTCTTATAATTCGTATAGATTTTACAAAATTTGTTTAAAATGTAGCATATAAAAATTATTATTGATATAGTTATTATTGAATAAAATATTGTTGCAAATGGATGTTCTTCAATTGGAATAGTAAATTTCCTTAATGTTTTAATATTATCAAATTTGTAATCCGAATTAGACTCTAATATCTTTAATATTTCAAATTCTTCAGTTTTCCCGGAGAGTATATATTTTCTAATTTCGTTCTTATAATTCACAAATGTTTCGTTATCAATAATTATTTGTTCGTCAAATTGTACTAAATTTGTTCCACTTATATCTTTATTATTTATAATATGATTTCCTGATAATAAGATGTTACTTTCGTCAATTCTAAAAATTGGATTATTTTGTTCTTGAACAATATTACAATGTGCTGATTTTCCTTCGATTAATGGAATAGTACAATTATCATTAGGTAGTTCCTTACATATTATAGAATCTACATATTTTTGACAATTTTCATTTCTTACATATTCATTATTACAACTTGAAATTGTTTTATCCATTATCAATTTTCCATGTCTAAATTCTAATGAGGTTAAAATGAAATGTTTACATTGTTTTTCAATTATTGGATATTTATAAATTGTTATTAAGTTGTGTTTGACTTTACATAAATATATATCAGCATATTCTAGAACGTCTATTATTGGTATATTTAGTTTCTCTTTTAATATTATAGCTTTTATTTCATCTAAGTTGATACTTTTGGAATTAAAATTATTATGTTTAGCTAGATTAATTGTTAGCATTACTGATTCCAGTTCTTTATAAATTGCTTTTAATAAATGTGTTTTTTGAATGCTTGCAGAATCCATTTCATTAAACATTTTTTCAAAGTGTGAATTTATTTTCGATTGCTTATTATTGTTTTCCATTAAATCATTTATTCCCCGATGTATTTCAATTAAGTCATCATGATCTGGGTTTCCGGATATAAATTTTATTATCTTTCCTAAGAAGTTTATTGCTCTTTTAAATCTTGAGTGTGTTAAAACTTGTTCTTCTAAGGCTTCAATTTCATTGATTAAAATTTTCTCTTCATCTGAAGGCTTATCAATTGAATTCCTTACTTTATAAAATGGTTTAAGTATTTTATCTAAATCTGTTATGTGATATAAAAATTCTTTATTCCTAAATAGAAATGCATCTTCCGTTTGAGTTGCTATAAACTTTTTATCTTCTAGATTTATCATATCGTAGCAATTGCTTATACCTAATAATTTAAGTATTACGATTGCAAGGTATACACTTTTTCTTAACATTGTCTTTATGTATTATTTTTCCTTTGTTTGTTAAAATAATATTTCCTTTATTTTCTTTCACTATATGTTTTTTATACTTAGGTAGATCCTTAGGTCTCCTATCTGATTTAAGATACACAATATCGTTTTGATTAAATTCTTTATTGATTCTATTTTTATTTTGGTATTCAACAGTTCTTTGTTGCGCTTTACTTATTAACTCGCGAACTTCAGTATACAAATTTTTATTAAAAAACAATTCTACTGGTTGGTTTTTAGTAACTGAATGTATAGTTAAGTTATATTGTTTAACCGCGTTATAAATTTCAATTATTGGTTTTGTTTTATTTTCCAATGCAAGAGCGTTTGTAAGTTCAATAAGTGTATTGTGAATTCTTTCGACTTGTCCGTTCGTCGTTGAATGACTGACTGGCGTCTTAAAGTGTTGGATTCCTAATTTATTCAGAATACTTTGTACAGAAGGGGAAATGAATACGTTTTCATTGTCTGTAACTACATTCTGACAAAAAGGATATACTGTGCTAAGGATTTCTTCGATTTTTTTATATAGAAGTTTCTTATCTTCAATTTTACTTATGTAGCAGTATTTTGAATACTTATCAACAGAAGTTATAAATAGCTCTTTGCTCATATAAAAGATATCAAAATGTACAGTTTCGCCAGCAAAGTTAGGGATAGGTGTATTTTTCATAATTTGTTTCGTTGGATGGCGTTCGTATTTACTTGTATGGCATATTTCACATGTGTTTGTAATTTCTTTACACGTTATCTTCATGTTAGGCCAGAAATATTTTGTCATGATTTCTTGAACATTATTTAAATGATTTCTATGTGCACGTTTATGTATTTGTTCTGATATATATATTTGTTTGTCGACATCTGTTATGTCCTCTAATAATTTTCTTGCTATCAAAATTTTATAATTTTCGAAATGTTTAAATATTTGTGCTTCTATATAAAATAAACTTTGTTCGTCTATTTTTATTGCGTTTACTCCTTTTGGATTTAATACCTTTCTTAACTCAATTATTACTTTATTGGTGTCTGAATATTTTATTTCGTGTCTTACGTGGTCTTTAAAAATATTTTTTGTTGTTGTTAAGTCGACGTTATCGTTAAACAAAATTATTTGATTATGAAATGTGTTTATTGGTTGTGAAACCACTTTTAATGATTTGGAGGGTGAGCTATCAAAAGAGTGAATTGAATCATTTTGTTCAATCGAATTCGTATTTATTTGCTGTCTAGACAAGGCATCGGCTACTACGTTTTGGTGTCCTGGCTTGTATACTAATTTAGCTCCATATTCTTCAATGAGATTTTTCCATCTCTTAAGTTTAGTATTTGGGTTTTTTTCTGATATAGCGAATATTAATGATTGATGATCTGTATAAATTGTCAGATCTGCTATTCCGTATAGGAAATTCCTTAATTTCTGTAATGACCATATAATTGCCAATAACTCTTTTTCGTTAGTTGAATAATTTTGTTCGGTCTCATTTAAAGTTCTAGATATAAAAGTTATAGGGTGTCTGTTTTGTGATAATACCGCACCAATTGCGAAATTGCTCGCATCAGTAGTCAAATCAAATGGCTTACTGAAATCAGGTTGAAACAATTCGATTTGTTCTATTAATTTATTTTTCACTTTTTTAATTGCTTCTAAAGCTAATTCATCATTCTGTAAATTTAATTTTATTTTTTGACTTTGGTTCTTTTTAACCATTCCATTTTCTCCTTTTAAGTGAACTGTTAGTGGTTTAACTATTTGGGCGAAATTTTCTACAAATTTCCTATAATAACTGGCAAGGCCGAGAAAAGATCGTAACTCTTTGAGTGTAGTTGGTACTGGATACTCTTGTATTGTTTTTACTTTAGTGGGATCCACTACTACTCTATTACTTTTAATCACATGACCCAGGTATTCTACTGAATCTTTAAAAAAGTGTGATTTCTCATGCGATATTTTCATATTTGCTTTGTGTAATGCATTCACTATTATTTGTATATGTTTCATATGTTCTTCGGGCGTGGATGAATAAATCAACACATCATCTATATAGATATATGCAAACTTGCCTATATACTCTCTGAGTATATCATCCACACATCGCTGAAATATCGACGGTGCATTTTTTAAACCAAAGGGCATACGTATAAATTCGTATTTTGCCCCATTCACTGAAAATGCTGTTTTTTCTCTGTCAGACTCTTTTATCCTAATCTGGTGGAAGCCTGATTCTAAATCAATAGTCGAGAAAATCTTAGCTTTTCCTAAATTTTGTATGGTCATGTTCACGTCAGGAATTGGGTATCTATCCGTAATTGTTTGTGAATTTAATTTCTGGAAATCAATTACCATGCGCCGTTTAGGCCTCCCGTTCTCATCGACACCTTTCTTGGGAACTGTCCATATTGGAGAATTATAAGGTGATCTACTTTTTTGTATAATCCCTTCTTCTAATAATTTTTCAATTTCTTTGTTGACAAACCCGTTGTCTGCGTATGGATATGGATACTGTTTTGTCCATATGGGTTCGTTATCTTTAGTTCGTATAGTCGCTTCTATAGTTGTAGTGAATGGAAGTTTCTCATTCAATTCATTATTTATTTTCATTAGGTTATCTATTTTTTCTTTATATGTTTCTGAATCATTCGTATAATGTATAGTTTGTTCTAACTTTTTTTCATATTCTAGTTTGTACTCAAACAAATTAATTTTTGCTTTTATTAATCTAAGTCCTTGTTCACCTAAAATAAGATCAAAATCTTCTAATTCTGATATTTCAAAAAAACATATTTTATAACCAAAAAGATTTATTATCTTTTTATATCTAATTATTGATACACCATGTAATGTTTTTGTTTTTAAAGGTTCTATTGGGACCCTTTCTCCTATATCACATTTATTACTTATATAATTATTAGTAGCACCCGAATCTACTAAAATGTTTACAGATTTACCCGTTAACATACATTTTCTTGTTAGACATGGTAAACCGTTTATTCGCCTAAAAAAGTACTCTCCGTTTCAAAATTAATTTCTAAATGTTTATTACTTACAACATCCTCTTCTAATTTACTGGTGTCAATCTGGTTGACTCTTTGAAACTTATGATTTCGTCCAGAATCTTCTTGTTCTCGTTTAATCGCTGGAAATGTTGGATCCGGTGCTTGTTGTACATGTTGACGTTGATAGTTGTTCTGTTGTTGGAACTGCGGTTGGAAGCCTCGTTGTTGTTGTTGTCTAAATGGGTTCCGATGATTGAAAGCTGAATTGTCCGTTTCCATTGCTCTTGGGTGATTTGGAGTAACATACTTCTGCGGCTGGGCTTCGTAATTTGGTCTGAATCGTCTTTGATCGATATGGACTTGTTTTTGCATTGTGTCTCGTCTAGGATTGTGATTTACCAGATTGTCACGTCTTATATGTGTATCTGTAGCATGAGACATATTATCGTGTTGTATCGTTAATGCTATAGCATATGCTTTTTCCAGTGTACCGGGTTGATTTGAGTACAATGTTGCTTTTGTGAAACTTGAATTTAAATTTGCGGTGAATATTCGTACTGCTTCTTCCATAGCTAAGGTTTCTTGAATTTTCCTTCCTTCTTGTGATGATGTCATCGTTATTTTTGAAAGTATGAGATTTAATGCGTTATTAATTAAATCGTAATACTCTGACAATGTATTCTTTCCTTGATGAATACGTCTTAATTCTTCTTGTAGAACATAAAGAGGTCTACTGTCTGCGTATGTATAATCTAGTCTATTTATTATGGCTTTAAAATTCATTATCGTATTTTGATTCGTTAGTATGTGTGCAGCTTCTCCTTGAATTTTTGTTCTGACTATCGTTAATGCGTGATAGTATTGTGGTGTACCAGAGAATATTTGAATTTCATTCATAAGGTTACATACCATAGATCTCCAAGGTCTGTATTCTTGGGAATTACCATTAAATGTAGGTATCGCTGAAAATACTGTGAGATTTATATCTTCTGGTTTTTGATAACTAGGCACTTCTGGATTTAAAACTGGTGTAGTTGTAATTGCTTGGAATACACCTTGTCCAGCTCTTAGTAAATCAACTTCTGCTTGTAAAGAAGTGTTCGCTATTCCTTGTCTTTTAATTTCTTCATATAGTTGTGCCATTGTAGTTTTGATGTCTATAATTTCGTCCATAGTTGCCATTTTATTGGTTGTTTGTAGCTCGATACTTTCTTGAGTTCGAATTTTTTTCCTAAACATTAATTAATTTCACTGCCTTTTTGCTTTTAAAGGACTTTATAAATATACTTTTTACTTGCACTGCCTTTTTACTTTTAAAGGACTTTATAACTATACTTTTTATTTATTAGTTACAGTTGTCTATCACTTTCACAGATCAGTGTAACGATGCTTGAACTTCAAGTCTTGTTTTGGCTAGATCCTTATTTTTTTGAAAAGGATCCCGGTTGAGCCCCCAGTTAATAACGATGGTTCGTTATGGGTCTAGTAATACAACTTAGTATTAGCTTGGTATGCTAATACTGTCTTCTATCTGCAATTCAAATAATAAGAACTGCGATTTGAGTATAAAATACACGATCAAGTGTTACTTTATTTATGGTTGTATTTCAAAGAACCACGATGAAACTGTGTTCATCGTATTTATACAAATTCTTGCATGTTTACATTTTCTTAATAGATACAGATAGCTTATCTTCTAATTACATTTTCTTAATAGATACAGATAGCTTATCTTCTAATTGTAAATAATAGATAGGAAGAATACAAAGAGCACATTCCTTATCGCTTAATTCTAAATTAAGAAATGACTGCGTGATGTTTGTTGGCTTCGTAGTCCATTTCTTATCGCTGCTGTGAGGAAATATATTATCTTTGAAGTAGGGGTATAGCTGTATGTTAACTCGCGACAGCTCTTGAAGAGCCAAGGCCTAAGTGGCTTACTCTCATCAACAATTCTCTGAGTGCGTGTGGAGAATTGAGGGGACCTACAATTTAACGCCGATTCCGAACGGCAAAGTTGAGAAGCACTTTTTCATGACAGATTGATACTCTTGGAAGATTTGTCAGGTCTTCGCAAGAGGCAGTACACGTGAAAGATGAAATAAAAAGTTGGCCTGAGTAGAACTCGAACCAACGACGTTCTGCTTAGCAGCCAACGCACTTACCAACTAAGCTACGGGCAACTGCAATTAAAAGTCATGAATAAAAATTTAAGTTGAAATATGTGTCTTCCTCAATAACAGATTTTATCTGAACAAAAATTGATGCCATTGAAAATTTCTTGAGAAATTGTTAATTTTTTTTTTTATTCCTTGGAGCGGTTGTTTTTTTAAATTAATTAATAGATACAATTTTTCAAAATATTATTTTTTAATATTTTTTTTTTTAATCCAAAAAAATTGAAAATGTTTTGAAAAAAAAAAATATAAGAATATACGTTGTTTTGAAAAAGAGTACGCTGATCGGAATATTATTTTTCAAGAAAATCTTATGACAAAAAAAAGGATTCCGTTTTGGAGCAATACACAAATATTTTTAACATTAATAACACCAGTTATCCGAAAAAAAATATACGAGGATGTCGGGATGTGCCGTTTTTGAGAAATTCGAAACTTTTGATTTTTGGCCGATTGTATGGTTTTTTACCTTAAAAAAATAAAATCAATAAAACGACGGACCCAAATTCGCTCAAACCATTAATGTCCATAGTTTAAGTCAATCGAACCTGTGGATAAAGCTCTGTAGATGTGTTAAGAGACAGAGACACATACAGACTGCGGAATTGCCGCACTCTCTTTCGACTTCTCTATAAACGTAATGTCATATATGAACAAAATTTCAAGCTTATTTTAACGAATACAATACTTGGCATATATATATATTCCATATTTTGCAAGTAAAAAGTGCTCCCATTATACACAAACTTCGTGTGACAGGAATGCTAATGGACAACACTCATGATCGCCTTTCATTTTTGTCTAAAACTAAATAGATAATAGGTTCAGAGAGCTCTTCAATAGTAAAACAAACTCACATAAATTACAACATCTTTTTTTACTGTCTTTCCACAATATTGCAAAAAAAAAAAACAATTATGGTTGAACCTTAATTATTCATTCCCATATTTTTAATATCTTAACCGCACTGGGAATTCTTGCCTTTAAGTCATGAAAATAAAATAATTAACAATCATTATTCTTCTGCCTGAAGCACAGTCCATTCCGAGCTTTAGAATTGAAGAAAAGCCAAGGTAACCCAAAATGCCGTTTTAACAATAAGCTTAAGGGTCCAAAATTTCATGATTGTTCTCACAACTTTTATTTTTCTTAAACTTCCCATTAAAAATTAAAAAAAAAAGATAAAAAATCGCTTGCGTGCCTTAAACCTAACCAAACAATTATCTGACATAACCCCATAGGCAAATCATATTAACCGAATCACAAAGCATTTATCAAATAGATTTTTTGATTGAAAGGTCTTAATGAAAAATGGTCAACAACTCGTTATTACTCAAAATGCACGAAGAAATAAACTTTCTTCAACAAAGCCCGCTTAATCGTTATAGGATTTCAATTTATCATTATTTAGATTTTGTCTATCTCAAAAGAAAAGGAAACAAAAAACTGCATATTGCTATCAATCAAAACGTCATGTCAACAATTCTCCTTTATTAGGTGCACACATGACATCAATATAACAATGCATCAGAGCGGAGCTCCACATTTTGCCCTGCAGCACTGCTGACGGCAACATTGGACAAGCGAAGTCAAATTGAATGTCTCATAAGACACATTCGCTGCAGAAGAGTTTCTTGGAAGCATACCTGAAGAAATGCATCAAAAGTCAGAGGATACAGCTGTGTTGGGAACAGTTGCTCTTTCTCTTCTACGCTAAACACAAATTGATTTAGTTCTTGAAAGTGAGGTTCAAAGTGTGTCCTGTTTGATAATTTTTAGCTATTCCAAAACATCACCATTATCAACTCCGGCTAACTAGGTACATACTATTAAACAAAGTGCAAAAATGCTTTATGCACAAAACTCCTCAAAATTGAATTGAATGACGGCAAATTTGCAATTTTTTCAACTGTGCTAAATTACTTAATTCTACAACATCAGCTCTTTTGTGCATTGTTTCATGTCGTGTTGGGTTTCAATTATATTTTTTCACCGTATGTTTATTCGTGTTTTGCTAAAACAAGCATTTTTCCACACGTCATATTAGCAATTTCAAAATTCCACCAACAACTCATCGATCGTCTTTGATTTCGACATAATTTTCAACAACAACTTCAATCACCATGACCGTTAGCCGTGTACACGAGCTCAGTTTTTTTTCCTTTCGTCTCAAACTTAACTATGGTGAGTGCGCTTGACGATGATAATGATATGGCAGAGTTGATGATGTTGGCTGAGCCAAAGTCAGTGAGTTGCGCTTAAAGCTTAGATAGTTTTTGTTCAATTTGTTATGTTATGACAGTAATTGGTAAGACTGATGTAGATGGAAAAGGGCGGCATAGCTTGGGAGCTTATCCGGTCGTCGTTGTGCGTTCGTCGTAAGCCACACACAGGTTAATAACATTTCAAAGACGGCAGCTGGTTAAGTCGTGTAATGTTTGATGTAATTAGATCGGGGAGTTGACTGATTTTAAATGAGAAGTTGATGAGTTAGGGGATAATGGGTTAAGTTGATTTATGGAGACACTTGAGAAAATGTCTAACTGCTTGTTGCGAGCTTCAAAGTGATTTATTTGTATAATTTATAACTTCGCAGATAAATTAGACACACCTTTTGTCGCTGAACCAAAGTGACCAATTTAGCCTCTGTCTGCCCTACAAATCTGTCCTACTTGCCATTTCAATCGTTTATTCATTTTTTCTAAGCTTTAAGTCGATTAAGAAAGTAAACAATCATAATTAAATGAATAGCTGCTTCCTCTCGAAGAATTTCTAGTCGTCACTTTCTTCTCAAAGGAAATTTCAACCGCGTTCGCATTATGTAAAATCCGAACAGCATGAAAAACAAGATAAATGCCCCGATAATGCATAATTGATGTATAATTAAAAAAGTCTTTCCCACGTTTTATGTTTGCGTCAAATACCTACAAACAAGATTTGCCCCAGCTTAAACGATCGCCAAAGGTGGGCCTGGGCTTAGAAAATAAAAAACTTGCTTCGATCGACTATTATCAAGATTTCGAGTTTGGTGTGATTTTTCTAACCTTTTAGTCTATTACTGCTGTTGATACTTTTTATGATATGCAGCACGACTGCAGCAGCTTGACAACCAAACGGCCAGCCGTAACGACAGACGTAAGAAAATCGACTTTTCAAAGGTTGAATTTCATTGAGGTAATCTCTGATGGGTGGTATAAAAAACGAAAGGAATGTTAAGTGGATACACTCAAACTGGATCAGAAGCGAGCTAATGAGATTTTCTTTAGAAGTGAATTTCCTCTTTCTCAAGTCTCAAGCAACTGCAACACTAGAGGAAAACGTCTTTAGAAACTTCACGTGTGAAGGAAAGTCAACGGCGAATTTATTAATGACTGCGGTGATTTTATCGAAAGACCTTGGAATTAATTTAGAAAAAAGAAATATAAAACATAAGGAAAGGTTTGATGTTATGGGAAGGCGAAGGACTATAAAAGGAATGTTGGCATGCAAGGCAAAGAGTTATTTTTAAACACGCTAGGTTTTTATGTAAAGCTTTTTAATTTGTTATTTTAATGCCGTTTTATGTTTATGGAGCTGGATACATTGGTTGCAGTATTTTCTCATTATTGTTAGATTCTTCGAGACTTGACTAGACTCTGAAGCAATGAAAATAAAAACTGTAGTTGTAATTTAGTTAACATGTGAAAATAAATTTATATCCAACGTAAGGCGCTTGAACTTTTGAATCTACCCACGCTACCATGCTAAGTATTGCGATAAGTATTTCAACAGCTGTAATAGTGAGGTGTGTGAATTGAGTGGTAATTGGTTTATTTTGAATCTGCTAATCAAACAGTTCACTTTCAATAATAGTTATGATGTCATTTAACATAGCAAACGGAACAAATGAAGCTAAATGTCTGAGTAGAACAAAATTTTGTGTTAATCATGTTTCCTGTTACTCATAGCATAGCAGACCGCGGGCCACTTATTGGGCTTGTTAAAAATGTATTTAGGTGATTGAAGAGAGAATAATTTTGGCAAGAGTTGCGAAGTTGCTATCAACATAAGAGGTGTTTTTTTTTTTTTTTATTAGGTATAGGTAGGAATTTGAAATGGTATAAGAAAAAAGATTATTTTTTTTAAGGAAACGTGGTTTTTATCCTTGCGGTTTTTCTTTTTGTTGTTATTTTGTAAAATTATCGTTGCATCAATATTTTCTGAATACATCGAGGTTAACGAACGCAATTAATTTTAAGTACACGAGTATCTTAAAACTATCCATTATCAAACCAAGTGTTGTCATAAAATTGTTAATAGCCAGTTACCATTCAATTTCAACAGCAATAAACATATTAATTTTGATGAATGAGAATAAAAAGGGGATGTTATGATTTATGTGAGTTTGTATGACTATTGAAGAGTTCTCTATTTTCTATTTAGTTTAAGACAAAATCGAAAGGTGATAATGAGTGTTGCCTACAAGGAAACTAGTCTCACGACCTTTGCGTAGAAGAGGAGCAGTGTGTACTTTTTTCTTTAACAAAAAGTCCTTATTTTGGGGTACATGGTACTCAATTTGGTTTCCAATTTTTCCCAAAGTACTGTAGAAGTATCGAACATACATTTCTTCATTTATCTTGGCAACATGCCATATAAACCATACATAACCATGTGAATAGTCCCTCTAAGGTTCTCAGATGCCAAAGATCTCTTACCTCTGGGCTCTGGCTGAGATAACTTGTTCGACGTAAAAGAGATTCCATGACTATCAGCTCTTACATTACTTTGAAACTTGCAAAACTTGAAAACATTAAAATTAATGTGTCACAACAATCCAAATCCAACATTCCCGGTGTAATATCTGGTAATTGTCATACACTTTTGTGTGACTTCATATATCTACAATAAATTTAAAAACGAAAATCATTTTTGAAAAAATTCCCTTTAACTGAGGTTCACAAAAGCACAAGTCAAAAATGAGATCATATCCTTTTTTTTAAGCTACTGACAAACAGTTAGTCGACTTATCCTCAAATTAGATTTTCGAAGTTAGGGTTGAATATCGAACGGATTTGATTTATAAATCCCTATCACTTAAAATTTGAAATTAAATCTAGCATTGCAACCGGTCATTGAAGCTGGTTCACTTTAAATTGATTACTGTTGCAACACCTGCATTTTCATAATAAAACTGAAAAAACAACTCCAGATGCCATATATTACCACAAGCAATATATTATGATGATTCACCGGTAAGGCTATTAGCCATAAGCGCATATTGATAAATTATTGAATCTCCTCTGCACAACTTTTTTGAATAATCTTCTTCGGATAAACACTAAGCAAACCAATGGAACGAAAGACCCAAAGAAACAAACAATAACTCTGCTCTTTGTTATTCATTTTTAAGTTCCAAGCCACACCATCGGAAATTGCTTTATGGCTTAAAATCCGTTATAGTCCCATCCGGTGCCATTTTTGAAAAATATCTCTTAAGCAAATTGCAGGTGGATTTATAGTGTTGTGAGCCTATAGCCAAATAAGTCATTTTCTTATCAAATAATCGTGTAATTCAGATGCAATAAATCGAAGTACAAGATGTAATCTTACTTTGAACACATTTTATCTTAAAAACCACAGATAATTGCCTTGTTACAACGAAAACCCAAACAAGACAAAAAAAAAACATCCATAACTTTGTAAATTCCTATCTTTATTGTAAATCTGGGTTCCTCACTGCGGTCGTCATTCCAAGCCGCTCGTCACTGCCACAACTCTAGACAGCATCAGTCTTTATTTCGTTGTTATTTATTTTTTCTCTTGCTGTTCTACGAGCATAAAATAAGATTTAATGGCCCGTCCAACGCTTCACAGGTTACTTCATCTTCACAAGTTAGAGCAAAGTTCTTTCGACAATATACACGTATATCTGTGTGCCATTCCGTGTGTCGTTGCAATGACACAAACAAGAAGTATCACTACGCCAAATGCTCCCCATGAATCTTCAATTTTATTTTAGTTTTTTTCTGCTCGTTTTGTTAAGCATAAATCTAGCTTCATAAAAGATACATCAGGTATGACTTCAAAGTTCCTAGATTCAACCTCGACTTCGTTGCTAGTCGGTCGGTCGGTGGTGGAGCTACTCTTTTCTTGGAACAAACAAATAAATATAATTACAAGGTGGATGTGAATCTTTGCAAAATAGAAGAACCTATCACATACTTCTTCAGCCGGTTGGTGTGTGAAGTAAGAATAAATAAAATCAACAAAAGAGGTATAGTATACAGGGTGTATAAGGTGAGTTGGCAAAAGCCTGTATAAATTCTCAACTCACGATAGAAAACTTAAAATCAACTTTAAAGTGCAATACCCTGTTCATATCAAAGTGAACAGCTTGAACGGACAAAATGATAATATTACGCCATGACAGAAGATCGAAGAGGCACATGGCTCTAGCTAGAAAAAAGATACGTCTTCAGCATCGTCTTCGTCTTCGTCGGACGTTCGTTTTGCTGGATCTCGAATCATGCGGATGATGGAATAGAATGCTGTTTTGTTGATTGTAAAGAACAGGGAAAAAATTGCTAAGGCATACGTTTGGCAGAAGAAGACGATTCATGGTCCATGATCTGCAACAACGGCTGCTGTAATATCCGTGCAACTGCACCAGCAGCCAGGGTAGTCGACTTAGCGCAATCATCTTGACGACAGGGAGAATGACGATTGCATGAAATTATTTTTTATTATTTTTGCAAGTTTTTGCTTTTCTTCATGCTGGCAAAGTACCTAGATAACTACTTTTTTAGCTTTGGTATAATAATCATCACCGGGACCGGCCGCCATACACCGGTCGGTGTAGCTGCCGTTCAAATGTCAGTGTGGAATAGGAGAAGATAGCTTAACGTGAGAGCCGCGAAATGGATGGAGTGATCGCAAGATGGATCGCCCTGAGGAATGGTTTTGAGCAACCGAGAAGTCGCAAACACTTACTGGGGAAAAATAAAGAAGAATGAAGCTGGGCGAAAAAGAGATCGAGGAAGAGCTATTGATTATTTTACGAGGCAGTTAGTTGCCTTTAGGGTTTGAACTTGACAAAAAGAATATTTTATCTTGGAAAAGAATAGATTCTACAAGTGCCGGAATACCTGACTGAATGAAGATTATTACCAGAAATAACAGAAAAAAGACTTGCTAACGATCATTGAACGCAGAAAATATTTAACCACTCATAATCACTGACAAACAGCATCAAGGTACATATTTTATACGACTTCGGGTTTCAGGATTTGTTTCTATTCCATCATTCCGCTGAACTTCAAATTGTAATGTGACGATCTTCAAGATTAAATAAAAAAATTCAAAGGAATACCAAACAACAATGTAGGTACTGACGTAGGCAAACAGAATATTGCATGTCGAAATTCAGTTGAAATTTCAGTGGGATTATATATTTTTTTTACGTAAGTAATTAAGTTGGAAAAATGCAAAAAACGATGAGTATGAAATGGAGGATCATTTGCATATAATCCAAATGAATAACTTTTACGGCGTGAAAATGTAGATATTAAAAATAAAACAGAGTTTGCTGTTTTGGGTCAGTGCACAATAACTTTTCGAGTTGTTTGTTTAAGTGTCTAAAAAAAGAGCTTGGAATGGAGTAGATACTGAAGCGGTAAGACTAGAAATTATGTAAAAAGTTGATTTTGATGCATGCTAGCGCTTTGTTATGCATATTGCATATCGTTAAAGTTTGAGACTTGAAATTAATATTTTGATAGTTATTAAAAAAAAGAGGAAATCCTGAAATAGTGCATTAACAATTAAATGACTGTAGTAATAATAAGGTGCATCATAGTTAAGTGCGCTTTTTTATTATGAGAGATTCGAAAACCGTTAAATAGTTTGTTTCATTTTTTCAAAGACAAAACAATAACTTAAGAAAAACGCGCTATTGCAGACATTTTCTTTTAGGTGATATACAATTTTAGCAATGAATTTAAAGAAAATACATTTCATATTTCGAAATCATGTTGAATTGGGGATCAAACAATTTTTACCGAAATTTATTCGCGATTTAATTTTTATCAGGAACGCAAATTTCCGCCCGAAAAAAAAACAAGAAATATTCTTAAAATTTTTTAAAAACAACTCAGGAATTGTTGTTTCAAATCCTTACAGAATATCAGTACCATTCCCAGTGTTATAGCTAAGATGTTTGCTTCCATAACAGAATTCGTAACAGGAACCTAATTCTCCTATTATAAGCATTATACACATCATACACACAATACACTTCATACACATCATACACGTCATGCATTGTAAGATTAACTGAAAATGATTTTCGTTTGTCAAATTTGCTTACTTTTGTATGATACAATATAACACCAGGAATATTGGAATGTTGGCATAAACTATGTAATTTTAAAGCTTTCATACAACTCATTCAACAGAAACTGTTGCTGTGGGTTGACGTTGACTCTCGTTTAATTTAAATAAATTAAGTTGAAGTTAAAATTTCTTGTTTTTTAAGTCATTGAAATAAAATAAAATTCCGATTTAAGCATAGAAATGTCCATGCCACTTGATGATCGTGCATTTTATTTCTTATCCCAATTAGGTTCATTTTTACTTGACTCCTTTTAACTATGATCACGTTTCGAAAAGGAAATAAGATTCGACAAATATCGAAAACCATCATCAAAGTCTTGCAATTGAATTTGAGTTAGTCTAATTTCATACAACTATCTGATTTGTATAAGTTTGGGATCAGAGTAGAAGGAAAGTATATGGTACTAATGCCGAACTATGTTCGTGTTCAATCCTCTTCTTTGGGAAGACGTGTTGACCTGCAGTAAATCAGATTCTTTTTCATTGTCTAAAATAATCAAATGGTTATATTGACACCATTTTCTCTCATTTGAAAAATTAAAAAAATCAACGCTTCATTAATTAAAACATTAAATCGAGAAAATAACCCTCATCAAAAAAAAAAAATCTCCGAAGAAGAAACAATAAATTTAATAATTTAATCAGGTCCGCAACATACAAAAAACGAATTTCACAAGCAGTCAACTCAAAACAGAAATCAATATTTGTTTTGTGATCACCGCAGTATAAAATTTCCTCTGTACGGACCTGGGTGCATCGCGCATTTATGGTAATAAAACAAGTCCCAACAATCTTTCCAATCAATATAGTCTAACGATGTCATTCCGATCATTAGTTTTTGTGTTTAAAGTTGCATTGTTATTACGTGCTGCACAGTCTCCGCTGTTGCTCCCCTACTTTTCCACTCCGACAGTTCCATCGCCATTTAAGTCAACACTAAAAAATCGCTTCAAGCCAAAGCTCCTCGAGGTTCGGTGAATAAAAATCGGTTCGGCAAACCAAACAACCGATCAATCGGATTAAGTTTTTCATATTCAAATGAGATTCTTGGACTTTGAGAGGAGAGCTGGGTTCGTTGCTCGTCCAGCTTTCTTGCATCGATGACGACGATAATGACGATGACGGGCAAGAAATGTTTCTTATCGCGGCCCATTAAATCTTTGCTTCTTGTATTTCCATTATTTCGCCGCCACCACAACCGTTCCTCAATCCGGAACGGGACTTCCAACTTTGGGATTATGAAAAAGTGAAAGAATTGAAATTTCGAATATAAATTTCGTGATAATTATTGTCAGAGATCGTGATACAATCCAATGATATTCGTTTCTATCAATGTACCACCCTAATGCGCTTGATGATTGATGGTACGAACAGTGGCTTCGTGTTCGCAACGATACGATGAAACGAAATGAAGATGCATGAGAGAGATATCGGAGATAATGATGTCTAAAAAATCGACAGAATAAAATTGAAACAAATCATCATAGGAAAAAAGAGAAAGGTATTAGTTTTATTCAAATTTATCCAAATGTAGGTGAATTGGCATTTGCACGAATTTTCGTGCTGTCAAAGTTTCGAGTTATTTAGACTGGTAAATGGACTCCAAAGACTCCGCGGCGTCTTGTGCCTAGTAAAAAAAAAGGAAAGGTTTTTCTTCTCGGAGACAAGGATGATTGCAATCACGTTCTCTGCGGTTGTAAAAGGGTTTCCTTTCTTTTGGGGCAAATGCAAAATAACTGTCAGTCCAATTGGAAGAGAAAGGAAATAAAATGAAAATTTAACACGAGATTGGTAACAAGTGCTTAAGCTAGAGGTGGTCAGTTTGCTTGCAGGTAAATGCATTTAAAATGTGCACTTTCCTTCAGTTATGAGACAGAATGTTGCTCTTGAATATTCTATGGCTACCATATTGAGACAAATTAAGCACTCCATATATAGGAAAGTCTACAAATAGCCCAAATTACCACCAAACAATATCATTTGTGGGTGTATTAAAAATATCCTTGCAACCAAAACAAAATTCCCTTTAAAGAGTCATTAACCCTTTATGTCCCAAGAGAACGATTTAGTTTGAAACCTTACCACCCAAGAACTTGAAAAGGCAGAAAAAAGGTGGCATATCGATTCATCAAAAGCCACAAAGGACATTCGAATACAAATGACTTGAATTATCTTCGTAGACAGTGCGCCGGCCGACAAAACATTGATCCAACAAGTTGAAGTTCGTGT
Organism: Sphaerophoria taeniata; assembly: GCA_943590905.1. Taxonomy (NCBI): domain Eukaryota; kingdom Metazoa; phylum Arthropoda; class Insecta; order Diptera; family Syrphidae; genus Sphaerophoria; species Sphaerophoria taeniata. The sequence continues at coordinate 140,117,945 of OX016541.1, forward strand.
TGTTTTTTGTATCTGTCTCTGCATGCAATAGACACACAAATATCCTTCCTTGCCAAATCCGTTCTAAATCATCGCTTGCACGTAGTCCTTGGAGACAAGTAGACTACTTTATTTTATATCTGACAGAGTGAAAGGATAAGTTTTTTCTTAAACATGTTGCTAAAGAAAATGTTTTACTCTTATCAAAATACAAAATCTACGACTACATCACCCTTGTCGTACGCAGGATGTCGAGGGTGGAACTCAGTTGGCATGCGCCGATTGTGTCATCCGTCAGCAATAGTTTACTCACATAAAAGCGACCATTTGACTTGGTTAACGTCCTCGATAAAGTTGTGTGTAGTCCTCGGTGCATCGGTCGTGATTTTATTTACTCAAGGATATTTCAAAGCTCCTTGAAAATGTCAACGAAATGACTCAAATTTCCATTATAATCAATATTGGTGTCGGAATTCAGAAAAAAAACAAGCAATAAACTTAACATCTTCATGATCGATTAAAAATAATCAAAAAAGTGTATTAAGAATGAGTGTAGTATGTCATCGCCAAACAGTGTTAGACGCGTCAGAACCGATTTACGAACATCGGAAAACCTTTTCCTTAGCAATAGTCCGCGAACCTCGTCGCCCATATCGATACCGCATCAAAATGAGGCAACGGCAAGTGATAAAAGCGGAAGCGGGTGCGGTATCACAACAACACAACCACATCGTTACTCGAAACGGTGCAGGGGTTCTTCGTCGTCGTCATTGGCAAGGAATCTATCCTCGAGTGCACCGCATTCTTCATACAATAGGTGGGTCGGTTGCTTTTTGGGTGGTTTTTGTGGCATTGCATTATTACTTTTGTCGAGTGCGGGTTGGGTTTATTTAAACAAATAAACAAACATATGAGTAATTATTATCATTTGAAAAGGGTGAGGTTGTGTTTTCTATTATAGTACCACCATCCGGTTTGTTTCGTCAGATGCTTGTTCAACTAATGGTGTGCTTTTGGTAGAAATGGGACTCCAGTACGAGGAGATGTTGTGAGGACTGAGAAGTTTATTTTTGTAACTAAACAATGCAAAAGAGTTGATTGGTTGAGGACTTCATAATGATTATTGCAGTTAAAAAGAGCCGTGGGGGATTTGTAAAAGTTTTGTTAAAATGTTTCGTGACAAAAACCGAAAGCAGCTCATTAAACACTGCTGCAAAAAAAAATACAAAAACTTCCTGTTGTTCAAAGTTTGAATGTAACAAATAAGTACAACGCATATTAAACAGGAAGACCCGCTTAAAAAATTTTGACACTAAAAACGATTTCAATGAATCGAAAACACTTTCTTGAACAAATTGAAACCAACTTCTAAAAGGCTTCTGTAAACCAATAATAATTGGATAATGCTTCTTAATACTGCGTTTAGTTCCTTACCTTTAATTTGAAGCTTGTCCAACTACCTACAACTAGTGGACCTGTCCGGAAAATGTCAAAATAACGAAACTGTTTTTATAAAATCCTGTAGTTAACTGAATCTACGCCATTCTTGAACGCACTTAATCACACTCTTAAAAAAATAGAGTTTTCAATTTTAAGACGAGCGTGCGATACAAAATTTGTAGTTCACTAGTTAGCCGAGAGAAAGGAAGGGAAGATTTCAGTAACATACAAAAATATTTTGTCTGATCAGACTTTCCTTTTATATCATCGCAGGCCAATGAATCATATTTGATTCAAAGAATCTATTTCGGCTAAGGTTTTGCACTTCCATGAATCAGGATTTCTTCAAATACTTGTTTTGGAGGCAAAAGAACGGACAAGCTTCTCTTATGATTTAAATAGCAGAGAATATTTTTTAAATGTTTAAAAAGGCATCATTCTTAAAGGTGAATCATATCTATTTCATTGAACATACTAAACACTTAACGAATAAAATATAAAAAGGTAATTTGTTTATTTTTCATTTGTGTCCTTATTATGAAACGTATGTATAAGATTCATGGACGGTAAAATTGAAGTATAGAAAAAAAAACTATAAACGAACTTCTACTAAAAATGTATTTGTATCAAATGTGATTCCTGGTTCAAAATGGTATTAATTTTCAAGTTTTGAAAACAGTTTTGGGACAGTAAAATTGTAAGCTCAAAAGGAAGCAGATGAATGCTCGAAAATAGATAGGTAGGTACTTGGGTTCATATACTTATTAACAATGCCGTTTTTAGTCAGCAATATTAGTGAAAAACGCCTATTCCATTCTTATTCCACAGGTTTACTAAGCCATGGAATAAGAGTAAACCCAAAGGTTAAAATTTTTCATTAAGAAAAAGAAATAGTAAAGTTGTTGGTACTTGTCAACCGATTTGTTGTTGTCTTTATTTATGACAATCGACCGTGAGGCCATCTAATGAACTGCCAGCGAAGCAGTTTTGTAACATTTTTTTTTATTTCTTCGCTAAGCTGCCCTCAACGGTGGAATAAGTTAGTAAACTTCAGTTTAGATAAATTTTACTTTATTTCGCTGAACAAAGTTATTACATTTTCCCTTTAGCCCTCAAACAATTAACCATTCCAAATCTTATTTCTCTGCCTGCTTAATAAATAAAAAAAAGATAAATGAACGTCTAGAAACACCAAATCCAATTAGAGAAAAACGTGGTAACACAAATTGAAAATCTTTCCCTACAAAATATCCAATCAACTTTCATTAGACCCAGCTATTCCCATATATTCTCCCTAATTTATTAATTTCCTTAAAAAAATCTAAATTACATGCACACCATGCTTAGGTAGATATATCAAGTCCATAATAATGGAAAAACTTCTTCATTGCATCTCTCTCTCTCTTTCCATGTCCTCAATTTAAAACTCATCTTCAATTTTCTGATTATTAATTTTCTTCATATTTTTTTTTGTATTCGTTATTGCAGCGCACACTTACCAGCACGTGCAACACGACTCCTCAATCGATCCCGCCTGCAGCAGTGCCAGCTGAGTAACAACGGCTCTGACAGTCCAAAATCAACAGATAGCTTCCGCCGAACACCATCCCGTGCGTCATCGTTGCACCACAGCCAGCGGGATACAAATAGTTCATCGGATGATTTAATGTTGCATGATAAATCGTTCAGGAATGCAATGATACAAGATGTTTTGCATTTCAAAAAGCAATTGTTGCGTTTGAGACGGATACTTCAGGAGGTACGTTTTGATTAACGAAAAATTGTTTTTGTCTGTAAACATTGTCTTTTATTGGTTATTTAATTTTGTTGCATGATTTCTTTTCTTTTCATTTTTTTTTCTTTAATTTCATATTTTATGTTTGACACACACTTCGAAAAAAAACAAACTTTTCTTCTGTAACGTCTGCATCTACATACATTAAAATCTCTCTTTGACATCCCTGGTCTGGGGTCTGGTTTCATGTTAAATAAACTTACTCGAATATGCACCTTCCACATCATCTGTAATATTAATAATGTCGAAATATAAGGACGAAGAATGTTTGATGAGGGTAGGTATATCAAAGCTTCAATATATCACTAACCCTAGATGTACATTTTCCCAGTTGAATAAAACTAATAGGTACAGTGTGTCTGGCAAGATGCTAAACTACTATTAATTCAGTTGAAAAGAATTGTGTTAAAAAAATTGAAAGAGTGACTATGATTGTGGGATTTAGCTTTATTCCACGATATCTGTCACACTATTACTTTCTGATTTTCTTCTCACAAGCTGCTGATACACATTATCGCCGTGTATGCAACTTCTTCAACCAATTTAAGCATAACAAAGTGTCGTGTGAATGAGATGTTACACTTTGATAACAACTTTTCTTCTTCCTGTATTGTTTGTGTCATCTTTTCATTTCTTACCGTATTTGTTATTGTACCGAACTAGTTCTCACAAATTTTTATTTTCTTTTCTATTTCTGACTTCACAGACAGACACTCTCAACCCATTCGATACAAACAATGGGCAACTCTTTGCATCCTGCGGATTGGATACAAAATTCTTAGAAGACATTGATGTGGCAAGTTTAACATCATCAACAACAGACGATCCTGTACAGGAGTTAGCTGATCTACGAAGACAGGTGGTTTATCTTCAGGTATTTGCACGTGATTTCATTTCTTTCATTTTGTTACAATGTATTATTTTGCAACAATACTATACACCAGTGCCGTTATCAGAATAGAAGTCAGTATCGAAAAATTATATCAAAGAAAAATTGCTAACAAAATTTGAATTCGGCTTAACAACTTCACTGTCATATGAATCATATTTGATTCATAAAATTCGCTTTATACAGAACTTATTTGCGATTCTGTAAAGTAATAGAAAAAGCTATATGCCAATCGCCTTCTGTCATCGGTTTTAAAACCATGAATCGTATCTGATTCATTTGACGTTTTTATGTGATATAGACGCTACTAAAAACAAATTTTGCTTATAGCAACAACAAAAAAGGCATTATCTGTGACACAGAAAGTTATTGAGAGTGTGGGCCGCACCAGACGCGGAAATTCTACCAATAAGTCAAAAAAGTGACAAAATCTATACCGCGCTGAAACGATAACAATAAGGAATAAGAACCTTCTACGGAAAAAAGTTGCTACAGTTCCTTCGAATGGACTATTCCAAAGAGGATATCCGAACTGGGTTACAAAGAATATTTTTCACATTTTTTCTTAATTTGAATCGTATGTGATTCATGGCTGCTGGAAACATTGAAATTGACTTCACTGTGCATGAATGTACTCAGTTCAGTACAGTCATGTTTGTCAAATATGAATTTCAATGATAATTTAATTTAGCTATTTTAACAGTAAAGTTGTTAAGGCTCAAGCAATACTGGGTATTTTCTAAAAATTATTTAAAAAGATTTAACAAGGTTTAAGACCGCAATCAGTTTCACTTCAAATAAGGGAATAAATTAATAAGATCAAAGGATTGGCTTTAAAAAGTTTTTAACTTCCTAAAAAGTTTTCTACCGTCGCTTTTAGTTCAGCAAAAATATTCAAAAAATTAGAACGCAGTTTTTAAATTACACAGCAATTGACAGAAAACCAAAAGCAAATAATAGAAACAATTTACTAAAATCAAGTCTACCAATTCCAAAACGAAACTTTGTTTTTTTCCATTTTAGTTAAATAGTTTTTAAGGTAACTTCTTTCAACATAACTTGAACTAAAAAACACATAATTCTTATAATATTAATTTTCTATTGTAAAATTAATTTTCCTCAAAAACATTTTTGTAAAAATAAAATGTTCAATTAATTTTAATTCAAACATGCTCATTACCTTACAAAAAAAAAGTTATAATTCAATAGCAAACAACATCGCATGTACAGCACAAAAGTTAAGTTACAAATTTAATTAATTGTTTAAGCCGTCGTAAAATTTAATTTTTTTTCAATTTCTATAGTTTTACATTTTTTATAAATAGATTTAGATTAATTTTAATTATTTTTTTTATTTTTTTTCCATGTTTAAATTTTAAATTTAGCTTAAAACTATTTTTAAAGTTAATTATTTTGACAAATATTTTTTTTCTTTTGTTTTTTTTCTTAAATCATTTAAGGGACAAGTTGATGATCGTGACAGAACAATAAGGATACAAAAAAACCTAATTGACAAACTTGAATCAGACAATGGAAAATATCCACAAATTTCTTCCGAAAAGGAATGTGTGAATACAGCAACACAAACCGAAAGGGTAAGTTATATTGATGTCAAGTCTGGCTTAAATTGTTTTCAAATTTAATAAAATAAATTGTTTCTCCTAATTGTTTAGACCCGTCCACTCTCTATTGGCCCTGAAGGATTATCAAGGTAATTATTGTTATTTAAGTTTTTTGTTTCTTAAACTTCTTTCGTTTTTCTTTATTTTAATTTCAAACCCATATTCCAGCTTAACGCATAAAACGAACTTCCTTGTAATTTCGAATCGATGCCGAGCTTACTTAACAAATGCGTTTTTCATTTCAAAATCTTCAACTCATACACTTTCACAAAATACTAAAAATCTATTCAGAATCATTAAGATTGTTACTTTTCAAGCTCTTAATAATACCTACTCCCTAACTGTCGAATTTGTCAATTCTCAAATGAATAGTCTTAAATGCAAAATATTAAATTGCTTTCAACAGATTTGTCTGTTTTCTCAAAGACTGAAATTCTTTTTTCAATCTTGCTTCTACTTGGTCCAGAGAAGAGTAAGTGGGCTGAGCTTAGTACATGTTAATTTTTGGACCTATCCATCGATCTTAAGTCGCTTTTACACGACTAGAACGAATTTTTTCCATCTCTTTCATTACATTCAAGGTTTCATTTCATGAGAATAACTCTTCATTCTTAAATAAAAAAAAAAAATGCTGGAATTTTTATTAAAAAAAAAAAAAAAAATTAAAAAATTACTTTTTTTGTTTGTTTATTATGGAAGTTAAAATATTGTATGCATTTATTCTAACTTAACAAAAACAATATTTCTTTTTTAACTCCTTCATGCTGCGCTTCTTTAAAAAAAAAATAAACAAACAAATTTCGAAAAATGGTATACAAATTCCTTTTTGCTTTTTAAATTAAAAAAAATAAAATTTCCAATAAATTAATTCAACACACAACACATTACACTTTCACATAATGAAATTCGCAAAAAAAAATATTTTTAAAATGCTTTTTTACGGGACAAAAATAAAATAGAATACAATTTGGCCAGGTACTATTTTGTGATGTTATTTTGGCAATTGTTTTATTATGTGCAATTAATATAATTTGTATTTTACATATAACTTATTCGTGTATTGATCCTTGTTCTACGTGTCTTTAATATAAGTTTTTGATTTATTTTTCTTCACTCGATTTGTTTAAAACAAATTTAAAAATTGTTAAATAACTATAAATACACTATTTAACTATGAATAAAATTCATAAGAAAATTAATATTAATTTTTGATTCGTCGTAAAATTTGGACCACATCAGAATTAAACATTTTAAGGGACAATAATATTTTTAAAAGTGTGTAGTCTGTGTAGGAATTCACTTTAAAATCATCAAATCATTACAGTAGAGTTGAGTGACTGCCGAGCGGTTCGGCTGGAAATCAAAATCACGTATAATGAAATCGCGCAAAGTACTTTCTGGTAATACTTCCATCCCATATCATTTGACCAGAAAAAATAATCCATATCTTCATGAAAATCCACTCCTTTTCGTCATTCAAGGTTATGAGAATTAAGGAGATCGAAATCTTATACCTTTTTCAATTTTTCTAACAGCCCTAAATTAAGCCACACCCTTTCTGCAAAAAAAAAAAAACAGAAATTTTAAGAGGCACCTGCTGAGAATCATGGAGAACAAAGCAATCGAATTCTTCGTTCAAATTTCTACTCCCTTTTCTGGGTTCTCTAGCCCAAAAGGGCAAAAACGTCATGTCCATATGTCACAAGAATTGGGAATTGTTGAGAATTAGAATAATTTAAATACTTATAGGTTCCGTATTAACATTATATTTAGAGCAAAGCTTAATAAACAGATTTAAACAAAAACAAATAAAATCAAGTTCCAATTCTTTAAGCACTTGTTACAAATTTTATTTACTTTATACAAGAACACTCAACAATAAAGTTATAAACAATATTTATAAAATACTGTAAACCTAGTTTTTAGTGACATTTGATTTAAAACATGGTAAACTCTTGCATGCTGCAAATTGTAGTCCAGTGAGGTAAATTTTTAACATTATCCCTACGAATTGCATGCAAAATAATATTATACATATCTCAAACATTATATTAATTCTTGTATATAAGCTTTCCTTAATAAAACAACCAAACAATTGCTAATAAAAAATAAGTTTGCTTCTAATTCTGCTTTCTCTTAATACATGTGTATCATCGTACATACAAATATCACCAACAATAACCAAAATTATATTTTGTGTTTTTTTTCTTTCTTTTTCGATTGTCTCTCATTATAGAAGTAAACCTGAATACACAAGTTATACCACACATTTCCCTGCCACAACGATAATCAACACCACTACTTCGCCGCTTCAAAATACAAACAGTATCAATGGTTCAACAACAAACCAGGCTTTAACGCCAACCAACAATCAAACTCGTCGCCATACTGTTATTTCAACAACATTCACCAATTATAACCAAATTTCACCATCGCCGAGACGAGCTTCGATTGCTTGGGAACAACATCGGCCCAATCATGCTGCAACGGTTGTTTATAAGCCCGTCAAGATAACCCTAATTGGTGATCCAATGTGTCAATTGACGTCATCACCAACCGACAAGAAACACAATGGATCGACAACGACGAAGCCAACATCTCCAACCGCCGCCACTTCTCCGACAACTAAACTATCAAACGGAAGTGCGAATGGGAGTGTGGCTGATGTGAAAAGTATAAGTTCCTCAAATACTAATAGTAGTAGTTGTAGTAGCAGTTGTAGTAGTAGTGATTTAGTGGACGAAGAAAATCGAAGAAATTTATTGAATGGTGGTTATCATCAGTATCCGTATCATTCGTACAACGGTAAGGAAAACGGTTTTGACGACGAATACGAAGTCAGGAATCGCAACTCTCATCATCATCCGAACATAAATAGTAATTTGAAAAATCATCATCATCAACAGAAACATCTTCCGCAGCAAAATCAACAAAAAGTTATTAAGAAAACACAACAACAACAAAATTTAAACCCTACTGTTACGATAGTCTGACTTTAGTGATTTGTACTCGATAGAAAATTAAGTATTAAGAGAAAAAAAAACTACATTTTGAAAACAAACAAAAAAGTTATAAGAACTAAGAAAAATATTAACTTAAAAAATAAACTCTTGACTATTAAACTTAAAAATATTAAAAATGTACTCATTTAAAAAAGTCATATATCATATTTGAAAACATAAAGAAAAATAAAAACTCATTTTCGATTGATATAATAAACCAATATAGCTTTTTCAATATCAATGCAGGAAGTTTTCTACTTCAAGGAATTATTTTTGAATAACTGAACTAAATATTTGATTTGTTTTTAAATTTAAAAAATGTGAAGGTATTTGTCTTCAGGAAATAACAAACTCCTTTTTTTCCATTAAGTTTGAAAAGTTACAGTATTCACAGAAATACCCTAGTGCCCGAAGGCCTAAAATTCCCTCCAACTAATGCTCAAATGCCTTTTAATTGAGTTGGTGTTTTTGTTTCATAATTTTGAATTTATTTTAAAACCATTTTTATTTTAGTGAGAATAACATCAGTTTGGAATTAAACAAAATTCTTCTTGTTTTCAAAAGACGAATGCAAAATTAAATCGATGTCAAAATGTTGCACAAAATTACAAATCAGATGGCAGCACTGTCACTTATTTACCTACCTACTTATTTTAGAAAACAGAAACATTAATTTGTATTAAAGTTTAGTTTAAGAACCTATTTTTAAGATCAAATGTAAAATATCAATTAATTTAATATTTTGCCGCCACTTATGCTATTTATGAATATAGTATTCTGTTAAGTCGTTTTATTTTTAATATAATAACTTAATTAGATCCATCCATTTTTAATAAAAATAAAAAAATACATTTTAAATTTGTTTCTTTTTTTAGATTTAAATTGATTCATATTTTTTCTCTTGAATATAATGTTTAAATATCATATTTATTAATGTTGTTATTATTCATTATTCATTCTACTATTATGAAAATAAAATAAAATTATTGTAAGAGAATAAGTAAAATATAATCTTATTTGTAATCTTGTAGTAGCTAAATATACTTCTTAATATTAATTATTTAAACAAAAACATATATATACACTGGAAAATATGTAAAATTATTGCAATTACAATTAATAATTACTTATTATTATGAAAGATAACAAGTGCGTGATTGAAGAACTTAAGTTGCTATCAAGTGGAAAAAAAACTTATACTTAAGCTGGCTTTATAACATGGAAAAGAAAACAATTCATTGATAGTTAACAGGAAATAGAGAATGTGAAAATAAAGAATCAGATAAGAAATGAAAATTTGCAAGTCGATGTTGTTTTTATTCTTAAAAACTTAATTGAATCGACAATGATGATTTGGCCTTGTTGGTACTTTAGAATCTTGGAACTTTAAAACAAGAGACTTACTGAAGATGAGTGTTGCAGCAAATAGTTAAATCTATCCGTAATCGTCTTTTATTATGAAAGAAAAGCTCTCAAAGAGAACACAACATACAACATTGATTACATTACATATATACACCGGGAGCCCTCAATCCTGAAAGTGCACTTACACGGATTTCAAAATGTTTTATATTAAAAGATAGTTTATAGAAATACCAACAAATTAAGCCCGGTATGACGAGGCCTATCCTGGCACCAGTATTTCTTGCAATTTTTGCATTATTAATAACAAGTAGTTGCCCGCGACTTCGTCCGCCTCTCCCTCGTCCACCGGCCAGAGTATCGTCACGACTTGTGCATCATACGCGCGTGGGAATTTTTTTTGCGAAGTTATCGTTAAATTACATTGCAGTCAACTCTCGCTAGATCGTAATTCTCTTAAACTTGAAAAATTTGAGCATTTTTTATGATTCCCTTCAGTTTTTCATACTTAAAGCATTCCCTTGGTTGAACTCTCGCTAATTCTAATATCTCTCTTACATGCATGTTTTTTTTTTTTAAGTCAATTTTTTTTCCTGTTTCTTTAAACTGAGCATATTTTTTAGTTAAGAAATATATAAAACTAGCTGACCCTGCAGACTTCGTACTGCCTCAATCGATAATCGATAACCCTCTTCCTCTATCGTTTGCATTGTTTTTTTGTTAATTCGTCTGTATGGATCCGTCTTTAAACAAATAAGCGATATCAAAAAAACAAAGCAAAATGGTAAGTATACGCCCCGTTGCCTGCGGTGCATGGATTTGTAAAACGCGAATCATTTCGGTTTCACTTCGCTCCTCATGTTGCTGTTGTGTAAACATTTCGAGTTCTTCGACCCTAATTGTTGCGTATAAAACACATTGACCATGATATTGAATGAAAAAAGCATTTTTTATGATTGCTCTGAGAGTTACCGTTATGGAGCAATACAGCAAAATAATTTTTTACATTGAAAATATCAGTGTTTCAAAAAAAAAAATTACCAAAATCACGAACTCTCTATTTTCCCATTGTTTAAAATCCATTCAAAATTTGACTTGGGATTTTCTTGCTCTTCTGGAGTTTTCCATTTTACCACTCATTTTACCACAACTAATGCATTTCATATGAAAGAGGGTTTTTGAGATTTTTGTTTAGCCAATGTTTTTTTTTTTTTGCATTTCAAATTTTCCATTTTTCCAATTTTTTGTTTACTTTTTCTTGCTTTCCAGTTCCCCATCACAAATTTTCCAGTTTCCCTTTGTAAACCAATGAGTTTTCCGAGTTCCTTTCGAAAACCCATTTTGAAATTTTCCAGTTTTCCATTTGAAATTCTCCAGTTTTCCATTTGAAAACCAATGCATCTTCAATTACATGCAATTTTACCTTTGAAAACCAATGAGTTTTCCGAGTTTCATTTGGAAACCCATTTTGAAATTTTCCAGTTTTCCATTTGAAATTTTCCAGTTTTCCATTTGAAAATCAATGCATCCACAAATTTAATGCAATTTTCCATTTGAAAACCAATGAGTTTTCCGAGTTTTTCATCTAGAACTTTCTATTTTTCCATTCGAAAACCCATTTTGAACCAAAAAATTCCAAGCAAAAAATATCTAATTTCCGACCTTTGTTTGGTTTTTCCAGTTTTCCCACTCTTCCATGAGGTTTTTCCAATTTTTTTTTTCACAGAAATCATCACTGAATGTAACAGTATGAACCATGAAAATTTCACAAATATCTGTTGGGCCATTTCGGAGTCTATAAGAGACATACAAACAAACAAACAAACAAACACACTTCCATTTTTATATATATGGAGATGATATTGTTTAAACACAATAATCTGCACAAATAGTGCAATCAATCATATTCACTGCAATGATTCACATTCACAAATCAATTGAACTCTCAAAATTCTGATTTGAGCAGTTATTAGGCCAGTTCCACCTAACAACATCTTACTGAGATCTCACTGTCTCCTTGACTGAGGCAAAATCACTTGGTGGAACTTAATTCTCAGTATCATTGAGATATAATGGTTACCTTACTAATTGTTGTTGCACATATTATGTCAGCCACGTCAAAATAGCTGAGTGAGAAATCGAATCCAAAATAATTTCATCTCAGAGATCTGAGAAAAAAATCTCAGTTCTCAGCTGAGATTTTTTGTTCCACTTAAAAAATCTCTGAGATCTCTGAGATCTCAGTGAGATGTTGTTAGGTGGAACTGGCATTTCTTATATCATTTGCTTGGCCAGCCTGCCTTAAGTTTGATACAGCCAACACAATATTTTTCTTTCTCATCTTTCTAACTTCTATGTTGTTATTGAACTGAAAACGGACGAAAGCGCGCGGGGCGGCGCTATGACAGCCATTGCTACTGAATGGGAAAAATAGTAACACTGTATCCACTTATAAAGCTCGTATTTTTTTTTTTTTGAAATTCTGGTACTTTAATTCTAAAATCAGTTGGTGCTGAGCAGTGCACACTGCACAGTAATTTTTTCAACACATACCAAGAAAAATTTATATTTTTTTGCCGTTTTTTCCACTTCTTCCACTGATTCGTCGCTTACGTCGCCTAATGTTATATAGCCTTAGGCCTTCTATAATAAATAAACTATTCAACGCAAATTAATTGTTCACTTTGATTTAGCAGTTCCTGAGATCAGCGGGTTCAAGCAAACAACAGAAACATTCAAAGAAGAATATTTTTTGCCGTTTTTGCAATATTTTTAACTGACGCTTCGCTCCTATTGGTATCAGCGTAGTATGATATAGCTTCTAGCCTTCCTCGATAAATCCACCATTAGACACAAAAAGAACTGTTCAATTTGACTGAGCAGTTCCTGAGATAAGCGCGTTAAAACGCAGAAAAATAAATATTTTTTCCGTTTTTCCACAATTTCCACAGATTCTTTGCTGCTATTGGTCAAAGCTTAATGTTATATAGCTTAAAGCCTTCCTTGATAAATGGACCATTCAACATTAAACAAATTAAAAAAAATTAATTAAACAGTTCCTGAAATAAGCGCGTTAAAACGCAGAAAAATTAATATTTTTTGCCGTTTTTCCCACATTTTCCACAGACTCTTCGCTGCTATTGGTCACAGCTTAATGTTAAGTAGCCTTAAGCCTAAGTCGATTAATGGACCATCCAACACAAAAAAAATTATACCATTCGAACCAGTAGTTCCTGAGATTACTGCGTTCAAACGAACAAACTCTTCAGCTTTATATATTAGTATAGATTATTGATAATTTGCGGATTTTAATTTTAACTAGCGCATATTATTGGAAATTTAATGTGCTTTCAGGAAAAAATCGTATGACAGCTGCCATCCTGGCACCAATGTCTGTCATACCTATTTTAAAATTTTGTCACTCATATGTTTTCAAAATAGGTATGACAGACATTGGTGCCAGGATGGCAGCTGTCATACCATTGTTTCCTGAAAGCACATTAAATTTCCAATAATATGCGCTAGTTAAAATTAAAATCCGCGATAAGTGCAAATTATTAATAATAATTAATAAATGCAAAAAATACTGGTGCCAGGAAAGGCGTCGTCATACCGGGCTTAATTTGTTAGTATTTCTATAAACTATCTTTTAATACAAAAAAATTTGAAATCCGTGTAAGTGCACTTTTAGGATTGAGGGCTCCCCGCCTAATACCATTTTTTAGCAAAACACTTAATAAGGAAAAACACATTTTAAAGGAAATATCAGAGAGGGAGTTATATTTTAGGAGACAGGGGCGATATGAGACGTATACAACTAACAATAACAGCACAATTATGGAAATTAAGACAAACCAAAAATTAACAGAGGATTTTTTTTGTCAACAGACCACCAATTTTACTCCCAAAAACATTTATTAAAAAAAAAGGAACAGATTTGACCGAAAACGATTTGTAGATTTAAATATGTATTTTGAAAATGAAACAATTGAACCGAATTGTACAACCCTTGAATTTAAAACGGAACAGCGGCGATTATTCGAAACGGACTTAGCTAATACACAAATCGGTTACGCACTAGCTAATACTTCAACCGACACGGTTCGAACTCTTTAAAAGGAAACGAAGTTAGCTAATACACTAACCGGTGACATTGGAACCATAAACGGAACTATAAACGAAACCACAATCGGATATGGACATGAACACTGTTCGCTTGTACTCACCGGAGACGGAGATCGAACGAATTGAAATCAAATTCATGGCACAAATTTACACTTTTAGGCCGTGTGCGAATTCAGTTAAAAATGGGTTAAAACTTGACGTTTGGTTAAATTTTGACACTTCGCATAATTTGACTAGCTGCTGAGCAGGTTAAAAAATGACAGTAGTGGTTAAAAATTCATCCATTTTTATTTTTTAACCACAATTCATCCAATTCGCACACGGCCTTATATAAAAAAAAATAATTAAAAATAATAAGATTTGATTGATTTACATTCGAAATGGAGCACTTTTAATGGAAAAAATAATATATTTTTCACCGCACAACCATTATCACATAAAGACACGACAAATCAAATGATAGGCATAGAGGAACAACCTTATTGAAAAACATTCTCATTTAGGCATTGAATTATGAGAATTTTTGCAAAATGAGCTACACAACCGGAGCACATTTATTTCACATTTTCCGAGTGATTCTCAATATTTTAGAGAACGAATTTTATTTAATTAGTCACGGATTCGGGGAGCCGAACTTACACGACCGACCGTCCGAGAACAAGTACAAATTGATGGATGGAGTGGCGCCACAGGTGTTGAAGAGCAAAGGCCTAAGTAGCTTACTCTCATCAAAAATTCTCTGGGTGCTTGTGGAGAATTGAAGGGACCTACAATTTAACGCCAATTCCAAATGGCAAAGTTGAGAAGCACTTTTTCATGACAGATTGATACTCTTGGAAGTTTTGTCAGTTCTTCGCAAGAGGCAGTGCCCGTGAAAGATGAAATAAAAACTTTGGGCACGAGTAGGACTTGAACCCACTAAGCGAAACTTTGAACTATTGTTGCAATTTATGTTGAAATGATCATTAATTTTCATGCATAAAAAGATCGCTAAACCGATTTCGCTGAAAACTTTATCAGTTTTTAAAGAAGCAATTCCGCGTCGAATGAGACCAATAACATATTTCATGCCTTACGTATTTCACTTATGTACATACGTACACACACACACACACACACACACACACACACACACACACACACACACACACACACACACACACACACACACACACACACACACACACACACACACACATACACACACATACACACACACACACACACACACACGCACACACAGATTATGAAAGATTTTACCTAGGCACCTAGCAATTAAGCCTTATCTCACGGTGGACCTATCCACACTGTCGGCGTGATAAATTCCAACCGAAGTCAGCTGACACTAAACCTCTTCCTGATGATCCACCAGCATACAAAAGCGCACCTCAACTTTCTAAAAAGAAAGAAGCGAGTACCCTGTATCTAGATTCACACCAGTACCAATTAAATTAGTGCCAGCTCTAATTCATCTTGGTTTGATTCTAGACTAACTACTCATGTAACACCACGGAAAATCGCACTCAACTTTCAGTCACCGAAAGAAGATAAAAAGGGTTGATGGGTTGATTCGGATTCTAGTGACCTCGAAACATGGAAATATGCGAAAACTGGAAATTCGCTATATCGGACCCATTATTATAAACTTACTGCTTTCTAGACAAGATCAATGATAACCCCGTGAGATTTGGAATTAGGTCTGGTCGCTCTGTGACGCTCTGATTTCGCATTGAACTGTTCGATATCATACTTTTTCTGCCCGGTTAATTTACCAATAAATTATTTATAGAAAAACTCGACTGTGAGATTGTGATGTCCAATTTATTTGGAAGATAATTTGGGACCAGGGAGCCTCAAATGCTTTGTTGCAACGAGGCCTCCAGACCTCTAAATCCAGGCCTGTCTGTCGTCCCTATAATTGGCTGTAATTTGATAGAGAAAAAAACCATTGGCTTGGGGTATATAGCAGGTGCTCGAACACCAAACCCTTGCCTATGCAAGGAGTATTTATGTTTTCTTGCTATGGTGTATATGTTTTCCTTAAGGGAAAGAAAGTTTCTAACTGTAATCCGTCGATAATGCAGCTATTCGTTGGCTCTTCGAAAAAGGTTGGTGACTTGAATAAGTACCAAAACTGTTAAATATTTCGAAGTTCTTTATTTTAAGCTCGAAATTTGATTATAAAAACTAAAGATAACAGTTAAATGATTCTGTACACTGCCCGAAAAAATAATCCGATAGACACACCATTCTATGTTTTGTTTTATGTTCCATAGTTTCGACCATATGACTTCTACAGCCCAAATTTACTGACGAAATAAACATTCTTACTTTCAAAATCTCTCTTAAATCTAAATTTGTTCTATGATTATGCCATGGAAAAGGGGATGTAAAGGATGTAGATTACTCGATATCTTGCAGTATACCATACCGCAGTAGCAGTAGTAGTTGAAATGGTGGCCACGAGCAGTGTAGCTCGGTGACACA
The DNA here is from genome assembly GCA_943590905.1 of Sphaerophoria taeniata. Taxonomy (NCBI): domain Eukaryota; kingdom Metazoa; phylum Arthropoda; class Insecta; order Diptera; family Syrphidae; genus Sphaerophoria; species Sphaerophoria taeniata. Next base: position 140,134,646 of record OX016541.1, read on the forward strand.
ATAATTAGCGCTGAGTTGCGCCGTTTTGATACCATAAAATACTCGCTTGACCTATAAAGTTAAAAGAGGGATTATATATAATACTGAGTTTTGAGTGCGCCAGCTGGCGATCTCAAGTTCAAGATGGAACTGAACAATTTGTTAAAAGAAAAAAAAAGCCTCAAATCCACTTTGTTGCGTTTAGAAAGGAGATCAAATCTTTGGTCTCCAGTTCTGAGAGCTCATTGAGGTCGTTGAAGAAGGACTTTCCCAATGTTTTGGCTCTCGTTTTGGCTAGGGCAGGACACTTGCATAAGAAGTGAAGAACAGTTTTATTTTCTCGCTGGTCCTCACAACTACGACAGAAAGTACTGTGGGGGATGCTCAGCTTAGATGCGTGTTCTCCAACAGGCCAGAGTCCGGTGCATGTAGCAACGACCCGGGCTATGTCTTGCCTGGGTCTGCAAATAAGATTATTAGTACGGGATTTGTTGTAGGTGGGCCATATCCTTCTAGATATGATACAGTTGGTTAGGCTGTTTCACCTGTGGTTTGATTCAGAGAGGAAAATTGAGAAGATCTTGCCCTTCATAGCACCAAGAGGAATGTTGACTCTTTCCGCGAGTGAGCTATGAAGGGCTGATCCTTGCCTAGCCAGCTCGTCAGCTCGTTCATTGCCCTCAAAGCCTCTATGACCCGGAATCCAGATGAGAGTGACCCTGAGTCCAATGTTCATGCCCGCTAACTCACTTCGGCACTGTTGAACTAATTTGGAGGATGAAGTGGACGAGTCAGTAGCTTGAATAACCGCCTGACTGTCCGAAAAAATAGCTGTATTGCGGTTTTGATTTGGATCTAGTTTTAGTAACTTGCATGCTTCCTTGATCGCGAGTAGTTCAGCTTGAAAAACACTAGCAAAGTCAGGAAGTCGCAAAGACCTGGAGACATTTAAAGACTCGGAGAAAATTCCTGCAACGACCCCACACTCCATCTTCGAGCCGTCAGTGAAAATAGTTGTGCCGAAGCCTCTCGTCACTAAGTCATCATCCCATTCATTTCGAGATGGGATGATAACTTTAAAATCCGCACTGAGGTCCACAGTAGGGGTGCAGTAGTCGGTTTCTGTCGAAAAGATGTCCGCTGGGATGAGGTTAGTAATATTACTATGACCATAGGGCCTAGAATACCAACTATTCGATTCCCTAAGTCTCAACGCGCTGTAAGATACTAAGTATTTGATATGCAGGTCTATTGGTAAGAGGTAGAGAAAAACGTTTAGGGCGTCCGATGGACATGAGCGCAAAGCTCCAGTGGAGCCAACTCTAGCTGTTCTCTGAACCTTTTTTAGTTTAGTTATATTGTAGGCTTTGCTAAGCGCGGGCCACCAAACAATCGAACCATAGGACAAGATTGGACGGACCACGGCTGTATACGTCCACAAGATTATCTTCGATTGCAAGCCCCACTTTTTGCCAAAGGTTTTCCTGCAGGCATAGAAAGCTATGCTGGCCTTCTTGACCCTTTCTTCGATATTAAGTTTCCAGCTTAACTTTGGGTCAAGTATCACTCCCAAATATCTAGCGCTGGAAGACAAGGAAAGAGTTTCACCGTTGAGGCGGGGGAGGGTGAAGGGTGGTACTTTTGTTTTCGTAGTAAAGAGCATCAGTTCAGTTTTTCTTTTATTGACACCCAGGCCACAGCTTGTAGCCCAGTTGCTTACTTTTAGCAATGCCATCTCCGTAATCTCACTAATCACGGAAGTGAACTTTCCTGATACCAGTATCACCAAATAATCTGCGTAAACAACGGCCTTCACACCACAATTTCCCAGTTTAATAAGAATTTTGTTCATGACCAGAAGCCAAAGAAGGGGGACAGAACACCCCCCTGAGGTGTTCCCCTGTTTACGCGCCTGGTCAAGTAAGTGTTACCTAAGGTAGCTTGAATTCTTCTATCACTGAGCATGGATACAGTCCTCTACACCCTGATCAACTAGTGATTCTTGAATAGATTCTGTTAAGCTCCTTCTATGTCTAAGAAGGTAGCGAGAGTAAATTCTTTGTAATGTATGGTTTTTTCAACTGTACGCACTACCTCATGTAGGGCTGTCTCCGTAGACTTGCCCTTAAGATAAGCGTGTTGAGAACTCTCAAGAGGACATACATCTAAAATGCCTCTGATATGGTAATCAAGAATGCGCTCCATTGTCTTAAGCACGAAGGAAGTAAGGCTTATTGGTCTAAAATCCTTCGCGGATTCATGTCCTCGCCTGCCGACCTTCGGGATAAAAACTACTCTAACATGTCTCCAAGACTCGGGAACATGATTTAGACAGAGACATCCTTTAAAGATCATCTTCAGCCAAGGAATCGCCAGAAATTGCGTTTTCTGAAGCATGATCGGCATTATGCCGTCCAGGCCTGGAGACTTGTACGGGGAAAATGTGTTGATTGCCCAAGCAATATTTTCCTTATTTATCAAGGTATCGATGTGTTCTATATCCGCCGTCGACACGCCATTAGAATTAAGAGTTTGAGGGTTGTTATTCTCACAACAGCAGTTCTAGGGATTCTGCAGGAGAGGCTGCCCAGGAATCGCCAGACTTTTTAAGAAAGGAATGACAACAATGGTCTTTCGATAGAATCTTACTAAGGCTGGCGGATTCTTTTATGTTTTCTATTTTGTGGCAGTAATCCCTCCAGCTTTGCTGTTTAGAATTGGCAATGGCTCGCTTATAAACTCTTAGACAGTCTTTGTACGGTTGGTAGAATTTGTGTTTGTGACAAATATTAAAGATCACTCTAGTCTTTTTTCTGAGACTAGACAGTTCTTCATTCCACCACATAGGGAGTGATTTGCGACTGTATTTAATAGGGCACGAGACTTTGTAAGCCGTGTCAAAAGCTGTCTCGAAGGTCTTTACTTTAGACTCGAGATCGCTTACCGACTCTGGACACCGATTTGGTGTGTTACGCAGTTTCGTGTTAATTATTTGACTGAATTTCTTCCAATCAGTTTTTTTGGGATATCTGTGAGGGGGAGGAATTTTAGACTCAAAATTTAAATTGAAGAGTATCCACCTGTGATCAGAAAAAAATTCACAAGTGAACCTCTCCAATTTTCCACCATAGAGTGAAGATTGTTATTTGATAGAGTAACATCAAGTACATCTTCCCAACCTTCGAAGTTATCCGAGCTCGGAGAAAAATGAAAGTTGGGGTGTTACCTCTATTGCATACATTTAAATAATTGTTAGTAATGAAATCAAAAAGTGACTCACCTCGTTCATTAATTACCGTGCTGCCCCAGAGAGAATGCCGTGCGTTGGCGTCGCACTCAATCAAGAGGCCTATCTATTGGTGCTTGGAAGCGGTTACCAGGGTCTCCAACTCTTCCGGCGGTGACTGCCGGTCGTGGCCACAGTAAGCCGATGCCAGAAGTAAGCCAGTATTTCTTCCTTCAGTTCTGACAACTGTCGATCGGGGATGCTAAGGTTGGGACACAAAAAAGCTCTTAAGTGTTTCTTAGCTAGAATGCAGGTTCTAGGCTTACCTTGGTCAATATTAGGGATTTTATATAAAAGGTCTTATTTGTGATCAAGAAGGCCTCGAACTCTAAGGCCATTCACCCAAGGTTTTTGTACAAACGCTACGTCCAAGTCTTCCTGACTCAGGAAGACCTTTAGATTATCTGAGGCACATTTCGAATGCTTCAGATTAATCTGTATAGAACGCAGCGCGTTTTTTAATTGCCTGAAGAAGGGCCTGCACCTTCATGGCCCGGCGACTCGCCGGGGACTTCGGCAACAATGATGTCATCGTCGGTCATGACTTTGCCATCATTGTTGTCGCAGTCTGCTCCCTGACTCTGCAGGACCTTAATCTTGGCATTTCTAATGCCGAACCTAAGCTTATATTCATTATTCAGCCTTCTCAAGGGCCCCCAAGCTTTCCTCGCTAATCCTCAAAAGATAGGACGCGCTGTTCTTCTGCGGCTCTTCAGCCTTGATGACTGTCCCAGTCACGCATTGGAACCAACGGGTTTAGCCTCTGAAGACCACGAATCTGCTCCTGTCCGCTTGGATTGATGCTCATGAGGGGCAACCAAATGCGAGCCTTCGGCTGTCTGGGGAGGTCCTTAGCTTGGATAAGCTTAAGTCTCAAGCCTTCCCAGTCATTGCTTATCTTAGCAATGCATGATCTAAGGAAATCCCTGGAAAACACGTCATCGCATTTGATTACCCTGTGTCCCCTGAGCACCTCGCCAGAGTCAAAACTAGGGTAGAGACCCTCTATGGCCGAGATTGTGTAAGAAAACACCATCTCCGAGAGCTTGGCCTCGATAGAACTCCACACAGCCAGCAGACCTCTGCTGTTTGTGGAGAGCTCATCCACTCTCTGACAACCTCACTTAAAGTACGCTGTTGCGCCGCTCAGGAAGATGATGCCTTCTCATCTTTTTTAAAGTTTGGTGCATTTGGTTTTGGCTTTTTTAAGGGTTTTACGGTCTCTCCACGAGACCGGTTTCTTTTGTCGGCCTTCTTTTTTGTAGCCAAGAGACTGTTGTATTCATCAACAATCTTTTGGTACATGATCTTGTCCTCGCGATCCTTCTCCAGCACAATTCAAGCCTTCTCATTATCAGCAATCTTGCTAAGAATGAAAGAGGCCTTCTTGAACTGGTTCTTGATGCGGACAGCAGACGACTTTTTATTCTTTCCTTTAGCAGCATTGCTATGGCTGGCATTGCTGGTAGAGGAATTTGGATTTATTGGTTGAGATCGAGGCACAGGAGTACTATGGCTGGTACTCGCTGCACTTCCAGTTTTTGCAGGTTGCCCCACAATGGGCTCCTGAATGGAGGCCAAAAGTTCATCCTCATAGTCGACGGATGGTCCTACGTTCGTCATGTCTAAATCGTCCTGGAAAAAATTTTGAGAGTTAATGTTGGTCCCACGAGTAGTACGGAAAGGGAAAGGTCAGCCCCGGCAGAGCCGATATACCGGGGTAAGGCAAGATGTAAGACGGACCCTGCCAAGGCATCCGAATGAGCTCGTTAGCGACTGGTTTACCCCCCAGCCTTCCATTTCTGCGGCACGGATTATGAAAATCGCTCACACCACCACTGAAAATTAGGGACCCCGTATCTATCTTCAAATTGCATTGCTGAGGGTTTAAACTATTGAAGAGCTTAGAAACGCCTCAACAATTCAACCTGACCTTAGCTGATCCCCTTCTTGACATCGCACAAGAAAACTGTGGTGATCATTACCGCCCGGCACCCACTAAGAGGGTATGATACGAGGATTTTTGCCAGGCATATACCATACCGCAAGTTAAAGTAGAAAACTACGCATCTACAACTCATTTTACATTTTTAAAGATTGATCAAAATTTAGTTGATGAACGCCCAGCAAAATGCAATATTCTTATTATCAAAGATAAGGAAGACTCCAAAAACAATCTTAGTCTTCGTAATCTATTTTTGGCAGTTAAACTCATCTTCCTTCCTATATGAAACGCAATGAATATTTTAAAGTCAAGAAGAGACCTCCTTACAGGGCCTTAGATCTCCCTACCAGCCAAATATCCTCAATCCAATCCAAATTCAAAGCAAAAAGTTGAAAATTGCAGGAACGTATAACCCCAAAGCCAAACCAAACTCACTTAACATATTATTTCTCAAGGAAGTTAACAAATTTTTTCAAACTTTACTTTAACTTTTCTATTTCTCGTTTAAAATTTTTGATTGATGGGGCGCACGTAGATTCACTTTTGATAGATAGATTTCCTCTTACACTCGAATAGAAGATGAAGATGAAGCATGAAGCGTGTTTTACCCTTCGGCAAAAGTGCATCGATGAGAATTCAGGTGGAAAACAACCTTTTCCGGTTTTTTTCTCAATTCGTACAAGGACGACATCGTTTTGCAATTTGTTTTCCAGACGATGATGATGACGTTACAGAGATGTCAACATAATCGTCGTCGTCGTGTCGTCGCTTCGGTCGTTGTTATATCTACGCGTGGCGTGGTGTCAGAAAGACATTCGTATGGGAATGCTAATGCTATGACGGAATAATAATAATTATTTAAGGGGAGTAAAGAGGATGCCCACATGTTTTGGTAAATTATTATTTGAAGGTAGGTGCTCTTTGGTTGGATCCTTGAATATTTGCCTTTTGATCGAGTCGTTTGATGATGATGCATAATGCATAGCGACTTTGTTTGATGTGTGGATGTAGGAATATCCTTTTGCGAATAGATCAAAAGCCTTAATGCTGTTTAGGAAGCGAGTTGTCTTTAATTTCAAAAGGAAATTGATGATTAAGGTTACGGGAGCAGGTTAGTAATTATTGTTTGCATTTTGCACAGGTAAATAGGAACCATTTAGCAAGCTCCAAGTAGTACAAGTGCTATTTCTCTAAAGCGTTCGGAATAAAAAGACGAAACAACAACGAATTACAAAGTTATAAAATTCAAGACCACATGCTCAGCCTTGCTCAATTTAATTTCAGGACACAAAAAAGAATAAAACATTTACGACATTCAATTTCTAACGCTTTTCTGCAGGAATCTTTGGAGCTGTATCCTTGCAAATGCTCTGTGCGATCAATTCAATTATTGTTCGTGTTGGTCTTCCTGCCATTCCTTTTGCAAGATACTGGACATATTTACCATTCGTATGCATCACATTTGTTGCGTCCTTAAAAAAAAAGTAAACAACAATTACAGTTAACACAAACAAATACAAAGATTTTTACAATATGCATCCATTGTCCACATGGCACGAACTGCTTCAAAAACGCCGCTGCCTTGCACGGATTTCCACCACTTCCGAATCCGTAATTCTGAACATCTGATGCGATCGAAGAGTGCGTCACCTCCTGCGCATAGAAATCCCACAGGGGTAGACGCCAAACCCGATCGCCAGTATGAATGCTGGCATTCTTTATTTGCTGCCATAGAATTTCGGAATTGGTGAAGACACCACAGGCTGCCTCATCCAGTGTGTAACGCATATTTCCAGATGTTGTGCCGATATCAACTATGAATTTCGGGCAGAAGCTCTGAGCATAGTGAATTGCATCTGCTAGAACCAACACGTCCTCGTGATCCGTACCCTGGATGCATACATTCTTACCGTTGCGACATTTGACGACATCCCCGGGACGACACGAATTACAACCCATTACGTTTTCACACAGCGGGATAAGTGCTCGAATATTGACAGGCAATCGAAGACTTGATATCGCTTTACACGTAGCGACCACAACAGCAGCACCTGTCATATCACCACGCATGAACTTCAGTTCTTCAAATTTTTTCAAATTCAAACCACCGCAATCATAGGTGATACCTTGTCCGACGAGAACAATCGGTCGATCGTCCTTCGGACCACCATAATAACTCAACTCCAAAAAGATTGGTGCCTCACAGGAAGCCTTTCCAACTGCTAGAAACCCATTCATACCTTGGCTTTCGGCCCAGCCCTCGACTTTCACCTCAACGTTGACACCAGTCTTACAAAGAACTTGAATAACTTTCTCTGCAAAAGCCGTCGGAGTCAGGATGTTTGCTGGCGCCTCTTGAAGTTCCCGACACAAATTCTGCGCTGCTGCTTTTTGCAGCCCAATTCGCCATCCTTCAATATCACAAACCTCATCCTTGTGAGTGTACAACTCGATGCTTGGCACTTCGCGACGGTGTTTTGAGTCCTTTAGTTCTTGATAAACCCAAACTCCCAAAGCTGCACCCTCAGCTGCTGACTCGGCATGTCCGCAATTCTCAATTTCAATACGATCGGTTCTCAGTTCAGCCAGGCTCATACAAGCTGCAGCAACCGATTTCCTGATTGCTTCTTTTCGTTCATCTCTCATCTCGAACGAATCAAAGCCCAAACATTCATGACCTAGACCCACAACAGCGACGGCCGAGTAATATGGCGTTTTTTCCGTCTCCACAGCAAACAAAATTCGAGCTTCGCCACGCTTTGGCATCGGTCCGGACATGCGCAGCACCTCAAGAAGTCTTCCATTAGTTTTAATCGAATTGTAACGCAATGCGGCTGGGGTCAAATAACCAGCGTCATATATATCTTCCTCATCGGCATACACACCCAAAACAAGTGCCCGTGACGGCGGCTCAGCACAGATTTCGGTACTATTTAGAGCCAGAAAATGGGAAACGGCTTGATTCGAATAGGGTCTTGCTTTATTGAAGAGTTTTCGCTCAATCGGGAGCCGTGCTGCGTGTCTTAAAACCTTAAACATTATTTTTTAAAGGTTTTGAAGAGGTTTCTTACTAAAAATTTTAAAATTGTTACACAATCTTCACAATTCAAACTTTTTCTATCTCAAGACTTTGAGCTGAGAATATATAAAATGTACACAAAGATATGAAAAAATATTTTAGAAAACTACTTTCCGAAAGATTGCTGTGATATATTTTGGAAAATTTCGAATGAGTTGGGGGAGAGCAGGTACCTAATTGAGTGGATTTTTGAGGTTATCAAGGGGGCGTTTGTCTTTTGCATTCGCAAAATTGCCACACGAAATTTATGTGACAGAGTGTACCCTCCAGCCATTTCCTCTCTCAAACTGACAAAATTGTATTTTTTTTTCAATTTTTTTTTTTTGTATTTCTTTTGTAATCTGCCGTGTTGGTTGCGCATTTTCCTCTAAACGTAATGTGCAATGCAAAGTCTAGCATAAAGTTGTTTCTTCAATGCCAAAGACACTTCCGTTATATCCTTAGTGTATGCGGTGTGTTATCGGTTTGTATGCCTTTTAGCATACTTTGGGAGGTAAGGTTTCAATTTCGGATGGCTTCGGCGTTGGTTCTGACAATGAGCATTTAGTTAGAGCAAACCAAACAACAGACAGCAGTGGAGGAATTGTCTTCATGTTCCGATCAGGGTGAGCAACTTAGTGACCACCCCATGGGGCTAACTGCATGTTCCTATAAAAAGTGTCCATCCATATTTTCGGAGATTTAATTTAAAATCTTGCCCTTAATGGAGAGACTTTTGGGTCGGGATATTGCAAAAAACGACCGTATACTCAAGAATTTCAATTTACACAAGCTAAATCGGCCACCAATTGCAATGCAGACATTAACGCCACTAAACATTGGGTTTTACTTCATGGATTTGTCGTAGGAAGTCTCACGACATTTCGTTATTCTAGACTAGAGCAAGATGTTCTATAGCATACTTGAATCGAAGGCTCAATTACACCGTTTTCCGATCTTGTCTACAATGAAGTCAAACCAACCTCGTGTTTTAGACAAGGCGATGCGCTGTCATGTGATGAAAAGATTGTGCAAAACTCCAACGTCAACACCAGAGGCACAATATTTCAAAAATCCGTCCAGCTACTAGTATACGCAGACGACATTGACTTATTTGGAAGAACACAGCGAGATGTCAGTGGAGCGTTCGTAAGCCTTGAGACGGAGGCTAAGAAGATGGGTCTAGCACTTAACGAGGTCCTAGACCAAGTTAATGCTGTCAACAAGAAAAAACACCCAATATCGACGTCTTGGAGCCATCTTCAGTATAGACAGATTAAACACAGTGGTAGTTAAGGACTTTGTCTATCTAGGATCCGCTATAAACTCAGACAACAACACCATCACTCTTGCCAATCGCTGCTTCTATAGTCTTACAAGGTTATTGAGTAGTAAAATCTTCCCTCAAGAAACTAAAGTGTCACTGTATAAACCCTCATCATCCCAGTCCTAATGTATGGTGCAGAGACATGGACCATGACAACATCCGATGAAAACGCTTTGGGCTGCTTTGAGAGAAAATTTATTCGAGTGATATTTGGTCCAGTCTGTATGAATGGAAAATGGAGACGAGGATTCAATCAAGCATCACAAGAAAAAGATAAATATCAGTTCAGATGATTTATGCAGAGGATTCGGTGACGAGGGGCATAAAGACACTTCACACTTTCTATGTCACTGCCCTGCAGTTTCCCACCAACGGAAGAAATGGTTCGGCAATTAATTCTTCGGGAAGTGTCTAGTACTCTAGTTATTTATATTTTCAACTTCATCAATGCCTCCAAATGGCTTCATAAACTGAACACATAGGTTTTTATTAGCTTGAGTAGGTGTACTCACGGGTATCACAACGAATCTGTATTGTTCTAAGTGTGACCTAACCTAACCTTCTTTTGGGTCATCACAGTTTTGAACTGGTTTTTCAATGGAGTTTCTTCCGGCTTTCAACGACAGTAAATCAGTGTTTCAACACACAGGTAAGATACACTTTGACCGAATGATTGGCTTCCGTAAGCTAATGCGCAACATTTCAACCTTGAAACCAATCGAGTTTCCTAGCCTGGAAGACATATACTAAATTATAAGGATCATTGATTCATACCTTGTGACAACCGGGAAATTGCATAACTGAGACAACTACCTTTGAAATCTTCGTTAAAGATAAAGAAAGCGCTGGTAGTAAGACTCCAGATTTACAGATTGTGGAAGACGACAATCAGCAGAGAGATCTACCCACCACACCGCGGCGGTTCATAAGACTGGTTCCTTCACCTTGACGCAGCTTTTCCACCCGGCAACAATTTGACAATAGAGACTATTAAAACCCAGAACTTCTAACAAAAAAGAGACGGTATTCTGAAAGCTAATCGAGAGTCGCGTCATCCTTACAGCTCATTACTTTGAAGTTGTGGGTGGTCGTGAAGTTACCGAAGAAGCATCATTTACCTCTTCTAGGATTCTTAGTTCAAGTTAGTGCCACTCGTCGCTTATAAGAGGGTTGACTAGAGTCAGCCCTTTCAATAGCCCGTGCGATATTTATATTTATCCTCTTCCTTCTTTTATTGGCAGGTCAAAGAGCCGGCCGCTCAAGTGTAGTGTAGTGTTTTCCAGCTTGAGATTTGCGTGACAGTCACCTTTGTTTCTGTATGTGCTTTTTATCTGTCCTGTCATTACTGTCTGTAGGTGCTAATAAGCAGCCCCCAGGTTCGGGACGACCAGGAAGACCGAACCTGCGGTTACAAAGACCAAATAATAGTGGATACCAGGCTGAGATCCCACATGGATTGGGAGCCGGAGAAGTAAGGCAATCAAGAGATCGAGTAAACCTCGATAACGAGTCATTGTTGCGGTGCTAGATCCTTCCTTGTTTTATCAGGTTTGAGAAAAGATTGATAAGAAAAGTTTTTCTCTTACTTTGATCTCTTGATATTAAGGTTGAGGGATAAGGCCAAGATCAACAGCCATGACATCTCCTGACTTTGTAGCCTTTGATTTCATTGTTATATTTTAATGTTTCGATACTTTTCATAGTTCACTTACACTCTGCCAACTGATAAAATCCGCAGAAGCTTGAGACTGTTAATGACCTGCTTCAGCTTAAAGCCAACCAGGTGGAGACCTATCGATGTAAGAGCAAAATACTGTAATATTCGGCTTGGTCCGACAATTAAAACTTATTCACTTTTTAAATAAAACACAAATTCACTTTATTCCAATCACTCACAAACTTATTTATTCAACACTTTCAATTATAACTTTGCAAACACAGAGTACTTTTCTTTATCGCAGTACACAATTAATTAATTCGCCTCGCCACCAAACGGCTATTTATATCAAAAATGATGGGTTCTAGAAACTACTATTGGCTCCTATTGGTTCTTGGGGAAGCTGAAAGTTCGAGAGAAAATACTGGGATTTTTGTAGGGGCTAACGTTCTTAATGCTAAACAAAAAGTTTCTCTTAATCTTAATTAATTATTGCCCCTCACGAGTGTTTACTACTACAATTAAACGATATTAAGTAAAGAGAGTATGTACATTAAATAAACAAGAGATACAGAGTAAGTAAAGAGAGTAATGAAAAGTGTGTACATTAAATATAGAAAGAGATACAGAGTAAGTAAAGAGAGTAAGAAAAGTTGTACATTAAATATAGAAAGAGATACAGAGAGTAAGAGATAATAAAGTATACACATTAGTATTAGACATTACAATAGAAGGAGATACAGAGCGTATGAGATAAATAAAGTGTATACACATTACATTGCCCCCTCCTTAGGATTGATCGTCCCGAACAAATCCATCATCTTCATCACCACTGTAGCGATGTAGTCGGTCGCGATGTACGACTTTAAGTTTACCTCTGACTCCTTTTTGTATCCGGTACACGACGTCGTTGATTTTGCTAATCACTGTATATGGGCCTTCCCAGTCCCGTTGAAGTTTCGGTGACAACCCCTTTTGTCGATGGGGATTGTAAAGCCACACTCGATCTCCTGCTTGGAACTCTGTTGTTGTTGCTCGTATATCGTAGCGTGTCTTCATTCGGTCACTGAACATCTTAATTTTTGACCTGGTATCGTCGTGGATCTGAAGGAGTCTTTCCCTGAGGTCATCCAAGTAAACATCCTCGGCTTGCGGTTCCGACGTGGGACATCCAAATTTGATTTCGCTCGGCAGTCTGATGTTCCTTCCCATTAAAATCTCAGACGGTGTATGGCCAGTTGAGCTATGTCTTGCACTTCGATACGCCATCAAAAACAGTGGAATGTGTCGATCCCAATCTCGCTGGTTGTCGTCCACAACTTTGCAAAGATGTTCCTTCAGGGTTCGGTTGAACCGTTCGACCATGCCATCAGATTGTGGGTGGAGTGGTGTTGTTCTTGTCTTCTTAATGTGAAGAAGCCCACAAACTTCCTGGAATATGTTTGATTCAAAGTTCCTTCCCTGGTCGGAATGCAGTTCTAATGGAACACCGAATCTGCTCACCCAGTTGAACACAATTTGGTCTGCGACTGTTTTGGCTTCTTGATTCGGTATGGCGTATGCTTCAGGCCACTTGCTGAAGTAATCCATGACGACCAGAATATAACGTTTTCCATTATTTGTTTCCGGAAATGGACCCGCCACGTCTATTGCAATCCTTTCAAAGGGTGATCCGACATTATACTGCTGCATTTGGCTGTGATTCTTTTTGTTCGGGCCTTTGGTGGCAGCACAGGTATCACATTTTCGGCACCACTTCTCGACATCTTCCCTTGCATGTAGCCAATAGAATCGTTGTCGAACCTTTTCTAGCGTCTTGTTTACTCCTAGATGGCCTCCCGAAACTCCATCATGCATCTCTCGCAGAACATCCACAATCTTCGATCTCGGTAAGACTAGCTGCATTACATAGGACTTTCCATCTGCTGATTCCCATTTACGTCGAAGGACACCCTCTTGGACATGCAATGAGTCCCACTGTGCCCAATAGGCCTTTAGAGCCGGACTTCTGTCGGAGATATCAGCCCATTCTGGTTTTTCCTGGTGTTCCTTGCATGCGAGGATGGGTTCAATATCTGGGTCCTCTTGTTGAGCCTTCCTCAACTCGTCGTTGCTCCAGCCATAAATGGGATCGGTTCTGGTTCGTTGAACAGTAACCACTTCTTTTTCTTCTTGGCGTCTGCAATGCTTACAGTCTTGCTTACATGGTCTCCGAGACAGTGCATCAGCATTTGAGTGAAGCTTCCCCTTCCGATGTTGAATTTCATAATCGTACGTCTGCAGCCTCTCAATCCATCTCGCCACTTGACCCTCTGGATTCTTGAAATTCAAAAGCCAGTTTAGTGCTCCATGGTCGGTTCGGAGAAGAAACTTCTGTCCATAGAGATACTTATGGAAGTGCTTTGTTGCCAAAATCAGTGCAAGAAGTTCTCTTCTGGTCACACAATAGTTTCTTTCCGACTTTGAGAGTACCTTGCTGTAATAGGCAACCACCTTTTCTTCGCCATCATGTACCTGTGACAATACAGCACCAATCCCGACATTGCTGGCATCAGCATCAATGATGAACGGTTTTCCTGGAGTCGGGTAGGTCAGCACTGGTGCATTACACAAGCGTTGCTTGAGCTCTTGAAAGCTGCGCTCGCACTCACCTGACCATTTAAACTGCTTTCCCTTTTCCGTTAGCTGATGTAGACTCTTGGCGATCTCAGCAAAATTCTTGACGAAGCGCCTATAGTAGGTGGCTAGACCCAGAAAGCTTCGGAGTTGATGTTTGTCCTGTGGTGTTGGCCAATTCTTCACGGTGTCAACCTTATCAGGATCCGTCTTAACTCCTTGGGATGAGATGATATGTCCCAGGTATTTCACTTCGGTTTTGAAGAGTGAACACTTTTCTGGATTGAGCTTGAGGTGGGCTTCTCGAAGTCTTTGAAACACGGCTCTCAGATTTGTACAATGTTCGTCAAATGTTTTCCCGTATACGATGACGTCATCCAAATAGACCAGGCAAGATTTCCAAGTGAGTCCTTGCAGGACGCATTCCATAAGGCGCTCAAAAGTCGCTGGAGCATTGCACAGTCCAAAAGGCATCACTTTGAACTGCCACAATCCGTTTCCTGTCGAGAACGCTGTCTTCTCTTTGTCTTCAGGATGGATTTCTACTTGCCAGTATCCACTTTTCAGGTCCAAAGTTGAGAACCATTGTGCTCCTTCCATTGCGTCCAGAGTATCGCTGATCCTAGGCAGAGGGTAGCTATCTTTCTTGGTCACATCGTTCAACCTTCGATAGTCCACGCAAAAGCGGGTTGATCCGTCTTTCTTCTTTACCAGGACCACTGGAGACGCCCAAGGGCTTTTAGAGTTTTCGATAAGACCCTCTTCTTTCATGGTGGTTATCAGTTCTTCAACCTCACCTTGTTTGGCTAGTGGAAGGCGTCTTGCAGGTTGACGAATCGGCTTTGCATCCCCGGTGTTGATTCGATGTTGAACCAGTTGTGTTCTGCCATATTTCCCTTGCGATGATGAAAAGATGTCTGCAAATTCTTCGAGGAGACCTTCTGCAGTTCTTCGTTGTTGTTGGCCAAGATTAGAGGACTCGAGAATGTTCGTCTTTATGGAGTTCAGCTCTTTGGACTTCAATGTTTGCCTTGTCTCTTCTTCGCTGATCCTTGTTATAGCTGATACAGATTCGCATTGTCCGACAATCTCACCTTTTCTAAGCTTAACTTCGTACGGCTTGATGTTGAGTATTCGTACGGGAACCATGTTCTTTACAGGTCTAACAAGAGTCTTCCCAATGGTGACGTTTTGGGAGGACTTTACAGATGCTGGTTCGACCATGAGGTATCGATGGCTTCCAGGCTTACCTTTCAATTTCGTCCACACGAATACTTCTGAAGAAGCAGGCAAAGTCAGATCTTCTTTGATGACGGTTTTCACAGATAACGAGGTCTCATACGAGTGGATCCCATAGATCATCGGAATCTCGATGTTTCGATATTTCAGGACTTGGTTCCCGATGTCCAATATCACTCCGTGATCTTTCATGAAATCGACACCGACAATGCACTCGTCGCATATATCTGCTACCAGGAACAGGTGAGAGAATTCCAGCTCTGCCATCCGGATCTTAAGACGTACCTCACCATAAACTTTTGCGGCTTCTCCAGTTGCAGTCCTTAGACGATAGCTGTTGGTGTTGTGGAGCCATGTCTTCTTAACGAGGTCCTGCCGTACAATGGACGCCGTGGCACCGGTGTCGATGGTAGCCACACATTTGTTGCCGTTTATACTTGCTTCCACGGTCAGGCTCTTGTTGTCACGTTTCGTTTGAGAAACCTGGATGTCGTTTCTGGGGCCATCGATACCAGAAACCAGCTTCTGCCCCTCGAAGTTGGTTCTTATTCGTTTCCCGGGTGGGAAACAGCTTTGACTTATTGAGTAAGTTCTGTTTCCACAGTGTTGGCATGAGGTTCGTCTTCGCGGTAATCTGCACTGTCGTTGAAGATGCCCAGTCTTGTTGCAGTTCCAGCATCGTGCTTGTCCGTCTCGCTGACTCCTTTCCAGAGTAGCCTTCTGACAAGAGCATTCTTGGACTTCCAATTCTCTCACGCGATGCACGTTTTGGGATGCTTGTTCTGCGGCTTCCATTGTTAGAGCGAAAGCCAATGCTTCTGGTAGTGTTTGCTTTCCGGCAGTGCGAATAGCCCTTTGGAGATTTATATCGCCCACAGCTCTCACAAAGGCTTCAACAGCAAGTTGATTTATTATCTCGTTGCCAGCTGTTGGGTATGCCAGGTGGACTAATCGCTCGATATCTGCCTGAAGCTGCTGCAGAGTTTCACCTCTTTTCTGTGCCCTGTTGTTTAGTTGTACTCGGAAGACTTCTGTCATGTGGCTATCCCCAAACCGCTGTTCGATTGCGTTTACCAGAACTTTGAAGTCACCGTTCTTCTCTGCTGGGATGGTTTGTAGCAGTTCAGCAGCTGCTCCTCTCAAGGCAAGCGTAAGAGCAATGTATTTTTCGTCATCGTCCCAGCCGTTTGTGAACGCTGCTGCTTCAAACTGTTTCTTGTAGATTGACCACGGAATCTGACCATCAAAGCTTGGAGGATTCACTTCTCTCTTTCTTGAGCACTCACCAGAAGGTTCTCGAGCTTTCATCTTTCGCACTTTTTCTAGTTCATTTGTGATGGTTTCGATTTGTTCGTCCATTTTCTCGAAACGTGCATTTTGTTTTTCGACGCGTTCGTCGAGAGTAGTGATTCTCTCTTCGAAGTCCGTAAACCTGCCCTCTAAAAGGTTTCTCTGTTCGTCAAACCGCTCTAGAATATTCTGCTGTTCTTGCTTTTGGTCATTTCTTTGAGCCTCTAGTTGCTTGAGGACATTTCCTTCTAGTTGTTTGAGAACATTCTCTTGTTCGGTCTTCTGCTCGTTTCTTTGAGTTTCTAGTTGCTCCAGAACATTCTTGTTTTGAGTTTCTAGTTGCTCCCGAACGTTATCTTGCTCTTTCTTCTGTGCGTCAAACCGCTCTAGCACATTCTTTTGATTTTCTTCAAATTTGGCTAGAAGAAGTGTCATCATGGTAGATAAGTCGGCAGTTGCATTTACCTCTTTCGATTTTGCTTCCACTTCGAAAGCAAACGTATCTGGGTCTTCATTTTGTTCTTCCAGATATTCCTGTAGCCGTTTTACGAGTTCGATTTTATATCCTGCCGCACTTAAGCCACGTTTGCTTAATTCGGCCTTTAGCTCAGCGACAGTTAAGTCTTTCAAAACTTTACTTATCATTTTTAACTTCACTATTTCACACAAAATAGTTTAATCACTGTTCACTGTTTTATTCTCAATAAGTTTTAATCCCACTTCTGACACCAATGTAATATTCGGCTTGGTCCGACAATTAAAACTTATTCACTTTTTAAATAAAACACAAATTCACTTTATTCCAATCACTCACAAACTTATTTATTCAACACTTTCAATTATAACTTTGCAAACACAGAGTACTTTTCTTTATCGCAGTACACAATTAATTAATTCGCCTCGCCACCAAACGGCTATTTATATCAAAAATGATGGGTTCTAGAAACTACTATTGGTTCCTATTAGTTCTTGGGGAAGCTGAAAGTTCGAGAGAAAATACTGGGATTTTTGTAGGGGCTAACGTTCTTAATGCTAAACAAAAAGTTTCTCTTAATCTTAATTAATTATTGCCCCTCACGAGTGTTTACTACTACAATTAAACGATATTAAGTAAAGAGAGTATGTACATTAAATAAACAAGAGATACAGAGTAAGTAAAGAGAGTAATGAAAAGTGTGTACATTAAATATAGAAAGAGATACAGAGTAAGTAAAGAGAGTAAGAAAAGTGTGTACATTAAATATAGAAAGAGATACAGAGAGTAAGAGATAATAAAGTATACACATTAGTATTAGACATTACAATAGAAGGAGATACAGAGCGTATGAGATAAATAAAGTGTATACACATTACAATACATTGCCAAAGGCTAGCCACTAAAGCCTTTGGCTCAATTCCTTAAGTGTATATAATACCGAACGGCATAGTTGAGTATCACTTTTACACGATAAATGATACTATTTGAAGCTTTCTCACTCCTTCCCAAGAGGCAGAATGCATGAAAGTTGAAACGAAAAATTTTCGACGTGAGTAGAATGATTAGAATCCTCACTTTTTATGTTACTTGTCATGGGATAGAACCATTACGTTACAGTTTCTACTTACTGTCGAGGTGGGTTTGCCTTAAGTTGTTCCATATTTCACAGCTCTGAAGAGATGTTAGTTTTATAATGCTAATGCCACCATGCTACCCTGTAGCCTGTAAAGTGTACAGTGTAAAATAATTTGACAACTTTCCCACTCAGAATATTAACCGAAAAACTGCAAATAGAAAACACTTAATATCTTTTTGTCTGTGACTTTGCCCTGTTCTTTTATTTTAACATCTTTCGCTCCATGGCATTTGCACAAAGTTTCATGTTCCTTATGTGGCGGTTTGTTTTTGTTTTTTTTTTTTGTGTAGATATATGAAACTACTTTATCCTGACTTGCCAAGTTTGTTTTATATTCCTTTTGGCTTTTGGTACCTTCACTACTCAAAATGGTCCTTCCTGCAAGAAAAATAAACTAAATTCATTCAATTGAATGGATAATCCGCTTTCCAAAAAAAAAAAACTGTCTATGTAATTGCTATTCCGAAACTTGTGACGGGACTTAAATGTGTACAATTTTCCGACGTTTAAAGGAAAGAAATTTGACAAAGTCAAAGGCCAAATAAATTGAATTCAATTGAAAAGTGCAGGGGTAAGATTTCTTGAAAATTTACTCAATGTCAATGGGATCAACAAGAAAATGGCAAATAAATTGCAATTCATCGTTGAACTTGAAGAGGTTTGAGAGGACAACAAAGGCTCCCGTCGCTTAAGCCTTGCTTCCCATTTGGATTAGTTTGTTTACTCATTATACAAAAAATCCCGACAGCACAAAAGTAAATAAAAACAATAGAAACTAAAGCTCTCCCATGACAAAACAACAAAGAAAAAAGTCCTTTTTTTATAAAATTCCCCGTTAAGTAGCGATAATTAAGGTTTTTTAAAAGGATTATTTTTAATTAGCAGGAGTAAACAGATTATCCGCACAAATTTTCTGCTTGTCTAGCAATTAAGGACTTTTGTTCTTTTTTTCGTTTATTTGCTCTTCGGGCTTGTCATCGCATTTCCCATGGGATCAGGATCTAGTTGGCTAGGTAGGGTCCTTTTTTTTGTCTTTGAAATAGTACAGGAATCCATTTGGTCCTATTCCTATTAAACAAATACAAGCAAAAGGACTGTACCAAGCCATCATTTGGAAATTTATGTTGAATGACGATTAAATGACATTAACCAGAATGAAAATGGGAACTAAGGACCTTTGTCCTATTATTATTGTTTTATTTATTCAAAGGCTAAATCCACTACCTATTCGACAACGGCACACCAACACATATAGCTGGCCATTTTGAATGGAAATAATTTTGTTAATTATCCGAAACAAACGAAACGTGACTTGAG
Organism: Sphaerophoria taeniata; assembly: GCA_943590905.1. Classification (NCBI taxonomy): domain Eukaryota; kingdom Metazoa; phylum Arthropoda; class Insecta; order Diptera; family Syrphidae; genus Sphaerophoria; species Sphaerophoria taeniata. The sequence goes on from OX016541.1 coordinate 140,153,973, forward strand.
CAATGTATACATATGTCGGAAATGAATTTAATTTCTAATGGTTTTTCTGGATATTATGTGTGGTTTGGTTATACACAAGCCCTCTGGACCCCCACCTGCAGCTTTCCTGAGAAAAAAAAGGAAAAACCTTAATGGAGAGAGCGGAAGTTGTTAAGTAAAGGTCATTAATATGAACCTGAGGTAAACAATTCTCATGGTAGGGTCGTAATTAAAAGATAAATGACCTTGGGAAAGTTTTATATACCTACACAGAGGTTCGTCTATAGTTTCTTGTGATGGTATAGCTTGTTAGTCTCGATGGCTACGGTATGGCTGAGAAAAAAGTAACATCCACCTTTTGATAGACACTTTAAGAGATTGAACTCCTTCAAGGACATAAACAAGCTGGTAAAAATTTGATTGTCATAAATTTGATTAGCTGAATTGAAATTGCTCAATTTTGTGTGTTTATTGCTGTTTCGTCTTGGCCATAATCTTCCAGCTATGAGACAACAATAGAATTAAGTTAACTACTTTTATGTTTGCCTCGTTTGATTTTGTTTTCGTTATTCATGTGAGAGTAGTGAGTGTGAAGGGACAACAACATTTTTATTTTATTTTGATAGTGTGGCCAGAAATAAATCTTTTATGTGTGCGTCTAGCGCAAATAAAATTTGATTTTATGGCGGCATTAATATTTGTGTTAAAACTGCCTTGAGTTGTACAAAAAAAAAAACACGGGTTTTCAGACTGATTCTCCATTATAACACTTGAAATTGGCAACACTATTTTAACTGACTGCCATTTTGTCAGCTGTCAAATGATTTATTTTTAGTTTGATTTGAAGTACCAGGTTGACAACCAACAGCAGCGCACACACATACACAAAGCGATACTGCGACGATTGGAAACTGAAAATAAATGTGCAAAAGTCGGAGACAATTTTGTTCCGGACTCCGTTGGCTAAAGCCCTGCGAGATACGTGTAAGAATGGGCGTAAGATGGTCATTGTTGATCCTCACGGACAGGCATTGACGAGCAAAAGTGTAGTGAAGTACCTCGGTATCTGGTTGGACCAGTATCTGTATTTCGACAGACATATAGATGCTGCTCTGACTAAGGCCAGAAGAGCCTTTGCTCTGACGAAACGGCTGTTTTACAGCAGTCGGCTTGACCCCAGAGTGAAGGTAATTTGCTACATGGCCCTCATACGGCCGATGATCGTTTATGGCTGTCCAGTGTGGTTCAACATTGCCCCTTCCTAAATGGAGAAGTTTCGGGTGTTCGAGAGGCAGTGTCTTCGGCGCTGTCTCGGTTGGTATCGGACACCGGAATCTTCTTATCTGCATTATTATTCAAACGAGGTTCTATACAACGGGGCTCGAATCAATAGAATTGACAATTTCGTGATAAAACTTGTTCGGGGCCACATTGCGAGAGCTATGACTTCGACCAACAATTTGATTTTCGGGCCGTTCCATCCGAACAACAACTACTTCGACAATGCACGCTTGAGCGGCTTCATCCCACCAGAGGCATTCCTCTATTTAGACCAGTGCGGCATGATACAGGATAGATTGGCAGTACCGCTTATCTACCACGTCAGGCGAAGAACCGTAGACCGGCGGCTTCTGTATGAACGAGGCATCGTCGCTCATGATGCAGCATCTGATAATGGGTAATCCGGGGTGGGGTATTTTTGCCTTGGCCGGCTTACATGCTTGTTTTAGTCTTAGGTTTTAGGTTTAAGTAGAATAGGTACGGTGGCACTATAGAATATATTAAAAAAAAAAAAGAAAGAAAAAAAAAACAGAAAAAAAACAGTGAAAAATACTATTAAAAAAAAGTGAAGAAAAAAAAATGTGAAAAACAGCAATAAAAAAGACAATTACAAAATCACGAACTTGTGTTAATGAACATAGTTCTTGCCGCTGTGGTTGTTCTAGTTTTAAATAGTTTCTAGGTAGATTAGGTAATTTTAAGTTTTATTTTAAGGACCCTAGTATGTAAGTTAAAGCAAAAAAAAAAGTTACTGGAATTAGTTTTTTCAAATTTTCTAATAAATCAAAAATAAATTGAAATAAAATTAAAAATTAGTTCGTAGGCCGAAAGGCATTAATTTTAAGAACCATGAATTGCTTAGAGCGCCCGATTAGGGCCAGTAAGTTATATATAAGTAGAATTAATTAGGCTAGTTTCACATTTTTGTCTAGTAGAGTTATAGCCTATTCCCACCAACGTGATTTAGCTAAAACAACTTGATTTAACTAATAGCCTTTTCACATCAGACGCAAAACGCTGTTTTCAGCTGTCAGTTTTCAAAAACTAGAAATCTGTTCACACCTAAATTTCAGGTTTTTGTTTGACATTAAAAATCTTTGATGTCAAGTAAGGGATGCCATATGTTCTCTTTTTAGAAGATTCACACTTTTTTTCACACACATTCGCTCTTTGTTTTTCGTTGCAAGTTGATTCACGTTAGTGTTAGATATTAAAAATTGGAAAGCACTGGATGAAAAAGTTTTCCTCATCGATTTTTCAAAAGAAAAAAATATTTGTTTGTCGCTGCTAAGAATTTGTTCATTTGTATTTTTATATGTTCTCAAATGGCAACCCTATATCAACTGACACGTTTAGTCTTGAACAATTTTATAAGCAGACTGTCAACCTACTCTTGCTATTGGAGGGAGGGAGAAATATATACGATCGATACATACGATATATACGATATAATGAATTATAGATTGCTGAATGCTTTCATTTTTTTGGTTTTGACTAGTTTTCACAAAAACTTGTTGTTTTGCAAAACAGGGCTGTCAACAAATTTGTATGGGAAAACACTTGATTTCCTTCAAGTTTTTGAAAAGTTTTGCAAAACCGCGTTTTGCGTCTGATGTGAAAAGGCTATAAATCACAAATTTTATTTCATGATTTGCCATACATTTTCAATTATTTGAAATTACCTGATTTAGCTTGTTTATTTTTTAATTAGGTATAAATCACCTCGATGATTCCAGGCTGAATGATTTCATGCTCAAGTAATGAATAAAATTCATTTTGAATTCATTTTTTTTCTTTTTGACAGTCAAAATTCAAATTTTGTGTCATATATTAATATATTTTATTGAAAAATTCAAAAATAATGTCAAGATTAATTAAATGTCAAGATAAATCAGTTAAAAAGTTCAGTGGGAACGCTCATCGTAATTTATAAATCATATGAGCTTAATTACGTTGGTGGGAATAGGCTATTAAGTTTCAATGAATAAAAAAATGAATTTTGAAAAAAAAAACACACATACACAACTTAAACCAACATCGCACATTCAGTTGATTTTCACCACCAGCCAACACCAGCCAACAGCATTGTCTATCATTGAGATACAAAATATCTGGGATGATTGCGTTTGCAAGCGTATAATTCACACTCATGTTCTGCCACAAAATTGAGTTAAAGTGGTGAAATTTGGAGGCCAAAGCAGAGCATCATCCCGGCGGTTAAGTACCAGACTTGTTGTACTATAATAATTTCTCTCATAAATTTTTACAGCCTGTGAATTCATTCACTGGGTCTAAAATAGTAGAGCCTCTTAACTCAGGCTGTAATAATCAAGTGGCATCTGTTTGCCACTTGATTTATTAATGAAAACGTATAGTTTGTCGTTATAGACCTGTGGATTGGCCACTAACATCGTTTGACTTTACGACACTTGACTATTTACATTGGGGATATGTGAAGTCTATATCTAGTCTTCGCCGATTAGCCCGAAACGATTGACCACTGGGAGGACAACATTTGTCGAATTACTGCCGATATTCGGCAACCCTATATAATCCGTGTATACTTTCTTAAATGTTTAAAGTATGTCACTAGCTTTACATAAAAGGTGGACATGTTAAATCCTGCATATGCCCAAGGTCGACTTGAGGAAGAAAGCCCTATTTTTCTGAACCATCTAACTAAGTGGTGTGAACTTAACCAGAAAATAAATAATCTTATCAGAAGTAGACCATGATCCTGTTGATGTTTCGTGTCAAACCACAAAATTTTTAAACCTAATTAAAAATGTTGAAAAATCCTCACTGATGAGTGCCACGAGTTTTGACACTTCATAACACACTCAAGAGTGTCAAAAACTATACAAACATTCCCTTCAACATGAAAGTCTTTATTTACACACTCCGCCACGCCCGCTTCGACCCTACTCTAGTCAAACAAACTGACTATGTGACAACAAATTCACATAACAATTTAATTCGTTTTAGAACCTTAGTCCTTGACAAAATCCATTGTTTTTATTATTATGTTTGCATAATAAAATGGAAAAATAATAATTTTTCTTTCATTTTGTGTGGCAAAAATTTGTACAAAACTTTAGCGAAACAATGAAGTTATTGTGTTTTATGATGGGCTAAAAATGCAAGAGTTTGTTCCCTTTAATATAATGAAAGACAAGAGTGCACTCAAAAGTGAATGCATATACAACTTGAACCAATGCTGGTGTCGCCCTTTGCGATGCACAAACAAACGCACAAGGACAGTCGAGCCTGGCGCATAATATGGATTCGAAGAGGTTTGGATGTACCCACCTCTCTGTGTGTTTTGAGAGCAGTGCAGTGCAGTGGCAGTTATGCGCTTGGTGTTTCGAAATTTCATCGCATAATAACGTAACCTTGTATGCCAAAGATTAAACCTTAGAGAATAATAGACAAAGTAGTAGGTAGCGCTCTGCGTTCATACAACACAGCGGATGGTGTCAAATTGTTTTCTCTCTGCTCAATGCGATGAAGTGCTCAAAAGTTTTAACTTTGCCAAACTATCCGACGACAGTGATGACGACGACGCACGATGACGATAATGGTAAAGACTGAACATCAAAGATGCCACAGTCTCTGAACGGCAGACTATTCCAGAACAATGAAGAGGAATCATTGGGAACAGGAAGGAGTTGAAACTACTGCACACACAGCCTTGCGTGTCAACATGGCGCTCGCAAGGAAATTTTGATTTTTGTTGATTCGAATAATTCCCACGCCTCCATCATAATCATTGTCACGTCGCAGTCGTCCAATACCATTTCCAACATCCGATTCGAAACAATTGCAACCCCATTAAGGCGCTCAAAAATTATGGAGTTTGAATTCGACTTTTTCATGAAAACATCACAGAATCATAAGCAAGCATCGCGAATGTTCATCTCGTTCAGCAGAATAACTTTTGTTTGTCAAGGATACGCACAAAAGCTTCAAACTTTTAAGCCGCGCTGCGCGGTGAATGTGTTTGTGTGTGTATCGAAGAGAATCATGCAAAAACTATTGAAAGCAAGTTTCGTCAACATTTGCTGTTGGCCATTAACGTTGACTTCCTGTTTTTGTTTTTCACAAAATTTGATCTCGCACAAGAGGAAGTCAAAGTTAAATTTTATGCTCGAATAGAGAAGAAGAAACTCGAAACTTTATTTATTTGTTGCATCATTGTGTTGGCTTCGCAAGAGTTGTTTGTTGTTGCTGTTGTTGTCTCCGACAACATGCGAAAGAGGATTTTCCTGTTATACAAATTTTAAGGTTTTATTGCAACTACCTCTGGGTGGAAACTCAGTTCAACACAAAAGATGATATTCAATGTTCCAGCACGGTTTTGGGTTTTGTGTTTCGTGTTTTGAATATGAAAAATGGAATTTTCAAAAGCAAGTCTTTTGTTGGATGGTTTTGTTTCGATTTCACTTGTTGCCAATTTTTTCTAGAAGGAGGAAGATGAGTGAATAATTTGAGTCCTTGTTAGATGAAAGTTTTAAATTGGAATTCGCTGAATTAGTTAAAGTTTTCAAATTGCTTTCAAGTTTTTAATAGTAACCCTTTGTAAAAATGTAACATCAACACAGTCAATTTGGAGTGGGGTAGGGGTCGGGCTCATAAGAACTTCTATGTAATTGAGATTTGACTGTAATTAAAATGCTTCTTTTTTGTTAGTTGTCAAAAGGTTTCATGGAAATTTGAATGCGAAAAATGTCAAAACGAATTCTCGATTACTCTATGATTTTTTTTTTCACATTGCCTTAAACTGAATTCGTTTGTAAGATCAAAATATCGAGATACTTCCGCTCGTTCTTATGAACCCTTTCCCTTTCAAATCAACGTTAAAGACCTCAATTTTTTGTTTTGCTCTAAGGACACCGTATTCGTTCCTTTAAGAACTCAAACTGATTCTTAAGTTCCGTTTAACTACCCCTAACTGAAAAGCAAGAAACCATCCACAAGCTAAAGAAAGTAAAGAACACAATTTTCTCTCTATTTGTAAATGGCTGTCTTCAAGAAAGGCATAGAGCTCCTATTTAATATTTACCGATAGAGAGTAAGAAATTTCCTGCTCTTTGAAAACGAAGCAAATTAACGTTAAATGATATCTTCCTTTCCGAAAAACAAACAATTTGTTGAGAAACAGTCCAAGAGTCCTCTTTGAAACGTTTTAAATTAATCACAATGCCTCGCCGCTTGCTGCTTCCGCACGCCACCACCGCTGTCGACGTCCGTCGTTGTCGTCTTCGTTAGCATAGTTGTCGACGGACTATTGCAGTTTGCAGTCGAAATACTGAAACTGAAAAAAATAAACGGACTAGCATACTCTGCCAAAATTCACTTAATTCTCGTCTGCGACAGCAAACAGTTTTGCCAATTCAAACTGAATAATTGGATTTCGCTTTAAAATGCTCAAGGATCTGCAATCTCAATTTCCAACTGCACACTCAATTTGCACAATAAACCCATGCTGCTGCCGTCACCGCCGCGCCGCGCCTCTGCCGCCCGCATTAACTATCAGTTCGGCCGCTATCCCTGATGCAATTGTTTGGATGGACTTTTAGACCGTTTTAATTTGGTGCAATTGAAAATAGTTTTTGTTTTTTCGTTTGATAGTTTTTACTCACCTTCGAATTCCGATGCAGTAGGTACCTTGGTTCTTGTCTAACTAAAGGTAAAATTTTGCAATCACTGAGAGTGTTTTTATCTTTGCGATGCATGTGTGGTTATTTGCGAGTCTGAAAGTGAAATCATGTGATGTGTAAAAAGCCCCTACGCGGAATTAATTGGAATTGGCGGTGAACAGCCAAACTCGATTCCTTGAATCCTTACCCCCGTTTAGAAGACTCATCTAAACAACATTAACAACTTCGAAAAAATTGTCTTCTTCTAAATTTATTGCACTGGAGAATGGAAGATGTCAACTGTTTCCATCTAACTTCCGCATCCTTCGGACGCTATAATGGACATAAAATAGTTTTTTTTGCCTAGCAAAATACTTCACTCCAAATTCCACCAAAGGCAGCCATTTAGCGTCGACAAGTGCTTATGTTTACAGGCGAAAAGATTGGTCTCTATCCTTTTTAAGGACATTCCCTGTTTGTATATGGACAAGGCACAACTGTCTCGCCTGGTCTAATGTTCGACATAAATTGACTTCAATATCCACAATATGTATGTTGTTATGTTTGCATGTTCCGTTGCTGACAATCTGCCATCGATGTGGAGACTGTATACAAACCGAAAAAAAAGGAAAACGAAAATGATGTTGTTTTCTCTTGGAAATTCAAATTCGAACCCGGAAATAGGAAAATCGAGAGGATGGAAATGTAACAGTGGATATTTCAGTGAGGAGATTTTGCTGCTTACATTATCGACCGTATAGGTACAGAGTACACACTCAAACCATATCCTTCAGGCAGAATAGATAAAGCGCTTCGTCGATAGTGTCGTATTTACAATTCAATAGCACATTGTTTTGCTGTCAAAACAAAATCGAATCAAGAATCGAATAGTTGTGAAATGTCACACATTATGTAAATGAGTATATCTTTGTCAATGTCCTTTTTTCTCTTCGCTTCAATTTGAATTAATCAACATTAATCTAAAATAATAATTATGGGTTGAGAAATAAAAAAAAAATTACAATAATCAATATACATATTGGCTTTTGCGTGAGTCTGTTTTGGGAAGGGTTTGATTGTTTTTCTTTTTTCGTCTTTTATTGAAAGTTTCTTGACACTGACAATATCTCTCGACTGGTAGGTAAAATAATAAGGTTTTTTTTATAAAATTTATTTCAAAAAGATATTTTAAATATTGCGCCAGTTATAAAGAAAAATATGACTTAAGATGTTTTTGATTTTCATTAAATGGTATTTTATACCAATTTCCAAAATCTTAAGTTGAGATAAGATATTTTGCCTCGCGTTTTCGAATGACTTTTTTAATTCTTATGTTAATTTAAGATGAATTGCATGTGCAAGAGGGAAAAAAAACATACTTAAGATGTTATTTTCAATTTTTTATTGCTTAAACTTTAGGTTTTTAAAATCAAAACATTTCATTTGTCTTATAATGATAAGAATCACATTTGATTTAAAAAATATCAATAATTAAGAGAAACAGTTTAGTTTTATCCAACAACATTTGTTTTTAAAGTTATAACAAACTCAAAAGCAATAAGTAGAAAAAAACCATTAAAAATACATTGCAAAGAATACGTTCATAGGATGATAGTAAAATGAACGAAAAAAATTAAACAAATTTAAGAAACACATAAATTTAGATTTCATTTGGTTTTATTTTTGAAGTGAATGCTTTTAATAATTAAAAAATGTCTTCTTGTTTTCTAGAAATTAAGAAAAAAATTCACAAAATTACTTGTTAAGTGTTATTTTTTTCAAAAAGATAGAACAAAATATCATTCAATTTTTCTGAGTGTTTTTGTTTTTTTCTTATAGCGTTTTTATTGTACAAAAGAATTGCCCTTTTTCAATTTTTTTATGTTTCATTGTCAAAAAGAATACTTCTAGATCAATTCTGAAGAAGAAAGAATTGATCTCCCAAATTTGAGAGAATTGCTCTTCTTAAAACACACAAGAAAACATTCTAGCTTGTCAAACCCCAAATTAAAGATTTTAATTGGTTTATATTGCTCTACCGACCGACCAAAGTGCAGTTTTTTATTTTTATTTTGAAAGGAAATCGGAAATAATAAGAAAAAAAGTAAAATAAAGAATGGGTGTAAGTCCTTGCTAAACAAATTATATTACAAAACCAAAAAACATGTTTTATTGAGAAGTGTTCTAAGGGCAATTCTTTCAGGTTACAATGAAAAACGCCATTAGTTTCTCGAAAACAAGAAGACATTTTCGCATGCGGTTTTCTGGATTTCACTGAGAACTTGTAACAGCATTTAATTGTGAAAAAAATTAGTACTTGATCACATTAAATTTCGAAAAAGATTAGTTCGAAGTTAAAAAAAAAAAATTAAAAATTTCAATATTATGACTTTGAAGATGAACTTTTCAAAAACTATTCCTGAAAAATAAAAGAGGTACTTTTTAGTTTTGCAAGAAAGTATAACACGGCATTGTGGACAAAGCCGTTGATCTGTAATATTTTTTTTTAAATTGGCTTTTTCTGTTATAAAGTCACCCCTCCCGGCTAAACGGGGGGCAATAGCGACCTACCCTTCTTTATTATTTTTTTCTTGTCTTAATGCAACCTACACACTCCACCTATCAAACACATCGCTCGTGGATCACCCTTTATAAACAATATAAATAATTATTTTTCCCAAAAGAAATGTTCCTGATTTTAAACAATATAAAAAACAAAAAATTTGAAAAAAATATGCAAATCCGTGCTGTTTCTGAGGACTTTCTGAAAACGCCCTTTTTTCAGCTTCATTGGCTCCACTATAATGAAAAATATCTTATGTTATCGTTAATATGTGAATTTAACTACTTTTGCAAACGGTAAAATATCTTATGTCTATTTAAGGAGAGAAAAAAATTCAGTTACAAATTCAAAAAATCATTTTATGTTGCCTTTTCATGCTTTTTCCAAATTTTGTTACGTCTTTTATCTTATTTCATCTCAAGGATGACTTTTGTTTCGGTTTGCACGCACGAAAACATCTTAAGTCAACTTAATATGTTGTATGATTTCACAAAAATGTTAAAAGTCTTGAACCAAAATAATCTTAAGTCTAGTTTAGGTTTAAGGATAAAGAAGAACACAAGATCTTATGTGGACTTAAGATATTTTACCTCGTGCAAAAACGTGTCTTTTTGTCTGTTGAACATAAGATGGAGTTGTTTCTGTCTAAAAAAAAGCCAAGGAGTTAGATTGAATGATGCTGATAAGACACAACTGTAGTCCGTTAGAATGGCAGTTAGATTCCAAAAAAAAAACGCGAAATATTTTATGTCGACTTACATTTTTAGTCGAGATCTTACTCGGCGACAAATTAGCATTACTTTATGAATCTGATATCTACATGTTAACTCCTTTGTTAAGTTGGAAAAGATTGCTTTTGTTTTGTACATTTTATAAGAACTTTTATGCTCAAAACAGATGTGCAGAATTTCTGCACGCAGCGCTGCATGCAGCGCTTCAAGCAAAACACATGTGCAGAAACTCTGCCAAGTTTTGTCAAGACAAAAACGACACCTGCCAAAATTTTATTAATTTGTTTGTCTTGAATTGCTTATTAAAAACTCTCATCCGAAAATTGTTCGAAACTTTTCTTGTTTTTAAAAGGAAACTCTAAACTCTCATTTTATTTTAAATTAATATATTATTATTTATATATTAGACAATAAGACAATTGATTCATTCATCACATTGTAGGTAGTATTTGGAAGAGTTCTTTTTTAATAATCTCTAGTGCAACAAGTGGATTCAATTTTCTTTCGATGTTCAGCTGCGCTTGCTTCCTCAACATCACCTTCAAATAATTTAGGAATCAAAGAGCACCGCCCACAACAGTTGATATTAGGAGGTTTCTTCTTTCGTTTTCTGCCACACGATCACAGCCTGCCTTTCGCCACTTTTGCAATTTTATGTACATATATTCGATGATTCTATGTTGATACAAAATAATGTTACAAGCCCATACGATGTCTTATCCTTTAAACATTGTGTACCTACTTTAGTTTTCTTGGAGTTGGTGGATTGACAAGGATTCGCGCTTGGTTGTTTATTATACTAATAATTATAATAATTAGATTGCGATTTTTGTTTGGGATAACAAGAAAAAAATTTCAAATTTAAATTTCAAAAACGAAAATAAATTGACAGTTGAAATTTAGTGTAGCGTCAACAGTGTCAACAATCTTTCAATTTAAGTAGTGCCAAATAGCAATTTATTTGGAAAATTTTGTTTTTGAATTATGGCTGCAATGAAACTAGGCAGAAAATTTAGAAATAGAGACATCACGCAGCGCTGTTCTGCATGCAGAATTTGCTCCCATAAGAGCCTGTGTATTTTTAGTTTTGCTGCGCAGCAATTCTGCACATCTGTTTTGCCCTTTATGCTCAGCTCACAACCTCCTGAAACGGCTTGAATTCCAATTCAAATTGGTTTACCAATATCTTGAGTTTAAGCTTATAAAAAAAAAAACCTTTAAGAGACAAATTTAACACTTATACAGAACCTTAGGTACTTCAAGATCTATTGCCCAAATTTCACACAGATATTATCTATTTTAACTCCTTTAGTTCTGTTATTCAAATAATAACTTATCCACATTAAAATTAAACCACGAAAACCATCATTTTGAACTTTAGTAAGCAGAAAGTCTTTTCTTATTTTTAACAGTTTTTGCAAAAACTTTGTTCAATATTAACAAAAAGAAATCGAACCGTAATTATTTTCCAGTTCTCAGAAAGCAGAAGTTTATTTGCGCATACCCTTACTAGCCAATCCGACAAACGTGGTTTTGTCATAAAAAAATTCGTGAATCCTCACTGTCTTCTGTGTGTATATTGGTCTTGAATTCCTGAACATTGCAATGATTGGGGAAGACATTCACGTAGTCCGGCTAAAGAACGATTCTCTGTATTAGACAGTTAGTCTGAAGTTGGGCTCAAGGGTAAACTGTTGGGCATTTCTAGAAGTGCGAATGTTTGATTGATGCAAGTGCCACTCATAGATAGTGGCAATGGGGGTATATCTCGTTTCAACGATTAAAAAGATGATTTGATTCTATTTGGTAATAGTAATTTCTGTTAAACAATGTTAAGTAAGATGTTAATCGCAGGCATGGACTCTGAAAGAAGCCTTTGTTGAGACAGGCTGACTCTATTTTTGGAATTCAGGAGCTTGGTCTTGCAGCCCAATCCTAGCTTCTTGAGCGCTTCCTGGAACATTTTGCAGGCGCAAAGACGAAACTAAGTACCTACTAAACTAAGCACTAAGTAAATTTACTAGTGACTGAAATGTGTCTGACGCACACCAGCCATCACAATGGTACCCGAAAATTTCAATCCTTAAAGCGAGTTCTACATAATAAGAGGAATCGTGCATTTTGCGGATCTCACATTATGTTATTCTGATAATAATGAGTCAAGCTGCTTTCTGCTTTTGTAATCTCTTAAATGTTTCAAACTAAAAGTCTCTTAAAATTAAAGTGTAATATTTCCATAAAATTAACAATAAGTTCTGAACTTCCTAGAAAACACAACAACCAAAAACACATTATTACGAAGCTGGCGCCCAAAAAATATAATATGAACACGCAAACCGTCACGTCCATCAAGAGCACACTCTGTATGTCGAAGTGATGATAATAATAATTTCGCTTCAAATTATATCTAGATATTTTGTCAATGAAGCATTTTGTCACCAAATTACGTGCAAATAAATCAATTTTCTCGCATTTTTTCTGTTTTATTTTCCACTTTTGTTTCCAAGGCTGAAAAACAATCAAAAGACTAGAAAAAGGACGATAACAGACTTTTTTTATATTCTTCGACTCGTTCGAAATAACATCAGTCCGGTCGAGTAGGCTCTGAATGGGCATAAAGTATATCACAAGGAGCTAGTCATGTCCAGTGTCCATGTTCATGTCCACGTTCAAAAGGCCCCTTCCAATCTCCACCTACAAATATATAATAATATATCCTCGCTAACACAAGTTAAAATAGACTCCGAAGGCAAACATATACATTACATATATCGAACAGAAGAAGGACGAACGAAATCATCTATCATCGGATGGAAACAAAAATGAATCATTTTCTGAATTATTACCCTCTTCTTTTTCTCCAACCTTATTATTATTATAACTTGCCGTTGCCAGTTGCCAGTTGCCAACAAATGCCATGCCGTTAGGATATAAGTGAACATAACGAAGTCGAAAAAGAACTCTGCGAGAGTTGTGGAGAAGATTTCTATCCTCGGCTTCTCCGAAGGGCCATTGTTTCTTTGGGAATATCATTTCGATGACACAAGTGAAATCTGTATTCCTATGCATATTGGATTTATAACTGTATCTAGGGACATTTGGGGGAGGGGGTGGTGTGTATTGCATGTCAGGAAAGAGATTTCGTTTTGTTTGATTTTTATGTTAACGATGTGTGGCATATTTTGCCAGTCCTGATGGCCACTCTGTGGACTGGACTCCCACACACACCTTATGTCCTTGTCGTGATTGCTTTTATTAAAATGTTGATCAAATAAATTCTATCATGATTTGCATTCAGTGGTTTTTCAAGGACGGAAATTGAAACAAAAAATGTAGTAGTATGTATTCGCTGCTGATTGCTGGCAATACATCGTTCAACATAATAAAATAACAAAAGGGTCAAATCGAACCTCTTTGAGGGATGGTTTTGAGACTAATGTTAGCGAATAAAGTGTTTTACTGTAGGATTGTTGGATAAAAGTCTTCAATATTGCTCAAGTCTAAAGCGACTCATTTACATAATTGCGTGGAGGGTGGAGGCAAGGGAAATGTCAGTCAGTGCCACAAAGGAGGTCAAATTGAGCAGATGTGTCCTCCGGAGTGGTAAGTATAAGACAAGACTAACCGGACATGGACTTTCCCCCGCTAGTGGTAAGGGGTCTTGTCACACAATCTAACCCCGTAGTCAGGATTCGTTCTATTTATTGACCGGATTCGTCCGTGATTTTACGGATTATTCCCTGATTTACCGGATTCGTGCGCGATTTACCGCATTCGTCCGTGATTTACCGGATTCGTTCTTGATTTCCTTCTAACCATCAAGCAGTTGCCAACCTACCGCCGACATGTTAGCATCACAGGCAGGCAGCCTAAATATAGAAGACGTGTCCTCCGGAGTGGTAATTATAAGATCAGACTAACCGGAAATTGACTTCCCTCCAACCAGTGATAAGGTATCTTGTCACTAATACTAACCCCGTAGCCAGTATTCATTCTGTTGGTTAGCCGGATTCGTTCGTGATTTACTGAATTCGTCAGCGATTTACCGGATTCGTCCGCAATTTACCGGATTTGTCCGTGATTTTGTGCTTACCAGACATAGACTTCCCCCCACCTGTGGTATGGGGTCTTGTTTGAGACTACCAAAACTGGCTTATCTAGCAGAATACCGATAAGAACTTCAGACGAAAGTTTCTTACAGGAACTGCCGTAGAGCAAAAATCAGATCTATGCGGTGGACTTTTCTGATCTGAATCCACACTGATAAGGACCTCTCAGGCTGTTGACAAACGACACAATGTCCTGCTTAGGAGACTCTTATGCCTCTATTGCTGGTACAGTTCAGGGGATCCGATACCGATCTTCAACTCATCAGAGACACTTTCTTCCGCAGATGAGTAGATACTTTCTTCTTACCAAGTCATCTTGTCAGTGGAATTGGTTCTACCACAATATTTGGTTGATGATATCTCTACAGCAATCGATTTTGGGTATAAGACCTTTGGTTGCACTTCTCATGCTTCTCACTTTTCCTTCTCAGAAGTCGCTGCTTTGTATGTCTCTAGCTTAGCTGCATGTGCCCTCTGGCACTCAAACTGGCTCACACCACTTCAAACTTTTAAAATGCCAGTTCAAATGTTCTCTCTCTTCAAACTCTTCCCATTAATCTTATATCAAAAACATTTGACTTAAATTTAGCTAATCCTTAGATTTTATCACGACTTAGTCTCCTCTTCTTTCTGATGTATAAAGTCCCATCACCACTCCAAGAGAAAATCGATTTGCTCCTCCATAGCATCTCCGATATAAAATAATCAACATCCTCATTGCAGCAATATTGTCTAGCTCATCATTAATTTCCCTGTCAATCTGGGAATTCCGCCCCCAATGAATATATGCAAAGACTGATAATCTCATTGTCTATTGGATTATTACCCACATACCCAATAGTGCCTCAAGACATCCAAGATTATCTTGTTTAAATGCGCTCGCTAGCATATTCTATTCTTTGACGCACTCAAAGTCAAGTAATCCCCCTCTCCTATCGACTTGATACAAGATTGAATATTATGTTATTAGCTAAGCATATTCAATTCTCACCCACATAATGTCGATACACTCATGTGAGGGTGTTTTATTGGTTGTTTATGTCCTAGAAACTTATTTTCATCGTGTACTCGAGTTATCCTTTCATTCTCGAAGACCAATCTCATGTAACCAAGTTTGGTGAAGGGTTTTCCCCTAAAACACTCTTCGCATATGCACTTTCACTTTATTTGTTTTCTTATGAGTGCCAGAAGGACCTCCTGACACGCCTAACTTATAATAACGTCAATATCTATTATGTGTTGGTATAATGGGGTCATGTTGTGCGATACGTACCAACTTAAGTTATCAGTTTTCGATATTTACGTTCCCAACTATTGTTTTCCTTTTAAGGACACTTTTTAAGTTAAAAGGAACCAACCAAGTTCTTGAGTGACACAAGAATAAAATAAAATCACCATCATCTTCATTTTTCTAGGGTCATCGAGCGGTGAGTTTCTTGCAATAAGAAAAGAACACACACATACACACACTTACACTTTATCCTATTATTCAAGAGAATATTATAATGCTTCTTATTCATCCGCACGTACGAAGCAATTTTGATATTCAAGGATGTTTCATTGTGGAAGCTCCAAAAGCGAACCTGAATGTGGAATTTCTTGAACGAAAATTTTTTCCTCAAAAATTCAATATGGTTTCTCTCATCTAAGATGCAAAAACGGTATTCCAATTCACGACTATCAATGCAAACTCAAGGGTCCCGCTCGAAACAATTGAAAAGCAGTTTTTCCTTTCAAAGGACGAAAAGTGTATCGCACGAGTTAAAGTGACTTGCATTTAACGAAAAATACAAAAAACTTGTGATATCGTTTTTTTTTGTGTTCCTGCTCGATTACGTTGACGAAAGAGGATCTTAAAGTACCATCATTCCCGTTCCTGGAAAACAAAGCCAGCCAAAGTGAAGTGAAACGAAGTCATCAATCAGTGAGATGATGGCGGAGGAAGAAGAAAAAAAATACTTAAAGTGCATGCGAACAAGGACGCAAGTACGTCGAATGTTGAATGTGGGTCGTTGGTGGCGTAAAGTTGCATTGAACTCAATTTTTTATAATTTTTTTTTCTGGAGAAGACATTTTTGCATTTCCTTTGGCCTGAATTTGAGGAATCGAGGAATTTAAGTCGAACAAGAGGATTTTTTTTTTAAATGAGTGAGTTGAGAAATAAGAAACGGGAAATTACTTTGATTCAAAGGGAATTTAATTCTATAGACTTTTTGATTTGTCTTTCTTTTTTATGGTATCAGTCGTGTAGCAAATTGAAATATGTAGGTCTGGGACATCACCGATTGAAAATGAGTGAATTGTTAGATTCATGTTTTTTCATATAACAAAATTGTGTGAATTGGCACTGCAATATTTTCTGTACTCCTTTCGTAGGCGTACCAAAGGCAAGACATCTCAGTTGCAAATATATAGAATTCTGGACGGAAGGATAAGAGAAAAAATATTGTGGACTCACTCGCGGGTCCGTGACACCTTATCGGACTGGCCAAAAAAACCCGAGGAACGTTGCCCAAAAATGTTCGAAAAAAGTGATGTTCATACAGTTAATTTGTCTCGTTCACACATTCTGGGTATTTCTCTTAGCAATTCTGGAAATTAGTGAGAAATATTATCAGCGAAATTCGAGCTGTTTTCAGAAGTGTAGAACGTTGGACACATTATCGAACGAAGTCTGCTACTTCCGACTCTTGACTTCGGTTCGTGATAAGAACAAATCGATGAGTTCTGGAAGGATAATTCGAAATTTCCCTTCATGAATTGTTAACGGCACTCACGATTAGTAGAGTCAACAAGTTGTCCTTACGACTTGGTAGGGTTATTTTTTTTCAAAGTTGTCGTCAGAATCTAGTTTTTGAGACAAAAAGCTCGCTCGTCGAATTTAAAATGTCTAAGTCAAAATAAAAGCTGGCGTGCCACAGGGATCAGTTCTATCTCCAACACTCTTTCTTGATATGATACAAGAAAAGATTCTCCGCTCTGGTCGGGGTATTACTTTCATACTGTCAATCTGTCAAGTGAAGAGAACTACACGAATGTAGAGCCCCTTAAACTCTGTGTCTGTCAATCTCCTTACAGCAATCAGAAATTGAATTACATACAATTTTACTGTATTGCTCCCACTTGTGTTTCACATATTAAAGGTAGATATCAAAAATGTAAGGCGCTTTGAATTAGAGTATTACAGCTTGGATCACTTCAAACATTCTGATTTGGTCCGTCCAGTCGGTCCTGGTATTATCTTCTAAAGTGTTTGCTCGTTTTCCAAAACCAAGTTTTTCCTGAAGTCTAAAAATAAATCGCTCAATTTCAAATACAAATTGCGTTCCTAGCTTGACCTTTCCTATCCACTAATAACATCTTTATCATTTCCTTCCAACCTACTAAAGCTCATCTAATTTAATAACCAACAACCTGCAATTTCCCTCGAAATAAATTCCATTTTAAATTTATTCAATTGCCTTCACTGAACCAACAAAATGCCAACGCCCAATTTCAACCATAACACTAACTCGCCGATAAGTAAACATTATTCAAAGAAATATTGACCCCTATTTATCAAACACTCCAAACGACTACCTCCCCTCAAGCCTAACAACATTCGAGTATCGTAGTGTCAAAAACAAATAAACAGAACCAAAAGCAAAAAAGAAATCCTCAACCGTAAAAAATAACACTTCATAAATATTTCTACACAAACATTCCTCACAAAAAAGAAAAAACTTAAACTCGCCCTCCCATTTTCGACACAACTCAACCCCAATCATTAAAAACGCTTAAGGCCGTGCTCCACTCACTTCCTGTTCCTGGTCATGAAAATAGTAATTCGATTCGGTTTGTTTAGGATTCTATATTAGGCTGGGTCAGGAGTAATCCGTCATTACTTGCATAAAAAATGCATAATCGTTAAACAGAATTTTGACAGTTTGTTGTTTCAGTGACAGTGTCGTGTTTTATTGTTTCAGAAAGAGCAACAGAAGTTCCCTTATTTTAATTCAAAAGGGGTGTGTAATTCAAGGACAATGAGCTTTTTCACAAGTCCTACTCCAATGGGAAATTCCAGCTTGTCAGAATTCCCCATGCGCAGTTGAAAATTTCCTCTTCCTCACAACTGTCAATGAGAAATGTCAAAAGAAAAAGCACACGTCCTTGCTGAGGTGCTGACAAACCGAAAACGGAATGTGTTACAATCGAAGCTTTAGAGCGAGATTCGAAAGGGATAGCGAAATTGTAGGTAAAATTACAAAAACATCTCGCAGGAAAATTCCCTTTAGCAATACACAAGTAATTATTATTGAATCAGCTTCAAAACGCCTTGAACGTGAATAACGTGTTGTCGTGTGTCGTCGCATGTGCACCATTCTGTCGGACTTGAAAATTTCGTTGGTACTAACATCTTTTTTTTTGCCTTCCTGTCATCTCACAAGGACTAGTCAGGATCTACGTTTTTTCTCGACAGTTAGAATCGTCCGGATGTCATCAGTCTGCTTGATCAATAAAATTAATTAAAAGTTGAAGTAACAAAAAAGTAATACGGGAAAGCTTTGTAAATTAAAAAAAAAAAATCGAGGAATCCAAACTTTGGCATGTCGTCCTTGCCGATTTTAATAAGAAACGTGACCGAACAAAAATAAGTAAATTGATACGTTTCCTCCTTTCTGTTCGTGTCCGTTTTGTTCGTCTTTTGTTTTTGTTGTTCGAGGACCCGTGATCTCCGTTCCAGTAACCCAGAGTTCTGTAAAGTTGCGTAACTGTAACAGTGCACACGAAAACACAAAACAAAAAACAAAATATCAAAAGAAAAGTAAAAAATACAAAACGAAAAAAACTCCTTAGTGCCATGGTGAGTCCTTCCGGATAGAAGGATAAAGCACAGTTATTGTTGTGTTTGTGTCTTCCTTATTCTGTAATATTTTTCTTCTTCTTTTTTTTTGTTCCCCATTATTATTGTTATCCTTTTCAAAAGCAAAGCAAAAAGAAGTTCATTAAGTCAAACTTCCTCTTAACATTAAGTCGGTAAGGCATGACACGGTTTGACACGACACAGCACGGGAACGTGGAAACAATGACACAGTGATTACGGAATATAATGAACGGGATAAGTGCTCCTTTTTAGAAAAAAAAGAAAAATAATAATTATAACTATTGTGCATGTGCATCACTGGGCTTTGGAGCTTCTCTGGAATAAATAAACAACCAACCGGAAGGGATCCCTTTCCCCCAATCTTAAAGTTCACACTCACTTTTGTATGATGGTCGGTCACCCCGTTGCCAATGAGTCTATGTAAACATTAAGCTCTCCGTCTCTGTGTAATGTTTTTCAATTAACGCGAGAGTCTTGCTATAGAGGAAGTGTTAGAAATCAAAATTTTAAAGGATCTTACAGAGCACGAGTGTTTCCCTTTGTCTAGTTGTGTGCTCCCCCACAAAACCCATCTCAAGTGTTGTTGAAAAAAGTGAGCAAATGAAATTCACGAGTCACTGAATTAAAACAAAATAAAAAAGAGGAAATAAAATAAATTAAAAGTGAAAATGCATGTGACAAATGTCTCATACAAATTTTTGCAGTCAAAGAAGAGAAATGATAAAATAAAATAAAATACAACAAATAAAGTCATCCTCGTCCTTGCATGGCTTGTAAACAGAGATAATTTTTGTCGAGTGGTTTGTTTTTCTCCCCCTAGGTCTGTAAAGATATAACTTTTACAAATGAGGTTGTTTTCACTCCGAAACAATTAAGGATACTTGAGGATTAAAACCATGTGAATAAATTATATGGAAAATTGAATGTAAGTTTGCAAATTTTATCATAAAATGAGAAGAATATTTACTTTTTTAAACATTTTCTTGAAAATTAATTAATATGTTCAAAAAGAATCAAACACCCAACTTTACCCACCACCAAAAATATTTAAAAATAAAGGTTACACATACACCACCGTGTCCCTTCAGCGTATTCTGAGTTCGCAATGTCTTCTTTTCGTCTTTGTTGCTTTTTAGCTTTACAGTCAAAACCATGCAGAGAGATGATTTCGATCTCAAGGTAACAGTCGGATGTGACATTTCACTAAAAGCCCAAAATGGGTCATTCGAATTTGGCATTTGTCGTCTGCCAGTCTACGAAACTAGACACCAAATAGACAAAGGAATTATTTAAACTTGGCACGATATAGAATTTTATTGTTTTAAGTGAGGGAATAAAATTTGTTTTCAATCTAAAATTTGGGTTGTGAAGTTTTTACAATGAATAAGAATCTACATATATCGCTTCTTATCAGTTTTACTTTTTTTTTAAAGAAAAGAGTTTTAGTTTTACTTTTTTGTTGTTATGACTCTTTTTTATTTAGGTAAATCAATGGATTTGATGTCAATTTAGGTTTTTTTGGAATAGCTTAAAGGATTCTTGTGTTCGAAAAAGAAAAATATTAAATTAAATTAAATCAAAAAGGCTTCAACTGACTCTGAGCTCATAGTCGGTATGTAGTTGTTCTTCAATAACTTTCATACAAAGTGTCAGGTAGTTCGTCTTCCATGCTTTGGGATATTTTTTGGTCAATGAGTACTACACATCCTTATAACAATTGAAAAATGGTTACTTCGTAAATTTTTTCAAAACATTTTATTACCAGCTCTCTGTGGTTAGACGTCTGTTAGTTGTAGGAACTCTCATCCAGCTTTCATTTAAACATTGTAAAACGTAAACTCGTTTTTTTCTTTTTTTTATCATATGCATCTAGTCAAGGGGTTTTATATCCTTCTTATGGCAAGGACACAGTGAGTGCTCAAGGAGGTGAGGAAAGAGTTGGAAAGAAGGTGTCGGTGCACAATTGTCTTAAAAGTATAATGATTGGGAAAGAAAAGTTTGGGAGAGTGTTCCACATTCGCGTAGTACGGCTAAAGAACGATTTTCTATACTTCAGCGTACGTCCGAATTTGGGCCCGAGGTCCTAGAAGCGCAAGTATAATGGGCGAATTGTTTGAGGGGATGAATGCGATTGGCTATTTCTCTAGAGCACTTGCCGTAGAAGTAACAATAGAACAGAGCGAGACATGAAACATGAAGGGAAAGACGCAGCGATGTCTGTATCACCGATCATAGTTTGGGCTTTTTTTTACTACCATCCGGGAGGCTTAAGTATGTATCTGGAACACCAATCCAGAGATGAGGGTTGTACTCCAGCTTTGGACGGATATAAGTCTTATAGATTGTAGCCAGATCATACGGGGAGAAGAATTTCTTGCATCGTCTAAGGAAACCCAAACATCTTGAGGTATTTTTAGTGACAGTCTAGTCTAGTCTCATTGATGCAAGTGCTACCCATGGACAGAGGCAAAGGGGGTATATCTCGTTTTAACGATACAACACAGCATTGTGTTTTCGACTGTTTAAGTCAGAGTTTAATTAGCTTATCATATTTGCAGTTGTAGTTTCACATGCTGCAGATATATTAATCCTTCCACTTTACCTTTAAGCAATCTTTTTGAATAACTGATAAGACCTCCAATGCTATCAAGAGTTTAAATTTTTCATCGCGAAAAACTGTTTTTAACTAAACCGTTCTGAATAATCATACATTTGAAGGTCCCTTCAGTTCCCCGCAAGCACTCAGGAATTGTCTAAGACTGTGAGGACTTAGCTCTTCGGAGCTGCCAAGATAAGTCTCTCCTTATAAATAGCTTACAACTGCGAAAAAATGGTTAGCTTACAGTCCTACAAAGGACTGACTACTCAAATTAATTTACTATGCTTTAAAAAACTCTTCGAACATTATAATTTGACGAAGCAGTTTATTATTGTCAGAATATTGAAAATTTGTTCTAAAAAACATAAATGAATGGATACAATACTGAAGATGAGAATGAGTAAGTTAATGTTAAAATTATTCTCATCATGTATTTATACCATTAATGCATATTACTTTGAACATAGAGGACGAAGATATTCACATACATGGAATGAACTATCAAGAAGAGAGAAAATTAAGATAGTCTTAGGCATTATAATAGTTGTTCTGTTTGTGATACACCTTGCTATTATTGTTTATTTATATATTAAGCATTCACATTTAAGCAAAAAGAAACATTAAAGCATGTGCATGGGCCAAGTTATTCATCATTCATTTTTATTACTTTCATTTGAAAACCAATGCACCTACATTTTCATGCAAAAAATTTGGTTTGGTTGTATTGAATTTTTGTGCGCTTCTCAAGCCTTTTTTGCAAGTTTTCCATCAAGATCAAGAGAAATAAAAAATTCCATAAAAAAAATCAAGTTTTTGATTCAGTAGCTATTTAATTTTTCCAGTTTTCCGATTCTTCCGAAAGGTTTTCGAATTTTCTTACAGGAATTATTTTGAAAATATAAAATATAAAATAGGGCCAATAATGCATATTTTGCTTTTTGACCAACCCATTGAGCCAAAAATTAGCTCCGTCTTTGAAGATTATTTTGCCATGAAATTCATCATCATTTGGAAGCATCACCGAAAGACCCGAATCGGAGAACCTATCAGCCCTCAAAAATGGTTGTAGGCAGTAGGCACTGCAACCAGTCTCTTAATCTATTGAACTGATTTTGATGAAATTTTTTAACTAAATTTTGAGAGCGAACTTATGCGATGTGAAGATTGCTGTATCGTTAGCAAATATAGCGTATTCACAATTCGAAAGTGTTGCAAAGCCATATGTATACACCACAGTTGCATGTTTGTGAATTAAAAAATCATTAAGTCCTAAGCTAGTAATTGACTTATGAATTAAAAACCATTTAATTCATAAGCTAAAAAATGAATTATGAATTAGAATTCATTTAATTCACAAGCTAAAAAGTGAATTATGAATTAAAGTTTCCTTAATTCACAAGCTAGAAATTGAATTATGAAATAAAGTTTCTTCAATTCACAAGCTAAAAAGTGAATTGTGAATTAAAAACAAGCTAAAAAGTGAATTAAAAACAAAAGACTTATGATTTATGAATAAAAAAAAGTCAATGCAGAAACAGGGTGGAATTAAAATTTCACAAATTTGAATTCATAAGGCAAATAAGCGAATTATCAGGTATCAGCAAAGCTGTAAATGAATAATATCATTTAAAAATGCACACTATCATTTTTGTTCATCATTTAAGAAAAAATGAACGAAAAAAGACAGTGTGTTGTGTGTAGCTCTGTAAATGATAAATGATGAATAAATGATGAGGAAAATGATGAATATCAAAAGTTTTTGTCTGTATGACTGAAATAATGAAATCAAATGATAATGTGTGAGAAACATATCATTTTTGTGTGTAGTTTTTCGCCTCAAATAAGCATTTACATGAAATACGAGCCTTGGTCAAGAGAAATAAACGAAAAAATCAAAAAATTCAGTTTTTAGCTTGTGAATTAAATGAATTCTAATTCACAATTCGCTTTTAAGCTTGTTAATTAAATGGTTTTTAATTCATAATTCACTTTTTGGCTTCTGAATTAAATGAATTCTAACTCATAATTCACTTTTTAGCTTGTGAATTGAAGAAACTTTAATTCATAATTCAATTTTTAGCTTGTGAATTAAGGAAACTTTAATTCATAATTCACTTTTTAGCTTGTGAATTAAATGAATTCTAATTCATAAGTCAATTACTGACTTGGGAATTAAAGTGCGAGTTAAGCTAATAAATGATTTAAGCTTTTGCAACTCTGGTATACACTTTATACATAGATGGCCCCAGGACAGAACCTTGAGGAACACCAACTTAAAACAGATTATCTGAGAAACACTATTATTAACGTGAACTTTGAAACATAAAATATCTACCGGACAGAAAACTACGAACAAAATTTATGATTTATGATTTATGAAATTTTAGAAAATTAGTCTTGTACCGAACGTTATCAAAATGATTTTCTATAACCAACAGAGCCATTGCTGTTGACTATTTTTTGTGAGCGGCTTTAATTACATAGCTACAAATATTTATAATTTTACTTTACTGTGCTGTGCTAGCAACTAAATCTAAATTGTTGCTCATTTTGCCGAGGCTGCTCAATATAATAACAGGCCTTTTCTGGTTTACGATCTAAATTGAGCGTAAGAATGAGAAGACACGCATTAGGGTTGTTGGCATGCCCATCGTGCACACTACAGTGGAACCTATAAGTTCAGTCAGCTGTCACGAAAAATACGCCATAATGTGTCATTCATTTTGTGGGTTCAAGCTGGTAGCACTGGCATTTGATACGATATCAGTTGAGTGTTTGCTATTTACTATAATGGATCGCTTAGCAAACGAATAAAGTGCTTAAAATATTAAAACTTTCTGCAAAAGTAATAGTTCAAACGTAGCCACTTTTTGCGCATTATGCCATGATGCCAAGCAATTTTGCCGATTGCTTTGATGAAATTTTTAGAGAGTTGAAGCGTTACTGATGTCGCAAGGCCTGTACATCATCGTCATGCACGCAAGTGTTGCTGATGATCCGAATTATCGATTCTCCAGAGTTCGCAGCAATTGAACGTGTCGTACACTACGGCGTATTTTGCATTATGATTTGCATCTCCATCCTTACAAAGTTCAAATCACGCAACAATTGAAGCCTGTTGACCATTCACAACGTCGCAGATACGCTCCTGGGTTTTGGAGCAACAGACGTTAAACACTGATTTTTCGAACAACATTTCCTTTAGGAATGAGGTACGTTTTTCACTCGGTGGTTATGTACATAAACCAACAATTTGTCCGGCGAAAAGTTTCAGTCAATTCGGAGCGATATGGTCGAATGACTGGCCGGCGATTGAAGATCATTACTTGGTCGATATGTGGTTCCAACAAGACGAAGCAACAAACCACACAACAAGACCAATTATGTCTTTATTGCGTAAATATTTTCCTGATCGTGTAGTTTCATGCTTTGGCGTCGTCAATTGGCCACCAAGGTCATGCGATTTGACACTGTTTGATTTTTTTTCTCTTAGTCCACGCAAAAGACCGTGCTCAATTTCAAATCATTTTTTATTTAATTTGTATTCAATTGGTTTTGCAATATTTTAGTTTCTGCAAAGCCTTCTGTAGAAGACTCTGCACAAGAGTTTATCTATTTCATTTTGAGTTCTTAACAAAAATTAAGTCTAATTATGTTTTGTTGTCTTTATGTTTGATTGGAATAAAAAGATTTAACTTTTTTAAGCAATCACTTTTTTGTCAAAGCCCGAAATTCTAAGGGAAGCTCGTTAAATACTGTTGGGCCAGCTACTTCGTATCGTCTTCCTCCATATTCATTTTGTATAAGTTGGGAAATTTTCAATCAAACATTTAAATTGCCTATTTCACTTTTTTATCGCTTTTATGTATAGGTCGTACAACAGAAGTTTTTACTAAGTTAGGAACTGTCGACTGGTTATTGGTGAAACTAGAGATTTCGCAATGTTTAAATCCTTAGGTTTTATTCCATCGATTCCTGGGTGGTTTATGTTCATTCATTGAGCTAAGGATATTTTCTATCTTTCGTACAGTAGCTTCTTCAACAATATATATTCAGCGTTGTGTTTTGTTTAAAGGGCCTTGAAATGTTATATGGTTACATTCATGTATTGTGTTGGCTTCTTCTAACGATATTCTTTCTGCAAACTGATTTGCAAGATCCTCAAAGTTTTCTGTGTTGACAAAGTTTTTTGATATAACTTCGTATAGTGTCTACCAACATTACTCAATTTTTGGTCGAGATACCGCCCGATGTGTGCGAAAAAGTTTACCTCAAAAAAATCGGATGTTGCTTAATCTTCCGAGATGGCTATCCCAAACTTTATAAGAAACAAAATTTTCATTGAATATGTATCGCTGTGTTTAGCTTTACTTCCGAAACCGAAAAATGATTTACACTTTATGACACTTACTTCTTTTAGAATCAGGAGGAGATAAATCCAATATTTATTCCCTGAAACAAAATTAAACCAAACGAATGTTAAACAGCGTTCTAACTGTTTTCATGAGAAAAAAAATCCTTTTTTTAGTAATTAACTTTCTTAATACCTGTCAGGAACAAGTAACTCAATAACAAAGATTGGCGACACCAATTTTATTTTATTTTTTTGCATTTTTTATGCATTCATCATATTTCCACGGAAATTCTCATATAATTTATATCTTTTAATTTACATCCTATTTTATGGAAAGCCATTTCCGTGCCTTCAATTATGATCATCAAATTAAAATCTCACCGAAAACGAAAACGTCCACAAGCACAAATTTCCCAGCATGGGTTTATTGACTTAATTTTTTTCATACAATTCATTAAAATTCCTTCAATAAAGACGGCAAACAAAAAAGCTTACCGACAAAATCCTGCACTTCAATAAATTGATGCAATATAAATCCAAGCCAACAAAAACACTAAAAGAATAACTTCGATAATTTCGATTCAAAAATGAAGAGAAACTCCACAAAAGCATAATTTTTTTTTATTTTTATAAAGTTTTCCTCAGGATCAAGCTTCTCCCATATCAACGCTTGTGCTTGTGCAAGAATTTTCCCAAAAATCATATCTTTTAATCCTATTGAAAAACTTTGTCTGTCATCGCTGATATTTTGTTCGTTTTATTCTTTTATTTCCCGCACACCTTTAATGAAGTATAAACCATAAGAAGGCGAGCAAAAATAAAAAAAAATATTTTTCGTGTTTATAGCTCACAGTTGAAAACACATAAAAATCGAAACAATCGAAAATAATGTTTTCTTTGTTTGTTGCGAAAAATTATAAATTCCTTAAAAAATGAAACGGCAACATATTCCGGCAACACAAAACGAAAATGGGAAAAATACACAAAATTCCACAAACTTTTTCATATCAGCTCACACAGAGCGGAAGGGAAAAATTACCGCGCATATAACTGTACCCACCACGTACCACCTCATTCCTGTCGGCAGTTACCGTAATGCTCTGCTCCTTTTTCCTTTTTTTTTTGAAAAATATGTTTTATGTTATGTTAGTCCAATCCCCAATCCCTCGCTCACTCGTTTTTCGTATACACTTTTCCATTTTCATTCACAATCATTTCATAATGGTTTAACTTCTGGTTTCGTTATTTCAATAATAAACTCCGGGCAGTTTAATTTGAAGCGGAACTAACAACAAAAACCACGGCCCGCCCCGGGAACACCCAAAGGATTTAGTTCTTTTGCGTTTTACATGTTTCTTATTCCTCCACCATGTTGTGTCCTTCTTTTTGTATTTGTTCGTTCGACTCGTTTTGCTCCCCTCGTTCTTCAGCCGACCCACACATTGGCAGTGAGTTTACAAAAAAAAAACCGGAAGCAAATTATACACAAACGGCCATTTTATCACCACCTGACAGTGACACGATGACGATGACGACGACGAGACGAGGCGACATGGTGCGACCACGTTTGGGCATTGTAACGAGTGCTGCCCTAACGGAACTTAAAAAAAAAATACAGTGAATTGAGAGAAATAAACCATCAAATAGAGTTACGGACTTTGGGGTACTAAATTTCAGGAAACATTAGATAGATTGTGTCATTGGGTAGAATGAATGATAAACGATCCCTTGCAATTGGCAGTGAAGGATTTGGTGGTTATGGGGATTTCCAGTGCAATAGGGCCATTATGTTCTTCTGTTTTGACGTGGAAATTTAAAACAAGTTTTTTGAGTCAGAGATGAGTTACAATTTTCCTAAGCCAGCGACTCACAGTATTTCACCATGAATAAACACGGACTCAATGTACACTTGAGAATGAGCCTTTTGTTGCTAAATTTGAAAACCTCTAAATTTCTATCGACCTAAGTCTCCACCCCTGGCAAAAAGTGCGTCACAATTGAATTGCTCCTAGAACAATTGGACAGTTGTATACTACACAACATTTGAGACTCAAATGATGCATCACAAATACCCTCGGAATTATGTACATAATCCCGTTCCTATATTTCTAGTCTACCATCTATATAAAGGCTTTGGTGACGCGAGTAGTTTATGGGGTTAAAAGTGGTGGAAAGGCTAATCACATCGCCCACCAAAATGTCCTCTATTGACCCATATCAATAGAAAATCGTAACTGATGCGAAAGGATTTCGCAATTGCATCGCTACCCATGCGAAATTGCAAAATCCCTCGCAATTGAATCGCAGGTGAAATGATAACTAATGAATGTCGCCTTAAATGCTGACACCATCATCCGCTTCACTTGTAGTATATCTCCCGTTGATATAACGTGGATTCTGTGAAACTGCTTTAAGCCGCTCGCTGAGTTAAAAGGCTTTTTGTGTTCAATAAGTGAACGTAATCGTATTTTGTGTTGGTCCTAGTTGCGGTGTGGTGGTAATTTCAATAGAAGAAAATGTGCCGATTAACACGCGCCAACCGACACCTCGGCAACCGACGATAAATGGTAAAGAATTTTGACTTTTTTTTTCGTTTTTCTAGAACTTGAAAATTTCGCGTGTTCTCTGCGCTAAGTGCGAAACGGTGTCAGTAAATAATAAACAAGATGATCAATGAGCCGAATTGCTTTTAAATTTCCGATTTCTGGTTTTGATTTTGCTTGAATCGTGGTTGTTTTTTTGTGTTGAGAAATTCATCTGAAAAACAACAGAATTATGACTCAGCAGGTGTTTCCTCTTGAGCAATTTGTACATGCTTCAATAATTGGCGAAAAATTATCATCGATCAGGAAATATTGTTTAAGGGTACAACCACAAACCATCCTGTTTGCTTCTTATATGCTCCCTCAAGACTCATAAAACTAGCGACGAGGAGAGGGAAAAGAAAATAACCCTCTTATCAGTGCTAAACACTCAGTTTTTTGTTCTTCTGAAATCCTTGGCGTCATCGTAGTCTTCGTCGTCGTCGAAGTTGGTCTGTAGGTCTATATGGGGATGAGAAAAAAAAATAAGGAAGAAAAACTTTTTGTTCATTGATTTGTTATTCGATTTCCTCTTCCGGTCTAATGAGTTCGTTCAACCTTAATTCGGTTGTCTTATGTTCAGATTTAGCAAAGTTTATTCATGAAGACATTTATCATCGGCTTGTTGAAGCAATTTTTCACAACGAGAACTGAGAGGAGACATGTTTTTTTTCTGTTTATGGTGCCGGACTAAAATATTAGAGTCACTTCGTAGAAATTTAAGTTTTGAGCTTTCTCTTGTAGAAGATTTGTGTTGAAAATGAAAAGGGAATGACAAAGTCGAAAACGAGAAAAGGCCTTTCATATTAATCCTTTTCTGCCAATTAAAGGGACTTGACAATGTTGCTGTCTCCTTGTTGTTAACTCATTTAACTTGGGACATCACCAATCCCTTTCGTCACCGGTAATTGTCTTGTGAACTTGAAATTAATTTTATTTGAATCCATTTCTATGAATCGAAAAAGCTTTCGGTTTCTTTTGAAGTGAGACACAATCTTGATTTCTAGGAACGTCACTTAATACTTCAGCAAGTATTTTATCATTTCTTTCTGTTTGTGACTTAACAATTGTGTTTCATGGAAAAAAGCAATTTCACCGCTTAAAGATTGAAACCTGAGATTTTTCAAAGAAATACAAATTATCGATATTAACATTCCCAAAAGAAAGAATTGCAATAATGAAGCTTACAGCTAAGACAATATTTCCAAATTCAATGTAGGTATACTAGAAATTGCCATGCATTGTCAATGTCGTCAATCTGGTACAATGCACAAATTTTAACACTTCAACAATAAAAGTCGTTTTCAAAAACGATTTCTTAAATCTATTCAATCGACTCAGAAAAATATTTTCAAGCTCCAAGTTTTCATTTGAAATGTCCTAATTTTCTCTTGAATGCAATCCGAAACCAAACTAAACTAAACAGCACTTCAATATACCTATGAAATGTCCTGTTTTTGCAGTATTCCTTGCAGCCATAAAGCCAGAACCACCAGCAGGACACCGACTGCAAGGCTCCTTGGTCTGTCGATATTGATTTGAACATTGAGGACGATATTTGCATTTCAATACAAACAAACAAAGCAAAAAGTTAGGGAAAAACAGAAAACAAAGAGAAAAAAATTATTGCATCCTTTGAGAATCATTTTCTGTGAGGATTTGAATATTTTTCATATTTTTTTCTCTCATTTCTGCAATTGGAATGTGAAAACACAAACAAACGCAAACAAAAAGACAAAAACATACGACGACTACGACGGTGACAGATAAAAAGAGAGTTCTTGAAAACGGATTAACGCGATGCCATTTTGAAGCAGATTCTTTTTTGAAATATAAAATAAAACGAATTCAATAGAAAAACATAAAAAGGACAAAAAAGAGAAAAACATACCAATCAGCTAAAAATGTTCAATCTGATCCCAGTGGAGATGAAACTTTGAAAAATGAAAAAATAGAAATTCTAAAATGTCATGAAAGCGATAACGATTGACGAGTTAAGTGAGTGATACAAATTGCATCGTTTACGGAATTTTTGTGTTAAGTTTTGAATGAATTCTTTGGGATTTTACTGAGGTGGTTTTGGCATTTTATAGGTATGTGCATATGTTTTTTGTTTCTACACAAGCTGTCGTGAAAAAATTGATTTATATGCTGACGGTTAGCAAATTCCATTACTCCAAATTGAGTATAGCGTATTTATTTGTTGTAGCCAGGATTGTGAGGATCAATCAAAGAAAATCAACAACATTCGAACTTACCCGCTTACAAGCTCTAAATACCTCAGTAATTGAAGGCGCATGACCATCCGCTACTGGACTTAGGCCATCTGAATTCGTTTACGATTTTGGGTACATACGCCACTAATAACGTCTGTCTGATATAGCAGACGCCACTAATAACTACAGTCTTTCTGAGTCAGCAGACGCCACAAATAACTACAGTCTGCCTGAGTTAGCAGACACGGCTAATAACTTCAGTCTGTCTGAGTAATCAGACGCCACTAACAACTTCAGTCTGTCTGAGCTTGGAGATATCACTAATAACTACAGTCCTTTTCAGATAGCAGACGCCAATAATAAGTTCAGTCTGTCTGAGATAGCAGACGCCACTAATAATTAAAGTCTGTCTGAGTTAGCAGACGTCACTAATTACTACAGTATGTCTTACAACAACAATCTTAGGAAGCAGGCATCAATTAAAACCACAGTTTGATGAAGCAGTCGCCACTTAATTGATACAGTTTGACTTAGCAGACCTCACTAATAACTATAGATCTCTCTGACTCTTGTGCGAAGGATCCTTTGGGAATATGAATTCATATTCAACAGAGAACGCTAGCAAACATTATTGCCACAGACGCATAGATTGATTGATACTGAGAATGACACTTTTGAGCGAATGTAGTTTCCGTCAAAGATCGACGTTATTGATATTTTAGACATGAAATTATAAGGCCCCTGCAACATGTAGAATTGCACACTTTTGCTCAAACGACAAAGCAAACTTGATAAAAAAATTTGTTAATTTTGTTGCAGTTTCAAAAAGAAAATTGAATTTGGCTCACCCTTTACTGTTCTCTCAAAAAACAGGCTCAGAAATTTAGTTTCGGAATTATTAAAGATAAAAACCTTACTCAAAGGGTATCCCTTCCCATTAACTTTTTTGCCTTCAAAAAATTTCCAATTTGTTTGCTTAAACCTTTTATGCCAATGCAACATGAAAATTTATTTTTTTCTTGGACAGCGACATGATTGGCAGCCTGCTGTGCACATCCTTTACAAAACGGTTTTTGTGTAGGTACCATCAGCCCCAGACACAGAAGTCCTGGATAAAACTGATATTTTGTTGGCAGGACTCTCAGTTAAAGTAAATTTTCTTTTTCACAAGCTATCGGATTTCATATTTGAAGCCCCCTTCCCATTACCCATTAGGCTTTTTTTCAAAAATAAAGGGACCTAGTTCATTCTGCTTTAAAAAAAAAAAAAGAAAAGCCTCAAAATGGTAAATATAGAATCGCTTCTTGACCTTTTCTCGCAAAAAAATGAAGGAGTCTCTTTGCAAAGAAGGGAATACATTTCAGAAAAAATCTTTAGAAGGAAGTCTCGAGGATATAAGTTATATTCGATTTACATATTAAAATTTGTGTTTGAATTCACAATTTCGGGTTGCTGTACTCACCATAAGTCCTCTTCGGCTTTCAAGCATAAAGGTTGATTTTATTTTTGTATTTCCGATTGATTTACTTGTTTCCTTCTTTATTTTTGTACATACACACTCACAATTCATGAATAAGTTTTATGAGACAAAGTCCCTTAATACATTTTTCTCCAAACCAAGGATATTTTCTTCCTTATTTTATATCACAGGATAAGCGCAGATTTACGATGATTGTATAATAACCAATGATATATGTGGAACATATATAGGGATTTCAGATTTATTCCTTAAACATCCTTGAAATGAAAACTATCCAAGGATATTGGAGGGTTCCCGCTCATCTTGGCAATTGTTAAGTTTTCCTTCAGAAGGAAAACAAAAATACTCCTTAAAAATGTGCATAGTTTTAACTTTCGTTGATTTTAGTACAAAATAAACTTAAAAATAATGGAAACAAATAAACGCTCCAGAAAGAGTTGGTATACACTCGAAGAAAACTAAAGTAGGTATCCTGAAGGAAAAATCAACAAAAGCACAAGGAGTGGGAGAGCGAAATTGTAGAGCTAAAAGCAAAATATTGTTTTTACCTTTTTTTTGCGTACTTTTTCGAGAACTTAAGTACCATTTATCTTCATTTTTTTTATTTTATTTCTTATCTCGCAGGAAGGCAACAAAAAAGGGGATATTATTTGTTCTGGATTTACAAAAAACAGGACAAAAAACAGTAGGTAGTCATCTTTTACCCTTTTTTCCATTCAATGGTATTTGAGTGGGCCTATATCTACTTTTGTTTCGAAGTTAAGATGGGCGGAAGAGGATGTACGCCCTAGTGGAGCCAGAAGAAAAAAACAACATTTAAACCTTTTGTTTACTTATTGAGAACGTTTGTGAAGGACTTAAGTAGGCTCTGGGATTGGGCTACTTTTTTAATTGGAAAAAGGCTTAAATTTATAATTTGATCAATGTTGGTGATAATAGATGGAAGTGCTTCTGCATTTCAATGGGAAGAAATTGAGTATTATATTGCGTGCTCCTAGGAAAAAAAAATAATTCCAAAACAGTGATTATTGTTTTTAAAGTCAGAATTTTATTCTTTGGATATA
The DNA here is from genome assembly GCA_943590905.1 of Sphaerophoria taeniata. Lineage (NCBI taxonomy): Eukaryota > Metazoa > Arthropoda > Insecta > Diptera > Syrphidae > Sphaerophoria > Sphaerophoria taeniata. The sequence goes on from OX016541.1 coordinate 140,187,434, forward strand.
CCTTTCAACCTTTTGTCGGGTGATAATGTTATCGCTACCCATCCTGCCACGGTTTGTTCTGGGTGAATCGAATCTGCTGATATTGAACCGTTCCTGTCATGGAATTTGAATAATCATGTGGCGCGACTGTGTAGTCTTCAATACAATCCATAGCTACGATGATCGACTGCTTACTTGCTAAAAGTTCCTTTATTGGTTGAGCTTCTGGATCTTCTCTACATAAAAACCCTGTGCTCCTCGGTTTTTTTTCTGTTTTTAAAGTTCATGAGTTACTCTTGTCTTTTTCTGAATATGTTTGGTACACATCTTGGTACGAGTTATTAACTATTGGACTCTTGGTAGTGAACTAAGTTCTGCGACTGTGCCTCCGAATCGAAAGAAAATTTTAATGACAAACCCAGAACGCTCTCTCAACGTTTCCTCCGGCAATTCGTTGAAACTTTCTTGACTTTCACATCAACAAGTTCAATCCCTAAAAAAAAAAAAATAAACGTGGCTGAATAAAAAATTGATAAACTTCCTTTATCCTTAAAGCTGTTCTTTTCCTAGGAAGACATTTTTGTCTTCTGCTTACAACAGCATATCCAAACTTCCGGCAAAATGTCAAAACTCAACCTCCTATTTGTAATTATAAAATAAGTTCAAACCTCAATTCCCAATACCAAACGCTGAAGTACCTCTTGATAAAAGTGAAATTCACGATACTCAAAGGACATTTTTACCGCCGCACACAGACAACTTCAAAATAATAGTGCCAATGAATACTCATGAAGTTAATATTCCGCGCACAGCCAATCTCAAGTTTAAGTTTCTTCATCTTGTTACAATTTTTTTTTTTCGTATTCCCACCTCAACCATTCAAGGCTCAACAAGAAAAAAATGAAATAAAAGATAATCTAGCTATTTCATTATTCAGAATTTCCACGAACATAGCTTCCCAGGGGCCAATTTATCAGCAGCTAAGTAATTTTTAAGCTTCTTATACACCAGTATTATCCCATCTTTTGTCCTTTAAATGACAACTTCTGTCACTGTCTTAGTAAGTATCTTCCCAACAATAAAATATAATTGTCGACATGACGACGACCAAGTCGACACGGCCGGCGGAATTCTGGATTTCTCTCTCAAGACCTTTTTTTCCAATTTGTGTCAATATTTAAACATCCTTGGAAAATCATTCCACGATCCCGCAAACAAAACAAACAACAAGCAAAACACCAAAAAAGAAAAAAAAACAATCCTCGCCTCACTCACCTGTCTGCAATTTTGTGGGATGGTTTTATTGAAAATTTTATTCGAGGGCCCATTATATTTTCATCAAGTTTGTGTCCTTTATGAGGATATTTTTTAATGTAATGCCTACACTTGAAAAAATCCTGCAAATGATGGAATGATGGAAGAAAAACATTCCCAACCAGACTTTGGGCTTACAAAATTGAATTACTTTGCAATTATTATTGTTTGGTCAGTGGCGTTTCTCAATTTTTTTCCAAGGATATTTTTATTTTTAGCTTAAGCTGGAAGCTGTTCTTCTTTTTTTTTAAGAGAAAGGTCGAATGCTTATGGTTTCGAGAATGACAGCCAGTTGAAGTTGAATGTGGTTGCGAGGGCTTAAAACAACACATTTACCTACTTAAGGCTTATTCTTATTCCCGACAGGAACACAGCAGCAGTGTACAGCGACAGGCAACATCTGGTTTTTTTGACATCACGGTGTGGGCTGTGGCATGGCTGGTTGTTATTTTATTCACGCAGCCACGACGAGGACGACGACGACAAAACACGGAAAGGATTTTTTTGGTATAACTTTTTGACTGCTGAAGCTCCTTTAAAATAAAAAATAATGGAGAATCATCTTTTGGCGACCTTGCGCCTTTATCAGTTGTTTTGAGTTTATTTCATTTATTGTTGCCTTTGGGGTATTTTCGAGAATGCTCGTGAATGAGCTGACAAAAAAGTGGGGGAATGGTTTTGTTTTTGTTTCTTGTCCAAGAATTTCATTGTGCATGTGCATGTTAGCATCCGTTGCATATTGATGAGATCGGGAAAACAATAAAACACAAGAAAAAAATCTGTGTGGAAGGATGGGAAAAAGAACACAACAAAAACGGAACATTTTAATTATGGAACTCTTTAAAATAGCTGCAAGTCTTAGTATTAACTAAACTGCCACAAAGGCAGCAAAGTATGTGAAAAATCGTAAACTTACTTTTCTATAGCCAAAAACTTGACATAGAGGACCATTGTCTTATGAGCCAATTTGATTGTACTTTTTGTTCCTTCTTCTAAACAAATTTAAGTTGAAGTCCTTGGGTTGCAGACGAAAGCCTGCAAATTGAAATCACGCATAACGAAATCCCACAAAATACTTTCCCGCACTACTATTACCCGCAAAAAATCCTACCTCTTTTCATGATAATTAATTCTTTTAATCACTAAAAGTTTTGAGAATTAAGGAAATCGAAATCTGATACTTTTTGCGATTTCTCTAACATCTCTGAATAAGATCACACACCTCTTCAAAAACCAAAATTGTATGAGACACCAAATGGTGAGAATCATGGAGAACGAAGCATTAAAATTCTTCGTTCAAATAATTCCATGTTTTTTGTGATATCAGTCAGTTTCTGATTGCCCAAAAAAGCAATTGTCTCTAGACAATTATTTGAACGAAAAATTATAATGCTTCGTTCTCCATGATTCTCAGCGTTTGGTGTCTCCTAATTTTTTTGTTTTTCATTGGCTATTAGAAAAGTCGAAAAAGGTACCAGATTTCGATCTGGTCAACACCGACGCTTGCTGGAGCTGGATACAGACGCTTATTTGATGAGGTCCTGGTCCTTTTCGGACTATAGCTATAGCTCAGACGCAATAATTCTGACACATTTAAACGTGTCCGGGTGGTACATTTGCATTTAAGACAGGTCTTTTATTTTCTCTCCAAAAGCACTCTCTTTCTGTCCTTTTAATGAACCACAATTTACAGGAATCACTGTTAGTCACGACACTGAGAAAGCAATAACCATTCTTAAGCTGAAGAAATTGTACGTCATCTGGCTCAATGGTCAATGTTCAGCCATGTATACGAGAAAGAAAAAGAAAAGAGACACCATAAATGAACATTAACGCTTCATATCATAATAATCCATGCTCATTCGTCCCTAAACCCAATAAAGTCCAGTCTCCATCGCCCCACCTATCCTACACGACATTTCAACGCATTTCTAACACGTGTAGGTGAAGCACCCAAAAAAAAAGCAGAAAGGATAGGCTGTGTCTAAAGCATAAAATATTTGCTCACATAAAACCAACCTACAACCAAAATATAAAATTCCAACAATTCGCAACCAAAAGAAAGACTAAAGAACATTCATACTTGTTATATGAATTTTTGTCGGCAACAACTCTCCAGGACAATATATCACAACTAAGGGACAATAAAAGTGCTCTCAGGCATGATGTCTTCCTGGACGGGGCGGCCTGGTACTACTTTTCTTCCAAACTAATAAACACAAAATAAATTTTCATATTTATGATGGCAGCTTTGACAAGGTTAAGTATGAAAACGACAAGGACGAGAATGAACGAACGCACGACCGACTAACTGACGGATAGAGTGACGCCCGATGACGGACGTTGTCTGCATCCTTGAATCAAGCAGGATATTATTTGGATCTGTGTCTGAGAACTGAATGTGTGTTTTTTGTGTTTGAACTTTTGTATTGATAAAGAAAAGCAAATAATTCCAGATGCGTACACTCACCCCACCACCCCCCACCCCACCTTCACACACACTCTCTTTTTGTTTATGTTCGTCGAATCATGTTTTTCTGCACCTAAGGCCATTCGATGAAATCTCATTCGGAGAGATGATGAATGTTCTTGATGGTAAGCATACAAAAGTTCCGTTTGGTTGCTTTCTTGGGTTTGGTTTTGGTTCGGTTTTAGCGATCATGCAAATATGTGCTCGTTTCATATCAAAGGAAAGGCAACAACAACTAACAGAAAAATATATAGGCACACAAGACTGACTGACAATTGAATTGAAAAGAAGAGTGCTGTGGTTCGTTTGTAGTACTGATGAAAAGTTGTGTGAATTCATCATCACACAGAGTATTCTAGCTAGGAGAGGAGGCAACAATTTGGCTTGAAGAGTATTGTTAAGATAAACAGTAATTGGTAGCAACGACAAGTTGTTTGGAATCTTTTTGATGAAATGGATTTAAAGTAGGTGCCTTCAAGGCACCACCAACAAGTCAACTGTGATGTGGAAGATGAATTGCATTTAATGGGGGAAGGATTTCTAATTTGAAAAACCATGAAGAGACAGAAGAAATTATGCTCAATTAATTCTGTTTAAGGAAATCGTCAAGGCAGTGATCAAAAATGGATACAGAATGCCTTGAAATTTGTTTTTTTTTTCATGCTCATGTGTCGGAAAAGCTAATCAGTGACCGAAGGTAATTGAAGCATCGCAGTACTTCGAAATCGTGGTTCTGTACCTAAAAATTGTTTTTCTTCTGCCAACATTTACTGCAGATAGAGTTGCTTTGGCGAATGAAAGCTTAAGCTAGCTGAAAGATAATGGTCGCCAGCAAGTATACAGATGCAAAAATGAAATGCTATTTTGGAGAATTTCGGCGGAGAGTCTTTCACTCAGGCATTCACTGTAGTCTCGGGTCATTCTCCGGGATGCTAAGGAAGCCGATGTTGAACTTCTTTCTTTGGCGGAACGTGTTTTTTGGCATTTGATAATCGAGCTCTTAACTTAGATACTACCAGAAACTGGTCAGTTGAATTAAACACAACTAGGACAACTTAAATCGCGATGATAATTCGAAGCGCCCGTTGTAAGGATTTAGTTGGCCACATCGCCTTTCGAATTATGGTTCCAAATTTTGTCCAGAAACTTCTTAGTCTATCAATAAAAGTCCAACACTCATGAATGTAAATTTTTATCCCGAAGTCGTTTTAAACTAAAGTCCTTAGTCCAAGCAGTTTAATATTCATTTTTATCTTCGCATCTCGGACGCAACTTGCGATTTATAGCCAACAAACTTTTTACTTCCCCAACATAAAAAATACAACAGCTGGATCAAACAAAAATCGTTTCCTAAAAATTTAAAGTCATCCTACTTAACAAAAGCACAAGTACGTGAGAGGATTTCTTGTGCACGGTTGACCGAATTTTAATGAAACTCCTAAAGATGTGGCCAAATAAGTCTGTCTAAATTTTACGTAAATAAACAAAATTTTATGGCCAAATAAAGCTCAGCATAAATGATATGGTTCAATATAAGAAAATAGCAAAGTCCTTGTGTTCGGTTTTATGGCCTCGGACAGTCCTTGTTTCTATTCGATAATTTATAAGGCGGAAGTTTATTCCTTTAAAGCAGGAAAAAAAGTGGAGGTTCTATCGGAAAAAACAGATAAACTCACCTTAAAAATTGTTTTTTTTTCTTTTTTCTGTGTATTGAGGCGAAAGCTATAAAAAATTTTGACAGTAAAAAAGAATAAATTTCTGATAAACAGGATACGTTTTTCTTATGCATAATAAATTTGCGATGATAATTCGATGTCAGTTCCTAGTTCCACATCCCACTTCAAGGCCTATTTGTTTATTACGTTCTTATCTTCAATATGCAAGACCCATCACTTTCATAAAATCCCGCACAAGAAATTCGTTCCAAAGTGAATCAATAAAACCGGGTGACACAGTAAACGACCTTCACTCTAACACTGTATTAAATTATGCCAAACAGAAAAAAAAGAACTTTTCCTATAAAAATGATTTCCTCCCATCTCAAGGTTCCCTCTTAAACATCCTCTCATCCTTCGATCTTTGGGAAAAAAAAATGTTGAATAGCTGTAAAAGTAAAGTCACTTGGCGAAAACTTAAGAAATTAAAATATGACGATGTGTGGGTGTGGAACACATGCGTAGCTGATGTTAATAAAACTTTTCTTCTCTATTTTTTCCTAAGGACAAAAAAAATGGAAGCGCGTGGGGAAGAAAAATTAAGACAAAGTGGCAGACATGTGTTGACTATTAATTAATTTCCGCGAGGGTTTTTTATTCACATTTCTCCGTCTACATTACCGCCCGTCGTCACCACGAAAACCCCAAATGTAATTAAACTTTTAAAAGTACTCCCAAATGGACTATTTAAATCTTAACCTCCGACATATTATTCTTTAGAGAATGTGAGCTGTATGTGATTGTGTGTGGTGTATTTTGGATAAAAGGAAATTGATTGGCCTATACAGCTTGGAGGTCGAGTGCCTCCATGGATTTGGGGGCTCACTGAATTGATCAGCTTATTCCCATTTGAAATTTAATTACCATACATAATTTATTGCTTTATTTTCGGGGGCTGAGACACATTCTGGGATAGGTGGGGGGGGTGCAGGAAATTGAAAATTAAGAAGGTGCACATGTGGGTTATAGGCGTGTGGTGTATGGAAGCGGCATGTTGCTTCATTTTTTTTTTTGTATTTTGCATTTTATCGTTCTCAAAGGGATTAATATCAAGGACTCGGTGTTTATTGGGAAGGCTGAGATGTTAAGGCAGCGTGTGCCTTTTCCTCCGAGGATTCTGCTAAAGAGCAATATACATTTCTTTTTTGTTTCAAGTTACACTCAAAAGTTATTAATTTTATTTTTATGGGATTTTTATTCAGCTGGGAACGATGTTAGATCCTTAAACCCTCGAATTAGGCAGTAAAAGTCGTGTTGTGAGAGCTTTTTATATTAAAAAGATTTCCGGCATCACTGTGACGGGAGAAATAACCGCAATCATAAAATAAAAAAGTGAGCAAATAAAACACAAGTTTAAGAGCACATAAAGAAATTGGCTTATTTTAAAATTGAAGTCAAAGAAATTCTTTAAAAATGTCCTCCAGCGCAAAATTCATGGTTAAGAAAGACAACTAGAATTATAATTTTAGAAGGACATTTGGGGTTATAAAGAAGAACAAAAAACTCATTAACGTTCCCCTCTCTAATCAAAGCGAAACTTTCGAATTTCAAAGAACTTTTAAAGTCACGCAATTACCAAAAACGTTGCCAACTGATTTAATCGGATTTCAGAATAAGAAAAAAAGTCATTATTGTCCTGTCATTAAAAATATACAAATTTCTTCCTGGCAATTTGAGAATTCCCTCCAAATCACATTTTCAAATATAATATCAAAGGAAGACACCCAAATAATAATAAAAAGAAGCACAAACCGGCTTATCCCGTCTTTCTCTTGTCTAATTAATTCCTGTTTGTCAAATTGAAGGATTTTCTTCAAAAGGAATTTCCACACAAACACAAACTTTAAATAGAAAAATCCTTTTTAACTCGCTTGTTTTGCTGTTCCTTATCGAATTCTCTTGAATCTCTTTTAATATTAAAATAGTTTCCATCCTTTTTCTCGTTTCTCTCATTGCAGACACAAAATGTATTCCATTCAACCGTAGAAACTTCTAAAGAACTCTGCCAGCAAAGCAAGAGCAAGGACAATACTAAGATAAGTTTTAACTTTGAATGAACTCGAGTCTTTATTTGCTTCAACGACGTCGACGGCACAGCAGAAAATAACCGCAACAACAACAAGAAGCTAAAGAACAACAAAAATTAAGATAACTAATCGCATCATCTCAATTACAAAAACAACAGCAAGAACAAGAAAAACAACAGCATCACCGGAAATAAAAAGGATAGAAGCATCGAAAGTCTAAGGACTTGACTTTATATCTACGCAAAAATTATTCAAGTTGACGCTCGAAGAATGTAGAAAAATGTAAAAGTTACGGTGAAATTCCAATTTGCAGTTAAATTTGAGTGTAGTTATGGTGGTGAAGGATATAACCAGGATATTCTTTGAGATCTTTCTCATTTTTGTGATATCTTTAAACGGTAAGTGAATTAAATTTTATTTCGTCAATCGTCTTTTGTGTTTTCTTTTTATTTGTGCCTCTAAATTCTGATTTTTCATTAATGAAATGAAATGAAGGGAATGTAGGCCAAATTCCTTAGAGCTTGAAAGATGAAATATGATACTTTGACTTCGACGAAATGTAACTGCTGGTCATTAAAAGGACATTTGGAAGTAAAAAAAAAAACTAGTTTTAGTTGTGAATTTTAAGCAGTTGTTTCGATTTCAATAGGAACGTTCGTTTTATGCTGTCAATTTTAAGTTTTTCAGTCGGACTTCGCGAATATGAAATATCTTAATTACCGCACTCATCTATCATCTTTCCAGTTGTTTCAACGAAATCTCCTTTAAAATCTTCTCCTGATCTTGTACATAATGCTGGCACTGTGGTACAAAAAAAAAATACCTTTGAGCCTTGATCGGCTTAAGTTTAGATATCGCTATCTTCATTTCGTCAATGTCGGGTATGTGGAATTGGTGGTCTGCTTCACCCAAATTGAATGGTTCTGCATAACTGATGGAATTTTGCTCGTCATCGCCGCTTGGAAAAGTGGTCTTTCGTATCCTCAGCACTAACTAAGGTTCCATTACTGGTTTTGGTTCGGATTGTAAAACCTCTGGTGGATTGTTTTACCACTTTTGAAGCTCGTTCCTGTTGTGACATCCCTCGATAGCGTGATTCTCATGCTCCCTTTATTTTTTTCTGAGAAGTTTGTGCTCCTCTCCCTTTTTATTCTCATAGAGATCGCGAACGGCTAGAGTCCTTACTTCCAGTACCAATTGTAGAGCTGCATGAGCTTGCCGGCACTCATCGTCAAACCATGGGATTCGTTATGTTGGCCCTGTAAGCCCTAGCACTTCAGAGGCGGCATCTCTGATAACTGCTTGCCTTGTTGCAACTGGTTCTTTACATTTTGTGCTGAGAACAAAGGACTTCTAATGAGGTTATCGGAGGAACGACCAGAAAAGGATCTAGCAATATCTTGCGATTTGCAGCCGTTTGACGTTGAATTTTCTCCTAGGATTTTCAAGTGTTGGCCTTGATCGGGATATCCGCATTCGTACCCTTGGCTACAAAAATGCAGTGATCCGAGTCAGTGTTTGTACCTCGGAATGTGCAGACATCTTGAATGCTAGAGAAGTGTCTTGCGCCGATCGAATGTAATCAATCTGGTTGACGGTTGATTAATCAGGAGAGTTCCATGTCCCCTTGTAGATATTGAGATGGGGAATCGCATACTTGCTGCCATAACGTCTCGCCTCACAGCAAAGTTGATTAGCCTGAATCCGTTATCGGATGTGATGTAAATACGAATAGCCTACAGGCTATGTTTTCTGATTAATCAAAAGATTTTTTTTTGTATGTATGTAATGGCTGGTGAATTAAGCCTCGACACGGATTGTCGTTTTGCGTTCATTGAAAGAGTCGAACTCAACGCCTTCTTCCTGAGTCGAGTCCCAACTACAAATCCACATTCAAATAGACGCTGCTTTTGTTTCCAGTAACAGTTGCCGTAGTAGATGTCGCAGTTCTTCATTTTTCGTAGGCCCAGCCAGACCATCGCATTTCTTGGGTGGCGTTATATCTGCCTTATAGCAGTCTAGGACTAATTGTTCGGCTGCACGTAGTGCCTAAAGTTCAAAGTGTAAAACGAAATTCGTTGACCTTAAATCCGTCCGTACGCGAGGCTTGTTGGTGGTTTGGAACTATGTTTTCCTAACGTGGCCGCGCAGTCACCCTGACGCACGACCCCCAACCTGAAGGGCCATATCTTTAATTTAACTCCAAAGACAGGGAGCCTGCCAAACTGCTCCTGAGCTGCGAATATGTCGTAGTATAGCTTAGGTGTTCGCTAAGTAGTTGAAAAAACAAGGCTTGCCATAGTGGACCCATACCTCTTCCCCCACTCTCTTTGTTGGTAGACAGACGTTACTGTTCAAACTAATCCAGTTAAAGAAAGAGCTCCGAAGAGAACCGTATGGCAATACGAGAAAGCCAACTGAGAGCCGCAGTCAGTGCTGGGGATTTGGAAAGACCACTTCTGTAGACTGTATAACGGCGACGACGAACAAAATCCCGCCGTCAGACAGGAGCCTTTAATCATACGCGATGACAGCCAACAATTCCGTGAACCCGACCTAGAAGAAGTGAAAACAGCAATATCACGGTTGAAATCCAACAAAGCCGCTGGAGCAGATGGTCTAGCTGCCGAGCTGTTCAAAGCCGCAGGCGACGAGCTAGATAGGAGCATGCACCAAATCATCTGTAAGATATGGTCGGAGGAATGCATGCCCGATGAATGGAACCTCAGCATTGTTTGCCCGATCCTGAAAAAGGGAGATCCTCTAAACTGCGCCAACTACAGAGGAATCAGTCTGCTTAACATCGCCTTCAAGATCCTCTCTGCCGTATTATGTGAACGTCTGAAGCCTTTCGTCAACAATCTGATTGGTCCTTATCAATGTGGCTTCAGGCCAGGAAAGTCTACCATCGACCAAATTTTCACGTTGCGGCAGATCCTGGAAAAAACCTATGAAATGCAAATCGATACCCACCACCTCTTCATTGATTTTAAGGCCGCGTATGACAGCATCTACAGAGATGAACTGTATAAAGCTATGTCTAGTTGGCAGATCCTGGAAAAAACCTATGAAATGCAAATCGATACCCACCACCTCTTCATTGATTTTAAGGCCGCGTATGACAGCATCTACAGAGACGAACTGTATAAAGCTATGTCTAGTTTTGGGATCCCTGCCAAGCTCGTTCGCTTGTGCAAAATGACGATGGAGAACTCACGCTGCTCTATCAAGGTTGGCAATGAGCTTACGGAATCATTCGACGTCAAAAAAGGATTCAGACAAGGCGATGCACTGTCGTGCGATTTCTTTAACATCGTTCTTGAGAAGATAGTCCAAAACTCCACCGTCAACACCAGAGGCACTATCTTCTATAAATCTGTTCAACTTCTCGCGTTCGCCGACGATATTGATATAATGGGAAGAACACAGCGTGATGTCAATGGCGCCTTTGAGAGGATTGAGACAGAAGCGGCAAAAATGGGTTTAGCGGTAAATGAGGGAAAAACGAAGTACATGCTGTTTTCGAGTAAGGACACCCAACATCGACGGCTCGGACAGAACGTCACAATAGACGCATACAACTTCGAGGTAGTTAAGGAGTTTGTCTACCTAGGCTCCGCTATCAACACGGACAATAACACCAGCGCTGAGATAAGACGAAGAATTACTCTTGCTAATCGCTGTTTCTTTGGGCTAAGAAAGCAACTGAGTGGAAAAGCCCTCTCTCGAGCAACTAAGGTTAAACTGTACAACACCCTCATCATCCCTGTCCTGCTGTATGGTGCAGAAGCATGGACCTTAACAAAATCGGATGAATGTGCCTTAGGCTGTTTCGAGAGGAAAATTCTTCGGGTCATCTTTGGCCCCGTGTGCATTGATGGGGAATGGAGAAGGAGATACAACAGCGAACTTTACGGGTTGTACAACGACGTGAACTTAGCCAGAAGGGTCAAGGTCCAGAGACTCAGATGGCTCGGTCATTTAGAGCGCATGGACACCAATGCTCCGGCCCGGAAAGTCTTCGACACTATTCCCGAGGGACGCAGAAGAAGAGGAAGACCGCGACTCAGGTGGCGCACACAAGTGGAAGAGGACCTCAATCAACTTGGAGTGCAAAACTGGAGACAGCTAGCTAGGGACCGAGCTGACTGGCGGAGACTGTTGATTGAGGCCCAAGTCCACAACGGACTGTAGCGCCACCTTAAGTAAGTAAGTAAGTAACTGGGACGGTCTCAATAAATTCTTCCGGATCTTTAACTGGTCACTATGCTTCCTCGATAGTGACGTAGACGCCAGCGCAGATATGATTACTAATATGATTATCTTGGGAATGAAAACTTTTATCCCGAATAGAGTTAAAAGCATCAAACCTAAGGAAAAATCATGGTTTGATTCAAGCTGTAAAGAGGTTATCAGGGAAAAAGAAGTAAAGTTCCGGTGTTATAGAGCCAACCCAACTGAGGAAAACCGGAACAAGTTTAAACAAGCCAGGAAGGCCTGCAATGCCCATATTCGACGGACTAAGTTTTTGCATGACCAAAAATTAAGGCAAAAAATACTGCAATGTCCCAAAGGCAGTAAGAATTTTTGGTCTTTTGTGAAAAATATGAAGAATTCTTCTTCTTCCTCGGTCCCTACGCTCGTTGACAATGACACTCCAGTTGTTAGCTCTCTCGCGAAAGCTAACCTTTTTGCTAGGCAGTTCGCCTCCAACTCTTCGCTGTCAGATAGTGTTATGACTCCCCCAGCTCTAGAGCGCGTCAATGATTCCATGGGGCAAATCTTCTTTCGCACTCCTGCTGTGGCAAGAGTCCTCAAAGATCTCAACATACATAAATCCGCTGGTCCGGATGGTATCCCCGCTATTGTTCTGAAGAGGTGTTCTTCCACGCTGGCAAAACCCTTGCGTAAGCTTTTCCATCTATCCTATTCTTCTGGGCTCGTTCCGAGCAGTTGGAAAACAGCATTTGTCCAGCCAATCCCAAAAAAAGGCGTATCTTCTTCTCCCTCCAACTATCGTCCGATTGCACTTACGTCCCTTCTTTCTAAGGTCATGGAAACGCTGATAAACTATCAGCTCAAGAAATATCTCGAAGACCGAAAGCTTCTTAATGACCGGCAGTACAGCTTTCGCAGCAACAGATCCACTGGTTTATCTCACCGAACAGTGGAACAAATCTTTACATCGTTTTGGAGAAAGTAAGATTGTTGCACTTGATATTTCAAAGTCATTTGATAAAGTCTGGCATCTTGCTCTTTTATCGATGCTTTCGGTATCGATGAATCCCTTCTTCGATGGATTAGAAACTTTCTTTCGAACCGTACAATACAAGTTGTATTGGACGGTTTCAAGTCTGAAACCCACAATATAAACGCTGGTGTGCCCCAGGGATCCGTTTTGTCTCCAACACTCTTCCTCATTTTCATAAATGATCTCTTGTCTGTTACTTCTAATCCAATTCATTGTTTCGCTGACGATAGTACCCTCAGCTTTTCATATTCGTTCCCAGACTCACATCCCTCCACTTCGGATGTAGACCTGCAACGGCAAAATATGATAAGCTCATTAAACTCTGACTTAAACAGCATTGTACAATGGGGAATTAAAAACCGCGTCGAGTTTAATGCTTCGAAAACTCAATGCTGTCTTGTATCGTCGAAGCGAGATGTACCCCCCTTGCCACTGTCCATGAGTGGCACTTGCATCAATGAGACCGAACATCTCGAGATTCTCGGTATGTGCATAACAGACCACCTTTTGTGGAGCGAGCACATATGCGATGTCGCCAAAAATGCCGCAAGATGTTTGGGTTTCTTAAGACGGTGCAAGAAATTTTTCTCCCCGTCTGATCTGGCTATTATCTATAAAACATATATCCGTCCAAAGCTTGAGTACAATTCCCATCTCTGGGCTGGTGCTCCAGCTACTTACTTAAGCCTCTTAGATGGAATATAAAGAAGAGCTGTAAGAATGAGGCTTGGAGGCTTATGTCCTCTTAAACGCACCGTATCTACCCTTATAACATCATTGCTATCATGCTGCTTGTAATTTTGGACATGAGAAAGCTGTCGTTAAGATGGCTTCCGCGTCTTCTCACTCCGGACACCATGAGACCACTTCAGAGCAGTGTTTGATGATTTAGCACTATCCAAAGGAGTTTCTGCGATGTTTCGAGACAGTCAAAGAAAGATGGATCCACTAGTATACAACAGAGATCAAAGAACAGTCAAAACGAGAGGACTTAACTTGCGAACGTGCTGCAAAGAAGGCGAAGTCTGTTTCATTGACCAGAAAGGTGATGACTAGCGTTTTTCATTGAAATTCACAAGATGTTATCCACATTGACTACAAGGCTTCACTTCGCTGAATTATTGGGCCAGTTGATTGAAAAAAAAACGGCCCACTTATCGAACAAAATGATCTTTCACCATGATAACGCAACGGTTCACACTTCCGTCATCCACAGCCAAATTGGTCGAATTTTTCGGACAAAGATTTCAGTCGCCACGGAAACCTTTTTTGAAAACTTATTTTTCAGACGGTTTAAAGGAGTTGCGACGTCGTCGTCGCTTTGGCAGGTGTAACGAGTTAAAAAACACTATTCTTAAGAAATCGCCACGGTTTTTTTTTGTAGCCTTTAATTAATATATTTGTGTGTTCATAAAATGCCATCTACCCTGCAGAAAAAGTTATCCACGTTTGTCGTTTTTCATTTATTTGACTTTTAAAAGTATTTGACTAAGTTTATCTGACATCACCAAGGTTTTCCGATAGTTAAAAAAAAAATCTTATGAAAGAATGCTACATACCTAAGCTCTGATTCCTCGACATCCTGTTGTTTTTCTTCCCAAGAACTTTTAAATGCTTTCCATTTGACAAATTAGCCGGAACGTTCATTTAACCAACCGACCGACGCACGACGAACGACGCACGACGCCTCCAGTCTCTACCCAATCAATTTAATACCCGCCAGTTAAGTCCCAACAAAATTGATAAGAACTTTCTTTCTTCTGCACAATGCTTACAAAGCACAGTATTCATGAGGCACAAACATCTCGAGAAAAATGAAACATACACCAGCCAACTTATCGCAGCTGGAAATCTCCATCCCCCATCTTGCCACAAAACCGATTTCACTTATATAATGCCACCACACAAAACTTTATTTCCACAATTAAACATGTCACACACATTCATGGCCAGCAACTCCGTAAAATACTTTTTCGGTTATTTGCTTCCACTTAGCTTAACCATACCCATATTCATACTAACCGCACCGAGGAGGGTATCCGTTTTCGCCGCCCCCGCAACAGAGCAATCTCCTTCATCATTTATGCTTTCAATCTTCTATACAACAGTTCTGGAATTTTAACAAGGAATTGCTGAGAAATAATTCCGACAGTTTAACCAAAGTTGCTGTTGTTCTTTTCTTTTTGTTTGACCGAACCGAAGACGAATAAAATAAGTTTTCCATAATATTGCATTGCATTGTTCAATAAAGACTTGCCACTTTACCAACTTTCATTCTCCCCAAAAAAAAACAAAAAACCATATCTCGTCTCTGTTCTATGGGAAAACATATATTTCCTTCCTGTATGAGCTATGGGGCGGTTGTGGGTTTCACGGTCGGTCGAACTGACTCTTGGTCGAACAATAAAGAGAACCACAAAAAACCCAGAGAACGAGAACCTACTTAGGAACTCTATTGCGGATACTAATTGAGAGTTTTGCGAAACTTTGATTGCTTGTAATCGAAACCCGTATCTAAGTAGCACGAACATCAAACGACAACGGCCGGGCCAGCCAGCGAGTGGATCGGTTACCGTTGGTCAACATGGTTCACACATGCAGCATTCAGCAGCAGTAGCACGCAGAACAAAGTCCTTGACAAAGTCCTTCTTTTCGTTTTTCCGTTGGTAGTTTTTTTTTCTCGCTCTGTCCCCCTCCGAACATCGATAAGAGGTAAGAGAGTTCCTTCTATGTATCGCATATCCGGTTATATTGGCCGAATTGCTTACGTTTCGATATTTACCTTTTTGGTGGAAGTTATTTGTTGTATACGTGACTTAAATGAATGTCGATTTCGATTCCATTTTCTATTGGATTCGATTTGACCTTTGTATCGAAGACGAATTGTGAGACGACGCGACGACGAAAGGGAAGGCGAGGCGTATATGTTGTAATGTTGAACGGATCCTTTTTATTTGTATTCACGATATTAAGTTGAAGTACGCAATATCACCAGAAGTATCGCTTCAATAAGTTTCCGCAATGTTTTTCGATTTTTATTTATTTTTATTTGTGTGGGTGGGTGTGTGGGGGCTGTGAGAAGTGGTTAAAGTTGATGATAGCAGCAGCATGGGGGGATTGATTTTGTTTGTTTCTTCTGCAACTAAGAGCCAACAAGAAGGTGGTTCTTTCTTTAAGGAACCACTGTTCTCCAGTGATGTGAGTTTGCTGCTTTGCTTTTTCGCCCTCCTCTCGCTTGTATGTTTTTATTTTTTTGTTTGTTTTTGGAGAGAAGTAGAAGAAAAGGGAAATCGATGTAATTCCGTCTCATTGGCTATTTATGGACGACACAGTGAGCGTGGGGAGGTATTTCGAGTAATTTCAATTCGGATCGAAGAATTTCACTTGGAGCATTATTTCTTACTTTAATGTCATTTGGGATATTTTTTAAGTTTCTTGCAAGGGACGTGTGTTTGTTTCTTAAAAAAAAAAATGCATCAACCCGGATTCAGGCTATCAGTTTCAGAAATTTACTGCGTTTAATTTTTAACTTCCGGTTTGGTGTTACTTCCGTCCGCAAAAATACACATCGCTCTTTAGATTGCACCAAAAGGTATATTTAAATTTTGATGAATATTAGACGTAGATTGAAATTACTAGATGATGTTCCAATAAATGAGAGGAATGCTGTCGTACAACAACTCAGTTCAAAACGAATAAAATTCAACAGGTTCGTTCGACACAGTCTTCCATCTTTATAAATTTCGTTCAAATTTGATTTTATCAAGTGAACACCCTGAGTGGCATGATAAGGGTATTGATTGCCATTTCAGAGGGTCGATCAATTTATTTTCATACAATATTGTTATTTGTTAACTATGGGCTATTCGGGTCTCCCTTTTGCCCAAAAAGAAAGAAACAAACTTCGCAAGCAATTATGGGAACTTGTTGTTAAAAACAGAAGCTTCTTGGGTAGCATGTTATTTTTTCTTTTATTTTATTTTCAGGTAATCGTCCAAATTGGTAATGGGCTTTACTCTGGACATTTATTTTTTGTCGGCTTTCAATATTAACAGCACAAAGAAAAGAAGGCTCTTTTTAAGGGGTCCATTGGAATTTTAATTTGATGTAAATCAATCAAAATCACACGTGGCGATGTTTTTTTTCTGGGTAGTCATTGAAGAACGATTTAATCTTATTTTCCTTGAATTGATTTGAATTTTTTGTTTTGTTACATTTTTGACATAATTGAATCGTTAAATAAAAAAATAAATCAAATAATGATGATTGAAAATTATTTGGGCAGGAAATAATTGTAAATATTTATAGGTTTCATCACAATTGACTGATTGAGATTTTTGTTTTTTAATTTTTTACTAGAAAAAAACAGAAGACTGATTTTATCAAAAACAAAAAATAATATTAATTTAAACGTTGCATATTTTAATTCAAATCAATTTAATATTGATAAATTGTGGTATTTCGAGATGTAAATTTCTGACTAAACTGCAAACCATGTATTTTCTTAAACCAATAAAATTTGTCAATGATACAAAAACAAACGAAAATCATAAATAAACATATTTAATTTAATAAATCACCCGTAAAATCCATTTATCAATTCTATCATAGAAAAAAATCTTAAATTTTAATTTAAAAATTTCCCAAACAATATGAAAAAAAGCAAACAAATATTCCAAGCAATTTAACGGTATCATATTCACAATAAAACATATTCGCCCCAGTCCTGTCAATTTTCTCCATAGGTATCTAGTGAAATCAATTGTGTAGATAAAATTGTCAATTTCGCTTTTTTTTTCTCTCTTTTACTTTTGTTTATATTTTTTCTGAACATTGTTTTTAACTTTTTATCTGTTCTATACTTGTTTGAATAACGTCTTTGTTTTCCATGACAATATATTCGGGGTAGTAATATTGTCTCCGTGTTGACTAAAAAACAAAGCGGCGAAAAAAGTATGTATCAACGCCAGGTTCGTATTGTCCCTCAGGACAAATTTTTGTGTTCGAATTGAACAATATTTTATATTTTTCCTGTTGTTCCTGAATTTCATTTAAATGTTTTGTGTTACAATTTTGAAATAGCTTCCTCTGTTGTGTTTTTTTTTCAAATTGACTATTGACACCACATGTGCATTGTGTGAGAGACTTTTTAACAATTTCATTATTTTTGTTTGTTTTGGAGCGAGGGCAACATAACGGAAGGTATATTGTTTTTTGAAAAAATAACGGAAATTCACATTTTTGTTCAAGTGAGAACCTTTGTTCGTCATCATTCAAAATGGCTGATTTTTAATCATCATCATCTTCGGGCTGGCTGATGATTTCTTACGCATTTCTTTGAGTTCAGTTTATTTCACTATTTATTGATTTTAAAGAATTCACAGTTTATTGATTTTAAAGAATTTACAATTTATGGAATCAACAATTTTAAAGATCACCAACCAAGATAAACTAAGCATCGACCAAGAACTAGAATGAATAATAATTGAAGGCGACGCGATCACCTATCACTGTAGGTATCACTGTATGTGTAATGTGTATGACTATGACTAATTGACTATACTCATGCTCGTTCCGTTGTATGATGTTGTACGACGTGAATGTACTTCGTTGCACAGTTCGATGTTCGTTCCAGTTTACTGTTGCGGGTGGTGTGACTGTCCCTATTCCCGATGTTTGTGTTTCGTTGTTTTCCGCATTGGTTGTACGCTGTCGTTCTGGCTACTTAACCGATATTCTTATGCAGCAACAGGCTTTGCGCCTTCAGCACGATCTGAATAGAAGAGGCTTGACAGTTTTAAAGTTCCTTCCAGAGATGTTGAAATCAACACCATAAGCCAATAATTGGGTGGACTTGGTGCACTGAAAATGTGGCAGAGTTTCGAATTATTTATTTATTTTTTTCTTACTTATTTATTTCAGTAGCAGTAATTTTGATTTGTACACTTAAAATTTTTTTTTTAGAGATTTAATAATCTAGCGAATTATTTTCTCAAACGGCAGGTTGAAGAGTAGTCAGGCCAGTCTATCAACTTGTTGGAGTCCATTGAATTTGATGAAGGGTTTGGATACAAATTCGGATATACCTTTATTTACCTCGAAACGTTGTTGATGATCAACCATCTAGTCTTTTCATATTTGTGATATCGTATCGTCCGATGGTTTTATAAATTTTTACTGGTTAATAGCCTTTTAAGCTTCGTCAATGGTTTCACGAGTAATTAGATTTTTGAAAATAGGAATTGTCAATGGTTCTCATAGCCTCAGTTATCCTTAACTTGGCTGAAATGTTTTTCAAGTGCTAGTTTTTTATAATACAAAAATTTTAATAACACAAATGACACACTCAACGCAATCTCTAAACTGTTTTGTTTGTAAGCTTATTAAAATTTTGCAATTCAAAGGAAGGAGAATATTTTCAAAATGACGAAATTAAAAACCAAATTGTTGACCCAGATTATATTATCCCATTAAGCTGCCAACTCATTTTGCTTTTATTAAAATAAATTCAAGGCACTTTCATTTTCACAAAAACGCAGCAGTTGTTGTCAATTTTACCAGCAATTTATCAAAATGAAACAATTATTCAAGTACATCCCATTGAAACTCCAAACAGCAAAAATAAATACGTAAATGGAAAACTTTGCTTTGCGGGAGAAAAAAACGAAAATATAAAATGAAACAATTGCACAATTCCACATGACCTTATTTTTCTTTTAATTCAAAGAAAAAAAGAAAAAAATACAGCCAACAACTCTAATCTCAAACAATTTCCAAAACAAAAATGCTCTCTCTGTCCTTTAACCCAATAAAAAGGCCTACTCTGTTTTTTGTTGTCCCTACTTTCAATTGCATGACCAACAAACCACACAAAATTACATCCAGTGTTATTTCTTTTTTTTTCTGTCGGTCCTTACATTTTCCTCCTCTGTGCAAGTTTTATCCCCGAGACGAAAGAGTAAATTCAGAACCTAAAAAAAAATTCCAACAAGGAACGGCTTCCATTACACTCAATTGACAAATCTTGAGGGATATTCAAACATCCTCCGAATTATATTTTTCTTTTTATTCCTATAGTCCTGTGGTTTTTTACGCTATGATTCTGTCATCTCGGTCGTCTTCCTTCATACTTAATCCTGTTGGCCAATGCAATTGAGCTTATTCATGGGCGAAATTCCATTATTTTCTCAAGTACGGGACCAAATAAGGATAAATTGTGTTTCGAGTCATAGAATGGGCTGAAGGAGACGAATGGAACAAAAAAGTTTATGGAAGAGTAAGAATAAAAATACAAAAACCACAGGATTTCCTTTTAGACCCCGATGGCGGTTATGTCAATTGTTGGATTAGTTTATTCCTCCAGTCTTTTTCGCTATTGGTGGTATAGCTTTATTATCGTTTGCCGACACTGAGAAAAATGTCTTTGAATGCAGTGAAATAAGTGATGACATTCCTCAACCCTTCCAAAAAGGGTTATTTACTGCGAACTGCTCAGAAACTATTCCAAAATTCTTATTATTTTCATTGAGATGTAAAATAATTACTCTAAAGTCTTCCATTTTAAAAATGGACTTAATTCCCTAACGGGATTAAATCAAACTAAGTGAGTTTAAGTAAAATTAATTGGAATGAACGTCCTAATATTTGATGTTAATAAACCATGCAACACTTTTTCACCTCAGTTGGAAATGCTCATCCCCTAAGCCCACCTTTAAATACCAGAACTTTGTTTTTGGGGATTACGACATTAAGCTTTTGGGGATGTTGACCAAAAATGCGCTATCAACAATTTATGCACAATTTTTCTAGGATGACATAATTCATTTAATCACACAGCCTACTCGTAAGTCCCCAAGCTGTCATGTTACCCAAACAATGATGTTACTTGGTATAGATCTTGGAGATACAATCCAAGTCCATTTTGATAGATTTCAAAGTGATCAGTGCATTCAAAATTTTAACGTTAAAACTAAAAAGGAAATGCCTGCACATCTTAAATCCCCGAAACCTGTGTTGGGAGACGTGAAATTTGTCCAAACAAGAATTATTTGTTGGGGATTTTGTCCATAGGGATTGTTTGAGCAACCAAAAATGTATGCCATACTTTTTCAGGAAAATAAATATGGTTAGTACCTTAAATCCCACAATTTTGTGCTTGGGGATTAAATCATTTTAACTTCTAGAAACAGTTAAAATTGATTTTGCCGAGAAATGAAATCAATACAAAACCAAAGCCTTCAATACATCTTAAATACCGAGGTTTTTAGTTGGGGATTAGAGTATGTGAACTTTTAAGCTATAGATTTTGGAGATTTGTAACGATATTATGATATCCATAACTTTTCTTTCAGTGCAGTCTCGATATCCACTCATCATATCGGCCGAGTAGCCAAATCCTTTTGCTTTGCTATTTTTCTGTTTGGTCAGTTTCAGTAGATTTAGTAGATGGCCAGTAGATTCTTGTGATGAATACATAAATCCTTTCGGAGAAAAATCCTCTCTCATTCTACTCTCAAACAGGAAAGGGATAGGGTTTTTTTCAGATTCAGAACCTAAATTTCCTATGCAAAGAATAGCGCCAGGATATTTACGTCAGCCCTACTCTCGGTTGTTCTCCAAACAGAACGTGCATTCGGCCGAAACTGAAATTAGGTTAAGCATTTTATTTTCATTGCTTGTTGTTGGTGTTTTTTTTTTATTTGTTATTTGCTGCTCGAGCTGGTTCCTGTGGCTCTTTGCAAAATTTATTTTAAATTTTGTGTAAACTCACTTTGAGATTTTTTATCAATTTTTTTTCATTTGTGAGACGAGTGCGGTGAACCAAAAAGAAAATTGAGTGAACCTAAGGATTCCTCTAATGTTCATAAATCCCTTAGTTTATTGTTAAATGAAATTATATACATTTTGTGTTCCATTGCCATTGTAATGAAATATATAACCCAATTTCACAAAGCTAAGGAGCCATAGATGGACAGCCAGAGATATTGTATGGCAATTGTATAAAGCCTTCATCTTACGCCCCCGCACCAATGGCACCAATTCGAAGACTGGGCCAGAAGAAACTTTTCTGTGTGGATGCCATTAGGCTTTTTCCAAGTAAAATTCCTTATCTCAAAACATCACTTTTTGCTTCCATTCGGTTTGCGTTGGGTTGCGTTGGCATTGGTGCGGTATTATTGTTCTTGTTTGACTTTGCCTCTTGTTTTATTCTCCAGCACCACTGTGTTATGTCCCTTAAGGCTCAAGCCTATACTTACTTATCTTTTGTTCTTGTACTTTTCTTTTATTCCTGGTTTCCTTTTAAATTTGAAGAAGAATGTTTTCAATCTTCATTATGATGGTGTATAACTACCAGGTAGGGTATTAATGTCTTGGACTGGGCGGGGATACAAGAACGTCGAGGAAGAAATGTGTATGAGTTGTGTTTAGTAAAAATTGAGGTAAGTTCCATTTTTGTCCTTGGAATTAATTTATTACTCTCGCTGCTATGGTTGTTGGTTAAAATAATAGAAATTACTTTTTTGGACATTCTGTAATTTGGGGGAAAATTACATTACAGAAAAAAATAGAGAGTGAGAAGGTGTTTGAGGGTGTGGAAATTGGCTTGGTCCCTCTCATTGCTATCCTCTCAATGGTCTTGGTATAATTTTGAAAACAAGTAAGTAACTTTTAAGGATAATTGAAAGCCTACATCGAAAGTATTTTAGGGTAAATTACATAGAATGTGTAAAGTACAAAGTTCCAACTTTTACTTTGGTATAATGAACGACAAGGAGGAAGATTTGAAAGTTGGGAGTTTTCTTTTCAATTTAGTGTCGCTCAAATAGAATAAGAGGAAGGGGTAGGGGGAAATGGGATGATTTATTTTCTCCTTTGGAACTATAAATTTAATTTAAACAGAAATGGAACGGTGGTTAATTTCATTTGAAATAATAGAAGAACAAAGTTCTTAATTCAATAATTTTGTCTTTTTGAAAATATTTTTCTAAAACTGCTTGAGAATTAAAAAAAAAAACAAAATCCATCGGTGTTTTAAGCATAAATTATTTTACTTTGAGCAATAAAAATGCGTGAAATAAATCACAGGCATAAAACTCCCACTATCCTACCTTACCGACAGTCTCTCTTTTTTATCTTACATATACATACACTATACCTACAATCCTACATACACTTTAATTCTTTTATTTTATTGTGGAAGTGTTGCCAGTTGCCACAGTATTACGTGGTTCGACATTATTGATTAAACGAGGTCTGCAAAGCAGGGGCGATGACTGCCTTTCACTGCCCGGTGCTTGACTTTATCAAGTTTGGAAACAAAAAGACCAAATCTCTAAAATGCAGTGAATAAGGCAGCAGTTCGGAGCCTTATCCTACCAATTTCGTCATGATGATGGCGGATGTGTGAGCCGGAAGAATAATTTTTACTTCTCCAAGAGGGACCGTTTCTTCTTCAAATCGATGACGAGTTGGCCCAATTATTCGGCCTTGTGTTCGTTGCCCTTTTCCAGATAGTCGAAGTGGATCACAGGTTGTGAGTCCTAGAAAACGGTGGTCATCACCTTTCTATTCGATGTGACACTCTTTGCCTTGTTTGGAGCAAATTTGCCGGCTGAAGTCCACTATTTTGACTGTTTCTTAGTTTACGATGTGTATCGGTGACTCCATGTTTCGGGGATTGTCACGATACAACGCATAAACTCCTTCAAATCACGCTTAAACAGCGTCAAACACTGCTCTGAAGTAGACTCACGATTTCCAGAGTTCAATTGATGGTCGACTAATACGAGATCGTAGATTTTTGTCGCCTTATCCTACGTGGTAGTGGTTTTCGGGGAAGCTGGATGAAGCTGACCAAATACAGACACCTGCGACTACTTTGAAACAGGTTAAGCCTATTTTTGGCAGTCGCCATCAAAAGGAGAAGATTCCTGTTCAGAAACAAGTTTTAAAAGACTTTTAGGTACAGCAAAATCAGGTGTTCCACAAGGTAGTCATTAAGGACCACTTTTATTTGTGATTTCGCTACGTGATTTCTACGAATCTTAACACCGACTGATAATACTCTGTTTACATTGTCTGGAAACTGGTGGACAATCCCGCTTCCACATTGAAGACAAAACTACGAGTCTGATCCGGCTGAAGTTATGAGAGTTGCTCTTACTATACTGGCGCCAACAGGTGGTGAAGCTCTGTACTTTTTAGACCGTGTTCGTCACCTAAAGAATTCATGTTTATCATTTCATCGCAAAGGCAATGCCTTTGCGATGAAATGAGTTTCAACCATTTTGACCCTAAAGTGCAGTCAAAAAAACTTACCAAAAAACCAAAAAGTCAATTCAACCGAACATAAAACCAATCTTGAAATTCATTCCCTCAATTCCTTAGATTCCTATTACCAGACCACACCCATTATTTCCTTGTTAAAAACAAAAACCGACAAAATTCAGAAGTGGGATAATTTATTCATCAACACAAACAAAAAGTCCCATCATCGAAACATAATTTGTTCCAATAAATGTTCAACCCTTTTTCATTTCTCAATTTATTTTAAAATCAATTTAAAATTCAAATATTCCATAAATTTTGATACAATTTGTCTCTGAGTATATCATTAAAAAGATCATAATCCGAAAAACCCTCAGAAAACTTAAATGTCACCTTAGAAGTGTGTTTACCACTTTTTCCAACAAAATTCAATCTCCCTCTCCAATTTCCATAGCCTCTTAATAACACTCCATTGAATGTAACCTGTCGTCTTGAGAGGGTCTCTCTATTATACCCCTCGAAACAACGAGGACTCTTCAAATTTTCTTGTCTCGAGTTCAAGACACATTACCTATACACAAAGAGAAAGAAAACCAAAACCAATCTCCTCCTAGAAAAGTATCGTCTATCTGTTTCTCTGTTTGCATACGAATAGAGTCTCAAGCATATCCTTTAAAATATTCCATGTAAAGCACACTCACAGCATACCACAATGTCTCAATAAAATATAATTCGCTCTATTAAATTCACCATCATAAACCATGAACTGTCAAAAATGTTGCTAAAGTCAAGTTTCTTGTAATATTGAGCATCGTTTGAGGGAGTGGGGAGGTACGTGTTTTTACCTCTTCTAAACATTTCAATGTATATTATGTCTTATGGGGTTTTTATGGCTTGTTTTTGGAATACATATCTTTTTATCTTACGTCCTTTCGATGATATACACATTGCAATTTTCACAATATTAAAATATATTCTTCTCGTAACCATCCTCCGTGTTCCCCTAGCAAAGCCATTTCTATACCAAAATGTGGCAAAGTTGTCCCTTTTTTTCTGCAAACACACCATAAAGAGGAGTATGATTGTCTAAATTGACAAATAAATTGACACATCTGTGGGAAAAGGCAAGGCTTTTGAGGGGGAGCCTAACTCCCTCTTGGATTTCCCTTAAGCTATGTTGTTGCTCTTTATGCTCAAAAGAAAGAAAAAAAAGATCAACGGAAAAGGCACGCTGGAAAATCCAAACAGACAAAAAAATGATATCCTTGGATAATCGCATCCAACAAATTCAAATATCGCAGAGGGTAATTTATGTTTCACAATCGTGAGTTCCCCCTCTCTCGCTCTATCTCTTCAATTTATTTATAACGAACGTCTCTTATTCGATGCTTGAGCTATTTTATGTGTCAAAATCCAGGTCTTGCCAAAGTTTATCTATTTCCATGTCGTGGATGCCGCCGCGACCGTGGCATGGCGCCACTATCAAATTGTTAATAGTGGTATTCCCTCATATGCCCATGGAACGCCGGATTCAGATTCAAATTCAGATTTTGATTCTAAATGCAGTTCGCACAGTCAGTTTTTTTTCTGCTGTATCTTTGAAAGTGAATACTAAATTATTAGGAACAAATGTAGTCGTCTCGTTCATCGCGGAATATATGGATGACGATGAATATAAAAATGGAGATGGGGTTGATCCTCGAGGGAGATATATTGAACAAGGTCTCTCCTTGGGGATAGAAGCCATTCGAAAGACGAACACGAGGTGATATCTATTCCAATTGTGATGTATTCTAATCTAAAACGTGACTAGAATGAATGCCATTTTGTTGGGTATAGTTTATGTCCAAAAGGATTTGCCAGGATGCCAGCATAAATATAGTTCGCATTGAACAACGACTACGACGAGGACGTCGACTTTCGATGGCAGCAAGCGAGATGGCTGGGGAGAGAATTGAGGCCAACAATGTCGGGCTAAATTGAAGCCGATACTTCCTTAAATTTGTTTTTCAATAGGAAAAACTCGCAGAAAATCTGAAGGCCAAAACGCTATGAGTTCAGCGTGGAAAAATGGAGGAATTTTGAATAGGGCGAAATCTGAGAGATGCGTGGCCGTGAGGTAGTGCGCTGAAAAGGGGAATGCAGATTTTTTTCCTCCTGAATTTGAGAATGAATCGTCTAATAAAAAGATTTCAGAGATTTTCTTTGCTATCTGCTTTTTTTGCACTGGAAGTTTGGTTTATTGCGGCAATTATTCATGACGGTACCTGGCTGGCGCTGATTTTTTCAAATGGTGGAGAATCCTTGCAGAATTTCTTGTTCGTGATTTTTGCATTTTAACGTTGGCTCTAATAATTGATGAAAGGAACTTTGTTTTGAGAAACAATTTTTCATTTTTAATCAAGAAATTCCTTGAACTCAAGAGTTCAAACAGTCCTGCTTTCAAAATAAAGTCGCCCCTAGTATTTTTGGCAGTTCAAGCCATATTTTGATTTTTCAAGGCTCCAATACCCTAAGATCTCCAAAATCCCAAACAGCCAAAACTTTATAGAAACGAAAAATATGTTCCTGTCTTTAATGTTACGTCTAACTCTGTTTCTATTCCGTTTTCTACCCTTGAAGTTCAATGACTAGGGGTGAGCGCCTCTCGAAACTAGACACTGAGAGTTGACATTCTTTTTTCCCGCCGCATAAAATCAGGGGCCCTGCACAACTTCTTCTCGCCTGCACCTTCACTGCCCCACCACAGTCCTTAACAAGGCATTTTTTAGGTACTTTTTTGAGTCTTCATCCCAAACTCTATTAGAATCAAGCGAGGGCCCCAAGAACTAGACTTGAGTTTGAGAGATGGAGAGAGAGATAACATGTTTGTGGCAGCTAAGGTGATGGCAGCTTTGAATGACTGAGAAGCGAAAAAATCAAAAATTTTCAACAAACGACGCACAATGAAGACTTTATTGGGACCATGCAAATGGATGGAATGCCAGAGCAATGATTTCGTAATTACGTCACGGAACGTGCCTTGTATGTGCAAAGTGAATCTTGGTTCTTCACAAGAAAAAAGAGAACAATTTCTATATCTGTTTCTGGGTTTCGCGGAAAGTCGCGTGCAGTTTTGTTCACTGATTAAATAGAAACCATCATTTCATATGCACTCGCAAAAGATGCCACAATGTTTCTTGCTTTTTAATGGCACGTCTTCTTCGGTCTTGTAACTTTTTTTGTTGTCAGCCAAACTTGGAGACTTTTAATAAAGAATTTTGGAAAGCTTTCAAGGGTTAAATTGGAAAGTTAAAACATTGTCCTTGGTGGAAAAAAAAAGATTAGTGACATTGTGGCTTCATGCGAAAAGAATGTTTAAGAATTGTTGAAGAGTTTAAGAGTCTGGAGTGCTCTTTATTTAACTAGGGGCAAAGGATCTTAGCGTAATATTATCTTTTCAACATGATTTTTAATTTTTGAGGATTAGGGAAATTGAGATAAGAACAACTGCGAAGAATAAAGGTCTAAGTGGGTTGCACTCTTCAAGAATTCCTTAAGTGCCTTTAAGGAATTGAGGAAAGCTACAAATTTATGCCAGTTCTGAACCGCTGTGTTGACAAGCACTTTTCCACAATAATGTCAACCGTTCGATAGATATTTAAGCGAATGGAAAATATATTCGATCTTAACCCGGTTCAAAGAGCCATATTGTGACTTCCATTCAACAGGTTTGAGACTTCCAAGAAGACCAACTGAGGTATTATAAGAAGCTTTCAGTTCAACAGCTACTTCAATTCTGGCATACTATACTCCCTAAAACTCAACTGGTCTCAAAAACCCTTAAGATCCTCAATTACATATTCCTTTGAGAAAATATATCTACTTCCAAGACTTAGGTTATAAAGAGCTATTTCAAAAATAAACCCAACAAATCCGTTCGAAGAAAAATCTCTCTGCTCATAAAGACAACATTTCCCATTAATTCCGCACACTTGAATCCTTGCCTTTCAGAAACACCTTTCGACAAAATCTTTCGATTGAACAAATTCTGTATAAGCATGCACCTACAGAGGTAGAAATAATTGTCCCTTTTGGCCTTTCGAGAAGCCTTAAGTCTGAGAGGAAAAATGCTCAAATGTATATTTCTTTAAGTTGAGTGGGTCTGTCCTTTTTTTCTTTTTGCAATCAAAATAATTAAACACCTCAAATGCTTGACTTGAAGCCCTTAAGAGCTCTCCTTTTGTATTTCCATTAAATTGCCATAGAGTACCTTTAGTGTGCATGTGCTGCCGGTGTGTATAATTTGATTGTAACCCACTAGTCCGGGAGTTCAGCTGCCGACGAGTATGTTCTAGGCTGGCATGCCTTGTTATTTGCTTTAAAGCCCAGTCAAATAAATAACTATGGATAGACAGAAACACACAAGCCTTAAGTTCTTAAAATTTCCTTGACCGAAGCGTCCACCTGAGTCTGGCTCGGTTGACTGTGTAAATTCATGCCAATTACAATTTATTCTGCTGTCCATATATCTTGTGCTGTCTCCTGAAGCACCCATCCCAAGGACTTCTTGGTTTCCACATTCGAAACATTCCATAGCCTTAACTCAGAGCCGCCATGTCCGTCCGACAACCAGTAACAACAATAACAACGACAACGTTGAGGACAGAAGGAAAATATGAAACGTTTGAGGACAAAAGAAAAACAAAATCGAATTTTCTTTCAATTTTTGTTGTTTTTTCTAAATATTTTTCTCGTCCTCGAAAACCCGGTCATGACTTATTTATGGCAAAGTGACCAAGTAGGACAAAGTGATTTTGTGTATATTTCCTCCTGAAAGCCAGTCGACTGAGTGGCCGCTCTTACCTGTTCTGGATAATCTCGAATCTCGACTAGAATTCTATATTTTTGCCTGTCTCTTCTGAAATAACTGATATTAAAGCTTTGATGTATGTTTTCCTGTTATTCTCCATTTTTTGTAGCTTCACACATACACACAGAGGGTCCTTGGGGTTAAGTCTTGGTCTAAAGAGTTCCGACGAACCGGCTGAAGCTGCTGCAGTGTACATCACACAGAATTTGTTCAAAAGAAAAACATAAAAAAAAAATCTGTTAACGGTTGAAAGGTCACACTGGAACTGGGGGATGATGAAATTGTTGTTCAATCTTCATATGAGGGAGTATCGACTTGCTTGCACGTTGTTGGTGTTGTTGTTCAGCTTGAAAGCGATAAGAGGCTGGAAATATATTGGCAGTCTTGATGTTACAGCAAGTGGCTTGTTTTTGATTCAAAACTCACCTGGGACTAATGAGTTTGTGGTCATTGAGTGTTTTTTAGCAAGCAAAATGCATCAATCAAGCTTGTTTGTCTTACACTTGAATAAGTCTGCGGCAGGAGGTGATTGTAGCGTGATGGCTGCGGTGGTGGTAGCGGCTTTGTAGCTAATGCTGGATGTGTATAGACTTGGAGCTTGAGTGGTCATTAATCATTTTTATGGTTTATGGAGATGATCACAGTGTATAGAGATAGAGTGGTAAGCTTAGGTCTCTGGGGTATGTTCAAAAGTGTGTATTTTTGTTTGTGCGATGAATAAACTTTTGATGTACGATTTTGCTGGGGTTCGTTGAAAAATTGCAAAAGTGGATTTTTATTATATAAAAATCATTGACCGATATGTGGTTTCTTTTTTCAAGATTGCTCTAATAGAAATTGTGAAGCAAAGTTGCATCTTTCGTTAACTTGAAACTAGGGAACTAGAATACTGGTTAACAATTCTGGCAAATTTAGTGCCTAGGTCAATGGGATTGAATTTGTATTTTTTCTGCATGTTCAAAGTCCTTGGATTCATAAAAGAATAAGTGAAAACTTGTTCTGATCCGTTTCATTTGCTATTAAATAAACAACAAAGACTCAAACCGTACCACTCCTTTAATTTGCTTTCATTGAAAGAAGAGTTTCTTATTATTATATTTTCTATTTTAACTCGGTTTTTTTCACAGTAAAACAATTGGCCTTCCTTAAGTGAAACAAGTTTGGCACTACCTTCCTCTGCCTTGTTTTTTATTTCAAGTGCTTAACCTCTTCAAGTGCGGGTGCAAATCGGGAAAAAAAGCACCTTATCTACGGCCCAACAAATTTGGAGGTTAGTGCGAGGGGCTAACAACCCCTCCACAGTGAAAAACTTGAAAGTTATGAGAGAGATACCAGCCTCGGATAATGAACCCCCTCTTATGGTAACCAGACACCCGGAACGACAACGGACTACGCATTGAGAGTTTGTACTTGGAATGTAAGAACCCTCTACACTCCAGGTGCAACTCAGAAACTTGAATCTGTCCTCTCGCAGTATGAGGCAGATATTACTGCGATCCAGGAAATACGATGGATAGGATCAGGGACAATGAAGAGAAAAAATTGCGACATTTATTATAGCTGTCATCAAAGATTGCATATATTTGGATGCGGATTCGTCGTGGGAAATCGGCTTGGATCGAAAGTCATGGATTTCAAGCCAATAAGTGATCGCCTGGCTGTGATCCGCATCAAGGCCACATTACAGAACATCAGTATAATATGTGCACACGCCCCTACCGATGATGCTGAGGAGTCTAGCAAGGAGGATTTCTACGACCTCCTGGATAGAGCCTACGGAGCCTGTCCAGAGTACGACGTCAAAATCGTACTCGGAGACTTCAATGCAAAAATCGGGAAGGAAGACATCTTTGGCGGATTAGTTGGAAAGCACAGCCTCCACGAAGAAACAACAGATAACGGTTTCCGACTAATCGACTTTGCTGCAGCTCGTAATACGGTGATAAGTAGCACTAGGTTTCCAAGACGGAAGATCTACACAGCAACCTGGCGATCCCCGGATGGTCGAACCACCAACCAAATCGATCATGTGCTAATCGGCGCAAGGCACGCATCCAACATCCTGAACGTGCGCACTTTCCGAGGAGCAAATGTCGACTCTGACCACTTTCTAGTAGTGGCTAAGCTTAGAGCTCGAATATCAAACGACAAAAAAACACGTGCAGCCCAAAGAAAGAAGTTCAACATCGGTTGCCTTAGCACTTTGGAGAATGCCAGAGACTACAGTGAGCGCCTGAGCGAGCGACTCTCCACCACCGTAATCCCAAATTCTACAGACGTCAACACATTGTGGAACCAATATCGCGAAATAATAAAAAAATGTAGCCGAGACCACCATAGGTTACCAACCACCCCCGAAAAAGAACCCGTGGTATGATGATGAGTGCGTGATATTGAAAAGAGAGACGGAAAATGCATGTGTGCAGATGCTGCAACGGAAAACAAGAGCAGCAAGGGAAGAGTACCGCACGAAAAGGAGAAATGAGAAAAAGACCCTGCGAAGGAAGAAAAGAGCATCCGCAGTTTCTCAGCTCAAAGATCTAGAAGAGTCTCGGGCCAAAAACAACACCCGGCGTTTCTTTAAAAGGTCAAAGCAATTAGCTTCTGGTTTCAGAACCGGGACACAAGCTCTTCGAAACAGTGAAGGAAACCTAGTCACCGAAGCACAGGGAATTGTAGATGTTTTCAAGCAGCACTTCCAACAGCTGCTGAATGCGCAAAATGTCGAGCAAGATAATGACGAAAGAGAAGCAAGACCAGTCAATGAAGACCCAGTCCCAGCCCTCAGTAGAGAAGAGGTAGAAAGAGCCATCCAAAAGCTAAAAAATAACAAGTCCGCCGGGTCGGATGGCATACCCGCGGAACTCTTTAAACATGGAGGAGGTGTTTTGATGAACCGCATGCACCAGGTCATCACCAAAGTGTGGGAGGAAGAATGCATGCCCACTGACTGGTCGATAAGCTCCATATGCCCCATCTACAAAAAAGGCGATCCGATGTTATGCAAAAACTACCGTGGCATATCCCTGCTTAATGTTGCATACAAAATCCTATCCAACGTACTGTGTGAGCGTCTTAAACCTTTCTGCAGCACAATAATCGGCACGTACCAGTGTGGCTTTAGGCCAGGCAGAACAACGATAGACCAAATATTCACACTGAGGCAGATTCTGGAAAAGACCAACGTATTTCAAGTCGAAATCCACCATCTTTTCATCGACTTTAAAGCTGCTTATGATAGCATCCACCGCCAAGAGCTTATGATTGCGATGTCTGAATTCGGGATCCCGAACAAACTGATCCAGCTGTGCCGCATGACGCTAAACAATACGCAGTGCAGTGTGCAAATGGGTTATTCCAAACTTGCGCAGACAAGGAGATGCGTTGTAATGTGACTTCTTCAACATAGTCCTGGAGCAGATAGTGCGCAAGGCAGGTGTGAGCACGGAGGGCACTATCTTCAACAAATCCACCCAGCTCCTAGGCTATGCGGACAAGAGAGCTGTGCTTGAGGCCTTCACAGCGATTGAAGAACAGGCGAAACTAGTTGGTCTTGAAGTGAATGAGGACAAAACAAAGTACATGTTATCAACAAACAAAGCAACATCTGTCCACCACATAGGACAAAACGTCACTGTTGGTAGCAGCAATTTCGAGGTAGTTAAGGAGTTCACCTACCTTGGAACAAACATCAATCCCACGAACGACACCTTAGTGGAGATACGAAGAAGAATTACCCTAGCGAACCGCTGCTGCTTCGGTTTGGCCAAACAACTGGGTTCAAAACTCCTCACTCGAAAGACAAAGTGTCTGCTATACAAAACTTTGATTTTACCAGTCCTACTCTACGGCGCCGAGTGCTGGACTATAAGTATAAAAGGGGAACTGATACTGGGCACTTTCGAAAGAAAAATTCTTCGACGGATTTTCGGTCCCGTATGCGACGATGGCGAATGGAGAAGAAGATACAACCGAGAACTGTATGAGCTGTACCAAGATTTGGATGTAGTCCAGAAGGCCAAGAAAAGACGACTACATTGGCTCGGCCACATCGATCGAATGGACGACAACGCTCCAGCCAAGAAAGTCTTCTCATCCCAGCCCCCAGGTTCAAAACGACAAGGAAGACCGAACCTACGGTACAAGGACCAAGTGACTGCGGATGCCAGAGCGCTTGGTCTCGGTGACTGGAGAGTGCATGCGAGGGATCGTTCACGATGGAAGACTGCAGTATCTCAGGCTGAGACCCTTCATGGATTGTGAGCCGGATAAATAAGTAAGTAAGCTTAACCTCTTCAAAAAATACCCTCTAACTTGTGTTATCAATAAGTGACTTTTGACAAATAAAGGTTATTTTTAAGAAAGGTAGTCAAACCTGTCGCTTAATTGGGCACATGGTCCCCTTCAACCAAAGGACTTCTTCTTCGAACAAGTTGATTGAATTCCCCTTCCAAAACCTTAGTGGGACCTCAAAACATGAAATTGTTAACGTCTAGAACAAAAAACAACAAACCTAATTTAAGTCAGCGAACACTATGGCGTATACGTACTTTTTCACAAAGTAAGATTTTTTCTTTAGTCAGTTTTTGGTTGCATTAAGACAGGGCACGGAAAAGCAACCATTCGACAGCAAGTTTAACATACATTGCCAGGTTATCCGACACCATATGCTTTTTGATAGCTTAACAATTGCTGGGATTAGTCTCTAAAAATATGACTGGATTACAAAAGAGAAAAATCGCAAGAGAAAAATCGCTTTAACCTTTAAGAAACTTAATGCTTTTGAAAAAGTCTCTCATTACATTTGTCATGCTTTTTTTCCATTTGCTAACTCGATGAGTTATTTTTGCATTTGAATAAAATAATTTAGCATATTTGACACGAAGAAAAATAACCTAACATTCCATCAAAAATATTTCCATTACTCAAAAAATACACCTACACACATTAACAACACGAACAAGTACCTACAATTTGAATAGATGATGAGTTGCCATAATGTTGTTAAACGATGCGAATCTGCACAAACAACAACAGCAAATAAGCAAACAAGCAAACAAACGAACGAAAAAATCACACTCCTTCATCATTTATTTAACAGCTCTACTCTAACTCGACTCATTTTTATCCAAATCACAAAATATTAGTTTGTTTTTCGCAAATTTTCCATAACTCGAATTCCGGGAATAACAAAACAACACTGAACACACTTATGAATTCTGAAATCCTGGACTCTCAAATCAAAATGAAACTCACATCAAATTCCTTGCATTGTATGAGTTGAATTAAGAGTAATTTATTATCCCTAATCCAACATTACTCATTCACTGGATGCTGGGGGAATGGGGTTGGAGTCGCGAATATTCTATTCCAACCTTGCTTTGCAACACAAATCATTCATCATTCTCGACACTTACATTCTCACATAGAAGCAAACAAACAGACAAAAAAAGATTACAATTGACAGCATAAATCAGAAATACGCGCAATGTTTGTATCCTTTGGAGGAACTAATACCATGTCCATCGTGTCCTTTTTCACAAAAAACAGTAGGCGGACAGAAAAAACTCAGAAATGTTTAAAAAATTACAAGAATTTATAATAAACTTTTTTAATTCCTTTTTTATGAGTGTATGCATGTGAATGTGTATTAATTTTTCGCTGTGTGCCGGCAGGAAATTATATTTTGTTTCGCATAAGGATTTAATTCCACTTTCATAACCAAAAGACAGGCACACGCAGCCAGGCAGTGAGTGCTTGGCAGTTTAGGAAAACTTTTAATTATATTTTAAGAGATACCAATAACTGCGGGGACGGGTTGGCAATTATAAATGCGAGCATGTACACTAAACAAAAATGGTGTTTGGTGTTTTTAATTATTTTTGTTTTGTTGAAACGGTCGAAAACGTGATCCTTTGGGAGTTTAAGAGGCAAAAAGTAAATTGGCCTCGCGAAAGCTTAGGAACTAATTTGCATTCAGGGTCGTTTGTAGAGGATACGGGAAAAAGAACTATACTTAACCTCTTGGGAATTGAAATTAGCATCCACAAAAATTAACACAAGGGAAGAGAATTATACTTTTGAGAAGACTAATGCAGTCGCACTGCTGCAGTATTCGAAATCTTTGAAGAAAAAAAAAATCTAAAGGTGTCTTAAGACCCAAAATATGAACAGATCAGTTCTAATACTCAAGAAAATTACCACTATGACTGATTAGCAAAAGAAATTTAAGCTTTGTATAAACCTGACTGTTTCCATATCTCTATTACATTATCCCTGATGTGCTCAGCCAAACCTGGGCTCAACGGAAGCGGCGTGAATGTTAGCCTCGGTGCTGAGCTTTTTCGCTTTGACACTTAAACGAATCACCTCCAAATAGTAACAAATATTTCAATTAAATCGACATCCAAAAAGACGGTGATTTTATTCCCTGCGGCCAGACTATAGATACTTCAATGCAACTGCGTATTATTATTTCAAATTTTAAACCTCTTTAAAGAACATCGTAAAGCTTGAATTATCAATAAGTGCGATTATGCTCAAAATAATTTAAAAAGCTTCATTCTCCATGATTCTCATGGATTCGAGTCACCAACAAAAAATGTATTGAGTTGTCAAATTAACTTTTTTTCTCGAGCAACATGTGATTTTTGACAAATATCGGTATTTTCTTAAACAAGGGCTATCAAAATTGTTGCTAATGAGCAGCTGGTTCCCTTAACCTTTGGATGCCAGCTTCTTCTGAGAAAAAGTTGATTAAATTCGCCACCAGCAACAAAAAACATAAACGTTATATACCTTATGTCTAAAACAAAAACAGAGAAACGTAATTTAAGTCAGTGGGCACTATGGCGTATACGCACTTTTTCACAAACTAAATTTGCACCCATTTTTTTCTTAAATCACAACCGGTTAATTTCTTAGCTAAGTATTTTTTACGGCAGCCTCTTTGCCTCTACATAAATTGCCACCACCCCATATGTTATGGATATGCGCCTTAAGTTCTTGAATTGTTTTTGAATTTTTGGAAACTCGAATTTTGTTAAAAACTAAGTCGCTTCTAAAAGTCTTGAAACCATGTTCTTTTGTCGAAATGTTTTTTCAAGCCTTTAACAAAATTTTCAATTATTCCAACTCGATAGAATCGGCGCTTTTCTGTGGACGCATTAGCCTTCGAAATCGTTAAGCTGATATAAAGCTCAAACTATGAGAAGATAACGAAAGTTATGGTCGCGTGCCTTCAATAGCTTAGACTATTGCTGACAATTGTCAGCGAGAAATACGTGATGTCTGTAAATAGCCTGCTCTCCTCAGGTAAGTGCAAAACATTTTGACCTGTTGGATGTTGTGGGTTGCATCTCAAATTGAAAAGTTCAATAGCCGCATTCTCGCCTGTGCACAACGTACAACAATGGGTTCTACGAGTATTATCTTTTTGCATACATTGACTTCTATAGACTATCACGATTTCGAATAAAAATAGCTGTCAGTTTTTGCTATTTGGATTTTAAACGGCTATCTCAAAAGCACTTTAACCACTTTAATAAAATAAAAAAAAAATGAAAAATTTAATCTACAAACACCAAATAACGATCATTAATTTTTTCAGTGTTCCAAAGGTCCTCAAGTCTTTCCTCATCTCTCTGAAGTATTTTTCATCCTTCATTGCCATCAGTTTGCTCTCACGAGTTAAATTGCGTCTAATAACCTCAACTCCTTGAATAGCTTTGATACAATACAAATACACTCAACTCATAGAAAATACAAAAAAAAAATAAACTTGTCTAAGATTTTTCGCCGGGAGGAGTGTTTCGCTCTTCATTATGTCAGTGAGATTGCTTTTATCGTTTCGTTGCTGTTTTTGTTGTTTTTTTCTTTTTTGCCCTTCTTTTCGTTCAGCAAAACTCATTAAGGATGAAACAATAAAGTCCTAATAACCTTAAAAAGAAGGGAGGTATGGCTAGAAAAAAATTCGGAACGAATGAATTTTATATGTATTGGTCTATATTCATACACCATAAGAGACGGTTTGTTGAGGAAACGATCAATAAACCAGATAAGTACATAAGTGAAGGTGCAAGCTTTCAACGACGACGTCGTCGTCCTGAACAGGATCGTAGAGTAAGAAAAAAGCAAATTGCACATTACTCAGCGTTCTACTGGGAGCTTTAATAATGAACACTTCCGCGCTAAACAAAAGGTACGAATAAGCGATGGGAGAAAAAAATCTAAATAGCTTTTCGTCTCTAAGCGCTCCCGGCTATTCTTGTTCTTCTTCACCCCCAGCCAACACAAGTCGACCTCAAAATTGGAAAAATAATGAAGCACTTCCACGAACAAGATGTAAATTGATTGCTCATTATTTTCAAAATTGTTTTGTTTGTTTTTCTCGGACAGTTGTGAGGTGTTAAAGGTGATGGACGAGTCAGCTGTTGAGGTTATGAAAACGAAAACTCATTAGGATTGGAGGTTTTCAGGGGATGGTGGAATAAATATATGCAACTCCGCCAGATGTGCGGTAATGAAAAACTAGACGAGAACTTTGTGTAGATGATTTTAACACTTGTGAGAATTTAAGCTGATTGTGAACATTTTCAAATTGGAAATTTGTTGAAATTATAGATTTTCAAAACAATACGTATACACCACAGTGAACGAGTAACATTAACACTACGTTATAATGGTCAGTCATTTTTCGGCTCTAAATGGAAAACATTTAACATTTACACAATGGTTCATATTTTAATATTTGATTCTAAGTGTGTGTCTTTGTTTTTGCATTTGAATCTCGGATGTAAGTTCAATGTATCCAGCACTAGTCGATTTTGACGTGTTGGCATCATTTGAGAATTTTGTTTAAGGCTCGGGACAACATTTCGAAAAAGGTAAGACTTACAAAGCTATTAAAAAGAAAGGACTAAGTCCTTACCAAAATTCGAGTTCCCAACAATTCAAAACCGATTCAAGGACTTTAAGCAAATATCGTCCCAGCAATCGTTAAACTTGAGTCCAAAACCATTAAAAAGCATTATGGTGTCAGATAACCTTATGTAAAACTTGCCGCTGAATAAAAAGCTTCGCTTAGCATGCAACTTTAGTTGTTTTTCCATCCCACGTCTATGTGCAACCAAAAAACCATTAAGCAAAACATTCTTGCAAATTTTACTTTGTGAAAAAGTACGTATACGGCTATACGCCATAGTGTACGCTGACTTAAATTACGTTCGTTGTTTTTTGTTCTAGACGCAAGTTATATAACTTTTATGTTTTGTTTTCCTGGAAAGCTTTTGGTAGCCGAAATCAATCTTCTTGTTCAAAGAAGAAGTTGCCATCCAAAGCCTTAAGGGAAACAGCCGATTAAATAATCAACAATTTTGACTACCCTTCCTTGACGATATTTGCCATAAGTCACGTGTTGGCCAAGAAAAACGTTGATTTTCCAACTGAATACACTGTTTGTTGGTGACTCGAATCCATGAGAATCAAGGAGAACGATTTTTTTAAATTGTTCTGAGCATAGGGTTTTTTTTGTGAGTCACAAATTTAAGGCAGGAATATTGTTAAATTGAAATGTCTTGATGACATTTTTAAATGTGTTAGTGGTCCAATGTTTTCAAGAAGGGTTAAAAGGGTCTTGAAAAAAGTGATGACTCTCCCTAAATGGCTAGACCAATTTGTATAAAATTGTGCGTCTATCTTTGAAAGCATTAAAACTCAGTTCAAGTTTGTTATTCAACTTACTAGCTGGTCCGCCAAACTTTGTTCTATGGAAAATTATTTAGAAAATATTGAAAAACGAGTAAAAGATATCATCGAATCTTCACGTCGTTCAATGAAAATGTATTTGAATTTTTAAATTTTCTTATATTTGTGTGTGATTGAAAAAAAGTGTTATAGCATTTACTAACAATATTACACTATTTTCATATTGAAGTCGTCTGTGAGTCTTTGTGACTAATCAGATCCTATAAGCCATTGTAAAATATCGCATGCACATAAGTTCCTCAAGTTTTTAAATGATCATGCGATTGAAAACGATATAACAACGCTGAGCAATTTAATTTTTAATTAAGGTGGCGCTACAGTCCGGGGTGAACTTGGGCCTCAACCAACAAACCTCTCCAGCCAGCTCGGTCCCTAGCTCGCTGTCTCCAGTTTCGCACGCCGAGTTGGTTGAGGTTGTGTTCAACTTGCGCGCGCCACCTGAGCCTTGGTCTTCCTCTACTGCGTCTTCCCTCTGGGGTGGATTCGAAGACTTTACGGGCCAGAGTATTGGTGTCCATCCTCTCCACGTGACCGAGCCATCTTAGTCTTTGGACCTTCACTCTTTTAGCTAAGTCAGTGTCGCTGTACAGCCCGTACAGTTCGTCGTTAAATCTTCTCCTCCATTCACCGTTTATGCAGACAGGACCATAGATCTTACGTAGAATCTTTCTCTCGAAACGGCCAAGTGCGCTCTCATCCGTTTTTGACAAGGTCCATGCTTCTGCACCATATAGCAGGACGGGGATGATGAGGGTCTTATGGAGCGTCACCTTAGTTTTTCGGGAGAGGGCTTTACTACTCAATTGCTTTCTTAGCCCGAAGAAACAGCGATTAGCAAGAGTTATTCTTCGTCTGATCTCGGCGCTGATGTCGTTGTCCGTGTTGATAGCGGAGCCAAGGTATACAAAGTCCCTAACTACCTCGAAATTATATGCGTCTATCATGACGTTTTGTCCAAGACATCGGTGTTGGGTGTCCTTTCTAGATGACAGAATATACTTTGTTTTGCCCTCATTGACCGCTAAACCCATTTTTTCAGCCTCTGTCTGTATACTCGCAAAAGCACTGTTGACATCACGCTGTGTTCTCCTAATGATATCAATGTCATCAGCGTACGCGAGTAGTTGCACAGACTTCTGGAAGATAGTGCCTCTAGTGTTAACGTGGGAGTTCTGCACTATTCGTTCCAATATGTTGAAGAAATCGCATGACAGTGCATCACCTTGTCTAAAGCCTTTTTTGACATCGAAGGCGTCGATGAGGTCGTTACCGACTTTGATGGAGCAGCGCGAGTTCTCCATTGTCATCCTGCTCAGGCGAATGAGTTTTGTAGGGATGCCAAAACTGGACATGGCTTTATACAGTTCTTCTCTATAGATGCTGTCATACGCGGCCTTGAAATCGATAAAAAGATGGTAGGTGTCGAGTCGATGGAGTTCTTGAGTTTTTTCCAGGATCTGCCGTAATGTGAAAATTTGATCGATGGTGGACTTTCCTGGTCTAAAGCCACACTGATATGGACCTATCAGATTGTTGACAAACGGCTTCAGACGTTCACATAGTACTGCAGAAAAGATCTTATAGGCGATGTTTAGGAGGCTGATGCCTCTGTAGTTGGTGCAGTTTAGAGGGTCTCCTTTCTTCAGGATCGGGCAAACAATACTGAGGTTCCATTCATCGGGCATGTTTTCTTCCGACCATATTCTGCAGATGAGTTGGTGCATGCTCCTAACCAAGTCATCGCCGGCTGCTTTGAAGAGTTCGGCAGTGATGCCGTCAGCTCCCGCGGCTTTGTTGTTCTGAAGCTTAGATATTGCTATCTTCACTTCTTCAAGGTCGGGTAGACGGAAATTTTGGCTTGCTTCGTCTTCATTGAATGGTTCATTCTGCCTGACAGCGGAATTTGATTCGTCATAGCCGTTGTACAGTCTGCAGAAGTGGTCCTTCCATATCCTCAGCATTGACTGTGACTCTACTACGATATTACCCTGTTGGCCTTTACAGGCCTCAGTTCGTGCTCGGTAACCTTGAGTCTTTCGTTTTACCTCTTGGTAAAACTTCCGAACCTCATTCCTGTTTTTTAGTCTCTCAATATCCTCGAAAGATCGCTTTTCATGCTATCTCTTTTTCTTTCTGAAAAGCTTGTGTTCTTCTCTCCTCTTCTGCTCGTAGAGCTCCCGAGCTGATCTCGTCCTCCTGTACAGCGCTGCTTTGTATGCTTCTTGCTTGGCTGCATGCACCTGCCTGCATTCTTCATCAAACCAGGGG
The DNA here is from genome assembly GCA_943590905.1 of Sphaerophoria taeniata. NCBI lineage: Eukaryota > Metazoa > Arthropoda > Insecta > Diptera > Syrphidae > Sphaerophoria > Sphaerophoria taeniata. Next base: position 140,228,343 of record OX016541.1, read on the forward strand.
TTTCGTTTTGGTGGCCGTGTGAAACCCAGCACATCAGAGACAGCATCCCTAATGGCTTTCTGGCAATTCTGCCACTGGTTCTCAATACTCGATGCTGGCTGTAGCGGACTTCTCCTGAGGTTACTTGACACTCGGTCGTAAAAGGATCTGGCGATCTCTTGCGATAGTAGCCGTCCGACGTGGCTTTGGTTGAGATATCCGCTGCACTACCTTGGCTACAACGAGGTAGTGGTCCGAGTCGATGTTGGCCCCTCGGAAGGTTCGAACATCAATAATGTTTGAAGAGTGTCTTGCGTCGATCGCAATATGATCAATCTGGTTGACAGTTGATTGGTCTGGAGACCTCCAGGTTCCCTTGTGGATGTTGAGATGTGGGAATCGTGTGCTTGCTACTATGTACTATATTTCGTTCCGCTGCAAAATCGATAAGCCTGAATCCGCTGAGCAATACTGTACAGAAATGAACACACAACGTCATCAATATTTAAATTAGAGGCAAGATTGAACATGATATAAAAACAAAACAAAATTTCTTATTTCGTTTAACGGAATGTCTGTCGGGTCAGCTTGTGTAGTCCCTTGACGCTCAAAATGTGACTTCATTTTAGAACAATATGATGACAGTATGATGACACTTCAAATGACAGCTGAGTTTGAAAGGTCTCAAATGACAGTGCTACAAACCTTAAGCCATGAAATGAATGTGTAGCTTTCATTTTTTTTAAGTCGCTGCTATGATTTCAATTATGGTCGCAACATGTTTTTTATTGAACATCTTAAAAAGCAGTAATAAATATTACACCGAATTCTCTCTCGTGGAACAAGAACCTAGAACCAGAAACTCGTAAATGCTTACATCTAACATTAGGTACGCTCTACGCTAATTACATAATAAAATTATACGATTTAAAAAAATATAAAACTGATAGCAAATTTTCCTAGACCAAGAAAATTTATTGGAGATATTCACTGTTTTGAGAACTTCAATGAAAAACTCTTAAAATGCACTTCTCGTAAGCAGAAAGTTATCGAGTGAGTCTTTAATTTTCCTCTAAAAAAGTTATACCTCAAAACAAACAACTTTTACCATAGTAATTCACTCGTCTAATTACATCTCATTAAAAAAGTTTTTATTTCAAGATGAAATAAATCTTATTTTATTTCAAATCAAAAAATATAATTCCTGCGAAATAAAAACTTGAACTCTCTCTCATCGTCTATCAAAGGAAGAGAGTTCTCAAAGAAAAATCAAAATTTAAAGAATTCCAAGACGAGAAAGCCTCACTTAAAGTCATGTGCTTCTCTTGCAAACAATGTACTTTGGCGCCATCATGAGAATCATAAAAAAGGAAGAAGAAGACATTCAAAATCCAAGATCTCATAGTTGATACGTTTCCTGATATATTTTCCATTCCATAAATCGTCTTATCTCATCATTCAACTTTTTGTAGGTAGGTATAACTTTGCACACACAAAAAAAACACACAACTCAAACAGGCTTTGTTTAATAGACAACAGTTCACCCCTCAAATATTGTAAATTTCAAAGTCAGAAAATATCAAATACAAGCTGATAACAAAGATCCCAAGGTCGTCATGTGGGTTCAACTCTCAAGACACGAACAAAACCTTAAAATCCATACTCGTACATCATTGCCCTAGTCATATTCAAATCTCGTCTCCATCATGCTTATCATAAAGGACGAAGTAGAAAAAAACTTTCTTTCCGCAAAACTTTTGTATAAACCAAAATAAGTCCTCAAATTCGACGAACAACCCAACACGCCCCAAACTTATTGTAAATATATAATCAAGAACAAAATAGACACAATCTTGACAGAAAATAGCTCTTCTCGTGATAAGATACAAATCCTACCCGAACCATTTTAAATCACAGAAGAGGGACGAAAAACCAAACGACAACAAAAGAGCAACTCTGTGTATAAATCGAAGAGGAATTGTGTTGCAAAATTATTCCTTGTAGCAACGCCATGAATTATGATTACAAAGATATCCAAATTTTTGGGTAATCAGATTGTGACAAGGGATCTTATCCCACATATCAAACTTTTCGAAAACTCATCCTCATTTCAATTCGACCGAAGAACAACAACGACGGCGACGACGATGAGGAACGTCTTATTATTGTTTTGGTATTCACGTCTTACTTAGGGCATCGCCTCCTCCCACACCCTTGTGTTGCTTTTGTGTTATTAGCTAAGACACTACGACTCTCGATGAGAATTATAGTTTGGTCCTTAAAATTTTCAAACAAACTTCGATTAAGAAAGGCGATTCAGCAAAAACACTAAAAGGATACTTCACCATTCTTGTACCATTGACGGCAGCAGTCGTGGGACGTCTTCGTCATCATTGTTTTACTTAGGAAGTTCGTTCCTTTCAAACCATCAAGGATGAGGAATATACAATTTTGAAAATCATGTTTTTCAAAATTTCGATGAGAAAAGTTTTCTCTCAACAAAACAATAATTTGACAGCCAGCAGCTAGTGAACAGGGGACGGGCCACCCGGCGTAGTCTTATTGGGTGAAAGGTAGTTGATTGCCGTTATTAAACATTAATTTTCATTATTTTGGAAAACTTTCTTCTTAACGACTTTCATCTTGCAGTGTTTCCTCTTCTTCTCTTTTTTTGTGTGTTTTAAGGCATTAAAACTTCACACGGGTCTTCGGTGCTTTATTTATGGATGCTCTTGTGGACTGATGGCTAGTGATTTGATAGATTTGGGGGTAATTCTTTTTTGTGTCTTCCCTTTTTAAAGAATTTTGAGGTTAATTTATTCGGAAAGTAGTTGGGGGAAATGTATTTTTGGCGAAGGAACATTAGCTATAATGGAGAGTTTGAGTTATTGAGGGCAAAGTTGTTTTTCTTGTCGAACGGTAGATGGACTTACGTTTGTGTTTCAAAATTGGAAAAAGATTTTTAATTGAATTATTCATGAACGAAATTTCTTCAAAACTAACAAAAAGTGGAAATGTCTTTTTTGTGTTTCAATAATAGCGACTTCCATTATCTCAAATTCGTTTTTGATTGCTCTTCAAAAGCATTACATAGTTATTTTGAAAAGATGAGAGTTCATAGCTCGAAAACTAACTTAATGATTGGAGATAGAAAAAAGTCCGTGGAAATAGTTGGCAGGTAAATACGATCCAATACACGACTGCAGCTTTCCACTATAATTAAGTCAAACCTGTTAATTAGGGTTCTTGGTTTAATAAAACGCAGCATAGCCTTATCCTCTGTTGGGTTGCCATTCAGTGTGTCCTGTCCAGTAACAAAAGAGCTTGCACGAGAAATAGTCGGCCTTTCATTCATAGATCACAGTATTAAAATCCCATCATATGTGGCTGATGACCGGCAGGATCTTAGTACTCTGGTGTTTAGCACTCTGTCACAAAAAGGTTCTTACGCTAATATCTACTCCTTCAATGACCTAGAACAGCGGATCTCAATCTTTTTTGGTGACGGAACCCTTTTGAAAAAAGAAATACTTAACGGAACCCTACAACAATAATAAAACAATAATTTTGAAAAATGTATTCTTTATTAATTAGCATAGGAACAGTCAATAGTGCAATGGAACAGTAAATTATTAGTCACTTACATTACAAGTAACAATTAACAAAATAACATTTTTACATAGGTCCACATACGAAGTTTCAACCCGATCTAAGGTATAACGGAAACGTTATGGGTCTTTTAAGCATCAGCAGCCGCTGCTTAAATCATCATCCCTCTGATGGATTAAAAATGAGAAAGAAAACCCTAAAAATTGTATTATTACTTTTTATTCTGTCACATAAACGCAATATTTTGAAATCAAAATGTACAGAATTGATACAACCAGAATGCAGCAGTAAAACAACAAAAACTTTGTTTCTAGCAGTATCTTGAGACTCAAAGAAATAGGCTGCTGGAAAACTACATCCTACGGACACTGCAACCAAACAAGTCTGATATTATCAGACATCCTATCCACAACCACCGATTACTGCATCCCTACCCTAAACACCTCAAAGAAGTTTAGAGTCTTGCTCCCGTCAAGAATCGACTGGGAGGAAGGCGATGTGACGAAAGACTTCGACACAACTATCTTCACGGATCAGGCGCGGATTCAGAGGGGGGGTCACGGGGGTCATGACCCCTCCCAAACAGGCTGTATTTAAAAAAAGAGCTGAACCAATATCTTGCAAACTGAATAACAAAAAAAAACAAGCGAACAAAACCTAGTATTTGCAAACTTAAGAACCGGGAACTAACCAAACGATCACAATTAAGTTACTCTCTTGCCCTCTGAAAAAATAGAATCAACAATTTTTTTTACACAATACTGACATTTTTTATTATTTTTTCTATATTTGGATTGTAGCTATAGTTTATATGCTAGCATCTGTTTACAAGTACCATTACCAACCAAAAGCATAATTTATAACACAAAATGCAATCTTCTATTTTGTTTCGCAAATCTGTTAATGATCGCATCATTGTCTAATTCGATGTCACGATTGATGTGTAGCAATGCAAGCCAGGTGAGTCTGTCTCAACCAAGTTTTGAGGCGATAGAGAGTTGAAAAACTCCTTTCTGCAGTGGCTCCATTAACAGAGAGCGTTTCCAAAATCGTAAGCAGTGTATTAATAGCCGGATAAATTACCATCACACGCATCAAGGGCGAGAGGAACCGAATCTGGGAGGTCACCGCCGTTTTCAACAATTCGGTTCCTTTTAGCTACCCACAACCCAAATTCGGCAATAACGCTCGAAAGGAGAGAGTTCAGAAGCTTCTGGTACGTTTCTGTTACAAGCTGAACTTCTTCAATGACCTCCGCTGTATAGGAAGTCTGAGGCAGAAACACTCTCAACCCAAAAAGCTTTATCACGTCTGGAGAGAGCCTTTCGATGAGGTCCGTCACAATGTTGTCCAACAGAGGAATGTAAATTGCTCTCCTGACATATTCCTCCGGGGTTTGATTCTGTTGGTGGTTATCTCGATGTTTTTGACGAGAAATAACGCGTGGTACTTTCAACTCCACATCCAACTGTGTTGCGAGATTTTCAGATTTTCAGTTTCAGAAAATAGCTTATTTCGTCGTGCGTTATTTCACGTCACCGCTACTTCTTTAAAAACGTATGGAAAAATTAATTTTGCTCATATAACTTCTGAATAGGTGAATTTATGAAAAATGTCTAACCGTTTAAACTTTCCCTGCTTTATTCATTTGGTTATTCTTGTTATTTTTGATTTTTTCTATCCTGTGACCCCCTCCGGAATAAAATTCTAGATCCGCGCCTGTCACGGATGGTTCGAAGATGGAATGCGGTGTTGGTGCAGGTGTCTTCTGTGAATCTCCTAAGATTTCAACATCCTATAGACTTCCCGATTTTGCCAGTGTATTCCAGGCAGAATTGTTAGCGATAAGGGAAGCTTGTATAGCTTCCGACAGAACCAAAATGTAGCTATACTAACAGACAGTCAGGCAGCTATTAAAGCCATTGATTCAGCTTTATCATCCCCTAAACTGGTCCAGCAATGCTAAAAGGCTCTCAAGGAACTTGATATGAATGTCGCTCTAATCTAGATACCGCGCCATAGGGGCTATGAGGGAAACGAGAAAGCAGATAAGCTAGTGTTTGGAGGAGGTGTTTGGAAAATGGATTCAGGTTATGCAATTAATGCATTCACATAGTACAAATGAATTTTTCAATTGGCAAAAATGAATCAATTCAACACATTTTATATGAAATTTGTATTGTATTATCTAAGATACAGAGAGTGGTGTTTTTTTTTTTGCGGAACCCCTACAAGGCTATCACGGAACCCTAGGGTCAGTGCCGGATTAACCACGTAGCAAGAGTAGCAATTGCTACGGGCCCCGCGCGAAAGGGGGCCCCGCATATTCAAACACACTCATATCTGCATGAGCGTAGTATATAGTGTTATTGCCGATATAGAAAAAATGGGAGTGGTACGAAATCCCCAAAAGACAAAATCACCATGGGGACAAAATCTCCAAAAAAAAATCCAACTTGCCAATATCTCCACGACAAAATCCCCACAGAAAAAATCCCCAAAGAAAAAATACTTTTTGCCAAAATCTCCTTGAAATCTCCAAATCTCCAATATTCAGGTACGTCTACTTACACCGTTCGTCTCACGACATGTGCATGACACTGTTATGACATGATAACAAATTATGAATGCACTTTCAGTTTGTCATTTAAAATGAATTACACGTTTATTTCTTAAACAACCTTAACTGAATACAATAATATCTCCAAAACAAATATGTTCAAGTAGTGAATCATGCGATTAAATCGCGCGATTTAATCGCATGATTCACTACTTGAACATATTTGTTTTGGAGATTATGGCATGGAGATTTTGTCCATGGGGATTCTCTCTTTGGAGATTTCGCTGCTGGAGATTTCAGTTTGGGGATTTTGGGTTTGGGGATTTTCGTTTGGGGATTTTGGCTTGGGGAAAACGTCACCAACCCTGAAAAAATCACGTCAATCGGATGAATATTCGAATGAATATTCGATTGACATTATATTTTTATTTATTCGGAAGATAATCTTGTGGCTATTAAATTTTAAATATGATTTCACGGCTGGCTGGGATGTAGTCCAATCTGGACGTCCAATATTCGATGACTTTTTCCAACATTTGTGGCCGTATATCGGCAATAACACGGCGAATGTTGTCTTCCAAATGGTCAAGCGTTTGTGGCTTATCCGCATAGACCAATGACTTTACATAACCCCACAGAAAATAGGTAGTCTAGCGATGTTAAATCACAAGATCTTGTCGGCCAATTCACAAGTTCAAAACGTGAAATTAGGCGGTCACCAAACGTGTCTTTCAATAAATCGATTGTGGCACGAGCTGTGTGACATGTTGCGCCGTCTTGTTCGAACCACAGCTCTTGGACATCATGATGAATGAAAAAGTTAGTTATCATGTCTCCGATACCGTTCACCATTGGCGGATGCGCGTTATCAATTAGAGTAAACGTGGTGCGAAAACGTTCCATGGTTAATCGATTGACGATGTTGTCGACGATAAAATGGACGCGATACGTATTCCGCACAGAACCATTATTTTCGAAATAAAATTGCACAATTTGCAAGCGTTGTTCAGGCGTGAGTCTATTCATGATGAATTGCCAAACTAAACTGAGAATAAATCACTTGACAGCTGTTAAATCGGTCGCCGTCTTGAAAAGTAATGCCAACTTAAAGTTTTATACCTCGAAAAAAAACACCCGTTACTTCCGAACCTATAGCAGATCAAGGGCTCTTTGAACGAATTTGTTACGGGCCCCGCGCTTGCTTAATCCGGCACTGCCTAGGGTTCCGCGGAACACACATAGAGAATCGCTGACCTAGAAGAATCTGCACTTCTAGACAGCAGTCTATTGAAATTTGTCAGGACAACTAAATAGCTAGACCAACCTTAACGTTCTTTAAGGAAGTAAGTAATTCAGGGTATCAAAATGGGATTAAACATTAGGTGCTCATTAAATTTCTATAGCAGCGAAAAATATTCTTACTTGCCAAACTATATTATTCAAATTGATTCAAATTCCAAAGTTCTCTGGCCCATTATTACCTTAATGAAAATATTTTGAAATTCTTACCTTCTCAACCGAATCATCCAATATTCACAAATAGTTCAGGTTAGGCACCTTCGAATACCAATACCAATTCCTTTCAAACTATTTTTTTGGCCTGCAGGAATTTCAAAACCTACCCATCGCCATTGGACTTAATTTGAGGTTCATTTTAATTTAATTTTCCCACTAAATAGCACAATATAAATTCCACAAGCATATCACAAAGTCAGTCTGTTTGGAAATTCCTTAAAACAATAGCCCCCTATAAATATAATAGCCTTGATTTCAAGATTATCTGCTATTTGACCACCCAGGTTCGGTTGAAACCATCATTTTCCTAAAAAAAAACTCACTTCGAACGAAGGTGCAGCAAGGATATATTCTCGATTCTCGTAGAAGCGATACGAAATAATTTGCATACTTATTCTTGTTCTTCTTTCTTATTCCTTATTCCATGATCTCCTCTTTACTTATTTGGTTTTGTCCTTTTGTGAAAGCAATCCTTTGGAAAATGAATATCTTCGAAGCACGGAACAATGAGTGCTCACTGGTCATAAGATATGTCAGCAAGAACAAAGCACTAAAATGGAAAATATTCATTCACAGGCGAACCAAAAAAGTTAACAAAAAATGAAAGAGAAATTGAAAAAAATAAAGGAATACAGGTCCTATAAAAGCAAAACATGACCAAAATGCAAAAGTGAGTTGAAATTCGGATGAAAGACGCGTTCGCATTGCTGAACAGTGCTGTGGCAAAGCATTCAAATCCGACGATATGAAAATGAATAGGCAGGTCTATGAGTGTGCGACCACCTTCCCCCATCTCTCTTAGCTCAGCAACCCTACTAGCCGTTTGCTTATATATATTATAATGTATACGAAAGGAATTCCTGGAATCGTCCCAATTTTCCTGTGGATTTATGTCGTTTTATAGGTGCCTTTATGGGTTTCCTCCTTCCCACACATTTTGACCTATAATTTGTGTGGACCAAGTTGTTGGTTTTCGGTTGTGTGGTGACCGTTTTGATAGGAATGTTAAGAAGTGAATTAGTAATCCTCAAAAGGGTGAGTTTTACTTTCAGATTACTTGGCTTTTTGTGTGACTAATAGAAGTTCTCGGTTTAAGATCGAAAAAAAAATGGTTTTAGGTTGGTGGTCACTCCAAAATGAAAATGGTACCTTCCTAAAGTTAACATAGACCTAATAATCGTTTCGCCATCAGGAGCCAATTTTAAATTCTTGTTTGGAATGTGGGAAAACATCAATTTTATACACATCGCTTGGAGCAAACGAGGCAGTATACGATTGCCTACTTTTGTACCAATTTGGGATGGAGGTAAAATTTTGAATTGATCTACAAATTTTGAAATAAATAGGATCTAGTTTCTATTCAATTATTAAAAACAGTACCAAATGCCCTTGAGCGAAATTCATAATGCTGTCAAATCTAAACCGCGTTTTAATACTCAATTTTCTATTAAAAAAACAAAAGATATTTATGGGAAAGGAAAAAAATTATAAGGCAAAGACCTTAAAGGCAGTTATATTGATTGCATGATTTAAATAGGTACCTTGTCTTTGAAAAAACAATTCTTGGAAAATATTTACAATAAATATAATTTAAAACACAAATTATGAAACCTTTTATTATTTAATGCCACCGAGTTTCAATACAAATATTTGTGGAAACAGTTAATATTGTAAATCAAAACACTCGGAATAATGAGTTTCGTAAAATTTGAAAACAATTATAAAGAAATTAGAAATTTCCATTTGGAACAGGTTCCATTATCTCGACAATTCGAACGACTAACGAGTTTAAATTGTTTAAAATAGATGGAATTTTCCATCTGATTTTGTTTTTGTTTTTATGCTGTTTTATTCAGAAGTAGAACTCGTATTTATTGATTCCAATCAATTTACAAATTGACTTTTCTTAGAAGCAATCAAAATTCTTAATAAGAAAGGAATTTGTTGATTGTTAATTTTCCTTTTCAACTACAAAATGTGATATTTTTAAATGAGTCTTTTACCACAGAACTACCTTGCACTCCTACTTAAAAAATACGTGAAAGAAAAATAAGGTATCTTAGTACTTTTTAAGTACTTAAGTACTTGAGAGACTTTAATACAAATAAGAGATATCTAAACTACAACTATCAGTACCACTATTGATACTATGAGGTGGTACAGTTCATTGATAGCTGACTTCATTTTCCTTCTTTAGAAGAACCAAGGCCTAGATGGCTTACACTCATCAACAATTCTCTGAGTGCGTGGGAAGAACTGTGGGGACCTACTATTTTACGCCGATTCTGAAGTTCAGAAGTACTTTTTTCATGACAGATTGATACTCTTGAAAGTTTTTTCTATTGTCTATTCACTAGATGACCCGATCATCTATTCCTTGGACACGACACAGACTTTCAGATTTTTGTCAATACAAACTTGGTTTAATCACCAATTAAATTGTATAGCAGACTTAAGTCGGCACAGACTTTTTGCGCAAACAAAATTCAATAGAAGTCGGTGTCAATGTCTGTGCTGTGTGGGCTGGCCATAACTCTTCTGGATCCGTCACTCTCTTCAGTTCAAATATTTTATGCAGACAGAACTTTAAAACAAATACTCCTTTCCTGTTATTGGTGCACCATACTGCAGGTAAATCGGGATTTCCAATAGAGATTTGACAACTTTCAACGCACCCTTTCGCAATCATCAAACTGTTTCTGTCAACTTATTCAGTAAACTCAACATTTTCATCGTGATAAAGTACACAAAGTAGAAGCCAGGGACCGCAACTTTTAAAGCGTCAAAATAAAGGGCGTTGCCCTAGTAGACATTTAAAAGTTCGGTGCTAAAATTTGATTCCAAATAATCGTTGTGTCGAAAATATATAAAACTCAAAAAAAAAATAACTTCCATATTTGAAGTCTGTCAAACTTTTTGGAACACCTTTAGATATTTATCTCAATGTCTTTGACTTCTATGTCATCGTAATGTCACGTTTAATCAATACCTTTTTACCAATGCAAACCTTGCATAGAGTATAAAAACCACATTTGCTCGTAAGAAAAACAAAAGACAAAAAAAAACCATCGTTAAATTGCTGATACCTACGAGTATATGCAACTTAAGTCATCATGTATAACAACATCGATTGGATTATGGCATTTCCAACCTTTAATGGTTATTAGTTTTGATTCAATTGTGGCATTAAAGCATCCATATTTTATTTCTTATCGTAAATTTGCAATTATTAGGTACATTTATTTCTTTCTCTAGTTAAATGGTAAATTTGTAATGACAACCTTGCTCGTAAAAAAAGTTTTGATGAGTTTTTTTTTAAATTACTTCAATAACATCAAACGCATAACTCTGTTTTTAACTGTTCAATTTTATGGTAAAATGAATAATATAGGTCAAGGTAAAAACCAATCTTTTGAATTATATGAATCATATTAATTGGTTCAGTTATTCTAAAGCAATAATAATAGGTACAGCACGACTTTTTGGGGACAATGTGTGATTCTTCGGTATGTAAGAACTATCCATAGCAAGCTTTATAATATGAGATTTTAGGTTTTTATTTTCGCGGACGATATTCATTTTTATAAGTTAGGTTTTTTCGGAACTTACCGCGTTAATATAAGAAATACTTTCAAATTTCTTTTCCCGACGTTTCGAAGAAATTGCAGTCTTCGTGGTCACGGGATGAGACTGACGTTTGATAGATGTTGTTTTAGTTTTGTTTTTTAGCTCTCGCTCTTAAATTGTACCGGTGCGAAGATGTTGTTGCACTTGGGTCGCTTGTGGGTGGTGTATTTGTTGTTGGCTGTTGAATACAAGCAAAGCTGACGACGTCGGCTACAGCTGTTTTGGTTTTATGCACTTTTGTTTTAATTATGAGAGGATCCCATGTCGGCGATAATTTGTAGCTAGAGTCTCTATTGAAATTTTGATGTTTTTTTAATTTCAATTGCTTCTCTAACGATCCTAGGTACATAAAACTTTTCATTTGAGATCGATCTGGCTTGATCAAACCGGATAAAGTGATCCTCGTTGTAGGCCAAATGTTCACAAATTGCTGATTTTGTGACAGCTTTGTTTTGTATCGCTTTTATATGCTCGTTAAGGCGTGTTTTAATACTTCTCTTCGTTTCTCCAATATAAGAAGACCCACAGCTGCAGGGAACAGCGTAAACACCAGGGCTCTGGAATGGAATTTTGTCCTTAGGTGACCTTAAAAGTTGACGAATTTTTGTTGGTGGTTTGAATATGGTTTTTATATCATATTTCCGTAGTATTCGTCCAATTCCTTGTTACACCTTTAATGTTGGGCAAAAAGGCCCTTTTTTCTAATTCTGGAGGTGGAGAATTGCTTTGTGAGCTGGGTTTGGGTTTCCATGTTCTTTGTCTGGAGCTATACCCATTCTTTTCGAGTGCGTTATCTACATGCTTCAACTCTTGCTCAAGGTGTTCGGTATCACAAATTTTGTGAGCACGGTTCACAAGAACCGATACCACAGATTTCAAGTTTGCTGGGTGATGATGAGATGTTGCGTGTAAATACCTGTCTGTATGAGTGTCTTTTCGGAACACAGTGTGACCAACCGAACCATCTTGTTTTCGTATTACTTTTACGTCAAGGAAAGCCAAACAGTTTCCTTGTTCTCTTTCCATGGTGAATTTAACTTTTTCATGGATGGAATTAAGATGAATCAGAAAACTTTCAACTTGATCCTTTTTCAGGACGCAAAATGTGTCATCCACATATCTTTTCCAAATTATTGGTTTTGTTGATGCTCTTTCCAATGCCAATTCTTCAAAATGTTGCATCCATATGTCTGCAATAATTGGTGCAATAGGTGAACCCATTATACAGGAAATATCCTGATGTAAGGCATATCTCAACTAATTCTAATAGTTTAGAATTGTTTTCGGAGTTGGACCCAATTCTTCAATTGGGACATTAGTGAATAAGGAAGTTATATCAAAACTAACCATTATTTCGTCTTCTTTGATGTGGAGATCTTGGATTATGGACACGAAGTGTTCTGAGTTTCTTATTGTCGTTTACAATTTTTCGAAGTTTTTTAAGCACTCTTGATGTTGGATCATAATTTACTTCTTTGTAAGTAACTTGATCACTTTAGCAACGAAAGGATTTTGGCGTTGTATTCTTCAGAGTCTAGAATAACTGTACAGTTACCTTTGTCCGCAGCTAAAACAATTATTTCTTTGTCCTTCCTAAGTTTTTCAAGAGCTTTCCTTTCAAATCGATTTATGTTTTGATCAATCTTTTTGTCTTTCCGAATCAACACCGATACATCTTGTCTTATAGTTTCAGCTGAAATTCTGTCTATTTTGTTCCTACGTATGGATTCTTCAATATTGCTTATAATATTTTCTATAGTAACACTTATAGGTGAAGGGGCAAAATTCATATCTTTTGATAAAATGGTAACCATATTTTCATCAAGTACTTTGCTGGAGAAATTCACCACACATTTTGTATCAACACACTGAGAATTGTTGTTGTTGTTTTTTACATTGGCTGAGAGAGAACTGAACTTTTTTGTTTGTTTTTGTGTACACTTTTCCGCAATTCTTTCCGTTTGTTGGAATATTATTGCATCAACTAAATGATGAATTTCTCCAGCAAAGTACTTGATGAACAATTAAATAAAATATAAAATTATTATTCTTACAATAACTTTGTCCTCCCCTCCCTCTAGCATGTACAAAAAATCAATTTCTTGTATGGAATTATTTGAACGAAGAATTATATTACTTCGTTCTCCATGATTCTCAGCATTTGGTGTCTCCTATAATTTCTGTTTTTGATAATGGTTGTGGCCTTGTAAAAAAAATTGAAAAAAGTACCAGATTTCGATCTCTTTATATCTCAAAACTTTGAGCGATGAAAAGGAGAAGTAATTTGCGGTCTTTCGACCCCAACCCCGCACCGTAAGTTACTAGAATCTCACGAAAAACATATCTCACCGAACGATGATTTTTGTTATAAGTAATCAAATTTTCACAAAATTTTATGGCAAGTTGCTTTCTTAAAATTAGGGATTCTTTGTTTCGAAATCGACCTTCAATAAACTCCAATATAATTAACATTATCAAGATGTCATTTTGAGAATAAAAGACTGAGTTATTATTTGAAACAAGAAAGCTAAAAATATAATTCACGCTGAAAAAATAACTCCCTCGCAATTATTCTTTTTTTTTGCGTTCATTTTAAATCCCATCAATTCTAATTCAAACAATCTAACAGAAAAAGAACATTAAGGACTTTCTCAGCAAAACCCATTAAATATTAAATTTCATTATTAACTGTCAAACTTCCCAAAAAGTACAAGATTGATGATTACAAACTTTCTGTGTTGTCTTAACTTCAGGCCGTCAAAATCAATCCCTTACTCTCCTAAAATACACTGAACCTTGGGATTCCTTGGAAAATAATGATGTCGTCTACCAAAAACGCGTAAAAGTAAATTTTAATAATTACAAGTTATTATTTATTGCAATACTTTTGCTAGAATCACATCCATAAAAACATTGAAGCACAAATACCTGAAAGAGCACTTTAATTGTTTACGACTGTTTCTATTGTTTTTTCTCACTTCATCATCGTAATGTCATACTTGATCAAAATCTCAACTTGAATACACTTTTTGTTTGTATCGAGGACAGTTTTTCGCGGCACATATAACGTACCTAGACCTACATCAATCAAAAGCAAGGAGAACTTTCACAGTAGCAAGCGATGGATGCTCTTATCCTTGAAAAACCTTCTCTAAAAGTAATTATTTCGCTCACGTTTACAATAACAGAAAAATACACGTCCTTTTCCAGGGCACGTCACTTCAAAACAAAAAAAGGAAAACTGTAGTTCTTTTCCTTTTTTTTTACATCTGAACACTTTTTACCATTCGTCACTTTCAACAGTTAAGTTTGACACGCCATTCAGCGTGATTCTGTTTTGATTGAAAATGAATATCAATGTAATCACTTTATAATGCCCCAACAACGATGCAAGGCAACAGAAGCAAAAAAAACTGTAACACAAATTTCACGTCGTTCGTCGTCGTTGTCGTTCAATCCTTAAACTCGATGGGAAGAAAATACATTTAATTCCAGCCCCCATCCTAGCTACTAATCGGATGTAAAAATATATTACATTCACCTCACGTTTAGAGTGATTGCGTGATGTTGTGCTTTGATTGAAGTATACACGAGTATATCCTCCCGCGGAAACGCAGATTTAAAAGATTAAGGACGCAAATACCTCTAAGCCGAGTCTCAGTCACAGCTATGTATAGAGGAGTTTGCTAGCTTGATGTAATTTAGCTGAGCTTTTTCATGCTTCTATAAAGAGGGAAATGAAATCTTTGGGTTTAATAATAAGATGTTGAAAATTGAAGTAGGCTTGTGATTTATTGTTGGTTTTTTGGATTTTGGATTTTTTCATGAAGGGGGATCTGTCAGTGTTGTTTAGAAAGTTCTTAAAAGTTTCCAAGTCGAGGGAAGGAATTTGATTTACATTTTTTTGGTGGAGTGATTTTAATTGGTAATCTTTGAGGAATTCATCAAGTTCAATCAGCGTCGAAGCCAGCGGAAGAGGGTTTTCGATAATTTCAAAGTTGTGTTGGCTGATGATTTATTTGCATCATTTAAAAATGTGTTGGCTAATTTAGAAAGTGTTTTGCTGTTATTTTGGTTTTTAATTTAAGCTGTCTTCAGGCCTCTCTCGTTCTAAGGGGAGATTGACTTATTTGAAAATTTGGCAAGGAAACAAAATTTTAATAAAAAGTTTAAGAATTCGTGAGAGGTTCGAATAGAGAGTTGAGCGGTATTTTTTCGTGACAGATTGATATTCATGAAGTTTTGTCAGTTCTTCGCAAGACTCGAATCCAAACTTACCACGTTCTGCGAGATGCACCACGGGCAATTTTGCTTCTTGCAACAGTTTAGGTCGGACTAAGGTCTCAATCTGTAAGCGTTTCCAGCCATACACATCGCTCCAATGGTTATATTTTCGTATATATGGAATTAACTGTATCAAATTATAATTCACACTTTGTTTCCGTAAGAAAATCCTAAAAAGAGCAACGAAAATTCACAAAAACAGGGTTCTTTCCCGTGTATACATTAAGAATACCTAGAAAAGACTCAGCACTTTTGTCAAGTAGCTATTCCAATGACGTGATTGACGTGGACATTTCAGTCTGTAATAATAGACGACGGCTGCTACTTTCAGTCTGTGATCATAGTCTACATGCTATACTCAATCAAATGTACGGCTGCTTTCTCAGTTTGTGATTAAAGTGCACCGATGCCATTCTCAGTCTGTGATTTAAGTGCACGGCTGTTTTTTCACCCTGTGATTAAAGTATACAACTGCTTTTTCAGCCTTTGATCATAGTATACGAAATTCTTCCTGAATGAAGTTGCAATTAAAGGGGATAAATGGAGGAACACAAAACCGGTTGAAACCTCGTAATAAAACCCTCATGCCCTAACTTTATCTAACTTTAAAGCACTTTAATATCTTGCAGGAACCTGAAAAATAATGAAAAGCTATCAGAGACAATATTCCTACAACAGTTTCTAAATCTAACCCAGGTGTCCATGCAAATCTCAAAACAACATATTTCTAATTTAATGCTTAAAAGCCCCTCAAATCTCCGTAATTATGACTTATTTCCACACCCACCTCAAACTAAGAATTTGTATTCATCCCCTCCTTGAATATCGTATTTGAATTCTATTTCCTCAACGAAACTTGAAGACTTAGTGGTCTTCTCAACAAATATTCTGTCTCCTAATCCCAAAGCCAAACCGAGACCAAACATACCATTGGTAATGAAATTTCGGTTTGCACCTCCAAAACCCGTCTGCCATCAAATCTAATAACACAAACAGGAAGACAAAAGTATAGACAGCCCATGGACAAAAGTTCTACGAAAATTGCCTTCGTGATTGAAAAGCCACACCGGTATCAAAACAAGCTACCGCACTCCCATCTCTTCATTCAATTCAGAATTCGAGAGATCATAATAATGTAGTAGAAAATCGAAAAATGAAAAGCAATTTGATGAAAATTCCATCTTTCGGGATTAAATTCTAGAAAATCTAATACGCATATGAAAGCAACCAGCTGTACCTTTGAAGCACCAAACCAAGAAAATAAATTCAATAAGGTTTGTTTGGTAGATGAAAGACGTCATGCTGGGTGCTACCTGGCTACCCAAACCAGAGACAGCACTGATGATTATGATTATAAAATGATGGAATGGTCCACTTGCATTCCACTGTGAAATCTTATTAACATTTCAAAAAAAAATATATAGTCTCCATGCCTCTATATAACCGTGTCCCTAAGTCCAAAGAGACCAAGTCTAAGGCTAAATAGGATGACACGGTTACAAAAACCAAGCAATACCTCGTGAGAACCCCGGAGCTGAGGTGGGAAAATGAGGATTCATTCGGTGAGTGTAAAATTGAAAATTGAAAGATTACACTGAATCCCCTGGGTTTCCATTTCCGTCGTTGGATATATGAATTCCATCATTTTACCAACCGACACCATAAAAGTGTATGTTGGCTGTGGCTTCGACGTGTCGTTGATGGTGGTGGTGTTGGCGCCCGAGTTAGGCTTCCCCATCATATATGAGCAGGTTTTGACACCATCATAATGAATACTGTATTCCATCTCGTCTTTCTTCGCTAAGTTGAGCGAATGTGCTATTCATTTTTTTGTCACTTTTTCTTACTAGGGTCTGAGGGTTGCGAAAGCTCATAGCAAGAAAATGAAAAGACCCATCATCAAGTGAACAAACAAACAAAAAAATCCTATGAATGCAGGGAAACAATTTTAATGAATATTCAGTGCTGTGGGGATTTGTTGGCGACACACACATATGATGCCATCGTTTCTAGTTGGCATCATATCGTCACAACTCTTAAGCTTAAAACTTAACGCCAAGTCGAGGAGCCAAAGACGAAGTCAAGGGTAAACATTTCATCTGGCACTTTCTATATGGTACACCTTGGCCGCATCACTCGAGTGTTTGCAAGTGAACGAAAGATGGATCTTTACACATCCGACAGAGTTACACTTTAGGAAGCAAAACAAATCAAACAGTGAGAACAGTGTAATAAGGTGATTTGGGATGATTTGGTATAAAAACTAGCTCATGAAAATTCAATTCCCTCTGGACAATATGCACTAGGTCCCACAAAGACTTCACTTAAAATTTAGTAAGGCTTCGGTAAGACTGAGCTTCGGTAAAACTGGTAAGACTTCGCTAAGACTTCGTTTAATCAATTTAAAAGTAGAAGTTCAACCACTGCCTATTCGTTAAATATTTCTCTTTAATGATTAGTTTTTGCGTTTATTTTCGGAAAGATTTGTGTTATTTGCTTACAAGAAGTCTTACCCAAGCTCTGTGAGTAATCGTTTCTTTTAAATTTCGTTGCCTCAGATAAATGTTTAAGGTTAAAAAACTCACAAGAAAACTTTTTCATTAAAATTCGTTACGTAGCTTTAGAAATTAAAACCTTAAACTTCCTACCGAAGTGTTTCCGAAGCTCCTAGTCACTGCATTTGACTTTTAAAATTGATAAACTCAAATTTAAGTGAAATTTCCTTGTTCCAAGTAGTTCCACTCAATAGAATCCTTATAGAAGTCTTATAGAAGCCTTATGGAAGCAAGTACCTTCTGTAATTAAATTTCCTGAGATTTATGAAAGAACAGGATTTTCTGAAATATTTTCGTAAAAGAAATAGTGCATGTAAGACTACAATTAATTTTGAAGCTGCCATTGGAAAAAGAAGATCCCATAATCCCCTAAAAACTGGTGAAAACTTGGAATGTGCTGTCATTTATTTAAATGCCGCATTGGGTTTTCTTCATTTTCTTTTAATTCAACTCATATGTACATGCATACCTATAAAATTCGCAACTTTGATGAATGCAACAACGTTCGTTACTTTCGTTACCAACAGAATACAATTCAAAAAATAGTTGTGCATAGTGAATGTAAGGATACCATATGGTTTTCAGTTTAATCAACTTCCACCTCAACCCATTCAACATGTCGTCGTCGTGCGTCGTAGTCTTCGTTGTCAGTTCTTGGTTGGGTTGAATCGGTCGTCGTCGTCATATATGCCCCTGATTCCTTTTTTGCAATTTAAACCAACTACCATGGCCACGAAGCGAAGGAAGCCAGCCATCAACATCAAATGCATTCACCATGTACAGTCAGTGAATCACCTTAATCGCATGATATCCCATTTTCACAGTTTCATAAAATGAAGATGAAGACCATATCGCACCGAAAGACCGACAGGACGGCGCGGCGACCGACGAGCGACGACGATGAAACACCCCAAACGGGGATGCTCCGTTATGGTTAGGAGAACTGATGATAGTCCCTCCTCGAATATGGGGATATTTCGTTTTTGTTCTTTAATTTTTCTTCGCAAAAGAAATGTCTGTTGAAATTTGAAAACCACAACTTGCACAGGATTTGTATGTAACCACACTTTTTGTGTGCTGTTCTTTTGAGGTTATTTCTTCTTTTTTTGGGCCTGTTGGTTTTTAAATGTTGTGTGCTTAACACGTTGGGGTTTTTTGTTCCAAGACGCAGATATAAAACCTGTCCAAAAAAGTATAGAACTACACGAAGCGAGTTAAACTTTAAACAATGGCGAAATAGGGTAGTGGCAAAAAGTCGTAGTCTTAGTCGTGACTAGTTACCTACAAATTGTTAGTGTGCTATACAACTGTAGCCCAGTCATGTGGTTTCAATTAAAGTGATGCTCTCGGAATGTCTATAACATATGTACTGTACACACATTTGATGAGAGTTTGGGGAAAAAAAAACGGACAAACCGAAATGACTGACACGACATGACGTTTCAGAACGACTATTCATTTTGGTAATTCTTTGCACATCGTATTCATTTCTGTTAAGAAGAAAAAAAGGCTTAACCCAAGGATTTGGATAGTGCTAGAAGATAAAAACAAAAAATAGTAACCCACTCACGTGTCGAAAAGAGTCCTTCGGTTTTAACGAGTCAATTTAGATGATGAGTGCGGAGGGTTGAGCATACAAATTGGGCGAGTAGGTAGATGCCTTTACATTTACGAGGCATGACTTGGGAAATTTATCACTTCTGTGGCGAATTGATGACAGCTGGATTTTTTCGGTGTTAGTCAGTTGGTAAATTCTAGTTAAAAAGTAAATTTGAATAGGATGAAAGTATTAAATATGTTTGACCTTCATGGAACATCAGTTACTTCAGGACTCAACGAAGCATTTTTTTTTTGGACAAGCGTCTATAGTTAGCCATGTGTAAAATAATTTTTTTCTCTTTTCTTTCAGATATGACAAATGGTGGTGTCCAAGGTCCAATCGATGGCTACAACTCGTTGGCCGAACTTACGACACCCCAACCAGTCAGCTACACAAATCCGAAATGGGTCGAGCCATATTTTGATGCTGCAACATTGAAAAACGTTACAGCTCTTGTGGGCAAGTCTGCGTATTTAAGTTGTCGAGTTCGGAATCTTGGCAACAAAACTGTAAGTAATTTTCTTAAATAAGTTTGCTTTTTTAGTTTTAAATTAGTGAGGTATAATATTTCCGTTTTAAATGATTTGTGAGAGTACATCATTATCAACATTCTTGTAAGCTTTAATCTGGACCAGTGGTGTAGCGTGGGTGGGGTGACAAAAAGTCGCCGGTGGAGAGGGAAGAGCAGAGATCATAATGTTTCGTGACAGTCAACAAACAATTTTTGATAATTTTAAATTCGCCAATCTGCCTGTGATTCGTCATTGACGCTCTCTGCTGATTTCCGTCAATTCGTAAACGGTGAGTAAGGATTAAGGAGTAGAGCCATAATATTCAAGGAGATGATAGTGGCAATCACGAGAACTTTCTGCAGTTAATGCACCTCCTAGCTTAATAAGG
Source organism: Sphaerophoria taeniata (assembly GCA_943590905.1). Classification (NCBI taxonomy): domain Eukaryota; kingdom Metazoa; phylum Arthropoda; class Insecta; order Diptera; family Syrphidae; genus Sphaerophoria; species Sphaerophoria taeniata. Next base: position 140,248,972 of record OX016541.1, read on the forward strand.
CCTTCTTCCCTTGTCCCAGTTTCGTTTCTATCTCCAGAAACCTAGGCTGAATTTATAAAGTAAGTAGGACAGCAAGTTCGATGAACCATCATCCGTCGCAAAAAAGAAGCTAAATATTATTGCGTAATCTTCGACAGTAGGCACACCAGACATCTCCTAAAAAAACCAAATGAGCCAGGTTCTACGACTGCGATAGGTAAATAAAAAAGTAGAAAAGATCGACGTGGTAGAATCTTCAGAAGATCACAACAACGATAGTCGCGAAAATAACATCGCACAGACTGAACATTCAGAGCTTAAGCGGACAAGATTATGACAAAAGCTACAACTTGGCTTGGATACATGCTGCTTCTGAATCAGTGAATTCCGTGACGTTTTTTGGAACTCTGGAAAGTTCTTTGCCTTCTTTTCTGCCGAGTTACTGAAACACGTTGAAGCGCTAGACATGAAGCTGTCAAGACACTTAAAAATAAGTTTAAGGAAGTTCTTGAGGTACTGGAAGAATTGACAGATTCATCTCAAACTTTTGAAACAGGATTGGGAGCCAGTCTTCATCTGACAGCCATTCAGTCATTCAAATTTCTCACTTTTCATGGTTTTTTAGCTGCAGTGCTACCTGAAATAGATGATGCACAGATAAACCTGCAGCAACGAGAACTGAGTGTGGATAAGTATGCTCAGAAACTCTGCACTTAAAAAGCTCTCCTATTGGAAAACAGATAACTGCAAACGACTTTGGTGAGACTCTCTGCGAAAAACTCGGAATAGAACTCAAATTCAGTGAAATTCGCAAGAAAAAAACGCATGCGATGAATCCGCAGATTCAGCTGTGTCTCAAGAGAAAGAATTCCGTCGAAAGGTGTTCGAATCACTTGAAAATATCATTCAAGAAATGAAGCCTCCATTCCACCAAGTTCAAGAAATAGCGGACAAGTTCGGACTTTTGACGACAACGAAACTTTTGAACAGTACGAGTGTGATCTTTCATCGACAAGGCCATCGACAAGGATAAATTACACATGTAGCGGAAGCGTCTTCAGCAGTTTGTCATCAGCTCTGGGTACAGGACAACTGGAGTTCCTACAGTTCATTCAAAAACTGAATTTGGGAATCTCGTTTGGTAGCGATAGTCATCCTGAAAGAAGTTTTTCGAAGTTGAAGCTAATTAAAAGTTATCTACTATGAGCTCCACTAGACTATCAGCTTGGCTATAATGTTGATTGAATAATAATTGCCTGCAAATATTAAATAAATAAATGCGACAGATCTTGAAGAACCTAGGCCTAAGTGGTTTACTCCCATCAACAATTCTCTGGGTTCGTGTGAAGAATTGGGGGGACCTACAATTTAACGCCGATTCCGAACGGCAAAGTTGAGAAGCACTTTTTCATGACAGATTGATACTCTTGGAAGTTTTGTCAGTTCTACGCAAAAGGCAGTGCCCTTGAAAGATGAAATAAAAACTTTATATGCACGAGTAGGACTCGAACCCAGTACATTCTGCTTAGCAGCCAACGCACCTAACCTTTAAGCTACAGGCAGCTGCAAATATTGATTGTGACAAAGTTTTTCTGACTTCGCCGTTTGTAAGACCTGTAGAATCCGTTTGTGGAACCGCTCATCTTATTTTACCTTAATTAGAAGACACCTCATTGCCTGTGAAATGATTTTTCGAAATCTTATTTTAATTTTTATTGAATGGGGGTGACAAATCGGGTCTCTCTCCCCTGACGCCGAGTTGGCACGCTACGTCTCAATAAGGTTATGATTAGCTTTCAAAATTTCAAAGCATTCTTTTTGACTTTAATCAGCAACTTCCAAGAAATTTTGCCGAGTGCCATTATTTAGTCTAGTCAAAAAAATTCACCAACAAAACGTAAAAGCGATATTGGATTTTTCGTCTCGATAATTGCAAAATTGATTCGTGGAATTTTATGAACGTTTGTTAAAATTGAAATGAAAATATTTCTGAAGACATTGTTGAAGGAAAATTGCTTTGATATGGTTTTTGATTTTAATAAAATGTTGAGTTAGTGAAACCTAAACTGCAGGTATTGAAAATGCACTTTTCCGCGAATATAAAAATTGTGTTCGTCAATTTTTCCGCACAAGATTCAAACATAACTGGCCTCCAATTCACTCTCATATAAAATATCGGGGTTTGATTTTCTCGCAAAAATATTAATTGAATGTCATGCAAAATCTACCACTACCATTGATGTCAAACAAAAATAGTATAGCTAGCTTCTTGGAAAACAGATTTGAATAGCATTAACATTCCTGCTTCCTGCATTCACATACAAAGGTGCTTTCTATTGCATTTCCATTATTCAAAATTCCTTCTACAAATTTTTCTATTCCCCTTTAGATTAATCAACGCCACCCTGTTAGAGTAAACGAAAAAATGCCCTGAAACCAAAGTTCATAAATCGATGTCACGAACAGAAATAAAATTTCATAAATTTCTAAGAATAACAAAACTTTTGCTTATAGACCTAATACGATTATCCTGTCAGTACAGAAAATGTTGGATGTATTTAAAATATATTAACGACATGATAAATTACTCAAACATTAGCAATTTTTCAAGAACACTCAAATGCAGAAGATAATAATTAGGAGTTTTCCGATGTTTGTGATTAATCTGTTCTTAGACTTTGGATTTAAATTTCATATTTAGGAAAAAAAGCCAAAAGCCTATGATCTCTCTTTGCTTAACAATGGAAATGGCACATAAAATGTTAACTTATGAAAATATGTAAGTATGAAATAATATTTTGAAAGTGAATTCAAAAAGGCCTGCTTGACCTAAAAATGAATTATTGCGGTTTTATGAAAAGCTTTCAACTCTGAGGAAAAATGAAAACCCTATGAACGTTTTTGTTATCACAAATGTTCCAAGAAGTCAATTAACCCTCTCCCACAAAAACAATTGAGCATCAAAAAATCGAATTTATGATTGGTTTTTATGGCTTCGCGGCCTCCTCCTCTATGCCTCAATGTTTGTTTACGTTGTCGATGTTAACATTAATTGGCTACAATTTTATTAACATGTCAAAGCGTCAGTTTAACATTTTTATGACTATTAATCGAAAATACAAAGCTGGTTTTTCGTTAGGCCCTAGGGAGTATCAATGCACAAAATAGCTTTGTTGTGTTTAAGGTGTTAAATGCAAGGTCTACTTTTCACGTTTCCGGTCAAAGGACAGCATTTTAAACAATTTAAATATTTTTATTACCGATGCATTTTTAATTTTTTTTTTGTGGTCGGTTAACATTTTCGTTGAAATTGTTCGCATTCCGGTTACACTTGCTTAAAACCTACATTAACCATCAACTTTAATAACCTTCATTAAAGTTGTTTATTTGGTAGCTTATAGCATTACCTATATTATTTTTAATCTATTTTTCCTAAAGACTTATCTTAGAATTTAACACCCACATGGCCACACTTCAGTATCTTTTGAAATGCAACGATGCTTATATCTATATCCTTGTGAATCGTTTTTAAGAGGAACATGAACTTTGATGCTCAGAAGTTTATAATATTTTAAAGAGGTTCATTCAGCTGTCGGGGAAATATTGTCGGAAATCTTAAGTATTTTTGAAAGTGAAGCGTGAGGATATCTCAGGGGGTTTGTTTGTGGGACAATCAGTCAAACCACACAGGGTAGGAATCGCAGCTTTACTGTATTCTCAACCGCGTTCGTGCTATCCGAAGATTACAGCAAACGTTGAATTGGCAATCCAGTAAATGGAGAAAATAAAAGGTGGAAAGAAAATGCCAACAAATATTGTCCAGCGGAAATAAAAGAATTATTTATAAAATTTTAGCAATTAGCTTTAAAATAGGGATGTCGAAAAAATATCGATATATCGATATATCGATATTTTTTTCTGGATTTGTTGATATTTTTGAACGATATTTAATTTTTCGATATATCGATATATCGATATAAAAATCCGAGTATCGAAAAGGTATAAAAATTCGATATTTTTTATGATTTAAAAAAAATCTTCAAAAGGAATGCTACACAGTACACACTACACTCAAAAACATGAATAATTTGAAAACACAAAACATTCTCAACTATGGTGTTTTGTCTCACCATTCGATTTCCCTGCATCTAACTAGATGGCCACACTTCTTGATAGAACCTATCAAATATATTTACAAAGGTTCGTACACAAAATGCAGCTTTGTTTCCTTTGGCATTAGGCTTTTTTGTTTTTGTTTTTTTACAGCTGAACAGAGGCTGAACTGCCAAACTCAAAATTGTATTTCTTTTTTCGTTCAGAGCACTGATTCTGAGTGTTCGGAGTCGAACCGACGACGCGCTCGGAAAAAAGTGATCGAGCATTGTATGCAAAATGCCTGAACAAACAAATGTCAAGCATGTAAGAGATGGAGGAAAATTTATTAATACAAATATACCTACAAACAAAAAATTCCTGAATATTTAGTGCTCAATTTTATTTCAAAATTACTCAAATGCTATATCGTTGTTCTTCTTATTTTATTTAAAATTATGTGTATTGATAAGTCTAGTAATGTTGATGATTGAATTTGAAGTAGAATAGGCAAAATTATTTTTTTTTTGTCATATTGTACCGATATATCGATATTTTTTTAAATAAATATCAAAACCGATATTGATATTTTTTTTAAATATCGATACGATATATATCGATATTTTTTTGAATCTCGACATCCCTACTTTAAAAGTAAAATTTATTTAAACGTAAGCAAGTGGTAATTATAAATAAATGAATGAAAAGTGAATAAGAAATGAATATTAAAAGTAATAAGGTAAGATACAAGAATAAAGTTGGAAAAGTTGAATATGAAAGATGAAAAGAAATTATTAACAATCAAAGAATCAAAATATCAAAGAAAATCAAATTTGACAAAATGGCAAAATCTAAGCAAGCTCGATTGGTGTTTATATTCAGATTACAAAGGACTTTGTGTATCAATATCGCAATGTAATCGATTGAATGTGAAAACCAAGAGCGAAGAATACGTAATTTGATCCTCTAGTTATTAAATTAATTGAAGCTACAGAATGTGAATTTTATAAATTGAGAAAACAAGCTTGTTTGTAAATTCTCATTTGTTTGAAATAATAAATAATCTTACAAAGCTGAATTGAGGTCAAGAAAAAAAACAAATACAAACAAACATAATAAAAGGAATATGAATTTGAAAATTAGAAAACTAGATTGCTTACAAATTGTTGTTTTGTTTGAAATAATAAATACAAGGCAAAATTGATGACAAGGAAAATATAATAAATAGCAGCGTTACAAAAGTACTATTCCAGTTTAAAGTAGGTGCTTTAATGTTTCTTCTCAATAATTATTCCAAGGTCCAGTTTCAATATAGCTTCAAGTACCTTTTTAAAATTGTTCAAAACATGGAAGTACTCGTAAACTGCGTACATTCCTTAGGTCGTAGCTCGCTGCGAGTCCTTAGCCAACAAGCTTCTCGAGTCAACTTGGCATCCTGTTCTAGAAAGAAGACTACTAAATTGAATCTTAAGTCCAAGGAAACAACAAATAGCAAGAATTGGTACCGTGTTTGTTTTGAGTAATTTTCTCCGTTTATGTGCTCTTTGGCAGACAAAATCCTTAAGTTTTTCAAATGAAAAACTCAAACTTAAACTTAGACTTAAACGTTTTTGTTAGGCATATTTAAACTAGTACTTACTTACTTACTTAAGGCAGATACAGTCCGTTGTGGACTTGGGCCTCAGCCAACAGTCTCCGCCTGTCAGCTCGGTCCCTAGCCTGCTGTAATATTCTTGCAGCATTTTCTTGTTTTGACCGTTGTCGGGATGTTCGTAGCACGAGGTAGTAGTCCAAGTCGATGTTGGCTCTTCGGAAAGTTCGAACATTTAGAATGCTGGACAAGTGCCTTCCATCTATCGCAATGTGATAAATTTGGTTAACGCTTGATTGATCCTTTATGGATGTTGAGATGTGGGAACCACGTGCTTGCTACCACAACATTTCGTCAATTAGCCTGAATCCGTTGTCGGAAATGGTTTCGTGCAGGCTGTGCATTCCGACTGTTCTACCAAAGATGTCAACTTGGTCCAGCTTTGCGTTAAAATCGCCGAGGACAATTTTAATGTCATAGCTAGGACATTGCTCATACGTTTTGTCAAGGAGCTCGTAGAGCTCGTCTTTGGTGTCGTCTTTTTTCTCTTCTGTGGGGGCATGCGCGCATATTATGCTAATGCTGCTAAATTAAGCCTTGATTCGGATCGTCGTTATACGTTCACTTGACGCTAAGGGTTTTTTGATTGAGTCTGCTTCCCACGACGAATCCGCATCCAAAAAGCCGCTGTTGTTGCTCTCAGTAACAATTTCCATAGTAAATGTCGCAGTTTTTCATCATCCTTTTACCAGCTCCATCCCATCACATTTCCTGAATAGCGATAATGTCCGCTTTGCAGCAGATGAGGGTCTACGCTAATTGATCGGCAGCACGCGGTCTGTAAAGGGACCTAACGTAACGTGCATATCCGAAATTCGTTGTCCTTAAACATTCGCTTGGGTCGTCATCAGTATATCCGTCCGTTTCCGTGACCTGTTGTTGCTTCGCAACTAGATGCTTTTCTACGTAGTCGGGAAGTCGCCCCGACGTACAACCCCCAACCTGGAGTACCAGGCACTTGATGTGACTCCAAGTGCAAGAGCGGGAAAAACCACTCGTTTTTCGACAAATATGTCGAAGTAGCGGATAAAGGTGTTCACTAAGTAGTTCGGCCTAACTGGGACGGAAAACGCCACCGTTGATTCCAAAAAAAAAGAAATTCTATCGCTGCCGCCATTCGTTGGTGGGAAGACTTCTTCGTTGGAGGTAATTAGTAGCCTCAGCCTACTCCGCTTAAACCTGTCGACCATGGGAGGCCCTTTTGCGAGAACAAGTTTCGTGATTAGCTTCATAGTAGTAGTCACTGTAAGCCCCTCCGCCATGTCAAGGCTTACCACATGGAGGTGTTGAACTAGTACTTCAATTTTTAACTATAACATTACGTTCTTTTCTTTACGATTGTCAAACGGAACGTGATACGTGATGTCGAAGCGTCATTGTGATAGCATGCATTGAATTCCTATTGGTGAACTCGTAAACGTTAGGCTAGCTAAAGCTAAAGCTTTTGTGTTTTAACCCTCACGTTCATTTGAAGTAATACCGAACAAGTTGGAACGAACTTAGAGCACAGATAATAAATAATAAATTTAAATTTATTATCTGTGCTTAGAGTATATTTCAACGATTGATCTGTAACTGAAATATATGGCATCATTTCAGAATTCAGAAATTGTTCAAAAGAAAATTTGCGTTTGTTATCATTGAAAAATAAAAATTTCTCTTGATACAAAAATATTATTCACCAAAGAAATTCATCTCCCAAGAATATTGAAAATTCTAATCAGCACAAAACGTCGATATTAGATTTCTTTTGCCAATTTAAGTGCCCTGTACCCTGCCTCTAAATTCAGGGAAAAAATTATTTTCCTTACCTTCACAAAGTGATTTCAATGGAAAATTTGAAAGCACAAATTCAAGCATTGATAATATTCTTGGAACATTACCAGATTTCACAGTAAAAGGAACAATGAAGAGAGGAAGCCCAAGGAAAATCGGAATAGAACGGACATTTCCTCTTTAGTTTCCCAGAAATGTTTACTCGTGCACCTGAGCGGATGCTAAATTAATTTTAATAACAATTAAATTAAATTTATTCAATTTAAGTATTCCTCAATTTTTTGAAATAAAATTCCTTTGAATTCAAATAATATTGAAAACGATACCAATTTTAAAGTTTGTTTGCAAATGTCCCAAATCACCCTATTTTGCCTTATCTCAAAAAACAGCAGAAAAAACCGTCTTATTTCCCTTTTTTTTGACTTCACTTTAGTGCCAAAAGCCTTGTATTGACAAGTCCTATCGTTTGCTCCGAGCTAATACACCAGCTGTCAAATGAACTTGGTTTGCTTGCTTCTCCTTTTTTTCTTGTTGTTTGCTCCGTTGCTCCTGCTAACTGCAAAGCAAATAAATCAAAATGTATTCCGGAAATCTACTGCAGGCATAAAGAAGGCCCCTAAAAATTTGGCTACACAGAGATAGAGAGACGACATTCCTTGATTACAGCCAAGCCGAGCCGAAAAACCAAACCAAACCAAAAGAACCCCAAAATCAATTCTCGTGTTTGAATTTGAACAATCCAACCACATTTGCCACATTCCTGCTGACGTCATAATCACTGAGTGTATGTATATGTGTGTGTTGCGAAACAAAATGTTGACTTGTGCCATGTCGAGGTCGATTCTCTTTGCCTTTCCCTTAAACCCACCACTATGCCGCCGCCATCATCGCTGGGGGTATTGTGACTCTTCCAGCCTGTTCCAGCCTCTTCATCGTTGTATAGAGTTCATTACGTGTCGTTCGGTGGAAGGGACAGACAACGGTAAGGAGGCGTAGCTGATACAAAATATCTCTAATTGGGACAGAAACTAAAACTTCAAAGCTCCGGTAGAAAATTATCTACAGCCATCATACCGACACGGCAGCAGCGCAGCGTAGGTACGACGTAGTCTACTTACTCTGAATTCTAAATGAGCAGCCTGTACATAGCCCCGCCATCCCTTTTGGCAGTAGGTCTCTAATATTAATTAGACACATATTTCCGTTTCAACTACGCCTTTTCGTTCTCATCCTCGTCGAACAAACACTTTTCTCTAGAAAGCAATTTTTTCTAAGCCATTTAACTGTAACTCTACTGTACATATAGGTTGAAGCTGGTCCTTTAATATTGTTTTATCTCATCGTGAGTTTTTTTCCTTTTTTGCAGGTATCCTGGATACGACATAGGGACATACACATCCTAACGGTAGGAGCATACACATACACATCAGATCAGCGATTTCAAGCCACTTATCACAAGGAGACAGAAGACTGGACATTACAAATTAAATGGGCCCAAAAACGTGACGGCGGAATGTACGAGTGCCAAATTTCAACCCAACCTGTGCGGAGTTATTTTGTTCGTCTCAATGTTGTGGGTGAGTATACGTCTCTACGCCTTTTATGCTTTCAGTGTCTGAGTATATAATAGTGTTGGAATTCTGTGGCAGTTTTTACGTTTTTTTTTTTTTGGAAGGAGAGTAAAATGTAGTTAGAGATGGGCAGCTATGGAATTTAAGTGATTAAAATATCGATTTGTCATTTGCTTGGATTTAATGAGCGCAACTCGATGCTTGATAATTTTCGCAGAATTTAGAAGGATTAAGTTTTTGCAATTTAATACAGCCCGTTAGAGGAGAAGGAAATTAATTGAGGATATCGTGACGATGAATTGTATCAAATGCATATTTAATTGATGGCAATTATCGATTAATTAAAAAATATAATATTCTAATGTTCGCTGAACAAATACCTAAATTCTCAAGCTGTTTCTCATATTTTTACAATAAGAGAAAATTGCAGGATAGACAAAATTTCAAGAATGATTGATCAAGAAAAAGTAGTCCGTAATAGTAATTGAGAGGTTCAAAAAGTATAGTTATATCCTCCCTGTCTGATGACGACAGTATCACAAGAAGAATTTAGCATCTTAAATACATTCTCGTAACCGGCTAGTGAGGGATCAGGCTCGTACTTTTGTTTTGGTCGGGTGTGGGAACGGATGTGCCCGCGAATAGTAGAAAAATGGAAGGGATCGATTGGTGATTGGATTCTCCTTTTTGGGAGTACAATCGCGCAGAAATATCAAATAACGTTTAAAAGCACTGTGTAAAGTGACTTTTCTCATTCGATATGGCGACCGCAAAAATTGGTTCAACGAGTTTCAACATGGTCGGACGTCCGTTTTTGATAAGCCACGATCAAATTCCCCGAAAACAGAGTATAAGGTGACATAAATCCATGATCTCGTACCAGAAGGCATCCCATTGTCATAGCTGATATAGTAGACATTTTAAAAAATCAAGTGAGTTATGTACTGTATCAAATTTAGGGCATGAGAAAGCATTTGCCCACCCCGGGCAAAAAGCGCAACCGTGAGACCAGTTCAGAGCAGTGCTTGACGTTGTCAAAGTCTGGTCGGTAAAATTTAAAAAAAGAAAAAAGTAGATATATTTGAAAGCGAGAAAGTCTATGATAATAATTGTTTTCCACTTTTATGTTTTCACTTTCTGGGCCGTAATCCCTTATGAAGACAAAAACTTTCATTCCCGATTTCCACCCAAAACGTATGCATCATTTGCGAGAATTCACGAAAATCCGTTTTGTTTTCAAGCATAGACAATGTGAAGGTTACCATAACTCGTGACAAAAGTAAATACACTAGTCAAAACAATTAAAGGAACACTTGAATAAACTCAAAAATGGAGTGGATTTTTATAAGGCTGTATTCAGTAGAAAGAAGTCGGATTGAAGTGAAATAAAAAGTTTTTCAAAGGTTATTATTTTTTCTTTCAAAATTATTTTGAGTTAAAAAAGTACCGTTAGTCGTTTTTGCTTGAGCGTAAAAAATGTTCACTCAATTTCAAAATCGAAAAAAAAATAAACTTTGAGTTGTCCTAAAATGAGCGGAATTTTTTTTTCAATCCAACCAAACAAAGATTTAATTTGAAAATTTTGCTGGCTATAATTCACTGTTTGGTTCAGATCGCTACGATTTTTTTCTAATCAAAAAATGGGTTTACATGCAAAAACACAATTTTGATTTTGGACTTTGAAAAGAAAAAATGATAATCTTTGAAAAACTTTTTATCTCACTTCAATCCGACTTTTTTCTACTGAGATACTACAGCCTTATAAAAATCCACTCTATTTTTGAGTTTTTTCAAGTGTTCCTTTAATTGTTTTGACTAGTGTAACTATCGATGACGTAATAATCATCTAGACTCCCCTACCCCCCATGACATCCAAAATAAGCAAAACAAAGACCCCTTCACCCCCCAGTGCTTACGTAATACTTGAACGGCACCAAAAAGCTCATTTTTCGCATTACAGATAGCCCATAATGTTCTTCCTCAGGCCTTAACACTACTATACAAAATTTCATATAAATCGGTTAAGTAGTTTAAGCGTGAGTGAGTAACGAGCAGACATACGGAACTACTTTCGAATAATATACATTCAATTAGAAAGGATTAGTTAAGTTTAAAATGTGTTGGTTGCCAATATTTTTACTGAATATTAGGCGCGTTTTATTATCCTCACAAACCCTTATGGGTTACCCCATGATAAAAAAAAAACGATTTGGGTTATGAACTTTTAAAGGTTGAAGTTTTCACTACTTTTTTATCCGAAACGCAATCCTCAGGTAAATTTTATTTTGCTTTTACACAAAACACTTGTTTTTAGTTTAAAGTTGAATATGCGTTATTTTTTATTAAAAAGGCTGATATTAATAAATCTTTCTACAACAACTTCTTTTTTGTCTCAAACTCTCCATTTATCCGACATAATTAGAACTAATTTTTGGGTAACAAAATAAACCCCGATAGGTATCGGAGTCTTGTTTTGTATACAAAAAATTAATCCTAGCAAAAGAGCGTTTGCTGCGTCAGCTACTTTTTAATCCATTAGTTGATGTCAAAAAAGAACAGTGCAATCCACTACTGTTTTCTTTATCAAAGCCGTAATCTGAACAGAGCTTTAACTTTTCCCGAATTTGACGCTTTGTCCGACTCCATCCAAAGAATTGTTTCCTTGTATCCTCACAGCTCACATTGAAATCGTTATTACGGGAGGTACACAATTCCTTCTGGCTTCTCTATTCGAGCAAGACAACACCCGAAAGAGTGTGTGCTGAGATTTTCGCTGAACATAATCATCTTACTCAGCTGGACAACGACCCCACTCGAATACCGGACTATGTCGCCTCCAGGCTGTACTGTCGCCTCCAGGCTGATCTGACCATTGTGTCACATCTACAAATTTCTCGTGTCAAAAATTTCAAGTTAAGGAAAGAGATCCTTAGAGAACCTTTTGGCAGTACGTAAAAGCAAACTGGGACGGTCTCCTCAATAGTGACGTAGATTCCAGTATGGATATGATCACAATTTTAATTCTTCTAGAAATGAGAACTTTTATCGCGAATAGCTAGGGTTAAAAGCATCGGACACAAAGAGAATGCATGGTTTAATTAAGGTGCAAGGAGATTATTGTTTCTTACAATACTGGAAGAAACTGGAATAAGTCTAAACAAGGCAGGTAGGCCTGCAATGTCCATATTTGACAAGTTATTGCATTACCAAAAATCAAACAATAAAATACTTAATGTCCCAAAGGCAGGAACATTTGTTGATCATTTGTGAAAAACATTCTTCTTCTTCCTCGGTCCCTTAGCTCGTTGATGATGATACTCCATTTGCTTGTTCTCAAGAGAAAGCTTAACTCTTTGCTAGGTAGTTCGCCTCCAACTCTTTGCTTTCAGTTAGCGTCATGACTCGCCCAGTTCTTGAGCGCGTTAATGATTCAATGCGAAAAATCTTTTTTCATACTCGTGCTGTAGTGAAAGCCCTAAGAGATATCAACGTTCACAAATCAGGTAGCCCGGATGGTATCCCCGCTATTGATCTCTGAGGAGGTGTTCTTCAAAGCTGGCAAAACCCTTGCGTTAGCTTTTCCATCTATCCTATACTTCTGGGCTCGTTACGAGTTGGAAGTTGGAAAACAGCATTTGTCCAGCCAATTCCCTAAAGACGCGAATCCTCCGCTCCCTCAAAATATCGAATGATTGCACTAATGCACCTTTTTTCTAAGGTCATGAAAACGCTGATAAATTATCAGCTTAGGAAAAATCTTAATGACCGGCAGTACGGCTTTCACAGTAACGGGTCCACTAGTAATTTGATGGATGGATTATCTCACCGAACAGTGGAACAAATCTTTACATGGTTTTTTGAGAAAGTAAGATTGTTGCGATTGTTGCACTTGATATTTCAAAGGCATTTGATAATAGGCGGGGAGCCCTCAATCCTGAAAGTGCACTTACACGGATTTCAAAATTTTTTATATTGAAAGATAGTTTATAGAAATACCAACAATTTAAGCCCGGTATGACGAGGCCTATCCTGGCACCAGTATTTTTTTGCAGTTTTTTGCATTTTCAATAATTATTGATAATTTGCACTTATCGCGGATTTTAATTTTAACTATCGCATATTATTGGAAATTTAATGGGCTTTCAGGAAAAAATGGTATGACAGCTGCCATCCTGGCACCAATGTCTGTCATACCTATTTTAAAATTTTGTCACTCATATGTTTTTAAAATAGGTATGACAGACATTGGTGCCAGGATGGCAGCTGTCATACCATTTTTTCCTGAAAGCCCATTAAATTTCCAATAATATGCGATGGTTAAAATTAAAATCCGCGATAAGTGCAAATTATAAATAATGCAAAAAAATGCAAAAAGTACTGGTGCCAGGATAGGCCTCGTCATACCGGGCTTAATTTGTTGGTATTTCTATAAACTATCTTTTAATATAAGAAATTTTGAAATCCGTGTAAGTGCACTTTTAGGATTGAGGGCTCCCGGTGTATAAAGTCTGGCATCTTGCTTTTTATCGAAAATGCGTGATTTTGTGAGATATGAATCCCTTCTTCGTTGGATTCGAAAACAGATTGTTTTTCAGTTTCAATACCAACTTTCTCAAAAATTATTTGATGAAACAATTATTAATTTATTTAAGCCAGAAATCACATATGTAACGCTATAAACAACTAAAATGAAATCTATCAAAAAGCTAGTTGTTGGGGCTTTTGTTGATTTTCCATAATATTCATACAATTTTAAACAAGTCGTTAAAGAAAACTTTCCTCTCGGTTCAACTTGCTTGACAGACATCCCTTCGTTTTTCTATTATCTCAATCCAACCTATCCATCTTATTTGCATGTCAATCACCCTGTGTAGGATACGAATGTATAGGATATAAGACTTTACGTTTATTTCAGCAAGTATCTGCAGAGCTGTCATGCACCTTCTCGTATTTTACATACATCTGCATCATTTACATTCAAAATTTGAAAATATTGATCCGTTTCTGCATAATTGGTTTTAAAATGAGAATTTTTTCTATTGAAAATAAAAAAAAATCTTTGTAGTTTCTTCGAATTAATAGACAACATTTCTCGGAAGTTAAAAAAGGGAACAATTCTTGTAAAAAAGTTGTCGCAATTAGAAATAGTTATTTTTACCTTCACTAAAATTTTGTTTTCAATTGAAGGGCACTGGGGCCAAGTTGTCGACCTTAAAGGCATATCCCATTTACTTTGAATGAAGTGTGTTTTTATGTTTTTAATTAATCTGTCAATAAATCAATTGCATAATTAATTGCCTTAAGGATATGAGCAATTCAATGGATGGTCTCTTCCACCTTTTCGTGCAATCCTGATGAAATTATTCTATACATCCTTCAAACATTGACATTGACAACTACAAGCCTCATACATTATTCGACCTAAGCGTGAGCACATCACTAGCCTTATAGCTACCTCTGTCCATGAAGAAAAAAAGAAAGCAAAATCCTTTCAGAAATCTCCTTTGCAGAATCCCGTGTCAAGGATAATCCTGTTTTGTGTGTCATTTCATATTCTCCGAAATAGCTGTTCTAGAGTAGTTGTTGCCTTACGGTATTCCATGTTTTACTTTGCGAAAACACACTTTTTTTGTAAAGCAAAGGCATTAATGTGTGTGAAAATTTTGCTTTCTCCTTTGCAGTGCCAACAGCCACAATACTTGGAGGACCCGACCTTCATGTAGACAAAGGCAGTACAATAAATTTAACGTGTACAGTTAAATACAGCCCGGAACCACCTGCCTACATATTCTGGTATCACCACGAAGAGGTAAGTTTAAGTTCTCCTGTTTATCCTTGTTTATTCCGTACTTAACTCACTATACCTACTACTACTCTGACCTATACCAAACCATCTCAAAAATAAAAATGTACAAACAAAAAATACCATCAACCCATCAACAAACAAATTCCTAGGACTCGAGGCAGAAAATGGTTGACTTTGTTCAGAAAACTGCTGAAAGTAAAGGACATGACCAAAAAATAGAGGATACAGTAGGCGTTAAGGTGAGAATTAAAAAACAAACAAACAAATAAAACAAGAAAAAAAAAACAACAAATTAAAAGGAACTGGACGTGCGTGAGGTGTTTTTAATTTTTTAATGAGCACATTGGAGGTTAGGCCATTCGAGGAAAATGAAATGAATCCTGCTGTGTGACTTTTGCATACATTTCTGTTTTTTTTTCTTACATGGAAATTTCTTGTTTTTTTTATGTTTCGTCTTTCCTGTTGGTTTAACCTCAAATAGGAAATGAAAAAGGATATTAAATGATATTATGTTTGGCCTCTGTGGGCGGGCTGAGAGATAAGAATTGTTATATTTTTTTTTTGTGGTGTCCTTTTTCTTTAAATTGTATTATCTAACGCCAACATAATCGTCGTCGTTTTGAAATAATTCGTGCTTTTATTTCGTTTGTTTTTTTTTCTTGCAGGTCGGTTAAAATTAAATTTGAATTTGCCAAACGAGGATGCTTCTAACGACGAAAATTCAAGTTCTTTCGGAAAGAAATTTGTGTTCTTTTTTTAGAGTGAAAATAATTTTTAATAGCCCACACACTTTAAAGGTTTGGCAGTTTAAGTTTCTACCTAATTAGCCTCTGAAGTTGTTGCAAAGGATTTAAATCGAATTGCTGTTCTGTGAAGTGAACTTAAAGGCTTCCGATAATATGTACGTTGGTTCTTATCTCAAATTAAATTTCATAGACGTTAAACTTGAAAATAGAAAATAGCAGAAGTGTAAAACTGTTTTCAAGATCATTTTGAGCAACGTACAATTTTGCAACGAAAACGAAAACAAAATTAATAAAGGAAAAACTGAGTTCATCGTGGCTTCGTTTGAGGAATACGTTGGTAAACTTGGAAGCAGTGTGATACTTATATTACCTATGACCCCTTCAATTACTTTGAAAATCAGTTGTCTATTAACGTCTAATCAGCTCCCCTGTCCTAATGTGATGACTCTGACTCTGACAACGGTTGTTGATGACTTTTTCAACACTTCGGTAGATCAGTTAGATTTTCATAAGATAGATCAAGCTTAAAATAGAAACCCCAATGGTTCGAATATAGTGAAATTTTCTCAGTTCAATTTATCCTACGTTCATGAATCAAACATGATTCAAAAACAAGTTGGTTGCTTTGCGTCTCCATAGTCCACAAACATGTTGCCAGCGAACAGTATCTATATTCAATTTCGTTTGTAGAAAATGAATCATATTTGACACACGAACTATCTTAAATAATGTACTTTGTGATACTTGTTTTCAAAGGCTGAGGTATGCTCAGTCGGTCCAATGTGTTCTCGACTAAGCACCTAACATCGAGTTAAAGATCCAAACCAAGTAACACAACCAACCTTCACTACTCGTTTAACAGCTTTTTATTTAACAATACCTTGTGTCTAACAGAGTCTTAGATCAAGTCTATTTTACAAAAATTAGTTTATAATACTTATGATACCGCAGCGACTCCTCGTGGATGAATCGTCGTCGGATAGTATGACAGTCAGTGTTGCCACTGAATAAACGATGGCTTTTGCCCTGTCCTTGATACGCACAAAAGGTGTGGGTCAAACAATAAACCGACTCTAGTCAAAATCAGACATGTTAACAACAAAGGCTGTGAAATAAACGGTTGAGCAATAATTTCTCCTGTTTGTATATTTTTCAGAAGGGAAAATACACAAAATAATCGGTCGGCAAAATCGGATCGGAGAGAAAGAGAAGTCCCTGTCGGTTGAGAATATATTTTGAAGAAATATATGTAGTCCTAAAACAAAATATAAATGGGCAGCTCTAAAAATGAGTGCCTTCCCGTAAAATTGTAATAGGATGCTAGCTAGAACAAACTTCTCAGACGTTCACTCTACCGAAGCGGAATGGGAAACGATTTTTGATGGCGACAACACTTCCTCTTGTAGATGTTTATGTCGATGTTGAGTGTGAATCGTATCACACCAAAATCATTATCATGTGTTGTCGGCTGTCGCATGTCGCTTCTTATTTTTGTGTTTGGTACTTTCGTGTTATTGGTTCTTATTGTTATAATTCGGTGTTTTTCGGTTGTTGGTTATCTTTGTTTACTTGGTTATTTCCAGGGCCGGATCTTCGTACGTTATTTTTCAAGCGGGCGTTTGGCTATTTTGTACTTTTTTAGTTTTGTCGTGGATCGACATAAAATATCTTAGCTTCGTTACAACATTTGCTACAAATAAATTCAAAATTCAACTTCTAGTTTGAAATTCAAGATTGGTACAAAAATGCCATAGAAAAAAGCAATATAAGTTTCCTAATCCCACTTTTTGACAATTGTTGTGATATTGACGGATACAGAATCAATTAATATCAAAACTACATTCCCGAATAAATCGATAATTGTTTTGCCCGCAGCATGCAATTCAAATAGGAAGGATGGCGTTAGCCAGGAAGCACATATCTTGGACTGCGAAAACGAATTGAGTCACCATTCAGTTGAGATATATGGAAGAACAGGGTCTCGGATGTGTTCATTAGTTAATTTAACAACAAATTTCATGGTCATATCGTAAATAAAGTTTAAAATCAATAATTATAAAAAAAAAAAACAATCCCATCACAGGGCCAACACTTTAAGTAAAAAATAACCAAAATTCTTTTTTCCAGAACGCAGATGGTCTCAGTCTCATATTCGTATTAAATTTTATTAAAAAATGTTAACTCACTGACAGACGCATTGTGATAATGAACAAACATTAATTTAATAACTAAATTACACAAAAAAGAAGAATGTTCACTGCAATTCATCAGGACCAGGGACCTGGTTTCCCTTCCTGTCTGTTTGTTAAAAATTTAAATAACTGGATCTTTTTCAGTCATGAATACTGACACCCCAAATCGCATTGATAACCTCGTTAACGTTAACGTTTCTCATGCATCATGATAACAATACTGGTACTGAACAATTCTTGACCAATTCAAACAAAAATTTCATATAAATTATATTCCAGTATCAATTTATCGACCTGGAGTGTTTCTTCATATCAACATTGTTAATTAAATTAATAAAAATGAAAGACTGCTTGTAGACTTATTTTTACGTTGTTTTTGCTATCTCCTCCATTCGACGAGGAATGTTTCATGTCAGAGAAAAATAATAACTTCAACCAATTTAAGTAATTACCCTACTCCACCACCCCTTTGCCATCCCAAAACAACCACACACACAGAATTTTCTCAGCGCAAATTTGTTTGTCTTAATTATGGATGAGCCGAGCACAGGTGAATGCCAAACGGTTTGCCCATCAAACTTTCACCGTTACTCACAACCAGCAACGCTCGCTGCCGTCACGCCACAAGCACCGGATGTGGATATGATGGCCCCGGCAGCCATGATGAAATTGATACACAACCAGCTCAGCCAAGCCCATCCTGGCACCGACCGGGTTCTTCTTTTTTTCTTTCACCAACCTAACATATTTTTTCATGTAATTTGGGTAATTGATGGCAATTACTGTGCGCACCCCAACACTTTCCACTGACCACAAGAAATGTTCTTAAAAATTAAACCAAAAAAAATATTTCACTTTTTATTTGAATAAATTATTCAAAAAAAGGCAAAAAAAGTAAATCTTCGAACAAAAATATAAGTGAAAGTTTTACTTTCTCTCCTGTCCCAACAATTTGTCCAAGGACAATGCTGTCGCTCTCTGGCAGTGTGAAGTGTGGCATTGGAATGAGCTGACTCATACATATTATAAACCAGATCTTGAAATTTAAATATAATATGTATTTTGTTTGATAAATGAGTCCATTTTTAGATTAATCCTTGAACACTCGTATCTCGAATGAGGAGATACCAAAAACGAAAAAAACCCAACGCCTAAGGAAGAAT
Source organism: Sphaerophoria taeniata (assembly GCA_943590905.1). NCBI lineage: Eukaryota > Metazoa > Arthropoda > Insecta > Diptera > Syrphidae > Sphaerophoria > Sphaerophoria taeniata. The sequence goes on from OX016541.1 coordinate 140,267,948, forward strand.
TAATTCAAGAAATTAACTTGGAGAATATTTCTTGTGTGTATTGTGCCTTAGGTATGTTGATGGAATAAATTTTTTTGTTCTAGCTTGAGGGGACTATGCGACACGGTGACGGTGGTGGTCGACGTTGTTGAGTGGTGAGTAGGGAGGCAAGGAAAATCTTAAGGAAGAAGAAAAAGCAATTAACGAGATAAATGACTGAATAAAGTGTGAAGAAGTTTTTGTGAAATATTTTAATGGCAAAACATTTTTTGAATTCGAAAAGATTTAAGCGTTTTTAGTTTTTTTTTTTGTTCTTTACTTATTTTTGAGCAAAGAAAGTTTTGTTGGACATGAATTTTTGATTAACTGCGAATTATATGCATAATGGCTCTGAGGGGGGAATGTTTGCTTCATTTTTTTCTTGTGGCATCGTATTTAATGCAGAGTCTTTAGGGTCATTATGAAGTGAGAATGGGGCTGAAAGTTATGCAAACTGCTTTGGTTTTTGCCACTAAAAGTTTCACTTAAAACCGGGAGAGAACTTTTCATGTTGATTTTTGTGTGTAAGTAGGTTTGTGTATGAAAAGATTTTTTTTTAATTTGTCGACAAATGTGTACCTACAAAAGAGGGAACATATTTTTTTGTATAAATAAAATGTATTAAGAATATAACATCGCTCTTTATTTTTATAAAATATAAGGACTTTGAAAATTTTTTCGTATTTTGCGTAAGGATCTTGGTTTAAACTTGACTTAAGAATTGAAGCTGATGGAACATTTAAAGTGACGCAAGTGCCTGTACGTTCTCCGTTTGGGTAGTGGAGAAGATGCGCCAAGATAATGATTTCCATCGCAAAATTTTCTTCAGTGACGAACCTCATTTTTGGCTCAATGGGTTCGGGTGAAAATCCACATTTGCTACATGACTCAACGCTTCAAAAAATAACTGATTGGTGTGCCAGCAACGCAAGATCACGAGAAGTTGAAGAAACAAGAAAGCAAATCCCTTCCTCCGAATTTATGTAACGTATACGCCGTAGTGTTTCTTTTTTCATTTGTTGTAAACGAAATTCGGTTAATGAAATAATTCATACATATGATGAATACGTTCGCAAATATGATATGATCCTGATGTGAAGAAGTTTTTCATAATTATGATGAACATATTCATCGACATGACGAACTAATTGTTAAAAATTCGTCCATTTAAACATAATAATGAGTGCGTTCGTCAATGTAATGAATAGATCTGATGAATGTAAGAAAAAATCATAATAATGACGAATGCAATGATCAATTTGATGAATCTTTATGTGATGAAATGATTTACGTGTTTGTTGATTAGGGCAAATGTGAAGAAATTAGTCTTCAGTATGATGAACAAAAGGTGAGTCTTAAATGTGATGAAAGATTTCATCACTATGAAGAATTTAATTTTTGTGAAGAAATCATTCATCATATACATGAAAAGTTTTGATAAACTTATGAAATATCCCTTTCAAGCATTTATTTGAAATAACGTAATTCTATAAAGGGCAGACATTGATTGTCCCTTGTAGTATGCATCTTTTTGATTAACTGCACACTGTGAACATGACATGCGAAGGGAACTCGTGTCGTTTAGGATGGCCGCTGTTCCTTACAAGCCACTTATACTTTTTCATCCCTTCAGTTTTTAACTTGCTATGGTCTTATGCCATCCTGTAGAGATATCTTACGTTCCGCGTGAGATTTCATTTTTTTTTTACATTTTGTCGTTAGTTGGTAAAAGGGTTGCTGAGTTTTGATTTATATTTTTGTTTCCATTGCAATGTAATTTACCTCGGACCTTATTTTAATTGGAAGAGAATAGCAAGACCCGTAAAAACTAAAGTCCGAATCCAGTCCATTCCAGAACGGGTAGAGACGGTATTCTTTCAATTCTGCTCTAATTAAACATGAGCTACTGTCGAATATGAAAAATACATTTAACTTCTGCTCCCTTTTCCTTTTATTATTATTTGCAATATCAAAGAAATCGGTATTAAAACGAATGCGAACCTTTTTTGTGGAGAAACAATAGTAACTAACCCAAATAAGTCTGTTTTTTTTGTTTACTTTATCAGTCATTTGATCCTTTCTTCACAATTTGAATTGTTATCGCTCTTTTGACCTTAACAATAGCAAAACAAAAAGACAAAAGGGCAAATTCTAACATCAAAAAACTCATCTCGAATTTAATGACTTTGATCTTCAATTTATATTACCGACAAATAAAATAATCTCAAACAATGAAATTAAATTTCAACTAGTTTCATCTCGTCTACCCGTCGGACCTGTTCAAAGCCAATATACGGGTCTTGTAGACTGTCATGTTCTACCATACAATTGTAATCCCTTCCACTTTTCATTTTGTGGCGACCAAAAAACCGTTATTTTACAGCTCACAGCAATAAAACACAAAAAGCATCCTCTCACTCTTGCTCCCTCTGTTTTGTTTCCCTATTGTGGAAGAGGGTCTTTAATTTTATTACAACAGTAGACATTAAAACATCGATAACGAGATTACTTTGAAAATCGCTTTTTACAACCACAAAGTCCTATTTCTATAGTGTTGCCACTTTAGAGCACTTTTATATTCCATGGGTAAATACTTGATTTGAATTTTGAAGTTGTCTGTTCTCCAAGTTTGTATAATTACGGTTAGCCACTTAAAACAGCAAAAACAAACAAACCAATTTGCAAGTTTAGACATTTTTTTTTCGAGCTAACAACTTTTAAAAACATCTCACGCAGCCAAGCAAAAATATTTCATCCTCATCTGCCAACAACTTAGCATCCTCGCCATGTATCCTTTTTTTCTATCTCTAATCATTAGTTAAATAGACGACACACTCACAAAAAAAAAGAACAACGAACAGCAAATTTATAAAATATGTACATAATCTGTGTCTCTGTTAATGAATGTGCTTTCTCTCTCTTTTTCTCTTTCTCTCTGTTTTGTTTCGACACATTTTCCAGGTAATTAATTATGATTCATCGAGAGGTGGCGTTTCGGTAATTACCGAAAAGGGCGATGTCACAACATCCTTTCTACTGATACAAAATGCAGATCTACCCGATTCTGGGAAGTACTCTTGTGCGCCATCGAATGCAGATGTCGCCAGTGTTCGGGTGCATGTTCTAAATGGTAAGTGTATAAACATGTTGTATGAAAATTTATCAAAACATGCCTACACACATCGAGAGTCTAGCTATATGGATGTTTATATTTTTTTGAAGTGGATAAATATTTGAATGTGTACGAGTGTGAAATCTCGAGAACGCTTTTACTAATGATATAATGAGCCTCTATCCTAGTTATTTTGTGTGCTTGCTTCAGCAGCGCTCCAGAACTCGTGAGCTGCTGCTGCATCGACAAAGTACATGCTTGTACCTTGTGAAACATATAATCCAGTTCTACTTTGGTAAAAACATACATAATTGCCGACAGTATTTTGCGCAAATTTGTTGCACGATGATGGTCGGGATATGGTATGGAACCGCGGCGAAGTTTTTTGGGGGAGCTAACGTGTATAGACAAATGAGGGGAGGATATTATAAGTGCGCGAGAACAAAGTGAAGCCCACTCAAAAACACACAAATGAAAAAGGGGGACAAAGTTGTTTGGGCAATAAAATGCAATGTCGTACAGTGGGTCTGTCGAACTTGTTAGATCTGATTAGTATTACAATTAAAGTGTGTCCTTAGCACAATTTTCTTTTTCAATAGGGTTTCCTTGAACCATATTTTCGAAAAATGTTGACAAGTACACCTAAGATTTTGTTTTAAATTTCTCTTAAAAATTCAATTAAATGAAATCGTGATGGACTCACTGTCCTATTAAAGCACCCTTCAAAATTGTTGCTACCATTGAAGATAGGAACTACATTTAACTCTTAATTCTCTGCCCGAATCCAACTCTTAACCAGAAGATACTTAATTATGATTTTTGGAATTCGGTAAAGTGGCTTTTTCCCCATTCAAACCATTCGCGCTTGCTGTTCTCATCAGTGACTTCAATTTTTGGCACATCACGAATTTAACTAGGACGAGGCACATTGACGCACGACGCGCTTTGCTTTAGTAGATGTTGTCGGCGTTCAGGCGTTTATTAATTTAATTGCGGTGGAATCCTTTTAGGCTTGATACGATGTTTTGCAAGGAATTCCCCCCACTTCGTATGTAGGTGTAAGCCCTCTGTGTGTAATTAGAATTTTCTCATTAGCGAACATTTTAATTTGGTTGACGCGACATGATGTTTATGATACATGAATAAGTGAAAGAAGGATTCATTCCCAAAATATTAATAGGCTTTCTTTTTACGAACACCTCCCCTGCCCCTTCCAAACAAAAAAGAAAATTAAGTGTGTTTCGTGCCATGTAGTTCTTTCCACTAAAAGCTTTCGTCTATTTTATGAACCCCTTTCATGCGTTCAGTTAATCGTAGCATTACCTCGCACCTCCTCATATTTTTGTAGTCTTCTTGCAAACAAGTCTTTGGAGTAGTTTAGCTACATCCCCAGCTTCAGTGTCATTTAAAGTTGAGAAAACTCATAAAGGGATTTTTGCTGTCTTCCATTTTCAAGCTTCAGGATAAAAATAGGAAAAAATTAGAAGGGCGTAGGTGTATTTTCTACAAGACTGCGTATATCTGCTCAGTTAATGCTTGGTTGTTTTTTGGTGTTTTACCCTAATCATGGGCCTTAACACCATTACTTTTTTGTTCTTGCTATACGTCGTAGCACTTGTTCGTAAGGATCCTATGTACGCTCAACTTATCACAACTTCATGTTGAAAGTAAGAGAGAGAGAAACTGAAGAAAATTTGTTCGCACGATGTTGAGATTTTCATGGGATGAGAACACTCTGAGACGGTAGAGTAAGTCCTTAATTTTTGTGTGTCAAAATGCCGAAGATAGGGTTTATATAGAAATTCAAAATATCAACTACACAGTGACTTAGTGGCCTTATGTAGGAGAACAGGAATCTGTTTTTTTTTTTGTTGAACAAAAAAAAGTAGGCTGCTTAGAAAATAATGTATTTTATCGCATTAGCTATCTTATTCAAGCTTTAATTTCTCACTAAGGAACGAAATTTGACCTTGACCAAAGTCTTAAATTACTTACTACTTCGTTTAGTGTGAGCAAATCTTCCAATTTTCTGAAGATATTCAATTGAATGAGTATTACAGAACACACTGTATCACTGTGGAATTATTTGAACGTAGAATTTATTTGCTTCGTTCTCCATGATTCTCATCATTTGGTGTCTCCTAAAATTTTTGTTTTTGAAAAAAGTTTGGGCCCTAATTAAGAGCTGTTACAAAAATCGAAAAAGGAAGCAGATTTCGTTCTCCTTAATTCTCATAACTTTGATTGACTAAAAGGTGTAAGCTGTTATGAAATAAGGTAGGATTTTTTTCGGTCAAATGACATTCGGACAAAAGTATTTCGGAAAAGTAATTAGAGAACAAATGGCTTTCGGTGTTTTTTGTTTGCCAGATTTTGGCTTTCGGTCATCCGACCCCAACCCGTTTTGGCTTTTTGTCTGTAAGACAAATGAAAGTTGAACAAAAATCAAAATTTCCACAGCACAATTTCTAATTTTGTTTTTTAAGGCAATCTCTGTTATGTTAGCAAGTGAGTTGAACTGTGGATCTTAATCATTCTTGAATGTATCTGAAAACACACACTTTATTTCATCAAAATCGGCTGAATATTTTAGTGGACTAGCTTCTTTGAACCAACATGTGTGTGACCAATCAATTGAATTGTGAATCTTTACTATTCTCAAATCATATCAAAATCGGTTCAAACATTTAACAGCAGTTCAGTCAAAATTGCACAACAAATTTATTTCAAAAGAAACCAGGCAAGTGGGAGTGGGACTCTCTTATGATGGGTTCAAAACTATTTCATACAACAAATTCCTGTTTGTTGTATGAGAGCCTTAAATATTTGTGTTATTTATATGCAGGAAACAAAAAATGCAAAAAATATTTTGAGGTCAATGCTGCTGTTTGGACTACATATTTTCATACACGTTTCATCTGAAATCTTAAAATCATATTTTTAGTGCTTAAACGTCTTCTGTTTCTGTATACCCAACAAACACTTGAAGTAAGCACAACCACTTAAGAGGACTTTAAAGTAATACAGTAATGGCAAGTGGCTGCAAAATATCTCTCCAACACTATAGACGTAAGATGCCATTGTGCGTACACCTGAGTTAAAACATTACTTGAATCTATTTTTAGTCATCCGTTTTTGAATTATGAAGGCAGTTCGTTCTATGGCTATATAAAGACAGGGCCATATATGTTAGTAGAAGGGTTCAGATATGGAGAAAATCTAGGACACTGTCAAGAAGTATGCATCTTCTAGTTGAGGTACCGAGATTTTCTAGTTTAGAGACGTGAGACAGAAAGAAGGTGTGGCTGAATAGTGATGATGGTGGTGTTGGTGGAATGTTCGTGATAAGTTTAAAAGCTTACTCAACTTGTAAAAGCAGCAATTTGTCGTGTAAGACAATGGATGGGTTTTCCATCTGGCAATTGTAGGAATTAAATCCGCAAACAAAGGAAGCGAATAATTGGTTTCTCATGCAATCTGGCAACAATGCTTTTTCATACTCTTCCGTATATATGCGTCTACTTTAAGTACCTATTCCGACGAATAACACTTGTACGTGTGTGTCCGGATGATGCGATATAGAAAATGCATATTGCTTGGAATTTTGTGAGGAAATGTTCCTTGTAGAGATTCTGTACCCTCCGGAATGCATCGTTCTATATAAACGTAAATCTTTTGTTCTACGCTCGGTTGATGTTTTATAGTTAACGGCACTGTTGCGAGAATCGATAAATAGTTTTCCCATATGCAGATTTACGCAATCGGATGTTAACACACATTCACTGTCGTGTATGCTCACTTCTAGATGGACGTTAGGAATATCAGAGGACAGGCAGGTATGCTGCCTCCGCCGCTGCCGATCTGTTATGTTTATGGCAAAGTGTAATTTTCGACAAAAGTCTATTGTTTTCAATGCACTTCCACTTGTACAATAATTGTGCCACAAATTCAAGTTTCAAGATATGGAAATTGCAACTTAACAATTTTATTGAATAAGTTAGAAGGATGTGCAGCTAAAGGGGGCTTAGTTAGAAATAACTTGGAAGCAAGAAGAGCAATCATATATGGAAATTGTTGACGTGGACATTGAAAAACAATTAACAGCCGGGTTCTGCTTTAAGATAACATCGAAATGGGATCTTTAATAAAATATATAAAGGAGGTAAAGGTACATGAATCTTGTATTGAGTGTGAATGAGTGTCAACTTAATTGTTGACCCAACAAAGTGCTTAATAAATTATAACATAATCGAGTGATAGTTATGTTAAAGGGTCATTTGTTGCGCATTGTTTTAAGGGTAAAAAATACTCCCAGAAATAATTGAAGACAGCAACTGTTTTTGGCGAAAAAACAATCAATTTTTGTCACTGTTTAAGGACTGTTTTTAATTAAACTTCCTGATCCCTTAACGTTTAACTTAAGCAATTTAAAATACAAAAAAATCAATTAAAAAAACAGAATTTAAGCCCGGAGCTCAATCAAGTGAATTTTTAATTCCATCCTAAAGAGATTTTGACCTGGAACGTAATGACTTAAAATAAATACGGCAGCTTCATAAGAAATCCTTAATTGTATAGGTACATCCTACTTGTATGCTTAATTGCAGATATAATAAAGTTATACAGAGTTAAACAAAAAATCGACAGCAGTCGATGATTGAAATGCACATAAAAAAGTTAAATTAATGAACGATTAAGGTTGAATACACAAAAGCGATATAATATATTTTTTGGTTGCACCTGGAAGCTCCACTCATTACAACCGGATTAATTTTGTATGATTGTGAATTTTACGGAATTGAAATCTCAACGATATGAAGGCTTAAGGTTTTTATGACTTGAAGAATTTCAATTCTGAAGTACTCAGTTTTGTAATGAGATGAAGTTTTCCGTTTTGCTGTTGGGCATTTAATATAAACAAGCATTGTGTTCGTGGAAAATAATAACGAGATTTTAAACTCTAGCAAATAAAAACTTCGACTATTCATCATTGTGGACTGTTGTATACACTCTTCTAGAATCTATAAAGGCAAATACGGGATACCCTATTAACTAACATTTGTAGCGAATAATTTATTGGAGTTCAATTTTTTTATCTAGGAAATCATTAGGTCAGGCTATATAAAACGCAATTTGAATTTCGTTGAAAAACTATTCGTACTTTCCATAGAAAAACTTCTATTTTCAAATTCGAAAAGCAGAATCCTACGCAAAAATCTATTCTTTTTATCTAGTTATGACTTTTCCCATTCATCGACCCTCCCGTAGGATTTCCCAAAATTTATTTTCACAGGAACAATTACTATAAGACCGTACCTGCCTTGGAAATCTAAAACCAAAACACATAAAAGCTTAGTAGTTGCCACTGCCTAACCTCGTTTCGCCAAAACACAGATATTTTCAATTTCAATGTTGTGAAGATTTTCAAGCTTATCAACGAATTTTTAAGAGTTGAGGAGAGTTGAGAAACAAAAATGTCATAAGAAATAAAATGTATCCCTGTTTTCGCACCAGCTCAGTGCCTAGCTAACTGTCTCTTATTTGGCACTCCAAGTTGATTGAGGTCCTCATCCACTTGGGTGCACCACCTGAGTCTTGGTCTTCATCTACTTCTACGTCCCTCTGGAATAGTGTCGAAGGCTTTCCGAGAGGCAGCATTGGTGTCCATCCGCTCTAAATGACCGAGCCATCTGAGCCCTTCTGGCTAGGTCAGTATCGTTGTACAACCCGTAAAGTTCGCTGTTGAATCTTCTTCTCCATTCCCCATCAATGTACAGTGGTCCGAAGATGATCCGAAGAACTTTCCTCTCGGAACAGCCTTTCATCCGATGTTGTCAAGCTCCACGCTTCTGCACCATATAGCAAGACTGGGATGATGAGGGCTTATATAGTTGAAGCTTAGTTGATCGAGAGAATAAGGCTGTCCAAACTTTCAATTATAGCTTAGCCCATTTTTGCCGCTTCTGTTTCATTTCCCGTCGTTTGCAACAATTGAACATGTCGTACACCTCACTACGGCGTATTTTGCATTTGGATTTGCATCTTCATCCTTACAAAGTTCTAATCACACAACAATTGAAGCCTGCTGACCATTCACAGGGCCACACGCCGTACATACTTTTTTTGGATGGTGGAACAACAGACAATAAACATCGATTTTTCGAACAACATTTACTTACACATTACTACGCACAGTTCTCACTTGGTGGGTATGTTTACGCTTTACGAACAAAATTGCCATATATGTATGAGGCTCAGAAAACCCACAACTGATCGAAAAAGGTGCATTGCATGCAGAAAAAGTGACTGTTTGGTGTGTTCTATGGTCGAGAGGTGTCATTGGTCCGTATTTCTTCGAAGATGCCCACGGGCGAATGGTTACAGCCAGTTCGGAGAGATATGGTCGAATGATAACCAATTTCTTTTGACCGGTGATTGATTGTCATGACTTGGACGATATGTGGTTCCAACAAGACGAGGAAACAAGCGACACAACACGACCAATTTTGGTTTTACTGCGTAAGAAGTTTCCTGGTCGCATAATTTTACGTTTTGGCGACCGACGCACGTCAATTGGCCACCAAGATCGTGCGATTTGATTTTAGATCTTTTTGTGTAGGGCTACGCAAAAGATCATGTTTAGTCATCGAACTCTAGACTTTTTTCCTTACTTTCGAAACTGAAAAATAAATGTCCCCTTACATTTCTATCTGTCCTCGCGTCACTAAGGCTCTTTTTGTTTCTATTTTGTACTTTAAAGAGGCCAGAGAGCGTTTTCTTTCTTTCGTAGTTTTTTTTTTAATCTTTTTTGTTGAATAAAACTTAAAACACACATCATGTGTCTTAACGCCTTTTTAACATGCAATGCATCACCGTACGTTGGCATGAGTCAAGTAAAAAGAATTGAGCGAAGATATATTTAAACTTCGTTCTCCTTGATTCTCATAATTTCAAGTTTCTGTATTGAAAATTGCTGTTGGCTAATAAAGTGCTGTCATTTCGTTTGAAAGTTTAAGTTTCTTTAATGTATCATTCTTGGTTAAATATGTAACGTTTTACGAGCAAGTAGTTTTGCAGGACAACGGTATTTGAGGTGTTATGTTCGGGCAAATGGTAAAAAAATACAAACGATCGTACTTTTGAATCACATTACTCTTAAAATTATAACATTCGTATTTATCTCACTCTGGCTTGTTTCTTCGTGCGATTTCACTATGTTAATATCATTTGTTTAACGACTTAATTTCTTTTTTCTCATGAAATTTATTAGAAGTTTAAGATTCGTTTACTCATTCGAAACATAAATTTATGTTCAACATAAAGTTATCATTTTTAACATAAATTAAAGTTCTACATAAAATTCCCATACTAAAGATAAACTTTATGTGTTCCGAGAAAGCGAATGTTATTAGAAGTGTAATAACTATACAGATAATATTACAAACACCAGAAATATCTTCGAATAATGTGCGACAGCTAAAAAAATCAGAAACATCTGTTGTGATTGATAGAAATATCCCGAATTGAATTTCCAAGAACTAGTTTCCAAAACAACTTAAAAACAAAATATTTGTTGATGACGAAGAAAATGTCGAATACTTCACGCGAACATTATTTAAATTGCTTTTTCCTTCAAAATCATTTCAACGCCTGAATCAGGCATCTGTTACCAATAGATTAAAAAAAAAACCGATTTTCATCAATTGAGAAATCAAAAGAGTCAAACTTTGCACAAGGTCGAAAAGTTTTCAACGTAAACTCTTCTATATAACCTCCGGAAGATTGATTGAATTGAAGTTTAGTAAAAAAAAAAAAAAAAATTTCCGTCATTCCATCGCATCGGCAACCTTTTTTTCACACATATTATAAGCAGAGGCATTTGGAAGGAAAATAATTCTTGGCCTCCAAAGAAACACCACAAATCTCTCAAGTGTCAAATTCATTTGGTTCCCCTTTTGAATCTGTCAACAAAGTCCTTTTTTCGCTTCTGACATTTCATTCCCGATTAAAATTTGTTTTTCTTCTCTCTGCTTCCTCATTTTCTTTCTAAATGTTTGGTTTGGTTCATGCATCTGCAAGTGACAACATAATAATAATGGGCAAGATTTGCCAGAGCCAAATTGTATTCCGGCGATTTCTTTTCTTTCGATTTTGGTATCGTTTTCGTTGCTACCGCCATCGCGGTAGTCGTCGTCGGCATCGTCGTCTTCGTAGTCAAAGTCGTGGTCCTTGTCGCTGTTCAAGTCTGGGCAACGGAAAGGATTTCGCTTTCGCCACCCTCTCATTACAAAATAATTCCACATCCTTGCACCTCAGACATATTGCATTATTTGTCGCTGCAAGTTTAACGGTACAGCGGTAAGGCGACAGGGGTAGTATAATTTTTCACTTGGTTTCACGTTTTTCGCCAGGCAGAATCTTTCAACGAACAAGGACGAATGAGAAGGAAAAGTACTACACAAAAATCGATTAACGCTTACCCCATTTCATGAGATCGATGAAAAACAGCGGCGGCAACGACGACGACGATGACGGTGCTGCTAACCTCTGGCAAATTACTTATCCCTCAATTTATAAATTGTGATTGATATTGTAATAAATTGGAAATCGGAAATTGAAGGAAAGGCTGTTATTTTTTTAAACATTTTGCTGTACTTGAAGAGCTCACTACATATAACCTGAATTATAGGAGTTAAATTATAGGAAAACCCGAGGAAGAAAAATTGAATATAATGGCTGCAGGCTACATGAGTTGTGGCTTGAGATTAAGTTGAATGTATCTCAGTTCCAGATGTATAGCGTGGTGGAGGAGCGTATATGCGAGGGCCTTGCAGAAGGAATAACGAAACTTATTTATGGCAGTCATTACTCCTGGTTTAAGTTTCACCTTCATTGCTGATTTAATTTTTGTTTTTTGACGTTTATTTTCTTTTTTTACTGTGATGGTTTTTGATGGTTTCCGTTGCTTCCGTTGTGATGGTTCGATACTAATTCGAGTTTTGGTTGGCTTAAAGTTTTCAAGCGCCGTCGTCGTAGTCGTGTTCGACGTTGTTTTTTGTCATCCTTCGTCGCCGTCATCGTCGTTGCTGCCGGCATTGATGGGAAATAGGAAGGATTTCCAATTTTTCTTTTTTCTTTTGTCTTCGAAATTTAATTTTTGTTGGATTTTCAACGTATTTTGGTTTGCTGTTTTTGCGGGTGGACAAGACTTACGAGATTAATGGGGCAACATTCAGCTGAGCAACTGTCTTGGACATAAATGGGATGGAAAGGATGATGTATGATTAAATGAATTTAGTAATTTATTTTAAAAGACGTAGCCAGTGAATTGGAAATAGGACAAGCTCGCTAAATGAAAAGACATTTATGGACACTTTCGAAAAAGAAAAACGAGCAAATGAGAAAATGAGAAGGAGACGAAGAAAATCAATGTGGAAGAACCATTATTTATTTTGAGATTTATAATTATGTTAGCTTAAGTGTAATGGATGGGAAGAGCTCCGAGATTGTCTCAGGTCAGGTATCAGTTTCTATTGACAAGAACACTGATAGCAAAAAAATACGTATACGCCATAGTGACCCTTCTTCAATAAGCATACGTCCCAGTGACCAAATTGGCTTTCTGGGTGAATTGTTTAGATTTTTAAATAAATATAAAAGTTTTACTTCGCTGAATTTTTAATGCAGTTATCTTATTTTTAGATCTCAGCACAGCCATTACGGAACACGAATAGGGCTTCGTGTTTCTTTGCAATTTCAAACCAAAAGTCCACATTTTTTCGTTGGTCTGTACATCATCTTTAAAAATTCAATTACTCCCAAACATGGGCAATGTTTCAATTTATTTTATACAAACTGCACTCGGGCCAAACAGCGATGTCATAAAATAACAATTACCGGCCACCTCATTCATCTTCAAGAACCACTCTCTGTGCAGTGCTGGTACTTGCATCTGGTCATTCTCATACAATCGCTTTTGTTACAGCTTACAGAACTTACATAACTGTGGTCTTACACCACATGCACAATGCACATACTCGTGTATGTAGTGTATACTTTAGATGGTGCACATGTGAATAATATACAAACCCAATGCACAGTTGCATGTGTGAAGGAAATATCTCATTACATATTGCATCTAGTGAAGTCTGTATTAGGGGTGACCAGATGCATTATTTTAAGGAAACAAAAAATATTCTTTCATTTTTTAGAAAATTTTCTTTTTATGGATGTTCTCTTTTATTGTTTGTAATTTAGATAACTTAGAACTATAAATAAAAAAAAAGGCTAATAAGGTCACCGCAACTGCTAGTGAATGTGATAAATTAAAAAAAAATCCAAAAACCACCAAAAACTCAGCAGCCAAACCACATTTTATTTTTTGTATGTCGATTACCTCACAGATGAAGACTATGGGAGGAGAGAAATTTTGTGGTAAAATTCCATCCACAACATTTTGCCATCAACGCTTACTTACCACATTTTCAATGCAACTTCATAAAATTGGTACAAGGGCACACATGAAAAGATTGTATTGGTGGTACTTTTCGTTCTTAAACGACGTTATCGGCAAATTTCGAGGGTTTATGCAATCGACTGGCAAGTGTATTTCTTTTTTTTTGATTAATTCTCTTAATAAATTTTACACAGTAGGTATATGTAGATACATATGTATATCCACTTTAAGGGGGTGTCCTGTTAAGGCTCCTTTTGACATTAAGATAAGCTTGCTTCAAAGGCATCGACCAAGAATTTTTTTCACTTTGTTCTTAGAAAAATGTCGATAAGGTAGTGTGTGACTTTGGTTCAATTTTGAGATGAAAAATAAATGAGGCTATGTTGGCAAATAAAATCGATACCCTTAAAATTTTGTCCTTGTTTTTTTTTTCCTTTCTTCCTTTTTTAAAAGTACCTGAATTCTTTCAATTGACAATTGAGAGAAAGACGTTGCTTTGTGGAAAATTCGAAGCCTTAGCCAAAAAATGTTGAACGGTGTAATGGATGTTAATGAAATTTTGATCTTTGTTGGAATGCATTTACATTGGTAAATGCTAACTAGCGGAGCCAAAGAACGTCGTTAAGCTTAGAAATCCAACGACTTTTCCTAGATGTCCTAGGATGACTTAAAGTTTTAATTCAGAATACTAGCGAGCCCTTAAGACATGAAAACGTCTTGAAACTTAACAATAGCGACTAATTCTGCTAAACAGCTTTACCGATTTTTACTAGATTTATAAATGGCTAAGATTTTAAAAGGAATGAAACGAATTTTTGCTTTTTGATTGGGTGACTGTGTTTCGATGGCTTAGACCTAGCAAGCCAAACACAAACTCAAACTTAAAAGAAAATATATTTTATACCGGCTTACCCGACAATCGTTGTTCGATAGATATAATTTCACGTTCCGGCTTTGATTTGGAAGTCATTTTTTATGGAGTATGCGTTGAAAACAGCCAATTTTGTTTGTTTTCGTGTTAAATTGAAATAAAATGTATTAAAATTGTCATTAATTGACATATTTGTGACTGATATGCTCTTCTTAACCCACTGAATCGATTTTTATCATAACAACGCTGAGTAATTTTTTATGAATAACAAATTCAAATCGGAAGTTAAGTTGAAAATTACACAAAATCTTTAATATCCTTGAGGATTAAAATCTCTGCAACGCCATCGGATGCTGTCATATAAAATTATGTTCCCTCTCTGGACAGAGATCAGCTAACCAAGCTTGAAAAACAAGTTTTCTAGTTGAGAAAAACTAACTCCACTCATAAAACTTTTAGTAGCCGCAAGTAAGGTCCATAAAACCATAAACCATTAGGTTAACTGCAATTTTTAACCCCAATCAAGTGATGTGTTATCTTACCACCGAAATGGATTTACAGTTCCTGCTAAAATCATCACATTAGTTTTCTATTTTTCAATTGCAACTTATCCAATTCCCTTAAACATATCACCTTCTTCCTTGCAAAAATATAAGTTTCAAAATACGCCTCAAGACTTGACCCATATTGTTAGCTTCAAATATATAAGAAAACCTACTCAGACATCGCTTCACGAACACAAACAGTAGGAACCGACGATTTTTATCAAGAAACTGCCCCTTGCAATAGTTGGAGCATCATTTTACAACAAACCCTGCAGCTTCTTTTGATGATGGCGCTAACTTCAAGAAGACCTTCTCAGATGCAGTTCAGAGTTTTTTTTTGTCTTCGCCTTGAACACTCCAGTCAACAGCAATTCACAAACAAAAAATACATAGTTTAAATTTGCCCTCAGCCTTGAGTTTGTTTTTCCTTCGTTCGTTATCCTTCAAAAAGTGTTGAGAGGTCTGCTTTGAGAGTGAGGGCAGGATGGATAGATAAATCTCTGATTTGTCTTTTACTTTTTTGGCACCCAAACAACTCTGAATAAATTCATAGACACAGTCTGAAGCTCTGAACATAAAAATTATAAATTTCGTCTATCTGTCTTTGCCTTGTCATTGAACACCTTATTCGCAAATTGATGTTAGGCCATTTCGGCATTAATAGCTTAGATTTCTGTTCGTATTGGAACAATTTAATGTGTGTACACAATAAAACAAGAGAGAAAAGATATTTATCGATGTCCATTTAAATCTTTTTCATTCTCTTCCCCATTTATCCAGTTCGTGTGATTCTGGTGTGTCTGTTTATAGTTTGTTATCGTCCTTGGTTCGGTTCGTCCTTGTGTGTATAATTTGATAAGAACTCACTTGTTTTCGGAGTGATCAAAGGCGGATGCCAGGATAAAGATGCAAACGAATAAGAATGGTGTTTTTTTTCTTTTTCGGGTACAGATAAGTTTTGTATAGTTTATATTGAAGTCCATTGAGCCAGTTAAGACATTTTACACTCTAGAGCTGTATGGATGAAGTGTCCTTATAGAAAATCAACTCCTTCACAAACATATTGAATTGTATAAAAATAGATAGAGATAGGAGTAGAGAACACACGTGTTTTCCTTAGCACTAGTCGTTTTTGTCTCTAACATCGATTTATTTAATTGTGTGTCTAATGAAACTGAAACATTGCTGTGCATACCCCTATAGTATCTGTTTCTGTTGGCTCATTTGTGTGTCTTCCTTTGCTTTTTCTCTGGCTGTGTAGGGATTTCGGGAAAGGAGTCGATATTGTCAGTAAAAGGCGGGTGTGAAAAGAAAATCCGAATTGTGGGTTTGGAGAACTGATTTTATGTCAACACCTTTGTCAGTGATTTATTTAAGTTTTCCCATTTTGTGTCTTGTGCGTCATTTTGTATATAGGGTGTTGCGATAAGGAGTAAATTTAATGAGTTTTCCTGTTTCATTGGACCTTAGTGATTGCGGCGATGAATAATGTTCGGAAGAATTAGGGATAAAGGGTTATTCTTTGTGGAGCTTTAATTTATTTAAATCTTATGTAAAACAATGTTAGTAAATAAGTTTGATACTTAAAAACTTTAAGCAAATACGATTAGGGTTGTAACTTGGGTGTTGGCGTGCGTCTGTTTATCCTTAATAGGATCGGTCTTTGCTGTGTAGTATGAAGGAAAACGTGGTTGAGGTCGCTTTTACATGAAAAATGTTTGTTTTATGATCCTGTTGAGCCTGGAAATCACTTTTTCACATCCGGTTATATAAATCATCCGTTGAGGTAGTGCAAGCAAGGAAAAGGGTTACTTTTTAGTTCATTAGATAATTCAAGAAGGTATTACTTTCAACTCAACATAAATATTTACGTAGCAAGTTAAAAAGAGCTGGTATCTGATACCAAACAAAATATTAAAACAAAAAAGTAAGTATCCGCCGTAGTGAACACATGGACTGGTTGCTTGGACGGATTTGACAAACTGTCATTTTTTTCTAAAACCTCCTGAGCCCGACGTCATTATTTAGAAACAAACACAATCGATCACAGACATGTGCAGACATTTTGTATTTAAAATTTGTAATTAATATAACAACGGTGGTCTCCATGTCAGTTTTGAGATGTGGACGCCACGGCATTATAAATCCTGATCTCATAGCGAAGGCGATCTCTCTGAAATCGCTATCGGAGGCAGTGTCGTAAAAGCAGATCTCCAGAAACATTGACATTAGAGTACATTTTGCTTATGAATGTGACGAAGTATGTACACATACCAGTACTGGCGACCAAGACCACCGACCGGCTGGAACAGAACAAGACATCAATACAACAGGGAGAAACAGAGTAAAATCACACTTACCAGAAACCTTATTATCGCTCATGGCCTCAGATAAGCTGGTGATTTTCGTAGATGAACAATGCTGGGGCTGGGGCCTAAGCTCGAAGCGTTTGACTGAGCAGTAAACTGCTTATTCTTCTGATCCATGCCTCTAGAAACAATTTTAATATCACATCAAGTTTTAGCTCATGATTGGCATAAAATATCGCAGCCCTTAACATATTGCAGCATCCGACATTCTTTTTGCGTCTCTGGATGGCAGTGATTTTTTTTTTTATAATTTGCGCACACTAAAGGGGCTTTTTATACCCTTATTATGCCAGAGACACAGTGAGCGCATTAAGAATTTTGAAAAGGTTTTGAAAGTAAGTGTCGGTGTACATTGGTTTTGAATTCATCCACATTGCAATGACTGGGAAAGACAGAGCGTGGAAGGGAGTTCCACATTCGCGTAGTACGGCTAAAGAACGATTCTCTATACTTAACAGTACGTCCGAAGTTGGGCTCGAGGGTAAACTGATGGGCATTCCTGGAGGCGCGGGTATTACGGTTGAATGCCTTAAGGGGAGGAATGCAACTGGCTATTTCACTAGAGCAATTACCATAGAAGTAACGGTAGAACAAAGAGAGACATGAGACGTTACGACGGTGTTCCAATGACGTGAATGTATTAGTGATGTCTCTCACACCAATCATTTTTATAGCTCTTTTTTGAATACCATCCAAGAGGCTTAAATATGTAGCTGGAGCACCAGCCCAGAGATGGGAATTATACTCAAGTTTTGGACGAATATAAGTCTTATAGATAATAGCCAGATCAGACGGGGAGAAAAAATTCTTGCACCTTCTTAGGAAACCCAAACATCTTGCGGCATTTTTGGCGACATCGCAAATGTGCTCAGTGATGCACATACCGAGAATCTCGAGATGTTCGGTTTCGTTGATGCAAGTGCCACTCATAGATAGTGGCAAGGGGGGTATGTCTCGCTTCGACGATACAAGACAGCATTGAGTTTTCGAAGCATAAAACTCTACGCGATTTTGTATTCCCCATTGTACAATGCTATTTAAGTCAGAGTTTAATGAGCTTATCATATTTTGCCGCTCCAGTTCCACATCCGAAGAGGAGGGGTGTGAGTCTGGAAACGAATATGAAAAGCTAAGGGTACTATCGTCAGCGAAACAATGAATTGGATTAGAAGTAACAGACAAGAGATCATTAATGAAAATGAGGAAGAGGGTCGGAGACAAAACGGAGCCCTGGGGCACACCAGCATTTATTTTGTTAGTTTCAGACTTGAACCCGTCCAATACGACTTGTATAGAACGGTTCGAAAGAAAATTTCTAATCCAACGAAGGAGGGATTCATCGATACCGAAGGCACGCATTTTCGATAAGAGAGCAGGATGCCAGACTTTATCAAATGCCTTTGAAATATCAAGTGCAACAATCTTACTTTCTCCAAAACGATGTAAAGATTTGTTCCACTGTTCGGTGAGATAAACCATCAGATCACCAGTGGACCTGTTGCTGCGAAAGCCTTACTGCCGGTCATTAAGTGATGTCTCCTTTGCAGCAATTAAAAGTTTTCCATAATGCACACGTGGTCTAAACTCGTTTTACTCACATACTGTCGCGTCAATCGGTGACTAACTTTAAACCCGGAGGGCTTGAGTTTAATTAAAACCCCGAACATGTGGTAAAAGTTCGCATAGTAGTAAACCATCATTCCACCTGATGGAAATCCTCCACCGCAGTCGTTTTAACACCATCAACAACCCTCTCTGGTTAAGACCACGGAAACGGGGTGTTTTTGGGGTCAAATCTCAATAAAGCTCATAGTTTCAGCTTAAGGCGCTCATATTCATTAAATATTGGAGTGTGCACAGCACAATTTTCAGTGGAAACATATTTCCTAGTGAAATGATTTTTCCAACAATTCACTTATTTGATTTACAAATTTTGCATATATGTATTTTTTTAAACAAGTATATGTTACAAATTGATGTTTACGAAATGTGACAAATTTGCATATTTTATTTTTTGTTGAAAACCTTGCAAAATTTTATTTGAAACAAATTCAATCCGACTGCTAACAAAATTAGGTCAACTAACTCTTTTCATTTTATTATTCAAATTACGAACTAATTCTATACATTTTTTGTTTATTATTAACTTTTCCAATTTAAATCAAAATATTATTAATATTCCAAACAAAACAAAACTAATGAAATCAGTCCGGGCGATTATTTCAGGTGAACATCCCGAGGCTATGCAAACAGGCACATCCGGTTGTCAATACAGTTGGTTGAACATCTGCCTTCTACTTGGTATGCTCGTCTATTGCAACAAACAGATCCTTAAATTAAATTACCTGTCATCAACATCGCACTTGAATCGATGCAATCCTCACGCTGCAACAACTATAACCAGGAATACCACCCTAACCAAAAATACCAACAACACCACCAACACCACCAGCACCACTAGAAACAGCACCAGCATTTGCAGCAGCAGAATCTCTAGGAGAACAGCAACCAGTCCCATCAGCAGTAAAAACTGCTACAACCATGATACCACTTCACTTAAAATCGATGTCAGATGATACATGGACGAACAAGGAACGCCATTATTGTTGACAACGAGTAGGGGTAGCTGTTGTAATGGTAACATTCATCCAAATCCAAATTCAAATCTAATTTAATCTAAGCATTAAACAAACACTCTTAAATCAAACACACACACACACCCTTATAAAGTATATATACAAAGTTATAATGTCCTTAAAACAACAGCAACAAAATCGTATTTTTCAAGTGTACAGTAATATAATTAATTTAGAAAATTAAGAACCAGCAGAATGCACTTAAATGCATTCGTTTGAACAAAAAACAAAAAAAGAATATTTTTTAATGGAATATGAAAATTAAATAAATTTAAATTTAATACAATAACGCAAATAGAATTTCCAGTGTCAGTGAACAAAGAAAAAAAATAACTGCAAACGAAGTAATTGTAAAGGACAGTGTTGATAATTGAAATTTATTTGATTATAAACGCCAGCAGCATTTGAAAGTTGAAATAGATGCAGATTTTATTTTGTATTTTAAACTTTATCCGTGATACAGTTGTTTTGTATTTAGTTTTGTAAACATAAGTTAATTTTCAAAGCACTAAAAAGGAAGCCTGTGGGGAATGTAATTAATGTGGTTAAGAAATGCACACAAAACACGTGAATCGAGTTTTATTTATTTGTTTGTTTATAAAAAGAAAAAAAGTTTTTATTTGGTTTTGTTTGCGAAATTTGCTCACAGACGCATGAAAACTGCGGGGCTTATAATTTCTGCATTCAGAAATTCTGAGAAAAATTGTTGAAAGTTGGATTCAGGTTGTTATTGAAAATTTTCTTGACAAAAGTCTAACAACAGCCTTTGTTTAGAAAGTTGGATTTTGGCTTAGAAAACGGTTGTATGCCTATAAAGAATCAGGAGATTTGTTGTAGGTTTCTTAAAAGTTGATGACAAAAGCAATGCACAATCTTTTTGAGACTGCAATCGGTTTTGACAGTCTCAGTACTTTATTCTAAAAAAGTAAACAAGAGGCATGAGTTTCAGAAGTGTTTTGACAACAAGTGCTCGTTAGATCATGTTTGGCGTCCAGCGGGCTCTTACAGCAAAATTTCATTTATTTAAAAACGCAAAAGAGCGAAGGTTTAACCCTTATTTTACCTAAGATAACTAAGTGGAAAATGTCATCAATAAAACAAAATTTCTGACGTTTACTAACTTAATCCATGGTAAGGGATGGTTTAGCGAAAGAATAAAACAAATTTAAGAAAAACTGCTTCTCATGTCAATACATTAGATAGCGCCACCATTGAGTGCCATATGCTTTTTAGCAAAAATAACAACAAATCGGTTGTTGAGTGTCAACGAAGGAAATTTTACTATTCAAGACTCCAGGCATTTTAACCTATTGATTGATTAACGCTTATTCTATGGGTAGGTTAACCTGTGGAATAAAATTGGAATGAGCATTTTTTATTAATATTGCTGTTAAACCTTAATCTGAAAAATCTTCTATGCAGATCTCCTCTTCGTGGATGAAATTCTTAAAATTTCTGCGTGCATTCAAATTACTTCGCATTTAATCTCTTTTTCGAACATATCGGGCGGTATCTCGGCCAAAACTTGAGTAATGTTGGTTTTTAGTGCGTCTAGAGTTCATGAACTTTTCGTGTAAATACGGTATTTTGCGTAGCCTCACAAAAAATATTACGGTATCGAATTCCATGATTTTGGTAGCCAATTGATGTCACCTAAACGTGGAATTACGCGACGAGGAAACTTCGCAAGCAAGAAAGCCATAATTGGTCGTGTTGTGTGGCTTTTTGTAATGATCTTCAATTGCCGGTCAAAAAAATTATTGAGGCCACCGAGTGAGAAATGCCTTATCGCTTAGGAAAATATTGTTAAAAAATCGGTATTTACTGTCGGTTGTTCCAACACCCAAGAAGCGTGTCTTCGGCTATGTGAATAGTCAGCAGGCCTCACCTGTTGCGTGATTTGAATTTTGTAAAGATGGAGATGTACGACACGTGCAATTGCTGCGAAAGCCGGGAGATCGATAAATTCGGATCATAAGCAACACTTGTGCTTGCAGCATCGATATTTTCAAC
This sequence comes from Sphaerophoria taeniata, assembly GCA_943590905.1. Classification (NCBI taxonomy): domain Eukaryota; kingdom Metazoa; phylum Arthropoda; class Insecta; order Diptera; family Syrphidae; genus Sphaerophoria; species Sphaerophoria taeniata. The sequence continues at coordinate 140,289,968 of OX016541.1, forward strand.
TGAACGTGCATTATGATTATTCACCGGCCTTGCGATATCAGTAGCATTTCCATTCTCTTTCAATTTCTTCACAATTTAACTTGCGTAGTGGGTCGATTATGGCGAGGGCGACCATAATCATCGCGTAGTGGGCGAAAAGTTGCTACGTTTGAACTATCACTTTTGATGGAAAGCGATCCATTATCGTAAATAGCAAACATTCAACTAATATAATGACACTTCAGATGACAGATATGTTCCACAAGTATCAAATGCCAGCGCTACCAACTTGAGACCACGAAATTAATGACCTGTTGAAATTCGGATGACATATGACTTAAAACTGATGACGAAAAATGGCATACAAAATGCCTGGGTTTGACCGTTTTTTAATGCATAACGGTTATTATTTACATTTGAGGTAAGAAATGCAACTTGTTCTTCAAATACAATGAAAATTTAAAAAGATTTGACAGTTAGAGTACTAGCAGACCCGGCAATCATTGTAATGTGATAACAGATTTTAAAAGAAACCATAGAATTACATACTTGTACTCGACTGGCGTATGTCATTGATTTATAATTCAGAACACAAGCAGACCCGACAGACGTTTATTTGTTTAATTAAAATGTCTGAAAATGTATTTCAAATGTCACTCATTGACAGCTTTGCAAATAGATGTTTGAAAAAATGCAAAGCGTAAACATATTTCATTGTATCTATGTACTATTAAAATTTCACACTCGAAATTCAAAATAATTTCTTTCAAAGTCAATATTATTCACAAAAATAGAATACACCTGATTTCATCAATAACTAACTATTGATTTCCATCCACAAATTTTGAATGCAAAAGTGCAACCAGGAAACCGAAAAACTAATTAAGTTTTTTTATATTTCAACAGAACTATGTTCTTTATTTTAATCCAGTGAGCTCTAAAAAAACTCAAATAAAATTAAGAAGTGAATAAATTCAAACACCGAACTCTTATCTTTTAAGCACTGAAAGAAAATGACTTGAATTTTATGATAGTGGCTCTATCCAACATGAAAATGAATTGCTCTTCCAATCAAATTTAATGAGAAGCTCTTCTTCTTCGAATCGCAGGTGATATCTATAAAGAATGGAATTAAATTAGTTATCTCGTAGTTAGTGTGGTGGCGTCGTTAAGCAAATTCCATCAACTTCTCTTTTGACATAAACCACCAACGATCTCATCTGGCTCTGGTTTTTAATTTTCTTCTCACAAGTTTTCTATAAATGTTAATCGAGAACCACCCATTCAAGAACGGAAACAGAAAAAAAAGATAATCCCAAACGAAAGTCTTATATTTCTAAACCCCGACCTATTCTGGTCACGTAGAGTTGCTCTCTCTAATCAGTGGAATTGATTCATTCTATCTCGATATGTAATGCAGTTTTTCTTCCTCGTTCCACGTGCTTGTCATCCTGTTCAAGGATTACAGACTATTCGCCATTTTATGTTTTATGTAGAGTGAAACTTCGGGATAATGTGGTGTCCCTAGTCCACTTGAAACACGGACACACTCATATGCCGTGTTGCCCAGTAAAACAAAAAGTATTAAGCAGGAAATTTAATTTAGATGGATATTCTGTTTCTATATGATTGATATGTCCTTCGTCACGTCATGTTTTTCATCGTGCCACAAAATAAAATAAGTCTACTTAACTCACCATTTACACAGAACTCCTCATAATCCCAACAAAACCATGTGTATCGAAAATACACATAATTACTCTATTTTCTATACAATAAAATTTGATGTAATGATGAAATATTGTAATTAAACGCAAAAAGGTTTATATCCTGTATCCTGTCATATGGACGTTCACCAAAATGTCATGTAATTGTTTTGTGGCTGTTGCGTGATTTACGGTAATAGAATTTCTATTTCCAAAGGCGTCGCAAATATTATAAATACCTAATTTAGTTTATCGTCGTTGATATTACCAAAATGGAATTTGAAGCATTTACTGATTGCATGTTAATTATAGTTTTGGAATATGTGTACACAAGGATTAGACCGTTCAAACTATGCAAACAGAATTTAGAGTGAATGTTGCTTTTTTTTTGGTAAATTGATTGCGTTAAGATAGAAGTGGAGAAATTTCAATTAGAAGATCTTTTGTTTTATGATTCAACAAACGGGTCAAGCAAATCGGTAAGATCTGCCTTGTTTACACAGTTCTCGAGAAATTGGTTTGATTTGAATAGCTCAAGAACATAATTTTAAAGTGGCAATTGTATCATTCAAAGACAAATATGTACATACAGAGTGTTTCAATCAATTTGCATTGAAAGATTTGTTTTGCAAAACATATTTCTCGAGAAATCGTCATTCGATAACATTTTATTGAAAGGATTGTCAATCGAAGAATTTTGTTCGAGGAATTGTTGGGAGATTAATTGTTCTTCGAAGAGTTGTCATTCGAATAATTGCTATTTGATGATTTTTTAATTGAGGTATTGCCATTGAATGAATTGTAATTCAAGAAACTTTCATTCAAAGTTTTGACATTAAGGCATTTAATTCGAAAATGGTTCGGTGATGAATCAGTTTTCGATGAATTGCCGTTCGTTACTTTTCGAAGAACTGTGCTTCAAGGAAAATCTTTCGGAAAATTGTCATTCGTAGAATTTCCTTTGGTTCAAGAATTGTTTTTCGGTTTTCTTTTTCATCTCTGAGCAGTTCAATGAATGTCAACAAAAATCTTTTTTTTAGCACATAGGTATGTACAATGGTTTGTATATTTATTTGACAGGTATTAGGAGATGGCATTTAATACTCTCGCCATCTAGTAAGTAGTAGAGGTAGCAAATTTTTTCTCAATAGTAATTTATGTAAGAAAATGGGTATCGCTGCTTCTAAGTAGATGGCGAGTGTATTAAATGCCATCGTGATATTATACCTGTCAAATAAATACACAATAATAGAATGTACATATGTATGTATGTATGTCTATTGGAGTCGGAGTTCAAGATAAAATGACCTCCCAAATCGAGCTAGTAGTTCAACGAAGGTAACAACTTTTTTTAGAGAAAGAAATGACAGTTCGGTGCTCAAGTGTGTTCCATAAGTAAATCAGAGGTTCTGAATGTAATCTGCTCAGAGTTGGCTCTGATTGCTAAAAATATCTCCTTAAAGCCAAAGAAGAAAAACGCTAAATGTCATTTGTCATATTCGAAGAATTGAAATTCGAATAATTTTTTGATGAAGTGTCATTCGAATTAAAAGAATTGATATTTCACGAATTGTTCGGATGGTTGTTATTTCCTATTCTCTTTCGTACGATTGCGATGAATCGATATCCAAAAAGTTTGCCATTCTAAAAATGGGATTTCAGAAATAGTTCTGTTTGTTATAGTTTTCCGATTGTTTGCTTACCTATACTATTCGAATAATTGTCTTTTTATGAATTTTAATTCGAAAAACTTGCACTCAAATGGTTGTCATTCGAGAATTGTTATCCGGTGAACCGTCATGCAAAGAATTGTCAATCGACATCTAATCGGTTTTGTTAACTTTTTCGGACTAATTGGGTGCAAAAGACTGTTTTTGTCGATGCCTGAATTGCGAACCATAAGTACAGAACAGTGGTCTTACTTACTTATTTAAGATGGCGCTACAGTCCGGGGTAGACTTGGGTCTCAACCAACAAACCTCTCCAGCCAGCTCGGTCCATAGCTAGCTGTCTCCACTTACGCACGTCGAGTTGGTTGAGGTCATCTTCAACTTGCGTCCACCACCTGAGCATTGTTCTTCCTCTACTGCGTCGCGTCGACCCTCTGGAGTGGATTCGAAGACTTTACGGGAGCATTGGTGTCCATCCTCTCCACGTGACCAAGCCATCTGAGTCTTTGGGCTTTCACTCTTTAAGCTAGGTCAGTGTCGCTGTACAGCCCGTACTGTTCGTGGTAAAATCTTCTCCCCCATTCACCGTTTATGCATACAGGACCAAAGATATCTTCCGTAGAACTTTTCTCTCGAACCGGCTTAGGATGCTCTCATCCGTTTTTGACAGGGTCCATTTTTCTGCTCCATATAGCCGGACGGGGATGATGAGGGTCTTATAGAGCGTCACCTAAGTTGTTCGGGAAGACTACTCAATTGCTTTCTTAGCCCGAAGAAACAGCGATTAGCAAAAGCTATACTCTTTCTGATCTCGGTGCTGAAGTTATTGTCCGTGTTGATAGCAGAGCCAAGGTAGACAAAGTCCTTTACTACCTCGAAATTATATGCGTCTATCGTGACGTTTTGTCCAAGACGTCGGTGTTGGGTGTCTTTTCTTTTTGATAACAGCGTATACTTTGTTTTGCCCTCATTGACCGCTAAACCCACTTTTCAGTCTCTGTTTGTATACTCGTAAAAGCACTGTTGACATCACGCTGCGTTCTCTCAATGATATCAATTTCATCAGCGTACACGAGTAGTTACACAGACTTCTGGAAGATAGGTCCTCCAGTATTGACTCGGGAGCTCTGCATTATTCGTTCCAGTATGATGACAGTGCATCACCTTGTCTAAAGCCTTTTTTGAAAGGCGTCGTCGCGTGTCGGTGAGATCGTAACCGACTTTAATAGAGCAGTGTGAGTTCTCCATTGTCATCCTGCTCAGACGAATGAGTTTTGTAGGGATGCCAAAACTGGACATTGTTTTATACAGTTTTTCTCTGTATATGCTGTCATACGCGGCCTTAAAATCGATAAAAAGATTATGGATGGCGATTTGGAGCTCTTGAGTTTTTTCCAGGATCTGACCAATAAGTCTCTCCTCGTTTCTCCTTAAGACACTGGAGAGGATAATTGATCTACATTTTAGAGAACTTCTCAACGAAAACAATTTGTGCAACTACCAACACGCTTACCTTAAAGGTAAATCAGTGGAGACTGCTCTGCATGAAGTGGTTTCACATATTGAGAAAAGTCTTGAACATAAAGAATATACCCTGGCAGCATTTCTTGATATCGAGGCACATAGGGGTATTTAGCCCAAAAAACCGATCAAAAATATTTTTTTGTGCAAATGAGTTGATACATGTATGAAAAGACCCTTAAAAGAGTTTAAAGCTTATTTAAAACGAATTCAGGTGAAAGTTGAAATCTCTATTATTTTCCCCAGTGCATGTTTTTTTGTTGAGCAAATAGCTCTGAAGGTGATTCAATTTGGCATCAAAATTAATTTCTTCACACTCATTCATAATATTAAAAAACTGCCTTTTAGTTAAAATGCACAAACCAGACGAAACTTCACACAAAAGAATTTATTTTATGTAAAACTGTTCTGAAATTGTGATAAAACTACATACACCCTAAGGACGACAAAAAGTAGCTAGGCACCTAAAGGCATTGAATTTGTTTCTTATCTCTCTAATGAGATCTTTCTCTATTAGTTGATACCAAATATGTTACCGAATAATACCGAATAATTATATAACAAAAGTTCCATAAACAAAAACAAAAAAACCAAAAAAAATAGCCCATTTCCACACTTTTATTGAAATACTAGTATCTATTAAATAAAAGGTTCAATACACACACAAAAACAGTTTTTAAATTAAGTACACACTTGCTGCTGAACTATCCATCACAAATATATTTACTCGCCGTATAAAAAAAGTGGAAAAAAAATAATTCATACGTTCGATTTTTCGCACAAATCAATTTCTTCAATATTCAAGCTTACGAACGCTGACTTTCAACTAAAGCTGTGGTGAAATGGGTGAATAAACATTAAAACGAAGTACGGTACATTCTTCCATGGGTATTTAACTATACCCAAGAAAAAAATTACTTCGCAATTCTTCATTTTTAAAAATTGATTTATGATCGGTTTTTTGAGCTAAATACCCCTAAGTGCGAGGGTGCGTTCAATAACGTTAAAACGGAATCAATCAAAACTGCCTTAGTTGAAGTTGGAGTTGAATCTGTCATTGTCGATTGGATCTTCACCATGTTAAATGGCAGAATTATCAACTCTCAAATAGGAGTTATCACTATTGAGAAAACAGTTACTAGAGGCACACCACAGGGAGGAGTCATCTCACCCCTGCTCTGGATCCTCGTAGTCAACAAAATTCTCACAAAGTTCAAAAATCAGGGCATTAAAATCGTGGCATATGCAGATGACATAGTGGTTTTGGTATCAGGCAAGTTTCTTACCATCATCGAAAACATTATGGAAAACGCATTAAAGGATTTATCTTCTTGGGCAACTAAGAACGGTCTCGGGGTCAACCCCACCAAGACGGAGTTAGTTTTGTTCAAGAAGAAACGGAAACTGGAGGGCTTCAACCCTCCCAAACTAAATGGTATTCCTCTAAAACTTTCTAAGGAAGCTAAATTTCTAGGAGTAATCCTTGACTCCAAGCTTACATGGAAGCGTAATACTGAGGAAAGAATGAAAAAAGCACTATGCGCATTCTACACATGCAAAAGAACCTTCAGTGCACGTTGGGGCATGCGACCGCAGGTCATCCAATGGATGTACACAGCGATTGTCAGACCCATTCTTACCTATGGCTCTATGGTATGGTGGAAAGCGGTGGAAAAATCAAGCTATCGCAAGAACCTGAATAAGGTACAGCGACTAGCCTGTATAGGAAAAACAGGGGCTCAAAGGTCCACACCACAAGCTGGGTTGGAAATGATTTTGGACCTTCCGGCTCTGGATGAGTTCATAAGGTGCACGGCAGCCAAAACCGCAATTCGTTTAAAAGAACTGAGTTTTTGGAGGCACAGCACTTATGGGCACGGGTCAATCCTAAAGAGATATGACACGATTCCAGGACTGTTGGAGACAACCGATTACATTCCCCCTTTACTAGATTTCGATAGGAAATTTTCTATTTTCATACCAGAAGGACAGGGCTGGGATCCTAATTCACTTATAAGTAAACAGGGTATCCCTTTCTACACTTACGGTTCAAAAATGGAATCAGGAACAGGTGCTGGAGTGTTTTGCCAATCTCTCAACATCAGAGCATCGTATAAACTCCCAGCTGACTGTAGTGTCTTTCAGGCCGAGATCTTTGCCATTGAAAAAGCAGCTGAATTGGCACATCACGAAAAGCTAAGCTCTTCGGAGATAACTTTTTTCGTGGACAGCCAGGCCGCTATCAAAGCTTTAGCCAGTGAGACCATAAGATCAAAAGCAGTTTTAAACTCTAAGAAGGAATTAAATAAAATCTGCCACACTAACCAGGTAAAGCTCTGCTGGGTTCCTGGACATAGCAATATAGAAGGGAACGAAATAGTAGATGAACTAGCCAGGAAAGGGTCAGAAGCAGACGCAAGTAGTAGCGACCACTCAGTTAGGGGACCACTTGTCCCAATTGGGGTACTCAAGAGGAAGATAGACCTTAAATTAAAAGAGGAAACCAATAACTCTTGGAAATCCAGAGACGATTGCGTAATCTCGAGAAGTTTATGGCCTAACACAAATGAAAAGGAAACTCGGTATATTCTATCGCTGAGTAAAAAGAACATTAAGATCTTGATAGGTGTACTAACGGGTCACTGTGCCATTGGCACAAACTGGAACTGGATGATCTAGCACAGGTCTCAATGGCAAACATGAGGAAATTTATAGATAGCACAGGCTGGTTCGTTAACGAGCCAGTCTACGTTAATCGACTTTGAGAAGCATCGATGCTAACTTTTATTTTTATAGGGGATCACAATGGACCAATAGGCCTCCGTGTACGCAACAGCTCACGCTGTGCACACCCCTCATAACCTAACCTTCCAGGATCTGCCGTAATGTGAATATTTGATCGATTGTGGACTTTCCTGGTCTAAAGCCACACTGATATGGACCTATCAGTTTGTCGACAAACGGCTTCAGACGTTCATATAGTACTGCAGAAAAGATCTTATAGGCGATGTTAAAGAGGCTGATGCCTCTATAGTATGTGCCGTTTAGAGGTTCTCCTTTCTTCAGGATCGGGCAAACAATGCTGAGGTTCCTCGGGCATGCTTTCTTCCGACCATATTCTGCAGAGTGCAGATGAGTTGGTGCATGCTCCTTACCAAATCATCGCCGGCTTCTTTGAAGAGTTCGGCAGTGATGCTGTCAGCTGCCACGGCTTTTCTGTTTTTAAGCTTAGATATAGCTCAGAACAGGGGTCAAGTCAATGAATTTTTTGTATTTGAAAGATAGATTTCCGCAGATGTTTTGTTTTTATCTTTTTAAGAATTATTTCTTGGAAAGTGTCCATCATCGCAGATAAGAGGATGCAGATTGGAAACCAAGAAAATAAATTATAGTATTTGGAGAGTCAAACGTAAGTCGCATTTATTAAGCCTTGTTCAAATAGCAGCGATTGGCTTGGTTGTTCTCATTCACTTTCATTGAAGATGATTGGTTTTGTTTATTTTTTTTTTCAGCGCGTTCAAATTATTTATTACTGCAGTCTGTTAAAATAAAACTCTACCAATTAACAAAGTGCAACCATAAATAATAATATAATTTATTTCTATCTTTTCAAACTTATTGCATTAAATGTCTCCAAAAAAAATGTAATTGAAGCTAAACCACGCGATAAATGATATTTCCATGAATTTAAATGAAAAATCTTCTGACCAACAATTTATTTACATAATATCGTATTCGTATATCGTTTCAAAACAGGACAAAAAATAACTTTATTTTACGTCATTAATTTTCCAAACCAAATAATAATTTCACTTTTGAAAAGCGCACACAAGTCTGGCGGCTAAACCACATTGAAATGTGAAATTCGTTAATTGCGACAATTTTGTCCAAACAGTATAAAACCAACAACGACAAGGAATGAAAAACAGCCCAAATGAGAAAATGAGAAAAAGTATACGCTTACGACACTGGAATTTCAAAAGCAATCCATAATTATTGGATTAAATAATAAAATAAAATATAATAAATTTTAAATCGAAAAAATAGGCTAATTGTATAAATGTTTGGGCATAACCAACATATAATTTTGAAAGATATTTGTAATTTCAGACACAAACAATTTGATTAAATATTAAGAAAAATGCAAAATAAATACAATTTTGTATGTGTGTATAATAAATTATTGAAAAGTGAAATTTGACACAAATATCTATATGTAAATATTTGTTAAATGAACAAACTCAGACACATGCTCACAAAATGGAATTAATCAATATAAATTTAGCAACATAAGAATTACTTATATAAAAAATCATATAACGAAAAATTGAAATGTAGTTAAATAAATTAAAAATATATAGAAATAACTATAACGTTTGTTATATTCGTAAATTAATTAGAATTAGAAAAAAAGAGACTTTTTGTATTTAATTATTTTTAATGTGAGATTTAAAATTAAAAAAAAAAGAAAATTATATATTACACCGTATTAACGACAAAGTCGAAATGCAAAAATAAAATAAAATAAGTTATCATAAAATTAACACAAAAAATTAACAAATTAAGAAAAATACTTGTATAAATACCAAAGTTAGTTTACCGATGTTTGAGACATTTAAGAAACCAAAGTAAAAAATAAATTAAGAAATGAAATATTAATTAAACAGCTGTGTCTTAATTTTTATGGCCTTAGGTAGGTAGGTTAGAATGGCTGTTCTTTGCAGCCTCTGCCCAGGAACAAAATTAGAGCTTTTATTACGCGCCGTTTTGATACCATATACTCGAAGTTACCTTAGGTTAGGTTAGGTTATAGTGGCTGCGGATTCAGAATCCACACACTTAGGCCAAAAGGAAAGGCCCATTGTGATACCATGAATCTAGAGAATTACTTCTTACTAGTCGAACCATTTTGAGCTTTTTATAAAGCGAAGAAGATATTTGATATCCTTATTAGCTAGTTCACTGGGGTTATCATATAAAAGTATTCTCCCAGATGAAGTTTGCGTCTTAGTGAAAGAGCAGGGCAAGTGCAGAGAAGGTGAGAGATTGTTTCCTCTTCTTCCTCATCCATACAGCTCCTGCAGAAGTCATTTGAGGCTACACCAAGTCGTATTGCGTGTCTGCCTATAAGACAGTGTCCCGTAAGGACACCTATCAGGGAGCTAATATGAAGTCTGCTTTGAGATAACAAGTCTTTAGAGCGCTTTAAGTCCAGTGAAGGCCATATGAGTTTCGTAGCTGCGCACGTTGGTAAATTGTGCCACCTGTAGTTTGTTCTCGTTAAAGCTGCTTCTTTTAGCAAAAGTTTAAATGTAGCTATCAGTATACCTATCTTCTCCCTTTCAGGTGAAATAGGTATGACGGTTCCATTTTTAGCGATTTCATCGGCTCTACAATTTCCTTCGATGTCTCTGTGACCCGGCACCCAACAGAGGTGAATGTTAAATTGCTGCGCCATCTCCATCAGAGACGATCGGCAATCGAGGGCCGTTTGAGATTTGGTTGAGACACCATCGAATAGCAGCCTGACTGTCAGAGAAGATGCGGATATCAGAAGTTGATATCACGTTTTCTCTTAGCCAGGAGAGAACCTCTTTGATCGCTAAGATTTCCGCTTGGAAGACGCTACAATGATTTTGAAGGCGGAATGAGATGCTTAGATTAAGCTTTTCTGAGTACACACCACTACCAACTCCATCACTTGTCTTGGATCCATCTGTATAAAAATGAATGCCTTTGTCATCCAGAAGTTTTTTGTCTTCCCATTCTTCTCTGGATGGAATGGATATCTGGAAGTTTTTACCAAATTGTGGTTTTGGAATGGTGTAGTCTATGTACTTTGGTATAGAACCGAAAGAGTTAAAAATGATGGAGTGTCCCACATTATTGTTGGTCCATTGAGATGAGGCGTTGAGTCTTATAGCTGTACTCGCTGCCACTTGTTTGCTAAAAATGTCGAGGGGTGCCAGATGGAGGAGAGTGTCTAACGCTGCTGAGGGTGTGGTTCTCAAGGCCCCGCTTATGCAGAGACAAGCAGTGCGTTGGACTCTGCTGAGTTTGTCGCAGTAAGTGACTTTCTCCAGTGCAGTCCACCATACTGCAACCCCGTACATGAGAATTGGTCGAATGACCGATGTGTATAGCCAATAGGTTATGCGAGGTTGAAAACCCCATTTCCTTCCTATGGCTTTCTTGCAAGAGAAAAGAGCTACTGTGGCTTTCTTAACTCTTTCCTGAATATTAGGTTTCCAACTTAATTTTTTGTCTAATATCAGACCAAGATATTTGGCTTTATTGGTAAAAATTAGTGGTACACCTTTTATTGAAGGGGGTACAATTACTGGGATCTTGTATTTCCGTGTAAAAAGGACAAGGTCCGTTTTTTGAGGATTAATACTAAGTCCACAACGATCAGCCCATCTAGTGAGCATATTAAGTGCGTTTTGGAGGAGGTCTCTCAGTGTATTAGGATGTTTTCCTGTGACGGCGATAGCAACATCATCGGCATACGCAATCACTCTGTAGTTACTCGAAATTACCCTAAAAGAATAAATTATAAAAAGATAGGAACAGTGCAGTGCATAATAGAGATTTGGAGTGTTTAAATCCAATTGGTTTTGTTAAGACAGAGAATCTAGTTCCTTATCTTAATGTTTGCGAGTTCGCTTAACTCGCGTAGGAAGAGAGCACCCAGAGCATTAGGAACAGCCGGGAATTCACACTAAAAGTGCAGGAGTGTTTTCCTTTGCGCCGTATCTCTACAGCTTCGACAAAATTTGTTGTGGGGAATACCAAGTTTGAAGGCATGTTGTCGGACTGGCCAATGGCCTGTGCAAATGGCAACTATCCTGCCAATGTCTGACCTAGGTTTATTCAGAAGTTCCTTGGTACGTTTCTGATCGTAAGTGGCCATATCTGTCTCGATATATCGTCGCCCGAGAATTGGTTTGTTCCATACGCCACTTTTGTCGTTTTCGAGTTAGGAATGGATTCTATGGGAATTTTGTATGCTCTTTCTAAATCTGTGATCAGATTTGTGCTACGTCTTTTCAATCCCGAGATATCCAACATCAATTTTGTTCCATATCCACCAAAATCAACATTTTCTAGAATTGTTTTGTGCCATAAACCATTTTTTGGCGTTTGGGACATTTTTTCCATATAAAATTTGTCAAGTTTTTTGTCAGAATTGTTTTGTTCCACGTGCATATTACGGTGACAAGGGATAGAAAAAATCCTAAGAATGTTGAGAATTGGTTTGTCCTACGTGCACTTGTGTTAAAGAAATGCTATGTTTATGGGACAATCATCGCAAACAAAATTTTAGTATTGGGTTGTGCCATATCCATTACAATTGTGTAGATATCCTGAGATTATTGTATGAAATCATTTAGTCCTGGCTTGGCTTGGCAACTACTTGACTCTTCAAGCGATGAAGATGGTAATGAATTCAATTTTGAACACTTTTTTCGAAGAAGGTAAAGTTCAAATGACTCTGCCCTTGTTTTGCAAGATGGTCAATCAAAGTGAAAACTTCATTGAAACTATAGATGCATACGGTGAAGAAGATTTCAAGTCGCATCTGCGGCTGAACCGCTTGACTATAAATCAATTAACAAGTACATTACTTCCTTAAGAATTGCTGTACCTACTATTTTTATTTAACTGCGTTTTCTTTAGTTGAATATTCACAGTCGGAATTCATCTCAAATCCATAAACTTCGTTTTATGCTGGAAAACCTAGTATTGGCGCAAAAAATAGAGGTACTAATCTATGTATGGTACATAAGCAACACTATCACTTTAAGGCAATTGGGGAATCTATTCGGTGTATCAAAATCTTCAGCCTGGGGTGTTGTGGGTCGAGTAAGCAGCTGGCTTGTTTCCAAAGCAGATGTGTATATAAAGTGGCCACAAGGAGAACGTATCTCTGAAAACTGCCGTCAGTTCGAAGCAAAAAAGAAACAACGAGGTGTAATCGGTGCCATTGATTGCACGCATATTACGATTGCTGCACCAAAATTAAACAAAAAGTGCTATTACAATCGTAAGCAAAACTTTACCATTGTTTTGTAAGGGGGCGTCGATGCTGAAAAAAAAATTCATTGACATTTCTGTTGGCGAGCCAGGATCTTTACACGATAGTCGTGTTTTGCGAAGATCGGCTTTGTATAGAAGAGCTCACTCTTACTTTGCCCAATTGTTGTCCAACAATACATTTCTGTTGGGTGATTCAGCCTACCTTGCTTCAAAATAGTTCCACCTTACAAGGACTACGGCCAACTTACGGACCAACATCTAGCATTTAACAACCTGCATTCAGCTACAAGAGTGGTAGTTGAAAATGCATTCGGCTTGTTAAAAGTACGATTTATACGCCTAAACTTTGTAATAGCGCAGTAGAACTGCTTTAATTTTTTTTTTTTTAAAGAAAAATGTTTAAAAAAAAGATATAATCGATTTTCTTTTAAAATTTTAGCATCCAGCTACATGCATTCTTGCCTTTCACATTATGCATTGATGAGAATTAGTTTGTGCTATATCCATTTTTGTGTGTCCCACGTGTATGGAAAAACAAATCATTTTCAAAATGTATGAGGTGGGACACAAGCCAAAAAAGTAGACTTTTGTGCTGATAAAGGTATCTTGTTAACGGTAAGGCAAAACACTTTGAAAATTGGTAGGTGAAGTTTTAATAAGACTAACTTCAATTTAAAAAAATAAAAAAAAATCCTATCGCACAGTTTCGGAGTACTAAGCACGCGAACCTTTAAATGCGTTTTTCTCAAAAAAGTGCCAATGGCGTATGGAACAAACCAATTCTCGGGCGACGATATGTTGCAGTTGGTGAGATTTTACCACCTTACGTTAGATTTTTTAAGAAAATGGTTTTGAATATCCGTTTGCATGACTCCTAAGGGAATCCTAACTTCCTCAGCTAGGGATATTTGAAGTTTTGATCCCGTCCTGTTCATCAGCGATTTCATTGCCTCTTGAATATCACTGTGCCCTGGTACCCAGACTAGATTAATTTTTATAATTGTCGTTGAAGCTTGCGAGCTCTTGTTTGCAATCTCTAACGATTCTGGATTTAGTCAGGTTGCTGTTTATAGTCTTGATAGCAGCTTGGCTCTCAATAAAGATTGCGACCTTTTTTATAAATTTCTCAGATTTGACTGTTGTTTCTGTTGGAATAACAAACTCAGTCGAACAAATCAATAATCAGTTTTTTCTGCTATTTCTGACAAATTTAATTTAATTTTTATTCTCTGTATAAGCTTACTCGTATCCTGTTTGTTGTGTTCAAAAGACGTTCATGTTTTTTCTTTCATTTGTTTTTTCGTCTTACATAATAAAATTTTCTTATTAATTGTTTATAATAAAAGTCTTTATTATTTTTCTACAATCGCAATTAAACCGGCAACTTTGCAACAGGTTATGGGCCCAGGCCATAAATAAAGAAAATTCAATCGACTCACAAAAGGAAAATTTTATGCAAGATGGCGGAGAATCGTTTTTCTTTAAAGAAGCTTGGAACCGACAATTATTTTGTATGGCAATACAAAATGGAAATGTTGTTGATAAAGGAAGGGCTGTTGGGCTACGTATCAGGACTCAAGCAAGCACCAGTACCTGTGACTCCGGAATGGAGTGCTAAAGATGACGAGGCACGAGCAACAATTGCCCTATCAGTTGAAGATAGCCAGCTTCAGCACATAAGAAAGGCCACAACATCAAAGCAAGCGTGGGATAGTCTAAAGAATTACCACGAAAGGAATACCTTAAGCAACAAAGTGCAGTTAATGCGAAAAATTTGCAGCCTACGAGTTGATGAAGGTGGTAATGTTGAAGCGCACAGTCAAGAGATGGTTGATTTATTTGAACGTTTGGCAGCGATATGCGAAGAAAAATTGTCTGAGACGTGGAGTGTGGCGATGCTGTTAAGCAGTCTTCCTAGAAGCTATGACACTCTCATCACTGCTTTGGAAACTCGAACAAGCGATGAACAAGAGTTGACGTTCGACGTGGTCCAATCGAAGCTTCTTGAAGAATACAGAAGACGTAAAAGTCCTACTATTGAACCACATGAAACTGCAATGAAGATCACGAAGCGTATTTCACAAACAACTAACTCAACATCAGTGGAATGTTTTTTCTGTCACAAAAAGGGGCACCTGAAGAAGAACTGCAGCCAATACAAGCAATGGAAGAATAAGAAGCAACATGCAAATTATGTAACCAAATCCTTCGATCACTTCAGTCTTCTGACATCAACAGGAAATCTTTCGGGATGGATCTTAGATTCTGGGGCTACTTGCCATATAACGAATGTGAAAGACTTTTTCGTTAGCTTTGATCCTCTCATCAAGGAAAAGATTTACATTGGCGATGGAAGTGAAATTGTTTCTGAAGGAAGAGGTACATGTGAAGTAGATTTTTTAAATAATAAAAATTCTCAGGTTACCGGAACGATTGAGAACGTATTGTATGTTCCGAAAATTCAAGGAAATTTGCTGTCAGTGTCTTGCTTGGTAGAGAAGGGGTGCAGAGTCGTATTTGCCGATAAGGTGTGTCAGATTTGGAAAGGAAATGTCCAGATTGCATTAGGAGATTTGATTTCTTCTATCTATGTGTTGCGTCAGCCAAAACGAGTTCTTGTAACGGTGCACAAAGAAGACTGTATTCACCAGTGGCATCAAAAGCTTGGACATAGAGATGAGAATGCAATTAAATCCATACAGTCGAAGGAACTGGATTCAGGTTTATCAATTAAAGATTGTAACGTAAATGAAACCTGCGAAGTTTGTATCCAGGGAAAGTCTGCCAGATTGCCATTTCCGAAAGTATCCAAAAGTGATTCGCAAAATGTACTCGACTTAGTACATACAGATGTTTGCGGTCCTATGGAGATGGTAAGCCCAAGCGGTAATCGTTACATAGTTACATTTATCGATGACCATTGTAGATTCACAACAACGTTTTTGATGCGCCAAAAGTCAGAGGTCTTCGATAAAATACGAGAATACATTGAAGCAATGAAAACTCAGTTCGGGCGTAAACCAAAAGTATTAAGGTCTGGCCGTGGTGGCGAGTATACGGGACATAAGGTGCAACAATATCTGAGGGAACAAGGAGTAAAATCCGAGTTCACTGCAGTGTACTCTCCTCAACAGAACGGCGTTGCCGAAAGACGCAACAGATCCCTTGTTGAAATGTCCAGATGTATGCTGATTGATGCCAATCTAAGCAAGGAGTTCTGGGCAGAAGCAATATTGACAGCTACATACACACAAAACAGATTACCAACAAGAGCAACAGCAACAACACCTTTCGAGCTCTGGTACGGATCCAAACCAGATTTTAAACATTTCCGTACATTTGGTGAAAGATGTTTTGCACATGTTCCGAAAGAAAAGAGAAACAAGTGGGACAGCAAGTCGAAATGTTTAAATTTTGTTGGTTATGGTGCGGCGAACTCTAAGGCTTACAGACTCCTAGACACCAGTACGAAAAAGATAACGATTAGTAGAGATGTTCATTTTTTGAAGTATTCCCCGAAAGTTGAGGCAAGTCCAATTAAACGTGAAAGCGTTCCAGAAATCAACAACAAGAAGAAAGATGAGCTTCCGAAAAGTAACAGCGATGATGACTATTTTGAAGTTGTAATCAAAAATAGACCCAATCAAGAAAAGGCGGTTGAACATTTGGACACAGATTCGAGTTCTGAAGGCACTTATTACGGTTTCGATGAATCATTGGACGGATCGCAGAATGAATTGGACAATGAAGTACCACAGCGAAGAACATCAGCCAGAACAACAAAAGGAAAACAACCAAATAGACTAACATACGAGGTAAATGTACTGAAGACTAATAAAGAATTCGATCCGACCAATTTTCAGGAGGCGATATCTTGCGACAGAAGTGAATACTGGAAACGCGCAATGAAGGATGAAATGGACGCCTTAGCAGATAATAGTACTTGGGAGCTGGTGGACTTACCTGCTGACAAGAAGGCTGCAAGTGGGTGTTTAAGTCCAAAGAAGATTCAAGAGGAGCATTAATTTACAAGGCAAGATTGGTAGCGCAAGGGTTTCTTCAGCGTCGTGAACTCGACTACGATCAAACATTCGCTCCAGTCGTAATGCAAACTACTGTACGAACGTTGTTGGCTATAGCAGGTCACAGAAATATGCATGCATTACACTTGGATGTTAAGACGGCCTTTCTCAATAGCGACCTTGAGGAAACAGTCTACATGTGACAGCCGATGGGGTTCATTGAAGAAAATAAAGAACACCAGGTATGTAAATTAAATAAACCCATATATGGGCTAAAGCAGTCGGCAAGGGCGTGGAACCTAACTATCAGCAATGTTCTCTTGGAGAATGGATATTATCAAAGCAACATTGACCAATGTCTATTCAAGAAATCTGTAGGTGAGTATTTAGTTTATGTACTTGTCTACGTCAACGATTTGTTAGTTATCAGTAAAGATCAAAAACTTGTCAATGAAACTGAAAGCCTACCAAAAGCAAAGTTCAAAATGAAAAATCTCGGACCGAGTAAAAATTACGTAGGTCTTGAGGTATATCGAAACGATGATGGACATTTTTCTATAAGTCAAACAACTTACATAAACAAAGTAATTGAAGAGATGGGATTGAAAGATGCAAAAGTTTAAAAGATGCCAATGGACCCAAGCTATGGGAAGTCAAGTTCTGAAGTTAATTTTTTATCTAGCAACGAAAGGTATCAGAAGTTTATTGGGTGTTTACTTTACATCGCAATCAGTTCCCGACCAGCACCAGCATATTGTCGTCAAAAGTGTCAAAACCTACAGTTGAAGATTGGAACGAGCTGAAACGTGTTGCCAAGTATTTAAAAGGGACGTCTCATCTAAGATTGGTTCTAAGTCAAACAAACAATAAAGAACATCTTATTGGGTATGCGGACGCAAACTGGGCAGAAGACAGAAGAGAACGAAAATCTAATTCCGACTACATTTTTAAAGTTTTCGATGGTGCTGTAAGTTGGTGTTGTCGCAAGCAAACCTGTGTTGCCCTATCATCAACTGAATCGGAATTCATCGCCTTAGCTGAAGCAAGCCAGGAAGCAATATGGCTCAGGAAGTTGCTTGAAGAAGTTAATGTTGATATAATTGGCCCAACCTTGATATGGAAGGACAATCAAAGCTGTTTAAAGATGTTAAAAAGCGAAAAGTACAGTAACCGTTCTAAGCACATCGACACGAAGTACAATTTTATTAAGGACTATATACCCAAGGAAATCATAGCATCTGACTATTGTCGAAGCGAGGATATGCTGGCGGATCTCTTAACAAAACCACTTTCAGCAAGTAGAGTCATCGATTTGAAAACAAAGTGTGGGTTGTTCGAGCCCGTTTGAGGGGGCGTGTTGGAATAACAAACTCAGTCGAACAAATCAATAATCAGTTTTTTCTGTTATTTCTGACAAATTTAATTTAATTTTTATTCTCTATATAAGCTTACTCGTATCCTGTTTGTTGTGCTCAAAAGACGTTCATGTTTTTTCTTTCATTTGTTTTTTCGTCTTACATAATAAAATTTTGTTATTAATTGTTTATAATAAAAGTCTTTATTATTGGTCTACAATTGCAATTAAACCGGCAACTTTGCAACAGTTTCACTATCCTACATGCTTGTCTAATCGCTAGAACTTCAGCTTGAAATACGCTACATCTATCGGGCAATCTAAAAGATTTTTCAGTTCCAGTTCTTCGGAGAAGACACCAGCCCTAACACCGAGTTCCATCTTGGAACCATCAGTGTAAACTGTGATGTCAAAATCATTTGTAGGGCTATCAATTTTCAAATTTTGCCTAGTTGGAATTTAACCTTAAATTGCTTACCAAAGCTTAAGGTTGGTAACGTGTAGTCAGAGGGTTCTAGTTAAATTTTTTTAGGTAATACCTAGATTTAGAATTTTACTATGACCGAAAGACTTTTCAGTCCACATAACCGATTCTCTCAGTTTTAAAGCACTACAGGAGACTGTTTCGTGAATGTGAAGGTCAACGGGAAGAAGATTCAGAGTGACTGTGAGTGCATCAGCGGGAGCGGGCAAGATCTAATTGCTCCTGTAGTTCCAATGCAGGGAGTTCTTTGACCTCTTTTTAGCTTATCGATGTTCTATTTTTTGTCTCGGGCAGGCCACCAAACAATTGATCCGTATGTCAGAATGAGGTGAACTATCGCCGAGTAAATCCAAAGGATCATATTTGGTCTTTGTCCCCATTTTTACTTAAGGTTTTGTTACAAGAGTAGAAGGCGATACTAGCTTTCTTTACTCTTTCTTCTATGTTACTTTTCCAATTTAACTATGGAGTCTAGGATAACTCCTACGTATTTAGCTTCTTTGGATAAAGCAAGTGGTTGTCCATTTAATCTTGGTAGAGGAAAGGAGGGTATTTTATATCTGGTAGTCAATAACATCAGTGGCTACTACCTTAACTCCACTGTTATCAAGATTGCATAAGATTTCGTTCAAAACTAGTAGCCACAAGAGAGGAGATAGAACACCGCCCTGGGGTGTTCCTCTTTCGGCAAATGCAGTGAGTTGGCTGTTACCTTTCGATCCTTGAATGACTCTGGTTCGGAGCATGAAGACAATCCAGCTAATAATATGCTCTTCCAAATCAAATTTGAATAGTGCTGTCCTGATAGCTTCTGCGAGCACATTATTGAAGGCTCCTTCTACGTCAATAAAGGTGGCGAGGGTGTATTCTTTGTACTCTAGAGATCTCTCTATTGTACGTACTACTTCGTGTAGTGTCGTATCCGTGGATTTGCCATTAAGGTAGGCATGTTGAGATTCGGAAAGAATATTGAGAACACGATTAGCTCTGATATGCTCGTCCAATAGTCTTTCCAGTGTTTTGAGCACAAAGGAAGAGAGACTAATATGTCTGAAATCCTTGGGTGTTTCATGGCCTCTTCTACCGATCTTGGGATTGAAGACCACCTTGACCCTTCTCCAGGATTCAGGTACGTGAGTCAGTGCTAAGCAGTTGAAGAAAAATACCCTCAGCCATGGAATCATTACATCTTTATGGATCAGAACAATTGCAATGAGGTAAGCATAATAATCTCTTTAATTTATATGTACAATGTACCTTCATATATAAATATATGGTAATTTATGACAACTTCAATTACAACCCATATAGAACAAAGCAAATGTTGTAACAGACTCATACTCCTGGTTCGATAAACATTATTCAATAAGCCATTTATAAATCAAACAAGCAACCAAATATAAACCACTGAATTAATATTGCTAATCAATCAGGCTTAACATTCTCTATAATTACTCGAACTGATTATCCTATTGTTAACTTGCTCATCAGAACAGAACCATCGCATCGCTCTTTATAATGCTTTATCGTTACATATTGTAGACATTGTATAGAAGCCGACGAACTTAATTCTACTCATTACCGGTAAGGTAGTTAGTTATATTAGTAGCTTAAGTTGTTCGATGCGTTCAAATTGTTTACAGAATTAACACACGGCTTAAATATGAAATATGTATCGGTATTTCCGGGCGGAAATAGCCATGTAGCAGACATTATTGGATGATATACCGCACATGCAACGGAAAATGAATTTTATGTTCGGTAAACAAAGCTATTTTTATGAAATTTCATGAAATGTCAAAACTGTATTAATTATTATTTTTATAAGTAGGCACGTGGGTGACGCATTCCGCTTCTGCACCTTTTGCATTGGCACACTCTGCATCATTTGATTGTGTTCATTCTTGCGTCACCGTTGAAGACAGTGGTTAAAGTTCTTAAAATGTCGCTTGGTGCGTTACGTTACGTACTTCATAATAATCTGATTTTTACACAGCGTCTCCACTGAGCATACAGCTGCCCAACATCACAACCGCAATCCAATCAATGAACAGAACATTTTTTTGTCGCTGGGCAAATTATGTCCTGTCGTCTCATTTTATCTCAAAACGCCGTGGCAGAAAACACAAAATTAAACGTCACTAAACAAACGAAAGAGAACAAAAGAAAATACGCGATTTACATTTACACATTTAAAATCACTCGATTTACATCTACATTCAAATGAAAACCTTACACGTACACGAAATGTCTAAATTCATGCCCATGATTTGAACCACACTCATGTCCTGTTCAAAAAACAAGATTCTTCGACAAGATGTCTGTGTGGACATGGATTTTTCTGCCTCCATTGAATTTTTTCAAGACATGTTCATGAACAGGGCATCGTTCATGCTCAGTGGAGCCGGCATGTTAAGTTACTGAGATTTTTTTCTAAAGCAAGTTTGTGTCAAGTTTAGTAGTCCGGAAAATAACATGTTTACAACATTGACATTTGACAGTTTGACGTTTACAGAGCAATTCATTACAATAGGTCCGTTCTTTTACTTTTTCGAGAGTTTTTTGGAAAAACTGTCAAAAATCGAGGAGTGGGGATGAAATTTTGTGATTCTCCCATGTTAGGTTAGGTTAGGTTACAGTGGCTGCGGATTCAGAATCCACACACTTAGGCCAAAAGGAAAGGCCCATTGTGATACCACATGAATCTAGAGAATTACTTCTTACTAGTCATTCTCCCAATAAGTAAAAGAATACTTCACAGCAAAAATCTCACAAATGCACAAAATTATATCAAACGTCAACAAAATTCAATGTACTTCTTATGGTTTGACAGAACTCACAAAAACTCCCGCAAGCAATGTTTGGGTCTGAAATCGGGAGATAGATGAAAAATCCAACTCGATCTACATATGTTTATAATTTTTGGAATTTGTGGAAAAAAAACAATAAATTTCAATTTAAAATCTGTAACCTTTTCATCGACTTGCCAGATATGGCAGTGTTGATTCAGAAAAGTGAAATCCCAGGATGTTCGTTTAGTTCAAGACACGACCATCAGATACTGCCGATGGAAGACTTTTTACTTTTTGGTATTTTCAGTACAGGGGTAAAAAGTATTCGCTGTTTGATTTGCCAAATGAATATTTCGCAAGCCATTCCATCAATAGGTAGAAAAATAACCAAACATTGTACAAGGCAAGTATCATTATGAGGCAAAATAAAAACTCTCGCTCTCTCTGCGTAGTTTAAAGGCCATTCCCAATCATCATCGAATAAGAAAATGTTCAAAATCGACGGAAAATGTTCAACAAAAAAAAATAACTTAAATCCATCGAAGCAGCAACAACATATTGATCATAATGTAAATTTCAAATTGATTGTTTACATGATTTCGCCACAGATGGTGTACCTATCTGCTCGGACTGTTTTCCATGTAATGCATGGCTGGATATGCCAAAATGCCACGTCATACAATGTTTCCTTCGATTTTATATTACAAAAAAGGTTACAGAGCATGCAGATGAATGACGATGACGATATCTGGCAATAGAGAGAAGCGGCAACATTATATAGCTGGGTGCAAATTCATGCCTGCATTCCGATACGAAACCCAAGCCATGACTATCAGCAAATTGCCTCCTCAGCTATGTACATCAGTCTCCTTTATGCATTGCACGTCCTAGAGAGTGAGACAAATTTATCATGTAATGGATGTAAAATATTACTTTAGGACAGAATATTGGTAACATATGCATAATCAAAATAACTTGTAGCCATGTAGATATATACTGTATACATTTGTTTATAATGTAGAGTGATGTAAGCTAACGTCTTTTGGTTATAGCAATCAGTAGAGCTTATTGATATTCTCTTCCATTTTAACAAATTTTTAGATAGAGTAGCGCCTATCGAGCAACTACTCAAATACACGCTTTAGCTTCGCCTTCGTCTGCGTTGCGAATTTATTTACGATGCACCCGCTTCGACTTTTTTGAATGACATTTCTCTTACCATATTCATCATTCCACCAGAATCAAGTGAATTTTGTTTGTTGACTTTTCTTACAGCAGTTGAGATTTCAGACAAAGCAAATATTCGGCATATTAAGGCTAAAACACAAACACGCTTTAGCTTCGGACGTTTACGAGTTCAGCCATAGGAATTCAATGCATGATAACACAATGAAGCTTCGACCTCACGTTTCGAACGTAACGTGACTCCAAACGGAAGCTCTAGTTCAAATATGCTGAACTTTTGCTCTGTCTGACAGCTCAACTGCTGTTAGGAAAGTACACAAACAAATTTCATGTGTTTTTGGAGTGATGATAATGTCATGAGTGCGTTGGCTGCTAGGCAGAACGTTGTGGGTTCGAATCCAACTTGTGCCCATAAAAGTGTTTATTTCATCTTTCACGGGTACTACTTCTTGCGGAGAACTGACAACACTTCCAAGAGTATCAATCTTTCATGAAAAAAGGGCTTCTCAACTTTGCCGTTCGGAATCGGCTTTAAATTGTAGGTCAACTCAATTCTTCACACGCACTCAGAGAGTTGTTGATGAGAGTAGTCCACTTAGGCCTTGGCTCTTCAAGAGCTGTTGTCGCGCCACTCTATATATTAGCTGCGTTCCTTTGGGAACATTTATCTACTGCTTAGTACTTCTGCCTGCTTTGAACTACTTTTCCCCTGTGGTCAAAGTAGTTCTTCGAAGTAGTTACGATACTGTCTACGCCAGATGGCGTCAGTAAAAAGAAAGAGAAATTGTTGTTGTTTGATTTAAAATAAATCACAACTGACATTCAAAAACAAACAACCGCAATGACGTATAATTTTGGAGGTTAGATTTTACTTTTTGAAAAATTAATGCGTTCCATTCAACGTCTACTGCGAAGTACTAAAAAGTAGTTTAAAAGTCCCAAAGGAACGCACCTATTTATGATAATGGAGGGAGAACTGTCATTCAAAGCAAACTCGAAGCGAGTGAGTCGTAACGCAGACGAAGCTGAAGCTGAAGCGTGTTTGTGATTCAACCTTTATAACTAGTGCTTCTGTTTGAAGACATTAAGTAAGAAACGTGAGGTCTAAACTTCAAGGCTGTTTCACAACAGAGCGTTCAGTCGTTCGTGTGTTTCAAGCTTTACGTAAGCGTCAGGCAGTTTTGACAGTAAAACGCAGGTGCTTTCAACTTCAACTCACAATACCGCGTTCATTCTTGCAAGTGACATCAGATTATTTTATCAGCATTTGTATCACAAATTCGTTTTCTTTTTTATGTAAAAGTTTCCTTCATCTATTATGTTACTAGTGTTTTTGTTATCATTTATTATTTCTGGGGAAAAACAATTATTTGTATTCTAAGGAGCGAAAAAATTTGTGATGAAGCTCAAGACGCGAATGAAAAATAGAACACAATTCTATTTAGGATTGCGTTCAAGCTTACGTTACGTGCCGCGAGAGCGCTCAACGCTCTATTTTGTGTGGAAGCATCTACTCACATGTATTCTATATGAAATGTCAACGCGAGACAAGTGCGACCGCTTTATTGTGAAACAGCCTTCATGCTTTTTTTAACTTCCAGATTGTCAATTAAGGCCGTGTGTGAATTGTGCTATGTCGTTTTCCATTGGTCGTCCAGAAGAATTCGGAAGAGTCCAGAAGTCTTCTGAAACCGTTCCATTGGACTGACTTTGACAGACGGAATGCTTCTGAGAAGAGTAGAACTCTTCTGTTTTGAAAACAGAATCGTCCGAAGAATGACACATACATCATAATCCGTTCCATTGGAAGTAGAAGATGAAATGTCAAAAAAATACCAATAGAAAAGGACATTAAGAAGTATGACGTATGAAAACTTGACGTTTTGTATTGCAATGTACAATTCTACAAGCAGACAGTCAATTGCTATTGGAAAGATGGAGAGATGTATACCTGCTGAATGCTTTCACTTTTTTTGCTTTCGGTTGGTATTCACAAAATCTTGTTTGGCAAAACAAGGCTGTCAACAAGTTTGCATGGAAAAACTCGTGCTTTTATTCAAGCTTTATATTACGTTTCCAGTTTCCACTGAACGATAATCTAGATTATCTTCCAGTTTGATTTAAAATAATCTAGTAGTGTTTCCACTGGATTTTGTTAGATTAGAGCTGTCAAAATTACAATGCCTACAAGCTGTGGACCATAGTAACTGCGATAGTATGCGTGTTTTTACCAATACTATCACAGTAAATATGTTCCTACCACCTCATTTTTGTTGCTGTTTTTTCTCATGTATTCATAGACACGAAGTTACAGTAAAATGAAATTTGCGGTATCCGGAGGGTAAAACGTAAGTCAGTTTCCGATCTCCTTTTGTCTCTTCTTTTTTTGTCTTTTCTTCTCTCCTTCTTCCACCGATTCCTTGGAAATTGGAAAATGAGTCCGTTCAGCACAGTCCAAATCAAGTAGATTAATTTGAAATCTTGAATCGAGATGATTAACTTTTGTATGGTAAATCTAGTGATTTCGAATAGATTTCATGTAGATTTGAGATAATCTCAGATTATCGTTCAGTGGAAACAGCTTATTACAAAAGTTTTGTAAGGGCCAGTTGTACAAATTGAGGGTTAACCCACAGATCAGCTGAACTCGAGTTAACTCTTGAACCAGGATCAACTTTGAATGGGTTGTATAGTTGTGGATCAAAAGAGAGTCAGCTGAGCCGCAGTTCAGGGGCCATGTTCTGTAACTTATCACTCGCAAGAAAAAAGTGATACACGCAAGGAATCGAAACAAATTGCATTGAAATTGTTTCGATTCCTTGCGTTTATCACTTTTTTCTTGCGAGTGATAAGTTACAGAACATGGGTCCAGGTCTATTTACATGAAAATTTAAGTATATATATACCTAATGTCACCGTCAGTTGTCAAATCAAATAGAAATGTCAACACAAAAAATGCAACAAGACTGTTTTTGAAAAAAATTTCATAATAAACAAATAAATTTAAAATTGTGCTCCAAAAATGCTTAAATTAAAGAAACTGCCACTCCTTGCGCGAACCATTCGATCAATGAGTAAATAATCACATCAAATTCCAATCGAAACTAATGACAACCAGAGTAAGTCACAAGGAAACCAGCCCGAATACTCTCGCATTAAAACAGCTCCAACAACGAAGCCGGGTGATTCTTTTTGGAATTCAGGTATGAGATGTGGAACTTGTTGTCCGACTATTTTGTTCATTATGTCCATCAATCAATTAGGGTTGGATTCTCAATATCCGTCGAATGAAAACAAATCTCTTTCTCGATGTCAACGATGGCTCGACGGCTGAGAAATTTCAAATCGTTGACCCAAGGAACGACCAAACAAAGACTCTTTCACCTGGCTGTTCTGTGAGCATAAGTGGCGTCATTCAAACCGCGCCAAACGGTCACAATGAACTACATGCAAATGAAGTCACCCTTCTGGGTAATTCTTCCCTTGAAGAGGGCTATCCGTTTGTGCCCAAAATACAGCATCCCCCGGAATAAGTTAGGGAGTTTCTACATTTCCGATCGCGAGTAGATTACATCGCTTCACAGTTGCGGGTTCGACACCGGGCAGCCAAAGCAATTCACGATTTCATGGACGAGCAGGGCCTAATCCAGATTCACACTGCGATTTTAACAACAAACGATTGTGAGGGAGCAGGAGAGACCTTTGTTGTGAAACCAGACAATGAGAAACTCTTGAAGGAGATGTCTCACGACGGTGTTCCTTTCGAAGAGAGTGACTTCGATCAGAAGGTGTTCTTGGGTGTCTCAGGACAGCTGCATCTTGAAGCTGCTACATATGATGGTCTAGGTGGAACGTACACCTTCTCACCCGCGTTTAGAGCTGAGAACTGCAAGTCACCACTGCATCTGGCCGAGTTTTACATGCTCGAAGCAGAATTGGCTTTCACCCACACTATGGAAGACCTAACAACATTCATAGAGAACTTAGTAAAGACAGTGGGCATTGTCAAAAGAAAGCAGCAGCCGAACTGGGTCTCACCTGGTTGGACAAGAAATGGACAACTTTGCCTTACGATCAAGCATTTAAAATTCTCAAGCAGAATGAACAAAAGTTCAAGACAGAACTCAAGGCCAATGAAGGTTTCTCCAAGGAGCAGGAACTCTTCCTAGTGAGCCATGTGAAAAGCCCAGTATTTGTCATCGATTGGCCGGCGGATCAGAATCCTTTCTACATGCGCCAATCAAAGGAAGACAACTCAAAGGTTCATGCTCTGAATTTGCTCATGCCATCGGTGTGGGAATTCTGCGGAGGCTGAACCACAGCTAACCCCCCAAAATCTGTGGGTAACTTCTGATCATGGTTCAACAGTGGGTTAAGACCTGAACCTCGATTGTACAACAGTCATTTTGAGTTGAACCGAGTTCAAACGTTGATCCGAGGATGAACCACGTTTGTACAACTGGCCCTAAGACAGCATTTTGCTTCTAGTGTGAAAAGGCTTTAACATTAGGTTCGTTCTCTGGATTTCATTTCACATCGAACGCATTAAGAGCTGAACAGAATGCATCGCCGGTCGACTGGCGACTAATCTGACAGCTGTCAAAAATGTGAAATTTGTATGGCAGTCGCCCATTAGCAACAAAATGCGTCGTTCGTCGCCGACCTAGTCGCCCAAAAGTTGAACTTTGTTCAACTTAGTCGCGCGACGAGTTTGACGTTTGTGTTTTTTTTATATCGTGTTGCTGTTTCCTTGTATTCTTTTCGTCCAGCGTTGCCGATTTTATTTTTGAAAATGGGCCATTCTTGAAAAAAAAAATCGGGCCATTTTCGTTTTGGCAGGGCCATAATGCACTACTGCATATTTTAAAATTATTTTGAATGCCATTAATCCCAGTTTTGAGTCTGTATTTGCACTTCATAGTAACTCATCACATGGACTTCAAAAGTCATAACCTATAGAAATTATGAGAGCAAGTTGGCGCTAGTTTAACCATTTTTAATGTCAGATGACCAAGTGAGAAGTGAGATACTGCAGAAATGCAGACTTAATATACAATAGGCCAGTTTCACCTTACGACATCTCTCTGAGATCTCAATTTCACTTTGACTGAGGCAAAATCTCAGACCTCACTCGTCATTGAGAAAACTTCGGTTAACTCACAAATTCTTGTTATTCTTTCATATAAATTTCAGTTCTCAGCTGAGAAACTGTTTAACGTTTTGAGTAAAATTAAAAAAATAAATCGAAGTCGTCATCCTCACTGAAGAATTGAACAAAAATGTTTTGTTTTTGGTTCGAACACTTTTTAGATGGCCATTTTAAATTTTTTGGGGTAACCGGGAAATTTCAACACTTCGGCAACGCTGAGCCCGTCGCGCGACTATTGTGTTCACAAATTTCTTAGCGATTTGGAAGGCGAATTTTTGACAGCTGTCAGATTAGTCGCCAGTCGTCCGGCGACTGCATTCTGTTCATTGAATAAGAAGTACAGGAAGGGGTCTTATGAAAAAGAAGTGAAGCATTTTTCTAAGTAGTGTGAGTTTCACAAACACAAACGCATTACAACAGGGCTGGTCTGCAGTTGAATGGTTAATCTTAGGGGCCCCAAATGAAATATGATTGAATCAATCGATTGTGCATCAATTTTATTTTTCAATTTCAATTCTTGTACATGGTGTTTTAACGTTCAAGGTTAACATGCACGATTTTTATTATTATTTTTTATTTTTCGTTACATTCTCTTCATTTTCATCCTTAATTCATCATATTTATTGTCCTTTTTCGGGTCATATTCGAAAGCGCATTCTATGAACAACTTGATCAAGTGTTACAAAGTACAACAAATTGTGTAGCGCCTAACGATCACCAACAAAAATAAATGCGCCCTTGAGCTCGAGTTTTTGTTTTTTTGACAGATGAAACTACAAAACACATTTGACCAATTACAGCTCAGCAAAATGACACTACAAAATCCAAAAATTGACATTACAAAATCCAAATTGACGTTATCAGAAATTTTTGCTGCCTCACTCACGTACACTGTACATGTAGCTAACACCGCTTCCTGTACTTCTTATTAGGTATGTTCAGCGACACTGTTCTGCACACTTTGGAACAGAAAAGTACAGCTTTTTGGTGTTCATTGACACATTTGCTGTTCCAAACTGTTCTGCTTTCGTGTTCATTGAGTCTGTCTAGAACAGTTTGGAACAGTTTAGGACAGGATTTTCTTTTCCATCTTTTTAGGTAGAACACATTTTCTGTTCTAAACTGTTCCAAACTGTTCTGACATTTCTCATGCAGCTGTGCTGTACTGAGGTGCGTTTTTGCGCTGACGATAGTTGACTATAGTTTTTGTGTCACACTTTGACACACCAACCACTTTCAACTCACCTCCTGAGATGGATTGGAAATAGTTAGAGATAGTTACGATTTGACACATCAACACAGACCGCAAAAACGACAATTGTGATTACGAATCGTAACTATTGGCGCGCAAAAACGAGAAATAGTCAACCATTGTTGATTATAGTTGATTATAGTCAGCGCAAAAACGCACCTCTGTGCTGTGCTGTGCTGTACTGTGCTGTCTTTTTTCTCGCTGAACAAAGCTATTCAATGATTCTGTTCAGCTCTTTAGAAGTGCGCTGTTTTTTTTTCTAGCGACCACGAACAGTTCAGTGCGAAATCAGAGCCCCACTGGACGACCCAGAACGCAAATCGAACAAACCAAACATTTTATTGCAGTTTTAATAGGCCAGTTCCACCTAACGACATCTCACTGAGATCTCAATGTCACTTTGACTGAGGCAAAACCATTTGGTGGAACATAATTCTCAGTTCTCATTGAGATAAAAGGTTACCTTACAAATTGTTGTTGTACATATGTCAGCCACGTCAAAATAGCTGAGTGAGAAATCGAATCTAAAATATTTTCATCTCAGAGATCTCAGAAAAAAATCTCAATTCTCAGCTGAGATTTTTTGTTCCACCTAAAAAATCTCTGAGATCTCAGTGAGATGTTGTTAGGTGGAACTGGCCTAATAAATAAAACCGAATAAACCGAATAAACCGAATAGCACCCTACTTTTGTTACTGTCAACTGTCACCCTAGGGTTGCTTAAACATCGCAATTCGGCCCTATCGATAATATCGATAGTTTTCGAAAAAACTATCGATAGTATCGATACTATCGATTTTTCTTTTAAAATCAAAATAGTCCTTACAAAAGTAATTTTATAAATAAAAATTGTTGATTGAATTACTATACATGGACTGCCAGTCGTGCAAAATCTCATATTAAATTTAAAAAACAATGATTCCATCGATGCTAGTCCTTGAAATTGCAATTGGAGAGTAGAATCCCTAACAATAGAACTTATTTCATTTTTTTCTCGCCGTTACGACATTAACTTCTAGTTGTCTTGTAGGAAAACTTCTGTCATTAAAGCTGAGGTAAATTTCGGATATTAACGTATTCAAGTCTAGAAGAAAACTAGAAAACAAAATAGAACGCATATATGTGCTTTTAAAGAGTGAGATCATCTACTCGACGCTTGCAGTATCAAGGACTAATGTCATGTATAGAGTATAGCAGTCTATGTATAACAAGTCAATTTAGTAATTTAGTTGAAGAACATTGCTACATTTATTGAAAATGTGAAGTTTTTGTAAAAAAAAAAAAACTGTTTTTCAAATACTCCTTTAAAATTCCATCCCCTGAGTCGAACACTATTACACCATGACTCTTAAGACACGACTCAAATTTGGAAATAATCTTTAATACAAATTTCCATGAAATGATATAAAAACATTATTTTCCACTTTTTCAAATAGCGAGATATAATGTGACCTCCAAGCAAGACGAATTTAAATTAAGAAATAATAAGAAATTGTTGAATGAGAAGTGAAGAACGTAAAAAATGAGTCGTATATAAACTTTTCTCCGACTCATCGGGCAAATTATTTTCCTTTTCATCTTTTCGAACCTTGTATCAATTTTGCATCAACGTAGTCTGATTCACGACTGATGAGTTGTAGTATAATAGCAGTCATAAGGAGAATGAGTTTATTCATACAAAAAAGACAGAAACATATTTCAAAACATAAAACAAAACACTTACTTAAAAATGAAGCAGCTTCAACGAAAATACGTTTTTCAATTCATTAAAAAATACCAAAAAGAGAAAAATAAGAGTTTTATAAAATGCTGATTGTATAGAAGATGTTTTATCTTAAATTTGCTTCGCAAATAAACAATCGATAGTTTTTTAACACCATCGAATATACGCGATAGTTTTTTACTATCGATATTATCGATAGACTATCGATGTTTAAGCAACCCTATGTCACCCAACTGTCATTCAAAATATATGAAAAATAAAAATCTAGTAAACGACAAAGTCCAAAAAATTATTTGCTAGTTGCGGAATAAAAAAAAATAAATAAAAACTCCCAACCGTCATAATATTTAACAAATTCAACCGGAAATATCCAAACCCGATTCACTCAACAATAAAGCAAGTAAAAGCACTCCACATGCAACATGACATCGCTGCTCTTCAACAAAACATTGCGACAAGCATTCAAGACATTCGACAAATCCAACACGGCATCGTTAAGCGCTAATCTAAAAATTCTCTATCAGCTCACCGAGCAACTAACTTATCGCGATATCAATCTAAACCCTGACGTATTCATTAATGCCAATACGCCTGACAAAGCTCCATGTACTTACATTCATGTTTTCGAAAGTGCCGAAGTGTCGATGAGCGTCTTCATTTTGAAGGCCAACTACACAATGCCACTCCATGACCATCCAATGATGAATGGCGTATTGAAGGGAATTTTCGGCAAATTATTGATCAAGAGCTATTCAGCCATACCGAGAGAATCAACATCGACATCGTCGTTGACTAGCCACAAAAATGAACTCATCTACGACAAACATGTCACAGAAATCGATGTCACCGAAGAGGAACCTAAACTAGTGACTCCCAGCTCAGAATGTGCTATTCTCACGCCAACCGAAAGGAATTTCCATGAAATCACAGCCGTTGGCGATGTTGCAGCGTTTTTTGACATCCTCAGTCCTCCGTACAGCGCTGATATCCCAGTTTATGGACGACGGAAGTGTCATTTCTATGATCGGATTAAAATAGACGATCAACTGACGGTACTGTCCAGGATGATCCCGGATCCATTGGATTATTATTGTGATACAGTTGAGGCTCCCGAAGCTGTAGCCGAAAGTCAAAACACATATCTCGAGATGTATGGCTTCAAGGACAGTACGGGTGACAGTGGTACAACAAATTGAAGGTTCTAGTTTAATTCTATTTATGTGTATCAGTTATGTTTAAGAGAAGACAAAGCGAACGGGATGATTAAAAAAGTATTTATTTTAACAAAAGGACACCTCCAAAGTATAAAACGCATTTTGTTTTAAAAAATTGAATTTATTTAAGCAACTGAGAAAACTACGAACTTTAGTCACGAGAAAACTTCATAGTTCGCCCTCCTCCTCCTCTGTTTTGTAGATTTGTTCGTTTCTTCGTCTAAACTTCTTCAAGCTGGGCACTTCATCGACTATATCTGACTCCTCTTTTACTTCCTGTGATGGACTCAACTCCGCCATTTCCTCACTATCCCGATCGCATTCAGGTCCAGTTTCTATAGCAATCTCATCATGTCCACCCGGACTAGTCGATTCCGCAATTGGTTTCGGCAGACACAAGTTACTCTTGCGCTTCAGCGGACTGATTGTGTCGCAGGAAGAATTAATTTCAGCATTCGACTGGTCAAACAGCCCCGAATCATTTAAATCGCTTCCTTCAAGTGTGCTAGAATGGCTCAACTCATGTCCACCGACAATCATGGCCATCGAGAGAGGATCATCAATGCCCAGATTGTCACAAAACTGTAGGCTCTGTGGATTGATTTGCGATTTTGGCTGCTGGGGATTTGTACTGATTTCGTTGGGATTGAAGGCCTCTACTGTTCGACAGAAGTTTTCTGGGATCTTGAGATCGTAGCCGAATTTTTTGTGAATATGTTCCTTTTCCTCGTCGGTGGGAGTAAAGTTGTAGCGTTCAGAGCTGTTTGGACCTGGCATGTAGTGTTGGGAAGTTTTCACCGAGATCAGATGATTCGTGAGGAAGAGAATTGTCAACCATTCGAGATCATACTCGAATTTGAGCTCCCCATCGTCGGTGTGCTCGACTGAGTCGATATCTAGGACTTGCAGAAACCGCCGTTTGGGCAGACATTTATCCAGAGCTAAGAACTTTGTCACACGGCCGGTGTCTTCGTGTGAGACCAGAGCAGCGAATTTGCAATGCAAATGGGCGGCAAACCACAACGACGGTTGTAGGATATTTAGGAGATCCTCACAAGGACGGCTGCCCAAACGTTCTTGTTCGATTTCGTCCCTGAAGTGAGGTTTGAATCGAATCAATTGTGCCTTGTTGCCGAAGTTGTAAATACCCTTGGGCCAGTCATGGGACATGCATATGTCAACGTTTCCAGATAGTTGTTTCAATCTGAATACGTCCAACTGCCGAACGTGATAGACACTCTTTTTACTCGCTTCAGTGTAGGGAGAAAACTCAAATCGTCCCCGAAAGAAGTCGTGACTCTTGTAAATTCCTGACAGACCAGCTATCCGAATGCCATTGACTTTAACAACACCGGCATAGCCCAAGTAGTAGATATTTGGGGCCACCCAACCTCCATAGGGAAGTTCTTGCAGATAGTTTGATGCCTCATGATTGCCTCCAATGAAGATGGTTAGTATTGGAGCTGTTTTTTCTCCACTGTAATACCTATTTCAAGAATAGTTTGTTCACAATAAACAAGCAAAAATGGTTTTCAAATTGAACTCACTTGTAGAATGTACAGATGTCCATGTATTTTTTGGGCACCGCCATGGTCTCCAGGTCCTCGAGATTTCTTGTGGATTGGAAATCTCCGCAACACAACAACAAATCGATTTTGATATTTTCCGCCTTTTGTATACTCTCAATGGTGTCGTAGATTTTTTCCAGCTCACCGTGGGCACATCCTTCGACTGCGATTTTCATTTTGATAATTTATCTAAATTGCAGTTATTCCTGAGCGGGAAATATTCTAGTGTCGTGATTTGTTTAGTTAATGTTTATTTTATTTAATAAAATTGTAAAACTTGAACATAAACGACGAAGTACACAAAAAAAATTAAATTATTTGACAGGAAGAATGAGTGGAATGGAGGATTTGGATTATTTGTTTTTAAGGCCGTGTGCGAATTGGATGAATTGTGGTTAAGGCCGTGTGCGAATTCAGTTAAAAATGGGTTAAAAATTGACGTTTGGTTAAATTTTGACACTTCGCATTATTTGACTAGCTGCTGAGCAGGTTAAAAAATGACAGTAGTGGTTAAAAATTCATCCATTTTTATTTTTTAACCACAATTCATCCAATTCGCACACGGCCTAAGGCCGTGTGCGAATTCAATTAAAAATGGGTTAAAACTTGACGTTTGGTTAAATTTTGACACTTTGCATTATTTGACTAGCTGCTGAGCAGGTTAAAATATGACAGTAGTGGTTAAAAATTCATCCATTTTTATTTTTTAACCACAATTCATCCAATTCGCACACGGCCTAAGGCCGTGTGCGAATTCAGTTAAAAATGGGTTAAAAATTGACGTTTGGTTAAATTTTGACACTTCGCATTATTTGACTAGCTGCTGAGCAGGTTAAAAAATGACAGTAGTGGTTAAAAATTCATCCATTTTTATTTTTTAACCACAATTCATCCAATTCGCACACGGCCTAAAAAATAAAAATGGATGAATTTTTAACCACTACTGTCATTTTTTAACCTGCTCAGCAGCTAGTCAAATTATGCGAAGTGTCAAAATTTAACCAAACGTCAAGTTTTAACCCATTTTTAACTGAATTCGCACACGGCCTAAGATAAAAAAAGTGATGCCAGTATATTGCTTTAGTATCGATAATGCAGTGTCCAATAAATGTGTTTATGTCCAAGGGTATGTGCACAATAGAGGTTTAACGTTATACTTGGCTCAAATTTTGCACATATTAGTACTTTCATTTCATTTCCATTCTTGTTTCAAATAAAGGTTAGTAGAGTGAATCACGAGCTGTTTATAGCAGCAGGCTATGATCTAGATAGGAGCAAGCATCAGATCATCTGTAAGATATGGTCGGAATAGCGCACGCTCGATGAATGGAATTTTGCATTGTTTGTCCGATCCGAAGAAGGGAGATCCTCTAAACTGCGTCAACTACAGATAAATCAGCCTACTTAGATCGCTTATAAGATCCTCTCTGCCGTAATAAGTGAACGACTCAAGCCTTTCGGCAACAATCTGATTGGTGCCTATCAATGTGGCTTACTTACTTAAGGTGGCGCTACAGTCCGTTGTGGACTTGGGTCTCCGCCAGTCAGCTCGGACCCTAGCTAGCTGTCTCCAGTTTTGCACTCCAAGTTGATTGAGGTCCTCTTCCACTTTTGAGCGCCACCTGAGTCGCGGTCTTCCTCTCCTTCTACGTCCCTCGGGAATAGTGTCGAATTCTTTCCGGGCTAGAGCATTGGTGTCCATCCCTATTCTCGAGGGACGTAGAAGTAGAGGAAGACCGCTGGCGCACCCAAGTGGAAGAGGACCTCAATCAACTTGGAGTTCAAAGCCTCTTTTTATTTCGGACCGAAAACAAATTTTTCCGACACATACCGATCCATAATACCTAAATTGGTTAAACGCTCTTATTAACCTTTACTAGTGTCCGACCAAAGCTTAGGCTTCGGCTTCGGTCGAATTTGGACAAAAAAACAACATTCGGCCAAACCTTCGGCTTCGGTATAAAATAGGCCGTAGTTTTGGCCGAAGCCGAAGAATTTTTAATATCGAAAATCGTAGTAGGCGCCGAAAAAAGTCAATTTTTGAAATTGTTGGACACACAGACACAAGTTTGTGTTTATTAGTGTAAAATCGTAGTAGGCGCGGAAAAATTTCCATTTTTGAATTCTTTAAATTGCCTTGCCAAATGCTAATTGCCATCCACATTTTGTCACATCGTTTGTACTTTTATTTTATTCGAAATGAGAATTCTTCGCTTTATTAAACCTTCGACCGAAGGTTTTCTGTTAGCCTAATATTCGGCTTCGGCGGAAAATAGACCTGGTCGGACACTAACCTTTACGTTATGTTTCCTAGTGTGAAACAATAGTGTGGCCCTTATGCAGAGGACCTTGCTTCATTATGTTCTTATCAAACATGATTGATGATTTCAAAAACAACAGCACTTAGTCGATTACTAATTTTCGTTTCACTCAAAACAGACACCCATCCGCCTGCACCAAAGTCCCCTTATCAACAAAGTAATCCGCACGACTCAAATTGAACAAAAACCAAAAAATTTAAAATAAATCAAAATCCAATGCTCTTTATCCTCAAACAAAAATTCTCTTAATTTCACGGGTCTTGCTCTTGGCCTCTTGGGTTATAAAACAGACGTCGGCGTAGTTTTAATTTTAGAAAAAGCGGAATACGCCGAAAATACTTCATCCGCATCTTTTTGAGAGAATTCAAGGTTCGCATCTGAACATCAAGGTCAGACGTATGGCGTGTGTAACGATCTTTAAATAAAAGCAAAACAATCCTGCACATTTAGGTTCTCAAATGCAACACAACTGCTGTTCAGAATTCAAACATGAATGAGAAATGTAGCAATTAACAGAATTGTGTATTTGTTTTTGTATTTAGTTAAAAAGTTCTAAATATAGCCGACTGGCGACGAGGACAAATCAACGCACAGCAAAATATTGTAAACAGTCCATTTGCCAATTAAAAAATGTTTATACAAAACGGAACGGAAACTTCCACATTATATGCAGAAAAAGTGATAACAATGATACATTAGACGTCAGCGATTAATCCATAAAATTCCACTCATGAAGAAAACACACAAATAACATTATCTATAACAAAGTACTGGACATTTGGATTTCATATATTACAATTTTGATATTTATTCATTTCTATTTATTATTAATTAACTTCTTTATAA
The DNA here is from genome assembly GCA_943590905.1 of Sphaerophoria taeniata. NCBI lineage: Eukaryota > Metazoa > Arthropoda > Insecta > Diptera > Syrphidae > Sphaerophoria > Sphaerophoria taeniata. The sequence goes on from OX016541.1 coordinate 140,326,794, forward strand.
ATAACAAAAATAAATGAAAACTCAATTGAAACTTTAAACCAGCTAAATGCAACATTATTGTCGTCTCCCCGCTACGCTATCAATATTTACAGACTCGAACCACCGGTTGTTCCCAAAATGTATTTGTAATAAGCTTGGTTCAGTTTTTCCAAGAAGATGAACGTCAACACAGTATGTGGCGCCAGACGACAGTAGTACGGCGTGAAACCCTTCCAGAGGGCCAAAGGACCCTCTTTTTTAACAATTTTTCCCAGCACTTCCATCATACCACCATATTCGGGCTTTCCGTCGATGTACTTCATGTTTTGTATCCTGGTCTTGGCTATGTCAACGGGCATAGAAGCAATTGTTGTGATGAGCCCCGAAAGCATGGCTGCACAGAAATGCAGCTCGATCCCTTCTTTCATACCAAAGCTCTTGACAAACTGGCTCTTGGCTTGGGAATAGGATGCCAATTGGGCCATATTGACAACCATAGCTCGGCCAATGGTTGGCACACATCCACGCCATAGAGTGGCAACACCTTCTTCGCGGACTATCCGTGAAAGTGCATTGGCTACGTTTTTGTAGTTTCGCTGCTGATCGGGAGGCAATCGGCCGTCGGCTGTCATTCGAATTAATGCAACTTCGGCTGGTGTTCCAATGAAGGCACCACATGCACCAGCAAACACTCCCATACCCATTCGGGCTAGCAGAGTCGGTTCGGCGTCGTACTTTGCCTTGTATTGATCGTTCAAATATGTGTAAACTCCGAGTCGGCCGGTGGTGTAGGTTGCTTGCCTCAAGAGCCCAGCTCCGATTCCTCTGTAAATGGCAAGTGGTCCCTCCTTGGTTATGACCGTTGTCATACAATGAAACGAATTTTTGTATTCCTTGGCGCCACCACCACTGCCAGAAATTTGCATTCTCGTCTTGACAAGGTCAAGGGGTTGAACTACGCACGTTCCTCCCATTCCAGCTAGTCCGCCGAGAACGAATTTCATTCCAAGGGGGACTTGTTTGTCAGCCATTTTTTAAATATTGCACTGTTTCTGGACGAGAACGAAAATTATTCCAAGTTTAGAAAGTGACACACTTGACTCTATTAACATTGAAATGGCCTCATTCACACGCTAGACGCGAAGAACGATTGTGTTCATACCAGAGACAAAAGGAGATCGGAAACTGACTTACGTTTTACCCTCCGGATACCGCAAATTTTATTTTACTGTTACCTCGTGTATGTGAATAAATGAGAAAAAACAGCAACAAAAATTTGGTGGTATGCTCAAGTTTACTGAGAAAGTATTGGTAAAAACACGCATTATCTTGCAGTAAACTTGAACCATAGCTTGTAGGCATTCACATTTTGTCAGCTGTTTCCCATCTCCCTTTTAAATTCATCTGTGGTTCATACGCAAGTATTTTTCATCTGTAGATTTTGCTTATGTACTCCTCTGTCCTCTATGTTTTCTATATTCTTTAAGATGGCGGAAAACAAAATATTGTATTTTTATCTAAGTATCTTCGTAATGTTTTGAAGAGAAACGATTGGTATCAGAAACAGTAAACACTGAGAAGTACATAGTTTGATATTTTTTTAAATTTGAGTGTGGAATTTGCTTTGAAATTTGGAAATTCTTTTGTGCTGAAAAATTATTAATACAAATGAAAGAAATACAGAAACAAAAACAAAAGACGATGAGAGAAGAACATAAAGAAAAACGTCAAATTTCTACACTAATGGCCAGCCAGAAGTGCGTTTTTGCGCTTACCATAGTCGACTATTATTGGTATGTCAAAAAAATTGTTGATGTGTCATAGATGGAAATTGTTAGAAATAGTTGAAATCATTCAAAAACGCTTTTTAGTTAGGTTTGGTCGATCTGTCAAACAAGAAAAAAAAACAACAAAAAACGAAGTACACACCTTTGTATATGGATTTACCAGGTAATATCAAGAATAGTTTTCTGCTTGGTTTGACAGTTTTTTACATTAAGGCCCAACTATAATAGTCGGAAGGGTGCGTACGTTGACGTACGAAAATTTCCGAATACATGCAAATCAGATGTCACAGCCATAATAGCGGATTGCTCGGTTTCGTTCAGTTTTGTTTTCGGACGTAAACTCACTTTCCTTTCTCAATTTACGGACGGAAATTTGACATTTCTCTAAAAACACAGAATAATGACAGAAAGCCTTCCGTTCAATTATGGGTAAGCGGATGTAATTGACTGTCGGAAAGAAACGGTTCGTTCAGTTTTGGCGCTAGCTTCCATTCCCGTCCGTCTATTATAGTTGGGCCTTTAAGGCAAGTTTTTAGAGAAATGTCAAATTTCCGTCCGTAAATTGAGAAAGGAAAGTGAGTTTACGTCCGAAAACAAAACTGAACGAAACCGAGCAATCCGCTATTATGGCTGTGACATCTGATTTGCATGTATTCGGGAATTTTCGTACGTCAACGTACGCACCCTTCCGACTATTATAGTTGGGCCTTTAGTTTGTAATGTGTGTTCTCTACTTGCTTGCTTGAAAACCATTCTTGATAGTACTAGGTAAATCCATATACAAAGGTACACACAAAACAAATAATAGATTTGACACAAAGAATAAGTGGAATGGAGGATTTGGATATTTGTTATAACTTGAAAAAAGTGATGCCAAAATATTACTTGAATGTCGACAATACAGTGGCGAATAAATTAATTTATGTGTACAACAGAGGTTAACCTTAAACCTCGATCGAATTTCGCATTCTTATACATTTTCCAGGAGCAAATGTCGGCTCTGGCTGGTCTAAAAGCTCCATTTGCCCCATCTACAAAAAAGGCGATCCTATGTCATGCAAAAACTAACGAGGCATATCCCTGCTAAATGTTGCATACAAAATCCTATCCAACGTACTGTGTGAGCGTCTTAAACCGTTATGCAACACAATAATCGGCACGTTCCAGTGTGGCTTTAGGCCAGGCAGAACAAATATAGACCAAATACTCACACTGAGGTTAATCTTGCAAAAGACCAACGAATTTCAAGACGAAACCCACCATCTTTTCATCGATTTCAAATCTGTTTATGATAGCATCCGCCCTCCACCGCCAAAGGCTAATGATGGCGATGTCTTAATTCGGAATCCCAAACAAACTGATCCAGCTGTGCCGCATGACGCTAAATCATAGGTAACAGCTCATCATACACGCGCACGAGTAAAAATGGCGAACTGATACTGGGCATTTTCGAAAGGTAATTTCTTCGACGGACGATGGCAAATGGAGAATAAGCTTCAGCCACGGACTGTACGAGCTGTACCAAGTTGTGGATGTAGTCCAGAAAGCCAAGAAAATACGACTACATTGGCTCGACCAGATCGAGCGAATGGACGACAACCCTTCATCCACGAAAGTCTTGTCTTCGCAGCCCCCAAGTTTGTGGTTACCAGGAAGACCGAATCTGCTGTACAAAGACCAAGTGGTTGCGGATGCTAAAGTGCTTGGTTTGCGAGGGACCGTTCTCGATGGAAGGCTTCAGTGTCTCAGGCTGAGATGCTTCATGGATTGGGCGCCGTTTAAGTAAGTAATACTACGTTTCCATCTGTACCAAAATTCAAAACTATTCACAATTAAAGTTAGGTGAGTCCGAGTGTCAAAATATGTATTACTCGTCTTTCGTCTTCCATACTACTTATGGCGTAGTAGTTATGTGCGTTGGCTATTTCGCAGAACGTGTGTGTTGAAATCTGACTCGTTCCTATAAAGTGATTCACAACTAAGCCATTCAGAATCGGCTGTAGGTCCCCTTAATTCAATTTTCAATTCTTCTGAGAGAATCGTTGATGTGTGACCCATTTAGGACTGGGGACTGGGGCTCTCCTTCAGCTAGAAACGTAGATTTTTTTCACTTCTAAACAATTGATTACTTTTACGATAATCGAAAAGGCGACGTTGCAGCGTTTTATGACATTCTCATTCCTCCGTATGCCGAATGGCGTTAATAGCCCCGTTTCCGGGCGAAGGAAGTGTCATTTCTTTTACCCAAGGAAAACAAAAAAAAATCATGTGTTTTTATTTTGGACTGCAAACAAATTCTCGGACACATATCGATCCATGATAAATTTGGTTAAACCCTCTAATTAACCTTTAGGAGTTTGCTTCATTCTGTTATCAAACATTGAAACCAGACTGATTATGACTTCAACTCTTCAACAACAACAGCACTTAGTCGACTACTAATTTTCGTTTCACTCAAAACAGACACCCATCCGCCTGCACCAAAGTCCCCTTATCAACAAAGTAATCCGCACGACTCAAATTGAACAAAATCAACAAATTAAAAAAAAAATCAAAATCCAATGCTCTTTATCCTCAAACAAAAATTCTCTTAATTTCTTGGTGGGTTAATAAAACAGACGGCGTAGTTTTAATTTTAGAAAAAGGCGGAATACGCCGAAAATACTTCATCCGTATCTTTTCGAGATAGCTAATTCAAGATTCGCATTTGAACATCAAGGTCAGACGTATGGCGTGTTTAACGAACTTTAAATAAAAACAAAAAAATCCTGCACAGAGAACCCAAATGCAGCAGAACTGCTGTTCAGTATTCAAATATGAATGAGAAATGTAGCAATTAACAAATTGTGTATTTGTTTTTGTATTTAGTTTAAATGTTCTAAATATAGCCTCCTGGTGACCCTGGTGACGATGACAACTCAACGCAGAGCGAAATCACAGAGGTGCGTTTTTGCGCTGACGATAGTGGACTATAGTTTTTATGTCAAAAAAAAAATGGTTGATGTGTCATAGTTGAAATAGTTAGAAATAGTTCAAATCATCCAAAAACGCTTTTTAGTTAGGTTTGGTTGATCTGTCAAACAAGAAAAAAAAACATCTTTTGAGGTTAAAATTTTCTTTTCTTTTAGAGCCGATTTTTCAATCATCGAACAAAAATAAAAATAACAAACTGGCAAATAAACTTATCTGAGTATTCATCGGTCGAATAAATAAGATTGAATTTATCAATAGGCAGATAGTAAGCTGATAACTATCTGTTGTTTTTATTTGCTTCCTTCACTCTTATATTGTCAGATCGAGAAATAAGCATACGTTGTTGTGTTTGTTAAAAGAAGACAGCAAATATTTTGACATCGTTACAAGTGACAGTTAAAATAAATAATTATTTGGTGATTTGAATTTCGTGTTTGTTTTCAATTGTGTGTGATTTTGTTTTGATTTCGTGCCATGGAGTTTAAAAAAAGAGAACGCGCTGCTAATTTCCAAAATGCAGAAGTGCAATTGCTTGTCAGTCTAGTTGACAAGCAGAAGAAAATAGCCTCTTCTTCAATAGCCAAGCCATCAATGGTTTCGAAAAATTCCATACTAGTTAATAAAATCATCAGAATCAGCCTCAAACTCAGAACAAAAGCAGACTGACTTACGTTTTACGACCCAGATACCGCTAATTTTATTTTTCCTTTACTTCGTGTATGTGAATAATTACGATATGACAGTTCATTTGTTTGTTTGTTTTGTTTTAATTTTGTGATAACCCCATTACAGTGATTGAGAACAACTAGCAATCATGTATGTTCAATCTGAATATCAATACAACTTGACGTATCTATGGAATAAACGTTTATTCGGCCCTCAAAGAGGCAGATAATTTTATTCCACATTTAAGAGCGTTATTTGTCAGATAAAGTCTATCTGACGATTGAAAAATCCAATATATTGCTATTTGTCGAATAAACACTATTTGCTTGTTTATCTGACGATTGAAAAATCGGCTCTTAATCATAACAATTGAAATGGATAAAGAGAATAATTTTCGTTGCTCTAAATTTATTGCAAATTGCAAAAACTCAAGAACGATCTTGATGTGGTAAGTTTCTAAAGACAATTGAAATAAGAACATATTATTTATTTATTTTTAACAACCCACAGCAAGAAAGGCAAATGAAATATTAGAACTGAAGACCACCCTCCATACAGAAATCTTCAAGCTGTTCCAAGCAAGCCAGCTCTTGATATTCTCCTAATTGCTGCTTCCAGATTCGCTGAAAAACTATCAATTCCATATCTAGTTCGTGCTTTTAGTGCTTTTATATAAATAAACGGAGAATGTCTTTATTTTTTTAAGCCAATGAACACATTTTTTTATTGCCGACAGAATACATGAAAGCACTAATAATAATAAGGACTTCCACTTTTTCTTGTGTCTCGGATTCGCCGTCCTTCGGCGACGAGTTTGTTCGCATGTTTCTCGTTGATTATCTTCCTCAGCTTACTGATGGCTTCGTCCTTCTCCCGGACCCTCTTATACAGCGCATCGATTTTCTCCTGCGACGATTGACTGCGCTTCTGTTCGGTTTCCAGCATTGCCTTGACTTCGGTCAGCTGGTTGTCGGTGATGTTGCATGCATACTTAAGTCGTTCGTAGTTGTCTTCGAGGTTTTTGATCTTGATTTCGATAGCTGAAGCCGCATCGATGGCGTTTGAGGACTTTTCCCGCTCTTCGTTGAGTTCACGAAGGAGTTTCTTGTTCTTAAACGATGAGCAAGTGAAATTTGTTCGAGAATACAATAAACGTTATACGAATTCTATTTGGAGATGAAAAACCTTACCTCAGATTTCTCCTTCATCCTCTCCTGCTTGGTCTTTTCTGACATTTTGTGCTCCAGTTGCTTCTCCACCTTCCACAGGTTTAAGTTTGCCTTTCGTGCCGACTGACGTTCGACAATCATCTGCTCATGGGCAGCGGCCAACTTGTCCTCCAATTTTTGGTACTGCTTCTCGAGTAGGTATATCGCCGACGCTCTTCGGTCGTTTACTGAACTTCTCAGCCATGTCCTCCCGAAATAGGGATGTTTGCGGATCGCAGTGTAGTCAATTCGATTGGAAGGGATTGTGACCAGGGAGAGATTGAGATCCTTGAAATTGGTGCTGACTTTTAAGTCACTTGGAAAGGCTATCATTTCCTTGGCGTGACTCTCCTCGCAGTGACTGAGGATTTTCAAGTATGTCTCGTGGACATTGTGGCATTGTCCTCGTGAAATGGTGTGACTTCGCAGATGAGTTCATAGCCTATAATACCCATGGACCAGAAGTCACAGCTGACCTGTAAGTAGTTTTTAGCATCAATGTTTTGTTTAAAACTCGAGGTTTGAAAAAACTTATGCACTGCTGGGATTTGGTCAATCTGCAATAGGAAATTGTCTCGAGCAGTTCTGGAGCAATGTAATCAGGAGTTCCAACCGGCGAGGAACTGTGCACATGCCCGTCACGATTCAAGGCAGCGGGATTTCAAAAATCTTCCAGTTTGATGGCGGTCGATTAGGATGTTTTCCGGATTGATGACGCGATGGACATAGCCCATGCAAAGGAGTGCATGAATTTATGAATTTATGAAAATTATGAATTTATGAATTTATTCTGATTTTGAAAACAAGAGGATTCCCGTCGGATTTTAAAACCAGAATGTTTTTACGAGTAGGTACACACTAGATAGATAGATAACTGCTTTATTAACAAAAAATTTTGATTAACAATATTTCTTTTCTTAAGAATAATGAGTACACACTACACTACACATTTTGAAACCAAAAAAAAAGTGCACGAGAGAAATTTCCTCATGATTTGCTTTCGTTTTTCTAATGAAGTTCCTTTTGCAAAATCTCCGGCGAAATAAAGTCTATTTTTCTTTATTTTTTAATGAAATAATTGAAGACGAACAGAAATACTTTGATTGTAATTAAATTTGCGGCAGTACGGATACGGACGACTACGCGGTTGTAAAAAATGCACAAACAGAATGTTTTTTTTTTATATTCCAGATTGACAAACGTCATTTTACAAAAAAAAAAAACACTGACACACCAACCACTTTCAACTCACCTCCTGAGATGGATTGGAAATAGTTAGAGATAGTTACGATTTGACACATCAACACAGACCGCAAAAACGACAATTGTGATTACGAATCGTAACTATTGGCGTGCAAAAACGAGAAATAGTCAACCATTGTTGATTATAGTCAGCGCAAAAACGCACCTCAGAGGTGCGTTTTTGCGCTGACTATAATCAACTATAATTAACAAGAAATAGTCAACCATTGTTGATTATAGTCAGCGCAAAAACGCACCTCAGAGGTGCGTTTTTGCGCTGACTATAATCAACTATAATTAACAATGGTTGACTATTTCTCGTTTTTGCACGCCAATAGTTACGATTCGTAATCACAATTGTCGTTTTTGCGGTCTGTGTTGATGTGTCAAATCGTAACTATCTCTAACTATTTCCAATCCATCTCAGGAGGTGAGTTGAAAGTGGTTGGTGTGTCAAAGTGTTTTTTTTTTGTATAATGGCGTTTGTCAATCTGGAATCTAAAAAAAAAACATTCTGTTTGTGCATTTTTTACAACCGCGTAGTCGTCCGTGCGGCAGAACGGGCAAATTTAATTACAATCAAAGTATTTATGTTCGTCTTCAATTATTTCATTACAAAATAAAGAAAATAAGGTTCCCCTTACAAATTTTAAATTATCGGAAAAAAAGAACTTTATTTCGAAGGAGATTTTGCAAAAGGAACTTCATTAGAAAAACGAAAACAAATCATGAGGAAATTTCTCTCGTGCACTTTTTTTTTTGGTTTCAAACAGCTGTATTAATAAAAAAGGCCTAGTCCACTCTTAATCCACAGCCTAACTGGTCCATAGACTAAGCGTTAGTCCATGGCCTAAAATTTCTCATTAATAAAAATAATTTGATCCCAGAAAAGTAAAGTGACGTTTACCAAAATTTCCCCTTTGGGAATTTTCATTTTTGTTGATATTTGACAACCAATTTGAAAATTAAAAACAAAAATGTTTTATTTTCAAATTGCTATCATCGTCGTCTGTGCAAATAGGACGCGTTGTAATAACTTTAATTTATTTCTCATCGTAAGTTTTCGGCACCTCGCCATGGTTCCATGATTTTCTACCCGAAGAAGCGTACCTACATCAACAAGAATGAAGTTGTTGAAGCCTTCACTGTCTTGGAAACTCCACCAATGATCGTTGTTGGAGCTGTGGGCTACATCGAGACACCATTTGGTCTTCGCGCATTGGTTAACGTTTGGGCCCAGCACTTGTCTGAAGAATGCCGTTGTCGCTTCTATAAGAACTGGTACAAGAGCAAGAAGAAGGCATTTGCCAAGGCTAGCAAGAAATGGACCGATGATGTTGGCAAAACGAGCATTGAAAACAACTTCAGGAAGATGACCCGTTACTGCAGGGTGATTCGTGTCATTGCACACCATCATCGTACCGAAATCAACTAGAAGATCTACCGTATTGGAGCTGGAATTACACCAAAGACGGAAAGGTCATCAAGAACAATGCTTCAACTGAATACGATTTGACGGATAAAAGCATCACGCCCATGAGGGAAACTCGTTATAGCGAAGTAATCAATGACTTCGTTATGTTGAAGGGATATTGAATTGGTTCCAATGTGCCGCTGACAAATTGACATTCATGGGACCCCTCAAGAAGGACCGCATCAAGGATACAAGCGGCAACTGCAGCTGCCCCAAGTGTTTAAATTTGAGACTAACTTTTAAGCAATCAATAAAGTGGAATTGAATTATTAAATTGTTGCCTTAATTGTACATAATGTACATATTCTATTTCTCATTGCCTTTTCGAATTCCAACCCCTCACCCAATCGAAAGATAACAAGAAAAGAACATTATGCCCTGAAATATAGTGCCATTTTCTCTGCCATCTTGTTGCTATTCTTAGAGACATACATATACATAGCACAAACATACATATGTAGAACAAATTTTTGATTTTTTAATTTCAATATTTTATAATTGAAGTTATATCAGTTTTGACAATACACCACACAGACATTTTCCTTTTTTCCTTCACGATTGACACATTTCTTGCTTAGTCCTTTGCTAATCCAGCCTTCAAGGTGGACTAAATTAGTAAACGTCACTTAAGAGAAATTTTATTTTATTAATAGCATTTTCCATTAGTTCGCAGACTAACTCCTAGTCCTTTGCTAGTTTGTGTTTATTAATTTGGCTGAAAATGTATAGTGTAGTGTGTACTCGTAAAAACATTCTGGTTTCAAAATCCGAAGGGAATCCTCTTGTTTTCAAAATCATAATAAATTCATAAATTCATAATTTCATAATTTTCATAAATTCATGCTCTCCATTGCATGGGCTATGTCCATCGCGTCATCAATCCGGAAAACATTCTAATCGACCGCCATCAAACTGGAAGATTTTTGAAATCCCGCTGCCTTGAATGGTGACGGACATGTGCATAGTTTCTCGCCGGTTGGAACTCCTGATTACATTGCTCCAGAACTGCTCGAGACAATTTCCTATTGCAGATTGACCAAATTCCAGCAGAGCGTAAGTTCTTTCAAACCTCGAGTTTAAAACAAAACATTGATGCTAAAAACTACTTACAGGTCAGCTGTGACTTGTGGTCCATGGGTATTATAGGCTATGAACTCATCTGCGAAGTCACACCATTTCACGAGGACAATGTCCACGAGACATACTTGAAAATCCTCAGTCACTGCGAGGAGAGTCACGCCAAGGAAATGATCGCCTTTCCAAGTGACTATAAAGTCAGCACCAATTTCAAGAATCTCAATCTCTCCCTGGTAACAACCCCTTCCAATCGAATTCACTACACTGCGATCCGCAAAAATCCCTATTTCGAGAGGACATGACTGAGAAGTTCAGTGAACGACCGAAGAGCGTCGGCGATATACCTACTCGAGAAGCAGTACCAAAAATTGGAGGACAAGATGCCCGCTGCCCATGAGCAGATGATTGTCTTATTTTAATTTTCTTCAAAAACTTACCATATCAAGATCGTTCTTGAATTTTTGAAATAAATTTACTTACTTACTTACTTTACCGGCTCACGATCCATGAAGGGTCACAGCCTAGATACTGCAGTCTTCCATCGTGAACGATCCCTCGCATGCACTCTCCAGTCACCGAGACCAAGCGCTCTGGCATCCGCAGTCACTTGGTCCTTGTACCGTAGGTTCGGTCTTCCTTGTCGTCTTGAACCTGGGGGCTGGGATGAGAAGACTTTCTTGGCTGGAGCGTTGTCGTCCATTCGCTCGATGTGGCCGAGCCAATGTAGTCGTCTTTTCTTGGCCTTCTGGACTACATCCACATCTTGGTACAGCTCATACAGTTCTCGGTTGTATCTTCTTCTCCATTCGCCATCGTCGCATACGGGACCAAAAATCCGTCGAAGAATTTTTCTTTCGAAAGTGCCCAGTATCAATTCCCCTTTTTTACTTATCGTCCAGCACTCGGCGCCGTAGAGTAGGACTGGTAAAATCAAAGTTTTGTATAGCAGACACTTTGTCTTTCGAGTGAGGAGTTTTGAACCCAGTTGTTTGGCCAAACCGAAGCAGCAGCGGTTCGCTAGGGTGATTCTTCTTCGGATCTCCACTAAGGTGTCGTTCGTGGGATTGATGTTTGTTCCAAGGTAGGTGGACTCCTTAACTACCTCGAAATTGCTGCTACCAACAGTGACGTTTTGTCCTAGGCGGTGGACAGATGTTGCTTTGTTTGTTGATAACATGTACTTTGTTTTGTCCTCATTCACTTCAAGACCAACTAGTTTCGCCTGTTCTTCAATCGCTGTGAAGGCCTCAAGCACAGCTCTCTTGGATCGACCGATGATGTCTATGTCGTCCGCATAGCCTAGGAGCTGGGTGGATTTGTTGAAGATAGTGCCCTCCGTGCTCACACCTGCCTTGCGCACTATCTGCTCCAGGACTATGTTGAAGAAGTCACATGACAACGCATCTCCTTGTCTAAACCCTGCGCAAGTTTGGAATAACTCGGATGAGCTGTTACCCATTTGCACACTGCACTGCGTATTGTTTAGCGTCATGCGGCACAGCTGGATCAGTTTGTTCGGGATCCCGAATTCAGACATCGCAATCATAAGCTCTTGGCGGTGGATGCTATCATAAGCAGCTTTAAAGTCGATGAAAAGATGGTGGATTTTGACTTGAAATACGTTGGTCTTTTCCAGAATCTGCCTCAGTGTGAATATTTGGTCTATCGTTGTTCTGCCTGGCCTAAAGCCACACTGGTACGTGCCGATTATTGTGCTGCAGAAAGGTTTAAGACGCTCACACAGTACGTTGGATAGGATTTTGTATGCAACATTAAGCAGGGATATGCCACGGTAGTTTTTGCATAACATCGGATCGCCTTTTTTGTAGATGGGGCATATGGAGCTTATCGACCAGTCAGTGGGCATGCATTCTTCCTCCCACACTTTGGTGATGACCTGGTGCATGCGGTTCATCAAAACATCTCCTCCATGTTTAAAGAGTTCCGCGGGTATGCCATCCGACCCTGCGGCCTTGTTATTTTTTAGCTTTTGGATGGCTCTTTCTACCTCTTCTCTGCTGGGGGCTGGGACTGGGTCTTCATTGACTGGTCTTGCTTCTCTTTCGTCATTATCTTGCTCGACATTTTGCGCATTCAGCAGCTGCTGGAAGTGCTGCTTGAAAAAATAAATTTAGAGCAACGAAAATTGTTGTCTCTTTATCCATTTCAATAGTATTATGATCAAAAGAAAAGAAAAATGCAACCTCAAAAGATTTGTTTTTGTTTTTCTTGTTTGACAGCTCAACCAAACCTAACTAAAAAGCGTTTTTGGATTATTTCAATTATTTCTAACTATTTCAACTATGACACATCAACCATTTTTTTTTGACACAAAAACTATAGTCAACTATCGTCAGCGCAAAAACGCACCTCAGTACACAGAATACAAGGTATTATATTCCCGATTTTCTTCTTCTCAAGTTCGCGCATATTATGTCAAATTTCAGATCCAAAATGTCAATAAAAGAAAATTAAAAAGACAAGAACAAAACTTTAGATTTCTGTCTCTGTCTGTCTCATTTACTAAAAATATCAGCCATTTTTTTCCCTTGACGAATTTGACATTGGATCTGAAATTTTTAGCATTTCTTTTTGTGCCTTTTCTTAATTCTGTCATTTTGGTTTCTGACAGATGCGCAATATAATACCTTGTATTCTGTGTACTGTGCGCAATATAGTACCTTGTATTCTGTGTACTGTGGAGCGAAATATTGTAAAGAGTCCACTTGCCAATCAAAAATTTGTTCATACAAAACGGAACGGAAACTTTATAAGCAGAAAAAGTGATAACAATAGGCCAGTTCCACCTAACAACATCTCACTGAGATCTCAGAAATCTCAGAGATTTTTTAGGTGGAAAAAAAAATCTCAGCTGAGAACTGAGATTTTTTTCTGAGATTTCTGAGATGAAATTATTTTGGATTCGATTTCTCACTCAGCTATTTTGACGTGGCTGACAGATGTGCAACAACAATTTGTAAGGTAACCACTTTATCTCAATGAAAACTGAGAATTATGTTCCACCAAATGATTTTGCCTCAGTCAAAGTGACATTGAGATCTCAGTGAGATATTGTTAGGTGGAACTGGCCTAATGATCCATTAGACGTCAGCGATTAATCCATAAAATTCCACTCATCAAGAACATTGGACATTTGGACGGGGATTTGTTTCGCAGGCTCTCACACGAGAACGCTTTCATATATTACAATTTTGATTTTGCGAACCTCATCTCGCCACCTTTCAGAGCAAATCCTGAATAATTATGATTAACACAGATACTGTCAAAATGCATTGTGATTTGCTTGGATCCAATTGAAATAGAGAAATACACATCTGAATTTCACAAAAATCAGAATTCCATACAGCTTAAGATTGTCCCCCTTATTTGCTGACTTTCCCGTAAGATTAGTTTTTACTAAGGCTACCTATCTACAGTGAAAATTTTATAAAAATGCATTGAGGATTGATCACGTCTATTACGCTAGCAGAACCATTTCATAAGCCGGCACCGAAAAGTATTCAATATTTTGTTGCTAATTTGTGCCACGAAAATTCATTTTTTACCTCAACTATTTCTTGGAAGAATCGATGGAGGAATGAACGACCTATGAGAAAGTTCACTCGGGCGTATACTTATTATTATTATTCAGAAGAGAGAAGAAGAAACCTAACCGCGCTTTTTTCCGAAAACTATTAGAGCAACAAAATTAATTCTTTCGGTACAAATTAGAAACAAGTTCTTCCAAGAACGAGTTGAGGTACAAAATTAATTTTTGCGGCACAAATTAGCAACAAAATACTGAATACCTAATTTTGGAAGCCGACTTATGAAATAGTTCTGCTAGCGTAATAGACGTGGATTGAGCGGATTAAGAGTTCCTACAGGACATACAAACAAACCAATGCATATCATATTATACTCTATTTTAGGTCTTGAAGTTTTTCGTGCTCTAGCAGAGTTTTCCGAGTTCCCAATCCAACAATTGCTATTTTTTCATTTGAAAATCAGTGCACCTACAATTTCATGCAATTTTCCCTTGGAAAACCAATGAGTTTTAACAGTTTTTCATTAAGAAATTTCTATTTCCCATTCGAAAACCCATTTTGTAACAAACATTTCCAAGCAAAAATTTCCGATCTTTATTTTGTTTTTCCAGTTTTCTCACTCTTGAATGAGGTTTTTCTAATTATTTTTTTTTTCACAGAAACCATCCCTGAATATAACAGTATTAACCATGAAAATTTCACAAATATCTGTTGGGCCATTTCGGAGTCCATAAAGGACATACAAACTAACAAACAAAGGTACATCCATGTTTATTAAATATATAGAGATAGAAGGCGTGTTTTTTTGGCATCGCTATCTGCAGCCAAATTCGATTTCCCAAAAAAATGTATTCGCAGTTGCCCATCCGCAGCTGTTTCATTTTATTTTTAAGTTGGTAGACTTGTCTAGCTGTCAGATAATTTGTTATTTTGGTTTTGCTTTCGGTAAGTTTTTGACATATTGGGGTATGTTCGTAGATTTGGTCAGTCGCCGTTCAATAAACAAATAAATACAAAAATAACAAATGTTCAGACAAATGTCAAACAGAGAAGTGTTTTTGAACGTGCGTGTGCTTGTACCTATGTCTGAATTTTGAAAAAAATCGAGATTCAGATTTTGAATCTCGAATCCATTTTTTTGAATCTCAAGTCTCAAATAGATCATGAAATCTGAGATTTTTCTACTTTTTCCTCACTTCACCAACTCGTTTAGCTGCCAGATTCACAAATTTTACTCGACTCTAAAGATATGACTACAACGAGCACTTCTTGTAAAAAGCCAAAAAGTGAAAACGCTAACGGACTGACGGATTCTGTGGGTCGGCCCCTTAATGATGCAGAAAGATTGTTTTTTGATGTCAAAAACAACTTTTGTAGTTTTTTTTTCCAAATTCAAATGGTGCTACAAGAAAATTTTACTTTTGTAAATTTCCCACTTTTTGCAAAAAGTGGCCGTTGTAGTTATGCCTTAAATCTCGCAAATAGAAAACGACATTACAGAAGAAAAATATTAAACACCATAGAGCAACTATGTGTGACTCGTTCCTTGATTTGTGCGTTCCAATTTTAATTCAAATTAAACTTAAATAAAAGAACGCACTTAAAGTGCGTTGCACTCTGCGAACACAGCCTTCGAGACTCTTTGAGTTATCCGTTTATCCGAGTTACCAACCTAAGAAATTCAATTTTTCTCCGATCGAGTATCGATACTCGAAAAAATGTCAATTTTTTATCCGCAGCCAGATTAAAGTTTAAGTTTTATCCGCACCTGCATGTTATATGTGTAATACATGGAAGCTCCCACATCCCACTGCAGATACGGATAGCTATGCCAAAAAAACACGCCTTCATTAATTTACTTCTTTATAAATAACAAAAATAAATGAAAACGCAATTGAAATTGTAAACCAGGTCTTTAGAAATATTGCATTATTGTCGTCCCCGCTACGCTATCAATATTTAAATACCCGATCCACCAGTTGTTCCCAAAACATATTTGTAATAAGCTTGATTCAGTTTTTCCAAGAAGACAAAGATCAACACAGTATGTGGCGCCAGACGAAAGTAGTACGGCGTGAAACCATTCCAAAGGGCCAAAGGGCCCTCTTTTTTAACAATTTTTCCCAGCACTTCCATCATACCGTTATATTCGGGCTTTCCGTCGATGTACTTCATGTTTTGTATCCTGGTCTTGGCTATGTCAACGGGCATAGAAGCAATGGTTGTGATGAGTCCCGAAAGCATGGCTGCACAGAAATGCAACTTGATGCCGTCCTTCATACCAAAGTTCCTGGCAAACGAGCTCTTGGATTGGGAATAGGTTGCCAATTGGGCCATATTGACAACCATGGCTCGGCCAATGGTTGGCACACATCCACGGAATAGAGTGGCGGCACCTTCTTCGCGTACTATCCTTACAAGTGCATCGGCTACGTTTTTGTAGTTTCGCCGCTGATCAGGAGGCAATCGGCCGTCGGCTGTCATTCGAATTAATGCAACTTCGGCTGGTGTTCCAATGCAGGCACCACATGCACCAGCACACACTCCCATAGCCATTCGGGCTAGCAGAGTTGGTTCGCCGGTGTAATTTGCCTTGTATTGATCGTTCAATAATGTGTAAACTCCGAGACGGCCGGTGGTGTAGGTTGCTTGCCTCAAGAGCGCAGCTCCGATTCCTTTGTAAATGGCAAGTGGTCCCTCCTTGGTTATGACCTTTTGGAAACAATCAAACGCATTTTTGTATTCCTTGGCGGCACCACCACTGCCAGAAATTTGCATTCTTGTCTTGATAAGGTCAAGGGGTTGAACTATGCACGCTCCTGCCATTCCAGCTGTTCCACCGAGAACGAATTTCATTCCAAGGGGAATTTGTGGTTTTGCAGGTTTTTCAGACATTCTTTAAATATTGCACTGTTTCTAGACGAGAACGAAATCTAAATACAAAAATATTCACAGTTATGAAAGTGACAGACTTGACTCGATTAACATTGAAATAGAATTATGATCAATTAAAATCGCAGATCAGAAACAAAGAGATAGGTAACCTATTATAAATTTTAAGAAAACAATACATTCCTAACGCTCATGGTTTGGAACACCATCCGTTCATAATATTAACGGTTTTTCAGCTTGTAGGCCAAATCCATTTGACAGTTTGGTTTCTCATCTCTATTCTCTGATCCGTGGACAAAATACTCACCGGTTTAGGTAAAAATGAATCTAGAGTTGATTATACATAGATATTTTTTATGAGCTAAAATTTTGATTTGTCCTAACTAGGCTACTTAATTTATGTTCTTCTAGTGAATTTGATCTTCTATTTGTTTCGTCATTCTAGACTAATCATATTCCCTTTAAACTGTAAAAGTTTGAAAAGTTTGAACACGAATGAGTTGCTTCAACGACAACCTACAAGCTATAACGACCTCTACCTCCTACACAAACACGCTTCAACTTTGGCTTCACCTGACGCTTACAAGTTCAGCCATACGAATTCAATGAAGCTTCGACCTCACGTTTCGTACGCAATGTTACGTAACGTGACTCCAAACGGAAGCTCTAGTTCAAAATATGCTGAACATTTTCTTTGTCTGACAGCTCTATGCTGTGAAAAAAAGTCAACTAACAAAATTAATTTGTTTTTTTTTGGAAAGATGACGATGATGGAGGGAGAAATGTCATACAAAACAAACTCAAACAGATGTATCGCGGATGCTGAAGCGTGTTTGTGATTGAGCCATTACGCCATGGCTCTTTTAGAGCTATCGCGCCACTCTTTTTATTTTTAATTATTTAACTTCAAAAACATATATACATATGTATGCGCCTAATACCAGCTAATTTTAGGTCCCCTTAATTCCTTATTGGCACTCGGAAATTATTGAAGCGTACGTACGCTATCTACGCCTTGGTATTATTGGCTACACACGCTCCTCCATAATATTGGGCTCGTTCACTTTGACTTGGATAGGCTATCCGGATAGCTTTTTGTTTTTGTTTTCCATGTAAAACAAAATAGCAGAGGCTCAAACCAAACTAACCCAAAGCTATCCAACAATTTCTGGTATAGGTGGCTATCTGACAGAACAGCCATTGAAATTCGTAAACAGCTGATTTTTTTTACACGTGTTTTCACAGCTATCCAAATTTAGCTATCGAACTCGTTCATGAAAAACGAGTTGGATAGGCTATCTAAGATAGGCTATCCAAAACCAAACTGAACGTGCCCATTGTAATGTGTATACACTTTATTTATCTCTATCGCTCTGTATCTTTTTTTATATTTAATGTACATACTACTCTTACTCTCTTTACTTTCTCTTTATCTCTATTACTCTTATATCGTTTTATAGTGAAATAAGTATGTAGCAATAAGTTTAATTGTAGTAGTAAACACCTGTGTAGGACAGTTAAAATGAGGGACAACACCTAGTGATTAAGAGAAAACTTTTGTTTAGCATTAAGCCCATTCAGCTCTTACAAAAATCCCAGTATTTTTGACATCTAGTGGTTAAGAGGAGAATTTCTGGAACATTCAGCTTCTCCAAAAACCATAGTAGTTTCTAGAGGTGCAGTGCATTAACGCCCATGGAATTAACACCCGCGGGTGTTAATTCCAAAAACAAAAGGAATTTACCCCCGCGGGTGTTAAATCCTTTTTGAATTGGCAATAAGGCCCACCATAAAAAAGAACTAACGACCGCGGGTGTTAATGCCATTTGAAATTGGCACTAATACCCGCGAGTGTTATTTTCTTTTGGAAGAGATCTTTTCAACCTCGGATGTGAACACTTGCGCTGGCATCCTAGACACCTTGGCCACGTGAGTAGAAACAAATTAAACATCACAAATGAAGTTTACAAATTTTATATTTCTAAATTCGTACGATTATACTTTTGGTCATTCAAGACTTATTCGGTTTGTGAATTAATTTTTTTTTTTATTCAAAAACCGAATAAATCTTTGGGATGTCAAAGTTCGGTGAGGATATGGCATTCTACAAGCACACTATACTTGAAGCCAATTTCATCTTATTGTATCTATCTGTCACCTAAAATATCCAAGCTATTTCATTTACATTGAAAGATGGATGAACACAAGCGGACAAAATTTTGGCCAAAAGAGAATCAATTTGGGGTGTGAAAATAAAAAAATTCGCGCGAATTTTTTTATTTTCACACCCCAAATTGATTCTCTTTTGGCCAACATTTTTTCCACTCGCTACGCTAGCGATCAAATCAAATCCATCTTGAATTTCTTGTATCGGCTTCAACCTCAGTCGAAATGATGCTGAAAATGAATAATTGAAATGCTTGCAAAAATGTAAAACCACTACTTTTCCAAATAAAAGGAAACCTAAACAGCTCTGACAATTTTGTCGACAGCTAAGAAAGAAACGTGGTCCTATTTATTTCAATGTGTACTTAAACAATACGGTGCCGTGATTATGGCCTTAATTCACAGTCGAATGAGAACTAAAGCCATCACTTGAATGAGAACTAACGCCGTATGGGATAAGTTCACATTCAAATGAGAACTGATGCCATAAAATACTTTGATCTTTGAAGCAAAGTTAGCAGCAAGTAATTACCTTACAAAATCTCATCGAGATCTCAGGGACCACAATTCTTGTAGATGTTTCGTTCGGAAAACTAGTTTTCTAGACTCTGAAGTAATTAAAAAATCACGTACGAAGATCCGAAATTTTTTTTGGCAAACAGAGAAACAATTTGGGGTGTGAAAATAAATAAATTCGCGCGAATTTTTTTATTTTCACACCCCAAATTGTTTCTCTGTTTGCCAAAAAAAATTTCGGCTCGCTTCGCTCGCTTTCCAGCACTGCAATACGCACGCGATTTTTTGATTACTTTTAAAGTCTGGAAAACTAAGCATCTACGAAAATATTGAGAAATTTACTCATTCTAGAATTCAATAGAAATATGAAAAATCAATATTTTTGTACTGATTTTTTATTTATTTATAAAGCAACTTCATTCGATTCCTTTGCAAAACACTATCAACAATTACACGTTTTCATTTTTTTCCATCCTTGTAAATTTGTTCATAACTCCGCCGTAAAAACGAAGAGTTAAAAAAAATATCATCGAAATCGGATGATTTTCGATTCTGGAGCCAAAAAAGAGGGGACCACGAAAGCATAAAATAACAAAGAAATTTTTCAAAAATTTGCAAGTTATAAGCGTGATGAATAAAGTTAAGAATAAGGCAAATGTGTGACTATTGTTTTTTTTTTTCAATTTGATTTATAGTAAATTGTGTTTAAAATATTTATGTTCAACGCCCGCTTAACTAATAGGGCGTTCATCCTTTTTCGTTAAACCATATATTTATTTACTTGCATTATGTTCCTTATATCATATAAAAATTATTTGGACTGCTGCGAGTGGCTTTAATTCACATTGAAATGAGTACTTAGGCCACTTCTTAAAATGAACTAACGCCATATTACTTTAGTTCTCATTCCAATGTGAATTTAAGCCATAATCGGATTATGGCGTTAATTCACATTTGAATGAGAATTAAAGCCATTATGGCGTTAGTTCATATGGCCTTCGTTCACGGCACCAACAATACAATACATACATACAAGAATTTAAGTTTTTTGTTTATTTGTTTAGCATGAACGTTCGTTGTTTCACTTTTTTTTCATTTGGGACTTTTGTCCCATAAAAAGTAAAATTCAATTGGGACTACTGACTGGCCATAGTGGGTTAATAATCCCTAAAACTATTTCGGTACTTTTGAGTCTTCAGAGTGGCTCAGATCAGAAGTTCCGAAAACCATTTTCGGGACTTCTGACTTCGAGACGAGTTTCCCTGCGCCAAGTTTTTAATCAAAACCGAAAAAAACAAAATAAGGCCCCACGGGCATTATTTCTAGGTTGCAATGGACATAAGACCGCAACCCTTGTAAGGGTCTAATTTCCATAAGAAATTGAAATAAGGCTTTATTTCGTCAGACGTTATTTCACGTCACCATTTGTTTCACGTTCGGGTTTTATTTCCAATTCAAATTGGAATTAAAGTCCACCAAAAAAAGGAATTAACCCCCGCGGGTGTTAATTCCAAATCAAAAAAGGAATTAACACCCGCGGGGGTAAATTCCTTTTGTTATTGGAATTAACACCCGCGGGCGTTAATTCCATGGGCGTTAATGCACTGCACCGTTTCTAGAACCATCGCAGAACTATAAATACCCCATTTGGAAGCGAAGCAGGATAGTTGATTGCGAACTGCGATAAAGTAAAGAATACTGTGTTTGAAAGTAATAATTGAAAGTGTTGAATAAATAAGTTTGTGAGTGATTTGAATAAAGTGAATTTGTGTTTTATTTAAAAAGTGAATAAGTTTTAATAGTCGGACCAAGCCGAATATTACAATAGAAACATATTTTTTTTTTATTTTCTTTATAGTCTCTACATTTCTTAATTTATTTCTTTTAACACTGGCGGTCCAGTGTCTTTTAAATATAAGAATACACAAATAAAAAAGAAAACTGCTTAATAGGGCTTTTTCCCTTTTGACAGCGCATACATTTCGAGCAATTTCAACTGTCAATTATTAGGTCGTGGAGGGCAAACAATGGCGGGATTTCATACAATTTCAATTTTTTTTTTGTTATTTTTCTAAATATTTCAATAATTAATGTATCTAAAAAAGATTTTTTATTCAGGAAATGAAGATTTAAGTATACGCAAGGGATTGGATGCAAAAAGAAGGAAGTTGGACACCAAAAACACAGCACTAAGGAGGCATTTTTTTGTACATTTTAACACAAACAACGAACAAAGAAGATAAAATAGTAAACTTTTAACTTTAAAAAATGATAAATGTTCATTAATTTTACTGGAAAAGGTATGTTTAATATTTCTTGTTTACTCAATTTCGAACAAAATGTAACTGTTTGCCTTCCACGACGGCAAGACGTCATTTCGTTTAGTAGATTGTCAAACTATGTACGTATTGTCATCTAATTCTTTGACTGTTCGTTTTGTATGGATTTACTCATATACCAACATATAACTGTCGTCTCCCCACTACGCTACGAATATTTACAGACCTGATCCACCGGTTGTTCCCAAAATGTATTTGTAATAAGCTTGATTCAGTTTTTCCAAGAAGATGAACGTCAACACAGTATGTGGCGCCAGACGACAGTAGTACGGCGTGAAACCCTTCCAGAGGGCCAAAGGACCCTCGTTTTTAACAATTTTTCCCAGCACTTCGATCATACCACCATATTCGGGCTTTCCGTCGATGTACTTCATGTTTTGTATCCTGGTCTTGGCTATGTCAACGGGCATAGAAGCAATTGTTGTGATGAGCCCCGAAAGCATGGCTGCACAGAAATGCAATTTGATGCCTTCCTTCATACCAAAGCGCCTGACAAACGAGCTCTTGGCTTGGGAATAGGTTGCCAATTGGGCCATATTGACGACCATAGCTCGGCCAATGGTTGGCACACATCCACGAAATAGAGTGGCGGCACCTTCTTCGCGGACTATCCTTACAAGTGCATCGACTACGTTTTTGTAGTTTCGCCGCTGATCGGGAGGCAATCGGCCGTCGGCTGTCATTCGAATTAATGCAACTTCGGCTGGTGTTCCAATGAAGGCACCACATGCACCAGCAAACACTCCCATACCCATTCGGGCTAGCAGAGTCGGTTCGGCGTCGTACTTTGCCTTGTACTGATCGTTCAAATATGTGTAAACTCCGAGTCGGCCGGTGGTGTAGGTTGCTTGCCTTAAGAGCCCAGCTCCGATTCCTTTGTAAATGGCAAGTGGCCCCTCCTTGGTTATGACCTTTTTGAAACAATCAAACGAATTTGCGTATTCCTTAGCACCACCACCTACTCCAGATATTTGCATTCTCGTCTTGACTAGGTCAAGGGGTTGAACTATGCACGTTCCTGCCATTCCAGCTGTTCCACCGAGAACGAATTTCATTCCAAGGGGAATTTGTGGTTTTGCAGATTTTTCAGACATTCTTTAAATATTGCACTGTTTCTAGACGAGAACGAAATCTAAATACAAAAATATTCACAGTTATGAAAGTGACAGACTTGACTCGATTAACATTGAAATAGAATTATGATCAATTAAAATCACAGATCAGAAACAACGAGATAGGTAACCTATTATAAATTTTAAGAAAACAATACATTCCTAACGCTCATGGTTTGGAACACCATCCGTTCATAATATTAACGGTTTTTCAGCTTGTAGGCCAAATCCATTTGACAGTTTGGTTTCTCATCTCTATTCTCTGATCCGTGGACAAAATACTCACCGGTTTAGGTAAAAATGAATCTAGAGTTGATTATACATATACGAATATTTTTTTATGAGCTAAAATTTTGATTTGTCCTAACTAGGCTACTATATTTATGTTCTTCTAGTGAATTTGATCTTCTATTTGTTTCGTCATTCTAGACTAATCATATTCCCTTTAAACTGTAAAAGTTTGAAAAGTCTGAACACGAATGAGCTGCTTCAACGACAACCTACAAGCTATAACGGAGGTAGAGGTGATGCCGATGTGTCACTTTTACTTTTCACGATTTCCATTTGAGAATTTGACTTTGTCAGGTTTCAGTGAGTGTAAGGTATGGCTGAAACACAAACACGCTTCAACTTTGGCTTCGCCTGACGCTTACAGTGAGTTTGATATTAGCTACAACGGTGAGTGAGTGAGTGAGTGTAAAGTACTTATGGCTGAAACACAAACACGCTTCAGCTTTGGTTTCGCCTGAGGTTTACTAGTTCAGCCGTTTGTATATATTCAAGAATTGTCGCCATCTAGTTAGAGGCAGAGAAAGCCGTTTTTTTTTACATAAGTTCGCCATTTTGTCTCAATACCCACTCTTTGAACTCGGCTGAACAACGCATACATTGAAAAGCCGATACACCCAAAACGAGTCACTGTTTGGTGCGGATTTTGATCCAAATTGGGCCATTTTTGTTCGAAAATGAGCAAGGAGTGGCCGTTACAGTCAATGGCGGTCGTTATCGGGCCATGTTGAACGAATTCTTTACAAAAATTGAAAAGGAGGATATTGGCAATATTTGGTTTCAACAGGACGGCGCCGCGCGGCGCTACATGCCACACAGCCGAAGCTACACTCGATGTTTATCAGCCGCAGAGCTGATGTCGTTTGGCCACCTCGGAGTTGCGATTTGACACCGTTGAACTATTATTTGTGGTGTGCCGTAAAAGATAAGTGTTACGCCAACAAGCCAGAGACAATTGGCGCTTTGAAGGACAATATTCGTGAAGCCATTGGTGAAATACAGCTGCACAAAATCGATAATGTGCTTAAAAATTGGACCGATCGTGTAGGCTACTGCATGGCCAGCCGAGGCAGCCATTTGAATGAAATTATTTTCTATTACTAACCGGAAGGATTGTACTTTCAAATAAAGAAAGAAATTTGGAAAAATATTCAGTAGTTTTTTTTTATAGCATTTTCAAAAGTTATTTGGCGGACCCTTTATTTCAAAGTTAAATCAGAACCAAAAAAGAAAAACGCCTATAGAACATTTTCAATTCAATCTTTTTTGTAATGGAAGGATTTTTTTTTTACAGTTCCGATATCTTCTCAGAGGTGCAAAATAAAACCGTAAAAAATGTATTCAATTCATCGACAACGGCAATAGCGAGCCCTTCCCGCCATTTTATCGTAAGCGACAAAAAGATAATTTTACAGGAAGACGTTTTTTTTGTTTTGATCCAAATCCTTTAAACCAAAAATGCTCAAAGTCGGGATTCATGAACATATATATAAACTTAATCTACTGATAAGAATCTTGTTGCTTTTTCTAACAAATAATGGCTGTTTTTGACGTTTTTGTCGCTAACGATGTTTTCCTGCTTACCAAGTCGTTATATTAATGGTGCTTACGATAAAATTATTTGGAATTTTGATGGAATTATATTTTAAAATTAATTAAATTATGGAAATTAAAATAACTTAATAATATATTATTCTGCGCTATACAAAAATCAGATTTTCATAAATGGACACCATGTGTATTAGGGTGGTCCTTATTTGCTTTTTTTCGAAATCTAATGAAGACATCCGCTCAGTTGTCTGTAATCATATAAAAAAATCCACTAATGGCTAAAACACAAACACGTTTAGCTTCGTCTTCGTCTGTGTTACGATGAACGCGCTTCGAGTTAGCTTTGAATGACAGTTCTCTCTCCATCATCATATCATCCCTCCAAAAACAAATGAATTTTGTTTGTGTATTTTATTTAAACAGCTGTTGAGCTGTCAGATAAAGCAAATATGAAGCATATTATTTGAACTAGAGCTTATAAGCCCTATTATGGATCACAACTCAACTTAGTTGAGTTGTAATCAAGACAACTCAATTTGAAGACAACTGAAAAAAAAATTCGTATTATGGTAGACAACTTTTTTCAGTTGAGTATACCAAATACGTTGCATACTTTTCTGTGCTTGTTTTGTTTCAAAAACAGCTGTGTAAAGTAAAATAAGTATTTCAATGTTTTGAATTCAGTGCAAAATTTTATTAAAAAGACAAAAATAATACGAAATGGAGAGTTCTATTGGGGGGCGCGAAATAAGGCCCCAGGAAAAAAGGCCCCAAAAAATAAATGAAATAAGACCCCAAAAAAAAGCACACAAAACAACAACAACGAAGTTTCTCAAATTTTGGGGTTTTCTTTCATTTTTTTGGGGCTTTTTTCACTTTCTTTTGGGGCATAATTTCACTTTGAAATAAAGTTTTGGGGCTTAATTTCAGTTCAAAACTATTTGGAGCTTTATTTTATTTTTCAAAATTAACATGAAAATGCATTGCCGAGTTTGTCTAATCGAGGACCCAAAGCTTGTTGGAGCTAGTTGTGTAGTTTGTGAGAGGTGCATCGCGCGACACCCCGTTTTTAACGAAATTTCAAAAAAAATATTGCTAATTATAGTGCTTTGTATGTGCTTTTTATGTACCGAAAAATAAAATTGTGTGCTCCATTGCAACATTTATTTTTTTTGTAACAAAAAACCGGGGTGTAGCACGATATCGATTCAAACCCCGCATGGTGAAGGAATTGAAAAAATTCTTCAAGAATACTATCAAAATTATGTGCTATTTGTGTGCTTGCGATAACTGCAAAAATAAATCATGCACTACATATATACATTAAAATAAATAATTTTTTTTATTCCCAAGCGGTGGGTGTGGCTCCAAAACGCTTAGAAATAAATAAGGACTCTCGGAAAATTTAAAATTTTGGCACTAGAGTTGTGTGCTAATTATGTCCTGGCAATAATCGCAAAGAAAACCGAGCGTTGACAATTTTCAATTTCAAATTCCAAAATTAATATAAACTTGATACGTAGCTCACATTGATGAAAAAAATGAGAGAAAAATAACAGAGAAGGGAGAACATTTATGTACTTGTTAAGAGTACATTCAGACCTTAAATTGGAATCAAATTTAACCATTTTCCTGATGTTTTTTTTATAGTTAAAAATCTGTGGCTTCTGAGGCGGTTGCCGACCGCTTCGTCCCGGTTTGAACAATGCAACCCATTAATATTATGGGTTAAGTCTTGTCCAGCTCTATAATTGGACACTAATGTTATCCATATTGCTGATAGGTTAATTTTTGCCCAAAAAACACACCATCAGTGTCCCGTTTAACCCCCTTTGCCCCGGACTTTGACTGGCAACCTTAGTGCGCTGTCTTTGTCTCCAAAAACTCTATCTTATAATAGGTTCAAAATCCATATCCAGATGGGTTAAGTAATTTGACGGTCGCCTCTTGGACTATTATGCCACTAGGGGTTGAACACAATATGTCTCACATGCGAGACTAACGTTTTAACACGAGGATTATACGAGTTTGGTTCAAAAAATTCAAATTCCAAATTTTCAACAGAAATCGCCAGTTAATTTCTTGCATACTTTGAGGCAATATTCAAAAATTCAAACACGGACTTTACAACATAGATCTGGCGATCAGTTCTTTGCATACCTTAAGGCTTTTTTATTTTCTGTTATTTTTCTCTCTCATTTTTGTCATCAATGTGAGTTACGTATCAAGTTTTTTATTAATTTTGAAATTTGAAATTGAACATTGTCAGCGCTCGGTTTTCTTTGCGATTATTGCCAGCACATAATTAGCACACAACTCTTTATATTTTCCGAGAGTCCTTATTTATTTCAAAGCGTTTTGGAGCCACACCCCACCGCTTGGAAAAAAAATTATTTATTTAAATGTATATACGTAGTGCATGATTTATTTTTGCAGTTATCGCAAGCACATAAATAGCGCATAATTTTGATAGTATTCTTGATGATTTTTCTCAATTCCTTCACCATGCGGGGTCTAAATCGATATCGTGCCGCACCCCGGTTTTTGTTACAAAAAAAATATATGTTGCAATTATAGTACCTACATATATTTGTTAATCGACTTTAATATTTTCTAATATTTAAATAAAACACCGAGAGCTGAGCTGATGACCGCACCGTTTCGCATCCAATTTGAAACTGTCTTTATTTTCATATTTTAAACAAGAAGGAGAAGATAAAAGGAAAAGAGAATAGCGTTTGTACAATGGAAGTAGGGGTAAAGTCTATAAATAGCATAAGCAGAAATAACGATCTGTTGTACATATGTATATTTTGAAATGACAATCGGTTTATGTTATTGTATCAGTAAGAGTAATTGTGTTAGGAACTAAAATACAGAAAGATATTATACAACGACAATAGGATAACATGCAGTATCTCACACAGTAGTAACTACTACAATTCGGCCATCCTGACCTTTGAGATCACCTGATCTTTATCTATTTTTTACAATTTTTCTTTCTTTTATCAATTTTTCTAAGCCACGGTTTCATATTGCCGACCGCCCACACTCCTTGGTAGGGTAACCTTGTTTGTTGGAAATTTTCAACATCTCTAAGTACGTATCTATCGTTTCGCAATACTTTCGTAACCTCGTAAGGTCCCCGGAACTTTGGTATCAGTTTCTTAGACGCGCCAGGATGTGAATCGAAATTTTTAACCATGACAAAATCGCCAGCTTTATAAACGTTTGGTTTGCATCTTTTTCTATCTACATATTGTTTGTTATATGCCTGAGTGTTTTTTTGTTCTTCTATT
This sequence comes from Sphaerophoria taeniata, assembly GCA_943590905.1. Taxonomy (NCBI): domain Eukaryota; kingdom Metazoa; phylum Arthropoda; class Insecta; order Diptera; family Syrphidae; genus Sphaerophoria; species Sphaerophoria taeniata. The sequence goes on from OX016541.1 coordinate 140,354,911, forward strand.
GCTTTTTGTCTTACCTTCTTAAGATCCCGTTTCTCTCCTAATCTTTCTATTTCTATCAATTTATCCTTGAGTTCGTCTGAACACTTTCCTTTTTGGTCTACTCCAAACAGCATTACACTAGGGTGTTGCTTAATCGTTCGATTCACCGTATTATTAAAAGTATGTTCTACCTTGTCTAAGACATGATCCCAAAACAATCCCTCTTCCGGTTTCACTAACTTAGCCAACATAGGCCCTAAACTCCTATTTACTCTTTCAACCTGACCGTTCGCTTGAGGCGATCCCGTTGCAACTTTGACATGTCTAACATTCCTAGCTATCAAAAATTCTTTAAACTCAGTTGAAGTGAAACAGCTCCCTCTATCTGACACTATACATTTCGGTACGCTATATGCTCTAAAGTAGTCTTCTAGTGCTCTAACAACCTCTTTGGTATTCGTCGTCTTTGTTGAATACAACCTTACGAACTTAGTAAAAGCATCAACAACCACTAACACATGTTTTTTGACAGACCTAGAATTGTCTACCGGTCCATAATGATCTATGTGTATGACTTCAAACGGTATCTTCCCTTTTGGGATGTTGTGAAGGAAACCCTCCTCTTTACCTTGTTTGGCTGAATAAACTATACACTTTAAGCAATTTTTTATATGCGATCCTATTTTCTCTCTCATATTAAGGAACCAATAACTTTTCGAAATTAACTCACAGGTTTTGTCTGTACCTACATGACCCATTTCATCATGGTATTTGTATAAAACATGATCAATCATGTCTTCGGGTACTAAAAACACGATGGTACCATCATTCTTCTTTTTATACACCACTCCGTTTCTCATCTCATACGATTTACTTTCAGTCTCCTCTAACATTTGCTTAATCTTAACAATTTTACTATCTTTGTTTTGACATATTATCAAGTTTTCTTCGAACGTATTTGTTTCTATTGTCAACACATTCGTTGACCTACTTAACGCGTCTACATGTTGCATTCGACTTCCTGCTCGATGTTCTAACACCATTTCATAATTTTGTAACTCTAACGCCCACCTGGAGATTCTTGGATTGAGTTCTTTCCTCTTCAACGTCATCGTCAAAGAATTGCAGTCGGTCACCACCTTGAACCGTCTCCCTTGCAAATAAATCCTAAATCTCTCTAGGGCATACACTATCGCTAACGTTTCTAACTCGAAGCTGTGGTATTTGGCCTCCGCATCCGTAGTCCTTCTAGAGTAGTAAAAAATCGGATGAAATTTCCCATCCTGTTTCTTTTGAAGCAGTATGGCACCAAAACCTATGGCACTTGCGTCGCAATGTAATTCTGTTTCGTCTTTAGGATCATAAAGTGCCAGTACCGGAGTTTCTACTAGCTTTTTCTTTAGCGTCTCGAACGCATGCAATTGTTCTGGTCCAAAGTTAAACTCTCTGTCTTTTCTGACCAAGTCGTACAAAGGCTTGGCTATTATCGAGAAATCTTTGACGAATCTACGAAAATATGAGCATAAGCCTAGAAAACTTTGTACCGTGTGAACTTTTTGTGGTATAGGGAAATCCTGTATCGCTTTAATTCCTCTATCGTCTGCCTGTATCCCTTGTCCCGTGATCGTAAAACCTAGATACTTAATCTTCTGCTGTAGGAACATACACTTATCCTCTCTTAACTCCAACTGATTTTCTGTCATTCTTTTAAAAACTTCTCCAAGTATTCTAAAGTGTTCTTCATAACTTTTTGTTGCGATCATTATATCATCTAAGTAGACTATAACTTCATCATTTCTAATCATGTCTGAGAAGATCCTATTGATGTGTCTTTGAAAAGTCGACGGAGCATTTTTTAACCCAAACGGCATTCTAAGAAATTCGTATTGACCCAGCGGCGTAATGAAAGATGTGTACTTTATAGAATCTTCATGCATGTAAACATGGAAAAACCCATTCTTCAGATCCAGTTTTGAAAAAATCGTTTTGTTGGCTAGCCTATCTAACAAATCGTCTATAATAGGGATTGGATAACTATCCTTTGCTGTTATCTTATTTAACGTCCGAAAATCAATACACATTCTGATGTCTCCCGTCTTTTTCCTCACTAACACTATCGGCGAAACGTATTCCGACTCACTTTCCCTAATATAACCTTTTCTTAGATATTCATCTAACAACGAACTGAGTTCACCCTTTTCTGCATAAGAAAGTCTACGTGGACGACAATGAAAAGGTTTAACATCGTTGAGGACAAGGCTCATCTTTGTTTTGACTGTAGGTTCCGTGGGGCGATCGGCGTACAAATAATTTTTTTTATATAATTCGATCAGTTTTGTTTTTGTTTCAAAATTAACATCATTATCTATTTCTAACTTGACATCCATCTCGTCTTTATACTCAATTGACATAAGCTGTCTTTCAAATTCGCTCTGACTATCTGTTGTTATATTTTCTTTTGACTTAATTTCAATTTTTTTCTTTATGTCGGTAATTAATTTAAACTTCCCTTTTCTTAAAAAATCCCTTCCCAAGATTGCCTCATATCCAGTTGCCTCATCATCTACAATAATCAAATTAACTTCAATTCCAATTTCTTTCTCGAAAAAAATTACACCAGACACTACTCCAAGAACTTTTAATTTACTTTTATTTATTCCGTAGTAATTTTTTGTTTTTATTACACAACTACAACAATTTTTTTTAATGACATCCGGAATTCGTGACGTCTTTACCATGCTTATAGGGCTTCCGGTATCTATGAGGCAATCTAGAGAGATTTTCACATCATTATGTGAATCAAAACTAAATAAAAAATTTCTTACAAAATCGTTTGACTCCTCCTCTTCGTTCAGTTGATGAACCCTTTGTGCTAATTTCCGTTGGGGACAAGCAGCTACTATGTGTCCCTTTTCCCCGCACGCGTAGCAAACACCATACTCTCTCTTTGGCTTACGGCAAACACTCGCAACATGTCCCATTGAATTACAGTTGTAACACCTTACCGTGTCGTATGGCCTTCTCGATACTGTTGTCGTTGCACTCGTAGTCGATCCCGTTGCTGTTGGTCTTCCCTCCATCTCCTTTTCGCATTGTTGTATTCTGTGGAACGATCTGTATAATCCTGCTTTTGTCGTGAAGTTGCTAACCAGAGCGTGTAGTCTCAGATTTTCATCCGAAAAACCTTCGATTATGTACTCAACTAGTTCTTCCTCATCCAAGTCCAGTCCAGTCGCCAATCGGTTTTTGTCCAAATAGTACTCGTCGAAACTTTCCGTTGTCTTCCACTGTCTTGCCTCGAACCGTTTCCTGACTACCATCCTGTTTTCTTTCTTCGTGAAATCGTCTCTTAGACTTCCACACAACGACTCGACATTCAGGCACAAAAAATTTGGTTGTGCATTCAGCCACTCCTCTGCCTTGCCTTTTAACTTGGTGACAAACAGCGTGCGCAACATTTCATCGGAAACGTCGTACATTTGTTTTACGTTCATTAGCTGTGTCAACCAGACTTCAACGTTTGCTCCACCATCGTATTCAGGCACTAATTCTTTATACATAGTATACTGTTGCACTGCCAGGCTGCCGGTCGTCACTCTAGTTGTCATTTGTGCTGTTGTTGCCGTCATCGAACTCGTTATCACTCCAGTTGCCACGGTTGAATTTGTCGTTGCTTCAGTTGCCTCCTCAGTTGTCGCTCCCGTCGTCGTCACCGCTGTCGCACTTTTTTCTGCTCCCGTTGTCTCTTCAATTGTCGTTCCCGTTGTCGTCACCACCGTTGAACTTGTTTTAACTCCAGCTGCCTCTTCGGTTGTCGTTCCCGTTGTCTTTTCCGTCTCTTGTCTTTTCTGTTTGCTCAGCTCTGCCATCATCTTCAATAGTTCGTTCTCCCTCGCTATTATTTCTCTTCGTAACAACTCGTTTTCCTTTTGTCTTTGTTGCCTCTCTGTTGCTGTTTCCTCTTCCTCAACCTCTTGCTGTTCATCATTGGACTCGTTTTCTTCTTCACCGTCGTCGGCTTCTTCGTCGTTGTCGTCAAGCAAGTTTTTTTCTTCATTTGCCGTTCGTTTTGGTGGAGGCAAACCGCGTTGTTCTACTGGTATCTCGTTCAAACGCACAGCTAAAGTTGGTTTCGTACCAGCGCTTGATTTGCCTAAGCGCTGTAACCACTCGCGCAGCTGGGCAGCTGTGTATTCAGACACATCGATCATTTGTTCCATTTTCTTTTTCTTTTTTTTTTTTTGAATTTATTTGCACACCGCGCACGACAAAGGTATAGCAAATATCAAGATGAGAGAAAAAAAAAACAAGAATTTAGAAAGGAGGGAAAAAAATTTATGGCTTTGCTTGTGTGTCACACAACAAAATAAAACATCAAATTGACTCGAGTTTGTTTTTTTTTCGCGAGGAGAACAGCGTCACTTTAATTAAAACTGGGATGAACTATTTTATTAGAAACTTTACTTGGATTTACTAATCCCACTTCTGAATAATTTATAGTACCTACATATATTTGTTAATCGACTTTAATATTTTCTAATATTTAAATAAAACACCGAGAGCTGAGCTGATGACCGCACCGTTTCGCATCCAATTTGAAACTGTCTTTATTTTCATATTTTAAACAAGAAGGAGAAGATAAAAGGAAAAGAGAATAGCGTTTGTACAATGGAAGTAGGGGTAAAGTCTATAAATAGCATAAGCAGAAATAACGATCTGTTGTACATATGTATATTTTGAAATGACAATCGGTTTATGTTATTGTATCAGTAAGAGTAATTGTGTTAGGAACTAAAATACAGAAAGATATTATACAACGACAATAGGATAACATGCAGTATCTCACACAGTAGTAACTACTACACAATGCAGCACAAAATTTTATTTTTCGGTACATAAAAAGCACATACAAAGCACTATAATTAGCAATATTTTTTTTCAAATTTCCTTTAAAACGGGGTGTCGCGCGATGTACCTGTTTGTGAGGATTTGCGGGCAAATATTTTGCTGTTGCCTTGTTAAAATCTTAAGATTTGCAATGAATGCAACTTTAAAATTCAAGCCGAGTCCATTGCAGATGGACAGGAGAATTACAAGTGTCCTTTTTGTAGGGAAAATGTTCAAGATACAGTTCAAGTATTTGTTTAAAAGTTTGTGGTGACATCACCATAAAGTTTGTTATGAAGAAAACAAGTTGTTACCTATTCCTATTTTGGCAATTTTGGTAGTAAGGTACAATTACGGAAAAAATTTTGCCCAAAAGAGAATCAATTTGGGGTGTGAAAATAAAAAAAAATTCGCGCGAATTTTTTTATTTTCACACCCCAAATTGATTCTCTTTTGGGCAAAATTTTTTCCGCTCGCTTCGCTCGCTAGCAATTGCACCTGCTGTATTTTGTTTCAAACTACAATTTTTAAAACATATTACACTGATTTTGGAGTTAAGATTTAATAACAAAACAAAGTAAATGGTTCTTAGGTGTTCAACATGAACCATGAAATCAAAAATTAGATATCTGCTGAACTTTCTATCAATAAAAAAGGTCTTTCTGGTGGAGCTATTAATGCAATTAAAAGAACTCAGTTAAATGAAAGTGGGTTCAAGTATAGTGTTCTTGTAGAATTCCCAACTCTTACCGAAAAGTTCGGTGAGTTTGCATTTTTACGTTACGTCACATAGACTTTAACGGTTTATTTCAACCGTTATGCCAGGGTAAAAGCTTGAAAATGTTAAAAACTTTCTACTCAATTTATTGTTTGACAAACAATTATCTAAAATTAACCACAAGACCCGAATTTGATTTCGCAACTTATGATCCACCAAAATGGGTCAGTAGTCTCAAATTCAAATTCTGCCCTTATGACCCACAAGTCTGTGGTCTCAAAGAAAAAACGCCAAAGTCGATTTTCAACATTTTTCAGGAGAGACGTTTGAAGTTTTTATGAAAAGTGCAACATTAAAAATTGCTAAAGAATATTATTGGAGATTTAATCGCCTTGAAACTAGCATAGAATTGAAGGTTTTTTAGCTCGCAATTAATTCAAATTCGCCCCTTATGACCCACCAGTTTCTATTCTACTAAGAGTCCTTGTTGCAGGGAAATTGTTAAGGTCACATTTCAAGCATTTGCGTAAAAGTTTGGGGTGGTATTTCATTATCTTACTAAGTTATTTTTATGAAAGAGACGAATTGGGATTTAATTGCATTTTTCCAATAAAAGTAAAACAAGTTGGGGCCTTATTTCATTTATTTTGGGGTCTTGTTGCAGGGAAATTGTAAGGGCCACCATTTGAGCGTTTTTGGAACAGTTTGTGGTGATATTTCACTATCTAACTAACGGTTTTTTTATGAAAAAGACAAATTGGGGCTTAATTTCACAGTCTGGGGCCTAATTTCATTAATTTTGGGACCTTTTTTCATTTAGTTGGGGCCTTATTTTTGGGGTATAATTTCATTATGAAAATATACCCCAATTTGGGGCCATATTTCATTTTTTCTTTGGGGCCTTTTTTCCTGGGGCCTTATTTCGCAGAGCCGTTCTATTGATTTGTGTTTTTTTTTTTGTAAATTCGGAAGAAGAAAATCTCCTCAATTCGTGAGGCTATCGAGGACATAGGGCAGCCACTTTGCGATTTGGTTATGGAAAATTTCATGAAAAGGATATGGTCCTGTAAGCGTGGTCGCGGCGGCCATTTGGCTGATGTTGTGTTTCATTATTAACGGCATACCTTCCTCTTTATAATGAAATAAACATCCGATCATTTATCTCAAAAAATGCCATTTTTCTTTGAATATCAAAATAACACCTCTTATTGGAAAACTCTTTATCTGCTTTTGGTTTGGTTTCTGCTGTAGAATTTCAATCAACCTCTCGAATTTGGCAGGTTTTGTGATTTTTAGACTAAAAAATTATTTGCTTGGAATTTTTTTGATTATTTTTTCTTAAACTTGCGTTTTTTTCTCAATTTAAAAAAAAAAATTTAACACAAAAATACACTACACAACTGGTTAATAGCAGTTGTCTAATTTTTCCAACAATCACAACTGAGAGACAACTCAACTGGCTTACATAATACCCCGAACACAACTAAAAAGTCAACCATTTTTTAGTTGACTACTGGTTGACTGGTGGTTGACTTGTGAGAGTCAACTAGTTGTGATCGGTAATACCGATTGCCGGATTACAACTCAACTTTCTTATTAGTTGTCTTACATAATAGGGCCTTATGTTTGGAGTCACGTTCCGTAATTTTACGTACAAAACGTGAGGTCGAAGCTTCATTATGACAGCATGCATTGAATTTCAATGGCTGAACTCGCAAACGTCAGGCGAAGCCAAAGCTTAAGCGTGTTTGTGTGTCAGCCTAAATGTTTTCAGATTTTTATCTATATACTTTATTGGCCCTGTATCAAAATTAAATTCTAGTACTTGGGATTTTGAGTCTGATTTTTGGATTATTCCCATATATTCGATTTTGTTCAAAATTTTTCACGGTTATACTAAACATTATCCTCAGTAATATTGCATTCCAACATTCCAAGATACATAAAAAAATAAATAAATAGAGTGGCGCGACAGCTCTTGAAGAGCCAAGGCCTAAGTGGCTTACTCTCATCAACAATTCTCTGAGTGCGTGTGAAGAATTGAGGGGACCTACAATTTAACGCCGATTCCGAACGGCAGAGTTGAGAAGCACTTTTTCATGACAAACTGATACTCTTGGAAGATTTGTCAGGTCTTCGCAAGAGGCAGTGCCCGTGAAAGATGAAATAAAAACTTGGAAAAGATACATACCTATTAATAAAATCTTGAATCACAGAAAAATCGAAAAGGAAATCCAGGTATTAAACCTATTACGCTTGTTACACTTTTTTCTAGATTTCTCAACTAATTTCTTGCAAATTTCGTCAACATTTTTATTTTATTTGCATTATTTAAATAATGTTGCATACTAAACATTTTCAAAAATGTTTTAATTTCTCTGATTTTTTCCTTTTCTTTACTGAATTATGGAAGATAACCATTAAGTTTCTTTATTAACAGTTTTCAGTGAATCACTGTATCAGCAAGCACAGTGGGACAAACTGTACTCTTTCGGAACAAATTTTCTAACACCTCATGGCTTTACTTTTAACTGTAATTCACATGTAGAGTATATATTAACGAAAACCACATGAATGAACTTTGATATTGTACATGATTTTAGAAAAACTATGTCGTTTGCTATATTTGCCACAAAATTGAGATGTCGCTTACGATAAAATTGATTTTCTCTGTTACTTTTCGTGGAAAACTTTTAAATGTTAATTAATGATGTAGATAGCTGCGGTATAATGTAAGCTACAGGGTGGCACACGAATCGTGCTACAAAAACAAAACATAATAACTTTTTTTCTGTGTGAGTAATCGGCTTATTTTTTTTTATTTTGTAGGTTACTATTTAGACAGGCCCGTAGCCAGGATTTCGGTTCGGGGGGGGGCTTGTTCAATTTCGAAGAAGTAATTCTTTATACAAAAATTAAAAAAAAAACTACGTAATGTAAATGTTGTATTTTTGTTTGTATTTTTTTTTTATTTAATTAAATAAATAGTTTGGATTTTTACAGCAATAAACGCTTTGTCTTTTTTTTAGACATAATGTCGATCACTTCATCTGGATCCACATCAATACCTGAGTCTGAGCCTCAACCAACAAACCTCTCCAGCCAGCTCGGTCCCTAGCTCGCTGTCTCCAGTTTCGCACGCCGAGTTGGTTGAGGTCGTGTTCAACTTGCGCGCGCCACCTGAGCCTTGGTCTTCCTCTACTGCGTCTTCCCTCTGGGGTGGATTCGAAGACTTTACGGGCCGGCGTATTGGTGCCCATCCTCTCCACGTGACCGAGCCATCTGAGTCTTTGGACGTTCACTCTTTTAGCTAAGTCAGTGTCGCTGTACAGCCCGTACAGTTCGTCGTTAAATCTTCTCCTCCATTCACCGTTTATGCAGACAGGACCATAGATCTTACGTAGAATCTTTCTCTCAAAACGGCCAAGTGCGTTCTCATCCGTTTTTGACAAGGTCCATGCACCATATAGCGGGGATGATGAGGGTCTTATAGAGCGTCACCTTAGTTTTTCGGGAGAGGGCTTTACTACTCAATTGCTTTCTTAGCCCGAAGAAACAGCGATTAGCAAGAGTTATTCTTCGTCTGATCTCGGCGCTGATGTCGTTGTCCGTATTGATAGCGGAGCCAAGGTATACAAAGTCCCTAACTACCTCGAAATTATATGCGTCTATCGTGACGTTTTGTCCAAGACGTCGGTGTCGGAATAAAACCTACAAAATTTTCCCGAAGTATACTTTTCGTGGGCTCTGTACAGCAGTCAACATATCGGACACATATTGAAAGTTGCTCAGTGCCAGAAACATCCATTGTTTCATCAGCCAGAATGCTAAAACAACTTGATCTTATAACCCGGTTAGATATTTTTCTGGTGACAATATCAGAGCATATATCCAAGATTTCGTTTTGGATATCTGGGCTTATATAGGTTGCATTTTTTGAACTGGTTACGATGTGGTTACATAAGTAGTGAGGAACAAATAAGAGAATATACAAACTTTTGTTCAAATATTTTTTTTAAAAATCATTTCGGGAGGGGCTTGAGCCCCTCTACCCCCCCCCCCCCCCCCCCTCTGGCTACGTGCCTGTATTTAGATTTATAAAAATGGATGCTTGGGATACGGAGAAAAGAATTTGGATAGTGCAACGGTACCATGCTTTGCAGTCCGTCATTTCCGTCCAAAGGGAATTTAGGCAGGAGTTTGGCGGTAATCCCCCGAGTAGATGGACCATTATGAGGTTTGTAAACATGTTTGCCGAATCTGGAAGCATCGCACGAAGGCCGTACCATCGAGATGCCAATGTTCGGGTTCAGGATACAATCGCAGCAGTAGCATCTGCAATACAGGCCAATCCGAGCGTTTCGACCCGAAACTTATCGGGGCAAATTGGAATTAGTAGACGGTCATTACAACGGATACTTCATGACGATTTAAACTTGTTTCCGTACAAAGTCCAAATTACTAGCAAGTTAAACCCTCAGGATTTGCCTGTTCGCCTGGAATTTTGCCAAAAAATGATATCAATGGCCGAAGAAGACAACACATTGATCAATTGTTTGTTCATGTCTGATGAGGCCCATTTTGATCTTAACGGCAATGTAAACAAGCAAAATTGCCGTATATGGAATGAGTCTAATCCAGAAATGCTCCATGAGACGGAACTGCACCCAGAACGAGTCACTGTGTGGTGCGCAGTTTCATCAAGGTGTATTGTCGGGCCGTACTTCTTTGAAGAAAACGGTGTAACCGTTACTGTCAATGGGGACCGTTATTTAAAGATGTTCAAGGAGTTTTTTTTACCCAGAACTGCGCCGAAGACGTATACCATTCAACAGCGTTTGGTTTCAGCAAGATGGAGCAACTGCACATATAGCCAGACCAGTTATGGCGGAGCTAAACAAAAAATTCGCAAACAAATTAATTTCTAGGAACTACACTCTTCGCTGGCCCCCAAGGTCACCTGACCTGACTGCACCAGACTTCTTTTTATGGGGTTATGTCAAGCAAGAGGTGTATAAAACGAAGCCCAGGAATTTAACTGAATTAAAGCAGTCCATAACGACAATAATTGAGGCGATCCCAACTTCAACTCTTCAGGCCGCAATGAATAATTTTTTGACCAGGTGCCGCATATGCGTGGGAGAGCGTGGAGGTCATTTGCGGTCTATAATCTTTAAAAACAACTAACTATTTAAAATAAAATTTAATTTTCTAACCAATAAAAAAAAATAAAAAAATGAAATACATCGATTAAAAAAAAAGTTATTTGAATTTCTTATTGTAGCACAATTGGTGCGCCACCCTGTACAATACAATTTTGTTAAAAATGTCGCTTACGATGATTTCGCGGGAAGGGCTCGATAGGGGCCTCAAAAGATAATTGTACAAATGGCGGTCGATTATAAAATCCAACAAACGAAATTTTCAGAATATCGAAAGCAGTAAACCGATTTCTGCAATATTTTTTGCAAAATTTGATTAAGAAATTCACAAAATGTGTTCGTTTTATTTTCCATCATTATATATTTACTTTTTTTCTTCTCTTGTATAATAATTAAATATATATATATATTTTTTTTAATAAAATTAACATAAAATTTCCATCCATCTCGTTTGCCATTGTTTTCAATTTCCGTTAGTTTTCCTTCCGTCTCATTTTTAGGTGCAAAATTATAAGCAAAAAGATGATTTTTATTTGATTCATTTTCAATAAATACAATTATTTAAAAAAAGTGGTGTTCATTTTTACTTATTTTTCCATTATATAAATTTCAATGTATTGATGTTTCTTTTTTTTAGAAAAATAAAATTCCTTAAAATCTACAGCCCGCTGATTTTGGCTACGAATACAATTTGTGATAGAAGCATTCAATTTATCTAAAAACAAAAAAACTTGTTGAAGCAAATAATGACATGAATGTGCAATGGAACTAAATGGAACATTTCTATCGACAATCTGAACACCAACAAGAGATTGGTGTGAGTTAATTTATTTCTTAAATTACAACATCGAGGCTGTAGAGTTTGAGTGTGTGTTCATGTCACTTTGGAGAAGAGATGATCGCTTTTAAGAGTGGATTTTTCATTTATTTTATAAATAATAACACTGTTTCGTTTGTTATATAAATATACATGCCAATAACTAAAATATCGACCAGTAGGTTAAGTTCTACCGCTGTTGAATTTAATTCGTTTCGTTACTTTGTTTGTAAGTTAATGCAAACCTACTGACACATTTTAAATATTTAAAAAGAAAAAGATAAAACACAACGTGTAGAAAGTTATATATTAATAAAAACAATGATTTTTTGGAAGGGATAATAATATGCCTACTCGTAGTGTGTATGTGTATGCTGCATCATAGAAATGGTCATTCAGGTTTGTTTGACAGAAAAATCGAATTAAGATCCAAATTTAAATGAGCTGGGAATTTGTTGTTGGGTGAATTGGAAACCGCCGCGTTTTTCGATTAGTTTAGATTCCCTTTGTGCTTTTCGTTGGTCAGCAGTAACTACGACTTCTTGAAGTGATTTAGCTTGTTCTGGTGTTAGGCCAGAGGTCAAAAGTCCATACCAGGCTTGATCTTGTGTTACAAGTCCTAAAAGTTGAATCAAATGAATTAAATACCTTCATTTTGACGGAGGAGGACAATCTTACCGGAAATGATTTCTTTAAAGACGACATATTCGTCAATAGCCGTTTCATCTTCGTTATCATCCAATGGAGTGGCGAAGCTCTCCAAAGCTGTTTCGTTCAAATCATCCACTGATTCTTCTTCGTTATCTTCCGAATCTTCGTCATCGTCCTTGTCGTCCTGTAAATTGATTGAAATTGATTTTTTGAAGCCCATCAAACAGGCATGGAACTCACCTTAAATTCAGCCTTCATTTCGAAACCAGCTTCGAGGCCCTTCTTTCTCGAAAATTCAGATATCTGTTCTAAGTAGTTTGGTGCAAATGTATCAATTTCATCTTCGTCACTTGATAATGCCTCTGTTGATACAAATATGTTTTAAAGTTATTTTTAAGGAGCAATTTGACAGTAATCATCACCTTCACAGCCATCATCGTCTTCGTCTTCACTCTCTTCTTCCTCTTCATCGATGGCGCGAGCTTGATAGGCACGTTTAAGACCATCAAAGAGCAGAATCAAAGCAGGAATAATCTTTCCAGAAACCTCGCTCAAGACTTGTGGTTTAGCATCACCCAAGGATATTAACGTACACAAGCCAAGGACACATAGTTTTCGATCGTGAATGCTAGAAAGAGGATTCAATAAAACTTTAAGACTGTCATTTGTCAAAAAACCAGTAAACTTACCCAAGGAAACAATCAGTATCGTGGAGCCATTGTTTGATGAAATGCGAGCTAATTGGTTCGTTATTTGGTTGCGCCATTTTGTCCAAAATTGATAGCAACAATTGAGGATTGTAGTAGAGAGCTGCTATAACAACCTTCAAACACAGAAAACACATTGGAAAAAGCTTTATAAAGAATAGAATAGATAGAAAACCTACCTGCAAGCACATTGTTCGCAACTCGGACGATTGAACCTCACGAGTTAATCGGGACAGAGCCAATTCAACAAACATTGGAATCACCGAGTCGATTTGTCCTTTGCATTGTAAGATGATAACTTCGAGCAGCTTGGCCGCATGACATTCGGGATCTTCTCCAGGACTGTTCGTCAGCATCTACAAACAAAAATATATCTTCACAAGTCCATTTCCAGTCAAAAGTGTCATTGCTTACAGTTTTGCACATGTCGAAAATAGCCAACAATCGATTAGGATTTGAGAGGAAAGCTGGTGTATCAACAGTCACATAATTGTGCAACGCTGGCATAATGTCAATGAAGTAATCAATACCGTCTTTCTTGAACACTTGGTAGATAAGTTCCAGCATATGCCACATATCTGGCGATATCGACTTGGCAGTTAGATCGTAAACCAGAGAGAAAGTCTCCTCATAGAAATCTAAACAAAAATTCAAATCATATTGACCATTTTTCTGTGTCCAATCAAGGCTTACCAGTAATATTATGTTGGAAAATATGCCCCACAACATTAATAACAATCGGATGCAAATTTGCAATAATCTCCGGATGTTCCTCCATAACATTCAACAAAGTCTCGATTGTATTCAGCAGACCCATGGCTGTGATTGCCTTCTCATCGGAACCTTCTTCTGATTGCAATACCTGACTAAATGTCGTTGCCAAATGTTGACAAATCTCAATAGCCACTGGCAGCAATTGTTCGGTAAAGGTACAAACAATTTTCTGCATAACATTTGTTAAATCTTCATTTTCAGTCTCTCTAATGATGGTTAGTAGTTCCTTGGTGATTTCTTTGATTTGTGGTTCGACAAATGGTGCTGCATCGTCTTGCGATGATAGGAAATGTTGCAGGCCAATTGCAGCTTCAACTTTGACGGGTAATTCTTTGTCCGTGAGTAAGGCATTCGATGTTAGACGCATAATTTCGCCGAGAATTTGTGGATTTTTTAGTTTGATGTCGCAGAAATAGTGGACAACCCAGCAGGCACGGGCTCGCATATGGCCAGCGGGATTTGCAAACTCGGGGAATACGTAGGTTGTTAGCATTGTTTCCAGTTGATCACGATAGACACGTTTTTTCATAAGAACATCGGCTAGGGTGCCGATCATGTGCAGTGCACCATCTTTTTGTTTGTTGTCTGCATTGGGTGATGTGATTATCTGTAAGATAGAGTTGGTTGTTGTTGTTGAATCATATCGTATCTCCAGCTATCTCCTCTGTTACCAACTCACCTGCATTATGATAGCCATAGCTTTTGGGAGGATTCCCTTGCGCTTTTTACAACACGAATGTAAAAGTGATTGGGCTGCAGGAACTGGACAAGCGTAATCCTCAAAAAGATCTAAAAACAAATGACACACTTAGATTTTACTTTTCTTTCCCATCTGTTGTTGGTCTCATATCAAACATCAAAAACAATTAACGAAAGATGAAACACAATTCCTTCAAACTTACCAAATTTGATTCTAATGTATTCATGCGGGTCACTCTCCCACAAGTCTTGATCGGAATCAGTAAATGACATAATTGGGAAAATAACGTCTTGAATAATAGCTACCATATGTGGTTTAATAAGCTTCCATGAGTATGCATGGCTGACGCTATAGGAAACAAAAAACCAACCAGTTTATTTTTTCGACCTTGTCGTTGGAACAAAAAAAATAGCTTACGCATTTTTGAGATATGATAACACATTTGTCAAGACTCGTGGCGACACATAAATGTGATTCCTGTAGTGATCGAGTATTTTTAGCAAAACTTCCAGCACACCAGCTGTAAACGTTGGCAGGTACCATTCGGCGAATTTTTGATATTTTTCGCTCACACAATTGTTCGGACTTCCGTATCTTTCAAACATGCGTACCATAATACGCAACGCCCATTTCTTCGATTTCCACCATGGGAATTCGGGTCGTTCGTCCTCATCCAGATGTGAACAATCGGGAACTGGTTGAGCCGCAACTTGACGACAAATTTCCATCCATTGCGAGAACATTTCTCTTGTGATCAATTCCAACGGCAGACTGTATTGTGTCAATGCGTAGTAGATTTTAAGAATTTGTTTCTGCAACAACACACTCTGTTCGGATGGATCGTTGAGCAGATTTAACATCAAATTGTAGATCATCGGAAGCAGAAGGTTCATTGCCTCGTTCAATGGACCACGCTCTTCAGGTCTTTTATATTCGTAGGTCTTTACCAATTGGTACATTGTTAGCAGAGCACCATTCCATTTGTTTGGATCTATTGTTAAGGACACATTAGAACTTGGATAATGGTTTTGTTTTTAACCCAATCTTACCCATATTTTGCAAATAGATACTAATATTGTCAACAACTTGTGGCCATCGTCCAGGGAAATCGGTTTTGATGATGTGATTGACACATATTGACAATTGCACTCTAAAATTGGCATTTAAGTATTTTTGATTGGATTTCTTAAGATAGGACAAACCTTATAAGCTCAGGAGCATGGACAATAGCATCAACAATACTTCCGCGGATCATTGCACGATCTTGTTCATGAATGGAAAATAAAATTGCCTCGCCTGGCTTTGTTTCGCGATCCATCCAGTTGTTGGTGATTAAATTCTTGAGGTAGATTGCTCCGGCTTGTCTCACGGGCTGATCAACGGTGTTTTTCATGACAATTTGTAAGATTGTCGGTACAAAACCAATTATTTTGTGTATCTACAAGTAAAAATTCATTGGTTAATTGATGGGCGAAGATATGAATGAGGAGCTCTGGAATCCTTCAACCACCATGGTTCAGCAGACGGACAAAATAAGACCATGGCTAGAGAAATACACGGCTACTCAAATCCTACACAACCTAAATCAGTTTAAGTTAGTCTTCCCATTTCTCACTAATCCGAGGCTATGGATGCTTCGCCCAAGGAACTCTTAGTCGCGTTCTGTCTAACATAAAGACAAGGCATTCACTTACATCCGCAAGCCTAGTCAGCAGTCGTCCCTGAACCGTTGTTGTTCAGTGTCACTTCGTAATTAACAACAGGGAACATAGTGAAAAACGAAGTTTATGCTGTCCGACGGCTCGGACAGAACAACTTCGAGTTAGTAGAGGAGGTTGTCTACCTAGGCTCCGCTATTAACACGGGCAATAACAGCAGCGCCGAGATCAGACGAAGAATAATTCTTGCTAATCGCTGTTTCTTTGGGCTAAGAAAGCAATTGCCCTCTCTCGAGCAAATAAGGTAAAACTGTACAACACCCTCATCATCCCAGTCCTGCTGTATGGTGCAGAAGCATGGACCTTGACAAAATCGGATAAATATGCTGTTTCGAGAGGAAAGTTCTTCGGGTCATCTTTGGCCTCGTGTGCATTGATTGGGAATGGCGAAGAAGATACAACATCAAATTTTACGGGTTGTACAACGACATGGACCTAGCCAGAAGGGTCAAGGTCCAGTGACTCAGATGGCTCGGTCATTTAGAGCGGATGGACACCAATGCTTCGGCCCAAAAAGGCTTCGACACTATTTCCGAGGGACGTAGAAGGAGAGGAAGACCGCGACTCTGGCAGCGCACACAAGTGGAAGAGGACCTCAATCAACTTGGAGTGCAAAACTGGGGACATCGAGCTAAGGACCGAGCTGGCTGGCGGAGACTGTTGATTGAGGCCCAAGTCCACCAAGTAAGTAAGAACATAGCAATTGGCGGGAAATATCGCACAGGAAATCACGCTGAGAACTCTCAAAACTGCGTGACCATTTGCAGCTTATTGTGTCTTTAGCGTATCATGCGAAATGATTATCACTTTGCCTCCGCATGATTTCAAGGTAATTTGGAATCACAGATCGACCAACTTGTGCACTTTGCACTAGCCTTATCTGCCTATCAATCTTTTCATAAACCTGTCTCCAAGAAAGATAATTCTATACAATTCGGATTCGGACTCTAGCCGGATTCTGCAACATTCATACTCGTGGAGTCACACCTGGCAGTGCCAAATCAGAAGCGACGAATGGCGATAAAAATACAAAATCTACGAAATGTCATTCGAGTTGCTTTAACTTGTTGTGCATCAATTTTCTCAACTCCTCATCCCAATCTCCAACACAGCCACACGCAATTAATTTGACATTACTATAAACACTCGAGACAAAGAGAAGCCCAAAAAAGTAGACAAAAAACCTACGTTAAAAAGAGAAAGAAAACAAGAGAAAGGCTCCTCCATTCATTCCCTTGCTGGGAAATAGAAAAAAATTCTAGCAAATGTAATTGAAAAATTCAATTTCGATGACTAATTCCACACTAATCATTCCGAATTATTCATTAATCTTAATTTACTTAACATCTTTAACACTTCCAACAATTAGCAACAAATTCCGAGTGGAATTTGTACTCGAAAAACGAGCATTTTGGCAGAGCACATGGCTTTGCAATTGGAAATGCCAATGGCCAACCATGCGATGGCATTTTCTTCTGACGATGAAAAATGGAATTCGAATTGATTTTCAATGATCATGGGACGACATAAATAACATCGGATCGTAAATAAATCACCACAATACCTGGGATAATTGATCTTCAGCCTGTTTTCGGTTGTCGGGCGAAGGATCTATTGTTGCTCGTAAGAGCTCTGTTAGCTTGGTCTGATCCATTTGAGGTTCGTTTTTTCTCCTTTCCTATTGTAATTTATTTCACTGCTTGGAATTATTTGATTGCAAATGCAATAGAGATTTATTTTTATATTAAACTTCACAAAATAGAGGAGAGGACGTTATTTTTTCTATTTTCCGAGTTAAAAAAAAATGAAAACGCGGCGGTGGTGGACCGGCGGTAGACAAAGTAGACGAGATTTTCTTTTTCATACAAAAATGAAATTCGGCCCTCATCATCATTTTTGTCGTTTCGTTAAGCTTGCAGAATTGAATTTTGCATTAGAAAGGAATGATGATAGTGTTCAATGGTAAAATGTCAAATTGATGACGGATGTAAGAGCGAGATGGAAGGAAGTAAGCATGAGGTGATTCGTTGAGTTGTGAATGGATTGTTGTGTTTGCCATTTTGGCGGTAAGAAATGGAAGTGAGACGGAAGTCCGATTTGATTTGAATGGAGGTTTTTGCTTTACACTCATATTTCCGTTGCGAATTTAAATTTACAGTTTTTTTTTTTTAATTTCTACTAATTTTATGCCATATCAATCAGTCACCAAATTTTATTGAAAGTTACTTTTACGAATTCCAATGGGAATGATAACGTCTTTTGTCGGAGGTGTCATTCTTATGAACAAGGGAAGTAGGAAGACTTTCTAAAGATTTTTCTCACAATTATCTTGAGTGCAGGCTGCCATACGCAGGGTCTTTTCGATGTACATAGTTGGAATCTTTGTATATGGCACGACTAGTATTATCAAGATTGGTTCTCTGATAGAAGATCTGTCAAACCAAGCAGGCAGCGACGATACAAACTTATGTAAAAAAAACTGCTTCTGTGAAAGGTCTTAAGACAACCCAAATATATGTATATACAAAGGTTGAACTATCATTGAACTGAAAAGCTGCTAGAGTTTCAAGAGCTGAACAGAATTCATCGCCCGTTACCCGACGACCAAAATGACAGCTGACATTTGTATGGAACTTTGTCGCGCGAAGAGTTTGACATTTCCATACAAATTTCAGCTGTCAGTTGGCATATTTCTTTTTCGCATCTCAACAGAACCTGAATTGTAAAACAGAAAATTGTGCAGTGTTCAGAGTATTTAGCTATGTTGTAATACTTTTTGTCTTTCAAAGGATGGTGCTAAAGTGTTCAAAGCTCGATCAGAACACTCGCCGGAAGACCTAGCCTCATGAGTCATGACTAAAATGCCTGAACACACAAATGTCAGCTCGTGAGATAGGGAGAAATAAAAAGCAATACTCAAAACATTTAAAATGGCGGCAGAAGCAACATTTTTAATCAGAACCAAAAGAAAAAAAAATATCCAATTCCTGAATTTTAAGTGCTTAAGTAGACTTTGTTCTGAGCGGGTTCAACATCTCTCAGAGTTCAGAGGTCTGAACATAAAAAGAAAAACGTTTATGGCTTGTAATCAAACGAAACTTGGTAGACAAAGTTTGACTATAAATATATTTTATTCATTTATTTAAAAATTCGCTTATTTTGAGTAGACATAAATAACTGACAAGCATAAACAAAAGCTTTACTATATGCCGAAGAGGAATAAATTAGAAGTGTTTTTATGAGCTATAAAAATTTAAGGAAATCAAGACATTATAATGAGTACCTAATTAAGATACTTTACCAAAGAAAGGTATACCTACAGAAATACTTATTTATATGCTATTGTGTTTTAAGCCCTAAATGAATAAACAGCATGGTATTACTTTCACGTGATATATGTAGACTAGAGTTTGAAAATTAAAAAGATTGGGAATTTTAAGAGCTGAGCAGAACGCCACTCTGCAGGTGCCAAAAATGCGAAAGTTATGTCCTCATAGGCAGCAACATGCGTCGCTAGTCGATTCGCTCAAAAGCTAAACTTTCTTTAACTTTGTCACGCAACGAGTTTGACGTTTGATTGTGTTTTTTTTTTATAGGTCTGTTCTTTTACTCCCTAAAACTCCTGAAAACTCCTAAATTCTCACACTTTTCTGTTCTTTTACTCAAGATTTTTGTAAGTTCTGTCACTTTTGAATAAGAAAAATATTTTCCCTATCTCCCGATTTTGCACGCAAACATTTCTGGCGGGAGTTCCTGTGAGTTCTGTTAAACCATAAGAAGTACATTGAATTTTGTTGACTTTTGCTATAATTTTGTGCATATTTGAGATTTTTGGTGTCAAATGTCTTTTACTTTTTAAGAGAATCGCAAAATTTCATCCCCAGCACTCCTCGATGTTTGACAGTTTTTACAAAAAACTCCCGAAAAAATAAAATATGTGTCATTTTGTTTAAAAAAAGAGGGATTGCTTAAAACATGATGGCGACTGTCATTAATTTGGCATTTCGGAATAATTCTTGAATCCCAATTGAACACTTTATTGTATTCTGAAGAGTCTGAAGTTTATTGTGATTGTATTGTCATTATGCAAGCTCGTATTTGGATTAAGTAGCATTATTATGAGCTGATATTTCGTGTTTCTGCACTACATGTCATACACATGTAGCGACTTAACATAAGGATTGCATTTCCACTATTTGACAAAGTGTACGGAAAAAATGCAAATAAAGTGATATACCAAGACTTTGATTTTAAAGACTAGGTGGGCCGAATCGTAAAGATTTCTGATATTCAGTTCAGTAACTCTTTTAGATCTTGTCTGTTTTGGTTTTTTTATTTTTTAACTTGCAATGATCGATAATTTCAGAGTTGATTATTGCAATATTCGTGGGCTAAGAATTAATTTTCTTGCTGCATATATCCACACTGTTATAAACAGGCCAGCTGTATTGGCACTGAGTGAAACCCAAGTAGGTGAGAATACCTACTACTATTCTTACTACCTACTGAATTTCTTATTCATGGGTATTGCTTAGTGCCTTTATTCTTGTCCCACCATGGTCTCGCCGTCTACATTAGGAATGATGTCGCTTATCAATTTCTTCCGCAATATGGACACTGCTCCGACCCTTTTTCCAATTTTATGTGGTTCAAATTCACCGTAAATAAGCACATCATTCACTATTGTTTCCTTTATCGAAGCGAAATTTGGACAGAGCTTCAACTTCTCGCGAATTTGACGCTCTGTCCGACTCCATCCAAAGAATTGTATCCTTATATCCTCACAA
This sequence comes from Sphaerophoria taeniata, assembly GCA_943590905.1. NCBI lineage: Eukaryota > Metazoa > Arthropoda > Insecta > Diptera > Syrphidae > Sphaerophoria > Sphaerophoria taeniata. The sequence continues at coordinate 140,375,811 of OX016541.1, forward strand.
TGAAATCGTTATTACGTGCGATTTCAATGTACACAATTCTTCGTGGCTTCTCCATTCGGGCCAGACAACACCCGAAGGAATGTGTGCTGAGATTTTTGCTGAGTTTAACCACCTTAATCAGCTTGTCACCGAGCCCACTCGAATATCGGATATTAATGGCCAAGCGGAAAATACTCTTGACTTGTTCCTTACGTCTGACCCTGATAAATACACTATCAATGTATTAACGCCTCTAGGCAGATCAGACCATAGTATTATATCTGCAAATTTCTCGTGTCAAACTAATCCAGTTAAAGAAAGATCTCCGAAGAGAACCGTATGGCAATACGAGAAAGCCAACTGGGACGGTCTCAACAACTTTTTCCGGATCTTTAACTGGTCACTATGCTTCCTCGACGTAGACTCCAGCGCTGATATGATTACTAATATGATTATTTTGGGAATGAAAACTTTTATCCCGAATAGGGTTAAAAGCATCAAACCCAGAGAAAAGTCATGGTTTGATTCAAGCTGTAAAGAGGTTATCAGGGTAAAAGAAGTAAAGTTCCGGTGTTTAAGAGCCAACCCAACTGAGGAAAACCGGAACAACTTTAAACAAGCCAGGAAGGCCTGCAATGCCCATATTCGACGGACCAAATTTTTACATGACCAAAAATTAAGTCGAAAAATACTGCAATGTCCCAAAGGCAGTAAGAATTTTTGGTCCTTTGTAAGAAATATGAAGAATTCTTCTTCTTCCTCAGTCCCTACGCTCGTTGACAATGACACTCCAATAGTTAGTTCTCTCGTGAAAGCTAACCTTTTTGCTAGGCAGTTCGCCTCCAATTCTTCGCTGCCAGAGCGTATTATGGCTCCGCCTGTTCTTGAGCGCGTCAATGATTCCATGGGACAAATCTTCTTCCGCACTCGTGCTGTGGCGAGAGTCCTAAAAGATCTCAACATACATAAATCCACTGGTCCGGATGGTATCCCCGCTATTATTCTGAAGAGGTGTTCTTTTACGCTGGCAAAACCCTTGCGTAAGCTTTTCCATCTATCCTATTCTTCTGGGCTCGTTCCGAGCAGTTGGACAACAGCATTTGTCCAGCCAATCCCAAAAAAAGGCGAATCTTCTTCTCCCTCCAATTATCGACCGATTGCACTTACGTCCCTTCTTTCTAAGGTCATGGAAACGCTGATAAATTATCAGCTCAAGAAATATCTCGAAGACCGAAAGCTTCTTAATGACCGGCAGTACGGCTTTCGCAGCAACAGGTCCACTGGTGATCTGATGGTTTATCTCACCGAACAGTGGAACAAATCTTTACATCGTTTTAGAGAAATTAAGATTGTTGCACTTGATATTTCAAAGGCATTTGATAAAGTCTGGCATCTTGCTCTTTTATCGAAAATGCGTGCCTTCGGTATCGACGAATCCCTCCTTCGTTGGATTAGAAATTTTGTTTCAAACCCTTCAATACAAGTTGTACTGGACGGATTCAAGTCTGAAACCCACAATATAAATGCTGGTGTGCCCCAGGGCTCCATTTTGTCTCCAACCCTCTTTCTCATTTTTATAAATGATCTCTTGTCTGTAACTTCTAATCCAATAAATTGTTCCGCTGACGATGGTACCCTTAGCTTTTCCTATTCGTTCCCAGACTCACATCCCTCCTCTTCGGATGTGGAACTGCAACGGCAAAATATGATAAGCTCATTAAACTCCGACCTTAACAGCATTGTACAATGGGAAATAAAAAATCGCGTAGAGTTTAATGCTTCGAAAACTCAATGCTGTCTTGTATCGTCGAAGCGAGATATAACCCCCTTGCCACTATCCATGAGTGGCACTTGCATCAATGAGACCCAACATCTCGAGATTCTCGGTATGTGCATCACTGACCACCTTTTGTGGAGCGAGCACATTTGCGATGTCGCCAAAAATGCCGCAAGATGTTTAGGTTTCTTAAGACTGTGCAAGATATTCTTTTCCCCGTCTGATCTGGCTACTATCTATAAGACTTATATCCGTCCAAAGCTTGAGTACAACTCTCATCTCTGGGCTGGTGCTCCAACTTCATACTTAAGCCTCTTGCATGGTGTTAAAAAAAGAGCCCTACTTATGATCGGTGACAGAGACATTACTGCGTCATTCCAATCATTAGATCACCGTTGTAACGTTTCATGTATCTCTTTATTCTATCGTTACTTCTACGGTAAGTGCTCGTCTAGAGAAATAGCCAGTTGCATTCCTCCCCTCAAGCAATTCACCCGGGAATGCCCATCAATTCACCCTCGAGCCCAACCTCGGACGTACTGTCAAGTATAGAGAATCATTCTTTAGCCGTACTCGTGAATGTGGAACTCTCTTCCACACTCTGTCTTTCCCGATCATTGTAATGTTCAAGAATTCAAGACCAATTTACACCGACACCTCCTTTCCAACCCCTTCCCTTCATCCTAATGCACTCACTGTGTCTCTGGCATAAAAAGGGTATAAAAAATCTCTTGAGTGGGTGCAAATTATAAGAAAAAAAAAAAAATTGAACACTATTGTATTCTGAAGAGTCTGAAATTTATTGTGATTGTATTGTCATTATGCAAGCTCGTATTTGAATTAAGTAGCATTATTATGAGCTGATATTTCGTGTTTCTGCACTACATCCACATGTAGCGACTTAACATAAGGATTGCATTTCCACTATTTGACAAAGTGTACGGAAAAAATGCAAATAAAGTGATATACCAAGACTTTGATCTTAAAGACTAGGTGGGTTAAAAAACAAAAAACAACTAGAGCGACGAACTGCTAAAAATGAAGGCATGGTGTTATAAAAAAGGTTGAACGCGTTCATGTCATAATTTATTGGTAAAATTACTCCACCGTAAGAATTTTTTCCTACGCCCATGTCATTGAACCGACTCCACCGATCGCATTTGTTAATTTCTTACATTATGTTTGCAGAAACAAAAATTGTTTTCACACATACACAAAACATACATACTCTACAAAAAAGTGTTTAAATACTTATGTATATATATATGCCACACCAAGGTTTTGTTGTTGTTGTCTGATTGCTATATAAAAGCAGAGCTTCATTTTGGTAATATTTGACAGGGTAATAACATTTGTTACTCATTTTTCTGTAAAGACTTTTAAAATTTCTGAATTGATGTCATTTAATTTTTGTTTACAATTCATAGATAAAATTTATTGCGTTTAATTCATATCCCAAAAAATAATATAAGGTACCTGAACAATCACCTGGTAAACAAATTGTTGGTTACGAGATAGCAATTCACCCTTAACCTCAAAAGTCGTGTCATTCGCCTGATCAATTGGGCGTGGAAAACAATTTTAGTATCAATACTTTTCAAGTACAACCGAATTAGCCATTCTACAAAAATGTGTCTTATTGTTATTTGATCAAATTGAGGTGTTTGAACAAGTTTTTTTTTTTAGCGCTTTTTTGCTTCCACTCTAATTGGATCATTTCGTCTTGTGGTCGACTAATAGATCACAGCTCGATTGTATACGTTTCTTTTTTGTTTTACCGGTGGAAACAAAATTTTATTTTAAGCTTAATAAAGACATTAAACAAGTCTAGAGTCTATTTGCTAGGTACTGTTATTTAGAGTCGTAAAATTATATTTTTATTATCTCCACAAAAAATTCGTATATCATTTTGAGATATTAAGACAGCTATGCTCAGACCACCATCACAAGATTTTGATCATTATGTTTTCTCGGTTTTACGTTGACAGATCGGTTCGTTTCGAGATGAAAGGATTTTTGCTGTGTTTGCTGGTTTTGTGTGGACTAATTTTTGTAGTCAATTGTCATGGTACGAAAACGATAATAATAATTTGTTAACTGGAATAATTTAATTGTGAATGCAGGTGTAAATGTTTTAAGATGTGATGTACCTACAGAGTAAAATAAGGCTGAGCTTCGACCTTGAGATATTTTTCAAGTTGACAGCTCAATACAATCCAAAACTAAGGAATTGCTTCGAGTTTGTCGTTTAGTAAATTGGGTCAAACGACTCAACCGATTTTTACGCTTTTCTAAGGAAGTTTTTTAAGAAGAAGATTGAAGTCGATAGCTTTTTTTTTTAATATTAGTGACGACATCTTTTCTGATGATTATGTTTTCAACAATTTCTGTTCTTAGGGTAACGCCAAACTGTCAGCAGAACGAAACGCCATGCACTGCCCATCACGCTTAAAATGAAAAAATCATCATTCTGGATAAACGATGCTCAAGAATCTCTCAAAAACAAATTGGAAAATCATTTGAACAAAGGCAAAGCCAAAAACGTAATTTTCTTTCTTGGCGATGGCATGTCAATTGAAACAGTATCAGCTGGTCGAATTTTAAAAGGTCAATTAGATGGCCGAGTTGGTGAAAGGTCTTGGCTGTCATTCGAAGGATTTCCGGCTGTTGGACTTTCGAAGGTTTGATTTCAACTTTGAAATTCTTTAAACAAATTAAACTTACTCGACTTTCATAGACATATTGTGCAGACAAACAAGTAGCCGATTCTGCATGTACTGCAACTGCTTACCTCGGGGGAGTTAAAGCCAATTACTTAACCATCGGTGTGAATGGCAATGTTTCATTCAATGATTGTGAGGCTGCAATGGATCCGGTCAATCATGTGTATTCAATTGCAAAATGGGCACAAAATTCGAACAAATCAACTGGCCTTGTGACTACAACAACTGTTACTCATGCAAGTCCGTCCGGTGTTTATGCACACGTGGCAAATCGGGCTTTCGAGAGCGATAATTTGGTGAAGCTTGAAAAGCAAGATCCACAAAAATGTCTCGATATAGCTCAGCAGTTGGTTTACAATGACGTTGGCAAGAAGTTGAACGTTGTTCTGGGAGGTGGAACGAAACGTTTTTTGCCAAACGGAACAGTTGATTTCTACGGGAAGTCGGGTGAACGACTGGACGGAAAAAATCTACTCAGCGAATGGCGGCATTCAAAAGACGGAGTGGCAAAAACCGTTTTCAATCGACAACAGTTACTAGGCGTTGACTTTAACGAGACTGATTACTTAATGGGACTTTTCTCTTACGAAGACATGAGTTTCAAAACTGACGCTAATGTCAATATTGAACCAACACTCGAAGAAATGACAGAAGCAGCTATTAAAGTGTTGCAAAAGAATAAAAACGGATTTTTCCTTTTCGTTGAGGGCGGTCAGATTGATTTGGCTCATCATCAGAATCAAGCGCAAAAGGCCCTGATTGAGACTCTGGAATTTTCGAAGGCTGTGGAAAAAGCCTTGAATATGACAGATTCTGGAGAGACTTTAATTGTTGTGAGTGCCGATCATGGTCATACGATGTCATTTAGCGGATATTCAGAAATAGGAAACAATATCTTAGGATTGAGTTCAGAATTGAGTGATATTGACAAATTGCCATATACAACGCTTAATTACGCTAATGGCCCAAGTTATTATAAGCATTTCAATTGGACTGGAGACCGTTTAGATCTTACTGATGTTAATGTTTGTGAGTTCCTAAAAATGTTTTTTTTTGTTTTTTTTTTTTATGTTAGCGGGATTGTAAGTTTTTGTATTTTCTTATTTAAGTGGATAAGAATTTCCAGTATGCGAGTACATTTCCTTCGGCGATAGAAACTCATGGAGGAGGAGATGTTGCTGTTTATGCTAACGGTAAGTCTTACGTTATAGTTGGGTTAGGAATTAATTGATGTGAATGGATTTTTTTTCTCAGGACCATGGTCACATTTGTTCACAGGAGTTGTTGAACAAAACCTTATTCCTCATATGATGGCTTATGCATCCTGCATTGGTGATGGCTTGACAATGTGCCAGAAGGGGGAGAACTCTGCAGAAGATGTGCAAATGTCAGTGTTGCTCATCACAATGAGTGTGATTGGAGTACTTTTCAAAAGTTATTTATAATTTAGAATATTCTACGCAATAAACAATTAGATTTTATTGAAAAAAAAACATAAGATTTGTTAGCAACAAACTGCGTACACTTTCTTTCCAGTGGCATTTAAAAGATTTTGCATTGCAGTATTCATAACCACCACTACGTTACGATGCACCGTCTTCGAGTTTGTTTTGAATGACATTTCTCCCTCCATCAAGACCTTTCACCATCCCTTCAAAAATACATGAATTATATTTATTGACTTTTATTTTTACTGTTGAGCTGTCAGGCAAAACAAATGTTCAGCATATTTGAACTAGTTATCTAGTGCATCCGTTGGAGTCACATTACGTAACATTACGTACGAAACGTGAGGTAGAAGCTTCATTTTGATACCAATGAATTCCTATGGCTGAACTAATAAACGTCAGGTGAAACCAAAGCTAAAGCGTGTTTGTGTTTCAGCCAATAACAGGAAGAATTTTATCAAAAACGAGAATTCTAATTTTTGGTTTGAATTAATTAATAATACAAACATTAATGTTCCTTTGAATTTGAATATTTATTTTGCATTGGAAATGAAACGAGCTATCATGAAGACATCACGCCTAAAAAGAACTTATTATTATAATGGAAGATCATTAAATAGTTTTTAGGCGTTTCTCTTTTTATGTTCAGAGCTCTGAATTATGAGTGTTAAGAACATGTTGGACACGCTTTGAACAAAGTCTGTTCTGAACGATTTATGAACACTCTGATCTTATTTTGAAAATTTAAATGCACTTGAGCACTTAAAGTTAAAGATTTTATTTTCATGTAAGAATAATGTACCTGCACACATTATCACAAAATAATTTTCTTTGCCACATCAACTTGCTTCTTCCGCCATTTTAATTATTTAGAATTTTTTTCATTTTAGTCTACATACCTATCCAGTGCTGTCGTTTCAAAAATGCAATGGGGAGTGTTTTCGAATTATTTTGAGGAGTATTTTCTATGTTTGGGTAGTATAATTTTTTAACTAAGTATAGGAACTTAGCCCGATAAATCGCCTCCGGAAAAAAGTATCACTTATAATGGGTTTTGCAGATAGTTTTGAAGTTTCAAAAATGATGTGGTTGAAGTTTATTAGCAAACGATAGTTTCTTATAAATTTTTGGGAGTTCTAAAACTCAAATTGTGTGTTTGTCGGATAGGAGGAGCCTTTTATTCAATCGAAGTTTATATCAACTTGAGGATTTTATCCTTAAATTTCGATTTAAGTTGTCTTCATTAGAGGCTGTCACTCAAATTATTGTGCTCAACTGCCAAAAAACTAAATTAGATCATTAAACATACGCACACTTTTCTGTCAGATATTGTGTGTTTTTTTTTGCATTTAGTAAAGCACTTTTTTTAATTTAAAAATATTAAAGTTATCATCATAAAGCGAAGAGAAAATTACGAAGACTTGGGCTTTGAAAGTATGAATAGAGTAGGGAAAAAAAAGTTTAAAAATCTAACTGACTAGTGACTATGCACTATCTGTATCCACACAATTATGTATTGTATTGTATTTATTTTTAAATGTTTATACTCTTTCCCAAGAGATTTCTTTGATTGGCGGGTCTACGAAAACAAAAGTAGTTTCCTGTATCGTCATTTTGGCCTGGTGCTTCCTAGAGAACATTTTTGCCGGAGGAGGCTTTTATGTCATTATGAAGACGTATCTGTCGTCTTTTTTCTTCTTGATTCAGAATTTCATCGCGCAGCTGCTTTCACCGTCTCCAAAAGCAAAAAAAAAAAATCATGTTTTTAACATAACAACTCCAAATTGTTATGAGTTTCCCAGTGGCTACTACTTTCAAATTCAAAACTCTGAATTAAAAGTTACGTAAGTAAAGAAAAACAATCTTCAGCTTGACTTTAAAATTCAACTCTTGAGTTTGTCAACTGCAAAGGTTCACAAGTTGAAATAAGTGAAAAAAAACGGCTCCAAATCAATTGTTTTTGCCTATAATTCTTTTTCGCTAGTTTCTCACTTTTCTGACGAATTGATATTTAAAATAAAAGTTTCCCAAGTTGGCCCTTAATTATAAATTTAACAACGGAACTGCACAGAAAATATCACTTCAGATTTGAAAAAGTTGAATGCATGCGACAAAGGTCTTTTGATTAAAAAGGTTAGGTTTTCTTACAGTTTTATTTATAATAATTCCACCAGTTGAATTTTATTTATTTCATTACAAAATGTTTAATCTAGTTTTCAACTTTTACCTTTCTGTTAATGCTTATAATTTCGTTTCTGGATCTTCAGTGTAGGTTGTAGTGATCCAAAATCATTAACGTACCTACAAATACAGACTTAAGTGATCCCGATCATGATCCATAAAAGTGTGTTTAAAAAATGCAGGCTCATTTTTTCAACATTTTCGAGTAATAAAGATGTGGAATTAGGTGTGTAGTTTAAGGAACCTTAAAATGTACGTTAAAATGTTTGGCAATTTTCGTAAATTGGTTACTTTGACTTAAATTTAGGCTAACCATCTCACTGATTGAACATAAATGAGCTAAGAAATGTGAGAATTTTGATTTTCGGTTCTTGTTTTATCTAATACTACATGGGATATAGGTAGATTTTGTTCACTAAGTTTGGGGAGTATATTTCGTCTAAGGGTAGTAGAGTTTAGAGTAGCATTTGACTCTCGAAAGGAGTAAAATACTACTATAGTAGCAAAAACGACAGCAGTGTACCTATCTTAGATGTTTGACATTTGTTTCACAATTTTGTGTTTGACAGTTCAGGGTTCAGGCTCTATCCCGTGTCATTCTGCTCTTGACTGATCAGTCTAGTCAGGGAACTAAAGAATTTAAATTTATGAACAGTATAAGTGATGGGCATAATCGAATGATTTCAAGAATCGAGGAAATAGTATTCGAATGATTTGAATAATCGAATGATCATTCGAATGATCTCGAATTACGAAATCGAATGAAAATGGTGAAAAATTTGAAGTTTACAGTGCACAATGAGCTATTTTACAGTTATAATAATATTGACGGTCATTCATCAATAGACCTGCCTTAGAAAATACCCTCTCAGATGGTAGGTACCGACCTGGGTTTATTGTTCAATTTCATTTTAGAAACATTTTTAAAAATAGCCTGTTATTCTTCTTAGCTATAAACAATGTTCCGTATTCTAATTATTTTTTAAACACTAATTCGCAAACATTTCTACCAATCATGTACATATAGTAAAAGTTTTCAGACCAAAGCTATGATTAAAAAAAAATAAAAGCAAAGAATCTCCAAATACAATTTTTTGTTTGCCTTTAAAAAATTAACCAAAAATCATAAACAAAATTCCATTCCAAAGATTTGCAAATTCAACTAGAAATAAAATCGTCATTCGAATTAAAACTTAAAATAATCATCATTCGATTTGTTTTTATGCGAATACTAATAATCGATTCTTTTCATTCGAGTACTATTTTCATTCGAGTACTATTTTCATTCAATTACTATTTTCATTCGAGTACTATTTTCATTCGAATGATTTTTGATAATATAACCGCTTAACATCCCTGCTAAAAGAATTCTAAGCAAACGATAAGAAGTAGATTGTTATATTAATTTTTTAACAGTTACAATTTTAGCATATAGTCATATCTTCCGACTCTGACCTAATTTCGAGTAACTTACAACAATATGCTTAACCTTTGCTTACCTACCTCAAGCAATATCAAATTAACTATTTATTCAAATTTATTCAAAAAAAAAATTAAACAAGCAAATAACATAAAAAAAACCTAGATCAAGTTGTAGAGTTTAATGTTGTTGTAATAATTAAAATTTAGTTTTATTCTTTATTCGATCTATGCACAAATCAAATGAAATTTCTTTTATTTCTTTCTTATGCATATATGTATTTTTTTTTCAATAACTTCGAGTTCCAAGTTAATAGCTTATCATTATATTAAAACAAACTTGTTTTGCCGAAAATGAGCATATCCATTGGAGATATATTAGCAGCAAACAACGACGCTAGACGAAATTATTTCCCAGAACAGTGGGGTATGTTGCAAAATAATGCAAGTTAATCATAAGTTTAAGAAAATTACTTTATACACCACTAAGAGTTGATTTTTCTATCGTCAGATAAACAAGCAGATAGAGTTTATTCGAAAGATAACAAAATATTAGGTTTTTCATTTGTCAGATAGATTTTATCTGACGAATAACGCTCTTATTTATTCGACCGATGAATACTCAGATAAGTTTATTTGCCAGTTTGTCATTTGTAGATTTTTTCGATGAATGAAAAATCGGCTATAAACTTATAAACGCTTCAAGTTGGTTAGTTTTAGTTTTCAGAGTTTAAAGAGGGATTTTTTATATCCTTTTCACCACTGGTCTTTGATTTTTTAGGCTGATTTTTTGTTCATTTCATTCCACTGTTTAATGATAGCACGTTGCCGGTTACGGTTTGTATAGTTAGAATCCCATAAAGTAAGGTTTAGCTTAAATTTGAGAAACGTTGACAAATACTTATCACTTCTGCTTCCGATTTCGTTTTGTTTGGTTCACGTTTCAAAAATGAACGGTTTGTTAACAGTCGGATTTATTTTTGGTGTTTTGGCGAATTTGGCATATTCTCATGGTAAGTCAGGATTTGTTCGATATGTACGGATAGGTCCTTCAGTGTTTCTTTTGTTTTTAAGACAAAGTGTTTAATATCCTGTTTAATAGAAGTTGTTTATAAAATTGTGAATTATAACAACTTTGTTCCTGGAATGAAAATAAAATTACTTCAACATAAATACATCAGTGTAAGCCAGGTGTTTGGTCTTTGGTATAAAATTTAAATATTTTATTTAAATGCAACACTGAAAGTGATTAGAACACACAAATTAGCGGTAATTACTCACTTAACCACACAAAAAATTAAAATTACCTGAAAATATAAATCGTTATATCACAAAGAAAAAAAAAACAAACACAATGCCCTATAGGACAGGTATTCAGTGAATTTCAATTTACCCACAACTAAACAAAAGAAAATTGTTTTGGAAATTGACAAAATTTAATTTTGATTGAAAAAAGTGTCCGATAAATTTTAACGAGGTAGAAAATTACATGTTCACCCTATGTAAGCACATACTGATTTTTGTGAGCTTGTGGAGGGTGATTAAAATGTCGATATTGCTAATGGCGAAAAAAGTTCAATTCAGATTTATATTCATTTCATTCAAGTGTTAATGTGTTAATAAAGGTAATAAATGCGTTTACTTTAGAGATAGGGGTTCAAACTTTTATTTCAAAATTAAGTATCAACCTCGAAAATGAGTCAAGATTTAGTTATGTAATTCTGCTAAAAGTTTTTAAGTCCAGTTAAATTTTACAACTTTATTAAGAATTTACTTACTTACTTAAGGTGGCGTTAAAGTCCGGTGTCTACTTGGGCCTCAATCAACAGTCTCCACCATCAGCCAGCTCGGTCCTTAACTATAGCTGTCTCCAGTTTTGCACTCCAAGTTGATTGCGGTCCTCTTCCACTTGTGTGCGCCACCTGAGTCGCGGTATTCCTCTCCTTCTACGTCCCTCGGAAATAGTGTCGAAGCCATTTCAGGCCGAAGCATTGTTGTCCATCCGCTCTAAATGACCGAGCCATCTGAGTCTCTGGACCTTGACTCTTTTTGCTAGGTCCATGTCGTTGTACAACCCGTAAAGTTCGCTTCTTTATCTTCTTCTCCATTCCCCATCAATGCACACCGGTCCAAAGATAACCCGAAGAACTCTCCTCTCGAAACAGCCTAAGGCACATTCATCCGACTTTGTCAAGGTCCATGCTTCTGCACCATACAGAACGACTGGGATGATGAGGGTGTTGTACAGTTTTACCTTAGTTGCTCGAGAGAGGGTTTTCCACTCAATTGCACTCTTTGTCCAAAGAAACAGCGATTAGCGAGAGTTATTCTTCGTCTGATCTCGACGCGCGCTGTTATTATTTTATTAAGAACAACGATTTCCAAAAAACAAGAATAAAATAAATTGAAATCATTTCGATTCTCTTTTTTGGTCTGATGTGTCTTTAGTCTTTGTTGACATTAGGTATTTCCTAATGTTGAGCACATACGAAAATATAGGTCATTGTCAAACCAATGTTTTTTTTTCAAAACGTCGAATTTCTTTCTAAAAGCATAAATTAAACTTTTCTTCTTCGTATTTTTGTCATAAACTTAGTAATCATTGTTTATAAAGATTTACTAGGGCTCCCACATTTCGGTACAATTTTACACATTACTTCTTCCTGAACTTGATTTATTTAGGAATCAAAAAATTTTATTTTTAAAAAACCTGTTGTCAACAATGAAAAAAAAATAATAAAGAAGACATCACATTTTGCATTTTTTGTAACAAAACAAAACAAAAAGTATATTTAAGGTTTTGTGTGCAAACGTGTTTGCTAGTGCAATTAAAAAATACAACTGGTACCAGTTCAACTGCAATGTGATCAGTGATCACAACTTTTTCAGATTTAATTTATTTAACAGTGTGATGCTGAATGGTTAAGTTTGGACAAATATTGGAATGCTAATGGACTGAGGAAATGTCATCTTTTTTTTAATTCTTGTGTTTAATTGAAAAATTATAATTCCCTTGGACGAATTCCTTTTTTTGTACACATACCTTTTTACTTTAAGATACCTTACCAACGGGCATGTCTATGGGACACACACAAATCTTTACAACATTAGGCCAGTTCCACCTAACAACATCTCACTGAGATCTCAGAGATTTTTTCTGAGATCTCTGAGATGAAAATATTTTGGATTCGATTTCTCACTCAGCTATTATGACGTGACTGACATTATGTACAACAACAATTTGTAAGATAACCATTTTATCTCAATGAGAACTGAGAATCATGTTCCAACAAATGATTTTGCCTCGAGTCAAAGTGACATTGAGATCTCAGTGAGATGTTGTTAGGTGGAACTGGCCTATTGTTGCAATCTGCTGTCAGTTAAAAATAGTAGATAAAACCATGTCTTGATATACTTATAATAATTAAACGACAAATTAAAACTTTATGAAGCAGAAAATTTGTGAACACTTTCATGCATTGATCGTTATAATATGTCCCGTGAAATTGGCTCACATATGTTACAAACGATACAATCTTTCCGCCTAAATGACATGCAGTACTTACATATATGACAACAGCTATGAGCAGTTGAAGGTTGAGCCGTTTAGCTGCTCGCTTGTTCGACATCTAATAGAAAATAATTCAAGTTAAAGCAATGTAACTTGTTTTTATATCAAGAGAAAAACGAACAATATCTGCATTGACTCTTAAGAGCATTATTCGTATTTCTTGATATTGCAAATTAGTATCAATCTAAGAAAGATAATCTTAGCCAATTTTTTTTTTTGAAGTAATACTCGCAAGCTTGACTTTAGAATAAAGATGATCCATAGAATCCGGCAATCAGTTTACGCTGCGGATAAGTCAAAGTATAAAGGGGGATAAAATATTTTGACGTTTAAATAGCATAATTATGAAAATTCAAACTGCAAAGAAATTAGAACATAAAATTGTTTCAAAATGATTTTTCCCACGAAATATTGATCATCCATAACTTTTCCGTGTTGTAGCGGAAACACACTGAACTGACTGCTAGTCAAATTCAGTTGTCAAAGGATGAACCGACGAAAAAAGTAAAAACGAATACCAAAGTGGTCTTTGGCTGAAACACAAACACACTTTAGCTTCGCCTTTGTCTACGTTACGATGCCACCGCATTGAGTTTGCTTTGAATGACATTTCTCCCTCCATCATCATTATCCCTCCAAAAACAAATGAGATTTTGTTTGTTGACATTCTTTACAGCTGTTGAGCAGTCAGACAAGGCAAAAATGATCAACATATTTGAACTAGAGCTTCTGTTTGGAGTCACATCACGTTACATTACGTACGAAATGTGAAGTCGATACTTCCTATTCTGAATTCGTAAACGTCAAGCGAAGCTTGCATTAATACTGAACGACTTTTGAAAGTGTTTTTGTGATAGAACTTGGGAATGTTGAGAGTCTATTGGAATTCTTTAAAGTTTGTTGTTGTTGTTGAAAACTACGTTTACATTGATTCTTTTAAAGGACCATGCACTAAATGTATGAAAAAAGTGTCCCGGTCAAATTCGATGAAATTTTGGTAGAATATACATGACATCATCCTCATTGAAAATGTATATGGGTCCATCCCTCTAGCTTCAATGGATTCTAAGTTATAGTGAAAAATGTGAAAAAAGTGAAACATCGATTTTTGTTCAAATCATTTTCACTTTTGAAGTTAAGGGTAAGATGAGCCTAATTCCAAAATTTCATGCAAATCGGTTCACAGTAAAAAAATTCGGAGGTCAGGCCGTATTTTTCGCTTCATTGACTCCCCTTTTGGTTTAGTCGAGTATTTCCCTTTTATTTTAAAAGAAACTAACCCGATTTTATGTGTTTTACATATCTAGTTAAGGTATATGGATAAGTATTGTTTACTAGCTGTGTACGCGGTGTTACCCGCGATAACCAGCATAAAAAGTAGCATTTGTCATTTTCTGACCCCTAAACTACAACTATGTACCTTCGCAAAGAATTATGACAATCCTATGCGGGATATTTTATCGGAATAAAAAGTAGCCTATGTTACTGCTAAATGAAATGAAATGATGGTACGGTTTGCCCTTGAGTTATACAACTTTCTTTGATGTTTATTGAATTTGGCCCTTAAAATGACCGATTTTATCGGGGGAATAAAAATATAAATCGTTTATAGGCATTGTCTAGAACGATTTCTTGCATCAATTATGGTTTCGTTTAGTTTGTTAAAAGGGTAGTGAACATTATCTTCATGGGGTACATTGTACATAACCTAAGAACCAGAGGACACTTGAAACAAGGCCAAATGTTCCGATTGTTTTGACCCCTGATTGACAAGTACAATCATAACCGAGTATAGTTTCTTTAAACTCTTCTTGCGGTTCTCTTTGTGATGCGTGTCTTGGACAGAAGATAGTGCAAGTCGAACTTGAAACACTCCAATAGTAAGGCCTTTCAATTTTTAAATATTCTATTATAAGACGAGGAAAGTCAATCAATACTGATTGTCAAAGGAGATCCATTTAGTTGATCACGCCTTTGAATTGTGATTTCTCGCTTTGTGTTGTTTTCTTCACCATCCATAGGGAACATTGATCTGGGAGGAAACCTGTGCATACAAACGTAGCAACACAAATAGTTACGACTTGACATATTGAATTACAAAAAAAAAAAAAATTAAAAACCTGCGCATCAGCTAACTATCTTGAAGAAATTGTTTTCGCAAAAAAGAATTACGTAAGGAAGTAATACAAATCAATTTTTGTTTATGTTTTTGCTTTTTCAAGTTAATTTTACAATTACCGTTAAATAGAAAGAATGAATAAGTGGATGCTATTTCCTTTTAAGTACGCTTTTAATGTGATGTTTCCACTGACCCAAATCTAAGATTAAGCGAAGTAGATTTAGAATAAATCTCGACTCTTATGGGATTTGGAGTAGAGAGTAGTAGATGAAAACGTAGTATTATACTATGTTTATTATAATACTACGTTCTTATCTACCCTATCTATTTCACTAAGTCTCGGATTTAGGGTCAGTGAAAACAAAATATAAAATATATAGGTACTTTTAATCGGTAAATAAGTACCTGTTTAAATAAAGACGAAATAGTAATTACACTAAACAAAATCGATGTTTTATTTGTTTTCACATTTTTATCTATAACTTGGAATCCTTTGAAGCTAGAAGGTTGGGCCCAGATATATTTTCAATCAGGACAATGTCATGTATATTCTACCAAAATTTCATCAAATTTGACCGTGACACTTTTTTCATACATTTAGTGCGTGGTCCTTCAATACCACTGGTTTTTTAAACAAAGTTTCTTGAACTGATTTGCCTGGGATCATAAATTACGTTTTATAAATTGCAATAACATCGAATATTTAAATACAAATTACCAATCGACATGCGCATGCAATTGCAATAAAAACTATTAAAACATTAAAACAAGAATTTTCATCTTGAATCTATTTTTGTTGAAAAAAAAGTATCTAATAATAACTATCATTGAAGGTAGACAGCCACAAAATAGTATTAATTATTGGAATCAAATTACCATAAACGTTTTTCAATGACCAACAATTTAAACATCCAGTTAGGTGGAAGTATTTGCTTACAGATCTAGGTTTAAACTCGACACGTGCCTTTTGATTGTAATCCATTTTTTGTTCGGAAGCCAGTTTGAGATTAGAGAAGAATAGTTCAATGACTCTGTTCTGTGCAGATCTGCGGGTGTTAGATTGAAATGAAAATGACAGGTTTACTTCAAGTTTTAACGACGCTACTACGATGCACGTTCGGTAATAACAATAAGACAATTATTGCAAGTATTGTTTATTGTTCGAACGAAAACATCTCTACATGATATTCTTATTAGTAAGTGATGTATTGTCGCTTATCGTTTTTTGTTGCTACAATGTTACATTTTCTATGAAGCTTATACCCTAGCTTAAAGGTGGTTTGGTGTTAACTTGTTGCAATAAAGTTGCACAGAGTTTTGTATTATTTTCTCCAAGTTTAACATAAAAATATCGTAAATTAGCTGTCACTTGTTTTGCTACGTCAATTGCGTTTCATTTAAATTTAAGTTTGTAGTTCATTTCTTCTCAGATATCCAAGTTCAAGCACGGATTTTAAAGCTTAAAATAAACATTTAGGTGCATGTTCATTTTCAAAACATAATAATAGACCACGGCCTATAAATGCTATTCTTAAGAGTAATTTCATTGATTTTATTCATCCTCTCAATGATATGAAGCATAGGTATTGTAATTTTATTGATAGTAAATTGTTTTGAGACAGTTATAGCTTTTTTTTGGCAATTTGGAATTGGTACATAGAACTTTCCGATTCGGGATACCAAACGAAGGCACTTTTTCTAAATGGCTGAAACACAAACACTCTTTAGCTTCGTTTGTCTGCGTTACGATTCACCTGTTTCGAGTTTGCTTTGAATGACATTTCTCCTCCAACATCATCATCCCTCCAAAAAAAATTAATTTTGTTTGTTGACCTTATTTAACAGCTGTTGATCATATTTGAACTAAGGCTTCCGTTTGGAGTTACGTAACGTTACAAAACTTACGAAACCTGAGTTTGAAGCTTCATTGTAAAAGCATGCATTGAATTCCTATGGTTGAACTTCAGGCAAAGCCGAAGCTA
This sequence comes from Sphaerophoria taeniata, assembly GCA_943590905.1. Classification (NCBI taxonomy): domain Eukaryota; kingdom Metazoa; phylum Arthropoda; class Insecta; order Diptera; family Syrphidae; genus Sphaerophoria; species Sphaerophoria taeniata. The sequence goes on from OX016541.1 coordinate 140,393,010, forward strand.
AAGCGTGTTTGTGTATAAAGGCTGAAACAGAAACAGCTTCTGCTACGCCTGCGTTACGATGCAACCGCTTCAGTTTGCTTTAAATGACAGTTCTCCTTCCATAATCATTATCCCTCCAAAAGCAAATGAATTTTGTTTTTGTACTTTTTTTTAACAGCTGTTGGGCTGTCAGACAAAGCAAATGTTTAGCATATTTGAACTAGAGCTCCGTTTGGAGCCACGCTACGTAACATTACGTATGAAACGTGAGGTCGAAGCTTCATCGTGACAGCATGCATTTAATTCCTATGGCTGAACTCGTAAACATCAGGCGAAGCCGAAACTAAAGCATGTTTGTGTTTCAGCCTTTAACCATTAGGGCTTTTTGGTCTCAGCCACCATAAAAGATGTTTTCATAAAACGTTGTCATCACCTGAACGTACTAAATTGTATGAAATCATGATAATGATATTTTTACGCGTTATAAATGTAAAACTCGGAATTTCGTTGATTCTTCGATTTTTAAATTTTCATAATTGGTCAGTTTAAATTATTTTTTCAGAAACTTAAATATCGATTTATATGGTTCCTTCTGTATGTCTGTATTAGTATCATCAGGGCTAGCCTATTTTTTTGTTGTTAATTTAAACTTAATTTACTTTTAATTTTTGTATTTTTTAATTTTTGATTTGTATTAATAAAAATAAATATATTCACTATTGTCGAATAAAATTGTATTTAATTTTATAAAAAAGTGATTGAATATTAAATGTTTTGCAAAATGTGATAATTGTAGTGATTTACTAATATTTCATGAGAAACAATAATTTAATTACAAAATTACAATAATTGTTAAGCAATAAATCTATATGGAACTTGTTTTTAATTAAATTCTCCACCTAGACTACAAACAAGCATTTACTCTTATTGAAGTGCAGTTAACTATTTTTTTTTTTTAATAATCATATTCATTAAGTTCTAATTTTTCTTCGTAGCATTTTGCTGTTACTATTTATGAGATGTCTTTTGCGTTTATGAATAATTTAAAAGATATGTGCATGTGCAACCTACCTTGCTATTGCTACACAAGGCAGATGAATGTAGTCGTTAAGCTTGATATAAATAAAAGATAAATAGTTTTAAATGCAACAGAACACTGCAGTTGTTCAATCTTGAGAGATCATAGTGATTTTCGATTAAATAATAAAACTTATTCAGGATGAAGTTTGTGACTTTGGTAACCATTTTAATTGTTTTTGCAAGTGTAATGATGCAAATCAGTGCAGATTGCTGTAACTATGTCTACTCCCATGGAGAATATCTTTGCCGTGATGGACCTTTAACGGAAGGAAGCTGCTGTGGAAAGGGTCGTTGCAATTTATTCTGTTGTGACTGTAGTGGCGGTTGCAGATAAATTCGTACAACCAAAGCGGAGCTTGAAGCAGTGAAAAAAGAAAAAAGTTAGAACAAAATAAATGTATTTTTCATTGTAAATTCTGTTGTGTTTTTAATTGAATCTTCTTTTCGTAAGGATTAGTTGTACACCGAATTCAAAAATTCAAGAGTTACGTCGTCCTTTTGTTATTTCATAAAGTTGTGCACTCCGGGATGAAAAAGACTTAAATAAGCTTACCATTGAGTAGGGAACCTAATAGCAGAATTAAGAGCATATCGCATGTATTAACTAGAAACAATAATCACCCTTATTGTAATAGGCGTTTCACTTGAACGACAAATTTCATTTTCAAAAATTTGTATTATGAGTGGCGTTTAAGAGTCGTTTATTGAGTCGTAACGCCGTACTCTGAGTGGAACGTAAGTTTTTGTATGAGAAATTGAGTAATGTCACTCATTTGTATTATAACTGTCGCTTTACTCGCCTAATACGACTCTCAAAACGCTATTTTTTGTCGAACACAAATTATCAAACGACTCATTGGCAAAATTGGAATTGGAATTGGAATTTAACATGAAAATAACTAAGCCAGAGCAGATAAAGAGCCTCATCGAGTTGATGGAGCGGAGTCCATCGTTGGCTACAATAAGGGTGAATAACTTCTGAAAAAAAAACAAACAAAAAATGTCGCGAAACCGCTTTTCAGAAAACCCGGTTAGGACCCGCCACAGTTCCACCAGCCCGTGCGTCGAAGTGCCATCTCTCAAAGAGAAAAGGACACTCGCAATTACACTTGATATACTTGCAAAGGAAGGGGACATTCGTTTTTCGAATGCCCACATCCGCAGAGATTCCTCTTTCGTTTAAGATGTGAATGGAAAAGCACGATCCTTCCCCTATATCCTCGATACTTGGCAAACGTGTGGAAGGGCATCTCACGGTTCCTAAGGAATTGCTTTTTCGAGAAAAAAAAACCCCTGGGAAGCAATAAATCCACCTTTCCCCCAGTCAACAACACTACCAGCCTGTTTCAGTCCTTGAAGACGAACAATCTCTCCCGCCGTCCGCATTTACATATGAAGAATATACCACGTCCAGAACACAGAAAAACCCTGACCTTCAAAAAACCAGAGCGCTCCAGCACGAACGTCTTTGTCCCTGTTACGAGGCCAGGAAGCGGATTTTGTTAACCCAAATCAGAATAGTTTTGGAAAAGCTCATGAAACTGAGAAAAAGTTCCAGAAGAAGAAATCCTACAAAATTTAAAATAAATTTGAGAACAAATGACATTTGAATTTAAATTATATTTGTCAAATTTGATTTGTTTTTGTGGAACGCAAGTTGATCGACAACGACTGGCGTTTAAAGGGCTAACTATAATGAGCGGAAGCTAGTGTCAGAACCGAACGAAACGCTCCCTTCCGAACTGCCATGTGAACACTATACCCATAATGAACGGATGTGTACGGAAGTATCTTTCAAAATAAAATATTTGTTTTTTATTTTCAATAATTTGTGAACATCGGTTGTCATACAACAAACAAACAATTTTCAAGAAATTAATTCCTAAATCAACAAATAATCGGATTCCTCTTCAAAAAACAATAAATCCAGTCAGCTGTCAAATTTTCGTCCGTCAAAAGCGAAGGGGAGCGCAGTTTACGTCCGTAAGCAAAACTGAACGAAAATTGACGAAACGGAGCAATACGTTATTTAGGGCACAATATACGAATTCCTTGTATTCGCTCAGTTACGGACGGCTCCGTCCGTTATGTTCCGTTCATTATAGTTAGCCCTTAAGTATCGTAATACCGACACTAAAACACCTTAAAAGTGACTCGACTCAAAAAGTGAGACTTGTCGTTTAAGAAAAACGCCTATCATAATAAGGGTGAATATAAGGTATGTTCAGCGACACTGTTCTGCACACATTGGAACAGTTTGAAACAGAAAAGTACAGCTTTTTGGTATTCATTGACACATTTGCTGTTCCAAACTGTTCTGATTTGGTGTTAATTGAGTCTGTCTAGAACAGTTTGGAACAGTTTAGGACAGGATTTTCTGTTCCATCTTTTTAGGTAAAACACATTTTGTGTTCTAAACTGCACATTTTGTGTTCTAAGCTGTTCCAAACTGTTCTGACATTTCTCATGCAGCTGTGCTGTCTTTTTTCTTGCTGAACAAAGCTATAAATATTTAATTAAATTAAAAAACTCACCAAGCGCCCTTCTGGTATAGATACGGAAAGCGAACTTAACTCAATACGTCTGATGACCCACATGACGAGCTGGAGCTGCATTGTGCGGACCTACTCTAACTGTCATACGATTGAGTAAGAGGGATTTCCCTGCTTAATGTGTTATACCAAACTAAAGGATAAGTTATACTATGGCTATATTAGGGGTGATCTATGTGTAACACATGTAAAGCGGGATATACACAGTCAAGCACGTTCAATTGTATTTGTGAAAAAAATCAAAATCATTTTGATTTTGCTTCAAGCATACACTCGATCTATACTTGTAATTTATTTCACAAATACAATTGCACGTGCTTGACAAGCATTTGAACTGTGTATATCCCGCTTTAAACGCAGATGAATGGTTTATTATTCGGGGGGTTCACATGGACAAACATGCTCGACAACATGGCTCGTTTACCAACGATGCTCGATCATGTGAACACAAAAACAACCGCTGGACCAACATGTTGGACGGATTTCAAATTTGTTTGAAAACTTGGGTGGCTGCTTGCTACGAAAATTTCAAAATAATAATGTTCGACAGCATCAGCATTCACGTGAACGCAAAGTCGAATATTCGGTTTCTTTTTAATTGAGCCTATGTTGTCGAGCATGTTCGTCCATGTGCAGGCTACGAAAGGGATAAAAAACCCTTTCATATTCAATAGAACTTGTCGAAATACTTTAAGACTTTCAATTTTGTACAAAATGGTTTTGGTTTTGTTGCAGAATACCATCACCCCACTGTTTCACGAGTTAGACGCGATGCCCGTTTCCCAACTGAAAATGGAATGGACACAGCCGAGTTTTGGTTGCAAGATGCCCAAAAAGCCTTAAAAGAAAAACTTAAAATCAGTAACAACCGCAATAAGGCAAAGAATATTATCTTCTTCCTGGGCGATGGAATGTCATTGGACACAGTTTCCGCTGCTCGTATTTACAGCGGTCAGCTGGAGGGGAAACTTGGCGAAAGGAGTCACTTGTCATTTGAAAACTTTCCAATTGTTGGGCTTTCAAAGGTTAGTTTCTATCTTTATATTTGAAATTGTCTGCTTGGTTCACCATGTTTTTTTTTTACAGACTTTCTGCGTTGATAAACAAGTAGCAGATTCGGCATGCACTTCAACAGCCTATTTATGTGGTGTTAAAGCGAACTATGCAACTATTGGTGTCACTGCAAATGTCACTTTGAACGATTGTAAAGCCGGACAGGATCCAGCCAATCAGGTAGAATCAATAGCCGGATGGGCACAAAGTGCACATAAAGCTACTGGCTTCGTCACGACGACAACTGTTACAAATGCAAGTCCAGCAGGTTTATATGCCCATGTCGGTCATCGGGACTATGAGAGTGACCTTCAAGTCATACAACAAAATCAAGATCCAGAAGTGTGCAAGGACATTGCTGATCAGTTGGTTAATGGCAAAGTTGGCAAGAAGTTTAACGTTATCTTGGGTGGAGGAACAAGCAGGTTTTTGCCCAATGGAACAATGGATTTCCATGAAAAATCAGGTGAACGTCTCGATGGTCGGAATCTAATCAAAGAGTGGTTGAGTTCAAAGAAAGGAACTGCAAAGACTGTTTTTAATCGTGATCAACTACTAGCTGTGGATTATAATCATACGGATTATATTTTGGGACTGTTTTCGCCTTTGGAAATGGCCTACAAAACGGATGCTGATTCAACCGAAGATCCATCTTTGGAAGAAATGACCGAAGCAGCTATAAAAATGTTACAAAAAAACAAAAATGGTTACTTCCTGTTTGTAGAGGGAGCCCGTATCGATCATGGTCATCATGAGACTCTTGCTCACAAAGCTCTTATGGAGACAGTTGAATTGTCGAAAGCTGTTCAGAAGGCTGTTGATATTACTGATGCTTCTGACACTTTGATTGTTGTTAGCTCGGATCATGGACATACAATGACCATTAGTGGATATCCAAATATAGGAAACAATATTCTTGGCTTGAGCACGGAAGTGAGTGATGTTGATGGATTGCCTTACACAACTCTGAGTTATGCCAATGGACCAAGTTATTATCAACATGTCAATAAGGACAAGACCCGATTAGATCTCAGCGAGGTTAATGTTTGTAAGTAAATTGGATTATTCAAATTGGAAATTTATTCATATTTTAACCGTTTAAGTGGACAAGGACTTCAAGTACGCCAGTACATTCCCCAGTGCAGATGAAACTCATGGAGGTGGAGACGTTGCTGTCTTTGCTACGGGTATTGTTTATTATATTTATATAATTAATTAATCTAACGATACTTTTTTTCGACAGGACCATGGGCACATTTGTTTTCTGGGGTTGTAGAACAAAATGTCTTGCCTCACCTTATGGCTTATGCAGGATGCATTGGAGATGGCATGACTATGTGCCAAGAGGAAAGTAATTCAGTTTTTAAAATAGCTGAATAGCATTTTTGCAGTTGAAGCAAATTTTAAATAGAAAAAATAAAGAAAGGATTAAGCAAATTATTGAAAACATTCATTTATGCCCATTTTCTTGACTCTCCATTAAGTTTAATGGCTGATTAATTCCATAATTTTTCCAGATTTCGCTTTCTTCACTCCAAGTTAGCTTTAATGTGGCTTTTTAAGACCTGTCAATTAACGTTAACTGAATCATTAGTTAATTGATCTCAAGGGTTCCATTAACGCCTTCAATGTCGGTATTAGCATTGGAATTCAATTTCTTCATAGAACTTTAGTTTATTTTCTGACATTTTGCTGTTATGTTTGTAGAGCCCCTGAAATTTCTGTTTTTTTTTTTTTTTAATTACTATCAAACAACGATACGGCTTTTATATTATGATGGATCATATTTGTGATAATTGGTCTTCTGATTCCGATTGCAGCTTATTGTGGAAAGGCGTGAATATAAAATGCAGGAGCGTTTTGATTTAAATGAATGGGATGATGAAGATTTTATTTATCGATTTCGTATATCAAAACAATCAGTTGCAAACATTTTGGAGATAATTAATACATCTTTAGAACAAACCTCGGTCCTCACGCTCGTTGACAATGACACTCCAGTTGTTAGCTCGCTCGAGAAAGCTAACAAATCTTCTTTCGCACTCGTGCTGTAGCGAGGGTCCTAAAAGATCTCAACATACACAAATCCGCTGGCCCGGATGGTATCCCCGCTATTGTTCTGAAGAGGTGTTCTTCCACGCTGGCAAAACCCTTGCGTAAGCTTTTCCATCTATCCTATTCTTCTGGGCTCGTTCCGAGCAGTTGGAAAACAGCATTTGTCCAGCCAATTCCAAAAAAAGGCGAATCTTCTTCTCCCTCCAATTATCGTCCGATTCTTTTTAAGGTCATGGAAATGCTGATAAACTATCAGCTCAAGAAATATCTCGAAGACCAAAAGCTTCTCAATGACCGGCAGTACGGTTTTCGCAGCAACAGGTCCATTGGTGATCTGATGGTCTATCTCACCGAACAGTGGAACAAATCTTTACATAGTTTTGGAGAAAGTAAGATTGATGCACTTGATATTTCATTCACCTCCTTGGATCACCGTCGTAACGTTTCGTGTCTCTCTCTGTTTGATCGTTATACTTTTACGGAAAGTGCTCTAGTGAAATAGCCAGTTGTATTCCTCCCCTTAAACAATTCGCCCGTAATACTTCTACTTCAACCCCTTTCCTCCTTCCTAAAGCACTCACTGTGTCTCTAGATAATAAGGGCATAAAAAACTCCTTGAGTTTGTGCTATTTAAAAAAAAAAGTTCCTCCATTTTTTTTCCTTTTTGAAACTTTTTTGAAACTCAGAAATTGAAAAAAATATAATTTGACATTAAAATGGAAATATTGGATATTTATTTGGAATACTGGAAGCACATCTTAATTGGAGATTAAGAATTAATGCCTTGTTAAGATGAGTGATTAAACGTGAAGAAAATCAAATTTTAATTGCAGCTTTAAATGAGTTGATTAAATTTAATGGCAGATTAGTTAACCTAAAGTTTAATGAAGAGTCAAGAAAATGGGCATTAGTCTTAAAGTTAATCAATTTCTTCGTTGATGTCCGTAAAAGGATTGGTGGAACACAATGGAATATGAAACGGAACTGATAAAAATACTACATTGATTAGTTTTCGGTTCGGCAGTTGAACAACAACAGCCTGTCCTTATTATTGTGACCAAATCGATGGGCTAATAAAGAAATTCGATTTAAAAGCACCAAAGTGAACTGAAAACTCTTCAATCGTTGGTCGGAAGATGACCAATATTTAGACTAGTTGTATAGGGTGTCCCTATAAGAGTGCACTTTTTAATTTGCAAATAAAATCAAGTATTTTATAACAGAGGTATGATATTTTTATTGTATTGTAAAGAAGACATGTTGCGATTAAGTATGGATTAAAATATCCGGCAAATGACCCCCCCCCCCGGCTCCGATGACAGGCCATTACTCTTTTAATGAAATTTTCCATGACTTGAGCTCAGGAATTGTTTCGGGTTTATTCGCATAAACCCGACATTTCACAAAACCCCAAAGAAAAACATCGCATGGCGTTAAATTGCACGATCTTGGTGGCCAGTTCACATCAGAATTTCTTGAAATAATGTGTTCTGAAAATCGTTGCTGCAATAAGTCGATTTTTTCATGCGCAATATGGCAAGTTGCGCCGTCCTGCTGAAACCACATGTTGTCCAGATTCATGCCGTCCAGTTGAGGCCACAAGAAGTCCGTTATCACATTCCTTTAACGAATGCCGTTCACACTCACTGTCGAATTGATGTTTTCGGGTTCTCGACAACACTCTCGTGTACAGCAGCAATGTTTTCAAGAGACCGACCCATACGTTGACGCAAAGGATTCTTATCATCCATAATTGACCCAGTTTCTTCAAATTTTTTGGCCCCTCTCTGAATGGTTGACATATTCGGTACTCTCTCTCGACTGAAAATTTGGTGAAGTTTGCGAAGCGTGACTTTCCCCATTTTTGTAATGAGTTTTTACCATTATAACGTGTTGTTCTTTCATAAAGCGCTCCATTTTTAGTAATCGGAACAAACAGAGGTGACATCTGCCAAATTTCAGAGTTCCTACTTGCATGACAAAGAAATTATTCCAATTTTAAAAAGTGTGCTCTTATTGGGACACCCTATAAAATCGAGGATAAACTCCGAACCACGGATCAACGAAAGAACAATTTAATATGACGTAGACTGCGTCACTTCTTAGTAATTTTCATTGATTTTACCGCGTTAGCATAATTTCAGTTAAAAATAATACAACTGTAGGCAAGTAATGTTTTTTTTTATTTTATTCTCCGTCTGTTGATCCTTGGTTCGGATTTAACCACAGATTGTCAACATAGTCCCTGCTTGTAACAAAAAGCAGTGAACAAGATAATTATCATCGTCTTTAGTTTTCTAAAGAAGGGTTCAAAACATGTTTGAATAGATTCATTCCTTGTTTATACATTCATACATACATATATTTCTATACATTCATTAAAATTTTTCTAGAACCAGTCCATTAACAAGTAATTTCAAAAGAATGCAAAGATTTAAAATTGGCATCACTTTCGCTGTATTTTCGGAACACCTCCCATAATTATGACATCTCTTATCTGTCATTTTATATAGTTACCTCTTTCTTACTCATTCAACCCGTACCCAAAAACCAAGGAGAGAAAAAGAAATTAGATGAGTAGTGGAAAAAATCCCATCGTTAAAAAAGTACTACACTACGTTGCGTTGAAAAGCGAAGCTATCAGCCAGTTCACTTCACCACCATCGCTTATAATTTTCAAACGGCATAAATTTCGCTTGTTTGCTTTAAAAATAAAAGAATTTTCTTACATTTCTTGCAATAAAAAGAAACTGTTTAATTCATAAATTTAAACGAAAATAATTGACTAAAAACATTGTGAACTTTTCCAAAGTAATTGTGGTCAATAAATCGCGATATTAATAGAAATAAAACTTCCAATAGGCAATCGTCTCTTTCGGTTCTTATGTGTGTCAAAGAAAAAATGGCGCTAAGAAAAAATTTCTAAAGATAAAAATAACGAAATTCACGTGTTGTTTGGGTTCAAAAAGAACATATTTTGAACTATTTTTCATTTGCATTTTATTCAAATAAGATAAGATAAAAAGTACCTTGGCCAGGATGTCTAGTAGTGAAATCAAACTAAAGACTCCTGAACCCGAATCGGTTGCGGTCGAAGAGCTCAACGCTGAGAAACTCTTGATGGGAGAATCTCAAATAAATGAAAGCGAACACGAAAACATCATTGATGAATTGACAAGCATCGAGCGAGATCTCGCCATAATGCATGATATTGAACACGATGACCACAAAGCGCCCAATGTACTGCAAAGTGGAATTGTCGAAGAAGCTCTGGCCATGGGCATTGCTTCTTCTTCAAATGACGCACCCGCTGAAAAACAAGACGTAAGCCCGGTATCGAAATCGGACGGAAAACAAGATTCTTCTGTTGACTCAGTAGGCAATGAACGCCGAAATGGCGAATCCAATAACTCGGATATTACAAATGACGCTCCGGACTCGACGACTGGATCAGCTGCTGCTCCGACCAAAAAGCCAGAGGAAACACCCCTGATGCACGATGACCTATTGGCCGTTCTCAAGGGCACTGATACTGAAGACAGCGGAGAAGGTGGTGTCACCATCGAAGGCGAGGGAGAGTTTCAGATTGTTGATATCATTGACAGTGAGGTGGAATCAATTGAAACAGATCCCCTAGCTGGCGGTAAGGAATCTGAAAAACCTCTGACAAAAGAGCAAGTGCGAAAAGTTGCTCTCGAACAGTTTCAATCGCTATCGCGCCCCTCGGCAAAACCTCGTGAACCAAAAAGTCGTCGCAAACAAGACATCAAACCGATCACTCAGCCGGCGGACTTGTTGACTTCGTTGGTGTCCGATTGGAGTGATGGTGACGAAGCGAATGCCGACGACTCTGAAGGATCTCCGCCGAAGAAGAAGGCTGCAGCTTCGGCTGCACAAGGCAAGGCAACTCAAGTGAAGCCTGCTGCTCAAGGTAAACCTGCAGTTCAAGTAGCGAAACCTATTCAAATAGCGAAAACCGCGGCTGTAGCGAAGGCCACACAAGCTGCTAAACCTGCTGCTGCTCAACAAGCAAAAGCAACGGCCTCCAAAGCACCTCCAAAGCCAGTTCAAAAACCAGAGCCCTCCACTGAGAAGGATAAGGGCAAAGACGCTCAAGCTCCAACTGCAGGAACAGCAGCGGCAGCTTCTAAAAAACCCGCAAACACCACTCAATCCAAAAAACAGAGCAACTCCGAAAAGAAACAACCAGACCCTCCGCCGCAACCAACATTCAAGCGCACCAGAATCATCAAGAGGAAGATAATCTGGGATCCGGACGCACCCGAGACTCAGTTCTCGTACGCGAAACTCGTCAAGCCGAGTGTGCCTACGCCAGCAAAGAAAGAAAAAACAGCCACTCCAAAATTGAAGGACGATGTCGAAGAAGCCACGAGATCCAGAACTCCGCCGGTCAAACGGCCACCATCCACAACACCTTCGGTCAATGGGGGCAATCGCAAAAAGAATTCCAGAGAAATCGATCGTCTTTTGGGCGACGAAGGAGCCGTCAATATGTTAAATTCCTTGGAATCGGAACGCTCCAAGCGCACACCAGACTCTGACTCGATTTCGCCAAGGGCAACAGCTGCACGCAAGTCGACAGCCGCAAGCACAACTCCAGCCTCGACATCGACGGCTACTCCACCAGAAAAGCCAGTGAGTTCAATTGTTTTCAATTTTAAATTCATTACTTGATAATTTTGTTTTGTAATTTTGTTTTAGCAACCAGCGGCTGCAACGAAGAGAGAATCGCTCTTAGCGAAAAACCGCAAAACCAAGGCCAAAGCCTCCTCGGCCTGGGATTATGTTTACAAGCGAAAGAAGCAGCAAGATGACGAAGCCATGATCATTCGTCGCCGCTCAAACAGCTCCTACTCCAGTTCGGCTAGTATCAATCGTCTGAGTGTCGACGGGCCTGGATCAGCAAATCGTTCGATCAAAACACCAAAAACTTCAATCGGTAGTGTCGGCGCTGAAAAAGACGCATCCACGCCAACAGACGCTGACAATCAATTTGAATTCGCCAAGCCCGAAAACAAAGCTAAGGCAAAGAAAATGAAGAGTCCAATCATATTGGTGAATGCTTTGTCAGTCGATATGAAAAAGGGGGTAGCAAAGCGTCCAATAAGACCCTCAACGGCTTCCGACGACGAAGATGACAGTGAAGACGATGACGGCGACATCGAGGAGATCAGCTTAGATCCAAAACAGACCAAGGGGGATGTCAAGGTTTTGGCTATTGGCAATGTCAAGCAGGTCACATTCAATACACATCGGGCTAAATTGGCCAATACCTTTACTGTTCAGGTGAGAATTGTTTATGACCAAAGGCGAGGGGTCTTCTTAAAAATGATTTCTATTTACAGCTGATGAATGAGTTGAGTCGCGTGCTGGGTGTTCTCAGCAAGGACAACGACTGCAAAGCTGTATTGATGATATCAGAAGGCACACACTTCTGCCAGGGAATCGATTTCACCGATTTGACTATTGGAACGGCGGAAAAAAGAAAAACAGCCGCCGTTCAAATGGCAAGGGCAGTCAAGTGAGTATGAAGAGTTTGCTTTGGAGTCTCGATCTCACTATTCTTCCCTTCATAGAAACTTCCTTTCGACATTGGCCAAATTCAATAAGCCTCTCATAGCCGGTGTGAATGGTTCGAATTCCGGATTGGGAGTAACCATGTTGCCTTTATTCGATGTTGTCATCGGCAGTGACAAGGGAACATACGAAACGCCTTATGCTAAAATCGGACAAATTCCCGAAGGATATTACATTTTCTCAGAAACATCCAAGATTCGTTCGACCTTTGTTAGTCTCAAAATTATTTATTTAACAACAGAATTCACGAGTAATCTATTTGTTTGAATTTAGAAAACAAAACTCCTCTGGCTGGCCGAGAAACTCCACTCAACAGAGTCCGCTCTGTCGGGTCTTATCAACAAACTCACCAGCGTTGGCAAAGTCAACGAAGAAGCACTGAGTGCAGCCAAGCGAATTGCATCACTTGCTCCAGAGGTAAAGCAAATCTAAACCATTTTATGTTCTTGTGTTGTATTGACTCTTTTTTTTTGCAGACCTATTCAGTGATGAAAAAACGAAGCATAGAAAATGCTTTGCCACTTATCATCGACGCACTTGAAGACGAAGAAGAAATCTTAGTTCGACAATGGTGCAGTGCGCCTTGTTTGGAAAATTTTAAACATTTCATCCAGAAGGGCCAGTGGTGAGGCCTTCATTCTTCTGTTCTCTTTTCTCCCCCAAGCAAAAACAAAACAATTTCACAAACACAAAATTACATATTTACTTGAGTTATGTAAGCAAAGTTCGTCCGTCGACTTCGTAAACACACAAGGAATGATGAATTCTACTTCCCCAGAAGAACAAGAAACAAAAAATGTCGCATTTTATTTTTAATAAAATTAAAGACTTTTAGCTGATAAGAGAAATATAAAGAATTGACGGATAAATAAAAACCCACAAAACAAACTACATTCAATATTTTATCAAAAGAGAAAGAAAAATTGTAAATAAACAAGAATAATTTGATTTGTCTGTTTTACAATTCACTTTTACTGTTTTGTTTAAAATTTTGATTCACGAACATTTTCGGTTTTCATTAAAAAATTGTTTTGTTTGCTCTGCAATTAAGAATTTGTTTTTCTATCATCATTTTGAAATGCATTATGATTTAGTTAAAATAAAAACAAAAACTAAAAAAAGATTTATAATAATCTAGAAATTTAATTAGTTTATAGTAATTGCAATTGATTGAAACAAACTAAAATCTAGAAATTTAATTTGAAGTGTAATTTTGTTCTCTTTTTAAATGGAAATAAAACTTGAAACAAACAAAGGTGCTCTTTTTTTCAATTTTTATTGGTTAACTAGCTGACATGATAAACGTTTTTTCATCTAACGTCATCAGGGGCCTGATTATGGGATTCGCGGCGGATCGTTTTCAATTCGACCCTCCAAATTCGACTCGCTTCGTATGTCCTTATTAACGAATTCGCGGCGGAGCGAAAATATTTCTTCCAATATTCCTGTGATTTCACACTTTTGGTTTGACTATTTCTTCCAATATTCCACTGATTTGAATAAACACTCTTTCGCCTGTGAATCCGCCAAAAAGATCAGCTCGCCAGTAAACATTTCAAATTCGCCTTCGAATTCCTTAATTGGTCGAATTCACTGATCAGTTATAACAAGATTGGAAACCTACCTAAGTTTTACCCTCCAAATACCTCAAATTTTATTTTTTTCATACACACATACTCTTGCAGCAAACTTGCTTTTTAGTTCGTAGGCAAATGTCATTTTGACAGCAAGCTTTCCCATCTTGTTATAACTGATCAGTGGTCGAATTCAAATCGAAGAAGGCGAAAGCGAAAACAATAATTGAAAAAAAATGTCAAACTCGCTAGCAAAACAATCCTCCGCGAATCCCATTATCAGGCCTCAGTGCATTCAAGAGGACACAAGCATCCACAGCAACCTCTGTCTTTCAACTCCTACTCTCCATCTCCACGCGGGGAACATCGGGCCTAGTACCCCAACCGAAGATTGGGTTCCAACCCCAGTGTGAAGTTGTTGGGGCTAGCAAAGGGAGAGAGGGGGAGGGGGTATGCGTTCATTAAGCCGTGCCTCCTTTTTCAACAGGCTGCAGCGGAAGCACTCCCCAGATGGCGTCTACAGTTCCAGTCAGGAAGAACTACTTAGTGAACACCTTTTAGGGCTACTACGACATAATATTCGCAGCCCAGGCCTATAAGGAGCGGTTTGGCGGGCCCTTCGTCTTGGAGTTAAACTAAAGACTGCCCGGCCACATAAAGAAAATATAGTTCCGGGAACGGACGGAATTAATGATGACGACCCATGCAAACGATTTAAGGACAACGAATTTCGGTTTTGTACTTGAAACGTTAGGCCCTGGTCCGACCTGGACTGTAGCGCCACCATAAGTAAGTAAGTACTTGGAACGTAAGGTCCCTTTACAGACCACGTGCAGCCAAACAATTACGCGGAAGCCTTTGACTGTTATAAAGCAGATATAACCGCCATCCAAGAAATGCGATGGTATGGTCCGGGCCTACGAAAAATGAGAAACTGTGACATCTACCTACTACGGCGACTACTACCGGGAACAAAATCAGCGTCTATTTGGATGTGGATTCGTAGTTGGGACTTGACTCAGGAGGAAGACACCAAAGACGAGCTCCTAGACAAGACCTTTGAGCAATGCCCTAGCAGTGACATTAAAATTCTCCTTGGAGATTTTAATGCTAAGCTGGGGCTTGGCAGAGAAGAAATCTTTGGTGGAATAATCGGACGATATAGCCTACATGACACACCTCCGATAACGGATTTAGGCTAATCGACTTCGCTGCAGGGCGAGACGTAATGGTAGCAAGTACCTACGCGATTCCCACATCTCGATATCCACAAGGGGCCATGGAAATCTCCTGATCAATCAACCGTCAACCAGACTGATCACATTGCGATCAACGTACACTTCTCTAGCATGCAAGATGTCCGCAAATCGACCCGGACCACTACCTTTTTGTAGCCAAGGTACGACAGAGGATATCCTGATCAAAGCCAACACGTGAGAATGCAATAGGAGCAAATTCGACGTCAAACGGCTACAATCGCAAGATTTCCTAGATACTTTTCCGATCGTGTCTCCGAAAACCTCTATAGAAGTCCTTTGCTATACAACCAAAACATAGAGCAAAAATGATTTTTGAGGTTATACGCGCGAATTACGAGTTTGTGCCGAGTCAAACAATTCGTTATAATAATTATAATAATTAGGATGTTTATTTATCCAATGATTGCTTTAGACTAATAAATATTTATATTTTTCTTTAAAATTCTAATTGATTGTTTTCTCTAATCAGTAATACATATATATAAGATCTAAGTAGGTTTTAATTAAGTAGTTTCTATTTAATTCTTGAAGGTCATCGTAACTCGCGCGAACATTTTGTTCGTTGGGAGTGTGGATGATGTGGAACGCGAATAGAGTTTGGCGACGAATAAATTTGTTTTCTCAAATTTATTAATATTTGAGATCAAAAAGTTAATGTATGCATCATAAATCAAACATAAACTATACTTTTATCGTTTTGTTGAGAATTTGTAAGAAAATACGGTTTCAAACGCATCTAAAATCACTTTACTACATTTATTCGTCGTTCGTTGGTCGTGCTCATGTGAATAGTGCTTTTAGACCTTGCCACAACTTATGAACTAAACATGTCCCTATTATGGTATAAATTGCTTAGGTGCGGGTTTATAGTTTAACTCCTCCTTTGTAGAATCATGGGAAAGATGCTGCCAGGCCGTGGCGATTTAAACGTTTTCTTAGTGGTTCAATTATTGATATGCGTTTTTTGCTTCTTGTGATCTTGTTTTGATTTTTCATTGTCAACTCCGGTGCGGTTTCCAACTTTGAAAAGAATTCAAGTTTCTTCTTAGTACTACTTTAGTTCTTTTGTTCATTAAAGTATTGTCTATGTTTTGGCTCTACTTTCTTATACCGAATGGTTAATTTGAAGATGAAAATAGTCTCAATCGGTAGATACGCGTTAATGAAGTACAAATAAACAGTTTTTTCTTGTCGGAAATTAATATTTCTATTTTTAATTAATTAAATAAAATCGCATTTTTTTGCACAGAATTCACGATTTAATGCCATTTTTAGTACCGGCAGACTGCGTATATGTATGGGATTTTTTCGGGTCGGGAATTTTCCTAAATATTTCCCTTTGAGGACATTTTGAACTCCGTTCGCCGTTCACTACAAAGTATAGTGAAATTTGTTACTATTACTTATACTCATGTTAAAATGCATTTTCTCATGATAAAATAATAATTAAAAACTTCGCGCGAAGTTTTTAATTATTATTTTATCATGAGAAAATGCATTTTAACATGAGTTTAAGCAATCGTTTAAAATTGCGCGCAAAATTTTAAACTACTACCTACTTAAACTCGTCTTAAAACACATTTCCTCATGACAAATTAATAATATTAATTTATCACCCAAATTTTTTACCATCAATACAAATTCTAACATCAACCTGAAGTTGTTTCCTCACTATTTGACAGCTAAAGCAAAGAAAATAAAAAAAAACCATAGAATGCGGTATAGGAAAGTCGCCCCGTTATTTCAATTTCACCACCTGTTTTGATTTTCCAATGTCAACTCTGGTGCGCTTTCCAAGTATGGTAAGTCTTCTAGATTCTTTGTAAGTACTACATAACTCGTTTGTTCAAAAAAGGAGTTTTTTTCTTTTGGGTTTTGGCAGGAGTTTTGAAAACGCTTTTCGAAACTTTATGTAAAGTAACTGAGTTTTTATTTCTCAACTATTCATTGTTTTTTAAAAGACAAAAGAAGTCGAGCACACTTGTATTCCTTAAATTTCTTATTTTCAAGCAACAAATAAATAGTAAAACAAGGATTCATCTCATAATTATTATTATTCTTTTTATTTCATATACAAACTACATATAGGTACATTAGACATATACATAGGTACTTTAAAAAAAGTTTTTAAAAAAACATCTTTACTTTTTTATTTTAAGCTTTACAAAAGATTCTAGAGAAGTTTTGGCATTGGAACTGCGTTTGATGCAGTACCGAGCAGATCAGACATCATCGGCATCAAGTAAGTCTTTTACAGGAACAACAAGCTCTGATAGGTCATACACAGCATCAGCAGCAGAAGTCAAAGAGAATCCGAAGATAGCAATGAAAGCAATAAGGACAATGAAATATTTCAGAGACATTGTATTTTTGTTTTAAGTTAAGTTTGGTCTTGATGAACTTTAAGGTTTGAGGTCTAAACTTGATAATGATTAGAAGTAGGTGCGAAGCTCATTTTATACCACTTTTTTGTTTGGTTAATTCCAATGTTTATGACTTACAGAATTCTAAATAAATACCAAACACAATATGTTTTCTTGTTGATCTAACTGTTTTTTTTTTTTGAGAAACAAATAAGTTTAAGGAAATAATCAGACAATAGGTAAATATATTTCTCTCCCATTGTACTTTTTTAAGTACAGTAAATTGAACTAAGTTGATGGACTCATAAAATTATGGCAATACTGAAAAATGAAACGTTTGACATTTATCCTTCTTTATTCAATAAATTTGAATTTTTCCATATAGTTTTTTTTTACAAAAAACGAAGTAGGCTTATTTGAAATTGTCTTTTTGTGCATGACATATTATATTTCTACTCGTGTTGTTAGTCGCAAAAACATAAGTGCTCATAAAACTCGTAAAAATCCAAATATTTCGATTTCCTTCCAAATAATCAAAAGAAATATAGATAACGTTTAGAAAATTGTAATTTCATATATATTTTGTTGTATATATAAGGAGGTAAGTTTTGTCAAAGTTTGATGTACTTTAAAAAGTACAATGGGTTTATGCATGCACATTTTTTTTTTAGTTTCTAAAATGAATTTCAAAAGCATCCCATCGAAAAGCTTTTATGGAAAACGCTTTCAAAATCTTGAATCTGCCCTGGACGAATTATTCAGCAATGACGATATAGTCAATGCTGATATCGTCATGGCTCCTCCACCAGTGGGTACTTTTGACCACCATTTCGACGACCCCAATGAGTTGCTTTTCGTTAAATGTAAAGACAACAGCATCGTTACTATAGCCACTAACTACGACAAAATCGAACCTTGCGAGAATGTAAAAAGATGGGAAAAAGAACAACAGAAAAAAATTAATATTCCTCACCCGCTTCTCTTCAAAAACTATAATAAAAATACGGGCGGTGTTGATCTTCATGATCAGTTCATCAACTCTTATTCTATAGAAATAAGGGGGAAGAAGTGGTGGTGGAACATTTTCACATCGATGATTTTATCTACTGTCTCTAATGCCTGGAAGCTTCACAAATTGACCAACAACTACAAAGGTGATTTACTGGAGTTAACAAGAGCTGTTACGCTACATTATCTCAGATTTCACACTTTGAATCAAGGACAACCGAAACTCGCAGTCAAAAGGAGCATAACAGAAAGCCCAGGAAGAAGTTACCAAATCAGTTAAGGTGTCGCCAGTGCCATCAGCGATCGAAATGGTGTTGTATAATGAGCAATGTGACCCTTTTCATACATAAAGATTGCTTTAAAAATTTTCATAATAATCAAAATTAAAATAGTATGTATGATACCATTGTACTAAAAAAAGTACACCCTCGTAACCGCTGACCACTATTTTTTGAAAACTTTTTTTTCTTGCAATTATCTTAAATTTAAACTCAATAAACAGAAAATATCACAAAAATATAAAATTTCTATTTTTCTATACCCTTGGGTGTTAATGGGTTAAGTAATTAAGAAATAAAAGTTAAAATTTTCCATTGGATTTGGTGATGATAAAATAATAAATTTGACATCAAGAAAGACAGGTTAGAGCTGTTTAGAGAACTTGATTTTCCAATTGAAAATGTTATTTGCAAATTGAATGCACGACCGTTTTATGAAGTTCAAACCTGGATCTGCCAGTGGGACTGGCTTTTAAAAAAATGGTTTCTTCAATGCAGAGTCCAATTTAGGCAAAGAAGCTGAATAGTAGAGGGTTCTTGACCGCAGGTAGCCAGACGTACGAGGATTATTGATCGTGACATGATTTCATTAAGATCGGCGGACAGATACTTTCATTTAAATTATGCAAATTGTGTTTAACAAACATGGAAAGAAAATAACAAGTATAAGAATGGATGACTCACCGCTGGATGTTGTGAACAAATCTTTCTATGTTGTTATTATGTTTAAAGCAATCAAACGAATGTGACCTTTAAGCTTTAACTATGTTTTGTCTAGAAGGTACCTTCTTTTTTCTCCTTCTCACAATTGATGGCGGGATTGCACTGATTGTTTTGCGGCTCGCGGGAATTTTTCAGTGCTCAAAAAACACGAATCACGCACCGCTTGCTTATAGCGTTTTTTTTTTGGTCGTCCGGAACAGTTCCGAACAGTTCTGTACTCGTTCACTTGGCACAAAATGACAGTTCTTGTTCTGAATAGAACAGAAAAACGATTCCGAATTTGAAGTCAGAATCAAAAACAGAATCACGCATACATGCACACACTCGCACATACGTACTCGCTGCCATGTTTACAAATAAAGAAAATAAAAACAATGTCATGTCATCTGCAATTCTGCATATGAGGCTTCACAAATACACAACCATTCAACCCTTAGAAGCAAAAAAAAAGTGTTTGCCTGTTCGTTTGGAATCCGGAATAGGACAGTTCTGTGTACAATTCCGGATTACCAAAAAAAAACGCTATTACTGCACTTGCTCGACGACGAATTGGCTGGGAGGTTTGCGATAGTCTGCAATTCAAGCTCATAAGACGAACTTTCCTGTCCTCAGATTATGCACAGGTATAGCGAGCAGGTTTGTCGAAATATAGCGGTTATGGTGAGTTTCTGTGTTACTTCTGAGTAACGGTGTTTCTCTCGGTTATGCTGTTATTATGAGGGTAGTTTTCAGTGCGTTAAAGAACGGGTCTGTTCCCCGTTTTCTAATGAAGTTCGTGACGTAGCCGATTTTCTTACGGAGCTCCAGTTTGAGCGAGCTATTGATGTTACCAGGAATGGGCTATGGGAATTAAGATTCTTGAGTTGTTCCCAAAGGATTAGGAAAAATGTATTTGGTTTTACCTCGGTGAATAGATCCTTCTACGAACTTTCGGACCTTATTTCGTTTAAGCAATAAGAATTTCTTATGCCACCTAATTAATAAGAGACTACACCAAGAACAATCAAGTAGGAGGAATATTTTATTTCTTAGGTCGTCAAACGATCTTATGCCTTTTTGTGTTACCTGGAGAGATATTGTCCGAACTGGTGACTACGTGAAGAAAGACTGATTGGCCTACCACTCAGGCTCAGCTCGGATGAAGAAGACATTTTATTTAATCCTTTCCGGTCAAGAAAGCTTTCTTTCGAAATTAGGATCGTATATTTTATTGTGATTTTGGAGATCACAGGGTGATCGAAAATGTGCGAATAGAATCAGATATGGAATTCCACATAGCACTTGAAACAGCGTCTTAGACGATGTGAAAAGTTTTTGACTCGAAATTGTGAATTTTAAGGCAAGTCTCAAATATTTTTATCTGTAGTCAAAAGGCTGTTATTTAATCAAATTTGAACATTCTTTAACAAAATTTTGAAATCGCTAACAAAAAATAATTCTGATGTTTTCAAACAATAGTCAAGGAAGTTTACTTGGTTATTGGGCTTTAAAAATGAATAAGGCGTTCATAATTTTCCTCTATTTCCAATGGGCTACAGCCCATTCTTCCGATAGGAAGAATATCCTATACAGGATTTGATTTATGAAGTTCAAGGATCCAACTCTTCCGATCTTGAAAACGTCACTAAACGACCATCACTTCAATAATTGTTATACATTTTTTATTGCGAAGTTTTAACTTCCGCCTCCTTATAAAAATTCTTCTTTGCGAGAAAATATTCATAACTTGACGTTGAATGTGGAATTTAAAATTTTGAATTTTTTCTGGCTAAAATATTTACAAAAAGCAAATAATCAAACTTAAAAACTGTAAAACAAACATTAAATGGTAAAGTTTTCTCTGTATGGCTTGATAAAAAATAAACTAAAAACCAACAACTATAAACAAGTGTTTTATATTTATTTAGCCTGTTGTCAGCCATTGACATAACCTTGCTTTGGTTAAACATTAAAATTAAATAATCAAAATAGCGGTATAAAATGAGCTTCGCATCTACTTCTAATCATTATCAAGTTTAGAGTTCAAACCTTAAAGTTCATCAAGACAAAACTTAACTTAAAACAAAAATACAATGTCTCTGAAATATTTCATTGTCCTTATTGCTTTCATTGCTATCTTTGGATTCTCTTTGACTACTGCTGCTGATGCTGTGTCTGACCTATCAGAGCCTGTAGACGACTTACTTGATGTCGATTTATCTGAACTGCTCGGTACTGCATCAAACGCAGTTCCAATGCCAAAACTTCTCTAGAATCTTTTGTTAAGCTTAAAATAAAAAAGTAAAGATGTTTTTTTAAAAACTTTTTTTAAAGTACCTATGTATATGTATAATGTATATGTACTTTGTATATGAAATAAAAAGAATAATAATTATGAGATGAATCCTTGTTTTACTATTTATTTGTTGCTTGAAAATAAGAAATTTAAGGAATACAAGTGTGCTCGACTTCTTTTGTCTTTTAAAAAACAATGAATAGTTGAGAAATAAAAACTCAGTTACTTTACATAAAGTTTCGAAAAGCGTTTTCAAAACTCCTGCCAAAACCCAAAAGAAAAAAAAAACTACTTTTTTGAACAAACGAGTTATGTAGTACTTACAAAGAAACTAGAAGACTTACCATACTTGGAAAGCGCACCAGAGTTGACATTGGAAAATCAAAACAGGTGGTGAAATAACGCCCAACGAAATTGAGCTGAATTTGAAATTTGACCTTATTTCCATAAAGTTTTGAAAGCTCCTGCAAAAACATAGACAATACTATAAAAGAACTAAAGTAGTACTAAGAAGAAACTTGAATTCTTTTCAAAGTTGGAAACCGCACCGGAGTTGACAATGAAAAATCGGGTTGGGGTCAAAATTCTGCCGGGGTCAAAATTCTTTTGTCAAAATTCTGCTTTCAAAATTCTGCTTTTCAAAATTCTGCTTTCAAAATTCTGCTTTTCAGAATTCTGTTTTTCAAAATTCTGCTTTTCAAAATTCTGTTTTTCAAAATTCTGTTTTACAAAATTCTGGAAATAATAAAAATAAGGTTTGGAAAATGTTAAAAAGCGCGCGCTTTTTAACATTTTCCAAACCTTATTTTTATTATTTCCAGAATTTTGTAAAATTATCCTCTCGCTTGAATAAGCGAGATGTTTAGACGCAATTAATTTTTGCCCTCTTAACTTAGTCAGGGTTTTAGACAATGGTTAGTGTCTTTTCTTATCCCTTCGTGATATTGTGTTATTCTTATTAAAAAGCAAAAATGAACGTTTCACTAGTTAAATCTAATAAAGGAAAAGAAAAGCTGTGCGTGGATGGATATATGTTTTATTTTGAATAGTTAAATAAATGTTAAAATTGAAACAAAAACCATGTTAAATTGACTTTTCCGTTAATAAATATACTATTACAAAAAAAGCAGAATTAGCAGATTTTTTTTTTAATATAAATTTCCAGAATTTTGAAAAGCAGAATTTTGAAAAGCAGAATTTTGTAAACCAGACAAAAAAAAGCAGAATTTTGAAAAGCAGAATTTTCGTTAAAAAAGCAGAATTCTGAAAAGCAGAATTTTGAAGCCAGAATTTTGACCCGATCCCTGAAAAATCAAAACAAGATCACAAGAAGAAAAAAACGCATATCAATAATTGAACCACTTAGAAAACGTTTAAATCGCCACGGCCTGGCAGCATCTTTCCCATGATTCTACAAAGGAGGAGTTAAACTATAAACCCACATCTTAGCAATTTATTCCAATATTCTTTAATAGGGACATGTTTAGTTCATTAGTTGTGGCAAGGTCTAAATGTAAAAAAAAACTGCCACACTAATCTTAAAGACTAAATGCTTTTCAGCCTCAAAGCTTTATCTTAGGCCTGCAATCAAGGATATAAGTTCAAATTGCCAGATCTCTTAATTTTCCCAGGTAGCCTATATCACGTGGTGTACGAGAACAATAATGTCTATTTGCCCTCTATCAGTCACTGAAAACCGAAACTATCTTGGTAACCAAGTTATGATCAAAACATCTTGTTTTTTGGATTTAAAATGGAAGAGACTTTTGATGTTATATCTTCCCTGTTTGCTTTTCAAATATTTTCGTTGGAATAATGATTTTGTTCCCATTTCAGACATTAAAGTTTCGTATGTAAAGAAACAGTATGATTATCTTCTTATCTATTTATGTTGTAAATTTAAAACAATTTAAGTCATTAAACTTTAAGTCAACTAAGCTATAGGTATTGTTCTATTTATTCATTTTTTTTTGAAATTATGGAAATAAGGCTTTGCAAATCAGTATGTAAGGAACTTGTCTTAACTCCGAATAATAAATCAAGTTTTCTCTTTGAACTCCAACGTCAACTAGAACGAATGAAATATGTTGAACAAAAATAACTCGAGCAAAAATTGGTTTATTCAACAGCTTCTCAAACCATCTCAGTTTCTCTGGCTAGCTGATATTAACTTGGCTCAGACGTAACGTTAAGTTCTTAATTATACCAATGGGTTCGGAGTATCCGACTGACTTTTCTCCATCTTCATTGTTTAGCTTAATCCATCGTTATAGCCTCGGAACTTACCACCCGATGAAAATAAAACATTAATTATTTTTTAATTTAATTATAAGTAGGTGCAATTAATCAATTTATTATCGTTTATATATAATATATTTATAATAAGTTTATTCAATATTCATATACATTGCATGTACTATTTATTTATACAACACTATATTTTTTGTTTTTACTATTCTGTAATTATTTTTTTTCCATCGATATACAATTTTTTAATTTTTGTTTTAAATTTGTTATGATTCCCTTTGAATTCGCTTTTTTAACATTTTTTTGCTTTCTGGATTTGTCTAATTATATTATCTTGAAGTTGACTTTTAGTTTAAAACAGTTTTAATATTACCCAATGTGTTTTTTTTATAGCAGTAATAATAATGTAGTTTTCTCTTTTTTTTTTGTTTTATTAAATTGAAATGTTAAATAATTTATTTCACATAAACATGAATTTGGGTAATATTTATCTTATAATTCTTTCTTGTTCACGTTTTATCTTTGTTAAAATCTATAAAATTCCCTTTTTTATTGTTTAAAAGTGTCTTTTTGCTTAGTATCTTTTTGACAGTTTTTTTTCCTTTAAATAAAATTATATAACAATTATAGTAAAGAAATTCAAAATTCTTTATGTTTACATAAATATATTTATAGCAATATTCTATATAAAATAAACAAGAAACTCCAAAAAACAGTTAAAATGAAAATTATTGTTTTTCTGTTTGGTTATTATTATTTTTCTTTACATTATTTCCCTCTTTTATTTTGCTCCACTATTGTTTACTTGCCCGATTTATTTTTGTTTTGTTTTACAATTAGTAAATTAAGCATATTTTTAAATATTTTTTTTAAACATACTTGTTCCTATTAAAAATCTCAATAAAATGCTTTGTTATTTTAGTAATTAATTCCATATTAAACGTTTTTTTTCTAATTGAATTTTTATAATATGACATATTATACATTTATATATAAAGATAAAATTGTTGTAGGTACTTTTAACAATATGAAAAACTTAAAATAAAAAGAAATTTAACAAAAATTTGAATTAATTCTTTTCTATGTTTTTAGTTTGCATATAGTATTTATTTACATACACATAGATTCACATTGATATTTAGGATTTGAGTTTATAATAATGACAATAATAATGCAATGTTCTATTATTGTATGGTTTTTCTTTCTAGTTTATTAAAAATAATTTTAAAAATTAAATCGTTGAAATTGTTCATAATTTATTTTCTTCTTTTGATATTTTTTCTGTCTGCTTATTGTATTTATTTTTTGTTTTCTTTTAATTTTTTTTAAGCTGAAGAGTATTTTTAAGTTTATATTTGTTTTTCAAATTTATCAAATTAATTTTTGTTTTTTACAAAATCAAGCAAAAATGTTCAGCTATGGAAAAAGCTAATGAAAGCCAGAGCAATTGGGAAAGGTATAAATTAATCTAAAATAATAAAATAAATAATGTTTCGTTATTTGTTAGTATTTGTACTGAAATAAACAAAAAGAAATAAAATATTTAATAGGTAAACCGAGTTACAAACGCTAGCTGTATTATTTGTAATAGCAGTTTAAGTTTATTCCTTTAAAAAATACTTTGATACATTTTTTAATAAAATTTGTAATTTGAAAAGCTGTAACATAACTGACCTAAATATTTTCATTACTATGTTCCTTTTTTTTCAAAAAATATATATGTCGTTTAAAACATACATTGAATATACCTACGTCACAATATTATGTATAATATGTTGTTGTTGTTTTGTAATTAGTTTTAATTTTTCAGAATTTCTATTAGTTTTATTTTTTGTTTTCTTATTTTTTTCTTAAAACATTTTCATTACATTTATTTTTTTTGTTTAAGTTTTTGTAATGAATTATACTGAACCATAAATTGTATATTTTCTTTTAATGCTTAATAAAGTTTTTTTTGTTTTATTTTTTAATTAATTTATAATGTTTTTTGTTGTTGTTGGTTTTAAGTTTATTCTGCGGTTTTACCGGAATGATGAGATGAATCCTGTACCAATTGTGCTGGAGCACCTTGACCACCGGCTGGAGCTTGCTGAGGGGGAGGCATGTATTGTGGTGGGGGCATGTACATTTGTTGTGGAGGAGCTTCGCCACCTATTAAACCTAGTTTGTCTGTTGTTGGTTTGAGTTGCAAAAAAGAAAATAGGAAAAGTTAAAGTTAATTCAGAAATATTGATGATTTTTTTCTACACAAAAGCAATACGTTTATTACATTAACAAGAACCTTTAATCGGCTTTTGCTTATATTACAAATTATGTAAATGCTTTTATTACTTAAAAATATCTAAATATATTCAAAATGGAAGGGCAACGTTATGAATAATCAGGATGTAAATGGAATATAGAACGTTCGTCTTTGCTTGCGTAGATTGATTCGTCATTCATAATAGGTACATAATAAAAAAAAAAAAACAGATAAGTAGTTAAACGATGTAGGGAGGGACTTCCAAACTTTGAAAGATAGTAGCGGCCATCTAAAATCAAATAAGCGTTTTTTTACGCTGCAAACGTTCATAATGTTCACCAACACTTACAGATAATAAATTTTTTTTTATCAAAATGGAAGTTCTGTCATCATACTGATAAATTTAAGTCTACTGGTTCAATAAACAATTTTACAGCATCTCTTGGTCGACAACACATCGCCCCTATCTGACAGAATGTACAGCAGATTTCAATGTTGAATATCACACTTTTAGCATTTCTCTCAAGTCTCAACTCCTATTTCAAGCGGTGAAAATTGGGGCCAATTATTCAATAATTATAACTTATAACAGTATACAAGGGTATGCGTCTTTAAAAGAGCACGTTCCTTCAGCAAAGAACAGCGAAATAATTTAAGACCTGCAACACAGGACTAACAATCTACGAAATGCGATGGCTACAAGACAATAAACTTATCTGGTTTATAGAAAGTAAATGGAGAACAGAGTATATGTTTAGTTACGGACTGTGGGTGCTGCAAAGTAAGACCAACTAAGCTTATATGAAGTTTTTGTCCGAGTCGGACCCATTTAAGTTGGTGAATGAACCACAAGTGTAACCTTGCACCTAAGGAAAAATCTTAAATTTAATTAAGTGTAATGTTTGAAGTTCTACTGTCAAATACTGTGGTGAATTTAGCTTGTCCTCTTTTTTCTAGCAATACGTGAATGTCAAAAAATAATTTTAAAATATACCTATGGTAGTTCTTTCGGAGTTTAATCTTTTTCATCTTTCTCTGCAAAATTATTTCAAAGTTTTTATTAATCAATTTAACTTAGTATTATAGGTTCTATACGAGTCTTATTTCTGTCTGAGCAACCGACCGTTAAATACTCTACTAGATTTGATTCTAGCTATATTACATCGTCTTAGCGCAAAAAAGTAATGATAAAGGGAATTTTTCATACATTTTTTCGATATTGGCACGGGGTATGAACAAAGATTTAAAAAAAAAAAGTTTTGCCTACGCTTAAAACTTACTTAAATTTGTTGTTGATATTTTTTTTCAATAACCAAAGCAGAAAATTAAGAATTGCAAAAAAAAAATCAATAAGATGTTTTTTGACGAAATGAAAGCACTTTTTTGACAGTGACAAAACAATGACAGAAACGCAACAAAACTTGACGATTTAATGTAGGTATACATGATTCAAATTTGTTTGCACTCAACCAAAACACGACGAAAAAAGTAACCACTGTACAAAAATCGAAAGCCACCCACAACACAATGTTAGCGTTATTGGTTCGAACCTGGGCGCCATTAAGTTAGTGTTTTCTGATAAAAATATACTTTTCGTAATGGAATCAAATTTGAAGTATGTTTTTTTGTTCTAATTTGAGTGAATTTGTGTTCTGTGTGTATTACTAGCTCTATATGAAGTTATCTAGATAAAAATAATGCAACATTAGTAATTTTGAAAAATTTGCTTCACTCTTCATTTCAAAATAAAAATTAATGAGTATTTCTGACCCTCCCACAAATTTTTAATATTAAAAATGAAATAAAATTTTCAATGATCTCGGTTGAAAAGGTATTGTTAAAATGTTAACGTAACCATGAACTATTTTTTATGGCTTAAACACAAACAAGCTTTAGCTTCGTCTTCGTCTTCGTCTATACGTCATGATGCTTCCTCCAACACTATCATCTCTCCAAAAACAAATGAATTTAGTTTGCGGACTTTTTTTTTACAACTGTTGAGCCGTCAGACAAAGCAAGTATTCAGCATTTTTGAACTAGAACTTCCGCTTGGAGTCACATTACGTTACATTACGTTGTTTTATTAACGTCAAACGAAACGTGACGTCGAGGCATTATTGCAATAGCATGCATTAAATTTCTACGGCTGAACTCGTAAACGTCAAAGCTACAGCGTGTTTGTGTTTCAGCCTCTAACAAATGCTTTGATTTTTTTTCTAATTGAGTCACGTCACAACTATTTTCTGACGTACGTAGATATTATAAATGCCGTCGATTATTGTAGAATAAATTTTTGTAAAAACAAAAAAAAATTGAAATTGAGATTTTAACTTACTTGCGATGATTCCGACTATTACCAGACCGATGATACCCATAATGATCATCATCTATTTAAAATATCGAAATTGATTCAAACGATCACAAGAAATTTGTTTTCAAAGTTCTAACCTTTAAATTTTGCAGCCAGAATTTTCGTTTTAGCTTTCCAGCCTGTTGTTCGAACTGTGACGCACCCTGCTGTAAGGCATCAGCTCGATCGTCCAGTTCCGATAGTTTTTGATCTCTTTCGAGAACTTTTTCGACATTTGTTCTCATAATATCAACAACCTAAGGAAAATGATTTAATCAATAATTATTACGAAAAATTATGAAAGGAAAAATAATACCTCATCGACTTGTGCCTGCGTTTGCTGCAATCTCTTTTGGGCAGCAATCTGTTGAGGATTTCGTGGTCCTCCAACGATTTCATCGCCACCTTCGCCAGCTGGTGCTGCTGGGGGTGCTGCTTCTGGTGCTGGTTCCGCCCTTCAGAAGAAAATATGAAAATGAGGGGGTTAAAATCAAATAAAAAAAGACAACGTCCGTTTTGTTTCATCAAGCATACTTCTTACTTTATTTAGGTTCATGAACAAGGCCTAAAACTACTTAAATACGTTTGTATATAACGCACTCAATAGATACATGGGTTATACAATTATAAGTTTTATTGAACTTTTAGTGCCCTAGAAAACAAATTTTTATTTAACTTGAATACAGAAAAAAATACAACTTAAATGATAAATAAAAGATTTTTTTTGGAATTAATGCATAATTTAAAATGAATGTAAAAGATATTATTTTAAGAAAACAATCGTAAAAAATAACTCACTCTTTGCTGCAAAGAACACAACGTGCGTGGTTATAATTGAAAAGAGATTTTTTAAGTTAAACAAACGGAAACATTAATTGAAATTTAAATAAAAAATTAAAATATTAATTTAAACTCAATTTAACACAAAGAAATAAAAAAACTGTAAAACAAATACTCACTCTTTTCTATGAGTAGAAACGAAGTAAGTGGTTTGACATAATTAGTGGTTTAATATAATTAGTAAAAGAAAAAAGTTAATATTAAAACCCATAAAATAATAGTTAAAACTTAAAACTTACTTCCTTTAGTCGAAGATTAAGCAAAATAAGAATAAGAGAGAAATAATATTAAATACAAATAATAATCAAAAATTAAACAGAAAAACTTACTTTCCCCTTTTCAAAGAAGCATTTAAAATTATAAGAAACAAAGGCAATATTATTAAGCAAAACAAATATTATTTAAAGAAATTTTTGTTGATCAATGAAAAACAAAAGTTTTAAGAAATTTGGATTTTCAGATATAAATTCATTAATCACTCTGCTTCGTTTTTTTCTTTTTTTTTAAACTTTCGGTTTTCAAGGAATGAATTATTAATTTTTTCCAATAAATTGACAACTACATATGTCCAACATTTTGAAAATTTTTGAGATTTGGAACAAAATCCTTTAAATATTTAACTGGATTTGTTGCCAACTACATTTTAGAATCTGCAACTGCAAAATTGACAGCTGACAAGAAAATCGATGAAAATTGTTTTTTTTTTTACAATACCGATTCCTTCATTCACAATAGATTATCTTGACAGTTGATAGAGTCACAGTACCCTTAAATAAAATTGATTCATCAACTATCAATTGGTAGCTGATCTTTGCAATAACGGTATAGTATAAGGATTTCTTAAAACTAAAAAATAATTCTGGTCCAAAATTTCCTTAAGTATATTTTTGTTGCGTTGCTTTTCCAATTACATAAACAAAATTTAACGTTTGCCGGATATTCTAATTTCATATTTGCTATGTAAAAAAAAAGAAATATAATAATGGTTTTTAAGGCTTGTTTTCTCTTATTTTTTTTTTTGGTGGCCCAAAAATTGTGATGATTTTGCAGTTTTCTCAACTGTTTCCATATAATAACGGGTGATTTTTTAGCTGGTTTGGTTTTGGCAACACTGGTTTTGACAGCTGACGTGTGTTTAGTACCTTGTGTCACTGTCAAACAGCTTCAGTTTGGTTTGCAATTTAACCATGGATCGTCTTACAAATGAACAACGCTTGCAAATTATTGAATTTTACTATCAAAATTCGTGCTCGGTTCGAAATGTTCATCGCGCGCTGCTTCCATTTTATGGTCGGCATTCTCGACCTTCTGAGCAGTCTATTCGGAAGATTGTGACCAAATTTCGCACCAAATTTACTTTGTTGGACATTAAACCACCAACACGTTTACGTACTGTGCGTAGTGAAGAAAATATTGCGGCCGTATCAGCTACTGTGACAGAAGACCGCGAAATGTCGATTCGGCGCCGTTCCCAGCAGTTAGGCCTTTGTTACAGCACTACGTGGAAAATTTTGCGGAAGGATTTGGGCGTAAAGCCTTTTAAGATACAGCTGGTGCAAGAACTAAAGCCAGCCGACCTACCACAACGCCGAATTTTTGGTGAATGGGCTCTTGGAAAGCTGGCCGAGGATCCGCTTTTTTATCGAAAAATTGTGTTCAGCGATGAGGCTCATTTTTGGTTGAATGGGTACGTAAATAAGCAAAATTGCCGCATTTGGAGTGAAGATCAGCCAGAAGCATTGCAACAGCTACCAATGCATCCCGAAAAAGCCACTGTTTGGTGCGGTTTATGGGCCGGCGGCATTATTGGGCTATATTTCTTCAAAGATGATGCGAATCGCAGCGTTACTGTCAATGGTGAACGCTACTGAGCGATGATAACAAACTTTTTTTTGCCCGAAATGGAAGTTCTTGACTTGCATGATATGTGGTTTCAACAAGACGGTGCCACATGCCACACAGCACGCGAAACAATGGCGCAATTGCGAGGCGAGTTTGGTGAACTGTTAATTTCACGTTTCGGGCCGGTCAATTGGCCGCCTAGATCGTGCGATTTGACACCATTAGACTATTTTTTGTGGGGGTATGTCAAGGCTAATGTCTATAGGGATAAGCCCGCTTCGATTGACGCACTGGAAGCCAACATCCATGCATTCATTCGTGAGATACCGGCCGATATGTGTGAAAGAGTATGCCAAAATTGGACTCAGCGGATGGGCTACCTGAGACGCAGCCGCGGTCAACATTTGCATGAAATTATCTTTAAACATTAAATTGCAAGGTTCAAACTATCGATTCAAATAAATATTTCATTCATTTTTTCGAATTTTTTGTGTTTAAAAAAAAAAGTTCTAAACCTCTTAAAAAATCACCCGTTAAATACAAAATTATTAGTTTTGAACTTCTAACTCCGATCTAGATCAGATCATGAGAATAAAACGGTTTTATCTTTAGTAGTTTGTAGTTTTATCTTTTAGTGCAGAAAGTACGCGAACGGACCTATTATTGAAAGTTTCAAAAGTAATGCTTTTCGCTATGCGATTGAAAAAATATTTCATTTCCGGATGGATAAAAGTGTGAAAGTGGTAACAAAGTTTCCATTGACAACAAACGCCAACATTTCCTAACTTTAAGATCACAAATATAGATTCAATTCAGGACTTCGCTTTGTTGTTGTAACCAATTAAATCTATGATCTATTCTGGATCATGGGGATAATAAATCATTGGCTACTATACGTATATATACCAGCAGTCAACTTAACTATAATTCCACTTGTAACGTAAAATTGCAAGCTTCGACTAGCACTAGATGAACTAACTTGTTAAAAGTATGCATTCTATTTTGTTTTCTCGTTTGCATTCTCAATGGCTTTTTCAATTTTTAAGTAAAGTTAACGACTTGAATTGGCAAATTTATATATTTGCAACATTAATAAATGAAGCTTTTCTATTAAGCAACTTGAAGTAAATGTCGTAAAATGTTGCTTCAGACTTTCTTTGAAAATAAAAATACAACGACAACCACGCACTTTTGCTTTAACAATATGAACTCGACCAATCAAAAATGGAGGTCGACGAGAAATAAGTAAAATGAGTTCTGTTGTATCGGATTCTACCCTCCGCTTGCAATTTCCAGGGCTAGCATCGGCGGAACTATTTATTTTCTTATATTGGATGGGATTCTTAAACACGACTGATAGCTCCTGTCATTTCAAGTAGAGAAACCAATCTGATAGTACTACTAATACTAGTCGTTCCATATACAAGGACTGGCAGTCCATGTATAGTAAGTCAATGGGGAAGGGTATAATAAAACAGGGCCATCGACCCTAAAAGTTCAGAGTGCTAAAGATAAGAAATCCGCGGAAAACTACTTTTCTCTGGTTTCCTTGCAAAAGTTTCGGAAACAGTTCTCTTGTATCAAACAAAATTGTGTTAAAAATGGAAATAAAAATAAAAAATGTTGATAAAAAATAACAATAAAATCGGGTGCTTGTAAACAAAAATAAAACTGGCCAAACGTTAAACTAGAATCCGTGTTTTCGAGCTCATTTATTTTAAATTCTCAAAATTGTCTTAAACATTTTTTTTTAAGAAAAATGTTTGCTTTAAAAAAATATTGAAAGAAGAAAATTCGCTGTTTTTTTTCTAGCAGTTCACATTTCAAATATCCAAAATTCAATTTCAAAACATTAAATTGTGTCTATGATGCCCTTTGAACACCTTAACAAAGAATTTAATAATGCCGGCATAGAAAACACCAACGGAATGCACGAATCAGGTCTATTTTTAAATCCACAACCAAATGAATAAAATCAATAATCATTCATAATAAATTGTTTGTTTTTTTTTAAGTTTTTTTTCTTTGATTTTTTTTGTTCGAAATCTTAAAAGCATGACTAATTTTAATAATAAAATTATTGATTTATTACAAAAGACTCATTTGTTATAATTGTGTTCGTTTTCTTCTTCGAATTTTTTGATGACGACGGAAAGACTAACCGCTATGAAAGCCATTGCCAAATGAGAGAGAAATGACCACTATACGTATTAGGTTCACGCGTGTCATTTCATCACAAATAAAATAAAATAAAATTCCAATAGATACGGGCCAAGTGAAATATATCTCTTCATGTATAAGTTGTTCATGTGTCATGTATAATATAGATTTGTATGACGAGGAATTAGTGCATATTTGTCGTTAATTTTATTTTGTTACTCCTTTCTTCTTTTAATGACATCATAGAGTTAAAGTGCAAGAAATTATTAATTGCACTTTACTTAAGGTTAAATTCTGTTATAAGATTTCGTTGCAAATTGAAAAGAAAAAAAAACTTTTTTCACTGTACGAAGAAAAAAGATACAGAATCTACGTACATTTTTCTCAAGATCACACAACTATTGACTTTGTATAAAGGAGGTTGGACTTTTTTTTATACCAACTGAGAATGGTTGTTGTTTTTTTTTCTTAAATTTATTAGCACCAAATCCCACGGATTCGCTTTCTTTTTTCCACAAAACTAAACTTTCATTCCAACTAATTAGGCAATTAGATTATCCTCAATGGAAAACGTCGTTACGATTCTAATTGAATAATTGTATATGGAAAAACCATTAAAACCGTGCAAACATCAAGAGCGACGATACAACACGACAGTTTTTGAATTAGCAAAGGCGAAAACATTCAGCAGAAAACTTATATATGAAAATCGATATTTTACTTACATTTTTCGACGAGTTGACGATGTGTGTGGTGTAAATGAATAAACCAACGAATGGATAGAAAGCTTTTTCGGCCTCTTATTGCAGTGTCAGTCCTCCGGTGTTTTATTTTTCTCACAGGGAAAAAAAACCAAACGATTAGGGTTGCGGGGGTGAATAACTCTACACCAACAATGTTTTTGTGTTCCTCTTTTTTTCTCTGTTCAGCACACGCACTCACAAACACTCGAAATGGCAGCTCAGCTCTAAAAGTCTTATGAAACACACTCTAAAATGTCCACAACGATGTGTGTTTTTTTTTCTTTGCGAAAACTGCGGAAAAAAATAATTTAAAAACTTTTTTAGCTTAAAAACTGTATATTTTTAGGGGCAAACTTGATTCAATGTGAAAAATTGAGTTTTTTTAAGGGGGAAAAGCCGAAGAAAATAAAAAATCAGCATAAGTTGGCTCGGTAGAAAAAGTAGGTATTGATTTTAAGCAAACGAAAAAAAAGCTGAAGCACCTTCGCTCACAAAATTCTATATAAATAATTCACGGTTTTCTGGAGATTCTATACTTTTAACACTTTGAAAATTGGTTTTTTTTCAATTTGACTGCACCCAAAAACGGCAAGTTTTCGAATGTGAAACCTTTTAAGAAGCAAAGGAACAGGATTTAACAAGAAAAAACTATCTTTACTTACATTTCTGAAATTTTTCCAACTAAGAGGTGTTCGCTGCTGACTGAGAGGGTAGTTGTAGAAAAGGCAATCAGAACCCACTCAGATGAGAGTTTGGACTTAAAGAAATTTCAATTTCGATTTGTGGGCATGCGTTTGAAATTTTTCAAAAGAACACTGTCTACATATGAATGAAAAATTGTTCGTTTGTTCTTGGTAGAAAGGAAAAAGTGGTATGTAGGTGGAGTTGGAATAATTTGGTAGGGACTTGTTAGATGAATGTTGAGCTTTATGGGTTTCTTGTTTTTTGTTTGATTGTTATTCTTAGTCCGGTAGTGAACCTTTTGAGGAGGGGAAATTTTTCAGGATTGTTGAAATTCGTTCGGGTGTAGACATGCGCAATGTAGGAAGGAAGAAGGTGGAGAGATTTAAAGCTCGTTTGAAAGGAGTTGCCAGTCTTATGATAGCTTAAGGTAACCATTACACTTTCAAGGTGAAAATATTTTCGCATGCGAAGTCACTAGGCACTTAAATTTAGAGGTTTTTGTTACTTTTTAAATAGGCATCATTTAAAGCAAATAGTGAAGACTGAAAATGCATCCACTTTACTCATAAGCTTACAAATCAAACTTTAGAAAAAAAAGTTTAATGTAAACGTTATAGGTGTTTTTTTTTTCAACAACTCCATTGTCAGCATTAGGGAATTCACTATCAAAATTGTTTTAACTAAATACACTAGTCAAAGTGGGGTGAATTTTTATAAGGCTATATCTCAGTAGAAAAAAGTCGGATTGAAATGAAATAAAAAGTTTTTCAAAGGTTATCATTTTTTCTTTTCAAAATATTTTGAGTTGAAAAAGTACCGTTAGTCATTTGAGCGTACAAAATGTTCACTCAATTTCAAAATCCCCAAAAAAAAAAATACACTTTGAGTTGTCATAAAATGAGCGGAAATTTTTTTTTAATCCAACCAATCTAAGATTCAATTTGAAAATTTTGCTGGCTATAATTCACTGTTTGGTTCAGATCGCTACGATTTTTTTTCTAATCAAAAAATGGGTTTACATGCAAAAACACAATTTTGACTTTGGACCCTAATAAATCTGCTAAATATTGACTTACAAAAAACTTAAGGCAGATTTGAAAAATTCATTAAATTTTCTACACAAAAACATTTTGAAAAAATAAAAATATTGTTTTTTTCAATCTTTTCCATCACTTTAAAAAAAGGTCCAAAATACGCATTTTTCAACTTTTTCATAAAAACTACCGTTATTTTGTGGTTTTCAGTGATGCAACTAATCTGAGGCTTAATTATTAAAGCTTATAAAATTTCCTTGATTTTGGTGAAAATTTCACATCAATACGATTAACCGTTTCTCTGTTTCGATCAATCAAACTTACAAAACACTTTTTTTTCAATTTTAAGGAAAGTTTTTTTTTTGTATTTTTCTGTTCTTTTGAATTTGTTTATTTTTTTTAATTTTTTTTATTTTGTTCATTATCATTATGACTTTGTGAAATTTGGACGAATTTCCTTGATTTTGATGAAAGTTCGTCCGAATACTCAAAATAATTTGAAAAGAAAAAATGATAACCTTTGAAAAACTTTTTATTTCACTTCAATCCGACTTTTTTCTACTGAGATACAGCCTTATAAAAATCCACTCCATTTTTGAGTTTTTGCAAGTGTTCCTTTAATTGTTTTGACTAGTGTATAAAGACATTGCTTTCAGATTCAATGAATCACTTTTGATGCATAATTCATGTTTTTCACGTCCATGAGTCATATATGATTCAAAAAAAAATAAATAAAAAAAATAACGAATTTGCTGCTTATCCTATCAACTTAATTCCATGTCATGTGAACATAACTAGAAATGTTTAAGTCGTTTTTATTCATTTTAGAACACGTAGTTTTTTCGAACAAATTCTTAACTTCATAGACGCAGTTCTGTTCAGGGCCTCATACAACCTTCATAAGAGCGTTGAAGTCACATGCACACACTTTTTTCCATACAAAATCAACGTATTTAAATTCAAAAGTTCTGGAATAAGATTTAAGATTTTTGGATAGGTATTATTAGTTCAATTTAAACAGTTATGTATCAAATATGATTCAAGAACATGACATTGAATATTTCCTGAACGGAGAAATTCAAACCAATTTAATTTGACACAAAGACCAATTGATTTTTTAAATTTAAAGTTTATACACTTACACTTTCATAAATTTAGTGCTAATGTTTTATTTGAGTACCATGCGTAAATATGTATTTTGACTAAAATCTTCTTGAAATATCGATTTTAGTATATGTAGGGATTCAAATGTGTTACCATTAAACGACGACGATTGTCGGATGAACTAACTTTTCTCCTCCTCAATGTTAGATTGTCAGATTTGACATTTCTTTATGAAGAAACGAATTATCTTTGCATTTCAAAGTTTTTTATTAGATTAGATAAAGTTCGTTGCGTCCCGGTCAGCCAGACTTCTCAATT
The DNA here is from genome assembly GCA_943590905.1 of Sphaerophoria taeniata. Lineage (NCBI taxonomy): Eukaryota > Metazoa > Arthropoda > Insecta > Diptera > Syrphidae > Sphaerophoria > Sphaerophoria taeniata. The sequence continues at coordinate 140,430,371 of OX016541.1, forward strand.
GCAATTCTGTGACAATCTCGAATCCACATATTCGTCAACATTTTTCCTGGAGAAGTTTAATCACATACAAATGCTTAGAACGTCTACATTAAGAATCTTCTGGTCGGACAAACTTTGATGCTGAGTTGAGAAAAGCATTAAGCTTACATTTGATACCCCATTTGCCCACTCAGCCGATGAGGTAGGATGACACCAAAAATACCTTTTTTTAAATGGTCGGACAAAGGGAAAGGCCCGCGTTATTTCTGTCCGACCATATGACTTGGTATCTTCGACGAAATGTCTATTGACTTCTAAACTTACTTTTTCCAATTTCCCCATGGTATAAGCTGCACCAAAAAACGCAACTGGAAGTGCAATTTAGCCGCCAAAAGGCCCAGGAAATGTCTGTCCGACCACTGGTTTTGAAAATTTCATGTCATTTGCCATTAGATGGTGGCTAAATTTTCCACTCTGCTGATGAGGTAGGTAATCTTACGGTCGCCTCCCCGACTATCACTACTTTTGTACCAATTTGTGTATTTTGCACGGCATTCTGACGGAATGTTCGGATAATGGTGTAAATGGGTTTTAAGTATTTTGAACAAAATCGACCAAGCCGTTATGAGAAGTGGCCAGGGTAGTGGGTAGTGGAGTTACGGTGTAGTGGGTAGCGCGGTAATGAAGTAGCCAGGTAACGGGGTACTGGGGTAAAAGAAGTGGGTAGCAGGTAGCAGGTAGAGGGTAGTAGGGTAGCAGATAGAGGGTAACAACAAGTGTGGTAGCGCGGTACTAAAGTTTAGGTCTTTTATTCATCGATTGAAGCAGCACGAAGTCTGCCGGGTCAGCTAGTTGTTTATAAACAATATACACCAAGATTTAAAGTGCAAAATTATTTGTTTATTCTCAAACAAAGTGATGATAGATAGTCGTCGGTAGTCGAAACCTTTAGTTGGTTTTTTTAATGATTGCAACATAAGTATGGAACAGGAACAAATATATGTTAATAGATTCCAACACATAATTTATTTTAATTATTGATCAAACATAAGAAATCTTCATTCAAGCTGCCTTAGTATTCAAATCCAAATGATTTCAACGTTAGTCTTGCATACTTTCTGGCATTGAAATGTCTTTTCCGGATGACATACAGCATTTTATCAAAGAGTAAGTCTTAATACTTTAAATAAGTTATTTTTTCTTAAGAGATGAATTACTAAAGCTCATTGCTTAACTGCTCAAGTAAAATCAATGTTGTTTTTGTGTTTGGAAAAATTAAAGAGAAGAACTACCACTGGTGATGTGAGATTTCCTCAAGACTTAAGAGTAACAACTAACATGCAACCAATGATGTCAAAAGAAATTTAAAATTGCTTCAATACTTCAAGAAGGTTATACCTTGTCATAAGCTCAATTAAATATTGAAAAATAGTTCAGAAAAAGTATAAACAAATTTAGGCTGTGTGCAAATTGGGCGAATTGCGTTAAAAATACTGGTTAAATTTTACCACTTCTGTCAGATTTTAGCCTGCTCCGCAGCTAGTGTAATTTTAACATATTTTATTCAACACGAACTGTCAAAATTTAATCAAACGTCAAGTTTTAACACACTTTTGACCGAAATTCGCACACGGCCTTAATGTTAAATTTTGAAATTAAAACGTTAAAAACATATGTACATATGTTTGGAAGCGTTATTTCTCAGCGTTGTTGACACTAGAATATTAAAAGTATAAATCAAACATAACCTTTGGCAATACGTAAGGCACAGCATGACTATTTGAAAAGTAGGTTCCATGTTTTCATTTATTTAAAAGTGTTAATAATAATCTCATAGACACTGTTAGCTACTTTAATAATTCACAAACGACATCCCTGAGCCGAACTTGACCAGTTGTAGAAAATATCGGTGCGGAGGTGGGGCGAAACGAAGCAGAAAACTAACTCATCAGCTGAGACTACCTAATTAGCAAGTAGATGTCCAATCAAATAAATTGTTGTTTTTCGACCACGTGCGTTCTCAATTATTAATCATTTTCGGAAATATTTTCTTATAGATTGAAGTAAAAATGTTAAATGAAATGTTAGAGTACATTATTCATTTTTTGCATATGATATTAGTGAAAATCTTTTTGCACATGTAAGTAGCAGATACTTTTCAAAATCAAGTGTGCGCACGCTTTAAATTTGACGTTATTCATAAATGCCCGGAAATTGTGTGTCTTTTCTTTTCCTTTCTTGGTGGCTGTCGCGAAAAGTCGGAATGTCTAATTATTTGCTAGTTGTTCTCTTTGGTGAAAGACTGTTGTGATTGAATGTTTTGTTAATACATTTGTGTCAACGATACTTCATAAGTTTGATAAACTTACAATGCAAATTGTGGTAGTTCAATTGTGTCTTAAATTGACGGAAGTATGACAGATGAGTAAGTTTTGTATAAAACAAATTAATTAATAGAATATTGAATTGGTTTCAGTATACTCTTAGGTCTAGTTTTCTCTTAAAAATTCAGTTAAAGAGTTTTTTTTTTGTTTTTATCAACAATGAAAATGTTTATAGCATTTAGCAGTCCAAGTTGACTTTAATCAAAAAGAATTACCTACTGGCAGTGGCAAACCTCCTAATATTGTCGCGACACGGTGTTTAAGTAGATTGAAGGTCATGCTCTTGCTAAGTGGGTGTTTGTAGGAAATTGTGAACAATATTGCGTAAGTAGAACGTTTTTACATTTGCGGCAGACATATGGGAAGAAAATAGAGTTTTTGTTTATATTTTGTTCAAGAAAGTTTTATTTGTTTTAAGTTAGAAAAAAAGAAATTGTTTAAAAACGATGAAGTTGTTCTTAAGGTTTCATATTTTTTTCAAGAATTTAGCTTGGTTTGAATATAAACTGACAAATTTGAATTCTTTTAGAACAAAATTTTGTGTGAAATCTTTCAATCTTTATGGACGAGGGTTGTGCAATTCATACTAGTCAACAAAAGAAAAATAATTTTTTGGACAAGTGGCTATTTTCGATATATGTAGGTACATAGTCTCCTACCCAGCGATGTTTCAACTTCATTAACTCCTCTTGAAACAAAAAAAAAAAAAAACGTTTTCTCGAGGTCTGCAAAGGAGGCCTATGTGCCCGCAATGACGTCCTCATTCGACTGATATTTATGGCCGCAAGTAACTTTTCATTTTTCGAAACAAATAGGAATCGCACGAAGCCTAGTCTGGTGGATGGCAGCAGTTCGTAGCCCAGTTTGACCGATTTGCCAATGGCGATGCTGGAGGAGTGGGCCGGTGCATAATGCAATCGTTTTACCCTTCTCCAAGTAGTCGATGTGGATCACACCTTGTGAATCCCAAAAACTGGTGACAATACCTTAAATGCCTTCTTTGGATCAAGTATCCCGGCTGAAGTCAACTGTTTCGACTGTCCTTTGGTCCCTGGCGTGTGCCAGTGGATCCAAGTTTCTTCGACTGTCACATAACCACCCAGAAACTACTTCGAACTGCGCTTAAACTTCGTCAAGTACTGCTCTGTAGTGGTCTCACGGTAACGCTTGTTATCCGGAGTGAGTCCGCTACACTGAGACTTATATTTAAATCAAAACAAAAACTGTACAAACCAAAAATGAATGTGATCACTGTGGCGTATACGTAACATTTGATTTATTGCGTACACTTCGAACTTACCATAGAATATTTTTACATTTTAAATCTTTTAATGAATGGGAAATCATATGATTTCGATGTATGAAATAAAGCATATATTTGCACATATTCTTACATACATTCATGCAAATACAATTCCAACCTCATTAATGCTAGATAAAAAGATAAAACAGATAATGAAGAAAAAGAAAAAATAAAAATCCCCATAAAAATAAATCCATACTTACAACCCCAATGTATCAGTGTTGACGAAAGAAAAAAAAACAATTACAAATAAGCGCTTTCCTTATCGTTCAGTGTTTCAATTTACTCACATTCCCCCGACAATGTTTGTATTCCTCAGAACTGATAAGACGCCCCACAGACTTGTCAAAGATTCTTATCACCAACTCTCGTTTTAGTATAAATTGAGAAAATTACATTGACTCGGGTTTAATTAAATTCAGTCTCAAGTGAGTGAAACAGCCAGCAATTAGCTTGGTAACAGTTAAACAAAAAACGCTTTGTCAAGACTTTGGTAAAAACAATTTGGTGTTTGTGTTTTTTTTTTGTGAAATCAAGTCAAGGACTGTTTACTTATTTCATTGAACAATAACAAAACTTAAAGAACAACATTTGACAAAAGTGATTTTTTCTAATTCTGTGTTTTATTGGACTATGTTTTCAAAGATTATCATGTTCTAAGAATGGTAAGTCTTTTCTCACTTCCTTTCACAAATCCATCAAACAATCAAACAAAAAGTCATATTTAGTGAAATGCAAAGGCTATAATTATTGCCGGTGATTGAAATTAAAGATAAATCATTATCTCTAAAACAAGACCTTGTTTCCAAAGAGACTTTCCCTTATCAGTCGTTAACGCACTAAAGCCACACGCATGTATAGTCCTAATCTAGTGAATGAATAATACTTTCAAAACAAACTAGCAACAGGGACTTTATTATTGTTTTTTTTATTTGATTTTAAAATGGGGTGTTGACGTACCAGTCTGGTGACATTTGGATTGTCATTGTTCAACCTAAATAAAAAAGATCTTCAAAAACAAGACAAAATTGAGAGATATGAGTGAGTTCATAGTCCTGTTTACAAAATCATAAAACTAGAATGTATAAAAAGCGAACATCGAAAACAAGACAAGAACGGAGCAAAAAGTAAAAAAAAAGTCCCCCAAGAGCTTCAAGCTGAATTTTCCAGTTTTATGCAACACATTGCGATGTTAACCGATTAAAATCCGTTTCGATTCGGTTTGTTCTTGTGATGAATCATTATGCATTTCGTTGTTGAGATAGTTTCTTATTTAAATGTTATTTTACAGACACTTGATTAAATATGTGGATTACAAAAGATCAAGCCCGTTAAAGCCAGTTGGGACGTTTAATTGGTTTATTCAGAAATTAGTTTGTTCATCATTGCTAGCTGTTATTCCGCTTTCACTGCACTTTGAAGTCAAGTATTAGTATAACAATTTGTCTTTATATCTACTTCTTCATGACCAACTATGGACTATCACAAACCAAGTTTACAATCGTTCAATTAAAGGTCAAACCAATCGAGTCATGGCTCCTGTACAGACAAGTGTGTTGTCGGTTACTAGTGAAATCATCGTGAAATTGGCTATTGGCATTAACATACGATGCATGGAGTCATGGACTGCCAGAAGCTAATTTCACTATATGATACACTTGTAACCGACAAAACACTAGCCCAACGTGTAACAGTGAAAAAAACCTGGAATCGCTTGTCTTCAACAAATTATTCTAGATGTCTAGTGACAGTAGTTCGTTACTCTTTTTTCCACTGCGCCTGAGAGAGCTAGCGTAGCTCAATTAAAGTAGAGCCATTTTATTCAACTTTTGTATGAAAAATTAACACGACTTGTGAATGTATTGTTGCAAAACTTCCAGATAACTTAACTTTTTATAGCAGCAACCAAAAAGACGTGCAGAATATTTGACAATAGCAGATTTCGGTTGTCAGCTTTGACAGATGAATTTATGGGATGCGTTCCTGGGTGATACATTATAGGTTCGTACCTTTACTTTTTCAAGTGAATTCAAGCAGCCGAAAGTTACTAAAAACTGCTTAATCCTGTTCCCTAACAACAAAAATTTCCCCTCGAATGAGAGAGTTACTAAAATCTGCTCAAGAAATTTCTTATAGTGAACTTTTTTGCAGCTAAGATTTAGATGTCAAAAACAGCTATCATCAGCTTTTTGAATTCGATTTCAAATCATCAAATCAAATTTTAAAATTGTAATTGGGAAAAGCGTTTTCTTACGGTTGGTTAGAAATAGGTTAGGTTAGGTTAGGTTCGGTTAGGTTAATCGGGCTGACTGTTGGTGTTGTTACGTCACACTTAGATAAGTGTAGATCCATTGTGGTACACTGAAGTATTGTAACTTCCTGAAAAATAAATAACCTATGAATCATGGGGTTCGTTTAGCCATTTAGAAGTCTTGACAAAGCTTAGCAAGCTTTTGCCTGGCAGTTCGGATAGTTCCTCTAGTTCATTGATGAAGAAGTTGCCAAGAGTTTTCTTCCTAGTAAGGCAGAGTGATGGACAGTGGCAGAGAAAATGAGCAGTATCTTCTAGAAATGGTTAGACATTATTTCGAAGATGGAAAAACTCACCAAAGGTACATTAAGTATTGAATGCGCACCGAATTCGTTCCAACGAATGCAAACTTATTTTGGTTTTGCGTTTGACATTTCTGTCATGAAGCTATTTTACTACAACTAACTACAAAAGCGTTCCTATACTTTTTCTTAACTTAACTTCAAAGAAAATTGTGTTTCAAGTTTTTAAAATGCTAACAGATCTTTTAGATTTTCCAGAGCCAAATGTCAAAAAACGCCCACCTTTCTCTGATATTAAAGGAAAAGAGAGATAGGCTGCGTATACTTCAAAAAACTTCTGAAGTTTTCTTCCTGTCTGAACTCTGTCAAAAAGTTACTGCCAAACTGAGTAAGTAACTTTACTGTAAGTTGTTTTCAATCAAAAGAAATAAAGAAAAACATCAGTCAGTGGTGTATCGTACTTTTAATAATAGAGCACCCTACATTTCTCAAACGCTATTAAAAGTTGCTCCCAAACTGAACTGTCAACTGTCACTTTGATTTTCATTAAACAATTAACCCTAGCTAGCGAATCTCATTCTGAATAAAATCACTCTATTTTCTTTTCTCTCGCACAACATCAAAACAAGCATGCTTCCAATCTGACCCGATTTGTTCCGTTATTTGTAATTCCAAACTGCCCTATTGCACTCACAAGATCACTGCCTCCATTTACTCTATGTTTATACTGTTGAGTGTTGACACAACTTACATTTCACGTTGCTATAAATCAGCTGAATTAAATATGAAAATAGAAACAGCAAGTGCTATAATTAGTTTCAATGACAGGTTGGCCGCAGGCAATTCGCCAACTGACAATAATGCCGTTGCCGGACGAATAACCGTCTAGTAGTTGCCGTTTTTGTCTTTTCACATCGGAAGTGAATATTGTTTTTTCTCCCGGTTGTTGCTTAAGTTTGAAGCTTGTGGCTTATGATTTACGGTTAACGAATTACAGAATCAAAATAGAATTAAAAAATAATAATTACGTTTTATTGCAAAAAAAAGACGAAATTAAAAAAATCAACAACAATCGATCATCGTTCGCTGTCGTGAGAAAAGATACAAATTTCATGTTTTATTGCATTTTTCTTTGCTTATTTTTTCCTGTTCGTCTCGTTTGCTCATTACTGTTAATTTTAATTAACTGTATTATTTTTATTATTATTCCAACAAGGTGTTCAGTATTAGTTTTTCTTTTTTAGTTTTAAGTTGAAGTTCAATGACAACCGAGAACCAAGCAGACAGATGGCGCGTCAGTAATAGTGTAGCTGTGGCGTGCTTTTTTGTAATCGCGTCAGTTGCCAGACTCTGCGTGTGGGTTGTAATGTGAAATGTAGCCTTTTATTTATCGCCACAAAAAGTTGTTTTTATTGTTTTTTATATAACAAATATTGACAATAGCGCCCCAATGACTGTCTTTGTAATTTTTTTTTTGTAAATTTTTGTCTGGGTCACATAGATAAGAAATTATTGTGTGTCATTTTTGTTTTTGTCTACTTGCTCAAGGTGTATTTGTTGTTCTAAGCTATTAAAGAACAGCTGTACCGATTATTGTTGTCTGGAGATCTCAACTGATATCAAAGTGTGATAACACTAAAATCGGTGATTAATTTTCGTTATATTTTGCATGTGCTGACAAAAGACACTTGGGTATTTACCATGAGTTAGATTTAATGAACTTAGTTCTGCAGGAGAGAATTAATAAACCTCCAAAGCTTCCTCGAACGAAATCTTTAATTCAAACTCCGCAGGAAGTGCCCTTTTTATGTTTTTAAAGACTCAACTTGACCATCAAAAATGCTCTTAAGAATTAAAAGATACACCGCTGTAAGATAGTCTCAGTGATCCCACTTTGTGTTTTCCTGATGATGCGATTACTCCCACAACTGCTTCCTTGTTCGAAAAGAATGTATTTTATTTGTTTTGTAACATCAGAACAACAAAGAAGAGTCTCGATTTTTCTTGTACTCCAGTTAAGTATCAAAAAATTCTACTTCCATCTTCCATGTTTGTTTGTATGCAAACATTGTTTTAGCCACTTTAAAAAAGACGCACAACTTTTGATTTCCATGTTTTGCATACAAAAAATGACGGCACAAATTTTAAGTAGTTTTAATATCGGAAATAGACGGACACGTTTTGGAATATTATCTTTATCGATCATATTTCGATTATTGTAATGGCGTACGTCAAAATATGCTCACTGAATAATGTTTGCTTTATTGTTAGTTAATGTCCATTTAAGTGAGAATAAGATAAGGAAGTAAACATTAAGACAAATTATTGTATAATTTGAGTGCAAATAAGAAAGTCTTAACCAATCTGAATGACCTAAAAGGTTGTAAAAAGTTCAAATCTTATCTCATAAACTAAGTAAACTATTTTGAATGTCACTCCAGTGCAATCAATTAATCATAATTTCATTTTCTCATTAGCACTTCTTAATTGCAAATTTTCAAACCCTTGAACCTCAGCAAACAAACAAAAAATGACTCAGATTTAGAATACATTTATTTCAAGAATACTAGACTTGTGAGGTGTGTCAAATGTGACATGAAGTAGCATCGAGTTAAATAAATTATAATTGCTCTTTAATGACTTGTTTGAATTTGATATTCGTCCTCTTGACTAAAGTGGTTTTGTTTGTCTTTTGACACTTTCTTTATTAATGCAATGATATTTGTACCTTGAGACACATTTTTATTTTTATTCTTTTTTGGGAAAATCCAGTTGAAAGTTTATAGTCAGATAATCACTTGTAATCAAGTGGGATTTACCCAATAAAAACAGAAGTAGTAAAGGTGGAAGCAGAAGCATTGAAGCGATCTCGTATAAATTAAGTAGGTGTTTAGAAAGTTTGTAGTCAAAATCAAATAAAAAAAATGCTTACATTAAATGAAGTACGAGAAAATTTGTTTTGTCAATAATGAAATTGCTTATACTGAATTCATTTGTCAATAAAAAAATAATAAAAACAACATTCGTCTACTTACATTGTTGTGCTGTCCTAAGTCCTAGGTGCACTTGTTATTATTTTTTTTTCTTGAATACTAATTTGCAAGTTTAATAAATTTTCTTTTTCAAAACATTTCAATTAAATAATATCACAAATATTAGTTATTTACCTAATGTGTGTTTTTATTCTTATAAGATCTTAAAACAGAATACTCACGTTTCCTTTGCACTTTTGTTGTTAAATGATCGTAAAAAGAAAAACTACGCTTTTTAATAATTAAAAACATCAATTAAAAAAAGTTTTGAACTATGGTCTTTTATTATTTTAATGCACACTGTTAGCTGACAACTGTCAAAATAAATCTTAGCCCTTTTTAAATTAATATAAGGATTCTCGAACCTTTTTTGTGCTTAATTATTACCAAAACAATTTGTAATGAATTTATGTACATGCCTAGAATGGCTGTCTACAAAACTTTGCCCGATTTTATCTTCTTCACACTACTGATTGTATATGCTCTAATTTGATCTAGAACTTCCGTTTGGAGTTAGATCACGTAACATTACGTACGAAACGTGAGGTCGAATTGAATTGAATTGAATTCCGTTGGCTGAACATGTAAGCTCAGTCGAAGCCAAAGTTATAGCGTGTTTGTGTTTCAGCCATTATGTGTTTCTTCTTTTGCTCTACAGCAAGAGAAGACTGGCAGTCTGTTTCATAAATTGTTTAATCACTCATTTTCAATACGGCGTCACAACGAGACGAGAGCGGAACGGACTTCGTTCGAACTGTCAATTTAACTTCCGAACCATGAAGTTATATGAAGCAACACAAAATAAAGCGAATCTCTTAAGAACTCATCGCTTTGATTCAGAAAAATGAAATATGAATAATTAAGTCAGCCATTGCAACTAGGCAATTATAAAAAACTGTCAAATTTTCGGTCTAGAATCATCGATGTTGATCACGTGACGATAGCGGCTTAGCGTTCCGCTCTCGTCTCGTTTTGACGCCGTATTGTAAATGAGCCATAATGCAGAGTGTCAACTGCCACACACAGCGTTGCCAGATGAAAAATTACAAGCAGTTTTTGCAAAGAACGTGTTGAAAAACATTACTTTGAATAAAATGTATTGACATTTTTTAATTGTATGATCCCTTAAAAAACCGATCTCGAGAGAAGTCGAAAAAAGAGATTCTGTGATTTCTCTGTCTGTTTGTATTGATAATTCGTACCTATAGCCTTAACTAAGCAAAACTTTGAAGTATTTATTCAAAATTTTCATTTATCCATATGCATACATGACATAAATAATTATTCCTTTTTGAGGTACGATCTAATCGACGTGACCACTGACTATGTCTAAATCTCTTACAGCCTTATTCTGTGGACAAAGTGGGAAATGCTAGTATTAGTATTATCTTAACTGACTTTTATTAACTTATTCCACCGCACAAGGTGGTTTAGCGAAGGATTAAAAAAAATGTAAGAAAACTGCTTCCTCGTAGGTACAATAAATGGCGCCATAATCGGTTGCCTTTTATATAGCAAAGTACATACTATTTCGGGAACAAATTATTAAATCCATATATTAACCCTTATTCTATGGGTTATTTAACCTGTGGAATAAGAGTGGAATTAGCATTTTTTATTAATATGGCTGTTAAGAATCCAAATCGTTTCTTTATTAGTGCAGACATTTCTCTTTTTCCAAGCATTGGTTGACTTAAACCCCTGATCTTTAAACTCATCTTATCATTAATGACTAAATCTCATAATATTTGTTTACAATATACGGAAAAGAATTTGCAGAATGTTGTTTTGCTAAAAAAATGTTTACCAAAGTCCATAGATCAAATTCCAAAGGGTGGACCCTGATCATCTGAACCTCTTGGTACCTGGTTGAACCAGTCGAATTTCTTGATGGTACATATTTGCAAAACTTGATTGTATTTACTTTTATCAACATCGGATTTGACGCAAGTTTTTATGGTTAAAGGAAGCTCCCCCGTGACTAGTTCTTCTTCCTTTTAGTATTGATTTTCCACTCAAAAATCGACTCACGCCTTTATTTTGTTAAATTCTAAAACGAAAAAAAGAACGTGCTCAAGAACAGAACCTAACAAAGACAAGGAGCTTATTATCAACGCAAACATAACAAGTGCTCCCACTTGTGTGTGCCACTCTCAACCGCACTGCCAATACAGATGTAAACAAAATTTTTAAAAACATTTAAATAAACTATCAATTAATATTCACATCTCATACACCTTCTGTTTTTATTGACAATTTTAATAATCAATCAAAAAGTGCTGCACAGAGCAATGGATTGATTATTATTTTTCTCTGATGATGAGTTCAGTCTATAGTCTCCCCTCTGCCATTGTTGTGTACACACCTTTTACCTCTTCAAAAAATAAATCAACAGCAAAAACAAAGCCAATCATAATAATTATATTTTGTATTTTCTTCGTTTAACAATATTATATTATTATTTCTTTTCTTTTTTTTAATGTCAGTACTGTTTCTGGTATGCGAAAGCGCGTTCGCTGTCGGTCGTTTATTCCTTCGTCGCGTCGTGTTGATTTTTGTGCGAACACATAGACTAGACAGAAAAGCACAATCTTATTGAGATTTTCACTTTTTAAGTTTTTTTTCTGTTATTTCTTACTTTATTTTGTTGTTGTTCAAAATATAAGTACTATTAATATATCGTCTTAACCAACCCCCTCGATCAACCCTCTTTTGGTCTACGACTCGTATAAAATAACAGAGTTGTATTTTTATTCATTTTTATTCGTACGTAGAATCAGAATGTCGATAGCCTCGGCTTGGACCATATAAATAAAGAATTTCCATCGTCTCTCGGATTACTAGTTTAATGTTCTAAACGTGCAATTGTGAGCGAGACTGACTTTTTACTCAGACAATTTTTTGTAAATTTTCCGTGTTTGTTTTTTTTTTTTCGTTTTGTATTCGAATCTTTTATGTGAAGAAAATAAAAATTATATCTGAAGGATTTTTTCTGTCCGAAGTGATTGATCTTTTAAGTGCGATTTTTTGGGGGAGTGACAGACAATATTCTTTGTCACAATGCAATCGCATCAAAGTGCATTCGGTGTTGAAAAGGCTGGATTCATAAATAACGGCCACAAACGTCGGCCATCGCTTGGTAAATCCATGCCAGTGACTTCGTTGCTTTTAAATTTTTCCAGTCCAAGTCATAAGGACTATTCGTGTTTGTCAAAAGACGGTATATCTCCCGAATTCGAACGTCCTCCCTTATTTTTTAATGTCTTAAGAACAACTGACGTTAGTTCTCCGGATGAGAGCTTAGAAAAGGATTTTCAAATTCTTGATGCACCGAAAAACGAGGACCAAGTGTCCCTCAAAGGGGATTCTAAGGTGAAAGCAACATGTTTGAATTGTTCAAGTGCTGAAAGTGATAATAGTCCTTTGGGTGATTTGTGTAAAATACTTTGCAACAACGAGTGTTCTGAAGGACAATCAAAGCCACCGCCGCTCAACAAACCACCTTCGAAAATTGATTTACAACGCAAGCAATTCCTTACCAGCATGTTGGGTCTTAGCGAAGCCGCCAATTATTCTTTGAAAGGAAAGAACACCACCAACGACGACGACGATGTCCCTGAACTGGTCGAGATTGTTGCAGATATAATTGACAACACCGGACCCGAGACAACATCACCAAGCAACAATGCTTCATCATCATGTTCTCTGTCATCGTCATTATTGCCTAAAGCATCACCCCAAGAAAATGCAATGCTGAAGGATTTTCGTGAAAAGTTCGCAATTGCGGAAGCTCTGGCTAAAACCTCAGCAATGACCTCGCCAGCTGTTAAGAGACGCTTGGCCGCTCGTCGAGTCGAAATGGAACTTGACTCGGAGGAGAACGAAAATCGACGGCGTGTGAATGCAACATCCATGAATGAGTCTAAAAATGAAACCGGAAGTGAATATGAACCACCACGGGACCTGCTGTTGTATCTTGTGAGGTAAACATTTCGTTTTCTATAAAAAAACTAAAGTATGAGCAAAAAGTGGTTTCAACCGCCAAATTAACTGCGTCAGATGCCTTGGGGCAGGCAGGTCGGTCGGTTATATCAGTTGCGTATAGACTGTTTCCCTAGTTATCATATAAATCATTTAAGTTGGAGCAACAGTTGTCTGACAAAACTGAACTGGATATGGTTGCTCTTGATTGCAAGTTGCAATGCAACTAAATGTAGATGAGAAATTAATGTAACGTGGTTTGTGTGTTTCTTTTTTTGTTTGCCCTCTAGACGAGATTTTGACATGGCAGACAGTTTGACGTCAGATTGCTACTTCTGAAAATGGGAAATGAGTGTGTGTTGCATTCGGTTGCATGTCAAGTAGTTCAAACGAATGGGCTTTTGAGTGTCTGATGTGATTCACGATTTATTTGTTGACAAATTGTTAAAAATGGGCGATGTAGGAACAATTTCTCTTTACTATTTATTGAATCTTGAATCGATGTAGAACAGCATAACATTCGCTTCATGCCACCTGATTCTTGTTTATTTCAATGAAAGGGAGTAAAAACAATTCTAATGTACACAAACATTCACTAAAAATGGCTTTTAACATTAAACAAAATTCCCGTTCATCTCATTAAATGCAATGTATTTAAAATTATCGTTTGCTTTTCATTTTTTATAGGATGTTAAGGACACTGTACCATTCAAACGAGTATTCGATAAAATGATACTTTCGATAACGATAAGAAATTGTTATTTATCTTTTATGATATCATTTCAAAATCTTTGTTAAATCAAAAAGAATATTTTGTTTCCATTTACAAATACAATAATTCTTAACTTAAAAAAAAAAATTGCCACCCGCCCCTGTTATTTTGTTCGTGCTTCGTTCGATATATCGAATTATTTTGTTTGCCAGAGAATCGATACAAACAATAAATTGAAAATGGAATTTCTTCTCAAATCATCACGTTTGATTGTTTCATCTAGGACGTTTACACGACGTGTTGTGATTCCCATTCCAAGGTAAATAAATTCAAAATTCTTTAAATATTTTGTTTACTTTCAATAAACATTGATTTAATAGTAGGTAGGTACATGCGAAAATTAATTGTTGTGTAGAAATAAATCCAAATCTAGCAAATAACATTGCATCGGCATCGAACTGGAAGTACGTTTCAAGTTTGTTTTCTTATTTGACCTAATTAGATAAAATGCATTGCATAAACAGAATGTATTATCTTTATTCATAACAAAACACTTTTTCATCGATATGTTAAGTTTTGAGGCGGAGTTGGAATATGCAAACAAATTATAATATCGATAACATTGTACGGGCGAGGTGCACGGTTATTGTTTTTTTTAGATTAGATTAGATCGTTTTTTATTTAACGTTGGTTTCATTACAAATTTTACAAGAAACAAAAAGCATGGCTTTATTGCCGTCTGCCTAGTTGACAAAACATAAATATTATTACATTGAAAATAGATTCTTAATCAAACGAATTTTAATAATAGTAACATTCAAAATAATAAAGTTATCGATTTGAAACATTCAAAAACTTTCATTTATAATTCTATTTCTATAGAGGAGAGCTAGTCTGCAGTACTGATATAATTTTTTAACTTCCATATTGTTAAGCCAGAGTATAATTTGTCTTTGCGTTAGGATATCGCTTCCGAAGGTATTCCTCCTTATTTCTTTAAGAATTGGGCATCTTCCCATAAAGTGGAAAACATCTTCCCTTTCGTTTAAGTTACACAAAGAGCATATTATGGGTAAATCATCTCTATGTGGTACGAAATTAAGCTGTAATAGCTCTCCTCGCAACTTCAACATCATTGATATTTCAGCAATGCTGTTTTCATCTCTGAAATAATTCTTTTCTTCCAAGTTGTGATTTAATTGAGTGTAGACTTATCTGTAAAGAGATCCTGTTGCGTCCATCCACTATTTATCTCGCTGCTTTAGGTCTACTGCGGAAATGAGATCGTATAGAGAACTTTTCAAGGCATCATGATTTAGATCGCTGAGATTCAGTTCCATGCCACAATCCCTAGCTAAATCCATCCAATCGTTACACCAACTTGTTTTCGTTTGCATTACTTGTAGAGCTGCTATCTTTGGGAGCCGGTGATTTCCCATTTTCAATATTTTCAGGATGTAATCTATTTGCAACTTCAGGGTTCGTGTGAAAAGTGGTGATAAACCTGTTTCAAGGATAATGATGTAGTTGGGTGTATTTGGTGGCAGCTGAAAAATTCGCTTGATGTAATATCGAAGAAGTTTCTCCACCGTTTCATACTGCTTCGCTCCCCAAGTTTGTGCTGCGTAAAACAAAATTGATTCTGATATTGCCTCAAATATCTTAAACTTGCTGCTATGTGCGATATTTTTGTTATAGAAACATCTATTCCAGGTCGCGCTGATAGCGCCTTTAGCCTTGATCAGTTTCTCTTTGAGATGTCTTTCCATACGTAAGTTTCTCGTAAGCAAAACTCCTAAGTATTTAAATTCATTGACAATTTCTATGGCCATTGTAGCGCCATTTTTCGTTTGCACAGCTACGACCTCCTCCAGCTTTAAAAATCAAAATTTTGGACTTATCCAAATTCACAATCAAACTCCAAAGCTTGCAGTACTGTGAAAGTCGATTTATCATAAGCTGCAATGATTCAGGAGATGATGCCAGAAGTACGATATCATCCGCGAATAGCAGCGCTTTTATCACATGTCCTGCGTATTCAATGCCACAGGGTAAAAGATCCACTAGGTCTTCAATAAACAGAGCAAATAAGCTTGGACTCAATGTGCAGCCTTGTCTGACTCCCGGTTCCGTTTTAAACTCTTCTGACAACTCTTCACCATTCCAGACCTTAGCCAAAGTGTCTCTATAAAGGTTTTGAATTATTCTTCCAAACTTCCATGACATACCGAGATTATAAAGCTTGTAAATTAGCGCTTGCCGATCAACTATATCGAACGCCGATTTAAAGTCTACGAAAAACGTGTACAGCTTTTTTCCTTTGTGAAGAAATGACTCCGCAATACTTATGGCCAATCGTCGAATACCCAGCCCTAAACCCAGCTTGGAACTCCTTAAGCAACTTACAATCATCGATCCATTTATTTAAGCGTTATTGCAAAATCAGGGTGAAGATTTTGTATGAAGAATTTAAAAAGGATATGCCTCTATAGTTGGACAGTTCGGACAAACTTCCTTTCTTATGAATTGGGAAAATGATGGATTCCTTAAACTCCCGAGGTATCAATCCGGTTTCCATAACATTGTTATATATATCTGCCAGCCTGTTAATAAGCTCCGCTGTGCCATATTTGTAGAACTCAGCTGGTATGCCATTTGAACCAGATGCTTTTCCGTCCTTTAGCTTTGTAATAGCTAAAATAACTTCTTGTTGACTTATTTTAGCATCCAGAGTTTCATTGTGAAAGCTCGGCAACGCATACTGAAAGTTTAATTTCTCTTGGATAGGATTTAATAAGTTTTCGAAGTAAGATGCAAGAAGATTTGGACTTAAACTACAGTGGTTGGTAAATTTTTTGCCGTTCAGACTCTTTGCGAGGTTCCAAAAATCTTTTGAGCTCCTACACAGTGTCAGTTGCCTAGATTCCGATTCAAAAAATTCTGCCTTTTTTTGTTTACAGATTGCTTTATAAGCACTGTTAGCTTGTAAGTATTGATTCTTGAAATATCCGTCACTTGAAGATCTATAAGCTGCACGGTTATTGTTTATAGTTGTTATTTTTTTATAATGTTTAGTTTTAAGATAACAAATAAAACTTAACTCCATATTACATTTAAAAAAAAAAAAATGTCTGCAAGAAAATCATATCGATAAGAAACTATAGGAAATCAAAATAAATCGACCTTTTCCAAGCAAGGTTATACATAATTTCAACTTTGTTAGTTCGAAATATCCGTTTTAAAAATTTGGAATACCGTTATTTAAGATGTTCATAGTGATCTTGCTACGTTCAATTATTTGATTAATGATGATTTTCAATGATTTTATTGACCTAAGCAAATTTTTTTCACATAATAACTAATTTTCTTTAAGTGGCATCACTGAATCAATCAATGTGACAATTCTCTTGTCAGATAACCAGCGCTGCCAATTTCTTATTGCATAATTATCCGGCCAATTTTATGAGT
Source organism: Sphaerophoria taeniata (assembly GCA_943590905.1). Lineage (NCBI taxonomy): Eukaryota > Metazoa > Arthropoda > Insecta > Diptera > Syrphidae > Sphaerophoria > Sphaerophoria taeniata. The sequence continues at coordinate 140,447,783 of OX016541.1, forward strand.
TTAACCCTGAACCTACGAGTTTGACTTTGGGTTATTTATCGACAAACAAACAAAAATTAAGCTTTTGTATAAATTTACGATATATGTTTATGCAAGAACCAAATCAATGCCAAAAGGGCCGTTGAAATCAAAGCTTTCATTTGATAAAAAGTCCATAGTTCCATATATTCCATATTTTCAACACCAAAGATTAGTGTTAGCCATATTAATAAAAGAACGACTATTCCACTTTTATTCCACAGCTTAACTAACCCATAGAATATGAGTAAATGCATAGGTTAAAATTTCTCATTAGTAGAAATAATTTTTTCCCGGAATAGTAAAGTGACGTTTACCCTAAAATCATTTGTTGTTGATACTTGACAACCAATTTGTTGTTGTCTGTGCTACATATATGGCAACCGATTGTTGCGCCATCTAATGAACTGACAGATAAGTAGTTTTTTCTTACATTTTGTTTTGTTCCTTCTCTAGGCCACCCTCTACAGTGGAATAGGTAGTAAACGTCAGTTAAGAGAAATTTCATTTTATAAATAACATTTTCCTCTTATTCCACAGAATAAGGGTACATCCTCCGCTTTTCTGTGTTTATTAATTTGGCTGTAAATAATTTAGCTATGACTCTCACAACTTATGACTTTTTCTTACCGATCGATACCAGAATAAATAACTGTTTATTGCGTTGCCCCTGCTAAAGGATCTGTTTTCTTGGTTCAAAATCCAAAATCGTTAAAAGTCTCTAGTTAACGTGAATTTTTATCATTGGAATATTTATGCAATTTTATTAACATAATGTATTCATTGCAAATAGCTGTGAGATATGAATCTCAGAATAATTGTAAGCCTATATCATGTTTCATGTCTTCAATGCCAACTTAAAGTTCACGTTCAATGTTATGTTAGTCTATTCTCACTCAACAGCACTTTCATTTACAGTGATGTGCAAAAAATTACTGCTAATCTTCTCCTCGAATAGTTTAATGCGTTCAAAAAATTAAAAAAAATATATATTAAGAATCTATCGAGTTAATTTTATTTAAAGCTAGTTTTTAAATATTTCGGCAAAAAAAAAAATGCATTCGATAGAAAAGTGGGTACATGGCTGAAATACAAAGATGCTTTAGCTAGCTGTGGCTTCGCCAGACGTTCACGAGCTTAGAAGTAAGAATTGAATGCATGTTGAAATGAATCTTTGTATATCTACTACTGGTATTATCAAGTTTGACGTTTTCAATTTTCTCTGCTTCCTCAAAAATGTTTGCTCAAAACAAACTTATGCAAAAAATTTGACTATCTCTGCTTGTAACTAGGTGGCGCTATAGTCAAATGCCAGGTCGATTATACCAGTCAAATCTATACTAATATATAAAGCTGAAGAGTTTTTTCGTTTGAACGCGGTAATCTCAGGAACTACTGGTTCGAATGCTATAATTCTTTTTGTGTTGGATGGTCCATTAATCGAGGAAGGCTTTAGGCTACTTAACATTAAGTTGTGACCAATAGCAGCGAAGAATCTGTGGAAAATGTGGAAAAAACGGCAAAAAATGTTAATTTTTCTGCGTTTTAACGCGCTTATCTCAGGAACTGCTTAATCAAATTGAACAATTTTTTTAATGTTGAATGGTCCATTTATCGAAGAAGGCTTAAAGCTATATAACATTAAGCTGCGACCAATAGGAGCGAAGAATCTGTGGAAAATGTGGAAAAAACGACAACCAATACAATACAATACAATACAATACAATACAATACAATACAATACAATACAATACAATACAATACAATACAATACAATACAATATAATATAAAGCTGAAGAGTTTGTTCGTTTGAACGCGCTTCTCTCTGGAATTACTGGTTCGAATCGTAAAATTCTTTTTGTGTTGGATAGTCCATTAATTGAGGAAGGCTTTAGGCTACTTAAAATTAAGCTGCGACCAATAGGAGCGAAGAAAATGTGAAAAAAACGGAAAAAATATTTATTTTTCTGCGTTTTAACGCGCTTATCTCAGGAACTGCTCAGTCAAATTGAACAATTCTTTTTGTGTCGAATGGTGGATTTATCGAGGAAGGCTAAAAGCTATATACATAATACTACGCTGCTACCAATAGGAGCGAAGCGTCAGTTAAAAATATTGCAAAAACGCCAAAAAATATTCTTTTTTGAAGGCTTCTGTTGTTTGCTTGAACCCGCTGATCTCAGGAACTGCTAAATCAAAGTGAACAATTATTTTGTGTTGAATAGTTTATTTATTATAGAAGGCCTTAGGCTATATAACATTAGGCAATATAAGCGAAAAATCAGTGGTAAAAGTGGAAAAAACGGCAAAAACAATATTCATTTTTCTTGGTATGTGTTGAACAAATTACTATTCAGTGTACACTGCTCAGCACCAACTGATTTTAGAATTAAAGTACCAGAATTGCAACAAAAAACAATACGAGCGTGTATAGGTGGACATAGTGTTACTATTTTTCCCATCATCTCTGAGATGAAATTATTTTGGATTCAATTTCTCACTCAGCTATTTTGACGTGGCTGACATATTATGTGCAACCACAATTAGTAAGGTAACCATTATGTCTCAATGATAACTGAGAATTATGTTCCACCAAATGATTTTGCCTCAGTCAAGGTGACATTGAGTATTGAGATCTCAGTGAGATGTTGTTATGTGGAACTGGCCTATAATAACTGCTCAAATTAGAATTTTGAGAGTTCAATTATTGATTAGTGAATGTGATTGATTGCAGTGAATATGATTGATTGCACTATTTGTGCAGATTATTGTGTTTAAACAATATCATTTTATATATTTCTTAATTAAAAAATTTGCTCGGTTTAAAGAAACAGCAAAAAAATTGACGAGAGAGAGGCGGACGAAGTCGCGGGCAACTGCTAGTATATAAATACCTACAAAGCAATTAATGTTTGACCTCACGTTACGTTTGACAATCGTTAAGAAAAGAACGGAAGCTCTAGTTCAAATTTGCTGAACAGCTGTAAAAAAAAGTCAGCAAACAAAATACAAATGTCATTCAAAGCAAATTTGAAGCGGGTGCATCGTAACTCAGACGAAGACTAAGCTTAAACGTGTTTATGTTTCAGCCACGAGATGTCAAAGAGAATAATATTGAATTCTTAGTTGACTGCTAAACACCAATATTTATCTGTCACCATTTGTGCATGAGAAACTTCTCAACTATGCCTTACACTTTTCGAATCGTAAATTTCGTAGTTAGTTTCCTTCTTTGCTTCTATATCTGTCTTTGCCTTTTACTATTTCAACCAATTGATTCAACTATGTTCTCAGTTAATTAAATGGATCAATAATTACAAGCTTAGACCACCTGCATTTTTACCAACGGAAATCGATTACTATACAAATCAACATAGGAGCAATATCTAAGCAAATTCATTAATAGGTAATTATATCTCAACATCATAAATTGACTAAAAACAAACAAAAAAACAAGAAAAAAGCAAACAAACAAACCAACAAACGTATGCATCTGGTTATGAAGAATTCTTTGACTTTTTTTATTATTCATTTATATTTACTTTCTGTACAAACTTTGTTCTTATTTGTTATTGTTTATTACACAGTTGAAAAGAATAGTGAATGAGCGAACGACTCATTTGAATGAGAATTAAATAATAAAAATGCAGACAGAAACAAATCGAAAAAAAAAATCATTCGAATAACTTTTTAGTCGTAGCGGCGTTGGAGATGTTTTCGCGATAAGATATCAAACAATTTTGCATAGATACAAAAAATGAACATACTTTCTCAGCGCCAGCCAGTTGTGGATTGGACAACATTAATGCGCGCAGGCGTTTTCCAAGCTCCGAAAGTGAGACTGTGTATGCAGTATCATTTGTCAGTTGAGGACTGTTCAATTTGTTGTTTGTTTTACATCAAACTGAGACTAAATTAAAAAAAAATGTCTTGCAATCGTAAAAATAAAACCGGCCACCTCAAATTTGTCGCCCCCGACAAAATTTTTTGTTCTTTTGAAGTAAGCCCATTGTTATATTCTATCACTATCGACAACTTGCATATCTTTTGTTCAACAACAAAAAAATGTTAATAGGCTTTTTTTCTTGCTTCATCCGAGAAAATGCAAAACAAGTAAACTGTTTTTTTTTATTTATTTCATTGTTTTGTTACATTTTTGTTTTGTTTTGTTTTATCGTACAGCTACAGAATGTGTTTTTATCAAAGACTTTAGAAAAAAAGAGTATTTTTGCACGTGCTATACTTTTGTCCAGATACATTTTGAAAGTTGAATTCTAAGATCTCAGACATTGAGAGCGATCAGTTTTGTACAAACCGCATTCTGTATCGGTTGAAAGGTGGAGTGTCTTCAATTTGTATTGTTTTGTTCTTATTCTCAAAATTGAAAGTGAAGTTTTAGAAAGAAATATCCAAATCAGCCGAAAACCTCTTTTGACATTTAATAATGGAAAGAAATTTAAAAATGAAGCAGAACCAAAAAATGCCATGCAAAAATGACAGAAAAAATTATTTGCAAAAGGTCATGTTAACCAGGTAAATTTTTAACACACCAAAACAAATTGTGTGGGAAGCTTACATTTAAGTGTGAATTTATTGGGTTTTTGTGCACTTCATTTGGTTGTTTTATTAATTAAAAAAAAAAAAAAAACAAACTGGTAAAACAGAATAAAAAAGCTTGGAATACCAAAATTAAAAGCGTTAATTGAAAACTTAGTTATTTGCAGTAAATCCCGTGAAACATGTTAGATTTGACTAAAACTGACATGACAATATGTGACTTGTGAAAACCACGTCGAGTAATCTTTATCTAAGGAAAGGCAAGCAAAATCAATTGAAATTTGTTGCCAAAAAATTAAAAATTCACGAGTAAAAATATCGCAATAACGTTTAAGGCTTTCTTTTCATAATGCATGTAAACGCACTACTTGTATCATTCAAGTTCAAATTAAAGTTTTGTTATAAAATTATCTGGATAAGTAGAAAATATAGGGTCTTTAATTTTTCTGTTTCGAAAGTAAAGCGTTATTTCATTATACAAATTTTATTAGACAAAATACTTTCGTTTTCTTAGGCCCAATGCAAGAAATTTGTTGAGAAAATCAGTCTGCCACAAAAGTCTTGAGTTTAAGTTTGATGCGACCGTTTAAAAAAATTCTAGAAATTCAGAATCTTTAGGAGACAGCAAGGGGAGGAGAGCCTCTCTTAAAATATTTTGCAAGCAATAGCTTAGAAGAAAGAATTGAATGAAAAATTCAATTCCTTCGTTCTCCATGATTCTCATCGATTCGAGCCTCCTGAAATGCCTATTTTGAAATTAATTTGGCTATTTCAGTGCTTGATTTCGTTTTAACTCATGAATTATTTAGCGGCAAATTGTTTTGATTTGCGGTAAGTCATACCAAACTCTGGAAAAAGCCGACATACCGAGGAGGACTGTTGGACTTTGGTAGCGGCAGGTACCCCACAGAAAAAAATCTAACGGTGTCAAATCGCATGTCGGTGTTGACGTCGCCAAATCCCGAAATTAAGCGACCAGGAAACTTCTTACGCAATAAATTGGTTGTGTTGTATGGCTTGTTGCTTCGTCTTGTTGGAACCACGTTTCGTCCAAATCATGATTTTCTATCGCAGGTAAAAAAAAAAACGGTTATCATTCGAGCATATCGCTCCGATTTTGACTGTAAGCGAAATAAGGTCCCATGCCCACGGTTGCCGTTCTCCGAAAAAAAATTCTACCAAAAAAATTTCCAAAATCTACCAATTCAAAGAAAAATCAACCAAAGTTCAATTTTATAAAACATCACAATTATTTTAGATAAGATATAATTTTCAATCCTTACTCCATACTTTTGAAGTATGTGTAGATAATAAAGAGGTATAGAACTTTAAATTGCAATAAAACAACGATGGAATATTCGAATGACATGATTTTTTAGTTATTCGAAAGATAATCTTGTGGCATTACATTTTAAATATGATTTATGGCATATGACTGCCACAGCTGGCTCGGATGTAGTCCAATCTCGACGTCCAATTTTGCAACATTTGTGGCCGTGGCCGTATATCGGCAATAACACGGCGAATGTTGTCTTCCAAATGGTCAAGCGTTTGTGGCTTAACGTGAAATTAGGCGGTCACTAAACTTGTTTTTCAATAAATCGATTGTGGCACGAGCTGTGTGACATGTTGCGCCGTCTTGTTGAAAACACAGCTCCTGGAAATCATGATTGTTCAATTCAGGAATGAAAAAGTTAGTAATCATGGCTCTATACCGATCACCATTGACTGTAACGTTGTGGCCATCATCGTTTTTGAAGAAGTACGGACCAACGATTCCACCAGCCCATATTGCGCACCAACAAGCCAGTTTTTCTGGGTGTAACGGTTTTTCGGCATACACTTGAGGATTAGCTTCACTCCAAATGCGGCAGTTTTGTTTGTTGACGTAGCCATTCAACCAAAAGTGCTCTTCATCGCTAAACAAAATTCGCTTACGAAAATCGGGAACAACGGCCATCTCGTTTTGGGCCCATTCGACGAATCTACGCCTTGCTTGATGGTCGTTTGACTTCAATTCTTGCACGAGTTGGATTTTGTAAGCACACAAACCAAGATCCTTCCGAAAATCTTCCATAAAGTGGATGGACACAGATCCAATTCCTGTGCTCGATGGCGGATTTACTCATTCGGGTCTTCCTCAATGCTATGCTCTACAGTAGCAATAGCTTCTTCTGTACGCACCGTACGGCGTCTCTGGGGATGCGAGTTATCAACTAGAGTAAACGTGGTGCGAAAACGTTCCATGGTTAATCGAGTTAACTGCTCTGATGGACGATTTTGTCGACGATAAAATGGACGTAGTGCGCGATACGTATTCCGCACACAACCATTATTTTCGAAATAAAATTGCACAATTTGCAAGCGTTTATCAGGCGTGAGTCTATTTATGATGAATTGCCAAACCAAACTGAGAATAAATCACTTGACAACTGTCAAATCGATCAACGTCTTGAAAAGTAATGGCAACTTAAAGATCTATACCTCGAAAAAAGACACCCTTTGCTACAGACACGTTGGGAAAAGATAAGATTGACTTTTTATTATGTATATTTATTTATACTGAATATTAAGCCCAAATAATTTTGCATAAAAAAAAAAGATTCACTAATTTTTTTCAATTTGAAAAGTAAAGGAGAACCAGCATTTTGGCCTAGGAACCAATAACGACATGATATATATCAATGGAAAGGTCTTTTTGTCTACTTTAACTTTTCCTATGGCAGTAAGTTCCAAATCGCTGTGTGGAAAAAGTTATTGCACAATTAAGCCATTCACAAGTAAAAAGCGTTTTCTTGTTTTCATCTTGACCTTGGAACCAATAACGACATGATGTATATCAATTGAAAGGTTTTCTTGTGTACTTTAACTTTTGTTTTGGTAAGAAGTCCCAAATCACTGTGGGGAAAAAGTTATTGCACAGTTAAATCATTCACAATAAATTAAGTGTTTTCTTGCTTTCATCATAATAGAAAAGCATTACAAAAGAAATCAAAACAAAACTCTATTTTTTGTGAATGAATTAATTGTGCAATAACTTTTTCCCCACAGTGATTTGGGACTTCTTACCAAAACAAAAGTTAAAGTACACAAGAAAACCTTTCAATTGATATACATCATGCCGTTATTGGTTCCAAGGTCAAGATGAAAACAAGAAAACGCTTATTACTTGTGAATGGCTTAATTGTGCAATAACAAATAGACAAAAAGACCTTTCCATTGACATATATCATGTCGTTATTGGTTCCTAGGCCAGCTTCCATACATTTTTGCCGGTTCTCCTTTAGGGCAGGTTTGTTAATATTTTCATAAACATTTGCATTCGAAAGGATTAAAATCTACCAAATTAAACATGAATCTACCAACCTACCAGAGCAATTAAAATCTACCAAATTTGGTAGAATTCTACCAAAACGGCAACCGTGCCCATGCCACCTTTCGACTATATAGAGCATACCAATCAGACCCTTTTTCTGGATATAATGGCGCCATTTCGATAACTCGTGGGTTTTCTAAGCCCCATATACCCACGACCCACCTACTCCAAACTAATATATAAAGCTGAAGAGTTCGTTTGTTTGAACGCGCTTATCTCAGGAACTACTGGTTCGAAATTGTAAAATTTGTGTTGTCCATTAATCAAGGAAGGCTTTAAGCAACATAACATTAAACTACGACCAATAGGAGTGAAGAATCAGGGGGAAAATGTGGAAAAAACGGCAAGAAACTATTCATTTCTTGTTTGTTTGAACGCGCTGATCTAAGGAACTGTTGAATCAAATTGAACAATTATATTTGTGTTGAATATTCAATTGTCAAGGACGGCTTTAAAAAAAAATGGCAAATATTATTCATATTTGAGGTAACGGATAGCGGGGAAGGTGGTGGCGGGGAAACGGGATAGCTTGCAGCGGGGTAGCTTGAAGCAGGGTAGTGAGTTGCGGGTAGCGGGAAGCGGGAAGCGGGTAGCGGGTATCAGCTAGCGGGTGGCGAAGTGACGGCTAAATAGGTAGTGGATAGCAGTAAGTGGGTAGTGGGTTGCGTGGTAACAGGGTAACGGGTAGCGGGACAGCGGGTACCTGGAAGCTAGGAGCGGGGTAGCAGATGGTGGTGTAATGGGGTAATGGTCTGCCTGGTCAGCTAGTTTCAAATATTTAATTAATATTTTGACACTTCAGATGACAGTTAAGTTTGACACGTGTCAAATTCCAGCGCTGCGAACTTGAAACCAAAAATAGAATTACCCTATATTTGCAAAAATTGATTCAGTTCGTCGATAATGCAAAACTTAAGCTTAATGACTATTATTCTTTAATCACACTCGAGGAATTGCTTAAGAGTGCAAGTCACTTCGGAATTGGTTCTTGGGAGATATTGTTCCACACTGTTCTTATTGCTATTATTACGTTAAGTTAAGGCTGTACCCGTGGAGACAGACGAAATTTTACAGGCCCACTATTTCCTCTTCCTCTACCATTGTATACTTAGATTTTTGATCAAAATCTCAAGATCAAATTTTAAACTAAACAACTTGACCTTTCCCTTTAAGGTGTACGGGTAGAAAAGCTTTAAACTCTTGCCAGTAAATAGAAGAGTATTGTATAGTATAGAAGAATTTGCTTTCACGGTTAAGAATTTGGAAAGAACTCCTCCTTCATTAATTTGTGTTAATTATGTCCTCCAAAATTTGTTGAATTATGTTCATAACATTCAGTGAAGCATTTTTTGATTAAAAACTAGAAAAAATATAACAATAGTCTTACAAGGTCCAAAACTTGAGCAAAACTTGTAAAATAAAACAAAACTGAAATCAATGTCAAAAATCAACTCTTCCGTCTTTCTCGCGACCGATTTTGTTAAATATTTACTTCTGCGGAATGTTATTTGGAAAGTACCAGCTTTGTGAGTATTTCTAGCCCCATTTTATGACGTTTACAAAACTTTCAAGACTTCTGATGACGCACAATTTTAATTGAGCTTTTACTTCCATGAATTGATAATGACGCGTCTTTCAACGAAAACTTATTATTGCCATGTACTTTTTATTCATTAGTTAAACATCTGCTTTCAGAATGGGATCATTTAATTCAGCGCCAAAGATCAACAATATCGATTGTCAAGATGATAGTCTCGAAGTGCCACAAGGCTTGAGTACCAGTGAATTGTTGCAGCATATTCTTCATTTGCGCGGCGAAAATCAACATCAATTATTGACGAGATCTTTTGTCAAAGAATCGATTACACCATCGTTGGTTGCCAATGATATTACCGATGGCTTGAACTTCCTTAAATTGAATTCCATTTCAAAAGGTACATAGTTTTTTTTGAAATACATTTAAAGACTCTGTTTTATTCATTTTTTGTTTATCAGTTTGTAGTGCGCCAATCAGTGAACCAAATCTTATTCGACTTTTTCAGTGGAATATTTTATCACAAAGTGAGTTGAAAACGAAAGGCTTATTTAAATTTATGTGCATGTTATAAATGTCTGATTTTGAATAGCTTTGGGACAGAATAATGATGGATTTGTCCGGTGCCCAGATGAGGCTTTGTCGTGGGATCACAGAAAATACCTTATAGCCCAAGAAATCTTACAGAACAATCCGGATGTTATATGTTTACAGGTATGAGAGATCTAACCGTTAAATTGTTATTTTAAACTTCAATTTCAATTTTGGAACCTACAGGAAGTCGATCACTTTAAATTCCTCGAAACCATTCTTGGCTCCCAGAATTATGGTGGCATTTTCTTCCCCAAGCCCGATTCGCCATGTTTGTACATCGAACAGAACAACGGTCCCGATGGCTGTGCCATATTTTACAAACGTGACAAATTCGACTTGAAGAACTTTGAAACCCACGTTCTAGAAGTTTGGCGTGTGCAGAGTAATCAAGTGGCCATCGCGGTGACTCTCGAAGTCAAAGCCACTGGCAAAGAGATCTGTGTCTGTACAACACATCTCAAGGCTCGACATGGTTCACTGTTGTCCAAGCTTCGCAATGAGCAAGGCAAAGATCTCATCCGCTTCATAAAGAATTACGCCGGCAACCTTCCTATATTGATGTGTGGCGATTTTAATGCCGAACCAATTGAACCAGTATATTCCACAATTCTGAGTAGTGAAGGCTTGAATCTGTCCAGTGCATATGCGGATATCAAACGAGAACTCGAAAATTTCGAATCGACTAAAAAACGATCGGAAAACAGTGATGAAGCCAATGAAACTGCGGCCGAAAACTATGCCGAGCAATTGGCCAGTTGTGAACCGCCCTACACAACATGGAAAATTCGGGAAGAAGGAGAAGTATGTCACTGCATTGACTATGTATTTTATTCCAAGGATAAACTTAAGGTGAAGACAACTACTATCTTGTTTAAAAAATTTCCATATTGACAATTTTTGTTTTTAAGGTGAAAAACTGTCTAGAATTCCCAGAAGGCGATGAAATCGGTAAGAATCGCACACCATGCTATCAATATCCCTCCGATCATTTCTCCTTGGTGTGTGACTTTGAAATACTGAACGATTCTAACCAAAAGTAACCTCAAAATACCACGATCGACGACAACGCAAAGATTCAGGGGTGAAGGCTTTGCACAGAGATTCGACAAGATTGGTTAACATTTCATATCAGTGAAATCCAATTATATTGTGATATTAGTTTTTAGATACTCATTTAAATAAAGAAGCAGTCACAGAAAATATAAATAAGAAAAAGTTTAAGTATTTCAAAGAAAAAAACTAAAGTTTTTTGGAATTATCTGTCTTCAATTATTGTTGTTTAAAATTAATAGAAATAAATGTTGTTGTAATTAAAAACCATAACTGTTCATAACACGCCGCAAATTAAATATACATAGTAAAGACGCAAATATTAAAAATAGCAAGCCGAAAGCAATTTTTGCAAAACACTTACAATTATATACACAAGAACTTACACGAAGAAAATGTTTAAATCTATTTTTCTAAGTATTTTTTTTGTTTTTGTGAAATTAACAATTTTTATTTTATAAATGTTTCATTAAAATCGGTATGGCATTCATTATGAATAAATTTATTTTAAAAATAAATAAATTAATTGTTTTTATTAAACGGGGGCAACACTTATGAATTTTGAATAACAAGCAGTTCTTGTTGCGAAAAAACTCTTTGCAGAAAACATAACGATAGGTTTTGATGAAGTCACTGAGGTTTGACCAGTTTTTTCTTGTAATTTTTAAATACACGTAAAATGTTAGAACTAATTTTAGTTTCCAATGATTAACACCTTACTTAAACTTAAAGGAAGAGCGATTAAATAACAACAATTATCAGGCAGTGTATTAAGAGGCCACTTGTATAATAGAGTGTCTAATGTTAATCACGTATCAATGTAAGGACAATTTAACAAGAGCTTACATTTTCCACGTTATACGATTGTTGCCTGAGCTGGTGAAATAAATCTTATTAATTTAAAAGAAAGAAATAAAAGGTGTTAAATAGTTTTTTCTCTCATTGACCCTTGGTTCAGAGTTAACCCATCTACAATATTGTTAATTTTGCAAGCAGAGTTCACCAAAAGGGATGAGGAAATGATGTCAATGGCAAAAACACAGAGAGGAGAAAGCAAGCAACAGAACTGTCAAAATTGACAATATCTACAAGGTGGTCCAGTGGAAAGTTTAAAAGTATTGGTACTTTCGAAAACCATATGTCCGCAAACCGAAAGACTGCAAGTCACTTTCACGCACTACTTTCGCCCAAATGTCATTTGACCACAAGAAATCCTACCTTTTTAATGAGAATCTACTCCTTTCCGGCACTCAAAGAAATGAGGGTTAAGGAGACCGCGTTCCGATACCATTTTCGATTTTTCTAAAAGCCCTGAAATAGACCACACTCTTTTCAAAAACAGAAATTTTATGAGATACCAAACGCTGAGAATCATGGAGAACGAAGCATTAAAATTCTTCGTTCAAATGTTTCTGTATAAGCAATTTTTTCTTTGGGAAATCAGTCAGCTACAGTCAGTCAGTCAGGCTACACCACATTCAGACCGGATAAGGACGAAAACCGAAGGGGGACGGCCATATTCCTAAAGAATCAACTCAAGCCAAACGCCAATTAAGTTACCATCTCAGGACTATGGACCAGTGAAGCAACAGCCATAAAACTTAATATAGGAGGAGGAGAAACTCTTACAGTGATAAGCCTGTATGTGAAATGCAGATCCTCAGTAGCACATATACAAAACGATCTTAATGTACTCAACAGAACATTAAGGCAAACCAAATATGGAATCATCGGTGGAGACTTCAACGCAAGGCATCGTAACTGGATGGACACCACAATAAACATCGAAGGACAAGCGGTCGCAGACTGGATGGAACAAAACAGCAACAATCACTCCCTGATGGTAATCTCGCAGCCTAAACCGACTTTCCCAAGGACTCCGTCATGGTTGGACTTCTTCATGGCCTCCTCAGACTTGGTACATATCCTTCCCGAATTCAGGAATTATGTGTGCACAACTATATGCAGTGACTCCGACCATGAAGCAGTCCAGCTATCTATTAACCTTCATCTCGCCATTCCATTAACGAGAATACCACCAGATGACTGCCTGGATTACAGCAAGCTTGACTTTGAGAAACTCAACAGTGACATGGAACGCAGTCTGATCATTCCATCTCCCAACAGGAATCTTCGCAATGAAGAGATCGACAGCGCCATCGAAGGACTTGAAGCAGCCATCAAAACAGCCATTGACAACCAGAAGGTACCCAAAACATCTAGAGATAGATACCGACACCTTCCAGTTTTTGTGCAAAATTTGTACAACCACAGGCAACGGCTGAGGAAACGTCTTCAACGGATTCGTCACCGGGAACTCAACACCGTCAACAGCGACTATCAGGCAGTCAAAGCAGAACTCCAATGCACTAACACCATGTTCCGGAACGCCATCCAATACCACAACAACCTTCATTTCCAGAAGAGGTTCCAGGAAATAAAACCTGGTCCCAATGCCTTCAAGGAAATTAATAGGATTGCCAGAAGAAAGGAGAGTATTCCCGACATCATTTCCTACAATGGCAAGGAGTTTTCGTCAGCTGCCGACAAAGCCGAGGCATTTGCATCCTGCTTCGAAGGAAACTTCACACCATCTCCATCCACGGACTCCGCATTTCTCGAGGAAATCGAGGAATCAGTGCAACGATCCATCCAGACAAGCAACGAAGAAGTCATCTTTAGCTCCACAAACCCTGCCGATGATCCCACTGAAAATAATGAAAAGTTTTGTACAAGAGAAGAAGTCAGCGAAGTCATCAAGAACCTGAAGCCAAAAAAATCAACAGGACCTGATGGAGTCTCCAACTTCATGCTGAAGAAGCTCTCCCAAGTGTTCATCTTGTACATCACCATCATTTTCAACAATTGCCTCAACAACTGCTATTTTCCTCAAAAATGGAAAACTGCGAAAATAGTGGCAATCCCGAAGAAGGGCGCAAGGAACCTTGTGAACAATTTCAGGCCAATCTCCCTCCTCAACAACATCAGCAAAATCTTGGAAGAGATTATATTGAGAAGACGTAAGATGTGCAGCTCCGACAACAACCTCATCCCGGACTTCCAATTCGGATTTAGGGAAAAACACTCTACTCTGCATCCATTGGCTAAACTCCAACACGACATCGCCGCGGCACTCAACAGCCATCGTGTATCCGTTGCGTGCCTATTAGATGTGGAAAAAGCATTTGACAGCGTCTGGATTGAGGCGCTAAATCACAAATTATAATTATTAGGATTACCATCAAATCTTATAAAAATTGTATTTTCTTTTCTCTCTTCCAGGAACTTCTTTGTTCAATTGGAGAACTTCAAGTCATCGACAAGGACAATAAAAGCTGGAGTAGCTCAAGGATCAAAACTTGGACCATTCCTTTTCAGCCTGATGACCAGCGACCAACCAACAAGCAGTGAATGTGAGAGTCTTCTGTATGCAGATGACTCAATCACATACTGCTCTTCACCATCGCCTATCATCGCAGCCAGGAAGGTGGAATCCCATGTACGAAGGCTTCATGACTTTTACAAGAAATGGGGTGTACACATCAACACAGGAAAATCAGAGCTGATTTGCTTCCGAAGGCAGAGGTAGAAGAGCTGGAAGATGCCGAAGCATCTCAATTTCTCTACCCGATGGATCAACGTTGGCAGCGCGGAGCTGCACAGGACTTTATTTCAACCATCAGAGAAGGAGGCAATTCAGCAACAAAAGACTCTACGACGAAGCGAAAACTACACCACTGGACAAATACCTAATTCAGTCAGCTAAAAGGATCGCAGGATCACTGAGCAATCACCCCAACAACCTCATATCAACGGAATAACCACACAACAAAGACACCCTGAACCGAGATACCTATGTGCGCTGGACGTACTAAGGGAGGAGCTCGAGCAAACCAACGTCGAAGGAGATCTTCAATTTTACGCTGACACGGGGTCAGCTTTTAACCGCGGATAAGAGCCTCACCAATAGACAACCAGGACTGAACATCCCGAGATTTTTTATTTCATGTATTTTTTATCTTTTATTCATTGATATTTTTGCTAACCTTAAATTTAGAAAACAAACATTGTATATAGTTAGGCCCCTTCTGTGCCAACAAATTAAAAATCAAATATTACCTTAACTAATTATTCAATAAATTGTAAATATGTATATAAATATTAGTTCAAATAAAGATAAAATGTAAAAAAAAAAAATGGAAATCAGTCAGTGTTACAGATTGTTCATAAAAGGGTGACGAAAAGTTAAATAAACAATTAAAAAAAAAAAAAAGTTATAGTTAATTTCGCGTGAATTTTATACAACTTTGTATCAGAGTATATCTAATAATGAGTAGGGAAACTCAGAAAAATTCACCTGGTGATTCACACAGATATTGGAAATATATGCCAATGAGAAACTTGTAGGAAAGAAAGGGAAACAACAACAAGTTTTTTATCGAATGATTTCTAATTTTGATTTATGACAATCAAGTCAGACCGCCTCTGAAAGTCTATAAGGAAAAAAGGGAAAGAAGCTAGTGATGAATGTGTAGTCATTTCTTCTTACGCAGGCAGTTTTCCACAACGAATTGATTTTTATTTGAAAGAAACAAAAAGTATTATTCAAGTCGGACCGCCTTTGAAAGTCTATAAGTGAAAAAGGGAAAGAAGCAAGTGATGAACGTGTAGGCATTTCTTCTTGCTCATGCTTTTTTACATAAGGAATTGATTGATTGGAATTGATTTTCACTTATGGCATTTTTGTTGTATTTTTATCGAAAATTTGTGGTTGTAGTAGTGCCTACTACATTTTCAAAAGAGTTTCCCTACTCATTATTAGATATACTCTGCTTTGTATTGTCTTTAATTTTTTATAAACGCTGTATTATCTCTTCCTGTGAAAAAACGTCTTTTTTAGGACGAAAAATTGTTCAAAAAGAGATATGGCATTCGAAAAACGAAAAAAACAAAAATTTTTTGTTAAAACGTGAAAAATTCAAACGACCTTACATCTAATTTGGCGACCTACGTCCTCCAATTTTTATTTCAGCTGTAGGTACCTATACAATTTTCTAGTAATTTTTTGACAGTAAAATTTGGTCAGTAAGCCATACGAAAATTTGAAACTTGTTGGAAAATTTTGACGAAAAAAAAACTGTTAATTTTCCAACTTTTTACACAGTTAGTAAGCATGATCGGAATAACATTCATTTAAGACAAAAGCCAGAACTATAATGAACGGAATGGCGACGCGAACGGAGCCGTCATTAACTGAGCGAGAATTTTGGCCAATGGTATTTTTCGAAAATTCATGAAGAAAGTGAAATCACTAAATTCTACATACTTCATATAAAAATAGAATGGCGTGACAGCTCCTGAAGAGCCAAGGCCTAAGTGGGTTACTCTCATCAACAATTCTCTGAGTGCGTGTGAAGAATTGAGGGGACCTGTTCTCGTGCATCATTTCATATGGGCTACGTGGGAAAATTTTAGATTTCACGCTTAAATTTTGAACTTTTTTCAACTTTGTCACGTGACGAGTTTGACGTTCCATACTTGAATTGTCAATTTCAATTTAGTGGAGTAAGTGACAATTCAATATGAATCATAAAAACAAATACATAATTTTGTATAACTGTGTTCGATGATAATTTGTAAAAAGTAATGTGCTGTTTGTGTATGCAACTGCAAATAATTGGCCCAATCGAGATAACCATCGGAGGGGAATTTCGTCCGATTTCCTCCGAATTTTGCTTCGAGGTACTTCTCGGTTCTCCGACAAGCAAAATGTCTCCGATTAGGAGGAAATCGGAGAAAATTCCGCTCCGACGGTTACCTCGATAGGGCCGAATATAAAAAAAAATAATTGATATTCACGATTTTGTGATTTTTACGATAGCATTTTTTTAAATGGCTATAACTTTAACTATATACCAACAAACCGACGCTATTTTTAAATCTATTTGATTCTTTTTTAGGGTTCCGTACACAGAGTGTAAACGAAACCCTTATAACATCACTTCGCTACTTTCGTTTTCTGTTCATTCGTCTTTCACAAGCGATTTCTTCGGATCTGTTAAGCCGATTCCAATTAAATTTGGTACACATATTTAAGTATTCAGTAGTAATCTAAAAATGTTGTTTTCATGTTTTTAAGATAAATAGTTTCGAAGTTATTAAAGAGAAAAGATAAAAAAATACAAAATTGACCATTCTCCCCCCTGATCTCCGAAACTACTGGGCCTAAAATTATGAAAAAGACACTGAGAAAAGGCCTCAACCTGTAGATTACAAAAAAGCAAATAAGAAGTCTGTACTATTACATACAACACAGAGATGACTCAATATTTGGAGTAACTTTTTAATTTTTGACTCAACTTTACAATTTATTTCCTCCAAAACCGTTATTCCGATTGAGTTAAAAGTTGGCCAATATATCAACGTGTTAAGTAGAAATACAATCATATTTTTTTTTATATTTTTAAGAGAAATAGTTTTGTAGTTATATAAGAAAATATGAAAAAATAGGCAAAAATGTCAAAAACAGGCCATTCCCCCCCCTAATCTCCGAAACTACTGGACCTAAAATTCTTTAAAAAAATTGAGATATAGGTCTATAACATGAATATTACCGGAAAAGTGATAAGAAGTCACAGTTATTTATGTAGCATGCAAAATTTTTCAATATACTAATTTCCAATTTCATTAAATTTTAAAACGATTTTTTTGAACAGGTGGTAACCCTATTAACTTCAAATTAAGTACAGTCAACTCCGCTTAACTGAACTCCGTTTAACTGAAAACTTCGGTTATCTGAAACAATAAATTTATAACCGAGCCATTTTGAACATTTCCCACCAAAACTGCTTCGCTTAGCTGAACTCCGCTTAATTGCAAACTCCGTATAACTGAAACAAAATCGTTTGCCTCAAATTAACATTTCTCACGTATTCAACTCCGCATAAGTGAAACAGTTGAATGAAGCCACAATCATTGACTATTGTTTTAAAAACAAAAAAACGCAACACATATCTTGTCATTCTCTCTTGGTGTGATGTATGTCGTATGTGGTCTTTGTATATCAAAATTATGGTACGCGCATGAAGTACCTACACTAGTGTCATCTACGTAAGTTACTTTCAAATCAGCACCATGGATAACGGTTAGCAATGAAAGAACAGACTGACTGTGCGAGTATTATAATTAATAGCGTTTTTTTGTGTTCGTCCGGAACTGTTCCGAACGATTCTGAATTCGTTCACTTGGCACAAGATGACAGTTCTTGTTCTGAATAGAACAGAAAAACGATTCCGAATTTGAATTCGGAATCGAAAACAGAATCATGCATACATGCACACACTCGCACATATGTGGTTTCACAAATACATAACCATTCAACGCTTAGAAGCAAAAAAATGTGTCTGCATGTTCGTTTGTTATCCGCAACCGGACAGTTCTGTGTACCAATTCTGGATTATAAAAAAAAAAACGCTATAAGATTATAACAAAGATGTGATGTAATGTGTCAGTCGTTTGTTTGTTGAAGATTGCTCTGATGAAATAGAGATCGTAGAGCCCAAGAAGCCCACTTAAGGGAGCGTATGGTTCTCTTCACATTTTAAAACAATTCTTTGCTGAAAACTCCAAATTTTCCGATAAAATAGGTGAAACTTGAAGATGTCTTTTTATAATTTGCAAAACAGCAATTACACAACAATTGATTTATTTTTTTCTTAAATAATTTTTAATTTTTTAACTTAACATGAGCCTTGAATAAGATAAGACTCGATTTTAAACCATTTTCTTCATCCATTGTGTAATAAAAGTGTTTGAAAAGACTTTAATTTAGTTCATTTTCTTCACTACAAGTTGAACTCAACTTGAGAATTTTTATTCTGAACTTCTGATTTTGGTTATTCTAAATCACAGTCGGTTTGTGCTTTCGGATGAGGCTTTTTTTCGATCCATTCTCAAAGAGAAGCAAAATCTTGGGGTATGCTTGGCTTATTTCGACATGGTTTAATTCTTTTCTGGCCTTTTAAGCTTATTCGGGACAAATTGGTCGAATGCTGGTAATTTTAAGTTGAGAATGAATTTGCAGAAAATGGAATTCAGACCGAACCGTTTGAATTGAAAAAAAGTGTGCGGACTGATAAGTTCTTGCACGTACCTAAGGACGTTTCTAAATAACAATTTCCACCGGTATGTAAACAAACTCAAACATATTCCGAGAAAATTTTGAAAAAAATGAGAGTATCAAACTTTTGAATTTCAACTCTGTATTGGAGATTTAAAGAAGTTAAGAAAACGATTTTCAACTTGTTCCTTCACCCTCAAGTTTTTCTCAACTCTAGAATTGGTCAACTTGAGATTTTCGTACAAGATGAGTAATAGTGAAGAGAATGGCTCAAAATTATAGTCCGCTAATGAACAATTTTACTAGCTTAAAATGACGTTTGAGTCATGTCTGAAACGTCATTTTAAGCTAGTATCACACTAAAATCTTTCATTAGCGGACTATAATTTTGCGCTAATGGCTCTAAGTTAGGTAAACTTACTTTATCTTTTGTTGTTTTTTATTTATTTTTGTTTTTAAAAAAATGGAAGTATTTCCAGTTTGACAAAACTCCGCTTATTTGAAACAAGTTTCAGTTATCCGAAGTTCGGTTAACTGAAAACTCCGCTTAACTGAAACAAATTGTCTGCAAAAATGGTGTTTCAGTTAAGCGGAGTCGACTGTACAATCATTCATTAATTGCCTGCAATGACAAACATATTTTTTTTGTATTTTTAAGACAAATAGTTATGAAATTATTCAAGAAAACACAACATAAAAGGCCGAAAATGCAAATAACTAAACTTTACCCCCTCCTCATCACCAAAAAGGGTGGGCCTGGAATTTCCAAAAAAAATTCACAAAATAGTTCCATACGTATAGATTACAGAACAACAAAAAAAATTGCAGTTATAATGTAAATAACGATATATTTTCAAGGAAAATGGTTTTGAAGTTATTCAAAAAAAAACCAACAAAAAAGGACTATGAAAAACACTCAATTTCACCCCCTCCTCATATCCGAAAGGGCTTGGCCAGGCATTTCCAAAATAATTTCAAAATGTAGTTAAAACGTGTAGGTTACAGAAAATACAAAAAACATTACAGTGATGATGTAAATAAGCATAAATCCGAATATGTATTAGGGTTCCGTACACAGAGTGTAAACGAAACCCTTATAACATCACTTCGCTACTTTCGTTTTCTGTTCATTCGTCTTTCACAAGCGATTTCTTCGGATCTGTTAGGCCGATTCCAATGAAATTTGGTACACATGTTTAAGTATTCAGTAGTAATCTAAAAATGTTGTTTTCATGTTTTTAAGATAAATAGTTTCCAAGTTATTAAAGAGAATAGATACCCCCCCCCTTTACACTCTTTTATGGGATTTTCTTTTGTTGTACTGATTTTGGACTCTAAGTTTTGTGAATTAAATTTTCGTACCGTTCCACCGGATTTGAACCTGGATCACTTCACTCACATGCCAGACGTCGCTAACCATTCGACCACGGGCCCTAATGTACTCCACTAGTATAGTTTGAATACCATTATAATTTTTTGAAAATTTGTATGCCCTCATCCAAAATATAAAACATTTGTCACAAAACAATACATGTGTGGTGTTAGCTGGATGGTAGAGTACTCGCCTGATGCTCTTGATGTGCCTGGTTCGAATCTTGTCGGGGGATTGCTTTTCTTTTTTTTTTGTATTCGTATTACAATGAGACTTAATTTTTATTATAAGTTTAACTCTTGTTTGGTATATAAGAAGAGACAACCTATTCGAGTTATAATTAGTTTTTTTTTTTATTGTTGAATATTGCAATAAAATCAATTGTTTATTTGCTGAAAAAAAAATAATGTTTCTTATTCCTTTCTTACTGTGGTGTTTCGTTTTGTTTGCCGATGGCCAAAATTTTTGTTTCTTTTTAGGGTTCTTACGCAGGTGAAAACGAAAACCTATAAGATGAGTTCAGTTTCCTTTTATTTGTTTCACAAGCGATTTTTTAGAATCTGCTAAGCTGATTGCAATTAAATTTGGTTCACATTTTCTAGATAGAAGTGATCCGAAAATGCTGCTACCAGATTTTTAAGATACACAGTTTCGAAGTCATTGAAGGAAATAGGCAGAAAGACTATTCAAATTATTTTCCAAGAAAATGTTTGGTTTCAAATCTTAATCCTTGTATAAAAAATCCCTCAAAACTGAAAGAAAGTAGGGTCGGATAATCAAGTACGGAACCCTCCTCGAGCGAGTTTATCTCGCACTTGTCCACGTTTTTAAGATTAAATGCAGAATTCAGAATGATTCTCATATCAAGAATGATTCATTTCATTATATTATAGACATTTATTTTTTTTACGTTTACAATTTGAAGGCCTAACTGCATAGTCTACCAAATAAAAGACAGCCTTGAAAAAAACAAGACTAATTTTGATGGACATTTAATATTCATAATTCTATAGAGATTTTTAAGAAGTACCATATCACGTTTCGGTTATTTTATAACAACATTGAGTTAAAACAAACTTGTACAAATGCTTAATCTAACATAAACTTAAAGTAATCGAGTGGTTAGAAAAATGTTTGCCAAAATTTAGTTCATTTTTTTAAAGTACAATTATTTTGAACTTTTTAGATTGGGGCAACCCCAAACGCTGATATAATCACATTAACAACTGTCACAATGAATATTCCAATTACTGTATAATTGCTTATTCGATTTGCTTTGCATATTTCTTGGTCATCATTAACATTGTAACGACTGTTGAGAATTAAGCCAACTCCAACCGCAATCTGTAAATGAATGAAAAATTAAAAATGTTTAAATAGAAATTCAAAAAATATAACAGCTTACTTGCAACAGTATGCTCATAATGATAAGTATCAAACTAGTCCAAAAATACGGATGTCTCGTATACGCTTCCAAAACATATCGCAATTGATTGGCATTGGCAGTTAACAGAGCTAAATCCATCATGCCTTGGCCGAGGTTTTTTTTCTGCTGATAGTCGTTGACATCTGGAATTTTTACTTCTTTGCCATTGATTAATATTGTGTCTGGAACGTTGTAAAAACGACGACGATTTGGTATCCGGCCATTCTGAAAAAGAAAATTGCTACAGCGGTTGTTTTTTACTTTTGTGTTTAAATGTTAATATTAAAGTTTGTCTACCTAGGTTCCGCTATTAACACAGGCAATAACACCAGCGCCGAGATCAGACGAAGAATAACTCTTGCTGATCTTTGTTTCTTTGGGCTAAGAAAGCAATTGAATGGAAAAGCCCTCTCTCAAGCAACTAAGGTAAAACTATACAACACCCTCATCATCCCATTCCTGCTGTATGGTGCAGAAGCATGGACCTTGACAAAATCGGATGAATATGCCTTAGGCTGTTTCGAGAGGAAAGTTCTTCGGGTCATCTTTGGCCCCGTTTGCATTGAAGGGGAATGATGAAGAAGATACAACAGCGAACTGTACGGGTTGTACAACGACATGGACTTAGCCAGAAGGGTCAAGGTCCAGAGACTCAGATGGCTCGGTAATTTAGAGCGGACACCAATGCTACGGCCCGGAAAGCCTTCCACACTATTCCCGAGGTACGTAGAAGTAGAGGAAGACCGCGATTCAGATGGCGCACACAAGTGGAAGAGAACCTCGATCAACTTGGAGTGCAAAACTGGAGACAGCTAGCTAGGGCCCGAGCTCCATGATTCTCAGCATTAGATGTCTCCTAATATTTCTGTTTTTTCAAAAAGGGTATGGCCTTATTCAAAGTCAGAGAGGTACCAGAATGCGGTCTCCTTAATTCTCGTTACTTAGAGTGACGTGAAGGAGTAGATTGTCATAAAAAAGGTAGGATCTTTTGCAAAAGTTCCACCGGAAAGAAGTATGTGATCAAATGGCTTGAAGGATTTCGGTTTTGTGAGATTATAGTTGTCGGTCTTTCGACCTGTAACGACCTTTTTTTCCGTGGTTCCCTTGGGCTGGTTTATTCCAGTCGGCTAGCTCAAGTCGCGGATTGTCGAACCGCGGTCGTTAACAAATAAAATAAAATCCAGCCTTCATGTATCTATTCGTATTCGGCAGACGCGCGAGCAAAGTTGCCTCAACCCTCCCTTCCACGATTGCCTCCCTCTCCAGGGCAATCCCTTATTATGGGTTCTTCCATTTATTCCATAAGTTGCCTTTTCCAGACCCCTCTTTACCACTGGGCCCATTGGGCCCAGGCCCAGGGCCCCGCAATCACCAGGGGCCCCCAAATTGCTAAAACATCACTTAACCTCTATTGGTCTATTTTTAAGAAAAAAAAATATTTCGATACAATTTTAGATGCATAAAGAATGATCAGAATGTAAATTTGCCACTTTTGTACCATGTGCAGGACACTTATTAAACTTTGTAAGAGTGCATGCCGCTGGGTGTGTCTTGAAGCAACCAAATTCTTTGACATTATTCAAAAATTGTATAACTTTTTTTTCGGTATCTTCTCATCGATGGAGTGTATTGACTGCTCATTTAGGTCGAAAAAAAGTTTTAAAAAGTCTTTCTCAAACAAGATGGTCTGCGCGAGCTGGTGCACTAAGCGCCTTATATAAAGGTCATCAAGAAATTGAAGAAGTTTTGATGTCTATCGCGAACGATTTAGGACAGGCACGAGAGGCCAGAGAGGAAGCATTTAGTCTTTGCAAAAAAATGTCCAAGCCTGAATTTACCATACTTACAGAACTTTGGAACTCTGTATTGCAAAGAATTAATAACACAAGTACTTTACTTCAAAAACAAAATATTACCCTGGATGTTGCAATAAAGTTTCTAAGTGCAATAGATGAATTTATAATTGTGCTCAGGGACAATTTTGATAGCATTGATTCATCAGCCAGACAAAAAAACCCGGATTCCGAATATAAGGACCTTTCTGAAAAGATGAGGTGTAGAAGCTCACGCCAGACTTTTTTTGACGGCTCTGGACCCTCAGTAATTCTGACTGGGAAAGAAAGATTTAAAATTGAAACCTTTCTTCCCATTGTCGACACACTAAGCGTTCATTTGAAACAGCGACTAGGTTTGTATACGAAGTTTGGCCAACGTTTTGATTTTTTTTTTTCGATTAAAAAATCTGGGGCCGAATTACGGCATCCGTTATCGAATAATACGATACTGAATTGTGAGTGTTTGTGTGCTTTTGGCATTACCTCTCCCGTTATCGAGTTCAGTATCGAGCTTCTAGTACAAAAATTTTAAATTCTCTGCTCAGCTATCGAGCTTAATTTCATTCGACACACAAACATCTCACTGATGGGAGGAAATTTCTAAGAAAAAAAATTAAAGTTTACTTATTTAGAGAACTTGAGTTATTTTATTATAACATTCTTTGCCAATAATCTATTTAGGTCGAGTTATTCTGCTCCAAACCTTCATCAATCTCATCTTCTTAACATTCAAACTTTGTTTTTTTTCAAAAAATAAATTTCATGAAACAAAATTAATATTTTTGCCTTTTTGTTTTTTATTTGTCAAACCTCTCAAAATTCCTTCAAAATAATCGAGACTCGATAAAAACTACTACAATTTTATATTCTCAAACGATCCGTGACCTATCGAGTGCCATAATCCCAATGGGGTTTCTCGTTCGTTCGATATCGGATGAAACTCACTCACTCGATAGCGGAAGCGATAATTCGGCCCCTGAATTCAGAAGACTTAAAAGAGAACTGCAAATCTTTTGCTAAATTTTACACCGAAGATGAACTACATGCTGAATGCCTGATATTAAAAGACTACTTGAAAATTAGTCTAAACGAAAATGAAAAAAAGTGACAACATTCTAGAGCTTTATATTTTTTTAAAAACTAATAAAATTGAAGATGAATGTCCAAATGTTGAAATTGCACTAAGAATTTTCTTAAGTATGATGGTGACCAATTGCAGTGGGGAACGTTCCTTCTCTAAGTTAAAAAGAATCAAAAACGAACTCAGAACTACAATGATTCAAGAAAGATTGACATGTTTGTCGCTGATGTCAATCGAAAGCGACATCCTCAGAGGCATCGATTTTGAAGATGTGATCAATGATTTTGCTAATCTCAAATCAAGAAAAAGACCCCTTCAATAAATATTCCTTTCTTTTACCTGAAAAAATATAGTCTGTGTCACTATATTGTTCTTTAAATTACATTCTCAATAACTTATTTAATTGTCTGTTATTTAAATTTTGTTTATTTTTGAATTTTTATTTGAAATAATTATTTTTGTTTTTATTTTTAAATTGGTTATGATTATGTTTTAAATGCTGCAATAACTATTTATCTTTTTAATGAATTAAAAAAAATTTATTTATTTAAAAAATTAAAAGAATAAATATCATTTCAAAGTTATGTGATTTTTTCTGTATACCTTTATTACACAACATAACATTTTTATATAATCATACAGGGGCCCCATTTTCGAAAAGTGCCCAGGGCCCCCAAAAGGTCTTTACCCTTGCCCTGGCCTTTTCTTATCATCCTCTGATCCCATTATTGTACTTCACTCTTTTTGAACGTTTCAATGCAGTTTCTCAGTTTATTAATATGAAAACATTAAAATCAGTTTATTAATACGTTTAAAATGAACTAAGTTAATAAAAATTATATTTAAAAATGATTACGTAAAAATACTTTTAATTTAAAATAAGGTGGCAATCATATTTTTGCTCAAAATCTTGTTTTCAATTATTAATAAATTCGTCTTCAATTGATTATCAAATTTGGATTCTCAAATCTCTTTTGTCTTCTTATATAATTAAATTACTCTATTCAATACTTTTCTTACAGACGGTTAAGAATTACCACTAGACAACTTTCCCTTTCTTTATAAATTATATATGTAGGCTCAGATTATGGCCATTCTTTGAACTTATAAAAAAGCATTTCCAAACAAAATAATAAATCCATTATACGCAGCTTGCAGAAGGCGCGCAATTAGCCATTCAATTTCTTTGTTTATAATTAAAAAAACACAAGCAACTG
The DNA here is from genome assembly GCA_943590905.1 of Sphaerophoria taeniata. Classification (NCBI taxonomy): domain Eukaryota; kingdom Metazoa; phylum Arthropoda; class Insecta; order Diptera; family Syrphidae; genus Sphaerophoria; species Sphaerophoria taeniata. Next base: position 140,473,963 of record OX016541.1, read on the forward strand.
ACCAGTAAACTTGCCGTTAAAATTTCGTATTTCATAATAGTGGAGTCAATGAAGCTTTTTTCAGAAAGTCCTCAGAAACAGCTCGGATTTTGAAAAAAAAAATTCAAAATTTTTTGTTTTTATATTCTTTAAAGTCTGAAACAAATCATTTGGGGGAAATTATTGCTTATATTGTTTAAACAATTTTTATATTGTTTATAAAGAGAGATCCAAAATTAATGTTTTTGATAATTGGAGTGTTTAGTTTGCATTAAGACAAGAAAAAAATCATATAGAACGGGGGGGTCTATTGTCCCCCGTTTAGCCGGGAGGGGCAATCTTATAACAAAAAAAGTCTATTTTTCAAAAAAAAATTAAAAATCAACGGCTTTTCCCTCAATGCCGTGTTATACCTTCTTGCAAAGCTAAAAAATGCTTCTTTCATTTTGCATTTAAATAAAGTTGTTTTCAGGAATAGTTTTCGAAAAAATCATTTTCAAAGTCAAAATATCGAAATTTTCAACTTTAAATTAAAATTCAAACAAACAAAAATTAAAACTATTTTGGGGAAAGTACACTTCAATACAGGTTCAACTAATTATTCATGATTTTCTTAGCGAAATTATCAGATGAGTGGTGGTGCGCTCATATTCGGCATCATCTGTACAACAACAACCAACAGACGATCACAATCACATTAACATTTCAATCCATTATTTTATTTTTTGCTCTCGTTCAAGAGTTGCCGTGTTGAAAGTTAAATTGTTGTTCTTAAAATAATTTGTTAAGAACAGTATTTGTTGATGGTCTTTACTCAAGGTCAAGTAACTCCATGTAACATTCAATACAAACCCCTAGACATAGCGCTTTATTTGTCAAGATTTCCCCTATCTACTATCGACAGGTAAGGAATTCTATGAAGCTTTGAAATTCCACCGTATCTGTTATCTCAATAAATCACTTCGAATTCACATCACATTTCTTAAACTTACGCGATCTTCGTTTGCACTTGCACTTGAGTTAGCTAAATTATCCATATCAACGGCTGTATGCTGATCAGTAATATTTTTTGTTTAAAGATGTTAAATTTTAAGGCAAACAAAAACACTTTAAATTTTTTATTCCAAATGGCAATTTAAAAATCTTTTTTTATATCTGATTATAAAATCTCAGAGCACTTAGCTGTTTTATTTCAAAATTTATTAACACACGGCTACTGTAATAATCTGCTATGCTTGCCGGGAAACTCAGAAGTCAGAACTTAATTCTCTCACTTTACAAAATTCGCCATTCGGACAATTGTTTGGTTTTTTGATTTGATATGGTGAATGTGTGGTGAAATTCTGCGCATTATGATTTTACTGTTGCTTTATTTTTCTCATTCTTTATTTTCAACATCAACATCAGCACCAGAGATAAAAGGAGATCGGAAACTGACTTACGTTTTACCCTCCGGCTACCGCAAATTTTATTTTACCGTTACTCGTGTATGTGAATAAATGAGTAAAAACAGCAACAAAAATCAGGTGGTATGTCGAAGTTTACTGAGATAGTATTGGTAAAAACACGCATACTCTTGCAGTGAACTTTGACCGCAGCTTGTAGACATTGTCATTTTGACAGCTTGGTTTCCCATCTCCCTTTTAACTCATCTGTGATCAGCACTACGACTACAACCACAAGTGTATAGAAAAGTCTTAATCGATGACAAGCATTGGACCATAATCGAATTCATCGAAAACTTACCTTTAAACTAGTTTTGCGCTGTCTGTTGAGATAGGCTTTGATTTGAACTTGAGCTGGGACCGGGATATCCTTTAGTTAATGAATGAATCGCTATTAGTCATGGAAAAGCCCCCTGGGATGAATTAAGTACACCATCATGTTGTGAGCGAAGAATTGCATAATTTCTTTTTTTTAATTTTTTCTCTGCAAAAGTGCATTTTGTGGGACTGTCGTTTGTGAAGGAATGGTAGATTGAATCAGCGAAACAGCGTCAACAAATTAAATTAAAAGAGAAAACAAAGGAAACAAGGAATATTGATTTTGTGTCAACTGACATTGTACTTCTGTTCCTCGATTTCAAAATTATTATTATCATCTTAAATGCTCTGCTCTGGATACTGTCCAAAAGACTTAAGTACGTATCACTGGTAGCACCAGCCCAAACTTAGGAGTTGTACTCAAGCTTTGGGCGTATGGATATATGTTTTGTAGATGGTACCCAGATCATAAGGGGACAAAATTCTTGCATCGTTTTAAAAAGCCTAAACATCTTCCGGCATTTTTGGCGACATTGCATATGTGATCATTCTACAAAAGGTGGTCGGTGAAGCACATACCGAGATTTTCGAGATGTTCGCTTTCACTGATGCAATTGCCACTCATGGATAGTGGCAAGGGGGGTATATTTCGCTTCAACGATACAAAACAGCATTGAGATTTCGCAGCATTAAACTCAGATCTTTCCATCGATGTATCGTTCGATCAATTTTTTAACAATTTTTTTTCAGTTCAAAATTTTTGGCAAGCGGCCCATGATATTCTTCGAAAAATCATGAAGAAATCGATTTCACTAAATTTATCATATTTCTCTTTATCCTTAGCTTGCAACTGAAAGCTAAGGACAAAAACAAAAAAAAAGCTTTTTTGATCATAACTCGGTAACCAGACCTCGCAGATAGTTTTGGTTTTCAGTGACTGGTAGAGACCAACAGGCCTCTATTCTCGTACATGATTTCATATAGGCTTCGTGGTAAAATTTCGGATTTCACGCGAAAAATTTGCATTTTTTTCAACTCTGTCGCGTGAAGATTTTACGTTCCATACAAATTTCAGCTGTTGACGAACGACGACTTCTGTTCAGCTCTTAAAACGGAACTGTCTTAAAGGTATGGTTACGATTTGTAATATAAAATTAAATCGTGGTTTTAAGTAGGTATTTTTATTTTACTTTTTTTTGTATGTTTTTCATCGATTTTTTTAAAAAAAATTCTGAAGTTTCACAAATATTTCGTGAGACAAACTAATTAAGTTTTATATGTACCGTCATGCACATAATGTATTTTTATTAAATATAGAGGAGTAAGTGACAATGCAAAATGAATCATAAAAACAAAAACAAATACATAATTTCGTATACCTTTCTATAGTTTGAGTACATAGTTGTGTTCGATGACAATTTGTACAAAGTAATGTGCTTTTTGTGTATGCAAATGCAAATGATATAAAGTGTAATTGATATTTACGATTTTGTGTTTTTTTGTGATGGCATTTTTTTTTATAACAAAACTATAGAAAAAGAGCGCCTTTAATACATTCATTTGACGAATACCACATCGTGACGTCAGATGCCACCATTAGACTTTTAAAAATCGCATGCAACTATTTTTTACGTTTACAATTTTAAGGCCTAACTGCATAGTCTATAGCAAAAGTAAAAGACAGCCTTGAAAAAAAACAAGACTAATTTTGATGAATATACAATATAATTCTATAGAGTTTTGTAAGAAGTACCATATCACGTTTCCGTTATTGTATAACAACATTGAGTAAAAAAAACTTGTACAAATGCTTAACCTAACATAAACTTAAAGTATTCGAGTGATTAGAAAAATTGTTACAAAAAGTTAGTTTCCTTTTTCAAAGTACAATTATTTTGAAATGTTCTCTTTTTAGACTTCTTTTCAAACCCCATTCGGAGCGTTGGCCACCCCAAACGCTGATATAAACACATTAACAACGGTGACAATGAATATTCCAATTACTGTATAATTGCTTATTCGATTTGCCTTGCATATTTCTCGGGGATCATTAACATTGTATCGACTGTTGAGAATCAAACCAACTCCAACGGCAATCTGTAAAAAATATCAACATTTAAAAATGTTGACATAAAAATTCAAGAACTAAAGCAACTTACTTGGAACAATATGCTCAAAGTGATAAATATCAAACTGGGATAATAATACGGATGTCTCTTATACGATTCCAAAATATATCTCAATTGATTGGCATTGGCAGTTAGCAGAGCTAGATCCATCATGCCTTGGGCGAGAGTTTTTTTGTGCTGATAGTCGTTGACATCTGGAATGGGTACTTCGATGCCATCGATTAAAATTGTGTCTGGACCGGCGAAAGAACGACGACGATTCGGTATCCGACCATTGGGATTAGTTGGTGTGACTGGGCCGTTTTTCTTATTGCTATCTGCATTGTCTAATAGACCGTCATCAACGCCAGGGGTTGGGTCGATAACATCGGGACCATCATTGTTCCCATCGTCTTCGGCTTCAGACACTGCAATGGAAAATTTAAATTATTGTTAGAATTTTCTTTGAATAAATTCTCTTTATATTAACCTGCTCTGGTAGCCCTTCTCCGAGGCTGGGGAGATTTGGATCTGGATCTTGAAGTAGACTAAAAAGAAAAAAAATGTTACAGCGGTTAATTTAAATTGTTGTGTTTGAATATTAAATCGGTATTTTAATCTCTCATTAAAAGTTGTATCGTTTTATTTCTAAACCAAAAAAAGACATATGATGTATTTGAAATAATTAAAATAATTCTTTGCAACGCATGAGTTCATATGAAAAAATACCACGAAAACACTGTATCTCTTACTTTTTATTGTGGTGAGAACTTGCAACTAATCGTATATAGTATACTTCATTATTCGTTTGCACAACATATGCATTTTGTTCGCACGCAATATAATTCATGACATTTTAATTATTTCTGGACATGCTTCCTTACATTATTCATTTGAATAAACCTGTTTGCATAGAAATCGAAAGAAATATATTGCCTCAACTCAAGTTCTAGAAGTGTAAGGTCAACTTTTAATCAAGAGCAAGAGAAATTTTATAAATAATACCACAACACAGACGCAACACAATTTAAAAAATAAATAAATGTAGCTAAACAAAGAACTTTTCATTCTGAATAATAACATTAACACTTTGTTATGGTTCATTGTTATTTAAATTGATAAGACCAAATTCGATTGAAGTTTATGAAAATGAATGCACATACATAACTTCTATTAATGTTCATATATGTTCTGTGAATTTCGCACAAGCCTTGAAGTTATGCTTTGCTTTGACCTTAACCGAGAAAAAACATTCCACACACCTTGGCACACACATTTCTTGTTGAGTTTTTTTAAAAGGAAAGGCCGTTTCACGACATGCATTTTTCTTAAAGGAAGTCATAAATTATTGACTACAGCTTCTTAGTACGACTTTATACTGATATAATTGATGTCATGATATTTGAATCATAAAGTCAATGGCATGATGATTCGATGCACGATAATCTCTAGCTGGAAATAGATTCCTTTGTGAATAAGATAATTTATTCGAAATATTTGTGTGATTACTTGAAGATAGAATCGTCAATTAAAACAAGAAAAAAAGTTTCATCTAATTCTATAACATGAAAACACAGATAATTCGTAAGAATTCAGTTAGTAATAAACTTTAATGATGGGCATAGGAAAAAAACGAACACAGATATCTCAATTATCTAACTTCCTTGAGAAATAAAAAGTTTAAAAATGTTGTAAGCAATGATAGCGAACTTGTATGCCATTATTCTTGATCAAGTAGAAATTACTAGAAATGAATGCACTCTGGGTAAACTTCTTTAATTAAAATCGAAAAAGAGTAATTCCTGACACTAACATTGTATTGTAAAAAGAGTAAGCAATAAAAATAAACATTTAACTGAAATGGTAATAAAGTTTCTTATTAGATTGGGGTACACACTTCGCTCCACTTAAATAGAAACATTTTTTTTTTTTTTTTTTGTAACAGACTGTGAATTTTGTTCAATTTATTAAATCAAGTTTTTTTCGTTCCTTTATGAGATTTATTTACGACTAAATATATCTCGTACCCCTTTGACCCTCTCTAGCTACAAAAGTATACGGTCCTGCTCTCTTTCGTACTTTCATATCTGGGGTAAATTATTGGACAAATTCCCCTGCAGGATTTTGCTCAGGGTTAATTCTGACCGAATAAAAGTCAGTTAAAAAGTACTGCAGTTAATTAACTTTTAGTCAATTGAATTTGGTCAGTTAACTGCACGTTAAAAATAAAGTACTGACTGAGGACAGCTCTTTTCCAGTTGAGAAATTTTTACAAGTTAAAAGACTAACCAAAAACGCTTATTCATGATCATGACTTTACTAAGGCCGTGTGCGAATTCAGTTAAAAATGGGTTAAAACTTGACGTTTGGTTAAATTTTGACACTTCGCATAATTTGACTAGCTGCTGAGCGGGTTAAAATATGACAGTAGTGGTTAAAAATTCATCCATTTTTATTTTTTAACCACAGTTCATCCAATTCGCACACGGCCTAAAATACCGAAATGACTGCACTCCTTAAAACTCTGATATCCGTGTTTAGAAGGTATTGCAACATCAATCAACTTCTGTAGGCATTCAATTGAATGAGTATTACATTAGACACTGTTTCACTATTATTAATAACAGTTTGAGGCCATATCTCTTTTTGTATAATTTTTCGTTCTACAAAGGGCTTTTTACCGGAAGAGAAGACAAATTTACAGCGTTTATAAACAATCAAATACATATATACAAAGAAATAGTTTAAGATTTAATTGTTTATAAACAACTTTAATAAAGGTTCAAAGAAAAAAATCGTCCGAATTTTGCATTAACATGAACAATCTGGAACTGGAAGATTTCATAAAAAAGAAATCGTTTACATAGAATTATTTGAACGAAGAATTTTAATGCTTCGTTCTCCATGATTCTCAGCATTTGGTGTCTACTAAAATATCTGTTTATCAAAAACGATGTGGCCTAATTCAAAGTCAATGAGGTACCAGATTTTGATCTCGTTAACTCATAACTTGGAGTGACGAAAAGGAGTAGATTGTTATGAAAAAAGGTATAGGATTTTTTTGCGGGCAATTGACATATGCTTGCGGTCAAATGGTTTGTGGTCTTTCCTACACAATAACAAGGAAGCTCGTTAATATTTTATGGATTCTTGTAAAATGTTCATAAAATTTCATTAGAAAATAGAAAAAAGAAGTTAATTGCATACACCTAACGTATATTTTTTCCTTTTATTTTCACTCAATATCTGTTGCGCTGTTAAACGAGTGAATTAATTATAATTTATAATTAAGGCTTGCTTAATAAAAAAGTGAAGAGCAGTAAAAGACTTTCAATATCAACGGTGAAACGGACTTTTAGTTTAGCTAAAACAAAATTATATTAGACTAAACATTACATTAGAGGTCCACGAATGAATTTCTATACGCAACAGCTTCAGAGAAAAAACGGATAAGTAGTTTCCAACCACCCACACCATTCAAAACTCCAAGACAGTCCTCAAACGAAAGGAAGCTCTTATTGAAATAGAAACGCCGGATCTCTTGTAAGATCGGACATAACGCTAGGAAGTGGAAAACATTTTCAATTTGATTGAGGTTACATAATGTGCATTTAGGATTTATATCATTTCTGTGAGGTCTATAGTTAAGCTCAAGCATCTCCGTGCGAACCTTAAATATCAGACTTATCTCAACAAAAGTGAACTCGGTTCGAAAATAATTTGCTTCCCCCAAAGAGAAATTAAGTTTACTGTATAATGATCTAGATTCGAACTCCCTTGCCCGATTGAGAAATGTCTGAAAAACGTTGTCATCTATAACAGAAATACAATCGTAAAGTTCATTCCTCCACGAATCAAGATTATCCAAACAAAACGTCAAAGGAAAGTTATGTTCTGAGGCCAACTCACTCCAATCTTTAAAAGGTGTGTAGGTATCTGCAGCGTAACGCTGCATTCGCTTTTAGATTCTTTACAAAAATTGGTGGTAGTCCCGACTCAACGTGTATGGCATAATTGGGGGTATTAGATGGGAGTCTAAAGATTCGCTTGAAGAAATATCTTTGGATAGTTTCTATTTCGTCTAATTGCATGTAGCCATAAACTTAATTTCCATACCAAAGGCAGCTTTTAACGGTTGCATCAAACACTTTAAATTTCGAAGCCGGATCTATATTTTTGTTATTGAAAAAATTTGACCACATACAGTTAATAGCTGCTTTTGCTGCGGTCAATTTATCTCTTATATGACTTCGAAAGTTCAGATTGTGTGTTATTGTGAAACCTAGATATTTGAAGTCCTTCACTACTTCTATATTTGAACCGCTCAAGTTCCAAGAACGGTCATTGCGTGCACTGCGATTATGGTGTCTGAATATCATGATCTTAGACTTCGCAGTATTTATTTGAAGGTCCCACAAATCACAATATTGTTTTAACTTGTTAATTTGGAGTTGAAGCGTCACAGGATTATCAGTTAAAATAACAAGGTCATCCGCATAAAGGAGCACCTTGATAACTAGATCACCAAAAACAACACCACCTGGTATATTATCTTCAATGTCATTTATAAAAAGCGAGAAAACCAAGGGACTCAAAATGCAACCCTGTGGGACACCTGTTTCTGACCTAAATTGTTTCGACGTGTTCATGCCATTTTTAACCAATTGAATTAATGAACCGAAGAATCTTGTAATCTTTGAATTCATTTAGACTTACTCTTAAAATAACTTGGCTTTTTAACCTGTTACTTTATTGAATATATTATAGAACTGTATCCAGAGTTGTTACCATAGTTTTTAGTTATTGTGCAAACTATTTCCTGAAAGCAAATATTTATACCAACCTTACTGTCTAAGTAATTACTTTTTTTTAAATTTTAACAAGAAATACAATGAGTCTTTGTTTTGATTTAGAAAACAAAAAAGTCGAAGAACATATTTTGCGTACGAAAAACGTTTCCCACTTCAAATTTTCTTGAGCTAAAGATAAAAAAAAAAATAATAACCATAAACAAAACACTTCTAAGAAGGTAGACCCAAACAAACAACATTATAGACTCAAACAATTTTCTTTCTTTGATTTTATAAAAAAAAAAACAATTCCAAACAAAATAATAAATCCTTTATCCGCATCTTGCAAAAGGCGCGCAGTTAGCTATTAATTCTTTTGTTTATAATATAAACAACTTTCCTTTAAAAAACACAAACAACTTATCGGCAAACTTGCCGGTAAAATTTCGCATTTCATAAAGAAAAGAATTCTAAACGAGTTCTTCGAACTGAATAAAATTAAATATTTTAAAACAATTTTGGGGAAATTTGTACAATTCTGTTGAAGAAAACAGGTTGATGTGATTATTCATGATTTTTTTAGCAAAATTATCAGATGAGTGGTGCTGCGCTCATATTTGGCATCATCTGGTCAACAACGACCAATAAAGCGATCACATAAACATTTCCATCCATTATTTTATTTTTTAACTCTCTTTCAAGAGTTGCCGTGTTGAAAGTTGAATCTGTTATTCTTAAAATGCGTTGTCAAGAACAATAATTATTGTTTATTATCTAAACTTAGGGTCAAGTAATGCAATGTAACATCCAACACAAAACTTAAGACATAGAGCTCTGTTTGCTTAGATTGCTGCGATATAATTGAAATTGTATTTGAAAACAGAACTTGGTAGCCCTGTCCACAATCAACACACTAAGAATTCTATGAAGCTTTGAAATTCCACTGTATCCTGTATCTCTTATCTCAATAAATCACTAGAATTCTCATCACATTTCTTAAACTTACGCGATCTCTGTTTGCACTTGCATTTGACTCAGCTAAACTATCCATCTCAACCGCTATATGCTGATCAGTCATATTTTTTGTTTAAAGATGTAAAATTTTAAGGCAAACAAAAACACTTTTTTTTAATTTTTGTCCAAAAACAGTGGTTTTCAAATGAAAATATAAAAATCTTGTTTTTTTAAATCCGTAAATAAGATCTCAAAGCAATATACTTGGCTGTTGTTTTTCGTATACTTCTTGGCACGCGGCTACTGTACTAGTCTGCTATGCTTGCCGGGAAACTCAGAACTAAATTCTCTCACTTTACAAAATTCGCCATTCAGACAATTGTTTGGCTTTTTGATTTTATGTGGTGAACGTGTGGTGAAATTCTGCGCATTATGATTTTATTGTTGCTTTATTTTTCTCTTGCTTTTTTCAACAGTAACATCACCACTACAACTACAAGTGTATAGAAAAGTCTTAATCGATGACCAACATTGGACCATAAATTTACCTTTAAACTGGTTGGCTGTTGAGATAGGTTTTGATTTGAACTTGGGCTGGGATATACCTTACTTAATGAATGAATCATGAAAAAGCCCCCCTGGGATGAATATAGTAGACCAATTAAGTTGTGAGAGGTGAATTGCACAATTTCTTTTGTTAATTATTTCTGTGCAAAGGTGCTGGACTGTTGTTTGTTAAGGAATGGTTTTTGATATGAACAGAATGAATCAGAGAAAAAGCGCCAAAACAAACTCAATTAAAAGAGAAACAAGGAACATCGATTTTGTGTCAACTGACGATGTACCTTTGTTGCTCGATATCAAAATTAAAATGCTTAAGAACTTTTCCAGAAACTTTGAACTGCAGTTCTTATTTCTTGAAATTCAAAACAGAGCATAAATTCAACTGATATTTCGTACCTATATCGCCCTCATCAGATGCCTAAATAACTCAAAATTTAAGCGGGCTTTTAAGGTACTCAAGAATATATGAAAATATTGATAAGGGAAATAAAAATGCAACCTTAGTTATGGATGCTGCGTCATTTTGTTTATACTCAAACATATCATCGATGGTAGGTATGAAGTTGATAAATTCGGATTAATTAATGTGTGGGTTGGTACCATGAGTGGCATAAAAGTTATGTGGGATAAACCCTTGGACTTGATAACTGACGTCATGTATTACAACAAGAAACCCAACACTCAGCATCACATTGATTTTAAGAACAGGTTAAATGGCAAACAGGTTATTCAACTCTTCACAAAGAAATAAATCAAAGAAACTATAGTTGCTCATACCAAAAGTGTGCCACCTGCCAAAACTAAACGGTGAACTATATAAACAAGATTTTAAATCCCCCTTTTCAACAAATATTGATTTTCTTGCCGTTTTTTTTCACTTGAATAACCACAATGACATACCTTCGTTTCGTAAATACAACACAAAACAAAGAAGACGAGACTTAGTCGTAAAATAACAGAAGCCTTTCGGTTTCTCTCCAAGTTAATTGTTGACTAAACAAAAACATGACGTAGACCAAGTGGTGAGTTTCACTAGTGACCAGTGACCACTGCCAATTATGTTTCCCGCAAAAACTACCATAAGTATCCACAAGCTTTTCTATAGATTTACGTTATTGTTAGTGACGTCATGAATTGAAAGTAATAATTGTAGATAACGGATGCCAAATATGTTTAATTAATTTTTTTTTCTCAAAAATCATGAAAAATTGTTGTACCTATGAATATTTTAGTATCCTTTCCACTTTTATGACTGAAACACAAACACACGTTAGCTTTCGCTTCGATTAACGTTTACGAGTTCATCAATAGGAATTCAATGGATGCTCTCAAAATGAAGCATTGGCCTCACGTTTCGTTTGACAATCGTAAAGAAAGAAACGTAATGTTACGAAAAGTAACTCATACCGGAAGCTCTAGTTCAAGTATGCTGAACATTTGGTTTGTCTGAAAGATCAGTCAACAAACAAAATTCATTTGGTTTTGGGATGATGATGGAAAGAGAAATGTCATTCAAATAAAACTCGAAGCGGGTGCATCGTTACGTAGATGAAGACGAAGCTTAATCGTGTTTGTGTTTCAGCAATTAAAGTCTCATTCGTTTTTGAGTCCTGTATAGGAAAAGCCAATCAGAAACAGGTACAAAAATGTAAATTTGTGTGCATTGTTGGTATTGTTGTAGGCTGCGAATTTGCAAATTTTACAAAAGAAAATTAGTAAGCAAAAACGGTAAATATATTATTTGACGATTTGAAAAAAAAAATACAGCTAGGTTATCATCATTCGTCATTATCGCCAAGGAGAAGCTGAGAATGGAACCGTTAACTGCAAAATTAAGAAATTTTCAAACAAACTCTTAACCTTGGTTAAAAATGGATGTAATGTTTGTTTGAATATCCGTTCTAGACTTCTAAGCCGCCCAGTGAATTTTTATGAAGTTTTCAAAGCAAATATAATTTGCCATAGAAATCTGGGAGCAAAAGAAGCTAATACAGAGAATCACAGAGAATTTCTCAAATTTTCTGTTCACATCACTTATAATACATAATTTTTAGTCTATTGGCTGAAACTGAAATTAATACCAAAGCACACATATCAACGAAAGATGCATAACAGCGTATCACGCTGAACGCAACTTACAACGTTCTATGTTTTTCCTAGAAGCATACTTGCAAAATTGACCAATCGATGTTTTGAATTACAGTTCCAACAAGTATGCAACAAACAATTTCTTTGACTATGTTCTCTCTGTCAATTAAACGTTTAAAGACGAAACAAATTTGCTTGAAATTTAAGAAATTTTTTTGAACAATTAAAGAAAAAGGACTTGAATCGCCAGCAGCACTGCAAGTCACAACATCGATGTTAGTATCAAAATACTGTGATCAAAGTGATTTTGAACTTTTGACCGCTTATTTGAATAACAACTTAATTTTACCAATAAAAAACACATTTTTTTATAAAAAAATTCAATACTTTTAAGTTTTATTAATAGAATTAAACTTCCACAAACGAGGTAGATATTAAATATAAAAATTATGAATGTTTTGTTTCATAATTCTTTTAAAAAGAAATATTTAAGTGCATGAATCATTAATAAATATGTTCTTAAACTGGTGGATGGAACTAAATATTAAATAACTATGGACCTTACAACTTAATGAAATTCATAAATATTTGATATCACAACAAAAATGGATGACAATGTTAATATTTATCTAAAAAAAATATTTTCACAATTTGTTTGTTCGTATTTTTTTGTGTTCATACAAATTAAAATATGAGAAATATGTTTACCTAATTATTAAGTTAAGAAATTGTAATACTGGAATTGTGGTAAGTACGTTTTAATGTCTTTAGTTTCCTTATTAGCTAGGTTTAGATATTAATTATCTGCAGAAGAAATCTTCATCGCATTTATTGTAACAGCAATAAGGCAGGCCAACTAGCGCACTCGCTTCACGTTTATGCCGATCATCTTCATGATGTTTTTTATGCGTGTGGGATTTATACATGGGGTAGATGTTCAATTTGCTTAAATGCTCAAAATGTGATTGGGCAACTTTAATGTAACCTCCGCGGGGATATGAACTTCGGCGGACAGCGTAAGTGTTTTGTTTTCTGTGATGATCTAGAAAAAAAAATAAAAGAGAAAAGAAAAACGTCATGAGATATTCAATTTAACGTTTGAGTCTGAGAAATGAGAATGTATACTACGGGGTCAACGTGGCGTATACGTACTATTTTTAAGAGCATAATAAGCCTTTAAAATTTCTTGAACATTTTGTGATAAAAAAAAGTCACAAGCAAAGCCACCTCAATTAAGCTTGTGTCCTTAATGTTGTTTGCAGTCCTTTTTCTCAAAATCAAAATCTTATATAACTCGTGACTGTTTAAATAAACAAAACAAACACAAAATCTTGTACACCGGAACACAAAGCAAACAATAATAAAAAACAACAAACTTCCCAATCGAATATTTTCATTGAAACTGCACGGAATTCATACGTTCATATTATATGCATGTATAAAATTAGTATGACCGGCAGCAGTGACAGTTTCTACTCTTAACAAACCGGCCTCGTTGGCCGCAACGCATTTTGTCATACTTTCTTATACTTTGTCGCAGAGAAAATGAGGACACAAATAAAGTGCATCGAGCAAAATCTAAAAATATTCTTTACAGATTGAAATGCAACCATGAAATACCGTTAAATTTTTATGATCTTTATATTTTAAATGAATACGAATTCAATTCCGTAACAATAACCCTGACTTTGTACCAATTTCATGGTTAAACATAGACACGTTCGATTGAATGCGTTGCATACAAATTTTGTTAAGTCATCGTGCGAAATTAATGGCTGTCGGAAATTACAAAAAGTCAAGTTAAAAAAAATAATTAACCAATGCACGCATTTGACATACTAATTTATTTGAAAAATAATCTGAAAATAGTTGTTAACTTAATACTTTTAGGTTTGTTTTCACTAAACACACAAATGCAGCTACTCTGCTCTGGCAAATGTTTACTTGTTGTCAATAAGTCGTTCAAAAGAAAATCACTATCAAAGGTGAATAACTTTGAGTGACCTTCATTTCAAAAGTGTATTGTAAATTTATGTATTCAGATAATGACACGCAATGAAATGTTTGTTTAAGCAATTTAAACGTGTGCCATGTGATTTTGTAAATAAAATTGTAATGTTTATTTTGTTTACATTTCTTTTCAAGACTTGTAAATTGAGGAAATTCGTTTATTTCGTCTTTTTTTCTGGCTCAATTCGACCTTTAGTTGAATTTAAAAGTTTTTTAACTTACATTTATTTTCAGAAAGTTCATTTGATTTGGATCGATGATGGAATTCCCTTTTATGTCGTATCATTTGAGGTTCATCCTCGTCAAAGAGATGCTCACAAGCTTCAACTGCGAAAGTTTTCATCTTTTCAAGCGAGCAGAAGGCTGATGTTTCTTTCACGAAGTGAGAATATGTGATGGCAAGCATTAGGACGGCACAAATAATATTGAACTGGAAAGAAAAAGAAAAATATTTACTATCTTTTCAACATAATTTTCGCATGACTAAACATTGCAATATACAAATTTAGAAATAGATAAGGTTAAGTAGGAAATTGTACAGTATTTTGTTCCGTTAATTTTCATTTAGCTCACATAATAGCATACAATGAGGTTGGCAGCACTCAAATGCTGTCTACAAAGCAACAAACGTAAAAAGGAAAACTACAAACTTAATTCATATTTCTTATCCTTAAATTTGACATCAGACTCCCTCCGCCAACTTGATAAAGTGTCAAATACGTTGCTATGAAATAGCGTGAGTATTCTATGACATTATTTTGACACGAAGTATCCGATTACTTTTGACATTTGTTCCACTTTCCCAAAGCTTCAGAGGTTGTTAAAATTGTAATTTCTACAAAATGGTGACACTTCTTTCCGTTTCAACACAAAAAAGAATCAAATACCGTTTCAAATAGAGTCGCACTCATCCGACTCTATTTGAACTGTCTGAACTGGGTCAATAGAGTTTCGAAGGATCCTATACAAATTATTTGTTAAAATGGATTAAAAACATCAATATTTTGAGTTCTATGAAATTTCACAGATTCGACAAAAATGTGTGCAGTAAGCTTAGGGTAGAACTTACTCTATCGCATTTTTTTAAAAAATCACGTTGCTGAAAAAAATATTTTTTGTTATATAAACAATTTCTATTAGCACGTAGGTATCTTTAACCTTATCCAGTTTTGTTTTTGTAAGGAATTCCAAAACCTTTCATGCTAAAGGAGGCACGTTCGAATTTGACTCATCGATTAATCCCATATTACCGCCCATTTAAGATACACTGTAAAAACTGAGAAAACATGCCAGTCAATTTAAAAATATTTTGCCAATTTTTCAAAATGAAGCTTGAGTTTTGTTTGTCAATAATTGTATTGTCGTTCTACACTGTCTAATTTGCACATTTCAAATATTTTGTTTGAAAGAATTTAACCATGCCCTTTTGAAAAGTAACCAAACAGACCTTTTATCAATACATTACTTAGTGAGGCAAATTCTCAGTGCAATTACAGTTGCGAAATTCCACGGAGTGTGTAATCTACAATTAAATGTTACAAAAGTAAGAAATTGGTAAAAAAAGGTATTGAGTCACACCGAAGAACTATTCCCATTTTCCCAATAAGAAATTAGTCCCCTTAATCTGTTTTTCTTCCACATATGGAACTCATACACATTCATCTCAGTAATATAGACGTACCTTTCTGAATTAGGGCACTTATTATGTCTGTACTCATTTTAAACGGATAATGACCTTTCGCCAGACATTATTATGAGTCCTTTGCAGAACGAGTTCATTGAATTCATTTATATTTATAATTATTATCGTCATCATCATCATCACAGCCAGCGCCATCATTGCCAAAACCACCTGGAAAACCACTGGTGTTCCGTTGTGTTCCTCCCTCACATTAGTCAGACTCACATGGATCACGTTTGATTGAAGTAGATATTCTCATTCGTGACTACCTGTATAACGTATGTACATATACACTATACAGGAACTTGTTACACACCAATGCCGTTCAGTCTGCGCGGAGGTCTTACCGAAAATGTCCGTTAAGGTCGGCAGTTAAATGTTTTACGAGAATGACGACAAAAGGTAACACGAAAAAAAGAAATAAGTAAAATAAAGTCAAAAAACAAACAAATAATCCTAAAAAAAAAATGCTTGACCGAAGAACATTTTGGTTCTTGAGTTATTTAAAAAGGAGACAATATTGTTTAAGGAAATGCATACACAGAAACATTGGAAGCAAAATAACATAACCTTATGTCAATAATTAAGGAACGTACCAATTCATTATTGTCGTTGACATCGATATTACGTGATTAAGTGACACTTGTCGATGGAAAAAAAATCGGAACCTGTTCTTAAAACAAAATGACATGATGATATTGTTGTATCGCTCATATCGGAGTCACACAGTTTACAATAATTTGTTTATTCTTTTGGCAACCAAAGTGACAAAGTTAAATTTAGTCATTTTAATGACTTGAATTATTTTTGCCAAATGTCAATTTGTCGGTAAACGATCAGAATACATTTTGTTTTTGATTTATAAAAAGAAGTAACTGAATTTTTACGGAGGATTCTCGGTAAATTTAGAAAATATTTGCATATTACGGTTTTTTTCGGTTTATTTTGGGAAATTTTATGCGAAAAAGGAAGTACGATGATTCTTTTGTGACGTTCAAGTATGCTGCAAAAATAAACCTGTCGTGTTTTTGTACTTAACTGAATGACGTAAATTTCGGTTTTGTCTTAAAAGATCTGTATATTTTGAAAGGTAACAGGAAGTATTTACATTGGTTACTAATTTTACAACACATATTTTGAAGAAGAAAAAAGTCTTGCTCTTACATGAAAAACAAATTAACTCTATCCTCTTGACAACCATTTTGACAGCTCACAAAAACTCTCCACATTATTTTGACAGATAACTAAAATAGTAAAAGCAATCGAACAGTCCAAATAACTGCATGTTTCATTCACAATCTTGTTATAACTTGATTATTTTTCTGTTTTTTATTTGGTTTTCTTTTGCAAAACATCGACATAACGTTCTTATTTGCATAAGCGGCTCAATTCATCAAACAGCAAAACAAATAAAAGTGATCGATGAAATGTCAATAAGAGTGTTTAACATAATACTTTTTAAGCGATAAGCTCAAGTTCATATGTCAACAGGTGATCATATTTAGAAGTGTGTCAAACAGACATTCCAACAAAAAATCATAATATCCTACGACACACACCTGATTCAATAAATAATACAACGTCAGAAAAAAACTGAACAACAGCTTATTTGCATAGTCTTGTGACACGTTTTTGAATGATGTGTTCCGAAATTGCCTAGTAACAGTATGATACTAATAGATAACGGTTTTTGAGTTCATAGGCTATGTTCATAGTCATAGACCTTTCAAAATTAAACCTTTTTGTCT
Source organism: Sphaerophoria taeniata (assembly GCA_943590905.1). Taxonomy (NCBI): domain Eukaryota; kingdom Metazoa; phylum Arthropoda; class Insecta; order Diptera; family Syrphidae; genus Sphaerophoria; species Sphaerophoria taeniata. The sequence continues at coordinate 140,491,648 of OX016541.1, forward strand.
AAAAAGAAGGAAATCCCAGAAAAACCGCAATTTCTGATGACATGCGTGAGTTGAAATACGGCCTTGTGCTTGCGGTTACATGCACAATAGATAAAATAATAACCCAAAAGAGAAAACACAAAACAAATAACCGAATATAATCTAGTGAAACCTTCCTTATTGATTTTTTATGTAAATCGATAATGGCATCATTCACAGTGATTTATAGTCATTTAAGGATAAAATGGCTTTTTTCTACAGTGATAGATTTCCAAATCAAATACCGTTCATGTGAAGGTCACAATGCTGCCAATGTTACATGTTGAAAACCATTAAATGTCACTTTTAATCCAACAAGTGTCAATTTTTAACTAACAAAATGTGACAATTTGTATTCACTCATAGTCACTTTCTGATAAGGGTTTTGCAAAATGCCATTCGCACTTGACAACAGAACTTGGCCTTGTCTAAACATGACTAAACGTTCAAAATTTAATCTTAAATTTCATCACCATTCACAATAGAATTTTTATATGATTTTATCTATAGAATATGTTAGACACTTTGGTCCTTTGACATACAGAATAAAATGAAATCACCCATAAAATCACTTTAAACTAAAATGATCCTCACCTTAAAAGCCATTGTGATATTTTATAATTTCAATATTTCACAATTTTGTATTCAGTTTATAATTTAAATATTTTAACAGTTGTGATTTTTATCTTGTCACTTTTATCGAACGTCAAAACGTCACATTTATTTTTAAGTACAAAGGTACAAATTTACTATTCACATCAATTTTCTATCTATCAAACACATTCACAAAAATATTCCACGTGTGATTTATCGTAATTTTATTCTCTTAACAAAACAATTTTCGTCTTTACTCCATAAAACTAATCCGATTCATAATTATAGCTGATCGTAAATGAAACGAAAACGCTATGCTTTCCACCTTATATATGAGAATGTTGTAAGCCGGGGCTGCTTCTGGTCAATTCACCCCACAAGCATACTGCACGGGAGGATCGCTCGCATTGGCATCAAAAATAAATTCCAAAAAATAAAAAAACAAAATAAAATACAACACTACCACTATTTCAGTTGCTCATTCATTCATTCATAAAAACTGATTTTGATTTTGTTGTGCTCTTTTTTTTTTTTTGCGACGACAATGTCGACGAAGACTACGGCAGCGGCAACGGTCGGTGGTCACAGCAAAAAACGTTTTAACGATGACGATGATGATGATGATGATGGGAGCCCCGTTTAAGCTGTCTACAAATACACTCCGCCAAACGCCTGGCACGATCGTGTAAATGCGGTGTGTTTCAATGAGAACGAAAGTGGAATTAGTATAAGAGAAAAAAAAATCAAAAAAGTATGGGGTTTAAGTAAAAATAAGAAGGCAAAGGATCAAGTGTCGGTGTCGCAATCAAAAATCGCCTAATGTATGTAGGTACCTATATGAGGAGCAAACAGGACATATTACACAGAAAATTGCGTCTGGTTCGTGTCTGCTGCAAAGGGTATTTTTGAAATGACATTTTGTATGACACCTGTCATTTAGAGCGTGTTATTGGCCAATAGGTATTGTATGTTCTTTCTCTTGTTGTTAGCTACACTTATTTATTTGAAACGTAATAACAGTAATAACTGTCAAATATTCCACTTGTCACATTATTTTGCGCAGTTAGTGCCCTCTGAGGCGTGGGGGTTGATATCATTTGACAACTATTTTGAATTTGTTAAAAATGTCGAACGTGCCATTTAGCTTGTTTGCTTATAAATCAAAAAATAAACATTAATATGCGAATTTTTGGAAAGCAATCTTGTCTAGCAAAAAAACTCAATAAATTAGTCGAGATTTCCATTTAAATTCATTGTTATTTTTTTTTCAAGACCTGCCTAAGGCAAAGGCTTATTTTTTGAGTTGACTGTCTGGCACCTGATATTTTGGCAAATATGTCAATCGGAAGTGGACCTTTTTGGGGGTATTGTACACGATCGAGTTGCCAGCTACCTGGATTCCTTATTAGAGAATTGTAGAGCAAAGCGAGACATGGAACATGGGCAAACCACACAAAAAAAATTCCACGAAAAGGGAGAATCACCTCATTTCAAAAGGTAGATGAACTCTGTGCAGAAAGATGCACGTAGCAACATGAAACCTCCGAGAACGATCATCAAAGGGCGCATTCTTCGGCCTTTTTTGCGCTTGCTGAGCATTTTTCTAGAACTGAAATTCCTGATAATCATTACCTGTGGATGCACTGTTAGCGGTTGCTGATGGGGCTGTTTCGGGGAAATTTGGTTTGCAAAAAAAACTCGAGTTATTGGTTTAACATAGTTCGATGGCCAAATTTCGACATACTCAATTTTAGAGTTTTATAAGTTTGCCAGAACTTTGTGCATACACATACACATAAACACTTTGTACTTGGATACACGTTTGCTGACGAAAGCGATTTCGATCTTAAATCACTAAAACGATGTTCAAATGGCCCAAGGCATTTTTTGGGGGTGACTAATATATTCGGCTTGTTTGATGAAGGTCTTTTAGTAGATTTTGCATTTAACTTGGTCCGTGAAGAAATAAATTTACTATCGAAAATGTTTCTTCTTCTTCTGAGAATCATGTCGAGTCATTAGATATGAATGTGGGAAATTTTCCGGCGTTTGAAATGCATAGGTACTTTAGTTTTGATGTATGATTAGATGCTTATCGACATTTCTAAAAATTTTAACGGGTATATTGACAAGACACAATATTTTGACAGCGTTATCTGATAAGCCAGATAAACCTCTTCAACATCCGCAACATTGACTTCAAGTAGATAAGCAGTAAGCACGTCACTATTTTTTTTGGGTTTACCATTTTTGCATTGGAATGGAATAACAATTTATGTTGTTTTTTTTTACATTCCGGAAGTGTTATTTCATTTAAATTTATAAGAAAATTATCTAATTTTCGGAATCACTTTTTACCAACTGAAATTGCTTAATAAAAACGCTGTATTTTATTTTATTTTGTTAAAATTCAAATAAAAAAATAAATAGAGTGGCACGACAGCGTGTGACGAATTGAAGGGACCTACAACTTAACGCCGATTCCGAACGGCAAAGTTGAGAACCATTTTTTCATGACAGATTGATAGGTACTCTTGAAAGTTTTGTCAATTCCTCGCAAGAGGCAGTACCCGTGAAAGATGAAATAAACGGACATGGAAACGAGTAGGACTCGAACCCACGACGTTCTGCTTAGCAGCCGACGCACCTAACCACTAAGCTACGGGCAACTGTTAATATTCAAATGCAACAAACAAAACTTGGAAAACTAAAATCAACGCAGGAGAAAGTTTCTTGGCAGATGACATAGGATGAGGGTGATACATGACAGGTGACAAAAATAATCGTACGAGTGAACACAATGTGTGCACTTCCACAGGACAAGGTCCCTTGCATTCGTCCTCCTACTACATTTGTCTAAACCAATATTAATAGCCCTTTTGAACAAGGATTCAATGATTATTGCTGTGCATGAACAGACTTTCTTTGTTTGATTGAAGATTTGAAGGTTGGGGCTCAACATTTTTGGGACCACATGCTAGTTGAAGTAATTCTACATTTAAATGAGATAGTGCCAATGACAAAGGAGTCGGAAATGCGTCTTTTACCAAAATTATTTTTGAAAGAGCACCAAATTGAAATTTTTCATCAGAATTTATCGTTGGAACTATCTCAGGTGAATTTAAATCTTGAAGAAGCTATGAACTGGATCTCTTTGATGAAGCTATAGGTAAAGGGTAAAGCTGTCTTCAAAAATAATGCAACATGGCATAGTATACCAAAAAACAAATGGTTTAATCATGAATGTCAAAAGGCCAGAGATAAAGCATTCAGGCTGCTTGATTAATACCCAAAATTCAACTCGGATATCCTCGCAAGAAAATGTAGTTGAAAGCAAACAAACATTTCAAAATAATTTGTTTGAGTAAAAAAAAAAAACAATTACTTTGGTCAGCTGGTGCAAGAGGCTTCAAATGCAAGCAATACAAAATGTTTTTGGAAAGCGATAAGAGAAATAATAACCGGCAGATTTTTCACTATTGGTGATTGGTGTTAGTTTACATCCTTATTTACTAAACTTTTTCTTAACCCTATAAACAACAGTTCAGTTATCCAATATCCAGTCCTTTAGTTGTAAATGATTACCTGATATTTGTGATATGTTTGGAGGAAGTCAAAGAGGCTATTGCTAGAAATAAGTGTAACAAAACACCAGGAGTAAATAGAATACCTTTTTAGTTCTACAAAAATTTAACAGAAGAAGCTTTAATTGTCATGGTGGATTCATTCAATCAATTTTTTGTGAAAACATTTTACCACAAATTTTTCAAATGTCGATTTTATTTCCACTACATAAAAAAGGGGAAAAAAGTGGTTTTGGTTTTTTTTTAATTTCTCAAAAACGAAAAGACATTTTTGCATCCGGTTTTCTGTTTTCTACTAAAAATTAACAACGGCATTGAATTTTTAAAACAAAATTAGTATTTAATAACATAAAATTTTGAAAAAAGATAGTTCAATTTTTTTTTTTTTGAAAATCCTTATATTTTTTAAACTATTCGTTGAAACAATTTCATTTAAGAACAAAATGAAAGAAGAAGTTTTTGGCTTTCCAGAAAGGTATAGCACGGTATTGTAAACGAAGCTGTTGATTTTTAATAAATTTTTTTACAAAATAAGTCAATTTTTCAGAAAATTGCCCCTCCCGGCTAAACGGGGGGAATAGACCCCCCCCCTCCCATACGATTTTTTTCTTGTCTCAACTCAACCTACACGTTCTAGCTTTTTGGCACAAAGCTCGTGAATCACCCCGTATATCAACAAATTTAATGAATTCTTATTATGACAATCAACTGTCAACATTTTTTATCGACTTTTGAATTTTATTAGATTTAATAGCTATTGTGAATGATTTTTTTTTATAGACCCGGTATTACGAATATCAAAAAATTTGATAAACATCAACTTTTCTATCAACTAAAAATTCCTCATTGAAACGCAAACAATCAAATTGATTTGGCCTTTTTAAAGGCGAAAAAGTCAAAAAGAATAAAAATTTTGAGTTCCACTCATAACTGTTTTTATTGTACTTCAAGTCTTCAATACAATTTTTGAAATAGCTAGTTTCCGATTTATTTAAGAAAAAAGTTTCCAAGTCAAACATTAAAATAAACAACTCGTCTCGAAGGAAATTTTGATAAATATTCACAATCGGCCAAAAATAACAAGTTGATACATGATACTCATAATACGAAACTATCAACTATTTGATAGAAGCTATCGACTATCAAATTGATACTCATAATAGGGCTGATAGGAAACTGTATACTTTTTCTGTAGACTTCAAGGCCGCTTTTGATTCTATCGATAGAAATTCACTATTCTTCAATTTTTCGTTGATTGGATTGTCGACGATGATGCTTAATATACTGAAGCTGTTGTACTCGGATACAAAATCAGCGGTATGGAATAGCAAGCAATTGTCAGAATGGTTTGCAACAACAATGGGAGTAAAAGAGGGGTGTCTGCTTAGTACCCTCTTGTTCATCTTGTTTCTTGGTGACCTAAATGAAGTGCTTTGTGAGGAATTTTGTAGACCGGAAGGAGAATAAAATTGCTCATGTATGCTGCTGATTAAGTCTGGCTAGTGGATAGAACTCAAGGGCTTAGTCGCATGATTTTGGACCTTGAAAAATACTGTTCAATTACTCACAGTAAACTTGAGTAAATCCAAAATTATTATAATATGCAGAAAGACTGGTGCATGTTATGCCAGAAACGAAAAGTAGAAATTCCCTGTATAATATATTGAAATCGTTAAGGAGTATGATTATCTAGGAATGAAAATAACCTCAAACTTAAATATGAATAGCCTTCTTTTCAACAAGCTTCAACTAGCAAAAACAACACTTAAAAGCACATGGAAGAAGGAAGACCTGTATGAGAACAAATGAACTCAGTTTTAGTGCGAAGAGGCAGCTTTAACGATAACAAACTATAGGTGGCACAATTTACCAACGTGCGCAGCTACGAAACTCATATGGCCTTCACTGGACTTAAAGCGCTCTAAGGACTTGTTATCTCAAAGCAGACTTCATATTAGCTCCCTGATAGGTGTCCTTACGGGACACTGTCTTATAGGCAGACACGCAATACGACTTGGTGTAGCCTCAAATGACTTCTGCAGGAGCTGTATGGATGAGGAAGAAGAGGAAACAATCTCTCACCTTCTCTGCACTTGCCCTGCTCTTTCACTAAGACGCAAACTTCATCTGGGAGAGTACTTTTATGATAACCCCAGTGAACTAGCTAATAAGGATATCAAATATCTTCTTCGCTTTATAAAAAGCTCAAAATGGTTCGACTAGTAAGAAGTAATTCTCTAGATTCATGTGGTATCACAATGGGCCTTTTCTTTTGGCCTAAGTGTGTGGATTCTGAATCCGCAGCCACTGTAACCTAACCTAACCTAGTGCGAAGTGTAAACTGTTCCAGGCAACTTCTTAAACTACATATTTTGTTTTATGGCGCTCAAGTTTTGGGTTTCCAGAAAAGTGAGGAAGTTGAAAAATTACTTTTAACGAATGTTACTTCCATTTAGTTCCTCAAATTATATTTTTTTTTTGAGACGGGAATGTCTCCTTTATTTTTTTATCTTTGAAGCTTCACTTCGATTACATTATTAAGGCTGCGTCTCATCCAGAAAACCGTTTAACAAATCTTATTGCAACAGAATCTACAGAAATTATTACAGCCAACTTAACTATGACTTTTAATTATTTTCGGGATTAAAACTGTATCTTCGACAATATTTAAAGCTAGAGGAGAGTTTTTGAATTTAAATTTTAAACCGCATGTAAGTATATGATCTTCCTTTATTTTCCACTCTATGCAATCTTAAAGCTCGGGAGGACCTATATCATTTCGTAACAGTAGGTCTTCTTCGACTGCACAAGGCTTATCCTAGAAAGAACAATAAGAAGTGTTTTTAACGGAAAAGATGGATGGAAGATTCTGACCCCTAGCTGAAGAATTTTAATTTCTACCTAACCCATTTTATCTATTATTTTCATTATCATTTCTTGCTTAATTATATTTTAAGACTGAGTTGAGCTGCATTGTGAGCATTGTAATTATTTATTACTTTAAGGATGAATAAACAGGTGCCGTGTCATAAGGCCATAGGTCATATGGCTATATTTTGAGCATATGGCCTTAAGACACTTTCAAAAGCGTCATAAGGCCATATTTATTTGCGACTTTATGCCATAATATGGGCAAATGACACTTTTAATTGCGTCAAATTGCCATACAATTGCAATAAGGAACATTGTGAAAGTCATGGGGCCATATTTACACGCGACTTTTTTGAATAAATGGAATTTACAAGAATAGACTTTAATTTATTTAGGTACTTGATATAAAATTTAAATTGAGAAAAAAATAATCGTCATTCGCGCAAGGCGTAGCGAGCGAAAAAAAAATGTTTCGCCTCAGAGGAAATCAATTTATGGTGTGAAAATAAAAAATCCGTGCGCGCGGAAAATTTTTTTTGGCCTAGAGAGACTCAATTTGGGGTGTGAAAATAAAAGATTCTCGCAAAAAAATTTCCGCTCGCGCGAATGACAATTTATTTTTCTCTTAATATAAATTTTATATCAAGTAAATTAATTAAAATCAATCCTTTGAAATTCATAGCTTTTTCAATACATAAACTCATGTAAAAATAACAACGCAATTCTCTGCACAATATGCAAAGGAATTCTATAAAACATCAAAACTGTTTAAAGTTGAAATGCACGTTAATGAATGCATATCTCCTTAAATTATGGTCATTATATTGTAATATTCGGCTTGGTCCGACAATTAAAACTTATTCACTTTTTAAATAAAACACAAATTCACTTTATTCAAATCACTCACAAACTTATTTATTCAACACTTTCAATTATAACTTTTCAAACACAGTGTACTTTACTTATCGCAGTTCACAATCAACTAATTCGCCTCGCCACCAAACGGCTATTTATATCAAAAATGATGGGTTCTAGAAACTACTATTGGTTCCTATTGGTTCTTGGGGAAGCTGAAAGTTCGAGAGAAAATACTGGGATTTTTGTAGGGGCTAACGTTCTTAATGCTTAACAAAAAGTTTCTCTTAATCTTAATTAATTATTGCCCCTCACGAGTGTTTACTACTACAATTAAACGATATTAAGTAAAGAGAGTATGTACATTAAACAAACAAGAGATACAGAGTAAGTAAAGAGAGTAATGAAAAGTGTGTACATTAAATATAGAAAGAGATACAGAGTAAGTAAAGAGAGTAAGAAAAGTGTGTACATTAAATATAGAAAGAGATACAGAGAGTAAGAGATACATTAGTATTAGACATTACAATAGAAGGAGATACAGAGCGTATGAGATAAATAAAGTGTATACACATTACATTGCCCCCTCCTCAGGATTGATCGTCCCGAACAAATCCATCATCTTCATCACCACTGTAGCGATGTAGTCGGTCGCGATGTACGACTTTAAGTTTACCTCTGACTCCTTTTTGTATCCGGTACACGACGTCGTTGATTTTGCTAATCACTGTATATGGACCTTCCCAGTCCCGTTGAAGTTTCGGTGACAACCCTTTTTGTCGATGGGGATTGTAAAGCCACACTCGATCTCCTGCTTGGAAATCTGTTGTTGTCGCTCGTATATCGTAGCGTGTCTTCATTCGGTCACTGAACAGCTTCATTTTTGACCTGGTATCGTCGTGGATCTGAAGGAGTCTTTCTCTCAGGTCATCCAAGTAAACATCCTCGGCTTGCGGTTCCGACGTGGGACATCCAAATTTGATTTCGCTCGGCAGTCTGATGTTCCTTCCCATTAAAATCTCAGACGGTGTATGGCCAGTTGAGCTATGTCTTGCACTTCGATACGCCATCAAGAACAGTGGAATATGTCGATCCCAATCTCGCTGGTTGTCGTCCACAACTTTGCAAAGATGTTCCTTAAGGGTTCGGTTGAACCGTTCGACCATGCCATCAGATTGTGGGTGGAGTGGTGTTGTTCTTGTCTTCTTGATGTGAAGAAGCCCACAAACTTCCTGGAATATGTTTGATTCAAAGTTCCTTCCCTGGTCGGAATGCAGTTCTAATGGAACACCGAATCTGCTCACCCAGTTGAACACAATTTGGTCTGCGACTGTTTTGGCTTCTTGATTCGGAATGGCGTATGCTTCAGGCCACTTGCTGAAGTAATCCATGACAACCAGAATATAACGATTTCCATTATTTGTTTCCGGAAATGGACCCGCCACGTCTATTGCAATCCTTTCAAAGGGTGATCCGACATTATACTGCTGCATTTGGCTGTGATTCTTTTTGTTCGGGCCTTTGGTGGCAGCACAGGTATCACATTTTCGGCACCACTTCTCGACATCTTCCCTTGCATGTAGCCAATAAAATCGTTGTCGAACCTTTTCTAGCGTCTTGTTTACTCCTAGATGGCCTCCCGAAACTCCATCATGCATCTCTCGCAGAACGTCCACAATCTTCGATCTCGGTAAGACTAGCTGCATCACATAGGACTTTCCATCTGCTGATTCCCATTTACGTCGAAGGACACCCTCTTGGACATGCAATGAGTCCCACTGTGCCCAATAGGCCTTTAGAGCCGGACTTCTGTCGGAGATATCGGCCCATTCTGGTTTTTCCTGGTGTTCCTTGCATGCGAGGATGGGTTCAATATCTGGGTCCTCTTGTTGAGCCTTCCTCAACTCGTCGTTGCTCCAGCCATAAATGGGATCGGTTCTGGTTCGTTGAACAGTAACCACTTCTTTTTCTTCTTGGCGTCTGCAATGCTTACAGTCTTGCTTACATGGTCTCCGAGACAGTGCATCAGCATTTGAGTGAAGCTTCCCCTTCCGATGTTGAATTTCATAATCGTACGTCTGCAGCCTCTCAATCCATCTCGCCACTTGACCCTCTGGATTCTTGAAATTCAAAAGCCAGTTTAGTGCTCCATGGTCGGTTCGGAGAAGAAACTTCTGTCCATAGAGATACTTATGGAAGTGCTTTGTTGCCAAAATCAGTGCAAGAAGTTCTCTTCTGGTCACACAATAGTTTCTTTCCGACTTTGAGAGTACCTTGCTGTAATAGGCAACCACCTTTTCTTCGCCATCATGTACCTGTGACAATACAGCACCAATCCCGACATTGCTGGCATCAGCATCAATGATGAACGGTTTTCCTGGAGTCGGGTAGGTCAGCACTGGTGCATTACACAAGCGTTGCTTTAGCTCTTGAAAGCTGCGCTCGCACTCACCTGACCATTTAAACTGCTTTCCCTTTTCCGTTAGCTGATGTAGACTCTTGGCGATCTCAGCAAAATTCTTGACGAAGCGCCTATAGTAGGTGGCTAGACCCAGAAAGCTTCGGAGTTGATGTTTGTCCTGTGGTGTTGGCCAATTCTTCACGGTGTCAACCTTATCAGGATCCGTCTTAACTCCTTGGGATGAGATGATATGTCCCAGGTATTTCACTTCGGTTTTGAAGAGTGAACACTTTTCTGGATTGAGCTTGAGGTGGGCTTCTCGAAGTCTTTGAAACACGGCTCTCAGATTTGTACAATGTTCGTCAAATGTTTTCCCGTATACGATGACGTCATCCAAATAGACCAGGCAAGATTTCCAAGTGAGTCCTTGCAGGACGCATTCCATAAGGCGCTCAAAAGTCGCTGGAGCATTGCACAGTCCAAAAGGCATCACTTTGAACTGCCACAATCCGTTTCCTGTCGAGAACGCTGTCTTCTCTTTGTCTTCAGGATGGATTTCTACTTGCCAGTATCCACTTTTCAGGTCCAAAGTTGAGAACCATTGTGCTCCTTCCATTGCGTCCAGAGTATCGCTGATCCTAGGCAGAGGGTAGCTATCTTTCTTGGTCACATCGTTCAACCTTCGATAGTCCACGCAAAAGCGGGTTGATCCGTCTTTCTTCTTTACCAGGACCACTGGAGACGCCCAAGGGCTTTTTGAGTTTTCGATAAGACCCTCTTCTTTCATGGTGGTTATCAGTTCTTCAACCTCACCTTGTTTGGCTAGTGGAAGGCGTCTTGCAGGTTGACGAATCGGCTTTGCATCCCCGGTGTTGATTCGATGTTGAACCAGTTGTGTTCTGCCATATTTCCCTTGCGATGACGAAAAGATGTCTGCAAATTCTTCGAGGAGACCTTCTGCAGTTCTTCGTTGTTGGTGGCCAAGATTAGTGGACTTGAGAATGTTCGTCTTTATGGAATTCAGCTCTTTGGACTTCAATGTTTGCCTTGGCTCTTCTTCGCTGATCCTTGTTATCGCTGATACAGATTCGCATTGTCCGACAATCTCACCTTTTCTAAGCTTAACTTCGTACGGCTTGATGTTGAGTATTCGTACGGGAACCATGTTCTTTACAGGTCTAACAAGAGTCTTCCCAATGGTGACGTTTTGGGAGGACTTTACAGATGCTGGTTCGACCATGAGGTATCGATGGCTGCCAGGCTTACCTTTCAATTTCGTCCACACGAATACTTCTGAAGAAGCAGGCAAAGTCAGATCTTCTTTGATGACGGTTTTCACAGATAACGAGGTCTCATACGAGTGGATCCCATAGATCATTGGAATCTCGATGTTTCGATATTTCAGGACTTGGTTCCCGATGTCCAATATCACTCCGTGATCTTTCATGAAATCGACGCCGACAATGCACTCGTCGCATATATCTGCTACCAGAAACAGGTGAGAGAATTCCAGCTCTGCCATCCGGATCTTAAGACGTACCTCACCATAAACTTTTGCGGCTTCTCCAGTTGCAGTCCTTAGACGATAGCTGTTGGTGTTGTGGAGCCATGTCTTCTTAATGAGGTCCTGCCGTACAATGGACGCCGTGGCACCGGTGTCGATGGTAGCCACACATTTGTTGTCGTTTATACTTGCTTCCACGGTCAGGCTCTTGTTGTCACGTTTCGTTTGAGAAACCTGGATGTCGTTTCTGTAGCTATCGGTACTAGAAGCCAGCTTCTGTCCCTCGAAGTTGGTGGGGTGGGAAACAACTTGGGAAGCAACATTGTTGTAGTTGTAACTTTGGCTTGTTGAGTAAGTTCTGTTTCCACAGTGTTGACATGAGGTTCGTCTTCGCGGTAATCTGCACTGTCGTTGAAGATGCCCAGTCTTGTTGCAGTTCCAGCATCGTGCTGGTCCGTCTCGCTGACTCCTTTCCAGAGTAGCCTTCTGACAAGAGCATTCTTGGACTTCCAATTCTCTTACGCGATGCACGTTTTGTGTAGCTTGTTCTGCGGCTTCCATTGTTAGAGCGAAAGCCAATGCTTCTGGTAGTGTTTGCTTTCCGGCAGTGCGAATAGCCCTTTGGAGATTTATATCGCCCACCGCTCTCACAAAGGCTTCAACAGCAAGTTGATTTATTATCTCGTTGCCAGCTGTTGGATATGCCAGGTGGACTAATCGCTCGATATCTGCCTGAAGCTGCTGCAGAGTTTCACCTCTTTTCTGTGCCCTGTTGTTTAGTTGTACTCGGAAGACTTCTGTCATGTGGCTATCCCCAAACCGCTGTTCGATTGCGTTTACCAGAACTTTGAAGTCACCGTTCTTCTCTGCTGGGATGGTTTGTAGCAGTTCAGCAGCTGCTCCTCTCAAGGCAAGCGTAAGAGCAATGTATTTTTCGTCATCGTCCCAGCCATTTGTTAACGCTGCTGCTTCAAACTGTTTCTTGTAGATTGACCACGGTATCTGACCATCAAAGCTTGGAGGATTCACTTCTCTCTTCCTTGAGCACTCACCAGAAGGTTCTCGAGCTTTCATCTTTCGCACTTTTTCCAGTTCCTTTGTGATGGTATCGATTTGTTCGTCGATTTTCTCGATACGTGCATTTTGTTTTCCGACGCACTCGTCGAGAGTATTGATTTTCTCTTCGAAGTCCGCAAACCTGCCTTCTAGAAGATTTTTCTGTTCATCAAAACGCTCTAGAACATCATTCCTTTGTGTTTCCAGTTGTTTGAGGACATTCTCTTGCTCGGTCTTCTGCTCGTTTCTTTGAGTTTCTAGTTGCTCCAGAACATTCTTGTTTTGAGTTTCTTGCTTCTTTTGATTCTCTTCAAATTTGACTAGAAGAAGTGTCATCATGGTAGATAAGTTGGCAGTTGCATTTACCTCTTCCGATTTTGCTTCCACTTCGAAAGCAAACGTATCTGGGTCTTCATTTTGTTCTTCCAGATATTCCTGTAGCCGTTTTACGAGTTCGATTTTATATCCTGCCGCACTTAAGCCACGTTTGCTTAATTCGGCCTTTAGCTCAGCGACAGTTAAGTCTTTCAAAACTTTACTTATCATTTTTAACTTCACTATTTCACACAAAATAGTTTAATCACTGTTCACTGTTTTATTCTCAATAAGTTTTAATCCCACTTCTGACACCAATGTAATATTCGGCTTGGTCCGACAATTAAAACTTATTCACTTTTTAAATAAAACACAAATTCACTTTATTCAAATCACTCACAAACTTATTTATTCAACACTTTCAATTATAACTTTTCAAACACAGTGTACTTTACTTATCGCAGTTCACAATCAACTAATTCGCCTCGCCACCAAACGGCTATTTATATCAAAAATGATGGGTTCTAGAAACTACTATTGGTTCCTATTGGTTCTTGGGGAAGCTGAAAGTTCGAGAGAAAATACTGGGATTTTTGTAGGGGCTAACGTTCTTAATGCTTAACAAAAAGTTTCTCTTAATCTTAATTAATTATTGCCCCTCACGAGTGTTTACTACTACAATTAAACGATATTAAGTAAAGAGAGTATGTACATTAAATAAACAAGAGATACAGAGTAAGTAAAGAGAGTAATGAAAAGTGTGTACATTAAATATAGAAAGAGATACAGAGTAAGTAAAGAGAGTAAGAAAAGTGTGTACATTAAATATAGAAAGAGATACAGAGAGTAAGAGATACATTAGTATTAGACATTACAATAGAAGGAGATACAGAGCGTATGAGATAAATAAAGTGTATACACATTACAATATGAATATTTGTTTTATTTGAATAAACATTTTACGTTACTTTGATATGTTTTTTTTCTTGAACTTTATAGCCTTTTCCCACCGACTTGATTTAGCTTATTTGATTTATAAATCAAGAAAGCGTTCCCACTGAACTTTTTACTTAATTTAGCTTGACATTTATCACAATCTTGGCATTTTTTTGAATTTTTCAATAAAATATATCAATATATGACACAAAAATTGAATTTTGACTGTCAAAAAGAAAAAAGAAATGAATTTGAAATGAATTTTATTCATTACTTGAGCATGAAATCATTCAGCCTGGAATCATCGAGTTGATTTATACCTAATTAAAAATAAAACAAGATAAATCACGTAATTAGAAATGATTGAAAATGTATGGCAAATCATGAAATTAATTATGTGATTTAGCTAAATCAAGTTAATTGAGCTAAATCACGTTGGTGGGAATAGGCTATTAGAATTTCAGGAAAAAAAATTATTTAAAAGAGTCTTAGGCAATATGGCCCACTGACACTTTCAAAAGCATCATAAAGCCATATGCTCGAATATGGCCTTATGACCTATGGCCTTTTGACATGACACCGAATAAACAATCTAATCTAATCTAAAACTAGAGTTTCTAGCACTTGGCGCCACCATATAGTAGGGCTGATGGAATCAGTCAACAATGCTAACGTGTCGTAAATCGTAATATGTAGTGTGTATGTTGATGGCCTTTACGCAGAGTCACCAAGGTATGAGTTTAAATCCCACTCGATCGTCAACATCATGTGTATTAATATTTCATAAGAATCCTATGACTCCTCGAGGAACTTCAAAAAGTATCAATTTGTCACTGTATTGTACACCCTTTGTGTTTTGTTGTTCAGTCACCGTGAAGACCTTAGGGAGGCACATCTCAACAGTGCTTTGAAGTCAATGAAAAGATGCGATTGCTCTCGACTTGAATGACGTCACATAGAAAACCTAAGCCGGTCTACGTAATATTTTTCAATTCACTCGTTTCAGCAAAAGAATTTGTACTTTTTATTCGAAATAAAAAAACTTTACAATGACAAAAAATACTGTGTTTTTGAACTTGGACAACCGGAACTAGAAACTCTATTCTGAAAGAAACATTACCCCATTTCCAATGAATTATTGAAAGCCGGTCCTTTTAAATATTAAAGATTCAATGCAAATAAAAACAAACTTTATTTCATCCTTTTCCCGACGTTTCGTTGGTTTTTTTCCAACTTCTTCAGGGGCATAAAATATAATTTGAAATTTAACACACAAAAAAATGTCATCCGTTTTTTTTTCGTATCACATCGTATCCGGCTATACGGATACGGAAATTTCATTGATACCAAAATGAACTATTCACAGTTCTACGAATCGTAACCAACTTCAGTGTGCAAACCCATTTCCAATTTGACATCAACTGTCACAGCAAAACAAAAATAATTGCACAAACACAAACAAATCCAAACCAAACCACCTCGCGCAACGTGCTTGAAGAAAATTTATAACTTTTTTTGTTTACTTTCTTCTCGTCGCAATTGCTAACGCTGCTGCTTCAGCTTACCCTGTTCCAGCTGCTAACAATTCTTCAAAAATAAAGACATCAAGGGGTAATATTTAAATAGCCAAAGTGTCGTCAAAACTAGGAAGAAAAAGGCACTTTTTCTGAAGAGTACCTACACCAGTTCCCAAGAAAGCAACATTCCATCTGACTACGCAATATTAATCTTCAAATAGAATCACAATCAAGACGAAAAGGGCTAATTTTAATTCTGTTTTACGTAATTAAGTTTACATACTATGAAGATTAATTAGTTTTCGTGTCGGTGTTGTTCTGATTAAATGGCTTCAAATGCTTTCGTTGGAAAACTAATTGCCAGTCTAGTTCTATCAATCGTTCTCTATTACTTCTTCTGGGTGTTTGTTCTGCCTTTTATGCTCATTGAAGAGGGTAAGTACATTTTATTCTCATTGTATTCTAATTGAATCTTATTTTTCTCTTTAATCAACGTTTTGTGTGAAAATTTAATTCCCAGATAATATAATTCATTCGTTGTTTTTGCCGCTACAATACGCTTTCGCCATTCCAGCCGCATTTGGGGTTTGTTTCGTTGGTGGACTGTCAGTCTTTACCTTGTACCATATTTGGGATCACGTAAATTTCTTTTGAGCAGACGGACGGAAGAGATGGCATGAAAATCGACAACTAAATCGAATGACCGCGAGATTTATTCAAAAAAACTCAATCATGCCAGCTCAGTGGCTCGTAATCGGTATATCGGGAATCACCTGTGGTGGGAAGACATCGTTGGCATTAAGTTTGCGAGACTTCTTCGTGAATCGGCGTTGCGCACGTCTGGGGAATTCAAAATATGTTATTAGCGATGTCCAATTGATAAGCCAGGATGATTACTTCCTGCCGGTGGACGATTTGCGTCACAAATGGGTGGAGAAACTGAATGCCATCAACTTTGAAGTTCTCACTTCGCTGGACATGAAACAGATGCTCTCCGACATCACATGGACCATGAAAGGACGCTATCTAGCAATGGATAATAACTCAGCGACGCAAACGCCGACTGCGACGAATATTACCTCGACCACACCGCCAGACTATCTCGGCGAGTTAAAGACATTCCAAAATGCCCAAAATACCACTAAACTTAACATTCTCATCATTGAGGGTTTCCTCATATTCAATCAGCCCGAATTGCTACAACTTTGTCAGTTGAAGTTGCACTTCCATTTGCCGTATGAGAAGTGTTTTGCGAGACGAAAACTTCGGACTTACGATCCGCCGGATGTGACGGGCTATTTTGAGATGTGCGTTTGGCCGTACTACGAAAAGAACTTTGCCGAATTCAGGGAACGAAAGGATTTGCTTGTACTCAACGGTGAGCTGTGCAAGGAGAAGATTTTCAAGTTTGTGGTGCAAAGGATCAACATGTATTTGAGCGAAATGATGACCAGCCCATGTTTGATGGATCAGTAGTGCACTCTTCGGGAATCCAGGATTTTAATGGATTTGAGAGCTTGATGCTCATCTATTCCAGTTTTTAGATTTTGTAGGGTATTTATATTTTTGTAACAACGGGCGGCGCAGGTGCTGTGTTTAATTCACCTTTTTTTTTATTGAAAACGACAACATGGAGCACACAACTCCTGGTGGAGGAAGCATGTTTCGTTTCTCTTAAGGTTTAAGTTATTTATCAACTTCTTAGTATAGTTACTACTTTAACATTAATTCACACAAACATTTTCTTAGCACATAAAAAGGCTAGTAGAGATTAAAAACGTAATAAATAAAATTATTATAAATGTGTGTTGTTTTTTAATTAAGAAATCGGTTAACTGATCGAATGATAAGTAATAACCTTAAGGTGATTCAATTTGAGATAGCTGGAGAGGGCAGATTGTGTTCTTGTTTTGTGGACGTCAGAGATCTTGCACTTGAATTTTTTTGTCGCAACGGAGACGTCAGCTGTTAAGATTTAAAATAACTTGTTGGTTTCAAATGGCAACGTGTCTTGCTATGAACATCCGATGTTATCCACAACGAAAAAACGTAAGATTTTGCGGTATCAAAAGATGTTTTAAATTATAACGTATTCGAACTATGAACTACGAATTACGCATATTCTCAAGAGTACGAAGGACCGACGATGTCAGCAGCAATGCATAAACTGCACCAAACAATCAATTTTAATGAATGAAGTGGTGGTTTGCCAATGGCTTCGCTTAATGTACGGCAATTACGCTTATTGTAGACATTTTGTTGAGTGTAACATAGTCGGATAACGGATCCTTAGCCGCGTTCCAGAGAAAAGTCTTACGGAGAATAATTGGACGATTCTGGAGCTATATCAAATCTACCGCGAAACAGACGTGATGGTGGACATGGTGAATACCTAGCTCGTATGAACGAAGAGGAACCAGTCCGCAGTCTTTTGCGGTACAATCCATATTTGGAGACAGCGCAGTATACCGATTTTACGCTGAAAGGATAGCGTAGACCAGGACGCCCAAAGCCTTGGGGTGCGGAACTGGATGGTGTCGGCCAACAATCGGAAGAACTTACTGAAGAAGCCCCGGACCGAATCCCGGTTGTGACGTAGATGAAGGGCGAAACTTCATTGGCCAGGCCGACGATGATGATGATGATGAAAATAGTCTATGAACTTTTTTTCAAAGTAATTTCCAGTACCTATTACGTATTACAATAATCGTGAAAAAGCACTTATTTTCGTTGTTACGATATCGATTTACGATATACGTTTATATTTCAGTAGTCCATGGCGACAGCTCCGGAGGTCCTAGGCTTAAATGCTTAGCACTCTTCAACACTTAATTGAGTGTGTGTACAATTTGTATGCCGAAGGCTTTCCGGGCCTGAGCATTGCTGTCCATCCGATCTATATGACCATCTGAGTCGCTGGACCTTGACCCATCTGCCTAAGTCCTTGTCTTTGTATAACCCGTAGAGTTCGCAGTTCTCTTCTTCTCCATCAATGCACAAGGGGATTTAGATAACCCGAAGAACTTTCCTCTTAGCCTAAGGCACATTCACCCGATTTCGTCAGTATCCACCCTTCTGCACAACACAGGAGGCCTAGGATGTTGTATAGTTTTACCTTAGGTGACCGAGACCGGGAAAGTACTTTACCACTCAATTGCTTTCTTAGTACAAAGAAACAGTGATTAGCAAGAGTTATTCTTCGTCTGATCTCGGCGCTAGTGTTATTGCCCGTGTTAATAGCCTAGGTAGACAAACTCCTCTGCTACCTCGAAGTTATATGCGTCTATTGTCCGTGTTAGGTGTCCTTTCTCGAAGACAACACATTCTTCGTTTTGTCGTCATTTACAGCTAAACCCATTTTTGCCGCTTCGGTCTCAGTTCTCACAGAGGCGCTATTGACATCACACATATCATCGGCATACGCGAGAAGTACGTAAGGTGGAGTTTTTCACTTTTATATTATGGGAGTGCCTTTTCTGAATCCTTTTTTGACATCGAAAGAGTCCGTAAGCTCGTTGCTAACCTTGATGGAGCAGCGTGAGGTCTCCATTCTCTCATTATACACAAGCGAAAGAGCTTAGCTGGGACGCCAAATCTAGATTTAGTTATAAATTATGTCATACGCGGCCTTCAAATCAAAAGGTGGTGGTGGTGTCGGTTTGGAGTTCACAGGATTTCCAGGGTCTGCCGCAAAGTGAAAATTTGGTCGATGGTTGATTTTCCTGGTCTGAAGCCACATTGATTAGGATAGGACATTGTTGACGAGAGAGGATCTTGTAAGCGATGTTAAGGGGGGTGATTCCTCTGTAGTTGGCGCAGTTTAGAGGATCTCCTATCTTTAGGAACTTTCCAACAATGCTGAGGTTCCATTCATCGAGCATACATTCTTCCAACCATATTTTACAGATGACTTCGAGCATGGTCCTATTTAGATCGTCGGCCGCTGCTTTGTACAGCTTGGCAGCTAAACCATCTGTTCCAGCGGCTTTGTCGAATTTCAGCCGTGACCGTGATATTTCCGTTTTCTCTTCGTCTAGGCCGGGTTCACTGAATGGCTCCTGCCTGAAAGCGGTATTCTGTTCGTCGTCGCCGTTATATAGTCTACAGAAGTGGTCTTTCGACTGCGATTCTACTATGATGTTCCCTCGTTAATCTCTACAGGCATCGGTTTTTTGCTCGATGACCATGCGCTGGTTTATCTTCCGGTGAAGTTCTGAACTTCACTCCCGCTGTTGGCTCTCTCAACATTCTCGATCTGACGCTTCTCCTTCTAGTGCTCCCTCTTTTTCTCCTGAGAAGTCGGCTGCATTCTTCTCTCCTCTTTTGCTTGTAAAGCTTTGTATGCCTCCTGCTTGAGTTGGTAAGAGGAATACCTTCTGGTGAACAAAGATTTCCAACGAATGACATAAATAAAATGCCATCTCTTTTATAACTAACATTTATCATTATTTATTATTGTTGTTTTGCCAGATCTAGCAAATTGTGTTTGTTGTTGCTTAAATAATTTTGTATATAATCGTTATAATTCCTAACATTGTTTTTGTTCTGTTTAGTGGTTCATAATTTATTGGTTATGATTTTGTTTCATATTTTTGCATATTTTATGGTATAACTTCGCTATAAATGAACTATTCAATTTTCATAATAAATCAATGAGCTTATGGATTTAAAACAGCTTAACGTTGAGACAGTTGGGGAACAGGATGACGAATAACATAAGAAGGCCAAAGCAACTGCAAGCAGAAAACAAAGTACATCGTTTGTTCCAGATCCTCAAGACCAATAAAACTCACCTTTTAACGATTGCAAAAGACGAGACTACCAAAAAAACAAGTAAAAGCACATAAAGAAAGCAATGTCCACTGTACCGGGCAGCGGCGTCGTCGGGGAACAAAAAATTGAACTAAAAACAGTTTTGGGTGAGTGAAGAAGCAAACAATGCGAAAGATGTGTGTTCTCGCTTAAATAGCATCCCAGTCAATTTGAGTAGTGTATACTTCGTCCTGCAGCCACAGGGTGTAATTCGACTTGAAGTTGTCCGTCAGCTCGATCTTCTTATCCCACCATCCACTATGCCCGAAGAACGCGAAATCAGCATGCGAAAGGATCTCATCGTTGGGGAATACTCCATCGCCTGCTTCGTTATACTGGCTCTGGCCGACGGTATTCGGATCGCTGCCATTACCGCCGCCGCCGCCACCCATGCCATTGCCCATGATTGCATTTTCGGCGTTGGCCGTATTGCCATTGCTTCCGGCGCCGCATTTTTGCATCGCCTCCGGATACCTGCGCAAATTGAAACGATCCACACAGGCGCGCAGAGTGCACTCTTCCGCTTGGAAATCCCACGGACGTGATTCCAAGTCATTGCCAAAGGCCCAATCGTCATTGAGACGATGTCGCACCTTTGCGTAGATTGCACTCATCGTCTTCATGTTGGACTTGCGCCACTGACGGCCCAAGTATTTCGTTTGCATCTTGAGCAGTTTCAGAACGTACAACTGCATCATGGCATGTCGGACTTTGAGGGTCTTCTTGAGAATCGGTGCCGATTTGAACACCACCAGCATCATCACTCGTGAGTGCTTCCATTTGATCAGTTTGTTGAGGATGCGCAGCAGATTGATGCACGAGAAGACATTCCGCCATGAGTAGGCCAGTGAATTGTCACCGTAGACGACGCTCTCGCCGCAAGTCAGTTCTGGCTGTTCGCCAATGACGCACGATGGGAAGTCCAGTAGAGGAATTGCGTTTTCCGAGCTCACGTATTCGGTGATGGTCTGATTGAAGAATTTCAATACCAGCGGGATGCAATTGGCAAACACCAGATGCTGTGACATGAACTCAAACTGGTAGATGTGGTTGATTTTGAAATGCTTGAGATAAAGCAGAATGATGGCCGAGACAGCCTTGACGATGATCTCTTTGTGGCGACTGACGTCGTAGGCCAAACGAGTGGATTGCGTTAGGGTCATTGGCATCTCTTTGGGCAGGACGTCAGCCATGATATTGATGCTCTCGGTCTTGGACTTGGATGTGGGCGACGCGGCTAGCAAGACCTTCAATAGGGCGATCATATACTGGGGGAGATTTGGGAGAATGGCCTACAGAAAAAAGTGACATTCAACGCCATTCAATGAAAAATCTTTGAATATGTTACCTGATAGAGAATTTCTGCTGGCGTTACTTGAATCTCATCCTCCTGCGTGGATATCGGGTTGCGGGCGATCTCTTCCTCCTTCCTGATCTGAATGTCAGCCAAACTAGTGTACATGTGCTTCCTGAGCGTCTTGACACCCTCGTGAATCGGCTGTGGTAGCCCCGCTAGACTCTCATGGTCATTGATCAGCGAATAGCCAATGAACTTGTTCCTTGATATGTCCAGGAACTGGTCCACGTCTTTCTGGCGCACCTTCGGGGTCCATGGCAATCGAGTTGTGATGTGAATTGGATCATTGCGCTGATTATTCGTCGAGCAGCCATTATTGCCGCTCACTCCACTGCCATTACCGCCGCCGCCACCGCCTCCGCCATTGTTTGACGGATCGTCGAACGGACGGAAATACTGGGTGAGATCTTCCTCGCCCTCGCCCGATTGCAGTTCCATGTCCATTTGCTCCTGCTCGTCAAAGAATCGCTGCTTGATCAAGCTGCGGCGCAACACATTCCGTTTGACCTGGTTGTCGAGGATATCGGTCGCCGTCGCCGGTGGCGAGCTGGCTCGCATGCACTTGGTTATTTCCATTGTGTCCTCGGTAATTGGCGGAAGATCACAGCGCATTCGGTATTCATTTTTTAGATTCTTAAGAACCTCCATGCCTCCCAGGCCGACCAGAGAGATCTTCCAGAGCAGTAGGAGTACTTTTTTCATAGGGAAGTGGGGCGCAGCTCCGCTGCAGAATCGAGTTATCATACCGAGCAGCTTCACCGACAGCAACTCGTCCCCAAACGGGCTGTTGATCTCGCTGACGAAGGATTCAGCGATGTTCTTGTAGTCCTCAGAATCTTTCTCCTTTTCGTCACGAATAGTTTCCGTGATGATGTACAAAACGGACAAAATAACTCGCAGGTCTGTCGAGTCAGCCAGCGAAACATTGGAGATTTTGATTGCCGCACAATCCGCCGAGGCGGCCGAGTCAATTTCCATATTCAAAAGGTCAATGAACGACGAGAAAACGCCCAGTTCGTAGAGAACAATTACATTGTCTCGTGTGTTCTGGTGCTGCTCCTCATCCGACTGCACTTCAGCCCAACATCCCTGCGCCAAATACAGAATACAGCGAGCCGCTTGCATTCGGAATGTTCGATTGGACACTTCCAATTGATCAATAAGTTTCATTATAATCGATTTTTGAGTATTGAAATCTTGTTTTTGCCAATTTGGTGGCAAATTGTACATTTCCATTTGATCTTCGAACGCCTTCACATTCAGTTGAAATTCACCGAATTCCGTGTAGCTGTAGAGTTCGGCGATCTCATTCTGGTACGTATCGACATCAGCATACACGAAATCCAAGTCGGGCCCATCATAGTTGCCATCAATGTCGTGAGCTTCCTGTTCGAAGGAATTGTTTATGGATGAAAGCATTTCGTCCGAGTTGTTCTTCATTTTGATGGAAAAACTGGACCCAGTCGCAGCAGTGGAGTATTTATTGGATTAAGCCTCTTTTGTGTTTTCGTACTGTCTTTGGGGTGTGCGAAACGAAAAATATGTTGGAACTTGTTTTCGAGTGGTTTAAATCATTTTTGTAAATGAGAAACCTTATTCGTTGATTTGGATATTGTTTCAACTCATTTATGATGGGAATTTCAAAACGAAATGGATTTGATTTTTATGGTTTTTTAACAAATTTAACAATGAAGAAAAAATGTACGAAAGTTTTTCTCTTTCGCGAGTACAAAAAATTCAGTTTTTGACATAAGTGTGGAATCTGTGGATGCTATTATATGAAAACAGGGATGTTTAATTTGTGGTTGTGAACCTACATTATCGACGTCTGAGGCTCGAATAAAGCACTATTCACATGAGCACGAACAACGACCAAGGAATGAACGAAAATTCGTCGATTTTGACACTTCTTTCACATGAGATTTTTTAATTCGTTGCGAATGAACAACCAAAACACAAAGCAAGAATGATTTTTAAGGTTATACGCGCGCGAATATTTTGTTCGTCGGGGGTGGAATTTGTAAGGAAATACGGCTTCAAACGTATTTAAAATCACTTTTCTTTATTCATTCGTCGTTCGTTGGTCGTGCTCATGTGAATAGTGCTTAATGGATCAATGAAGGCATTCCGAAACCTAGTGACTACGTAGTCAATTCGTTTTCGTTCTGATTCAATTAGTCAATTAGTTGTTTTGAACCAATCGTAACGAGTTGACTACGTTATGCGGAATGCGCTCAATTTACAAATGGCCAGAACAATCGGGGTGTTGAAGACTGGTTGATGCATGCTAAGGACCCTACCTATTGGAACAGTGAATTAAGATTAAACTCTTTTGGTTGCTTAAAATAAATATAAATGAGGGCTGAAAGTGCCTGGCTACACAGGGATTTTTCAAGCTACTGAAAAATCACGTGCGGTGGCTACACACTGATGTGCTTACTCACGTTCTTCTTTTCCATTTCGTTGCGGGGAACGTGAAATGTCTCTTTTTAGTTTGACTTTTTTTTCAATTATGACAATCACATCACAATAAATAAATAAATTAAAATCAAATCACTTCGAAGGAGATTACAAGCGGTCATTGAAAACCTAAAGGTATGCAATTGTCGACATTTGAACCACCAGTCATTTCGACCGTTTTTTATATTTCAATTTTCTTTTAATTACTCTAGAATCCCAATTCCCGTGCTTACAGGGCACGCATAGCCGCTCAGTATTCTTGGGCTGAAGTGAAAGTTGTCTTCGGCGAGACAAATAAATCTACAAATGTAGGCATCGACCATTGACTTACTATATGTTTGCTTTTTTTTAGTACGGACGTTAACGCCTCATGGGTGGTAAGCGATTCGGCGGAGTGATTGAGATGTTGAGGAAGTCTCCGATACAGAATTTCGCTTGGGCTAGGGTGTTATTGTAGTCGGCCCCTTTTTGGCCAGAACACTTGACTCCGATTTCACGCATCCTGAATGTTCGGCTGCGGTACTCGGGGTAAGCGATGGAGAAGTCGAAGTAGGTACCCTTCTTGTGGGTATCTGGATTGAAGTCGTGTACTAGAGAAGTGAGCTCGTGGAGAATGGCGTCCTACCAGGTGTAGATTTGGAGTTCGTTAGGGCATTGAAAAATCCCTGTGTAGCCAGGCACAAACCAGTGATCACTTTATAACAAGATTGGAAACCTACCTACGTTTTACCCTCCAAATACCGCAAAAGTTATTTTTTTCATGCACACATACTCTTGCAGCTCACTTGCATTTTAGTATGTAGGCAACTGTATCTTTATTACAAAAACACGCATACTCTTACAGCTAACCTGGCCCCTTAAGTTTGTATTACACGCATACTGTTTCAGCTAACCTGGACCCTCAGCTTGTAGGCAAATGTCACTTTGACAGCAAGGTTTCCAATCTTGGTATAAGTGATCACTGGCACAAACACAAATATGATTAAGCTTTGGCTGACGTTAACGAGTTCAACCGTAGGCATTCAGTGTATGCTATCACAATGAAGCTTCGACCTCACACTTCGTATGTAATGTTGGGTAACGTGACTCCAAACGGAAGCTCTAGTTCAAATATGGTGAACATGGCTTTGTCTGACAGCTGAACAGCTGTTGAAAAAAAAAATACACAAACAAAATTTATTTGTTTTTGGAGGAATGATGATGATATAGAGCAAACTGTCATTGAAAGCAAACTAGAAGCTGGTGCATCGTAACGAAGACGAAGACGAAGCTGAAGCGTGTTTGTGTTTTAGCCATAAGTGGTTTACATTCATCAACAATTCTATAAATGCGTGTGAGGAATTGAGGGAACGTACAATTTTACACCGATTGCTAATGGCAAAGTTCAATATCACTTTTTTCATGACAAATTGATACTGTTGGAAGTGTTGTCAGTTCTTCGAAAGAGACAGTACCCCTGAAAGATAAAATTAAACTATAACGCACACTAGTAGGATTCAAACTCACGCGTTCTGCGTAACTGACAACGCTTATAACCACTACGCTACTGTTCAGAAACAAGAGCAGAGCGTTGGGACGAGAGCAATGTCCTTATGAGCAACAGAGCAGAGCAACATAGGCACTAGGCAGAGTCCTTAAGAGCCAACAACATGAGCAATATAACACATCATCGTATAGCGACACTTGCGGACCGAGAACGTCGTCAACATCAAACTCGAGTGCAAGACACAGTCCTTTTCATAGAGTGTCGATGAGCGGTACTTTTTTCATTTCAAGGATTTTTTACAAGCTTACCTGCTTTTAACATCCAATTTTTAATTTCGAAGATGTCGCCAACAAAAAAAATAAATTAAAATCCTCGCTTCAACTAATATTCTAATTTAATTTTGTTCATTTTGATAAATTTGGCAAAACCTGTCAAATTACTTCCCCGTTTTACTTGCTCGTTTACTGGCTCGAAAATTCGCAAGCCAGTTGACTGGCCTGTACTAAAGCCAGTACCAAAAGTTTGAATGTGTGAGTAAAACATTTGATTGTATGCCAACTTGCTAGCCAGACCAGAACTTGCTCGTGTGGCCGCCGGGTCACAGAAACAAAACAGTAACTTTCAGACACGAAATCCACCGTAGAGAAGCAAGCACTACCCTACCAACAAAACATAGAACCACCTCCTCACCTACATCCCTGTTCTGTTATATTTCATGCGTCAAAAATATTTCCATCGGCGTCGCACTCACAGTTGTAAAAAAATCGAAAGCAAAATAGAAAAGTTAATTCAGCCGGCAAGAAGTCCAACAAAAATTAAATTATTCAATTTTATTCGAAGCACATATCAAAACAAAAAAATGTAAGCTTTTCATTTAACTTAACATCCTTATACTTCTTTATCTAAACACTTCAAAGAAATAAATAAGAAAATCCTACAGTTTTTGTTTGATTTCACCATAATCGGTGCACTGCAATTGCGTGTCTTTTCTTTCTAATTACTACGAAGTGATTATTTTGAAAAATCTATTTTTAAACTTGTCAGTAGATAGTCTCAAAAATTTAAATTCCTTATAAAGAATATACCCTGTTCCCTGGAGACTGCTTAGTTCTCGAAACTCCCGAAAAAAGGAAATCATGACATCATTTTCGTACTTCGCTATTGGAGCTTTTGTAGCTGCCCTTGGGGGCTGTTACTTTTATTATATGCAAGCGCAAGTAATTATTTTCATTCTATTTAATTCTTTAATATTCTATTTGAAACAAGAACTTCTTTTATAAATGTATTAACTTTTCATATCTGTGGAGTTAAGTAATAATTCGCTTCGCTTTTAAAATGTAGTTATAGCGGTAGGCATGATTAATCACAAACTGTTTACTGTAAAGATAAAGAAAACCATTCAATTTCACCGATCAGTCCATCAGTCGATGTTTTCCGATAATGCAAGTCATTCCAGTCCAGTAAATGAAACAACCAACCTTTGCCTTGGAAAGAAAGTTCTATGCTCATGCTCGAGCAGTTTGTTTTTGTCGTGCTTATCGAGTGGATCATTATTTTGATAACATTTTTTCTTGATATGGGATCCTCATCATCGAAGGTATTCTTTTTTAGAAAGATAACAAATTCCTTATTTGTTTTGAAAAAATAAAAATTGCGTTTATGCACTTGGGTATGACCTTTGTTTGTTGTTCGAAGTCGAATGTGGGTGTGAACATTTTTAACTTGGATGAGTGCTTGATTACTTGTGACTGCTTATTGGAACAAATTTTTACTTTGAATCGTGATAAATAATATTCTTCGTTATCTTATCTGTCGATGTATTTGTCACAGCCGATATTCAACTTTCACCAAACACAAACATAACTTTTTTGAGGTTATATTTTGGTTTTTGGTTACTTATTGTGACTAAATAGTCCATTCTATCTTTAGAAGATAAAGGTGGAAATTTCCATCCATCTGACGCGTCGGTATTGATTGTTGAAAACCGAAACATTCGAAGCTTCCAGTACATTTTTGTCTTCAGTCGCAAATCCCTGACCTAACCAATAAATATTTGTTGTTCGGTTCTTCGACTACGACTTCCTTCGTCGCTCTTCTTTGTGTTGCATTTTTTCTTTACTGCGTCGTTGTTGATGACTAAGTCCAAAGACTTACTGCGCTGTAGCACTATTGTCCGTTCGCTCTTCACGACCAAGTCGTGTAAGTAGTTTCACTTTTAAAATGTCTGGCATGATCTGTGTCGCCGTATAGTCCAAATTGATGTTGGCCAAGAATGTCTCAATTCTTCGTTTTTACAAACGAAACCAAAGGTTAGGTTAGGTTAGGTAATAAGGGGTGTGCACAGCATGAAGCTGTTGCGTACACGGGGGCCTACTGGTCCATTGTGATCCCCTATAAAAGAAATAAAAGTTAGCATCGATGCTCCTCAATTTTGCCGATTAACGCAGACAACCAGCCTGTGCTATCTATAAATTTCCTCATGTTTGCCATTGATACCTGTGCTAGATTTTCCAGTCCTCCAACGAACCTGTTTCCGAAATGACGGAGTCGGCTAGTTTGGAGGTTCGGACAGTCACAGAGCAGGTGTTTAATGGTTTCTATTTCCTCCTCATCCTGACAGCTCCTACAAAAATCGGGTGCAAATGCCCCTATCTTGTTGCCCATTGTGCCAATGGCGCAATGACCCGTTAGTACACCTATCAAGATTTTAATGTTCTTTTTACTCAGCGATAGAATATACCGAGTTTCCTTTTCATTTGTGTTAGGCCATAAACTTCTAGAGATTACGCAATCGTCCCTGGATTTCCAGGAGTTATTGATTTTCTCTTTTGATTTAAGGTCTATCTTCCTCTTGAGTACCCCAATCGGGACGAGTGGTCTCCTAACTGAATGGTCGCTACTACTTGTGTCTGCTTCTGACCCTTTCCTGGCTAGTTCATCTATTATTTCGTTCCCTTCTATATTGCTATGGCCAGGAACACAGCAGAGCTCAACCTGGCTAGTGTGGCAGATTTTATTTAATTCTTTCTTACAGTTTAAAACTGGTTTTGATCTTATGGTCTCACTGGCTATGGCTTTGATAGCAGCCTGGCTGTCAACGAAAAAAGTAATCTCCGAGGAGCTTAGCTTTTCATGATGTGCCAATTCAGCTGCTTTTTCAATGGCAAAGATCTCGGCCTGAAAGACACCACAGTCAGCTGGGAGTTTATACGACGCTCTGATGTTGAGAGATTGGCAAAACACTCCAGCACCTGTTCCTGATTCCATTTTTGAACCGTCAGTGTAGAATGGGATACCCAGTTTACTTATAAATGAATTAGAATCCCAACCCTGTCTTTCTGGTATGAAAATAGAAAAGTTCCTATCGAAATCTAGTAAAGGGGGAATGTAATCGGTGGTCTCCATCAGTGCTGGAATCGTGTCATATCTTTGTAAGATTGACCCGTGTCCATAAGTGCTGTGCCTCCAAAAACTCCTTCCTATACAGGAACGAAACCAAAGATTAAGTAGGGAATTTGTCTCTCGAAGTAACCTATAGCGTTTTCATTTGTAATGGTTCATGCCTCGCCTTAAGGAAACGACTTAGATACTCATCTCAATGTGACCAAATGATTGATCCTCTCTTGATCATTGGTGTATTTTATAGTTAAAATGAGCCAAGACAATAGTGACTTCATTTAACTTAAGAGGACATACAGTATATGCATCAATTAACATGGTCTGTCGAGGCCAGACTCTCATCAAAAACGAAGATTAAAGTGTCTCGAACACGAACCACGATTTTCTATAATTGAAAGATCCGAAAACATCGATAACTTATGCTTTGTGTCTCTAATCAGAGCAACTTCAGTTCGAAAATGCGTTCCTAATTGCATTTTAATTGTCCTGCCTGTGTTCTATTGTTCTTAAAACCTTTTTAAAAATTCATGAAATTGCGTGACTATCAATTCTAGCAAACCTAATCCATCAAAACCAACAATCCGGACAAACCATTAAATAATTACATTCTCATATGCTTTAAACTTCCCTTCTAGCAGCAGCAACAGCAGCTGTCATGCTTCCAGGTAATTTTCTCAGAACCAGCCGATTAGCGGCCAAGAACACTTTCATGCGCACGCTTGCCTATCGAACTTCAAATCCGAGCAAGCAAGCAGCCATTATTCCGTCAATATCTGTTGCTGGCTTTCGATTGGGTTTACTTTTGTTGCCAATTCAGAGTTTGCCATTGGTTCAGGTGGTTCGGTGTGCCGGCAATGTGAGTAATACAAAAAAGAGTTCTGTGCTTCAAGTAGTTTTGCCCAAATGACCATTTTATTTAACACCAGTTTTTCTTTGCTAACCATCTTTTGTTTTCCTTTTGCTTTCACTTTTTTATGTTGATGTTTTGCAAACGATTCTATTTCTAGACCAACGCAATGTCTGACCAAGCCAAGAACGCCAAGTCAATTTACGACTTCAGTGTCAAAGACACTCACGGCAATGAAGTGTCCCTGGAGAAGTACAAGGGCAATGTTGTATTGATTGTGAATATTGCTTCGCAATGTGGCCTAACCAAAAACAACTACCAGAAACTCACAGAGTTGAAGGAAAAGTTCGGCGAGAAGGGATTGAAAATCTTGAATTTCCCCTGCAACCAGTTCAACTCACAAATGCCAGAAGCTGATGGCGAGGCAATGGTGTGCCATTTGAGGGATGCCAAGGCCGATATCGGTGATGTTTTCCAAAAGGTAAGACTTCTTCTTATTATGATTTTGAATTTGGAATAATTGTGTGTAATTTTTTGTTTAAAGATTGATGTCAATGGAAATGAAGCTCATCCCCTCTATCAGTATTTGAAACACAAACAAGCTGGAACTCTGACAAGCAGCATCAAGTGGAATTTCACTAAGTTCCTTGTCAACAAAGAAGGCATCCCAGTTAATCGTTATGCACCAACCACAGATCCTATGGACATCGCCAAGGATATCGAGAAGCTGCTGTAAGATGTAACCATCTTCTATTGGCTCTTGTTGAAAACAAGTGCATTTTCTAAAAGAAGTCTACTATTCCTTGTTGAAATGAGGATAAGTGCATTTGATTTGTGGACTGGTCCTTATATATTTACTCGTTATTCTTATAAATGTATCTTATGATGTACTGCATTATTTTAAAATAAAACTAAAGTTTAATGTTCAAAAAGAGAGTTCCAAAGATATAATTATTTTAAAAGAAGGGAAGGGGGCACCCGGAATTTCACCAAAAACAGAAGCTAAACATCGACTACAAGAACGTTAGGATTGTAGAATGGAGACGACGATGTTGCGACATTACCTTCTCTACAGCTGCACAGATCTATCCATTGAAGTGGAGCTTTCAATGGCTGATAGAATACTTGTAAGCCCTTACAAGGGCACAATTGTAAAACTGTTGTCAAGGAAAAATGTGATTAATATCGATTTGAAATTGCTTAGCGAATAATTACTATTTTTGCCAAAATCTCGGCTACTAGGCCTTCAAGAAACTTGTAGCCCATGTTGGTGTATAGAGGTCAAACAGACATTTCTATTGATGTATCATTCGATGGGTTTTGAAAGATTTTTTTCGTCTGTCCAAAATTTTGGCAAGGGCCAAAATCATGAGCAAAATCGGTTTCGATAAATTCAACATATTTCATAGTTCTCAATGTCTTGAGCTTACAACTGAAAGCCAAAATCAATTCCGAGCTCTAGTTGCCGATGTAGTGAAATGAAACACGCTTAAGGTTTGGATGAGAACTGACTTTAATTAGGAAATTATAAATGACATCAGTTAACAAGAATGAGAGAAGATCAGAATGACACTAATGATCATTAACTTTCTACATCTCCCCATCAAAGTTTTTTTTTTTTTAAATATAGGTACATATGTAAAATAATTGTATAAACACAATAATTCAAAATTAACAATTGGTAAGATAGTATTTAGTATGTATTTCTAAAAAAAAAAACAAAAAAAAACGAGCTTTTAATTCAATGAAATATTCAATAATAAAGTTATAGATATAAATCAAAATGAAAAATAAAATTTGCATATCAAAAATCGGTATTATCGTTGCGTGTTCTCAAATATCTTGAATTTCTTCTCAGTGTGCTTCCATTTTCGAGTTCTATTCTGTATGACCTAGGTGTTCTTTCTTTGGCAACTATTTTCGCCTTAATCCATTTTTTATTATCGAAATACCATATATTCTGCCCTATACACAAATCATTTGCCTCTTTGGCAGTTCTATCATAATAAGCTTTATTGATTCTATCGTTTTTATTCTGAACTGGTTCTAAAAATTTTGAATAAGAATTTTGCAGAAATGTTTCTTTTTCAGGTATCAAAGTCCTTGAGCGTCTTCCAAAAAGCAACTGAGCTGGTGTTAAAATGGAGCCTTTAATCGGTGTATTTCTATAGTTTAAAAGCCCCTTCCATAAATTCTCACCACATTTAATCATCAATTTCTTTGCTATACCTACAAATCGTTCCGCTAATCCATTCGCCTGAGGATAATTTGGACTTGTTGTCATTAATTTGATCTCATTATCCGTACAAAATTTCCTAAAATCGTAAGACCCAAAAGGCATATTATCTGCAATGATTTCTTTCGGAATGCCATGAGTTGCAAATAAATTTTTTAACTTAGAAATAATTTCGTTTGCCGTTTTATTATTTAATTTTAATATGTCAAAATATTTTGAAAAATAATCAGCTACCACTATATGTGGTTTCCCTTTGAATTCTAAAACATCCATACCAATTTTTTGGTATGGACAACTGGGGATACTATGCGAAAACAGTGGCTCTTTCACTTTGGTATCGCGCAACTCTTGGCAAATATTACATGAACTTATTAATTTTTCAATTTCGTCATTCATACCAGGCCAGTATAATGAAGATCTGGCTCTTGCTTTGGTTTTCTCAACTCCAAAATGAGATTCATGTAATCTTCCTAACATGTAAGCTCTTTGAGAACAAGGTATAAAAATTCTTGAATTGAAAATTACCAACCCTTCGTCTAAAAATATTTCACCCCTATGTTTCCAAAAATATTTCACATTATCTGGTACTTGACCTTTATTTACCGGCCATCCATGTTTAATTAAATTGATTAAATTTGCAAGCACCAAGTCGTTTTGTGTTTCTTGAACAAGTATCTGTTTTTTCTCATCACTAGCGCTTATGGTATGAACTACTTCATTTATATCTTCTATTTCAGGATTGACAAACTCCTTACAAAAATCGCGCGAAAGGAAATCCGCAATAAACAAATCTTTACCTGGCAAGTAGTGAACTTCTAAATCATACCTCAGAAGTCGTATTCTCATACGTTGAAGCCTTGGCGAAGGGATTTCCCCAATTTCTTTTTTCATAATCCCCAGCAAAGGTTTATGATCGGTAATTACACGTACCTTTCTTCCATATATATACTGATGGTACTTTGTGCATGCGAATACTATTGATAACAGCTCCTTTTCAATCTGAGCGTAATTAACTTCAGCCGGACCCAAAGCCCTGGATGCAAAACTAACGACCTTATTTTCCTGAAGTAAACAACAACCCAGACCTGACTTTGAAGCATCAGCTTGAATTACTGCATCCTTGTTGGATTGGAAAGGCTGAAGAGCTGTTGCGTTTGCTATAATATTTTTAATTTTGTCCAAGCAATCATCATGTGCCGATAGCCAGCAAAAGTTTTTGTTCTTTTTAAGAATTTCTCTTAGTGGCTGTAAATGTTCCGATAAATTTGGTATGAATGATCGGACATAGTTTACCATTCCCAATAGGCGCTGAAGTTCCACTTTATTACTAGGGGCATGCACTTCTCTTATAGCCTTAACTCTATCTGGATCAATTTCAATGCCATTTGAACTGATTATATGCCCCAAATAAATAACTTTATTTTTCCTAAACTGCATTTTCTCACAGTTAAACCTAATATTTTCCTTCCGTGCCCTGTCTACTACTTTTTTCAAAATGTTGTCATGTTCCTCTAGTGTTTTGCCAAAAATTATAATGTCATCTATGTATATGGCCGTTCCCTCTATGTCTCTAAAATTATTTTCGTTTAACTGTTGAAAAGCTTCTGCGGCTGGTTTGATTCCAAATGGAAGGCGCAGGAACCTATAACACCCAAAAGGCGTTGAAAATGTGCACAATTTACTGGACTCTGCATCAATAGGCACCTGATAATAGCCTTTTTTAAGGTCCAAAATAGTAAAATACTTCATGTTTGCCAATTTGGAAAATATTTCTTCGAAAGAAGGTATAAGATGAGCTTCTTCTACTATTGCTTATTATATATTAGACAAAAAATTAAGTTGGAAACCTAATATTCAGGAAAGAGTTAAGAAAGCCACAGTAGCTCTTTTCTCTTGCAAGAAAGCCATAGGAAGCAAATGGGGTTTTCAACCTCGCATAACCTATTGGCTATACACATCGGTCATTCGACCAATTCTCATGTACGGGGTTGCAGTATGGTGGACTGCACTGGAGAAAGTCACTTACTGCGACAAACTCAGCAGAGTCCAACGCACTGCTTGTCTCTGCATAAGCGGGGCCTTGAGAACCACACCCTCAGCAGCGTTAGACACTCTCCTCCATCTGGCACCCCTCGACATTTTTAGCAAACAAGTGGCAGCGAGTACAGCTATAAGACTCAACGCCTCATCTCAATGGACCAACAATAATGTGGGACACTCCATCATTTTGAACTCTTTCGGTTCTATACCAAAGTACATAGACTACACCATTCCAAAACCACAATTTGGTAAAAACTTCCAGATATCCATTCCATCCAGAGAAGAATGGGAAGACAAAAAACTTCTGGATGACAAAGGCATTCATTTTTATACAGATGGATCCAAGACAAGTGATGGAGTTGGTAGTGGTGTGTACTCAGAAAAGCTTAATCTAAGCATCTCATTCCGCCTTCCCAATCATTGTAGCGTCTTCCAAGCGGAAATTTTAGCGATCAAAGAGGTTCTCTCCTGGCTAAGAGAAAACGTGATATCAACTTCTGATATCCGCATCTTCTCTGACAGTCAGGCTGCTATTAAATCTCTCGATGGTGTCTCAACCAAATCTCAAACGGCCCTCGATTGCCGATCGTCTCTGATGGAGATGGCGCAGCAATTTAACATTCACCTCTGTTGGGTGCCGGGTCACAGAGACATCGAAGGAAATTGTAGAGCTGATGAACTCGCTAAAAATGGAACCGTCATACCTATTTCACCTGAAAGGGAGAAGATAGGTATACCGATAGCTACATGTAAACTTTTGCTAAAAGAAGCAGCTTTAACGAGAACAAACTACAGGTGGCACAATTTACCAACGTGCGCAGCTACGAAACTCATATGGCCTTCACTGGACTTAAAGCGCTCTAAAGACTTGTTATCTCAAAGCAGACTTCATATTAGCTCCCTGATAGGTGTCCTTACGGGACACTGTCTTATAGGCAGACACGCAATACGACTTGGTGTAGCCTCAAATGACTTCTGCAGGAGCTGTATGGATGAGGAAGAAGAGGAAACAATCTCTCACCTTCTCTGCACTTGCCCTGCTCTTTCACTAAGACGCAAACTTCATCTGGGAGAATACTTTTATGATAACCCCAGTGAACTAGCTAATAAGGATATCAAATATCTTCTTCGCTTTATAAAAAGCTCAAAATGGTTCGACTAGTAAGAAGTAATTCTCTAGATTCATGGTATCACAATGGGCCTTTCCTTTTGGCCTAAGTGTGTGGATTCTGAATCCGCAGCCACTGTAACCTAACCTAACCTAACCTAACTATTGCTTCGTTGAGGTATTTAGGATCTAGACATAAACGCAAGCTTCCATCTTTTTTTTCAACTATGACCAAATTTGAAACCCATTCACTGGTTTCTCTGGTGCTTTCAATTATTCCTAACTTAGTCAACGCCTTGAGCTCGTCTTCTAATTTTTTCATTAACGATAATGGTACACGCCTTGCTGGTCTTACGACAGATTTGGCATTACTTTTCAAGTTTCAACTTAATTTTGTATTTTTCTTTAAATTCTCCTAGTCCTTCGAAAATATCTGAATTTTCTTTTATAAAATCTTCTTTTGTTTCATATGAAAGTATGGTATCGATTCTTGATAACAAACCTAAATAAATACATGATTCAAATCCTAAAATTGGAACCGAGTTCTCTTCAACGACAACAAAATCCTGATTATAAATTTTCCCATTAATTTCACATTCTAAATTAGTTTCTCCTTTTGTATTTAATTTATATCCTCCGTATGCACATAAACTTTTATCTACTTTTCTAATTTCTGCTTTTTTAATTTGGTTAAAAACACTATATGGAAGTACATTTACCTCGGCACCAGTGTCTAGTTTGAAATTGATTTCAATATTGTTCACCTTGATTTTTTTGAACCATGCGGTCTGAATGCCATGTGGCTTTCATGAAACTGTGTCTATGTAGAAGTCATTGCTACCACTATCCTGAACAATCTCTTGGATACCTCTTTGAAAGCACACTGAAGCAAAATGATTTTTTTTACCACACTTGGTACATATTTTCCCGTAAGCTGTACACCGACCTTTCATATGCTGATATCCACAATATATACAAATTCGTTCTTTTACAATTCTGGAATTAGAATTAAATTTAGGTTGTATAACTTTTTGTGACTCATTATTTTTTTCTTGAAACTTTCCTGCTTCTCCTTCCCTGCTGCCGCTGCCCCCTTCCTCAGTTCGCCGATTCCCGTTTCCCACTGCTCCATCACCATCGCTGCCAGATTTACTCTTTGTCGAAACTGCATGAGCTTCAAACGTCGAACGTGCTTCTCATAGAATGTGGATTTTGCATTACAGCTGTTTGCTGCATAGATACCTCTGCCGCTCTCGCCATCTCAATTGCTCTGTGAGAATCCAAACTTTCTGCCTCCAATAATTTTTTTTGGAGATTCTTATCATTTACTCCAAGAACAATATTCTATCTCGCAGCATCCTATCAGAATTTTCAAATTCACATTCAGATCCATTATAAAACTGTCGAAAGGTTCCGATGTGGCCTGATTACGTGTATGGAATAAGAAACTAGAGTACACTTGATTCTTTTTTGGGCTGCAAAAATCATCGAAAGCTTTGACTACTTTTGAATATTTTTCTTTGTCAGATTCACTCAAATTCAATGTGTTGAATAATTCAACAGCTTCTGGTCCAACAGAATTGAGAAATATTGCTGCCTGAACTTTTTCTGATTTTTTGTCGAGCTCTGCAGCGATATAAAAAAAATCAAAGTTTTGTTTAAACACCCGCCAATTTTCAGCTACATTTCCATCAAGGCTAAGCGCACGTGGCTTTGTAAGATAATCCATATTTCTCGTGACGTATACTGTTGGTTGATATTTAGCTGGCCTCCCACGCGGTCTCTTTATATCAGGTTTTCCTTTTGGTTTCGTGATTCCCATAAATTATTTAAACAATTTAAAATACTTTAAAATACTTTAATATTTATTTTTTGTTCGTACAAACGAGTGTTAATAATTTGTGTTAAATAATTTTTTTTTTAATTTCCTCGTCGCCATGTAGTGAAATGAAACACGCTTAAGGTTTGGATGAGAACTGACTTTAATTAGGAAATTATAAATGACATCAGTTAACAAGAATGAGAGAAGATCAGAATGACACTAATGATCATTAACTTTCTACAGCCGAGATATTTGCATCAGAAGATATTCACTATGGCGTATACGCAACATTAAAAAAAATGTTGCTGTGTGCAATTTCTTTGGAGATGTGTCGATTTGATATCGCGGGAAATTTTGACTTTTACATAGTTTGGTGTCAGCGTCATTGAAAAACCACTGAATGACAAGGGATACACCCTTGCAACGTTCTTGGATATTGAAGCAGCATTCAATAACTTCAAGCACGGAACAGTTAAGCAAGCTTTGACCGACCCCAAGGTCGAAAAGGCGATAAAAGAGTGGATTATGACAAATCAACTCAGAGCTAGTAGGGGAAAGGGTGAGAGTATCCACATCCAGGGGCACACCACAGGGAGGAGTTCTCTCACCGCTGCACTGTTCTTCGGCATACTCTCTAAACTGATAACAAGTGTAGTGAAAATAATAGCATACGCTGGTGATCTTGCATTACTAGCGACTGGCAATTTCTTATCCACTATCAGTGAACAGAACGAACATGCCCTCTCGTTGCTAAGTAAATTGACTAGGAACTGTGGGCTGACGGTGAATCCAGCTTAGACAGAACTAGTGCTATTTACTAACAATCGTTAAATACCCAACTTTAAAGTACCTTCAATTGAAGGCTGTTCTCTTAAAATCTCTGATCATGCAAAGTATCTCGGTGTAATCTTAAATACATAAAAAACTAAACATTCGAGGCTGGCAAAACCAAGCAGAGAGGAATGGATAGATAACATACCATACTCCAGTAAGTCGTCAATAGCTATCTATACTGAACTGATGGTTCTAAAATGGATACTGGTGTAGGGGCAGGCTTCTATTCTGAATCTCTCAAGTAAACCGACTCGGTTAGGCTTCCAGACTACAGTAGTGTCTTTCAAGCGGAGGTGCTGGCAGTGACAACAGCTGCTAAACAGGTATTAATGATGGCGATACCTCGGGCTGATATCACCATTATACATTGATGGCTAAGCGGCAATAAAAGCAATTACTGCAACCGAGGTAAAATCAAAGCTTGTTTCATGCTGCCGCGAAGAGCTTAAGGTTCTTGGCGCACGGCATAACATTAGACTCTGCTGGGTCCCAGGCTACAGCGGTATACCAGGCAACGAGAAATCCGATAAATTAGCAGGACTAGGATCAAAGCTTTGCGTTAGCCAAGCTCAGCTAGTCAGCACACCACCCCAAGAGATCACTTCGATCTCTTGTAAGCATAATTACTGGACATAATCTGTTAGGATATCACAAGAAAAAAATGAATCAGTTCAGATGATCTATGCACTATGCAGAGGATGCGGTGACAGGGAGGTGCATGAAGAAACTACACACTTTCTATGTCACTGGCCCGCAATTTCCCACTAAAGAAAGAAATTGCTCTGCATTTATTTCTTCAGGACTGATCTGACCACAAGACGGTATGGAATCTGTACCGAATCCCTTATTTCCCAAGATGCCTAAGATTAAAGACAATCACGGACAATCCGAAAAGGTTTTTTGTTTGTATTTTGCTTAGAAACTAAGAATGTGAGTTAATTACTTTACTATCTTTATATACTAGCCGACCCGCGGGACGTTGTACCCGCTCTAAAGAAATGTTCAATGGTAACTTAAAGGTTGAGTGTGCCGTTTTCCCGTCACTAAAAAAAAGTTGTCGCGATTCCGTAAAGATTGTCTTTCTTTTGCCAACATAAAATTTGCGCTGAATGTTTTCCCAGTTCATATTACGTCTGTTCAACCAAACTGTCAATTATTATTGTATCATAAGCGTTTTTCTGATCTGTGTTCTGTGACTTATAGCGTTTTTTTTTGGTAATCCGAAATTGTACACAGAACTGTCCGATTCCGGATTCCAAACGAACAGGCAAACACATTTTTTTGCTTCTAAGGGTTGAATGGTTGTGTATTTGTGAAACCTCATATGCAGAATTGCAGATAACATGACATTGTTTTTGATTTCTTTATTTGTAAACATGGCAGCGAGTACGTATATGCGAGTGTGTGCATGTATGCGTGATTCTGTTTTTGATTCTGACTTCAAATTCGGAATCGTTTTTCTGTTCTATTCAGAACAAGAACTGTCATCTTGCGCCAAGTGAACGAGTACAGAACTGTTCGGAACAGTTCCGGACGACCAAAAAAAAACGCTATTATATTGGTAGATTTTTATTGACAAATAATACAAACAAAAAACAACTCAGTAATGTTCTACGAATCATAAACAAACCGATAACTTTGATATTTTTTGTTCAAAGTTTGTTTTCATTTTTGATTGTTCGAAGGACCCAGAAATGCTGCTGTTTTTCGTTGTTGTACTGAATTCTAGATATGAATACCTCTGATAGCTAATTTAATTAATATCATGCCATGTTGATATCAGTAAAGTACTTATTTTTTTATTGACACAATAGTATCGAGATTTAAATATTGTACCCGTTCTTTAAATATTTTTGTTAATTGTTTTCAATATACGGTTAGAGTTTATTCAATAGCATTTGTGCATTTTTCGTTTGTAAAAATTTAACTCTAATCGTCCACTGAAAGTTGTATGTTGTAAAAATAACGTTAGAACTTCTCTTTGAAGAGAAAGCAATAAAAGGAGAACCATAGCCGTAGCTAGGATTTGGTTTCGGGGGGGGTTAAGATAAATGATAATTTTTTTCAAAATCTCTATATATATAAAAATGAATGTATATACTACGTTTGTTTGTTTATATGTCCTTTATGGACTCCGAAATGGCCAACTAGATATTTGTGAAATTTTAATGGTTAATACTGTTGTATTCAGTGATGCTTTCTGTGACAAAAAATTTAATTGAAAAACCTCATGGAAGAGTAGGAAAACTGGAAAAACCAAACAAAGGTCGGAAATTTGATTTTTTTTTGCTTGGAATTTTTTTAGTTTTCAAAATGGGTTTTCGAATAGAAAAATAGAAAGTTTTTGATGAAAAACTCGGAAAACGCATTGGTTTTTAAATGGAAAACTGCATGGAATTGTATCTATGTGCATTGGTTTTCAAACGGAAAACTGAAAAATTGGTGATGGGGAACTTGGAAATCTCTGGGAGAGCACAATATCAAACTATTGCATGGAATTTAAGGTGCAATTTTGGAAAATTAAGGAAAAGAGCAACACGTTTGATTTTGTTTATAACATTTAGGATTTTGACTGTGTTGAAAAGTTCGTTGTCAAGCTAGAAAAATTTCATATCTTTGAAATTGGAAATATAGGTCTTATAATCATTTTAGAGCTTATCTCTGAAGGCGCTTAATGGTGGTGAAACGAGGTTAGCTAAAGATTAATGTAAACAATAAAATGGATGCATGTTGATTTGTTTGTGTGACCGGTAAAGACTCTTAAGTAGTCCAACGCATTGTTATAAAATTTTGACTGTAGGCAAAGCTAACACGAGCCAGGGTTCCTGCGAAAACAAATTTTGGGAATAATTTACGGGAAAATTAAAAAATGGGAACAATCAAATGGTGGTCGAAAATTATACTTTTGTATGGGATCATCGCTGCAATTGTTCAAAAATTAGTAGGTATCTAAAAAAACTCAGAAAACTTCGCAAAACGAGAATTTTTTAAATTATTTTTAGATTTGATTTGATCTGGTGGCAGGCGAGACGAGGTTCGCGGGGTCGGCTAGTTTTTAATAAAAAAGGAAACATATTTATCAAATTTATCACATTCTTACACTTCCTATCAAAAACAATTTTTGATGGAAAGTTTAAAAATATTTCTTGAGTGTATCTTTTACTTTAATATTAATCTTTAATATTAATCATTGTTATTTATGCAGTATTTTTAAATATATTGTAAAACACATAATAAAGATTTGAATTCATATGAAAAAAATCATTTCTCCTACAAAATTGAAGTCTAACTGAAGATATTGGCTTCAAAGCTTCAGAGTAGATGTTTTTGCATGGTATATTAGATATATGAATCTTAAATTAAGTTAACTTACCTTTATTGGAAGTCAATAACATTTTTGTATTATTTTGTTTTGGAAAAAGTAGGAGAGAACTATTTTCATAAAAAGCATTATTGTTTATTGAGGGACGAATAAAAACAAAAGCAGAAGAAAAACAAAATAAATACATAAATATAATATTTAACTATATAAAATAATTCTTTTTTCACACAGATCATCACAATTGTGAATTAATTATATACAAATAAATTCTTTGAACAAAAAATAACACAGTATGGCATTATTTATTATTATTTAAACGAACGAATAAAAACAAAACCAAAAGAAGAATAAACACATAAATAAAGTATAACATTATATAAATCTTATAAATTTATGTTAAGAAATTTATTTGTATACATGTTATTTATTCACAAGAGTGATGATCTGTGTTAAAAAAGTTTATTTTATATATTATAATATCATATAGATTATTAAATTCAGTCAAAATGCCATTAGTACCTACGGAATAACGAAGGATTATTTCTTATTCTGTGGACATGGACTAAGTGCAAAATGCTATTAATAAAAGAAATGTATCTAACAGGCGTTTACAAACTTACTCCACTGTGGAGGGTGGTTTAGCGAAGCAATAAAAAAATGTAAGATAAAAGTTCATTAGATGGTTTATAAGTATCAACAACAACAAATTTCCCAAAGGGAATTTAAGCTTAACGTCACTAACTTTACTACTCCGGAAACAAATTATTTTTTATTAATTAGAATTTTTTTGACGTATGGTTAAAATGGATTACATTTTTAGTCCGAACTGCGTCAAAGTAGGATGGGTTTAATTGGATTTTTTATGTTAAAAAAACTGCTTCCCTCTCAAGATGTCACCAAAATAGATTGCC
This sequence comes from Sphaerophoria taeniata, assembly GCA_943590905.1. Lineage (NCBI taxonomy): Eukaryota > Metazoa > Arthropoda > Insecta > Diptera > Syrphidae > Sphaerophoria > Sphaerophoria taeniata. The sequence goes on from OX016541.1 coordinate 140,533,933, forward strand.
ATTTTGCCTCTACTACCCAAGAATATATATATACAAAAACTTCTCATGAATGTTCGGCTGTTAAATGACGAATGTCAATTAGATATTAAATGCGTCTCGAAAAAATTTGAGCGCTCAGAACACGTTCAGTTAAAAGTGTGTTCAGAGCTTTGTATATTTATTTGACTGGTACTATCAAGATGGCGGTTTTTACTGTATCCATCTATTTAACGGCTTATTTAAAAGAAAACCCCGTAACCCCCCCTAAATACGACTATGGCTCTAACAGACTTTTATTCTGAAAGAAAAATGCCTTTAAGCCTTAATAGAAACTTATAAATTCAGTGTTAGCCAAAAAATAAATTTATTAATAATTTGATTTTGCATTTCGTGGGGGGGGGGGGGGTCAGTAAACCCCATAACCCCCCCCCCCCCCCCTAAGTACGGATGTGCTATCAAGACGGCACTTTTAAATATAGTCATCTATGTAATGACTTATGTACTTTTAACTTTAATGGAAAATGGATGTAAAAAAAATTTCGGGGGGGGGGGGTTAAACCCTGTAACCCCCCCCCCCCCCCCCCCTAAATACGGCTATGAGGAGAACCTAAAAGTGCTACTCAAGGTGCAGTGGACAATTGGTTACAGGTTGCTTGGTCCGAAACTCGGATAAACTATTCAGATGAAAACATCGATGAAACCGGTAAATTTTTTAAAATGAAACTCACCAAAAAAAGACATCTCATCTCTTAAAACAGATTGGCGCAAAATTATAGTCCGCTAATGAACAACTTTAGTGTGATACTAGCTTAAAATGACGTTTGAGTCATGTCTGAAACGTCATTTTAAGCTAGTATCACATTAAAGTTGTTCATTAGCGGACTATAATTTTGCGCCATTAACTTTTGTTCATACTTCCATATTGGTTATGTTATGTATGACTTATCGCTTATAACGACCACATTAGACGGTCCCCTGGAGGTAATTATAACCGATTTTGACTGTCCATATACATACAATGTATGCATCTTCGACTTATTTCAGCCAAATACATACCTACGCACATACATTGGTCGGTTGTTCCAAGCAATCGAACACATATATTGGCCAGGAATCGAGAAATATGTACGTCCCTTGTTCTTGAGTTTTGGGAGTGTTCGAACGTGTCATAAAGCCTCTATGACAAAAAAAATATTTGTCAAAATTTTTGAACGAAAATAAATATTTCTATAATGTCAAGTATAAGTTTTTGTTTTTGTTTTTTTTTTTTGTTTTTTCAAAACAATATTTGACGAAAATATTTGAAATAATTTTCATACAAAATTGAGTAGGTATTCGTATATTGATATATTTTGCTGAAGTGGAAAAAGGTGCAGTGCATTAACGCCCATGGAATTAACGCCCGCGGGTGTTAATTCCAAAAACAAATGGAATTTACCCCCGCGGTTGTTAATTCCTTTTTGAATTGGCAATAAGGCCCACCATAAAAAAGAACTAACACCCGCGAGTGTTGTTTTCTTTTGGAAGAGATCTTTTCAACCTCGGATGTGAACACTTGCACTGGCATCCTAGACAGCTTGGCCACGTGAGTAGAAACAAATTAAACATCACAAATGAAGTTTAAAAATTTTACATTTCTAACTTCGTACGATTATACTTTTGGTCATTCAAGACTTATTCGGTTTGTGAATTAAATTCATTTTTTTTTTATTCAAAAACCGAATAAATCTTTGGGATGTCAAAGTTCGGTGAGGATACAGCATTCTACAAGCATACTATACCTACTTGAAGCCAATTTCATCTTATTGTATCTATCTGTCACCTAAAATAACCAAGCTATTTCATTTACATTGAAAGATGGATGGACACAAGCGGAAAAAAATTTGGCCAAAAGAGAATCAATTTCGGGTGTGAAAATAAAAAAAAATTGATTCTCTTTTGGCCAAAATTTTTTCCGCTCGCTTCGCTCGCGATCAAATCAAATCGATCTTGAATTTTTTGTATCGGCTTCAACCTCAGTCGAAATGATGCTGAAATGAATCATTGAAATGCTTGCAAAAATGTAGAACCACTACTTTTCCAAATAAAAGGAAACCTAAACAGCTCTGACAATTTTGTCGACAGCTGATAAAGAAACGTGGTCCTATTTATTTCAATGTGACTAGCCATAGTGGGTTAATAATCCCTAAAACTATTTCGGTACTTTTGAGTCTCCAGAGTGGCTCAGAAGTTCCGAAAACCATTTTCGGGACTTCTAACTTCGAGACGAGTTTCCCTGCGCCAAGTTTCTAATCAAAACAGAAAAAACAAAATAAGGCCCCACGGGTATTATTTCTAGGTTGCAATGGACATAAGACCGCAACCCTTGTAAGGGTCTAATTTCCATAAGAAATTGAAATAAGGGTCCATGCGGCTTTATTTCGTCGGACGTTATTTCACGTCACCATTTGTTTCACGTGTGGGTTTTATTTCCAATTAAAATTGGAATTAAAGCCCACCAAAAAAAGGAGTTAACCCCCGCGGGTGTTAATTCCAAATCAAAAAAGGAATTAACACCCGCGGGGGTAAATTCCTTTTGTTATTGGAATTAACACCCGCGGGCGTTAATTCCATGGGCGTTAATGCACTGCACCGTGGAAAAAGCATTGGCGCAAAATTATAGTCCGCTAATGAACATCTTTAGTGTGATACTAGTTTCACTCATGACCCAAACGTCATATTAAGCTAATATCACACTAAAGTTGTTCATTAGCGGACTATAATTTTATTTATTATTTTATTACATTTGCTCCATTTGTGATCAAAAAAATATACATTTTTTTTGTTATAGACTTTCTACACTTATTCCCCTTTAGTTTGGAAAAAAAAATTTAGAAAACCGGTCAACCGGTTGTCAACTAAAAAGGATTTTAACGAATTAGTCTTTTTATATAGAGATATATAATAACATAGAATAATAAATAATACTAATATTTTGAACTTCGTCAATTCCTCCAAATGGCTTGATAAACTGAACACATAGGTTTTTATTAGATTGAGTTTCTGAGTAGCAAAAATCAGGGGTATCACAATGGATCTGTGTTGATCTAATAGCGTTTTTTTTTTGGTCGTCCGGAACTGTTCCGAACGATTCTGAATTCTTTCACTTGGCGCAAGATGACAGTTCTTGTTCTGAATAGAACAGAAAAACGATTCCGAATTTTAAGTCGGAATCAAAAACAGAATCACGCTTACATGCACACACTCGCACGTACGTACTCGCTACTATGTTTACAAATAAAGAAAATTAAAACAATGTTATGTCATCTGCAATTCTGCATATGAGGTTTCACAAATACAAAACCATTCAACCCTCAGAAGCAAAAAAATGTGTTTGCCTGTTCGTTTGGTATCCGGAATCGGACAGTTCTGTGTACCAATTTGTTGTAAATATGTAATTCACTACTGTACTTTAAACTTAGTTTTTTGTATGAACATACTTTTATGTTTTTTATGTTTATAAATATTTTTTTCATTCCTCAATAAAATTTATAACGTTCAACATTCAAGATTAAATTCAATTCTCTGAATTATTGTTTCAAAAGGTTATGGGCCCAGGAAAACGCCCAGGAAAACGCTAAGGAGAATACATATACTGCAAGAAAGAATTACTCCGAAGATTTGTTGTGTACCTACAAATAGTAATATCTTTTATTATATTATTCTTTGTTGTTTTGTTTTTTTATCTTGAATAAGAATTAAGACATTATATAACTGTAATTATGTCAAGCAATTTTTTGGCCACGATTGAAAAGCTAAAAGGGCGTGACAATTATGCTAGTTGGAAGTTCGTTATAAAAACTTATTTAGAACATGAAGGACTTTGGGAATCTGTTGAAGGTACCGAAAAGAATGCTTCCCTGATTTCAAAATGTAGAACGACTTTGATTTTGTCCATTGATCCAACTAATTTTATTCACGTTCAAGAAGCAAATACGGCAAAAGAAGTTTGGGACAAATTACAAAATGTTTTTGAGGACAAGGGTAGAGTTCGTCGAATAGGTTTAATTCGTCAATTGTCTCAGACGAAACTGGACGAATGTGAATGCATGCAAGTTTATGTAAACACAATCGTTACAGCTGCACAACGATTGAATGCTATTGGCTTCAAAGTGAATGACGAGTGGCTAGCGTGTTTTTTATTGGGAGGTTTATCCGAAAAGTATGGACCAATGGTGATGGCATTAGATAATGTCGAAATTCAACTTTCAAGTGACGCTGTCAAGACAAAATTATTACAAGAAATTCCATCTAATAGCAAGAATAGTGCATTCTTAAACAATGCGAAACAGAGGAAAGGTGGCATTCGTTGCTACACATGTAATAAGAAAGGTCACAAATCACCTGATTGTCCAGACAAGAATAAATTTAATAAGGATTCCAAAAAGAAATCTCATACAGCTTATAATGTGAAGCCTGAGTATAGTTCAGTGTTTTTGACTGGACAGTTCAATAAAAACGATTGGTATATTGATTCGGGAGCAACTCAGCATCTCACAATGAATAGTGATTGGATTTTCAATGAAAAGAAATCGAATATTTCAGAAATAATAGCTGCCAACGATACAAGAATGAAGGTCGAATCTTGTGGCACTGTTAAGTTATATGCTGATGTTAATGGAACACCAAATCCAATTGAAGTGCGTGATGTTTTGTGCGTTCCTAATTTAACTGCCAATCTTTTATCTGTAAGTCAATTAACGAAAAATAATAATTATGTTGATTTTAACGCAAATGGTTGCATTATAAAAAACAAATTCGGTAAATTGATGGCATCTGCAAGTTTAGTTGATGGTTTATATCGTTTAAATGGTTCAAAATGCCAGAGTTATGTTGCAGTATCTAAATGTGATAACATTGTGACATGGCATCGTAGATTAGGTCATATTAACATCAATGATTTGTTGAAAATGAAGAAAGGGACTGTGAACGGTGTTTCTTTTAATGAAGAGAAGTTAACCGATGTATGTGTTACTTGTTTACAAGGTAAACAAGCTAGATTTCCCTTTAATCATGCTGCAACAAGAGCAAATGAGATTTTGGAACTTGTTCATGCGGACTTGGCAGGACCAACTCCAACTACATCAATTGGTGGAAGTAGATACTACTTTGTTTTGGTAGATGATCACTCAAGAATGACTTTCACATATTTCTTAAAAACCAAAGATGAAACTTTCGAAAAATTCTGCGAATTTAAGGCATATGTCGAGAACCAAACCGGCAAGAAGTTGAAAAAGTTTCGTTCAGATAATGGAACTGAATTTTGCAACAGAAGCTTTGACAACTTGTTTAATGTTTGTGGAATAGAAAAGCAAACGTCGACACCATATACTCCACAACAAAATGGACTTGCTGAGAGGACAATTCGAACATTGACGGAAAGAGCCTTATGTATGATTACAGATGCAAATTTAGGTAAGAAATTTTGGGCTGAGGCTGTTGCTACTGCAACATACATAAAGAATCATTCATCTTCTCGGGTTTTAAATGACAAGTCACCGATTGAAGTTTGGTCTGGATTAAAACCAGATTTATCTCACTTCAGAATTTTTGGATCACCGGCTATGATTCATGTTCCTGACGAGAAACGAAAGAAGTTTGAAGTTAAATCCGTTGAAAAGCAGAGATGTTTTCTTTTTAGAATCTAAAAATATCAATAATCCAGTTATGCCATTTACAAAATCAAATGAAAGTTCAGATAACGGCTGTATAGTTGTTGAATTGGGTGATAGTGATTCATCTGATGAATACTGTGATGCTGTGGAAGTACCACTATTTCAAGAAGATCAAATTAGTGAAGAGATAGTTACATCAAATGGAATGGTAATATCAACATCAGATCCTGTACAAATCAGCAATTCAAATGAAACTACAACGTTAAGAAGGTCAACGCGAATAAAAAACAGACAAGATTGCGTTCAATATTCTGTACAAGATAATGTTAATGAACCATCATCTTATAGTGAAGCAATTGCAAGTTTAAATAGTGAAAATTGGAGAAGTGCAATGAATGAAGAATTTCAATCACTCTTAGGAAACAAAACTTGGCAATTAGTAGATTTACCACCGGACAGAAAAGCAATCAATTCAAAATGGGTATTCAAAATCAAGACCGATACAAATGGAAAAATACTTCGATACAAGGCGAGACTAGTTGCGAAAGGATGCAGTCAACGTGCTGGTATTGATTATGAAGAAACGTTTTCACCAGTTGTTCGATATTCTTCAATACGTTTATTGATGGCATTAGCAGCTAGATACGACTTAGATATCGAACAGATGGATGCAATAACAGCATTTTTACAAGGTGATGTCAATGAAACCATTTTCATGAAGCAACCCGAAGGTTTTGATGACGGAAGTGGTCGAGTTTGCCAGCTGAAGAAGGCTATTTACGGCTTAAAGCAAGCAAGTCGACAGTGGAATATCAAGTTGAATAATGTGATGATCAAGAATGGATACAAACGCTCACAAATTGATTCGTGCATTTATTTTCGTCGTCAAGGGAAGAGTATGATTTTTGTTGCCGTCTATGTGGACGATTTTTTAATTTTTTCGAACAACAAAGGATGGACAAACCAACTCAAATCCAATTTGACGAAGAATTTTAGTATGAAAGATTTGGGAGAAGCAAGTAATTGCATCGGGATGAGAATCACTCGGGACAAGAAACAAGGAACAATTACACTTGACCAACAGAAATACACGGAACAAATAACTGACAAATTCAAGATGAATGATTGTTATCCTGTGAAGAACCCAGTCGATTCAAATCAAAAATTAACCAAGGATATGACAGCCATTACACCGGATGAGACCAAGGAAATACAAAATATACCTTATCAAGAAGCAGTTGGAAGTTTACTTTATTTATCTGTTTGTACTCGTCCAGATATATCGTTTGCGGTTGGAAATGTGAGTCGTTTCAACAATGAATTTGGAAAAGGTCACTGGAATGCAGTAAAAAGGATTTTCAAATATCTCAGAGGTACAACAGATTATAAACTTCAATTTTCGCGTGATGGAAACCAAAGTTTGATTGGATACTCGGATGCAGATTGGGCATCAGACATTGAAAGTCGAAAATCATGTACTGGCTATTTATTTAAGCTTCAAGGTGGAGCAATTTCATGGACTAGTAAACGTCAACCAACAATTGCTTTATCAAGTGCAGAAGCAGAATACATGGCTTTGTCATCGGCTACACAAGAAGCTATTTGGTTAAAACAACTATTACAAGAAATTGGTGAGAATATCGATTCAGTTGAAATTCATTGCGACAACAAGAGTGCCATCAATATTGCACACAATCAACTCTACAGTCCAAGAACTAAACATATTGACATTTGACATCATTTCATAAGAGAAAAAATAACAGATGGCTTAGTGAATATCAAATATCTCAACACTGACAATATGATTGCTGATAGTTTAACAAAAGGTGTTACTAACGATAAACATAATTTTTGTTTAGAAAATATGGGCTATACTCGTTAATATTTTGTTTGTTTGTTTTTAGTAATATTTTAATTTAATAATGTTAACCATTTATGTTAGTGTTAATTTGATGTTATTTAATTGTGAATTAAGGTGGAGTGTTGTAAATATGTAATTCACTACTGTACTTTAAACTTAGTTTTTTGTATGAACATACTTTTATGTTTTTTATGTTTATAAATATTTTTTTTCATTCCTCAATAAAATTTATAACGTTCAACATTCAAGATTAAATTCAATTCTCTGAATTATTGTTTCAAAACAATTCCGGATTACCAAAAAAAAAAACCCTATAAGTGTGACGATAACGTCATCAACTGTCCTAACCCAGAGACAAAAGGAGATCGGAAACTGACTTACGTTTTACCCTCCGGATACCGTAAATTTTATTTAACCGTTACCTCGTGTATGTGTGTATTTGAATAAATAAAAAAAAAAAAAAAAAACAGCAACAAAAATCAGGTGGTACATATGTCGAAGTTTACTGAGATAGTATTGGTAAAAACACGCATACTCTTGCAGTAAACTTGGACCGCAGCTTGTAGACATTGTCATTTTGACAGCTTGGTTGCCCATCTCCCTTTTAACTCATCTGTGTCCTAACCTACATAGCTTTGGTTGGTTTACCAGGGTTATCCCAAAAGAAGTAGACCTATCGCATTGGTGCTGGTTGTTGATTTTATATATTGAGGAAAGTGGGGAGTTCCTTTGCAGTTTAAAATTGAAGCTTCACAGTCATGCGTTGCTTTATATCTTATTGGCAGTCATTAAAAGTGGATGCTTTCCGTGAATTGGTAAACATGGACAAAATTGGGCATCGTTGGATGACAGCCGATAAAGTGGTGTACGTCGTATACTTACCAAAAATTTGGGTGTGAAAAACAGCTTCGGAAGGATGTTTCATAGTTTGGCGAAGTTTCATAGAAATAAAGTCGAGTTTTTGCGTCCGTCGATTCATAACCATGGATGAAACGTGGGTTCATCACTTCATACCTGAGCAAAAGAACTGTAATTTGAACGTTCCTTTTTTAATATGAATTCACTATAGTAAGAACGCACCCATACTTATGTCTTATGTGAATGCATCTATCAAATTGCCTCTTTCTGACAGCGCTGACAGCTGAACAACGGTATTCCAAATGCCCTTCAGCCACAAATAGATAAACATCTCTCATTTATTATACATTAATTATAAGCTCTCTGAAGTAGTCTTAGAAGAATTATTATTAATCTTCTATACTTTACCAGCTTATCATAATTATAGTCAATTTAAGACTCTACCGAATTTTGAAAATATCATGAAATTGCTTTTCAAGTGCAAGCCCTGGTTTCATTTCAAACAATCAACCGCTTTATTGTGAGATAAAATTTGTTATACTTAAAAAAATTAAGCTCTGTTTTTGTGAAGGACTCTCACTATGGATATGATTGTTTTAATCCGTAAAAGGCTGATTACTTTGATCCATATTCCTTTATAGGGCGCCGATATAAAACAAATAACATACAAATGGGTGTTAAATAAATAAACTCAATAAATCATTTCAAAATTAACTGAATCGAATCGATCAAGCGATTAGGGCAGTACATTGCACAGTTGAACTTTATTTGAAATTAAGGCAAAAGATCAACCACGCTTAAGCTTCAGCTTCGCCTGCTGACGTTAACGAGTTCAGCCATAGGAATTTAATGCTTGCTATCACAATGAAGCTTCGACCTCACGTTTCGTACGTAACGTAACTCCAAACAGAAGCTCTAGTTCAAATATGCTGAACTTTTGCTTTGTCTGACATCTCAACAGCTACAAGAGAAAAGTCAACAAACAAAATTCATTTCCTTTTGGATGATGGTGATGGAAGGAGAACTGTCATTCAAAGCAAACTCGAAGCATTAGGTCCGTTCGTTTACCTCATAAAACTGCCCAAAACTGCCCAAAACTCCCACTTTTGCGTTCGTTTACTGCCACTAAGCCTAAAATCTGTCACTTTTGAAGGAGAAAATATTTCCCCTACCTGCCGATTTTAGCTACAAAAATTTCTTGTGGCAGTTTGTGTAAGTTCTGTCAAACCATAAGAAGTACATTGAATTTTTTTGACGTTTGACATAATTTTGTGCATTGGGCAGATTTTGCCTGTAAAGCGTTCGTTTACTTTTTGGGCAAATCATAAAATTTCATCCCCACTCCTCCCTTTTTGACAGTTTTTACACAAACTGCCCAAAAAGTAAAAGAACGGACCTATTGTGTTGCGTTGCGTTGTCTATCTGAACGTCTGAAATCGTCAAGGACGTGATCTGTCACTCTACGGCAGATCCTGACAAAAAAAACTTAAGGCTAAACCACAAACACGCTTCAGCTTCGGCTTCGTCTGCGTTACGATGCACCCGCTTCACGTTTGCTTTGAATGACAGTTCTCCCTCCATCATTATCAAACAGATTTGCCACTTTACTCCTTTCAATTTTCATTTTCCATTCGAAAATCCATTTTCAAATTTTCCAGTTTTCCATCTGAATACCAATGCACCTGATGCAATAATATGTAATTTTCACTTTGAAAACCAATGAGTTTTCTGAGTTTTTCATCAAGAACTTTCTGTTTTACATTCGAAAGCCCATTTTGAATTTTTTAAGTTTTCCATTTGAAAACCAATGCACCTGCAATAATTTAAAAAAAAAATTCATAAGAACCATCTACAGACTAACACGAACAAAATAAAAAAAATAGCCAAATTCGTCCAGCCGTTTGTGAGTTATTCGATTATAAACGAACAGGATTTCATTTTTATATATATAGATTAACACAATTCGCACACGGCCCTAATTGTAGATCTGTCTATATGAACTTTTGATAATAACTGAATGTCCCTCTTTGTATCAATGTAAAATATGATAATATAAAATACGCGATTTTGAAATCCACTTCACTTTTTCTCAATTTACTTCGCTTTATTCCCAAATCTACTTCGATTCCTTTTTTTTTCGAGTGGTAACGCTGCTCCAAAAAACAAATGAACAAACAGCTGTTGAGCTGTCAGACAAAGCAAAAGTTCAGCATATTTGAACTAGAGCTTCCGTTTGGAGTCACGTTACGTACAAAACGTGAGGTCGAAGCGTCATTGTGATAGGAAGCATTGAATTCCTATAGCTGAACTCGTAAACGTCAGGCGAAGCCGAAGCTGAAGCGCCTTTGTGGTTTAGCCTTTAAAGCAGAAACACAATGGCGCTTTAGGCAGACGCGTCGTTGCGTTACGATGCACCCGCTTCACGTGTGCTTTGAATGACAGTTCTCCCTCCATCATCATCAAACAGATTTGCCACTTTACTCCTTTCGAAGTAGTCTACTTCGATTTTTGAAAAACTTTGAATATCTATTCCAACTTCGAACCATCAAGAATGTTTTGAAATCTACTTCACTCGATTTTACTTGATATTTCCAAAATCTGCTTCGATTAACTCATTGAGTAATTTTATGCCTACAGTTCTCTTATTTTCATCAGGAAAATATATAATCGATAAGTTTCTATCCTTATACACGAACAATAAGCGGACACACTTTACAAACACGAAATGTCAACCCATACATATACGCAAAGTATGAGTTACGTGATTGTATTAAAGTGTTTAATATTTTACGCCGTGCGCAACTTGGGTTGGAATGTTGGTTAAATTTAAGCACTAGTGTCATATTTTAGCTTGGTAGTTAAATTTTAACACATCATATCCGCCATGTAGTGTCAAAATTAAATCGAAAGTCAAGTTTGTATACACATTTTAATACAATTCACACACGGCTCTAATTGTAGATCTGTCTATGTATTCATGGTCAATATAAAATACACTATTTTAAAATCTTTTTCGCTTTTTCTCAATCTACTTCGCTTTATTCCCAAATTTACTTCGCTTCCATTTTTTTTTTAAAGTGGTAACGCTGCTCCAAACAACAAATGAACAAACAGCTGTTGAGCTGTCAGACAAAGCAAAAGTTCAACCAAGTTGAACTTTTTTTTGACAGATGGTGGCTTCTTTACGTTTTCTTACGTTTGTCAAAAAAAGCGTACGTAGGAAAAGCGTCATTGTGTGAGGTTACACAGATTTCCTATAGCTGAACTTTTCGCAGTTGTCAAAATCGACGGCAAAGCGCCATTGTGTTTCTGCTTTTAGGGACTCCAACACGACATCCATTTCTCGATTTTAACGACCCTCATGACAAAGTATAAAGCAGGCGACGTATAGGGCAACATCTAGTTCTGGTTTGACAGAATGGTTGCATTTAACGTCATAAAGGTTATTGAGAAGGCAATAACTCTCGTACATGAGAGCTCCAACCTTTCAAAGAGAAACAGGCAACGTGAGTTGTCTTTGATGAACCCGAACTTTAACTATATTTGCCTGATTAGCTTTGATGAAGAATCACTCAATCCAGTTTATTTGATGATTGTTGCAAGTTCAGCAATCAAAATGTGTAAAACGCTCACTCTAAGGAATTGGATACTCAGTTAAAATTGAGAAGTAAATGCACTCTCACTGTTACGGCGTATGGTCACATCTGCCATCAATCAAACATAGTTCATTGATGCACATTCCTAGAATTGTGAGACAACTTCATGAATGGAAGTGTGACCTCTAATGACGATTATAAGAACATTGCCGAATTCGAATCCGTTTTAAGGCATTTACACACTGACAAATATGACGTATTTGGTGTGGTGAATCCGACAGGTAGTGTCTGGTCAGTCATGCAACGCATCACCGTTGATATTGACACAGTGATTGATTGTAACATTTAAGGAAAACCATAATATCGTATATTGTTGAATCTCAAGTGACATAGCACAAACTAGCAACAAAAAGTGGGGCGGCTAAGCTTGTCGTCCCTTAATTGTAAAACACCAAAACTAAGTCACTATGTTAGGCTCATCATTTGGTCGACTTAAAATAATGCACGAAAAGGCTTTTCATAGTCATATAAAAACGCTCAGCCCGTCAATCTCAAGCGTTATTCATTCAATTGATTTCGAACAGTTAAATTTGCAACGAAAAAACCCCAAATTGTTGTTTAAAAAGGTATAAAAATTTTACAATCGTAAAAGTGAGGATTTATTGAGGTGAGATAATAGAGAGGATCATACGTGATCTGGATTGTTTCATCGGTAGCGATACGTTCGGAATACCAATTATCGTTGAAAAACCTCTTTGGATAGCAATAATTTGGCTTAAAGTGGGAAGCTTCTGCTTTGAGTTTTCGGTTTCGGTTCGGTTTAGTGATTATAGTCTGTTCGAGTTCGTTTTGAGCTAACAACTTCTGTGTGTTGTCTTTTTCGTTTTCATCCACAGGATGAAGTGTGCGCTCCTCGTGTGCCTGCTGTTGCAAGCAGTGTACGCTGAAAAAAATAATACTCTGTCCGTTGATGTTCCTCGCGAAAACCCTGCTGACGTGTCCTATGTCGATGGAAAGGCTCCGGAAGATCTAAAAGCTGGACCAGCGAAAAGCACCACTGCCAAACCAAAGGAGATAATCGCTCAAGCGGCATTTATTCGCAGTTCGAATAGGGAAATACCAAAGGACGATGAAATCGAGAACGAGGAGTTCGAAAGATTTATTCAGAAATATCACAGTCGACCAACTATTGAAACGGTAAGTCGAAGTTTTTTTTTTAACTCAATCATTTCTGGAAATGAAATCCCTCTCTCTAGGTCTTTGTGTCAACAAGTCCTTCCCCACCAGCCGAAGACTCCGAACTGTTACCAGAAGAAGAAACCAAAGAGACAAAATCCTCGCAAGTTGAGGTTTTCAAACGTCCCTCAGCCAAATTGCAAGCATTTGAACGAAGTGTAGTGCATCCAACACTTACATCACACCTCCTGCCAGGGCCAGAGCACCAACCATCCTACACAATTTTGGGTCATGAGCCCCATGACGCATCCCTTCACAATGCAGGATCAGCATCATTCTCTGGAAGTGACGGTTACATTTTCCAATCATCCGGCGCAGCTGCTGGAAATGAAGGCTTTATTCTTCAATCGCAAGGAGGTCTTGGTGGAGGGCAGATTTTCGTCACCGATGCCCAGGGAAGTGGTGGCGATCAGCAATACTATCAATTTGCTGATTTCATTCCAAGGACCTTCAATGTAGCCCAAAATGCTGTCAAAACCCGAACATATGAAATCCGACGACCCGCAATCCAGAAACACTACTATGACATTGAGGAACGTGTGATTGTCCGACCAGCTGGATCGGTCATCGTTGAACTTGATCGGCCTGTAGCTAAGGTACCGACAGGAGAAACAGTTGTTGCAGTAGGAGGGCTAACCGGTTCATTCGTGGGTAATGGATTTCAGCAATCACAAGGTGGCATTAGTTTTGGCAATGGATTTGGCATCAACGGAGGCAGTTCACAAGGTGGCTTTGTTGGTATTCAGCAGCCAGGTGGCGGCAGTTTTAGCTTCTCACAAGGGGGCCCGGGAATAACATACGCGTCCAGTGTTGGAATTCCTTCTCAAGGTGGTTCAACCAGTGGAATTGGAATTCAACAATCTCAAGGTGCAATTGGTGGTGGCCAAGGAGGAGTAGGAATTCAACAATCGCAGAGTGGAATCGCAATTTCAACCACAACACAATCACCACTTGGTTCTCCATCAACAACTGTTGTCGTTGGAACTCAACAACAACAGGGTGCAGCTGGAGGAGCTGGTTTTCAACAGTCGCAAGGTGGAATTACTGTTACAACAACGACACCTGCCCCAGGTATTGGAAGACCAACATCAACAACAACAAGTGTGGGAATTCAGCAATCTCAAGGTGGCAGCTCTGGTGGAGGCTTCCAACAGTCGCAAGGTGGGATCTCGGTAACAACAACTCCTGGACCTGGTTATACTCAAACATCATCCGCTGGTGGATTCCAACAGTCACAGGGTGGTGGTGGTGTTTATTCAACAATCGGAATACCATTCTATCAGTCAACAACACCTTCACCAATCGGTGGTGGAATCTCTGGAATAGGAATCCAACAATCTCAGGGTGGTGTTGGTATATCACAGGGTGGAGGCATATCTGGAGCCGGATTCCAACAATCACAAGGTGGTATTTATTCTACAACCGGAACACCATTCTATCAGTCAACAACACCTTCACCAATCGGTGGTGGAATCGGATTCCAACAATCTCAGGGAGGCGTTGGTATATCACAGGGTGGAGGCATATCTGGAGCAGGATTCCAACAATCACAAGGTGGTATTTATTCTTCAACCGGAACACCATTCTATCAGTCAACAACACCTTCACCAATCGGTGGTGGAATCGGATTCCAACAATCTCAGGGAGGAGTTGGTATATCACAGGATGGAGGCATATCTGGAGCAGGATTCCAACAATCTCAGGGAGGCGTTGGTTTATCACAGGGTGGAGGCATCTCTGGAGCAGGATTCCAGCAATCACAGGGTGGCGTTTATTCAACAACTGGTACCCCATTCTTCCAGTCAACAACACCGTCACCACTCGGTGGTGGAGCCTCTGGAATAGGTTTCCAACAATCTCAGGGTGGAATCGGCATATCACAAGGTGGAGGCATTTCTGGAGCAGGCTTCCAGCAATCACAAGGAGGAATTTACTCAACAACTCCAGCTCCATATCTTCCGCCAGCTTCACCAACTCCAACAATCCTAATTGGAAGATCGAGAGGTGGATATTCAGGAGGTGGATTTGGCGGAGGTGGATATTCGGGTGTTGGTGGATCATTTGGTGGTGGAGGGATAATTTACTCAACAACACAATCGCCATCCTACTCAATAAGTGGATCTCGTTCCATACTATTTAGACCACAAAACGGCGGCACTTTTGTTTCAACTACAACAGGAGTTCCAATTCTTGTTACAGCACTCGACAATCACGGCCAAAATGGCGGCAGCAGTTTCATTATTCAAGGAAATTCAAATGTTCAAAGCAAGGGATCCGTTGCCTCCACTACCACTACCACCGAACGATCATTCTCAGTTAGCCAGTCACGAGGACCATCTTCAGGACATGTTGACTTCTCATATCCTTCTTATGTGGAGATTTCTTCCAATGGATCACCTCTGGGTCGATTGACCCAACAGTCGTATGTAAAAACTCCAAGCCAACAGTATCCGAGAATGAGATATCAAGGTCAGCTCCTTACTGGCGAAGAAATTCGAGCGGAAACACCCGAAGAACAAAAAGAATCACAAAAAGAAGGCTATGGCGCTCTTTCCTCACATCACCAAAACTACGAGAATCCAGCTTATGTTGCTGAAATTCCAACAAGCTCACCACTTGAGGAACAATCTGTTCAACAAGCAAGTTTCCCAGGCAATCAGCAACCTATCGTGCCGCATTCTCAACAGCAACATCAATTTGTAGGGAGTTCTAAGCAGCCTGTTCAAGTTTCCCAAACTTCTGGCAGTACGCATCAACAACCTGATCAACACTATTTTTTACGAGCCGTCTCTCAACCAATAATTGTTTCCTCGAATGGCAATGTTGAGCAACATTCACCTCCTAGTCATTCATATCAACAAGTTCTGCATCCACAACATTCAGCTCAGCAGTACTATGTCCCAGAATCCCAACCTTTGCAAAGCAGAAATCATCAACAATATTCTGATCTACATTTTGTGCCAGTAGCATCATCAAATAACCAGCAACATGTGCCTCAACACAAGCAACCAGGTCATCACAATCTAGTTGCTCAGATTCGACACCAGCAACAATCCCAAGATCTTACCAACGCGCATCAGCCAACTGAAAGCTCCCACTCAAAGCCGCAACATGTGACCGAAGCCCTGGAAGAATCTCTCGAAGTTTCCGAAGTCCACAGCAGCACTCATCAGCAACCTACATTGTACCAACAACAAATCACTCCAACTCTTAAGACTTTAGAGCCTTATACATCAGGTCGAAGACAATACCAACAACGTGGATCTCCCCTGAAGTACACCCAGGACCAAAGTTTACACACTCCAGCTCCAATTGAACATACCTCAGCTCGCAATGAAAATATTGAAATCCCTCCCGAACCTCAATCTGTTGCCAGTGAATCCAGATTCGAGTCGAGTACCCTGCCAATTGCCGCATCAACACCAACAGCCGCCAAACAACAAATTGAAGACACAACACACTCTCAACCTCAAACATACGCCTCGGTTCTTGCCCAGAGTAACCCTGGAATCCTGTATGCCCCTCCTAGTCCAGTTGTAAGGCACCACTCGCACGGCCACAAACAACACTTCCTTCGCTTCAGTGCCGATGGTTCCTCATTATTCTCACCGTCTGGTCGTCGCTTGCATTTGGTCTACGCCGACCAACCACGACCAATTTACCCTCATCAATCACAACCATTACAACATCCCATACCAACTGTGCCAGTTGCTGCTGCCAACAAAGGATACCAAATTCAGGCGCAACTTCCTATCACACGCCAAAGCCAAATCGAACTAAGTGCCAGCAACGTCAAACCTGCTCCAGTTATTCAGCCCGAACAGCCCCAAATAACAAGATCTCAATCACATGCTGAATCACACCGAACTTCCGCACATTACGAAGTGACAACTCCATCACCTGCTACGTCTACTGCCGCTGCCGCCACCAAAGAGCATCACCACCAGAAACTGCGTGGCCCGCACAAATATCGCAACCAACAAACACACGGCGCTATCACCTTGAGAAGTGGTCGCACCTATGGCGAAGGCGAACATCGAGTTATTGCCTCTTCACCAGCTCCCAATGATGGCGGAGCAGCCAGTGAAAGTGTTCAGACAAGACGCATCGTTGTCAACCATCCATTCCAAACGGTGCAGGAGGTCGTCGAACGGGAACCTTTCACAAATATTCATCAGGTTACTGTGAATGCGCCTGCAAAGCAAGTGCTCCATTCAGAGGCACGAGTAGACGCTGGCCTCCAAGAAGGTCAACAGAAGTCTGCCGCATTGCGTTCGCCAGCTCCCTATAAGGTAGTCGCACAACTGAATCATCCACGGGCAACCCTGAGCTTCCATCATGGTGGTCCACATTGATTTGGGGTCGTACAACGCCGAACAAAGTGAAAGGACAGAACGATTCTCTGAGTCTAGATAGATTTTGTATCTCGAAGCTATTTTAATTATTGTTAACAATTTACTTTTTGTTTCTCTTTCTTCATCTAGATCACTTGTTGTTTTTTTTTTAGTAAGCCTTTTTTTGATTCTATTTTTAAGTGAATAAAATTCGAGTTTAGTTGCAAACAAAAAAACGTAACGACTTTGAGTTCTATATTGACCTTTTACGGTGACAATGTGCGTTGTTATGTACCCTCGAAACTTTAGCTCGTTCCAGATACATTTAATTGGCCTTAAGCGGATTTGGGATCGATTTGAAGGTTTTGGCTGAGATTGGTACTGGCCTATGAGCTATGACTGTAAAATTGATATAAATTGATGCCGTGTGATTTTACAGGGGAGGGAACGAGAAAGATCTATGTAGGCTTTAGATCTCAAACTTCATAAATATTTTAAACGTATGTAGGTCTTCCAGCGGATTCATGTTAGTTTTTAAATTCAAATTTAGGCTTAGGGCAACCTTTTTGTGTTCTTTAGATTCAAATGTTGCAGCAATTATTTATGGCCTTAAGAACTTGCACTTGCAGTTGCAGGTTCTGTGTATATTATAAACAGTTGATTACAAAAATGTGGACGCTATGAAATTTTATAAAAATTTAACATTTAGGATATGAGAAATAATTCTCGAGGTACTTTCTGACTCTAGAGTCAACACAATCAAAATACCATAATTGCTTCATTATATTACTAGCTAACCCATCTAGCGTCGCTGCATCAAATTATGATGTTTAATGAGGAAACCTTTCCATAAAAGTTTTATTTTTGAACGTTGCAACTCCTTTAAATTAAGCAATTTTAACTCTTTCTATCTGCATTAAACAGAATGCAGTCGCCAGTCTCCGAAAATGACAGCTGAAAATTATAATTATGGAGACGTCAAACTCGTCGCGCGACAAAGTTGAAAAAAGTTCTACTAAGTCGCGCGATTCAATACAAGTTCGTGTCATTTTTGACGGCTGGCGACTGGCTACTGCATTCTGTTCAGCTCTTTTAGTTTACATTATTAGATGATACTCGGGACCACCGACTTTTACAGTAGTCATGGCTGAATGTCAACGGAAAACCCGTGACAGGCTAATCATAATGCTTTACGTAAATGGTTGCCCTTATCACGTATGTATATGTATTTATGAACTCTTTGCTTTAGGAAATACAAGCTCATGATCTTGGTGAATTTTGGTTTCAACAAGATGGCGCTACAAGCCATACAGAGGTTGAAGATTAGGTTAGGGTAAGAGGCTGACAGTTGATGTCGTTACCGTCACACTAAGATCAATAGAGATACATTGGATACCCGTGAGTATTGCTACTCAAGCTAATAAAAACCTATGTTTTCAGTTAATCAAACCATTTAAAGGCATTGATGTAGTTCAAAATGTTAGTATCTGGAGTACTAGAAAGTTCTTATAAGTCCCCGAAGAAATAATTGCCAAGCAATTTCTTACTTTGGTGGAAAGAGCGGGGCCAGTGACATAGAAAGTGCGAAGTGTCTTCATGCACCTCCTCGTCACAGCATCCTCTGCATAGATCATCTGAACTTATTTATTTTATGTTTAAAAGAGATTGAAGCGATCTCTAGTGTAGTTGCATAATTCTTTCTTTTCTTCTTCTTTTTTTTTTAAAACAAGGCTAGATCTTTCTTGTAGTGCCGCAGGTGTCAAGAAGGTTTCACCTTTCATCGGTCTTAACAGATATTCTTTTTGAGATTTCCTGCTTTAAATAACAGGTTGTGGTGCTGACTATAACTGAGCTTGGCTTACGTTAAGCGTTGATCCTAATCTTGCTAATTTACCGGCAGCAGAGTATAGTTATGCTGTGCGCGAAGAACTTTAAGATCTCCGTGGCAGCATGAAACGAGCTTTGATTTTACCTCAGTTGCGGTTATCAGCCCGCAGTATCGCCATCATTAATAACCTGTTTAGCAACTTTTGTCACTGCCAGGACCTCGGCCTGGAAGACAATACTGTCGTTTGTACAGAACGTGAATCAATGAACTCGTTCAGAAACCATATTGGTTATTACACTTCACGATGAATCGCCCTTAAAATCCTTGAATTACTCATCTCTTAATTAATCTATGAATCTTTAATGGCTATAAACCACAAAAACGTTGTATGGTATATTTATAATATAGTGTTACAATACAACGCTAAACAGCTACCGTAACGTGCTCAACATAAAACCGTTTATAGTACACAATCATCTCCATGAATCTTCGCGGAAAACTAGACAGTTCTATATATGTAGTTGCATTCTTCTTTATTTCTCACGCTGCCGGCCGGCGGCGGCGTTCAGCGATACTTTTTCATGAATCTTCATGTTTTAGAAATCAACTTGACAATTCGAATGAGGTTCGTTCCGCTCTTGTCTCGTTGTGACGCCGTATCGAAATATGCAATTAGTTTCGTCTTCGTCTCCGTTACGTTACGATACACTCGCTTCAAGTTTGCTTCACAAGAAATTCCTCCCTCCATCATCATCATCCCTCCACTAACAAATAGTGAATTGTCAGATAAAAAAATGCTCAGCATATTTGAACTAGAGCTTGCGTTTAGAGTCACATTACTTAAGATTACGTACGAAATGTGAGGTCAAAGCTTCGTTAAGAATTGTGATAGCATGCATTGAATTCCTGAACTCGTTAACGTCAGGAGAGGAGCTAAAGCATGTTTGTGTTTCACCAATAAAAAAAAAGTTTCCATTCCTCAAAAATACAAAGTAAAAATTGTTTTTCAAACTTATGTAAATCAACAAAATTTATTTACAAAATCAATCGAAATACGAAAAAAAGTTACTAAATAAATACAATTTTAATATCTATCCTAGACTTAAAATTAAATAATATCAACATAAAAATAACATCGTTTTATTTCGCAGTATAAAAAATCATATGAACTAGGTGTCTATAACTTCAAAAAAAAAATCCAAGTGTCTACCTTCTTCTAACCCAGCCGGCATTTTTGAAAATCTTATAAATCATCTCTCGGGGTATTTTCTCAGCTTCCCTATCGAACACCGGCATTTCCTTATCGGTCAGCCAAGATTCCTTAGCCAAAGCGGCAGCAACTCGAGGGTTCTTGTAGAAATGATTTGTCAATTCTGGTGGAAGTTGAGCTTCTCTAATGGCATTTTCAACGACAGCTTTATGTGCTAAATCTGGCTGAATGTTAATGTGGCGTGCAGAGGGTTGGTATTGAAGTGGTTGAAATTGATGGAAATACAGTTGAGCCGAAGACAGTCCTATTGCAAAGGTTAGAAATATTATTGTTGACTTCATTTTATCTGAAAAAAAATACAAAAATAAGCAATAAACAGTTTATGTTCTTTCACAACTTATGAATTATGCTTCTTTTACAGTGTTTTTATGCAAATTTGTTTGTTATAGCTTATAAACAGCTATTTCGGTCAATGTTACCTGAACCGAAGTCTAACGATCTTGAACCAACGATCTCTTCCGTTAAGAAGCCCATAAATAAGACCAGCGAATGCAATTTCATTTATCTTCCTAAAGGTTCATCAAATTATCAGCCCCCTCTAGCTAAAATTACAACATCGAATTGGTGTTTTATGGTTTACCACAAACTGATGCAAGCGCAAGTGCAACGAAACAGATTGTTGAACGAAAAACAGAAAAGTAAACAAACTAATAAAACAATAAAATGTCGTATTTGAAGTGTACGGCGTATACGTAACATTTTTTGTTCGTAATTGCAATATTGAAAAATTTCGCATGGTTAAGTATTTTATTATTCACAGAAAAGCCTTTTGGCGCCATATCAGCACGCGTTCATCTTCCAACAAATTACATGTCGGTGGCAATTTGGGTAGGGTAGGGTGTTGTTAACCTGACACCATGTTGCATGTATTACAAGAGTTTTTATCCAAAAATGTTTAACCAATCGATATCACCAGAGTTCGTGGTTGGAATGCTTAAGAAAAATTAACTGTTGTGGGCTATTGAAAGTGACAGTTTAATGAATTCCAAGACACTTAGGAAACAGAGTTGCCGTAGACATTAAAAAAAGCGTTATAGTTTGGTAATAAGAGTATTTCCTTATACTAACATGAAAAAATAACAATTTAAGTGAAAAATAAAAAGAGCATTAGTGGCAACACTTTATACGATTTTTATTGTTTAGTAATCATAATCAATGTGATGGCCCCAAGCAACTCAACGAAAGTACAAGTAACATTGAAGATTTTATTTCTACACGAATATAACCACTTCTTGTATGTTATAATTGCATGGCAGCATAATGATTTTTGGGTATTAAATTTGCTGTCATAATTTTAATTTATTAACCTTTTTGCTTGACTTGGAGTTGAATTAGGTGCAATATCTATGAATGTTTTGATTTATTTTTCAAGAGAGAAGCGTTTTGAGTATGAAGTGAAGTGAAGAAACGGTAAATTGTCAAATTAAAAGATGTGCTGATTGATTTTAATTGCATAATTTGTTAAGATCTTACCGAAAAGCTTAAACTTGAATTTGTGATCAGGTAACGAGACCTCGCAGATAGTTTTGGTTTTCAGTGACTGATAGAGGGCAAACAGATCTTTGTTCTCGTGTATCATATAAGCTACCTTTTAAAATTAAGAGATTTGTAATTTCTGGAGGCAGGAATCCAAAGACATTATTTTTTTATGATGAATTTATAATAAAAAAAATATTCGCTCTCAAAGACTGATAGAATACTTGTTGGTCCTTATTTTGATGTGCAATTGTAAAAATCTTGTCGAGGAAAATTGTGATTAATTTCGATTTGAAATTGCGGAAAAATAGTTGCGATTAACATGTTTGCCTATAGCACAGTTACCCGGCCTTATTGCAACCCGTTTTGGTGAATAGAGATCAAACACACCTTTCCATTAACGTATCATTAAATGGGTTTTGGAAAAAAAAATTCTATTCAAAATATTGACCCTACGAATTTTCGAAAGTCATGAGAAAATCGAGTTTTCATTATCTTGAGTCTACCATTGAAAGTCAAACTCAATTCCGAGCTATAGTTGCCGAGATATTTACACCAGAAGATAATTCTTTATAGCAGGTGCAGAGAACTAACTTCACTGGGCACTACCTTCACATGGGAATTAATTTAATTTCAAGTGAAAACGTAATGAATGTCGATCTCTTTAATTCCCAAACTTCGAGTGATGAAAGGAGTATATTGTCATGTATTACAGACTCACTATGGACAATTATTACTAATAACATTGGCATATTATAATATGGACTGCTAGTTGCCAACTTCACGCGTGTTCAGCGTAAAGAGCGCCATTGGTTCAGGGTGGCCAAAAAAAGAACGATTCCAGCTGTCAAAATGAACAAAAACAAAAACATAAACAACGAAGTCGCTGTGCAGTGTTACCGCATGGAAAAATATTTTCGAGTCCAAGATGCTTGAAAAACGAGTCCACGTAAAAAAAAAATTAAATACTTTCAGAAATCATTTTGTTTTAAATTTTTAACATACTTATTTGTGTTCTGCAAACAAAAAACGTTATAAAAACGAGTCCCCGACCCAAGGAAGAAACAACGAGTCCATTTTCAATCTATAGAGTCCGTGTGGTAACACTGTCGCTGTGAATTCAAACATATTTTTTGGGACTAATTTGGCCGCTTCGAACCAATGGCACTGCTGTAGCTTGTACCTTTTTTTTCTCATGAAATGTATGGAAATGACAAGTGAGTAGCAGTCCATATATATTATGTCAATGACTAATAATATTTATGCGACAAATTTTAAACTATAACTTTATATTTTATTAAATAAAAAAAAAAACAATCGAATTGTCCTCTCACTAGAATTTGAACTGACTGACTTGGATTTCCCAAAAAAAAGCAACTGCTTATATTGAATTATTTGTACAAAGAATTCTAATGCTTCGTTCTCCATGATTCTCAGGCTTTGGTGTCTCATAAAATGTCTATTTTTGATAAAGAGCGTGGCCTAATTCATAGCTGTTAGAAAACTTGAAAAAAAGAACCAAATAACGATCTCGTTATTTCTCATAACTTTGAGTGACAAAAAGGAGTAAATTCTCATGAAAAAATATAAGATTTTTGCGAGCAAATGGCATTCGAGCAAAAGTACACCGGGATTTCGTTTTATTTACGTTTTTGTCAAAATCTCGTCTACCAGACCTTCAAGAGTTCAAGAAACTATATTTTTCGAAAATCATGAGAAATTCGATTTCGCTAAATTCAACATATTTCATAGTTTTTATTATCCTGAGTGAACCACTGAAAGCGAAACTCGATTCCAAGCTCTGGTTGGGATTACAATATTTATGCTAAGGACTTAAACCAAAAAAAGGATTTATGATCATAACCCGGTAACCAGACTTCACAGATAGTTTTGGTTTTCAGTGACGAAAGACCTGCCGATTTGAAATCGCGGAAAAATTGTTGAAGGTAGGGGAATTATTAGTTTTGGCTCACTATTGTACCGGAAATAAATTTGAAAATTAATCTTAGAAAAATTGGGAGTTTGCAATGAAAAGTCATAAATCAAATAACGCAAATTTAAAAAAGCAAACATTCAACATTTTTTTCTCCCGGACTTTTAAATTTGTTTTTATTTAATATTTCGAAACACGAATTCAATTATTTTTTTTAATTTAACTTTAATTTTCTTCAACAAAGTAGGTCCACTTATGTTTTTTAGCTGAATACAAAATTGAGTCGATTTATTTCCAGGATTTTTATTGATAAGAAAGGAGCGATATCCACATTTCAGGGATCAGACAAAATCATTTAATTTTCTACTCAAGGCTTTCCTGATTTTTTTTTTGCAGTATTTATTAAATAGCTTTGTCTCAAACATCGTCACTATACTCGCACACACAAAATAAATAAATCCATCATTGTAAGACTTTACATTAACAAATGCCATGGTAGTCGCGAAGCATTCCAGCTATATTGATTTGCATTCGACTTTGATCTATTTCTTTTTCTTCTTAAAAACAAAAACAACATCTACCACGGTTCCGCACAATAACTCACAATACATAATTAAACTAGGAAATTATTACCCACAACACAACGTACCATCGAAGGTCACCCACATTATGCAAATAAACTTTGGAATTCACTTCCACTTAAACACACTCTCTCAAAACATTCAAAACAAAGACTCATTCACAGTTGCAAGATGTTTCAAATATTACACAATCCCAACAACGTCTTGTGTCTTGTATTTGTTTGCTGGTCCAACAATTTATTATTTAAAATCAACAGAAGTTCGAAATTGCAACCGAGATCGTGATGGTAATTGCTAATTTTGCACGCCTTTCAATTTTCAAAAGGAATTAACCATCATGATCAGTGTGTCACTGTTTGTTTACTTTAATTGGTTCACATCTTCACTAAAAACAAATTCACTTACACTGAATGGGGTTTAAGGGTTTTAAATTGAAAAAAAATAATAGAGACAGTCTCCTGGTGCCACAAATATTTCAATTTATTAATAACAAAAAATTATATCGACTAACAACTCCTTGGACACGATCGCGTTTATTAAGCAACTGGCATTCTGAACGAAAGACGACGATCTTTTATGGTGAATTCGTATAGTGATCGCGCTTATATGAAAATATTTGAAACTTTTCAACCGTGGCTAAGTTTATGTGGTGTAAGTTGTCTGTAGTCTCTCTGTAGACTGGCAACAAACTCAGGTCTCGGCAAACTGTTATGTTAAAAGCCATAGGCAAGACTCTCTGAAATCGAAGTTAAACAATAAACAACAACAGTGCCGCTATTAAGAAGGTTTATCGATGCAATTAACTTCTTTGTGGTGAGTTTTAGGTGAGTCACACCTTCTGTTTCTGGGAGTTTAAACAATTTTAAGGATTCGAACAAACATTAAACTCCTAAGAGCCGATTTTTCAATCGTCAGATAAACAAGCAGATAATGTTTATACGACAAATAACAAAATATTGGATTTTTCAATCGTCAGATAGACTTTATCTGACGAAAATCGCTCTTATTTATTCGTCCGATGAATACTCAGATAAGTTTATTTGCCAGTTTGTTATTTTTATATTAGGTCCGTTCGTTTACTCCATAAAACTTCCCAAAACTGCCATATTCTCCCACTTTTTCGTTCGTTTACTGCCACTTATTGTAAAATCTGTCACTTTTGAAGGAGAAAAATATTTCCCCTTTCTGCCGATTTTAGACAAACAAATTTCTTGTGGCAGTTTGTGTAAATTCTGTCAAACCATAAGAAGTAGGTACATTGAATTTTGTTAACGTTTGACATAATTTTGTGCATTCGGCAGATTTTCAGTGTGAAGCGTTCGTTTACTTTTTGGGTGAATCACAAAATTTCGAGGAGTGGGGATGATTTTTGACAGTTTTTACACAAACTGCCCAAAAAGTAAAATAACGGACCTATTTTTTCGATGATTGAAAAATCGGCTCTAATGTCGTTTTCCATTGGTCGTCCAGAAGCATTCGGAAGAGTCCAGAAGTCTTCTGAAACCATTCCATTGGACTGACTTTGACAGACGAAACGCTTCTGAGAAGAGAAGAACTCTTCTGTTTTGAAAACAGAATCGTCCGAAGAATGACATATACAGTAATCCCCGCTTAGTTGCACCTCGCTTAATTGAACATCCCGCTTAATTGATCGAAAAAATTGGCTTCGAAAATTTCTCGTATTAGTAGCAAAGCTTTTTAGACGGTTAATTGAACCCCGCTTAGTTGAAATACTCGCTTAATTGATCTTAAAAAATATGCAGCAGAAAAACTGAATACATGGACATTTTTCGGATAATTGGACGGAAAAAAAATATAAAGAAACAAACCTAAAAACAAATTCTCTTATATCGTTTTCCATTGGTCGTCCAGAAGTCTTCGGATATCGGAAGAGTCCAGAAGTCTTCTGAAATCATTCCATTAAACTGACATTGACAGACGGAATGCTTCTGAGAAGAGCAGAACTCTTCTGTTTTGAAAACAAGAAGAATGACACATATATCATAACCCGTTCCATTGGAGGTAGAAGAAGAAACGTCAAAAACCGACCAATGAAAAACGACATTAGTGGAAACGCTTAAATTGTCAGTACTATTCGCTTTATAATAAATGACAGCTAGCTATTGTTTGTTTTTGTTTTTTTTTTGCATTGAATAAGAAGTACAGAAAGCGGTATTTGCTACATGTACAGTGTACGTGAGTGAAGCAACAAACATTTCTGATGATGTCCAATTTTTTTCCTGTGCTGTCAAACTTTTTCCTGTGCTGTCATTTTTTATAAGTTTATTTAACAAATCTGTAAAACAAATTTAAATAGTGAAGTTTTTGCTAAATTACTCGAAAATAAAAATCCTTTGTCCATAGAATTTATTTGGTCTTGATCTTTAGTCTTATCTGTCACAAAAACAAAAACTCGAATTCAGGGGCGCATTTATTTATGTTGGTGATCGTAAGGTGCTGTACAATTTCTTGTGCTTTTTAACGCTTTCAAATACCACCCAAAAAGGTGCAATAAATGTGATGAATTACGGATGAAAAATTAAGAAAATGTACTGAGGAATTAAAAAAAAAAAAAAAAAAAAAAAAAAAAAAAAAAAAAAAAAAAAAAAAAAAAAAAAAAAAAAAAAAAAAAAAAAAAAAAAAAAAAAAACAATACAATACAATTCGTGCGTGTGCACCTTGAGCTTTATAACACCATGTACCTAATTCAAAAAAAGAATTGAAAAATTGAAATTGAAGCACAATCGATATAATCTTGATTCGATCAAATTTCACTTGGTGCCCGCCAGAGATTAACCGTTCAACTGCAGGCCAGCCCTGTTGTAATGCATTTGTGTTTGTGAAACTCACACTACTTTGAAAAATGCTTCACTTCTTTTTCATAAGACCCCTTCCTGTACTTCTTATTCAAAGGTTTTTTGTCATACGAGATATTTTAACATATTTGCGTATGTATTCTTTTCGATTTTTTTCCAGGTTTTCGTAAGTTGACACTGAAATGTTTGTAGAGTGAATTTCTGGGATGAATATTTTATTTTTTAGTTGACCTACTCGTGCAATTAAACGGGTTACGCTTAATTGAACTGATATGTCAATTAAGCGGGGTTTCGTTAATTGAACGACCCGGATAATTGACCGAAAAATCTGACAAAATGGCCAGTGCAATTAAGCGGGGAATACTGTACATCATAACCCGTTCCATTGGAGGTAGAAAAAGAAACGTCAAAGAAAGACCAATGGAAAACGACATAAATGAAACAACAGTGAACGACTCGACTAACCGTCACTTCAGCAATTTATGAAGCTAATCGTATTCGGCAAATTAGAGAGTATAGAAGTTAATGACTGAAACACAAACACGCTTTAACTTTGGCTTTGCCTGAAGTTTACGAGTTCAGCCATAGGAATTCAAAGCACGCTATGACAATGAAGGTTCGACCTTACGCTTCGTACGTAATGTGGCTCCAAACGGAAGATCTATTTCGAATAGGCTGAACATTTGCTTTGCCTGACAGCTCAATAGCTGAAAAAAAGTCAGCAAACATAATTCATTTTGTTTTTGATAATGATGATTGAGGGAGAAATGCAATTCAAAGCAAACTCGAAGCGGGTGCAACGTCACGCAGACGAAGGTGAAGATGAAGCGAAATTCATCGTTGGTTGATTCGTGTAAAAAGAGCACCACAGTGGACCCACCTTTATTCTTTTTGTCATTTCTTACTTTTCTTCACGAACACACCTTGCACACAATAGTTGTTTGTCACCACTGTGATTTGACATTTTCAATTGGTTTTGTTTTTACAACCTTACTTTTTACATTTTAATTTATTTGTTTAAGCAATTTAAGTAGGTAAAGAATATTTAAATCAAATACAGTCACTGCATATCTGCAGTGCTTTTGTTTGTTAAGTTAAGTTGCTAGTGAAATTCACCTTATTTGCTTTGAGATTTTCTGTCACAACAACATAGCTCATAAATAGACAATGACCAAACTTAAAGAGACACAAACCCAACCATGCAAATGCACAAAGCTTAGACCGAACATAGACAAGTCAGTCATATGATATCAGAGTCAACAGTTCTCTGATTGCTATAAGAGAACTAACTTTTTGTCTTAAAGGAGACATCGTGTATTTTTCAAGATCATAGGTCTCAATCAAACGTCACAATGATTTAATCTTACGCACCTCACACAAGTGCTAACTTATCCAATTAGCCTTTTAGGCCGCATTATCGTTTATTTTCACAGGCTAAATTTGTGCACTCCGAATAGCTAATGTAGGAGTGCCTCAAGGCTGATGTTTGACACCGCAACTTTTTTGATCTAGTTCAAGAGTGAGCCCCTTTGCGCCTATACCAGTCATCGAGATGTTTGAATTAAAGCTCTTAATTAGTTGGTTTTTGATAGTGCTATACAGAATTGACAGGTTATGCGTGTCAAATTGGATAAGACATTTTTTGTTTAAATTTGATTTGCTATGACGCATTTGGTATACCGAGAAATGTTACGACTTACTTGGCCTTAAAAAAAAAATAAAACTAAATGCAACAAAAGTGGTGTCAATGGCAGTGTCGAGGAAAATGTTTTGACCACTTACAGAAAAACACCAAGACATGACATATATTTACGTTAATAGATAAATGCTTCACGTTGCGTTTAAAGCGATATTGCTACCTCTATTTACCAATAAGTTATCAGACTCTTTGGAATTTGTTTTGCTACACCGGACGTGCAGCTAATGGTAAAAATGGTATAAATGTGGCGCTACGGTTTGAATGCCTGACTCATGCGCGATAAAGTGTTATGTGTTCTTTGAATGGAATTCAATATGGCCTTCTGTTCAATTGAACACACCCTAAAAATATTAAAATGCGATTTATCTTCCGTGGTTTATGAAAAATTGTAGCTATTAAACTGGCAGTAAGTAAGACAATCTGATCGATATAATTGATAGTTTTGGCAGCTTGAAACAATAAATATGAGTCAAGATACCAGAGGATTCAAACATGTATAAATAGGTACACCATTTGTTATAATGATTTTGACCATATTTGTGTTTGTTATGAGTTGATCATATTTACTTATCTATTGTGATTGAATCCATTTCGGAATGTATCAAGGCAATGCGTATGAAGAAGTACCCACCGGAACCTGGCTACAACAGAATTCGTGCGGCGTTTCATATTTCGAGCTTTATAATTTACTCCAAAAGAAAACTAGAAACAGGTTGATAAAAATAACTAAATTTATCTTGTCACCATCATCTGCTTCCCATGTTTGCTGCAACTAGCAGAGCAGTTTAGCAGCAGGGAAAACTAAAAAAACAAGTCTCTATGTGGATCGGTTAAAGGAAAGGAAAATATATGTGGCAATGGCCAAAGTGGCATTGCGTTGCATATTACTGCAATGGGATCATTTTCACTTTCATTGGGTTTCCGAGTCGTTGGTTGCTATAGTCGTTAACCGAAAGAAGAAATAACCAGAATACCGGCTGGTGGTGCGTGTAGCGATCGGGCTTCCGGATTGTTTTGCAGCATCATGTAGTCATCGAGTTGCTGGTCAATTGAAACCGGTAACTAGAGCTGTGACACCTTAAACAAGACCAAATCATGTGTATCTGGGTATAAACTAATTAAAGCGTATATTTATAGTTTTCTTAAATGTTTCTTCTCTATGAACTTTTTCGCATTCACTTTGGGTATCATATTATTAGGAGGAACTTATGTAAGGATGGTTTGTTGAGCAAGTTGTTGTGTAGGCATTCCTTTCAGTTGAATTTACTAAACTTGAACTTCTGCTGCAGCCAATTTAGGGCAGTGAACTCTCAAAGTGCGTTGACAAACGGTCAAGTTTTAATTAGATTTTTATGAAAAAATTTTGTGAAGGGTAGTGTCTCAAGATAAACCATCAAATTCCTTGATAATCATTAGTTTATCTTAACAAATGTTTCATTAACGCACGTTTTGTTGAGGCTATTTGTAACCAACTTTTATGTAAATGTTTCGTTTGGATTTTATTTATAGACAGTCAGCCAAAGCATTAATACAACATAACCTCGCATATGTTTATAATAATTGCCACTTGAACAGAGAATGTAAAATAATTCTCTTTTGAATGCAGTTGAATAATCTTTTTCACCTTGGTATCATAGTCAACCAAACCCGGAAGAGGCAAAACGTTAATCGAAAAACAAACTGGAATTGTATAATATCAAGTCGGGGTATTGTGGACCAAATTAGCACACTTGTAATGCTCAAACAAAAGTTCTGAGAACCACCAAGAATGCACGAGCTGGCTGGAACTTAAATCGGTGTATGGGAACTAGAAGACCAATGACAACAAAGCTTGAGATCTTTTGATCTCATACGAAAAGTTTGAACGTTTATTAAACCAAAACAAATGATGAATCAAAATTTTGTATTGTTGTAAAAATTTAAGTCTGCTATAAAATAAAGTTTAGCTCAAAGGTGTGAACAAATTAGTTTGATATATCTTAACAACAGCTTCGGAAGTGAAGAATAATTTATTGTTGAATGAACTTACCAGTTTTATTGTAACGCATTTCATTCAAATGTCACGAGTGTTGAACTTTAGGAAGGAAATATCTGACCAATGCTAAGGTCAAAAGGTTCGTAATTCCTCTGTTACATACGTCTTTGCAGCACGCAAAGCATTAACCATAATTTTCTAAGCCCGTTACGTTGATTAATCGTTTTTGAAATCAAACAAATTAGAGGTAAAAGGGTAAAATTCATTGTCAAGGCAAATGACACGCCAATCAAATCAGAAGTAACATTAAGTCACTATTAAATTATTCATAATAATATTTTCAAGTTCAAAGCAGCAACATGTCATATTTTGTGTGTGGTTTATTGTTTATCTCTGAGACCCGTCTGGTCTGCTTAATTTATGTGCAATAGATTTAGTCATTTTATCGATAGCGTATAGTAATCATAAGCTTTCTGAGCCTACATGTGTTTTTATGTATTTATTAAAAAGTAGAATTGAAGTACCTACAAAAAAACTAGATCAATAGAATATTGTAAATGGTATCGTTACTCAAAATCACTTTCATCATTGTGTGACAAGATTTATGCATAGCCTACCAGCTGTTCGTTAGCCATGACAACTTTATTGAAGTTTAGATTGATCACAATTTAAACAAGTTACACATCGGTTAAAGCTGAACGCGACCAATTGTTGCACTATTTCAGTGAATTGTTATTCCACGCACTGCACCGAAGGTGACAGTTTATGACATCGATTTACAAATACATTTCTTTTTTGACTTATATTTTGAAATGTATATGAAACGAATAGAGAATGTGAGGTTGTTTGAATTTTTGCTTGGTGTTATAGGGTATTCAAAGTCAAGAAAGTGGTGTACCACAAGGCTCCGCTTTGTCCCCTATACTTTTTTGTGTATAGCTTATCTGTCGCTCCTGGCTACCTGGAAAAATTGAGAGATCTGGAAATTTGATTATATTTGAAAAAAAAACATTCGCTTTCAATGGCTGATAGAATAGTAGACCCTCATTTTGGTGTACAATTGTAAAACTGTTGTCCAGGAAAATGTTGATTAATATCGATTTGAAATTGTGGGAACATGTTTGCACATACTTAGCTACCAGGTCCGACGAAGCCAAGAACGCCAAGTCAATTTACGACTTCAGTGTCAAAGCCACTCACGGCAATGAATTGTCCCTTGAGAAGTACAAGAGCAACGTTGTATTGATTGTGACTAAATGTGGCCTAACCAAAAACAACTTCCAGAAACTCACAGAGCTGAAGGAAAAGTTTGGCGAAAAGGGATTGAAATTCTTGAATTTCCCCTGCAATCAGTTCAACTCACAAATGCCAGAAGCTGATGGCGAAGCAATGGTGTGCCATTTTAGGGATGCTAAGGCTGATATTGTTGATGTTTTCCAAAAGGTAAAAACTTTTATTTAAAATTTTGAATTTTTGGAATAGTTGGGTAATTTTTGTGTAAAGATTGATGTCAACGAAAATGAAGCACATCCCCTCCATCAATATTTGAAACACAAACAAGCTGGAACTCTGACAAGCAGCATCAAGTGGAATTTCACGAAGTTCCTTGTCAACAACGATGGCATCCCAGTTAATCGTTAATGTATCTTATGATGAACTGCATTATTTTAAAATAAAACTAAATTTAATGTTCAAAAAGAGGGTATTCAAAGGTTTAATTCTTTTAAAAAGAAAGGAAGGTGCCTGGAGTTTCACTAAAAACAGAAGCATAAGTTTGCTAAACATCGACTTCAAAAACGATAACAACGTAGAACGGAGATGACGGTGTTACTAAGAACATTACCTTCTCTTAATCTGAACACATCTTTCCAGTGAAGTGGAGCTTTGATGTACAATTTTAAAACTTTTGTCGAGGAAAATTTTGAAAAACATCGATTTGAAATCGCGGCTACCAGGCCTTCAAGAAACTGGAAATCCATTATGATGAATAGAATTCGAGTTGATCTTTCTATTGATGTATCATTCGATGGGTTTTGGAAACTTTTTTTTTTGTCCAAAATTTTGGCAGGGGCATGATATTTTTTGAAAATCATGAAAGAATCGAATGCGCAAAATTCAACACATTTCATGGTTCTCATTGTCCTGAACTTACAACTGAAAACCAAACTCAATTCCGAGCTCTGGTTGTCGAGATATTTGCATCAGAAGATATTCACTGTGGCGTATACGCAACATTTAAAAAAATTGATGCGTTCAAATTTCATGCAATGAAAAGAATTATGAAAATGTCTTTCATATGATTCCTTTTTCTCATTAAATTTAAAAAGCTTAAGAGTCCAAAACAGAAACCACCTCTTTATTCTATAATCAGCAAAAACACACTTTCAATTTCGTCGCCACTATTATTGCACTTCTATTTCAGATATTTCGCGCCCCTTTTTCTTTACATTTGATGTCTCTTTTTTGTGTTCAAGCTTCGAGCTTTTCATTTTGCTGCCATCACAAAACCAATTTAATTGAAATTAAATGCACAGTGCAAGGCCGAACGCTTTGTTTACATTATTTGTTATTGCTCTCAAATGCATTTGTTAATCAATACACTCAAGCAGCATTCATGTACAGTGTATGTACACAAGTTATCGACCTTGACACAATTTTGACGTGATGTGTGATATTCATGTTAGTGCATCATATGAGCGGTTGACCGTTATAAAAGCCTTGAAGTCACTTTTAGAGTGTATGTGTATTAGAATGTTTCGAAGCAATTGAACTTGACTGTGAAGCCTGCAAGGATAACAGAGTTTTCTAACAACAGTTCATAACCTTGATATTTAAAGGAACATATTGAATCATCCAACTTTTCTTATGCTGTCAAAAGTATTCTGACATCTCCCACATTATCAACTTTTGAACTATTTTTAAATGCCATACACAAAAACTTTTGAAAGAAAATGCAATTTGTCATCACCCCACCTGCAAGAGACACTATCAATGATCCATTGACGTCATAGCTACACCTCCGTTAAAGTTCTCGCAGACAGAATCTAATTAACAGCAACAACATTAGTCTACCCCAACTTCACCACTAAAAGAGTGATTGTGACTACTAAACTGCATTTTTATGATGCACCATTATTAGTCGGTGGCTAGCTTTGGTGTAAAGAGTCGCAGTCGCGTAGTGAAGTGTCGTGAGTCCTCGTGTCGGTGTGACTTATTTGTTTGTATCATAAACAAAGACGAAAAAACCTGCGGAAGCAGAAATTGCAGCGCAAGTGCATTCAATGTAAACAACAATTGACATTTCGCAATCACGCGTGTTCTCTGATTCTGAATCATTGAGTCAATCATCTCGAACGTGTTGCGTGACATTACTTTTTCTTTTCATTTTTATTTTTTTTGTTGTGCGATTTGGCGGTGAACATGATTCGGTATTTTCTAGAAAAGAACTTTTTCTTATTGCTGCGCACAATTGTTTGATGCAATGATAATTGTTTAGTGGCCAAAGCAAGTGCGTCGCGTCGCATTATATCGATTCGATATCATAAATCAAGCGAATAACCGATTTTTCGAGAAATAAAAAAAAAGGTAATGGCCTTTGAAAGTGCATTTGACGAGAACATCGAAAAACTAAGTCAACTTTTCGAAATAGGCACTTTTCGGTTTAGGATTCTATCGGCTAGATGCTGTCCGGGTAGTAGTTCTGGTGACAATTATATGTCGGTTGTTAAACGAATTGTACTCTATGGTCGAGATTCGGACGAAAATGGTAGGTTTTTTGGTCGTGTGCAGTGCTTTTTAAATCAGTTGCAAGGTCTACGAACTAATTTAGTTTGATTGAAAAGCTTTTGAAATTCTCGGGGTATTATATTGACCTTGCTGGGAGAACTTGGATTCTATTTTCAAGGTCGACGAGGTTGTGATATGACTTTGAAAATAGGTTTAGGATTTGCTGTTGTGAGAAATGAAAGTGAATTTCATCATTTAAGTGTTGTCACAAGTGAAAATGTTTATAAACAAAATTTTGTTTGACTTAGCGGGTGATCGAATAGTTGTTGCTGTTTATAATGAAAAACATTGTAAACTGTCACTTGCACGTAAAGAAGGATGCGACGTCACAATGTGGTACTTGTCAAATTAAATTGCACATCTTTTCGATATTTAATCTCCGTAATTGTTATTTTTGACAAATCGCAGAGGACGAATTAGTACCACATTGTGACGCCATAGAGGCTGTTTTTAAATGGTTTTTGGCTGAAACACAAATACGCTTAAGCTTCGTCTGCGTTACGATGCACCTGCTCCGAGTTTGCTTTGAATGACATTTTCTCTCCATCATCACCATCCTTCTAACAACAAGTGAATTTTGACCATTTACAGCTGTTGAGCTGTCATACAAAGTAAATGTTCAGCATATTGGCTCAAACACAAACAACCTTTAGCTTTTGTTTCACCTGACGTTTACGAAATCAGCCATAGGAATTCAATGCATTCTATCAAAGAGGGAAGCTTCAACCTCACGTTTCGTACGTAATGTTACGCAACGCGACTTCAAACGGAAGCTCTAGTTTAAATATTATACTGAATATTTGCTTTGTCTGACAGCTCAACATCTGTAAAAAAAGGTCAACAAACAAGATTTTGTTTTTGGAGGGATAATAATGATGGAGGAAGAAATGTCATTCAAAGCAAACTCGAAGGAGGCGCATCGTAATGCAGACGAGATTTATTTTTATTTTTATTTATTATTATAATATTTATATAGCGGCATTTTATAAATTAAAATTAAAATAGTGTTAAATGTCGCTCAGGCATACAAAATATCAATAATGGACAAGGTTTGTGGGGTAAAAATTTGATAAAAAATTCCATATAACAAAAAAAAAGAACTAATGAATATAAATACAAAAAATGTTAAAATGCAATAAATTAAGAGAGATGTAAAATAATCCTCAAGTGACATAGGTCAACAAAACTTCGATTTGATGATGGTCAAATTCAAGAAGCCAGGCTTTAGATTTATTCAGAAATAGGGACAATACACGAATGGAACGAATAGTTACAGGAAACGTGTTATAAAGTTTGCAGGACACAATAGAGTAACAGCACAGATAATAAATTTATACAGATGTCTCACCCTTATGGCGAGAAATGATATATGAAACTGAAAGCTACTAAAAAAAAAGCTTTTTTCGAAAAGCCTTAACGCATTCACTTAATGCATTAAAAATCTATTTTCGCTCGCCTCATTGCCCATAAATGAATACTAAGGCAAGGAAAAAAGCTTCAAAAAGCTCCTTGTCTGTTAAGAGCAAAATATGTTTCATTTTTTTCTGCAGGGATGAGACATCTGTATAAATTTATTATCTGTGGTAACAGTTTCTTAGATGAGTGGTACGGAACAAGGGAACGGTCACATAATTATCACGTTTTCTTCTCAAGGTTCGGACATCAGTTATGGGGCTTTGCAAATAACCTCCCCTCATAAGAAATATTTTGGACGTCTTAAAATAATATATGTAGATGTCTGATGGGCAAAATGTTAAGGGATCTAAACAACTCCATGGATCGATTTAAACGATTAGAATAAATGAACATCATGGTTCAAACCAACTAGAAGATCTAATGCACTAGATGAAGTGTACGCTAAACTTAAATCGTCTGCAAATGCCGTAATTTTAGCACAAAATGCTAAGTTAAACATAGAGTTGATGTAGATGAGGAACAAAATAGGACCCAACACAGACCCTTGTGGGACACCAACGTTAGAGATTCTAGTGTCGCTTAAGTTATCTCTAACTTTGACTTTTATAGTCCTGTTACTAAGGTAAGATTCGAACCAGTTGTATACTTGGCCTCTAAAGCCAATCGATTGAAGCTTGTATAAGATTGTAGCATGGTCAACAGTGTCAAATGCTTTATTTATGTCAACAAACAACCCCGCACAAAATTTTTATCATCAAGGCCACTGTTGATATAAGAACAAAAATTTAGGAGCGCATCTTCCGTAGAGAGCTCTTCTCGAAAGCCGTACTGTGACGAACTGAAAAATTTATATTTTTTTAAGTAGCACAACATTTTGTTTTATAGTTGTTGGGTTCCTTTTTATCGCCTTTCTTATAAATCGGTATCACAATCGCACATTTTAAATTTGTAGGAAAAATTCCAGTGTCAATACTTAAATTGAGAAGATGTGAGAGAATATCCGATACATTCAGTGAAATCATTTTCAGAATATGGTTAGAAATACAATCTTCTCCAGATGCATGAGATTTATTAAGTGCATTAATTAAACAATTAACTTAAGATCCAGTAATAGGTTCAAAGTAAAAGCTGCCTTCTGATACATATTCAATAGATCTCAATCGATCTCCAATATCCTCATTATGTTGATCACAGTAAAAATTTTACCCATTTGATTGGCCTACGGAGCCAAAAAAGTTTTTAAAAATATTGGCTACCTCAGTAGGATCATCGACTTCTAATCCATTGCTATTGAGTGCAATATGTGTACGCGTAGACGTTTTCGATGTATTGGGATAAATTATATCGTTAACAACTTTCCATTTTTTTTTTCGGATTACCGAGAGATTTACAGAACATAGAACTGTAATACCTATCACGACATGACTATTTCAGCGTTAACTTCTTTGCTCAGCTTTATAACGATTTTTTAACGGAATGTTGGACGGAAGCTGAAACGCAGCTTGTTTTTTGTTTTAATTTTTTTAGTACTGTAGAAGTGATCCAAGGCTTCAATCTCGTATTAGATTTTTTAATTAATTTAAAATTATAGCTGCTAGAATCAATATAACTTCTCAGTGCACTTGAAACGTTTCTATCAGCCAGAACAACTTCCCAATTTTCAATACGTAGAACGTGACTCAAGACGCCAAAATTAATCATCCTAATGGTTGTAGAGGATGAAATTCTTGTAGGGTTAATGATGTTGAGGGATTTAAACCACATACCAGTCATACAGTTGCTCGTAGCTTAGTTGGTAAGTACATTGGCTGCTAAGCAGAACGTCCGTCGTTGGTTCGAGTCCTACTCAGGCCAAGATTTTATGTCATCTTTCACGGGTACTGCCTCTTGCGAAGACCTGACAAATCTTCCAAGAGTATCAATCTGTCATGAAAAAGTGCTTCTCAACTTTGCCGTTCAGATTCGGCGTTAAATTGTAGGTCCCCTCAATTCTTCACACGCACTTAGAGAATTGTTGATGAGAGTAAGCCACTAAGGCCTTGGCTCTTCAAGAGCCAGTAAAGTAACGTAAAGTTGAAGCTTCATTGTGAGTGATAGCATGCATTGAATTCCTACGGCTGAACTCGTAAAAATCAGGCGAAAGGAAACTTAAAGCGTGTTTGTGCTTCAGCCATTACGAGTGATCTATAAAAAAAAAAAACTATTGGAAATCAGACCTTACCAGGATATGAAAAATATTTCATGCATTTTTTTCACTTAGGCTTGTGACATGCGTCGTATAGAGTTCAATTTTTGTACAGATTTAAATTTTATAAGCTAACTTTAATGTCTTTCACAGAAATATGCAAATCCTTAATTGTAAAAAGACAAATTCCTAGCCTATCACGTCGCCAGCTCTACCGGTGCGATGAAGCGTTTCGCAACGAAATTTCAGCTTTCAACCATGTTGTTCCATTGCTAGAGAGCCAAATAACCACCGGATTGATCTTCCCCAAGTGTTACTTTGCCGGCAACGATGAGTCCGGCGAAATTGTCGTCCTCGAAGATTTAAAACAACAAAACTTCTCAATGCGCAATCGTCTGCATGGCCTAGACTTCGAACATTGCCAGATTGTCATGGAAGTATGCATGTCTTTTGCTCATATGAAATTTTGAACTCAACTTAACTTTAACAATTTATTTAGAGTTTTTATCGGTTGATTTCAGGAGTTGGCTAGACTACATGCTGCCTCGATAGGAGCCAAACGGGCCGATTTGAATGCATTTAAATCGACAACAAAGTGTCTGCGTGACATTGTGTACTGCGAAGAAGCTGGAGACTTCTATCACAATGTTCTTGACTCGGCTGTTGATGAAGCGCTGAGTAGTCTTAGGGTTTCCAACACTGATGGCAGTTTGACTGAAGCCATCCGTCTGATCGAACTTCTCCAACCGACATTGTTCGAAAATTTGAAAACAAACATTTCCGCTCAAATGGCGCCCAACACTGTTGTGTGTCATGGCGATCTTTGGATCAACAACATGATGTTCAGAGACGAGGATGTCACGGGCAAGCCAAGTGCTGTGAAATTCTTCGATCTGCAAGCAATGCGATATGCGTCACCGGTGTTTGACATATTGCACTTTCTTTACACGAGTACAAAGCGTGACATGCGCGATGTTTATTTGACACAAATTCTGGAGACTTATTGCAAGCGGGTAAATATGCATATTGATGAGCAGAACTATCCCGACACGATGAGGGATTTGGATGATATCAAAGAGTCATTTTCATTGCAAAGTATTACACAGGAGTTTAAGGAAAAGGTTTTGTATGGGCTGGCGATTGGAATGTGGGTTCTGCCAGCGATAACTTTTGATGTGAATAATCTGCCTAACCTGGACATGCTCAGTGAGACTAATCAGGATGGCAAGGAACTGAAATGTACACAGAAACTCACGCCAGAATATCACTCGAGGATAAAAGATTTGGCGCTGGAATTTCATCAAAATGGGTTCCTGAACGTACAAGAATGATTTTTAATTGTTTTCTGTAGTCCGTTCTCCGTTATTGTTTAAGTTTTTGTTTGTATTATACTTCTCTTAGTTCTAAATGTAAATTCGATTAATGTAATAAAAAAATAAACTAGCTGCCCCGATCAACGTCGTTCTGTCAAATAGTGCTGTCAACTAAATTGATATCTTGATTTTAATTTCCATATTTCTGTTTTAAACTGTTAAGAAACCTGTTGGAGACATACAGCCTCATTACCGTACCCGATCGGAGCAAAATGCTTTCCGATTCGTACAATTTCTAAGAATTTTCAACCACCGTTTCCTTTCCGACGGGTCAATCATAAACACCTGCGAAAAAATTTGAATTCTGCCTGACAAACTAATGTCAAGAGTGCGAGCGAGTTCATGCGATGCATTGCGATTAGTTATTTACTTTTTTGTTCTATTGTCTCCAAAGTCCAAATCAAAAAGAGTTTCGGAACTAAAAATATATTTTCCACTTACAAAACTGCAAAGGACTGCTTCGGTACACGTCCTTATTTTATGTACGATTCAGGTTTCGTGAAGGAAATAAAACCGATCGGATAGTTCTCGGATGGGGTACGGTAATATGTCTGATAAATGCAGTTCCACCTGACAAAAAACTTACCGAGGAAACGGATTCAATCATTTTTCGTCTTAGAAATGTCAGACTAATCGACACACGAGCCTTATCCAAAATACAGGACACCCCTAATAAGTAGCGAGGCACGGCGAGAACAGTTTGGAGTACTGAAAGCTCTTGAGGTGGAAAAAGGCTGCATGAGGCACTTGCAATCGAAAAGAGTGATTCCACAATAGGGGTGAAGAATTATGTTCGAAAAAGAAAGAACCCTCCTGAGGTTTAAAATTCCGCAGGATACCTGTTCCAGTTCCAGTTTTTCCAAACTACCAAAAAGACAACAAGAGAAGAGTTTGAAATCTTCTCTTCGATTTTTGCCACCAAACCTTCATTGAGCGATAAATCCAAATAAAGGGCTATCCCAGCTCAAAGCTAACAAATGAGAAGCAAAAGTTTTAGAAACACCGAAATGTTTGGAACATTGGGGTCTTTATCTAAATCGCTACCAAAATTCAAAACTTATTTTTCTGTCAAAATGCATCGGTTTATTATTTTACGGCCTATAAATTGCAACAACACACACGTTACGAGGGAAATATGAAAAAATACAAAAAAAAATTAGGAAATACTAATTTCACTTTATTCATCCGGAGATTCCGTCCAAGGAACTCCTGTCGATCGAAAGAATTTTACTTATTTCCTCCCCAACCCCACAGTCCCTTAACAAATCCAGAAATTGAAGCGGCGCCCTTCTTTCCAGGCGATTGCAGTTTGTCCTCCAATGACGGGAATTCCACATAATTCAGAGCCAAATCGAAGAACAACGGTTTGCAGGCAATCGGTTGCATTTCGGGTGTCAATTTGAACACATTCGGGTTCTTTGTGTTCAGCGACTGGTCCTCCTTATACTGTGACAACCTCTCGAACAGAGGTTTAGTTGATTTCTGTGCCTTGGATGTGAATATAGAATCCTCCGAATTGTCATCCTCCAGCACACTGTAGGCGTGGGCAGAGAATTTGCATCCATCGATGGTGGAAATAAGTTTTGGCAATTCGGCGCTCAGATTGAATTGTTTGGGTGGATTTGACTTCATGGCTTCGGAGGCGTATTTCATGGAGCGTTCGTAGAGGGCGACTGCTTCTTTCCATTTCTTCATGTCGACAAGGGTTAGGGCAATGTAGTAGCAACGGAAGGCCTTGAATGCCAGAGCCAGATGGTCGATTTCCTTCTGATACTTGGTGTCGTCTTCCATTCCGGAAATTTGCTGCATTTCAGTGATGTTCTGGAGAATGATTTCGTAGAGCCTGGTGAGGTCTTGTGGACGAACGCGTTTGCCTTCAATGTTGGCTTTGGGTTTGCCTTGGTTGGGGTCTTCGAAAGTCGACTTGGCTTGTTCAACAAGACACATATTACGCTCGAGAGTACGACTCAGGCGAATGTACGACAGATACGCCAAGAGATATTGAATTCCGGATACTGTCTGTCCGGTGGTGACCGAACGTAGTTTAGGATCTTGTTTGATCTCCTCCTTGACGGCAGTGATGGCGTCTTTGCAATCCATCAATGTGTTTTCGATGAGTTCGATCTTGGCCTCGGGTGTTTTGGCCTTCTCCAAACTCTTGTCGAGCTCTTGGACACTCAAAAGGAACAAACGGACCTTTTCTGGACGCACAGTGACCTTGCGGTTACGCCATTCGATTGTTTGAAGTCCCTCGCTGCTCTCGTTCTTGGTCTGATTGACGAGCACGTCGAGATTCTCGAGGAGACCCTTGGCACGCATTTCGAGCAGATCGTCCATGGAGGTGCCATCGCCAATGTTGTAGGCGCAGTAGCGGAGGTTCGGAATAAGCTCGTCGACCTTTGCTTTGTACAGCGCTTGCTCGTCATCGGGCAGAGCTTGGGCGAGATTCTCGTAGACAACTTGGGCTTTCTTGAAGTGCTCACCGGCTGTCTTCCAGAGGGA
This sequence comes from Sphaerophoria taeniata, assembly GCA_943590905.1. NCBI lineage: Eukaryota > Metazoa > Arthropoda > Insecta > Diptera > Syrphidae > Sphaerophoria > Sphaerophoria taeniata. The sequence goes on from OX016541.1 coordinate 140,576,291, forward strand.
TAGTTCGAAGTGCAAGGTTCCATGCATCCAAGCGACGTACGCTTCACACTCAAGCTTAGTTCGGGCGTCGAACGAATCGCTCTAAGGATAGAATGTGTTAGTATCAAGGGGATCAACGGGTTTCGACTTACATTGCACAATTCTTGGAGCTGGAGAGCATAAAAGCAAGCTCTTCGCAGCTTGTTGACTAAATGGAACTTCTTCCTTACTTCTGTGTTGGATTCCTGACGAAGCTGTTGGAAAAATGTTATTATTTGTGATTTACGGTGAGAGCGTACAAACTAACCTGCATGGCATAAGCCCAGGCACGCTCGGCCGAAATCAATGGAATATGGATGAACTTCTCGTCGGCGTGTTTGCCAGTCAAGTTGGCAATAGTCACATCACGTCGTTTGAAGTGCCGCTTGTCACCCTGTGGGAATTTGAGTGCCTTCCTGAGGCGACGAATACGTCTAGTGCAGTATCCACGATAGCGCTGGAAATCTCCATGACGCAGACCGTGCTGTTGTTGGGAATCCTTGATCATGTGAAGAACTACATTATTTTTCAAGAAGAGTTAAGGAAAAAAACAGAAAAAAGGGGTATGGTGTATGAAAGTGAAAGCGAGGTTAGGGAGTGTTTTATTTCTCGGGTTTGTTTTGTGATTTTTCAAAAGGATACTCTCCAAAGTGAACACTTTAGGTGCTTCGATGACAGTCGTCTGTTCATTTTCAGTCGGGTTTTCCGTATTTTCTGGCAAATTTGTTTCCTCAACCATTTTTTTAAGGAGGCGACGGTAAAAAATTCGTGTTTTGTTGGCAGATGAAGAAAAATAACTTCAACCAAAAAATCAAAACGTCATCGATTAAGCTTCGAAAATAAATGTCATCTTTGACATTTGAATTCGAAAGTCGATGTTTGTGGTTCTCTTAGCGCAGAGGTGTTGAAAATGATTCGTTTCATACTAGCAAATGACAATGGGGTGTAAGATTTAGGAAATCTAGTAATTTTCTGTTGTAAGACGTAGGTTTTTATTTTTTCTTTCATTTATGAAATAAGGAAAACTCTCCGAGATTGACGAAGAAGCTAGAGCTCTAGTCAGGCTGGCAATCAACAATAATTCAGTATCTACACTCTCACCTTTTTCCCTAGTGTAATCGGATCACAAGTCATTAATTGCTCAAACATCAAAATCAAAAGTAATTAACGCCGTAAGGTTACCCGCCCTGGCTGTCAAGTGTCAAAATTGAAGTGCATGCAAAATTCTTGTGACGATTTCTTTTTTATAAATTCAAGGCTGGCACGCACGAAGCGTTCGCCTTAATTAATCAAAGAAATCATCAAAATCAAGGTAATCTCTCATTAAATTCTCATTAATACCAAGCTAATCCACTCGCCGTTAAATTTTCCACAAAAAACAATCAACTTTCTCATAAAAAACATCCGAAAACACCCATCACATCAAACTTTCAACTGAGAGGTTACCTTTTCTCGGTGCCGAGGTGTCAAAAAAACTGGAAAACCAACAACGCGGCAGTTGCATACTTTTGCATTGGAATTCCATCCCCAGACCCACCTTTCACTTTCATAAATTAACAATTTTCTTTATTTTCTTTCAGAATGTCTCGTAACAAGGAGAAAGAAGAGACCGACAAACAAACGCGTATTGCCATCGTGAGCGATGACAAATGCAAGCCAAAACGATGTCGTCAGGAGTGCAAAAAGTCATGTCCGGTGGTTCGTATGGGCAAACTTTGTATCGAAGTGAGTCCCATATCGAAGATTGCCTCGCTGTCTGAAGAGCTCTGCATCGGTTGCGGTATTTGTGTGAAGGTAGGTTCTTTAAATCTCAAATTCTGTCGACTCACTGACTGCGTTTTTAGAAATGTCCCTTTGACGCCATTACCATCATCAATGTGCCCAGCAACCTTGAGAAGCACACAACGCATCGTTATTCCAAGAACTCCTTCAAGCTGCATCGTTTGCCCATTCCTCGTCCCGGTGAGGTGCTCGGTCTAGTAGGCCAGAACGGTATCGGCAAATCGACAGCTTTGAAGATTCTAGCCGGCAAACAGAAACCCAATTTGGGCCGATATGTTGACCCACCAGACTGGGCTGAAATCCTGGCCTATTTCCGTGGATCGGAATTGCAGAATTACTTCACCAAGATTCTCGAGGACAACCTGAAGGCTCTGATTAAGCCTCAGTACGTAGATCAAATCCCCAAGGCTGTTCGTGGAAGTGTAGCTGCCCTGCTTGACCGCAAGGACGAGCTCAAGAACCAAACCGAAATCTGCCAAATGTTGGATTTAACTCACATTCGGGATCGTGACGTTGCTGCATTGTCGGGAGGAGAATTGCAGCGGTTCGCTATTGCCATTGTGTGCATCCAAAACGGAGACATTCTCATGTTCGATGAGCCCTCTTCGTATCTTGATGTGAAGCAGAGGTTAAACGCTGCCGTGACCATTCGCAGTTTGATTCACGCCGACAAGTAAGTCACCTCTTTTGAAAGCTTCTAGTTGAACTCATGTTTTTCTGTTCGTGTAGATTCATCATCGTCGTGGAGCACGATTTGTCTGTGCTGGACTATCTTTCCGACTTCATTTGCTGCCTGTACGGAATTCCTGGATGCTATGGTGTGGTTACTATGCCCTTCTCAGTTCGAGAAGGTATCAACATCTTCCTCGACGGTTTCGTTCCAACTGAGAACATGAGATTCCGAACTGAATCGCTGACATTCAAGGTAAAATTCCTTCATTTCAGGCAGACAGAATAGAGCTTTAACTTTCCTTATTTCCAGGTCTCCGAATCGGCAACGGAAGAAGAAATCAAACGAATGAACCATTACGTTTATCCCAAAATGAGCAAGACTCTGGGAAGTTTTAGATTGGCTGTGCAGGAGGGTCATTTCAGTGACTCCGAGATTCTTGTGCTCCTTGGAGAGAACGGAACAGGCAAAACGACCTTCATCCGGATGCTAGCCGGCAATCTAGAACCCGATGAGGGCTCCGGAAAACTGCCCGTACTCAATATCTCCTACAAACCGCAGAAGATTTCCCCCAAATCCCAAGGAACCGTACGTTATCTGCTGCACGAGAAGATCCGTGATGCCTACGTGCATCCACAATTCATCGCTGACGTCATGAAACCAATGAAAATCGAAGAGATCATGGACCAGGAAGTCCAAAACTTGTCCGGAGGAGAATTGCAACGAGTCGCCCTGGTGCTGTGTCTGGGAAAACCCGCCGATGTCTATTTGATCGACGAACCGTCTGCTTACTTGGATTCCGAACAGCGTTTGGTTGCGGCAAAGGTTATCAAGCGTTACATTTTGCACGCCAAGAAAACCGGTTTCATTGTCGAGCACGATTTTATAATGGCCACTTATTTGGCTGATCGTGTTATTGTGCTGGAGGGTCAACCATCAGTGAATACGACTGCATTTACTCCACAATCGTTGCTGAATGGAATGAATCGATTCTTGGAGCTTTTGGGTATCACTTTCCGCCGTGATCCGAATAACTTTAGGCCTCGTATCAATAAGAATAATTCCGTCAAGGTTGGTGGCCTCTTCTTGGTTCTAATTTCATTGTTTATTGAATTGTTTTGTCTTCTCTGCAGGATGTCGAACAAAAACGGTCCGGACAGTTCTTCTTCTTGGATGATGCAACCAACTAGATCAACGGAAACGAACAGCTCAACTACACCAAACGAACTCTTGGCTTCCAGATGGACTGTACCGTGGCTTCAAAGACATAACACAAAATGGCTTACTACTATGTCAAAAAACAAGATTTTTAAAAATATATTATTTATTTTGTAAAACCTTCAAAAAAGCACCCAAACGGATCAATTTTTTAATAGAATTTAAATAAAACGGTTCTTTTCTTCATGATTCAGAATAACGAGACACAGAATCGATGGATTTCTCTTTTTTACATTCTTACAAGATTTTTTCTGTAAAACAGCCGAAAATGCAACAAAAGAAAATTTATAAAAATAATTATATTGTTTATAAAGCTATAGATAAAAAGTAAAATAAAATAAAAATTCATAAAAAGAACGGTTGCCAACCGAAGCAATGTTTTTATTTATTTTATTGAATAAAACCCGAGATTTTTATAGAAACTGAAAAATTAGACCGGCATTTTCGTCAGTTGTTTCTGGCTTCTATTTTAAAGACCATGGGGGTGGGGGATGGGATATTTGCAGTTTCTTTCGGGAAGGTTAAATTCTTGCAGTAAAAACCAAAAGGTATCGGATAGCTTTTTGTTATTGTAATCCATAGTAAAAATATGAGTGCGACCCATGAAGTCCACACGACTAACTTCCCAGAGTAGAAAAATACGTAAAAACATTAGTTGTTTTGCAAAATTTTCAGCCGATGGTTTACGTTGTAGTTGTTCACGCACGTTGGTTCAAATTCATATTCCACAAAACTGACGATCTTAGGAAATACATTAAGTTTATTGAATAACAGTGGCGCCATCTATCAAAAGTTGGTCGTACCAACTCGAGAACTCACGCACAACTACTTTGCACAGTAAAATACAGCCTAATTTGCTCCTGAATATTGTAGTTTTCTATTAGTGAAGCAATTTTTCTAATCGGATAAGAATTTCCGAAAATTAATATTTATATGGCAAAGCAGCGTTTGGTGGGTCAGCTAGTAATAAAATATAGTCTATGATACTCCTGAATATTTTTTCACACTAACTATAAGATTTTTTGCACTATTCTGGAAATTATAGCAGAAATTATCATAATTTTCATTATATTAGGGTTGTCTTAGATTTTTAGTTGCCATTAAAAACCGCTGAGCGGATTTCGCTCCAAACCTAATCAGCTCTTAACAACACAATACCGCGTCGAATGAGACCAATTTCATCACAATACGATGAGTGGTTCGCGGGATAATCGAGCTGAAAAAACGTAAAGCACATACGCACATACGCACATACGAACACACAGACATCATCATAAAAACGCTTGATTCGGACTCTAGTGACCTCAAAACATGGAGAAATGCAAAAACTGGAGATTCACAAAATCGGCCCCATTACAATATAAACTTCCTCTGGGAATAGGGTGACCAGATATAGAGTCAAGGAAAAGAGGATACCTACCAAAATCTCAAAAAAAAAACCGAAGTTCAATTGTTTTTATAATTTATTTGAATTAAACAAAACAAATATTTCATTCTAACAAAAAAAGTAAAAAAATTTTCTATGTATGGTGGTCTACAGACCAGGTCGGACCAGGATCCAACACACGTCTCCAGCTAGATCGGTTCCTAACTAGCTGTCTCCAGTTTCGCACGCTAAGTTGGTTCAGGTCCTCTATCACCTGTGTGCTCCACCTGAGGCGCGGTCTTCCTCTTCTGCGACGTCCTTCCGAGTTGGATTCGAAGACTCTACGAGCCGGAGCATTATTTTCCATTCACTCATGAACCAACCATCTAAGTCGTCGCACCTTAACTTTTTTGACTAGGTCAGTGTCGCTGAACAGCTCGTACAGTTCTTGATTGAATCTTCGTCTGCATTCTCCATTTATGCAGACAGGAGCAAATATCACTCGAAGAATTTTTCTCTAAGAAGCAGCGATTGGCAAGAGTGATTCTTCGTTTGATTTCAGCGCTGGTGTTGTTGCCTGAGTTGATAGTGGATCGTAGGTATACGAAGTCCTTAACTACCTCGAAGTTAAATCTATCCATGTTGATGTTGGTTGTCTTTTCTTTTTGACGGTATTAACTTAATCTTGCCCTCGTTAACCGCTAGACCCATCTTCCTGGCCTCCGTCCCCGACATCACGCTGTGTTCTTCCAATTATGTCAATTTGGTCTGCGTATCCTAGTAGCTGGACGGACTTTTGAAAGATTGTGCCTCTGGTATTGACGTTGGAGTTTTGCACAATCTTTTCAAGAATGATGTTGAAGAAATTGCATGACAGCGCATCGCCTTGTCTAAAACCTTTTTTGACATCTAATGCGTCCGTTAGGTTTTTTCCGACCATGATGGAACAGCGTGAGTTTTCCATTGTCATCTTACATAGACGGACGAGTTTGTCTGGGATGCCAAAACTAGACAGTGCTCTATATAATTCGTCTCTATAGACGCTGTCATATGCGGCCTTGAAATCGATGAAAAGGTGGTAGGTATCGATTTGAAGTTCCTGGGTCTTCTCCAAGATCTGCCGTAGGGTGGATCGATGGTGGGTCTGATGCCACACTAATAAGGACATATCAGGTTGTGAGGAAAAGGAAAGGCTTCAAACGGCACGACAGACAAGATCTTGTTGGCGATGTTGAGGGTGACTTATACCTCTGTAGTTGGTGCAGTTCAGGGGATCTCCTTTCTTGAGGATCGGGTATACAATGCTGAGGTTCCATTTGTTGGGCTTGCTATCCTCCGACCAAATTTTGTAGATGAGCTGGTGCATACTCCTAACCAAATCATCTCCAGCTGGTCCGTCCCGTCTGCTCCAGCGGCTTTGTTCGACTTAAGCTTAGATATCGCTATCTTCACTTCGTCACTGTCGGGTGGGTGGAATTGTTGGCCTTTTCTGCCCCCAAATGGTTCTGTATTGCTGGTGGAGTTTTGCTCGTCATCACCATTATACAGCTTCGATTATTAAAAAGTAGAAAAGAACAGATGGCGTTCTGAACGGGTTCTGGAATGGGTGAGTTCAATTCAACATTTTGTGATGAAGATTCTTTTAAGGCCGTCTTCACACGAAAATCATTTTTTAATATAAATCGAACAACTGAGAGGACACCAAAAAAGAGGACAAATCGCTTTAAAAAAAAAGTCACAGGACAAAAGTTTTTTAGGTTAAAAAGAGGACATGTCCTCCATAAAGAGGACGCCTGGTCAGCCTATCTGGGAAGTTAAAAATAGCAAATACATGAACCATTTTCTATCAACAAATAAATCAAAAGGTATCTGAGAATTTTTGGTATACCTCGGGTATCCAAGTGATCAGCTGATCAACACATGACTTTTTGTCTTGTATTGTTTGGCGCGCTATTTTATCAGCTTCCAATTTAGAAGAGAATTGAAAGAAATATAAACAAAATGCCTATGGATGTTATTTTTAATATTTTTTATAATTCACGAATTCACAGCCATAAACATTTCCTTGTTCTCAAGCGTTTGATTTGGTGTTTTTTTTTTTATAGACGTTTTGACAGCTTTCTGGATACAGGTATCTGTCTCGTCCAAAAAGATATCCCAGATACGGGTATCTCGGATAGCCTATCCAATAGGTTTGTCTTCTAAAAGGATTGTTATATGAAGTTTATGAGACATACCGTTAGTCCGACTTTCTACAGCTACAGCTTTACCACTACATCGATTGTATTCAAATTTAGAAATTAAATAATTTCGGGAAAATACCGAAATTTATATTTTAAACACGATTTTATTAATAAACTAGCTGACCCGGCAGACTTCGTACTGCCTCAATCGATAAATAACAGACCTAAAAATTTGTACCCCGCTACCACACTAATCCTAACCGCTATCCGCAACCTAAAGATCCCCTACTATTCTCTACCCACTACCCTTGTACCCCGTTATCAGCTACCTTTCAACCCACTACCCCTCTGTCCACTACCCACAACTTCTACACGCTTACCGTTTAGCCGTTACCCACTACCCACTCACACTACCCGTCACCCTGCTACCCGCTCCCCTATAAAGAGGAGGTTTCGGTTTACATTTAGTATTGAATTCCTTAATATTGAAATGAATTGAAATAGCAAAGTGTGGTATTCAGATTAATATTCGTGTTGTTAGGCTAATAAACATTATGTCTGTAGATACCTTACAGTATGACCGAAGTTGGGTTCGTAAGCATTCCTGGAGCCGTGAGTACAAAGGTCTAATCTCTTAAGGAGATTTTCCCATCACGAATTCTCTATTTTTCCATTTTTTTTTTTAATCCATGCAAAATACGACTTGCATTTCAAATTTTCCATTTTTTTTTTTTTTACTTTTTCTTGCTTTATAGTTCCCCATCACAAATTTTCCAGTTTTCCATTTGAAAACCACTGCACCTACAATTACATACATGCAATTTTCTCTTTGGAAACCAAAGAGTTTTCCAAGTTCCTTTCGAAATCCCATTTTGAAATTTACCAGTTTTCCATAAGCTCGTTTTAGTTAGAAAACGTTTGTATGGGAAAAAGAAAAGGGCTGTTTTTAGGTTTTCGCCGGCAATTATTCGAATTTTTCTCGGTGAGACGTATTTGTTATCAAATAAAATTTATAAACAAATATGACTATGTTGTGATTCCCTAAAAAGAATATTTATTCTAATGCAAATATCTCAGCAGTCAGAGGTCGGAATTGAGTTTAGCTTTCAGTAGTAAGCTTAGAATAATTAGAACTATGGAAATATGTTGAATATCATGGACCCTGTTAATGAATAAAGCAAACGAACAAATTTCCACAACGTTATAATTTATTCAACAAATCTATGCAAAAAACCTTCTGGTTCGACCGACTGGCTTGGTGGTTGCTAAGTAAGTGAAAGAGTCAAGAATTCAATAACTCAATGAAAGGCTATTGCATGTGCACTGCACACGTCACCAAAGATCATTCCACGATCCACAGCTTAAATCTGTCTTTCTCAATAAAACTGTGTGCAACGGCACTTACAAGAGAAATTCAATGACAATAATCTAAATTCTAACAGAAGATTAGCAAAACCACTCAAACCACAGGGTGTATTGAAAAATTTGGAACCTGACAAATTAAGAAAACTTATATAAATAGTACATTTTAAATTGATATGAATAAAGAAATTGAATAACATGCAAACAATTAAATAATAAACAGTTAATGATAAATGATAAACAACTAATAATAATAAGATTAATAATGTTATAATAATCATGAAATATAAATGAAAAACGCCATTCTTCAACATGCCGGCCCCGCTGAAGTTATTTCAGGACCTGGTAACATAGCCAGTTTAGTAATGGGGCGTTTAAATATTCCTCCTTTGGTTCGTAGGGTTACCACTCGTACACGATTGTCGTTACCCGGATGGACTTCGATAATTCTCCCTAAAGACCACTGGGAGGGAGGCAAGTTCGACTCCTTGAGTATGACCATATCGTTGACTTGGAAATCCCTCATAGCCTGTCTCCATTTCGGTCGCTGCTGCAGGGACGTAATATAATCATTTTGCCATCGTCGCCAGAATCCTTGCATCATGTTTTGAACCAATTCCCATCTTCCCAATCGGTTCACAGGTACCTCTAAGTAACTAGGTTCGAGAACTGCAGTGTAGGGTCGACCTATGAGAAAATGAGATGGTGTTAACGGATTAAGTTCTAGATCAGAGGACGAATAAAGTGGCCTAGAGTTTAAAAGAGCTTCTATTTGGGACAATAACGTATACATCTCTTCAAAAGTTAGGATGTTATTGCCAACGACGCGATGCAAGTGCTGTTTAATCAGTTTTACACCAGCTTCCCACAACCCCCCAAAATGAGGGCTATGAGGTGGAATAAATTGCCAGTCGATGCTTTCAGATGCTAGCGTTTCTCCAACTTTCCGATTGTGATCATCTGACTGCAATAACTGGAACATGTCAGATAACACGCGAGCTGCTCCTTTGAAGTTCGTTCCGTTGTCAGAGTAGATCACACTACACTTTCCACGTCGTGCGATAAATCTTTTGAGGGCAGCAAGAAACGCATCTGTAGTAAGATCCGAAACCAATTCAATATGCAGGGCTTTCGTGGCCATGCACACAAACAGAGAAATATACCCCTTGACGACTTTCGGTTTTCTTCCCTTTGCTAAGCGTAAAAGAATAGGCCCAGCATAGTCACAACCAGTGTGTGCGAAGGCAAATGATGGTTCGAGGCGATACGCTGGCAGATTTCCCATAAGCTGCGTCGATGTAGTCTTACGTTGGCGAATACATATAACACAATCATGAACAAGTTTACGAATAAGATTACGGCATCCAAGAACCCAATATTCCTGGCGAATTAAGGCAAACAGTCCGGAGACGCCTATATGCAAAAAGTTTCGGTGTGCATCCTCTAAAATATGTTGGGTAAGCCAGTGGTTTTTGGGTAGTATTACTGGATATTTCATGCTGAAAGGAACATTATTAGCGTTAGAAATCCTGCCACCGACGCGCAACAATCCTCGACAATCAATAAATGGTGACAAGGAACTTAACTTCGATGATCGTTGTAAATACTTGTTGGCTTTGAGAGAACTCATATCGGTACTAAATTGAATTTGTGCCCACTTTAAACAAACTTCTTTGGCAAGACGGAGCTCTTGTAGCGAAAGATATATACACGTATTTTTGGCATCCTTGCGCAAAAGGTACACATATATAAAACGACGAACATACGCAACAATCCTAACGAGCTTCCTCCATGACGATGTTCTCGCTGACAACTGGTCAAGGAAATGTGGATTCGAAACCGCAACGTGAACAGCCAAATAGTTCCTTTTTTCCTCAGTCGTTTCTGTCAAGGGAAGTTCATTCTTGGATGGCCAACTACTTATACATTGAGACAGCCATATTGGGCCTTTCCACCAAATCTCGAGTTCCAGCAGATCCTTGGGTGCGAGACCCCTGGAGGCACAATCGGCTGGGTTTTCTGTAGAGCCAACATGAGCCCAAACTGAACGAGGCAACGACGAAAGTATTTCGGAAGTGCGATTTGCTACAAAAGAGTTCCACTTACGAGGAGGCGAAGACAACCAAGACAGAACTATCTTAGAATCACAAAACGCAAATATACGAATGGTTGCATTATTCATTGACGATCGAATCAGCTCAATAAGACGGCACAAAAGAAGAGCCCCACATAGTTCCAGTCGTGGAATCGACAGCTGCTTCACGGGAGCTACACGAGTCTTTGCGGCTACTAGCTGAACTTCCACAGAACCATCTTCTGAACAACTTCGACAATACACAACAGCTGAATAAGCTTTCTCCGAAGCATCCGAGAACCCTATTAGATCAAAGCTTTTAGAATTTAAGGTTATCCTTCTACAAATCCTAAAGTTCTCAAAATAGTTTAAATTCTCACGATGTTTTTTCCATTTTTCGGTTACATCAAAGGGCAGATGATCATCCCAATCGATTTTCTTCTTTGAGAGCCATAACTCCTGAAACAATATTTTAAGTAGAATAGTGGATGGAGCTAGAAAACCCAAAGGATCGAAAATTCTTGCAACTTCGGAGAGTAGTCTTCGCTTTGTAGGTAAGAATGGTTCCGACAATTTTATTTGGTAGGTAAACGAGTCACGATAGGGATTCCACACTAAACCGAGAACCTTGGTGCACTTCGAATCGCTATCCAAGTCAAGTGATACATCTTCTTTACAATTAAGTCCTTGAAGGATCTGCCAACAGTTCGAACTCCACTTGCTGAGCTCTAGGCCTCCACAGGATAACATCTTAACAATCTCTTCCTTCAGTTTAAAGGTTTCCGACAGCGAATCAGCTCCAGCCATAAGATCGTCTACGTACATGTCATGCAAAACGGCCTGTGACGCAAGCGGGAACTGGTGTTTGTAGTCAAACGCTATCTGACGAAGAACCTTGATTGACAAGTAAGGGGCCGGTGCTGTTCCATAAGTCACTGTGGTTAAACGAAAATGGGAAACAGGACTTTCAGGAGTTTCTCTCCAGACAATTCGCTGGTAGTCTCTATGTTTCGGATGCACCCAAATTTGACGAAACATTTTGACTACATCAGCACAGAAAACGAAACGATGTATACGAAATCGAAGACAAACATTTAACAAATTACGTTGAAGCGGTGCTCCTACATGAAGCATTTCATTGAGGCTACAATTATGGGTGTCTTTGTGAGAGCCCTCGAAGACAACCCGAATCTTGTTCGTAATAACCGCATGATGAGGCAAATAAAATACTTTTCCCGAGGTAGGTTCTATTTCATCATCTGGTACACGCATCATATGACCCAATTTTAAATAAGTATTCATAAACTTGCAGTACTCTAACCTCAACGCATTATCGCGAGAAAATCGTCGTTCCATGGAAAAGAGTCGAGATAAGGCTCCTGATAAGGTGTTCGAGAACTTCACATCATCGCTGCGGAATGGCAGCTCTACCATGTACTTGGAATCAGTCGTACGAGTTAGTGTCTTCGAAAAATGTTTGTCAACTTCATCCTCATCCAAGTTCAGAGAAAATTTATTAGGCACTTCTTCGATTTCCCAAAAACTCTTCAAAATAACATCGAGGTCTACACCTGCGTGCAAGGAAACAAAAGGTTTTTCTGGCAAACAACCTGTTATAACCCATCCAAACACAGTCTCATGAGCGACAGTTCTACCTTCTTCATCAGTCCGGTGACCACCTAGTAGAATGCTCCAAGCCTTATCTGCCCCTAACAAGACATCAATAGGTCCAGGTGTATGAAATCCTACGTCGGCTAGTTGAAGATCTTCATAGAAAGCGGAGTCTTTACACACGAAAGGAATCGATGGCGTTTGTGAAGTAATTTTAGAGAGTATGTATGCTTTTACTTCAATGGAATGGGAACCTATGCGCGTCTTCAAACTAAGATTCACCGAACCTTGCGTCACACCAATGTCAACGGAAGAGATTCCTGATATGGGCAAACGAGCGTGAGACCTACGCAAACCAAGTTTTTTAACCAAGTTGTCAGTCACAAATGACACCTGAGAACCTGTGTCTAGCAAAACCCTAACGAGATGGAACTTTCCTAGGACATCAAGTATCTTCACGACCACAGTAGGTAGAATCCCGGAGGAAGGCGCTTCATTTTTTAAATGATTGCTCTCTAGGGGGACGGCAGGGTTTTGGTTATCATCGACGACATTCACTACATTGCTTTGACTAGAATTCGGTTGCATGTTATCTAGATGAACTAGGTTGTGGTGACGAGTATTGCAATATGAGCAGCGCGCCTTAACTCGACATCTTGATGATGAATGTTTAGTACCGAGGCAATTATAACACAAACGTTGATCTCGAGCAAAACTACGACGCGAACAAACCGACATTGAAACGAATTCAGGGCATTGAGGCAGGTAATGTTCACCCTTGCACTTTGGACATGATGCCTTCACGACGGCTAGGCTTTTAACGTGGGTGGGGTGTAATGAACGAGAGTTCCTAGTGGCACGATTTTGTTTAATTTCACTTGCCTCCAAAGCACTTGCGCGTTTTTCTAAAAAGTCTAGAAGTTCGGTGATTGTCGGCTCTTCTGACGCTTGGCTTTCTAAGGCCCAAGCCTTCCGGGTTTCAGAGTCTGTTTTATTAACCAACAAATACACGAGCCACGGATCCCTACCTTGTGCATTAACGGCTTCAAGTCCACGGATAACTTCATCGGCTTTATCAACAAGTTTTTGCAAGTTTCCACTTTCACCCGAAACGACATTTGGTAGCTTTAAAAATTGTTCAATTAACGCATTGATTATATAGAGAGGCTTATCATACCGCCGTTCAAGTTTTTCCCAAGCTTGAGGATAATTTGAATCGGAAACGCTTATTCCATTCAAAAGATGATAGGCATCTTCGCGTAATAAGGATTTAAGGTACCTAAATTTTTGTGCTCCCGAGAGCTTAGAACAGTCCACGACTTGCATAAAAACATCACGAAACGCGGGCCATTCTCGATAATCACCCGAAAATGGAGTAATGTTCATTGGTTGAAGCTTTACATGCGGAGTGTCTTTGCTACTTGCATCTGAGGAACCCCCGAGCCTACCTAAAATTTCAGTTTGACACGCAAATAAATCTTTCAGTGTAGTGTCTGGCGCTTCTACACGACCCGGCGGGCGGCGGCGGCGGCGGCGGCGGCGGAGGCGGCAGCGTTAAATTAAGTGCCTTGATACGACGCACTAGAGCACACTTCGCCACAATATACTTCGATTCTATTATTTCGAATTCAGCTTCAGGTTCTCCGTAACCTTCTTCCGCGTAAAACTCACAGAGTGCTGTCTGACTTTCGCAAATGTCCTTAAACGCCTTTTCTAAACGTTCTAATCGCACTTCTAGTTCCATGATATCCACATCCTCGGGTATATCTTGAGCGAACGTAAAAACCCTTGTTATCGAGCCTTTAAAATGGCCACGTGTCTGCTTCAAGACTTCCATCATATATAGTCGCAGAACTTCAAAAATCGAACACGAGGGTTTAGAGTAATATGCCCTACAATTCAACACCGAGACTTTCGTTCAATCAACAAACCAGCAGCAAGCAAATGATTTCACAGAACAACAACCAGGAAATCAGACAAATATTTCAGAGCGATACTTATCCGTTAATCGAATCCAAAAATCTAGCGAACCACCAACCAGAATCAACGAGAAAGTGCCAAATCCAGGCTCGAAGTACCAATTTTGTTAATGAATAAAGCAAACGAACAAATTTCCACAACGTTATAATTTATTCAACAAATCTATGCAAAAAACCTTCTGGTTCGACCGACTGGCTTGGTGGTTGCTAAGTAAGTGAAAGAGTCAAGAATTCAATAACTCAATGAAAGGCTATTGCATGTGCACTGCACACGTCACCAAAGATCATTCCACGATCCACAGCTTAAATCTGTCTTTCTCAATAAAACTGTGTGCAACGGCACTTACAAGAGAAATTCAATGACAATAATCTAAATTCTAACAGAAGATTAGCAAAACCACTCAAACCACAGGGTGTATTGAAAAATTTGGAACCTGACAAATTAAGAAAACTTATATAAATAGTACATTTTAAATTGATATGAATAAAGAAATTGAATAACATGCAAACAATTAAATAATAAACAGTTAATGATAAATGATAAACAACTAATAATAATAAGATTAATAATGTTATAATAATCATGAAATATAAATGAAAAACGCCATTCTTCAACAGACCCCTTGCCAAAATTTTGGACAGAAAGAAAGAAAACCTATCGAGTCTGGTCGAACCCTATTCATCAAAATTAATTAAAAGTTTCTTGAAGGCCTAGTAGCCAAGATATTAAAAAAAAAAAAATGTTAGTTATTCGCAAACATTTTTCCGCAATTTCAAATCGATATTAATCACAATTTTCCTCGGCAATAGTTTTTTAAAAATGTATTTATATCTGAAAACAATTGCGAAAAGATCCAAAATTAAATTGCATTGCACAACGCCCTAATAGATCAAAAACAAAGTTTTTATTTCAGTAGGATACTAGACCTTTAAGTAAATGTTTGATGTTTATAAGGAACTACATTTTTCTTGAAAGAGCTATTGTAAATCGATTTATATATAGCCATAGGGTGACGTGGTCATCGATGCACCACCCTATTTTTAAATGACCATAACTTTTTCAAATTAACGGTTTTTGTTTTGTATTTTTGAATTTCATTCTTTAGAAAAGTACTTTTTCCCAAAAAACCACATGCTGCACCATGGTATGTACTGAATGCACCAGTCGTATGTACACAATGCACCACAAATTTATTTAAAGAATCAACAAAATTTTTAACGTCATAGACAGATTTATTTAATTAAAAGAAAAAAAATATACGAAAACTTAAAAATAAAAAAAAATCGATCAAAAGACCATAATTAAGGGAACTTTAAGATAAAAATAAATAGAGGAACTCCACTAAAACAAAGTTATTAATGGATTTAAGTTCATCAAATGGACGGTCAAGAAGTTTAGAATTCAAAGCAACTGATGAATTTAAGAGGGTATCTTCTTGATCAGATAGATTCTATCTGCTGCTGTCGTTCCTTCATTTCATCTTTAGCAACAAGTAGATAGTAAGCTTATATAAATTTTTCTTTTAACACAATGAACCATGGTGCATTCAGCACCATGCTTATGTGCATTATGTACCACCCTGACATTTTTTAAACAAATTGATATAGTTTACAACAAAAGGAACAAAACTATTCACTCCTTATTTTAAAATGTTAGCAAATGTTCGAAAAACATTTTTTAATTGATTGTATATAAAGAAACTCTTTAATTTCACTCAGATATTAAAAAATTAAACTAACCTTATTTTTTTTTTACTTTATCACTGTTAACACTCCGCACAATTGAGCCACCAAAGAGAAACACTTTCAAACTTAAGTCTATCGGAGCTACAGAAAGTAACGGTTACATTTGAAAGAGGTATACACTAATCCAGTGTCCGGTTTGGCGTGTATAGCTGTGGTGCATTCTGCACCACTGGTGCATTGATGACCACGTCACCCTACACTTAACAACACCCTGTTTATCGGTTTCTAGTAATTTTCTAACTCAAACAATTGAGTACTTTCGTATTTCTACGATATAGCAAATTAGTAGAGCTAAGAACCATTTGAATCTATATTTTTTTGAAACGGTTTGTATTATTCAAAAGAAAAGAGGAAAAACATCCCCGTATGTAAAATGAAAATGTTTAGAACTCTTCGGTTATGTTGAGAAAGGAAATTCTATGTTTTTTCGGAGTACGATATTGTCCTTATTTTAAAAAGGAACCAACCACCAGATGCCCTGAAACTTTAAGACTGCATTTGAAAATCATCCCTTTATTTTTGTTGTAAAATGTGTATGTTCTTCAATTTCATGATTAGTGTTTTCTTACGATATTGAGTAGGTTTTAATGCTTTGAAATTAAACTGGAATTGACTTGAATAATAGGAAGAATTTCCTGCAAAACATTTTGTAATTTTTGGCTTTGGTTTACTTCTTTCCATACTTGGTTTAAATACTTTTTTAACCCAAAATTATTGTGCATTTGAAAAAGGGTACACAAAGGTAAAAAAAAGTTACTCTCTGAAATACATACATACAAATAAAAACCTTATAGAAATACAAACAAGTCGTTTCCTCAAAAATTTCATACCTACTTTAAAATGTATTTATCCAAAAAACTCAATGTCATGTCTCCACTGTTTGAATTATAGATAATGTATACATTGACTAACCTAAATCCTTATAGTCGCTTTGATATCAATCGTATCTCTCAATGCTATTTTATGAGCCTGGATATAAAATATTTTTAATTTCCATTACAAGAAATGTAAGACGGGTTATTTTTTTTTATCAAGGGCTGAGGTAGAACTCAGCGGCTTCAAGGGTCTCAATAAATAGATTAATAATTATTATAATATTTAGTATTGAGTTAAACATTTAACAAGTACTGTTGTCGCCGTAAATGTTATTTCAAGAAAAAATACTTTTTATTAAAATCACTTTGCTACTTTAAAAATATTCTATTGTTCATGTAAATTTCAGTTTTTTATTTTCATAACGAAAAATGTTATTCGTATTTAAGACTCAGAAGAAGCAGCAGAATTTTTTAGTTTTTTCTCTTTTATAATTTAACATTTTTCCTTTCCTTAACTTTCTTTTTGTTCATCAACTTAATTATTAATAAATATGTTCTTGTTTGTAAATTAAATCGAGAATTCTAAAAAACTGTTTCATTTTAAAAGTTGCGGAGCAACATTTCTAAAAAATTCTGAATATTAAAGACGATTCCTATATTAAAATGTCTCAACAAGAAAAGAAACAAGGGGATTGTGATCTTTGCTTGGAGCCCAATGAAAAAGAAGACATGGTTCAGTGCGACAACTGTGATGTATGGTTACATTTTAGTTGTGCAGGTGTAGACGCAGATGTTATGAACCGACCCTGGAAGTGCTCTAAATGTGTCAAGAAAGGATCGATGCAAAAGGATGCAGATGTCACTTTGGTTGAAAATAATAATGCAAAAGAAAAATTATTATTGACCAGCAAAGGTAGTAACAATGCGAGAAGTGAACGTTCCAGTAAGAGTCGAGCCAGGTCAATTGAGCTTGAACTGCAGTTGCTTGAGGAGAAAAAACGTATGGACGAAAAATTGCTTGAAGAGAAGAAACTCTTACTAAAGGAACAGTCTGAAAAACAAGCTAAATACCTAGAGCAGAAGTTTGCTCTTCTCAAACAACACGATGAAGACCAATCTGAAGGAGGAAGTAGTGTCTCGAAGTACAATCGTACTGCAAAATGGGTTCAGAAATGCAATGTTCCCATCGACAACAAATTCGAACCTGTAAGATCATCGGCTGTGAAAGCAACATATCAAGTTGAACCCCCAAGGAAGATAATAGAACGACCTTTACCCATATTCTCTGGAAAATCTGACGAGTGGCCAATTTTCATAAGTACTTATGAAAATAGTACGAGAATGTGCAACTATTCTGATGATGACAATTTGTTGAGGCTACAAGCGGCTCTGAAGGGTAAGGCTTATGAAGCTGTTAAATACCAACTTCTTCATCCACAGGAAGTTCCTGAAGTTATAAGAACATTGGGTTTTATCTTTGGGAGACCCGAATACATAATTGAAGATCTAATCAAAAAGGCTAAGGCCGAGCCCTCCCCAAGAATTGAACGTTTGGAAACCATCATTTCATACGCTTTGGCTGTACAAAACTTGACGCGATCTATGGAGGCATCGAAGTTGACGGAGTATCTCAATAGTCCCACTTTGCTTAAGGAGCTAGTCGATAAGCTACCATCATCCATGAAGCTAGAATGGGCAATGAGCTTTCCGATTGAATTCAGACCTAACATCAAGGATCTTGGTGAATGGCTTAACAGAAGAGCACAAGCGGCCACAAAAGTAACACGGTATACTGTAGAAGAAGGCAAACTGGAAAAGAAAACTGGACATTTACATGCACATGCGAAAAATAACCGCGAAAATGAGAAGTATAGTTCCAAAGGACTACTACTAGGAAAATGCTATGCATGTGAAAGTAACCATCGGTTGATCGACTGTGATTATTTTGCAAAACTGGATTGCAAGGAGAAGTGGAAAGTGGTGAACGATAATGCATTGTGTGTTTGTCTGAAGCATCCGAAGAAGTTCAGATGTAGGGAACAAAAAGGATGTTCAGTCGATGGTTGCAAGGCCAATCACCACAGTCTTCTCCATAACGTTATCAGTCAGCAGAAATTTACAGACACTAAAATTTGCAACGCTCATCAGCGAGATAATCAAGAAGCTTGGTTTCGAATAATCCCTGTGACGCTTTACGGACATGAAAAGGAAATAGAAACGTACGCATTTCTAGACAGTGGATCTTCTTTAACGCTTTTGGAGAGTAAAATAGCTAGTTTTCTGAATCTGGAAGGCGAGTCAAGACCCCTTTGCTTGAAATGGACAGCCAATACTACCCGTTTGGAAGAAAGCTCTCAAGTTGTTCCAGTTACTATTTCGGGTCAGTGCAGTGATAAAAAATATGATCTTCAAGATGTTCGCACAGTGACTTCATTGGATTTACCCAAACAGTCGCTCCAGCTTCCACGATTAGTGGAGAAATATCCGCATTTAAAAGGCCTGCCATTGTCATCATACAAAGAAGCTCACTGTGGGATACTTATCGGACTCAATAACGAAAGCGTTTCTGTTGCGTTGAAGATTCGAGAAGGTGGATGGAATGAGCCTGTAGCAGTGCAAACTAGGTTAGGATGGTGCCTTAGTGGAGGAAACACAAGCGAAAAATCCAATCAAGGTGTATATCATATTTATAAAAGCTGTGAATGTGAACAAAATCTGCAAGAAATAGTCAGCAATTACTTTGCATTGGAAGATGATGGCATCGGTAAGAAAAAATTAGAATCAGCTGAGGAAAACAGAGCCGTTGAACAATTGGTAGCTGGAACAAGAAGAATAGGAGACAGATTCGAATGCAGTTTGCTCTGGAAAGATGATGACATCAAAATGCCAGAAAGTTATCAAATGGCATTCAAACGTTTATGTTGTCTTGAACGAAAAAATATCCAAGAATCCAAATACACTAGCTGCAATTAACGAACAAATAAGAAGCTTGTTGGAGAAAGGGTACGCTAGAAAATGCGAGAATACCGAACTAACCGAATTTCATCCAAGGACTTGGTACCTACCAACATTTGTGGTAAGTAATCCAAACAAGCCGAACAAACAAAGGTTGGTATGGGATGCTGCAGCGGTTTCACATGGAGTTTCGTTAAACAGTAAGTTGCATAAGGGACCTGATCAGCTTAAATCTCTTCCAGATGTCTTGTACGGTTTTCGGTCAGATAAAATAGCAATTGCAGGTGATATTCAAGAGATGTTCCACCAGGTCCGAGTGAAAAGAGAAGATCAATATTCACAGAGGTTTTTGTGGCGTCAAGGTGAAACCAATCGCAAACCTGACGTGTACGAAATGCAAGTCTTAACGTTTGGTGCAACATGCTCCCCTAGCATTGCACAGTACGTAAAAAACTTAAATGCCACCGAGTATGCTGATCAGTACCCTAGAGCTGCTGAAGCTATTAGAGAGCGACATTACGTAGATGATCTTCTTGACAGTGTTGGAACATCTGAAGACGCAATCCAGCTTGCTAAGGATATTCGGTATGTACATTCAAAGGGTGGTTTTTATATTCGAAACTGGGCTTCAAATTCTCCCGAAGTACTACAAGCATTGGGTCAGCCACTGTCTACTGATGGTCGAGCACTAGACAACTCTAATAACGACTGCAGTTTAACGAAAGTTCTTGGTCTCTGGTGGAAACCTGACGATGACGTCTTCACTTTTTCACTAAAGTTCATAAAAACGCATAATGATATTCTTACTGGTGTTAAAATGCCAACTAAGCGAGAACTATTAAGATTACTTATGTCTATTTTTGATCCTCTAGGCTTTATGGCGTTTTACCTTATAAGAATTAAAATTTTACTGCAGGAAGTCTGGCGAGCCAAGACTAACTGGGACGAAGTAATTGATGAACAACTAAGTCAGAAATGGGATGTTTGGCGTCGTCTTCTACCAAATGTTGAGCATATTCGCATTCCTAGATGTTACTCAGGATTGGTATGGAAGAAAAATGTCACAGTCCAATTACATATTTTCGTCGATGCAAGTGAAGATGCTATGGCGGCTGTAGCGTATTTGCGATTTTGTGATGGAATTTCAACCGAGTGTACAATTGTTGGGGCTAAGAGCAAAGTCGCTCCACTACAACCAATGTCCATCCCAAGAATGGATCTTCAAGCAGCGCTCATAGGTTCTCGGATGGCTAAAACCTTATCCGGCAGTCACAAATTTGTATTAGAAAAACGAGTTCTATGGACTGACTCCCGAAATGTAATTTATTGGTTACGGTCAGATGCCAAACGGTACAAGCAGTTTGTCATGTTTCGTGTTGCGGAAATCCAGGAAAACACAGATCGAAACGAGTGGCGATGGGTGCCAACCAAGTTAAATGTTGCCGACGAAGCTACTAAATGGACCAAGATACCAAGTTTTGACGAGTATAGCAGATGGTTGAAAGGCCCAAGTTTCTTAAACGAAGATGAAGACAAATGGCCAAGCGAAATATCTACAGAGCCGGTAAATTTACTTAAGGAAGAAATTCGACCCAAGTATTTATTAGTTTTAGACAGCATTAACCATGATGAAAGTCTATTAATAGATCCAAATCGTTTCTCCAAATGGGAACATCTTCATCGATCTGTTGCCTTTGTCGTGAGGTTTGTTGCGAATTGCAGAAAAAAGAAAAAAGAGCTATCAGTAGTATTGGGTTTTCTAAGAGCAGAAGAACTTCGATCAGCTGAAATCATCATTCTCAAAATGGTACAAAAGATGGCATATGAAGATGAATTAATTCTCCTAAGAAAGGGCAAAAGGTTATCGAAATCAAGTCAGCTCTACAAGTGTTCAACGTATTTTGATGAGGATGGAATCTTGCGTATGAAGGGTCGGATTGATCATGCTGAATTTGTTGAAGAATCCTTACGACGGCCAGTACTTTTACCAAGAAAAAACAGGGTGAGTTTTCTTATTCTTGATTTTTATCATCGCAAGTTTAAGCATTCTTGTACTGAGACTATGATCAATGAGGCCAGAAAAAGGTTCTATATACCTGGTTTGAGATCTTTGGCCAGTTCTGTTCGAAGAAAATGTGTAGACTGCATGCTTAAAATGGCCTCCCCTAGATGTCCTGAAATGGCTCCATTGCCAAAAGCTAGACTTGGTGCTTTTCATCGGCCTTTTACATTCGTCGGAATAGATTATTTCGGCCCAGTCTCTGTAAGTGTTGGCAGGAAAACAGTAAAGAGGTGGGGAGTGTTGTTCACTTGTTTGACCATTCGAGCTGTACACATGGAGGTTGCACACTCGCTCACCACCGATTCTTGCATACTTTGTATCAGGAATTTTATGGCAAGAAGAGGAACTCCGTGTGAAGTCTACTCGGACAATGGAACTAATTTTGTTGGGGCAGATAAGGAGTTAAAAGAAGCATTCAAGTCGATCAATCAGAAAAGCGTTGCCGAAAAATTCATTACGTCTCAGTTAAAGTGGTTCTTCAATCCACCTGCCGCCCCCCATATGGGTGGCTGTTGGGAACGGTTGATTGGATCAACAAAGAAAATTCTTAAAGATGTTGTACGAAATCAACGGCTTACAGATGAAACACTTCTTTCGACTCTGATAGAAATTGAAGGGATAATCAATTCGCGACCATTAACAACCATACCCCTGGACAATGAAAGTGAAGAAGCACTTACGCCAAATCATTTTTTGTTGGGTACTTCAGACGGAAGTCGACTCCCTGGAGAATTTCAAAGTCAAGATCTTTTGTCAAGAAAAAGTTGGAGAAGATGTCAGCAAATATCGAATATATTCTGGAGAAGATGGGTTCGGGAATATCTGCCAACGTTAACCAAACGAACAAAATGGTTTGAGAAGGTCAAACCAGTGAAGGTAGGAGATGTGGTCATAGTCATTGACGAAAATTTACCCAGGTACTCATGGCCAAAAGGCATAGTCATTAAAACTATTACATCAAAAGACGGACAAGTAAGACGAGCATCTGTAAGAACTGCAAATGGAATATTTGAGAGGCCCGTAGTGAGGTTGGCGGTACTTGACGTCGACAATAATACTAATTGTGAAGAATGCTAATCCTGATTCCTCACTGGAGGGGAGAATGTTGTCGCCGTAAATGTTATTTCAAGAAAAAATACTTTTTATTAAAATCACTTTGCTACTTTAAAAATATTCTATTGTTCATGTAAATTTCAGTTTTTTATTTTCATAACGAAAAATGTTATTCGTATTTAAGACTCAGAAGAAGCAGCAGAATTTTTTAGTTTTTTCTCTTTTATAATTTAACATTTTTCCTTTCCTTAACTTTCTTTTTGTTCATCAACTTAATTATTAATAAATATGTTCTTGTTTGTAAATTAAATCGAGAATTCTAAAAAACTGTTTCATTTTAAAAGTTGCGGAGCAACAAGTACAGTTCAAAATTCCTTAAAGCTATAGTCTTATAAATATAGTTTAATCTAGGACAACAGAGTCCACTACTAATTACAATCTGAGGAACCAGATGCAACGTGATTATTACAGACGCCACTAAAAATTCCAGTCTAGAAGCAGACGCCACTGTTTAAGACCCTGTGAATAGTTTCACAGTCTGTTAAAACGTATGAGAGAACCTTCCGTAGCACAACTAACCTGGTACCTCTATTATTCAATTTTGTGACAAAACATGGATGTGAATTGTATTTGGCACACGAACTGATTCCATACATTTTGTATCTCTTTGATACACAGCGTATTTGCGTATTTGGCTGTCATGTCGGTCGGCTGATTGTACGAAACGTCTTGATTTTGTTTGTGTGTGTAGTGTGTGTAGCTGTTGTTTGTCGTATGAGCGCTGCTGCTGGTTGTCGTCAGTCGTCTATGGTGGAGTATACTATAGGATATTAATTATTTGTAATGAATGTTTCATTACAATAATATGTAAGAAAATATAATTAGATCGGTGTTCTTTTCTTCAAATTGTTAATGGAAGACGCAGGGTTCTAACTCACGCAAGAATTTTTCGGGTTCTTCCCAAAGGTTTTCAATTGGACTAAGGTCTGGTGTTTATGTAGGGGTTGTTAAGTTATCTGAAATCTTTGTCCTATTGAAATTAAAAAGATCGCCTCCTGCAAAAAAATTTCTTTTAAGATCTTCAAACAATGGAGTAGGTTAACGAGATCTCAGAAATAGTATACTTTCTGTTCAAAGTTCTTTTGAATGGAAAAAAATCCTAAATTGAGAATCTAACCTTTTTCGCTACTCAAGGTTTTTGAGATTATCTATATCTGCTACCTTTTTCAATTCTTCTAACAGCTCTGATTTAGGCCACTACATTTTTTATTTTTTAAAAACAAACATTTCATGAGACACAAAACGCTGAGAATCATGGAGAACGAAGCATTAAAATTCTTCGTTCAAATATTTCTATATAAGTTAAGTAGTTTCTTTTTTGGGATATCAATCTGTCAGTTCCAGATAGTTCATAGAATAGTGAAGACAATCAATTGAATTTAAGCAAAAACTTTGTATTTTATTTATTTGTTTATAAACGATGCCTTTTTTTCCTTCAAGAGAAAAACAATTCCTTTTTAGATGGAAGAATAATTATTGTTATTAATAATATTTGTTCCATATTGAGACAATGTCTCTCTAATACTCATTCGATTGAATGGCTACAAAATTTGATTAAAAAAATAAAAGTAGGGTAAGGCGAGGAGGTCTCGACATGTAGGAGGTTTCATCAAACTCAAATTTCTCGCTTATTTGAAATTTGACTGAAATGACAATATCCTATATCCAACGCCAGAAAGCATCATGCCTCACTATTTTTCCTCTATACCGCTCAGTTACTGTCAGTGTGTAACAAATTAACTCGCGTATTGTTTCTTGTGAAGAGCAGATGTAATTTTGTTTCGTAAGTTCTTAAGTGATATTTTTTTTTGTATTAAGTTTTTTTTTAAAGTGATGTGTTGATAATAAAGTAAAATAAATAAATGTTTTTTCATAATTATAACCATTAGACGTAAATATTAAGGTGAACATTTTCTGAAGAAATTTATAAATTTGCACGTGTTAAAGGAGGTTTCGACATGTTTTGGCTAGGAGGTTTAGTCAAAATGTCGAAACCTCCTTCTTTAACTCTGCTTGTAATTTTTCCCTTTTTTGTATTAAAACTTTATAAATTTTCAGTAAAAATGCCACATATCTATAAAAAAAAAAGAATTCCTGATTTTTTTTAAAAGGAAATAAAAATACTTATTAAATTTTTTGGTAAGCAACATTATTAAGACATTGCATATAAACGTGTTGACAAAATTTCCAAAAAATTGGTTGAGCCGGTTTTGAGAAATCTAGAAAAGAGTGTTTTAAGCCCAAAAGGTACCTACTTCAAAAATGGATCTCTTTTCCGATTTTGTTGTTGTTGAAGAATACATTTTAAATAATATCTTGGAATGCAATATCACAAAGGATAATGTTAAGTATAATTGTGCAAAACTTTACAAAATCGGTAAAGTCGAAGTGGAGATCTACAGGAATAATCAGAAAATCAGCCGCAAAGTCCCTAGTTCTTGTGTAACCTAATAACTCGCAAACGACTGGACGGATTTGGCTATTTTTTTGTTTTTTATTTTGTTCGAGTTAGTCTGTAGATGAAACTTAGGGAAAAAAATTTAAAATTACTAGCGGACCCGGTACGCTTCGCTGCACAGACATTCTTCTGTGAATGGATAGTTTTTATAATTTTCATGGTTAATACTGTTGTATTCAGTGATGATTTCTGTGAAAAAAAAATGGAAAAACCTCATGGAAGAGTGGGAAAATTGGAAAAACCAAACAAAGGTCGGGAATAAGATTTTTTGCTTGGAAATTTTTTTGTTTCAAAATGGGTTTTCAAATGGAAAAATGAAATTCCTTGGTGAAAAACTCGGAAAACTCATTGGTTTTTAAAGGTAAAATTGCATATTATTGCAGCGGTGCATTGGTCTTCAAATGGAAAACTGGAAAATTTCAAAATGGGTTATCGAATGGAAAACAGAAAGTTCTTGATAAAAAACTCGGGAAACTAATTGGTTTTCAAAGGGAAAACAATTATTGGAGTTGTTCTGAAGGGTGGCGAGACGAAGTTCGCGGGTTCAGCTAGTTAATTTATAATTTAGAGACTGCTTTTAATAACTTAAAAAAAAACTAAAATTTACTTTATTTAAATAAGAACTAAAATTTTATTTAGAGCCAATTGTTCAATCAGCAAAACTGGCAATTAAGCTTATAAGAGCTTTTTTCGTCAAACAAAGTCTATCTGACGATTAAAAAATCCAATTTTGTATTATCTGTCTAATAAACAATATCTGCTTGTTTATCTGACGATTGAAAAATCGGCTCTTAAAATTATTTTTTAATGACTGAATTTCTTGTTTTTGTTTTTTTTTTACGTTTTATTGTCGTTTTGTTTTGTTTTACTATCTCTTGTTTTATTGCTTTTATAAAGATCATTTAAACCAAAGAAAAAAATATGTATATTTGTTTTTTAATATACCTTTAAATTTTTTTCGAACTGTCGGAACCTCCTATGCCATGATAAAACCTCCTACTTAAATGTCGGAACCTCCTACAGAGTAGGATGTTTCGTCACTTTATCTTCTTTTATAAATTAATAATAAACTCTGATATGGTAAGTTTTTCAAGTATTAAAAATTGTTTTTGTATAAGCTTAAACCCTAATAAAGTTAATTTTATGTAAATAGAACTTTGTTTGTTAAAGCAAGTATTAATTTTTGGACAATATCCGTTAACGTGTCAGAACCTCCTCGCCCTACCCTAAATTGTACCTCACAACATAAACAAATGTAAACAAGATAATTACCTCAAATAGTACTAAATTCCGTACAAAATAGTAGTCCAAAAAGTAGTAATTCACACCGAGAAAAATTTTATGGAACTTTAATTTCTGGGCTTTTCTTATGAAACGCAAAAAATGATCCTTGTTCATGATTCCATCAAAGAAGACTCAGCCAGTCCCATTGATTGTTATTCAACCCACATGATCGCGCGATCTCCTCCTCAAGTCATTTTCAAAGTTCCGCTTTTAAGATCCTTCAATCATGTGCCGTTCCATGACCCTGTCATCCATCGGAAACAAAAAGGTTGAACTTGTTTTTGTCCGCGAAAATTACTTACATCATGATGTCTGCTAGCTATATTCTTTTGGCGACTGAGGCGGTTGACACAATATCCATTTTCGTCTTAGAAAATATTATTACTACATACATAATTAGTTTTTTTGGTTCCACTTGAAAATTTCCTATTTTATCTTATAGTCCAGGAGGCGACCGTAAGATTACCTACCTCATCAGCAGAGTGGAAAATTTAGCCACCATCTAATGCTAAATGACATGAAATTTTCAAAACCAGTGATCGGACAGACTTTTCCTGGGCCTTTTGGTGACTAAATTGCACTTCCGGTTGCGTTTTTTGGTGCAACTTATACCATGGGGAAGTTTGAAAATGTAAGTAGGTATAGAGGTCAATAGACATTTCGTCGAAGATACCAAATCATATGGTCGGACAGAAATAACCCGTGACTTTCCCTTTGTCCGACCATCTGAAAAACGGTATTTTCGGTATCGTCCTACCTCATATCATTAAAAAAAATTTTATTCACTATTCTTAAGCTTGGCCTGGCAAAAATCCTCGTATCAAACCCTCCTAGTGGGTGCCGGGCGGTAATGATCACCACAGTTTTCTTGTGCGATGTCAAGAAGGGGATCAGCTAAGGTCAGGTTGAATTGTTGAAGCGTTTCTAAGCTCTTCAATAGTTTAAACCCTCAGCAATGCAATTTGACCATAGATACGGGGTCCCTAATTTTCAGTGGTGGTGTGAGCGATTTCATAATCCGTGCCGAAGAAATGGAAGGCTGGGGGGTAAACCAGTCGCAAACGAGCTCATTCGGATGCCTTGGCAGGGTCCGTCTTACATCTTGCCTTGCCCCGGTATATCGGCTCTGCCGGGGCTGACCTTTCCCTTTCCGTACTACTCGTGGGACCAACATTAACTCTCATAATTTTTTCCAGGACGTTTCAGACATGACGAACTTAGGACCATCCGCCGACTATGAGGATGAACTTTTGGCCTCCAGTCAGGAGACCATTGTGGGGCAACCCGCAAAAACTGGAGGTGCAGCGAGTACCAGCCATAGTACTCCTGTGCCTCGACCTCAACCAATCCAAAATCCAAATTCCTCTAACAGCAATGCCAGCCATAGCAATGCTGCTAAAGGAAAGAATAAAAAGTCGTCTGGTGTCCGCATCAAGAACCAGTACAAGAAGGCCTCTTTCATTCTTAGCAAGATCGCTGATAATGAGAAGGCTGGAATTGTGCTGGAGAAGGATCGCGAGGACAAGATCATGTACCAAAAGATTGTTGATGAATACAACAGTCTCTTGGCTACAAAAAAGAAGGCCGACAAAAGAAACCGGTCTCGTGAAGAGACCGTAAAACCCTCAAAAAAGCCAAAACCAAATGCACCAAACTCAAAAAAAGATGAGAAGGCATCATCTTCCAGAGCGGCGCAACAGCGTACTTTAAGTGAGGTTGTCAGAGACGACCTCCAAGTAGCGGTTGTGGATGAGCTCTCCACAAACAGCAGAGGTCTGTTGGCTGTGTGGAGTTCTATCGAGGCCAAGCTCTCGGAGATGGTGTTTTCTTACACAATCTCGGCAATAGAGGGTCCCTACCCTAGTTTTGACTCTGGCGAGGTGCTCAGGGGACACAGGGTAATCAAGTGCGATGACGTGTTTTCCAGGGATTTCCTTAGTTCATGCATTGCTAAGATAAGCAATGACTGGGAAGGCTTGAGACTTAAGCTTATCCCAGCTAAGGACATCCCCAGACAACCGAAGGCTCGCATTTGGTTGCCCCTCATGAGTATCAAGCCAAGCGGACAGGAGCTGATCCGTGGTCTTCAGAGGCTAAACCCGTTGGTTCCAATGCGTGACTGGACAGTCATCAAGGCTGAAGAGCCGCAGAAGAACAGCGCGTCTTATCTTTTGAGGATTAGCGAGGAAAGCTTGGGGGCCCTTGAGAAGGCTGAATATAAGCTTCGGTTCGGCATTAGAAATGCCAAGATTAAGGTCCTGCATAGTCAAGGAGCAGACTGCGACAATAATGATGGCAAAGTCACGACCGACGATGACATCATTGTTGCCGAAGTCCCCGGCGAGTCGCCGGGCCCTGAAGGTGCAGGCCCTTCTTCAGGCAATTAAAAAACGCGCTGCGTTCCATACAGATTAATCTGAAGCATTCGAAATGTGCCTCAGATAATCTAAAGGTCTTCCTGAGTCAGGAAGACTTGGACGTAGCGTTTGTTCAAGAACCTTGGGTGAATGGCCTTAGAGTTCGAGGCCTTCTTGATCATAAATACGACCTTTTATATAAAATCCCCAATATCGACCAAGGTAAGCCTAGAACCTGCATTCTAGCTAAGAAACACTTAAAAGCTTTTTTGTGTCCCAACCTTAGCACCCCCGATCTGACAGTTGTCAGAACTGAAGGAAGGAATGCGGGCTTACTTCTGGCATCGGCTTACTGTGGCCACGACCGGCAGTCACCGCCGGAAGAGTTGCAGACCCTGGTAACCGCTTCCAAACAACAAAAGATAGGCCTCCTGATTGGGTGCGACGCCAACGCACGGCATTCTCTTTGGGGCAGCACGGTAATTAATGAACGAGGTGAGTCACTTTTTGATTTCATTATTAACAATAATTTAAATGTATGCAATAGAGGTAACACCCCAACCTTTATTTTTCCGAGCTCGGATAACTTCGAAGGTTGGGAAGATGTACTTGACGTTACTCTATCAAATAACAATCTTCATTCTATGGTGGAAAATTGGAGAGTCTCACTTGTGAACTCTTTTTCTGATCATAGGTGGATACTCTTCAATATAAATTTTGAGTCTGAAATTCCCCACCCCCACAGAAATCCCAAAAAAACTGACTGGAAGAAATTCAGTCAAATAATCAGCACGAAACTGCGTAATACACCAAGTCGGTGTCCAGAGTCGGTAAGAGATCTCGAGTCTAAAGTAAAGACCTTCGAGGCAGCTTTTGACACGGCTTACAAAGTCTCGTGCCCTATTAAATACAGTCGCAAATCACTCCCTACGTGGTGGAATGAAGAACTGTCTAGTCTCAGGAAAAAGACTAGAGTGATCTTTAATATTTGCCACAAACACAAATTTTACCAACCGTACAAAGACTGTCTAAGAGTTTACAAGCGAGCCATTGCCAATTCTAAACAGCAAAGCTGGAGAGATTACTGCCACAAAATAGAAAACATAAAAGAATCCGCCAGGCTTAGTAAGATCCTATCGAAAGACCATTGTTGTCCTTCCTTTCTTAAAAAGTCTGGCGATTCCTGGGCAGCCTCTCCTGCAGAATCCCTAGAACTGCTGTTGGCGGCGCATTTTCCGGGTTGCGAGAATAACAACCCTCAAACTCTTAATGCCAATGGCGCGTCGACGGCGGATATAGAACAAATCGATACCTTGATAAACAAGGAAAATATTGCTTGGGCAATCAACACATTTTCCCCGTACAAGTCTCCAGGCCTGGACGGCATAATGCCGATCATGCTTCAGAAAACGCAATTTCTGGCGATTCCTTGGCTGGAGATGATCTTTAAAGGATGTCTCTGTCTAAATCATGTTCCCGAGTCTTGGAGACATGTTAGAGTAGTTTTTATCCCGAAGGTCGGCAGGCGAGGACATGAATCCGCGAAGGATTTTAGACCAATAAGCCTTACTTCCTTCGTGCTTAAGACAATGGAGCGCATTCTCGATTACCATATCAGAGGCATTTTAGATGTATGTCCTCTTGAGAGTTCTCAACACGCTTATCTTAAGGGCAAGTCTACGGAGACAGCCCTACATGAGGTAGTGCGTACAGTTGAAAAAACCATACATTACAAAGAATTTACTCTTGCTACCTTCTTAGACATAGAAGGAGCTTTCAACAACGTCTTAACAGAATCTATTCAAGAATCACTAGTCGATCAGGGTGTAGAGGACTACATCAGAAACTGGATTGTATCCATGCTCAGTGATAGAAGAATTCAAGCTACCTTAGGTAACACCTACTTAACCAGACGCGTAAACAGGGGAACACCTCAGGGGGGTGTTCTGTCCCCCCTTCTTTGGCTTCTGGTCATGAACAAAATTCTTATTAAACTCGAAAGTTGTGGTGTGAAGGCCGTTGCTTACGCAGATGATTTGGTGATACTGGTATCAGGAAAGTTCACTTCCGTGATTAGTGAGATCACGGAGATGGCATTGCTAAAAGTAAGCAGCTGGGCTACAAGCTGTGGCCTGGGTGTCAATAAAAGCAAAACTGAACTGATGCTCTTTACTACGAAAACAAAAGTACCACCCTTCACCCCCCCCCGCCTCAACGGTGAAACTCTTTCCTTGTCCTCCAGCGCTAGATATTTGGGAGTAATACTTGACCCAAAGTTAAACTGGAAACTTAATATCGAAGAAAGGGTCAAGAAGGCCAGCATAGCTTTCTATGCCTGCAGTAAAACCTTTGGCAAAAAGTGGGGCTTGCAATCGAAGATAATCTTGTGGACGTATACAGCCGTGGTCCGTCCAATCTTGTCCTATGGTTCGATTGTTTGGTGGCCCGCGCTTAGTAAAGCCTACAATATAACTAAACTAAAAAAGGTTCAGAGAACAGCTAGTGTTGGCTCCACTGGAGCTTTGCGCTCGTGTCCATCGGACGCCCTAAACGTTTTTCTCTACCTCTTACCAATAGACCTGCATATCAAATACTTAGTATCTTGCAGCGCGTTGAGACTTAGGGAATCGAATAGTTGGTATTCTAGGCCCTATGGTCATAGTAATATTACTAACCTCATCCCAGCGGACATTTTTTCGACAGAAACCGACTACTGCACCCCTACTGTGGACCTCAGTGCGGATTTTAAAGTAATCATTCCATCTCGAGATGAATGGGATGAGGACTTAGTGACGAGAGGCTTCGACACAACTATTTTCACTGACGGCTCGAAGATGGAGTGTGGGGTCGGTGCAGGAATTTTCTCCGAGTCTTTAAATGTTTCCAGGTCTTTGCGACTTCCTGACTTTGCAAGTGTTTTTCAAGCTGAACTACTCGCGATCAAGGAAGCATGCAAGTTACTAAAACTAGATCCAAATCAAAACCGCAATACAGCTATTTTTTCGGACAGTCAGGCGGCTATTCAAGCGATTGGCTCGTCCACTTCATCCTCCAAATTAGTTCAACAATGCCGAAGTGAGTTAGCGGGCATGAACATTGGACTCAAGGTCACTCTTATCTGGATTCCGGGTCATAGAGGTCATGAGGGCAATGAACGTGCTGACGAGCTGGCTAGGCAAGGATCAGCCCTTCATAGCTCACTCGCGGAAAGAGTCAACATTCCTCTTGGTGCTATGAAGGGCAAGATCTTCTCAATTTTCCTCGCTGAATCAAACGACAGGTGGAACAGCCTAACCAACTGTGTCATATCTAGAAGGATATGGCCCACCTACAACAAATCCCGTACTAATAATCTTATTTGCAGACCCAGGCAAGACATAGCCAGGGTCGTTGCTACATGCACCGGACACTGGCCTGTTGGAGAACACGCA
Organism: Sphaerophoria taeniata; assembly: GCA_943590905.1. Classification (NCBI taxonomy): domain Eukaryota; kingdom Metazoa; phylum Arthropoda; class Insecta; order Diptera; family Syrphidae; genus Sphaerophoria; species Sphaerophoria taeniata. Next base: position 140,608,775 of record OX016541.1, read on the forward strand.
TCTAAGCTGGGCATCCCCCACAATACTTTCTGTCGTAGTTGTGAGGACCAGCGAGAAAAGGAAACTGTTCTTCACTTCTTATGCAAGTGTCCTGCCCTAGCCAAAACGAGAGCCAAAACATTGGGAAAATCCTTTTTCAATGACCTCAGTGAGCTCTCAGAACTGGAGGTCAAAGATTTGATCTCCTTTCTAAACGCAACAAAGTGGATTTGAGGCGCACTCAAATCTCAGTACTATTTATAATCCCTCTTTTAACTCTATAGGTCAAACGAGTTTTTTATGGTACCAAAACGGCGCAACTCAGCGCTAATTGGGTCACCGAGCTAGACTGCTCGTGGCCACCATTTCAACTACTACAACTACTATTCTTAAGCTTGTGTCATATTGAAGTGAAAATAATTTCACTTTCACCATCCTTTGGAAGATAACCGACAGAAGAAATTGATAATGTTCATGCGTTGGTTTTCTTCCTATTCAAAACATTTAGAACCTCTTTCGTAATAAACTAGTTTCCGTATTCCAAACACGAGCCCGGGTCGTCGGCATTTTTCTTTTGATAGCACCCACTTTGCATATGTCCTTAACAGATATGAATCACATCAAAAGTAATAGTTCTTGTGAATACCCTACTGATTCATATTTCAAAGAATTTCACCCCATAACTTCTAATTCATTCTTTACCCCCTTCCCCATATCTTTAGAGATAGTTACCTTTGTCCTTTAGCACCTTTATATCTTTTTATTTGATATCTTTTCATGCGACATCTACTTAAAATAACAATCTTGGCTCAGATTTTTCCCATGCACGTTCATACAAACAGAATCCTTTCTCCTTTGCGTACGTTATTTTCTTTTCAAGCGCCTCGGCTTTCTTTTCAGATTTATCTTCATAAGAAATATCTACTCAGTATGCGACAGAATTTGAATTATTCTGCGAAAATATGTATGTATATCTTTTGTGAAGGCGTGTTGGACGTTTGGGTGGGCGTTAAGCTGGGCATTTGGGCATGTGAGACGCGAAAAATGCATATTGTGAGAGTGCAAAAAATGAATGTCAGAGGGTGGGCGGAAGGAAATAACTTGTGCATCTCAGCAAGCAGATCCTTGAGTCGTGTATATTACATAATAACAGACGTCTAATACGGAAATTGATAGTACGATATGGTTCCTCTGTGGCAAGACGAGATAGTTTATGCCACACTGACACACAAACTAGCTAAGAAAAATAAAAGAAAATAGAAAACACTTCATCCCATTTATGGATAGACGAATGTATATGGGATAAGTAAGTATTCACTTCGTCCTGTGGGAACAACAGTGTTTGTAAAGGATTCCCGGAGAATCCTTTTCATATCACAACTATTGTAGCTTCGAGTAAAATTCCATTGCATATTTTGCTTGAGTATGAATATTGTATCAAATCCTGCTTTCACTTTGTACACAAGGCTATCAGTTTCGTTTATTCGCAATATTTTTATTTTCTCCTTTTTTTCCAATGAATGTTTTCAACTTCTAGATTTTTATTTTGAAGAAGATTTTGGCTAGTAAATTTGCAAATTTCAATTCAATGAAGTGGAAAAAGGGAACTATAGCTACCGGAAATTCGTCTTAGGTTTTACGCCATACAAAAACACTGCCAGACTTACGTCATTCTATTTGTTATGAAAATTCAAAAATAATGTATTCGAAATATATGTGTTTTTAAATTGTAAAACCTTAAACGAAAAAAAAACATTTCGAATTAAACTTACTTACTTAATTAAACTACTCAAACTGTTCAGACGGAAGTAACATTATTTGTACTTCCTTCACGAAAAAAAAAATATAAGAAATCGGAACCAAAAAGGTAACGTTGAAGACCGGAAATATTGAAGAGGAAATATAAGGCCAGAAGACCGAAAACATTAAGGTCAAATTGACTCACCTATAATGGCTGAAACAAAAACACGCTTTAATTTTAAGAAAATTTCGAGCGATTTCAAAAGTCTGTTTGCCTGAAAACCAAAACTATCTGCGAGGTCTAGTTACCGAGTGTCAAAAAATCCCAGTTAAAGAATGAGCTCCTAAGGGACCCGTTTGGCAGTACAAGAAAGCCGACTGTCGGTCGGTGTCAATAATTTTTTCAGGATCTTTAACTCGTCACTATGCTTCCTCGATAGTGACGTAGATTTTAGTGCGGATATGCTCACAAGATTAATTCTTCTGGGAATGAGAACTTTTATCCTGAATAGGGTTAAAAGCATCAGACCCATAGAGATCGCATGATTTGATATGATCTGTAAAGAGATTATCAGGGTTAAGGAGGTAAGTTTCCGTTGTTACAAAGCCAACCCTACTGAGGAAAACCGGAATAAATTTAAACAAGCCAGGAAGGCCTGCAATGTTAATGTGTCGAATATGACACATTACATTTTTACATGACCAAAAACTAAGGCAAAAAATACTGCAATGTCCCAAAGTCACTAAATTTTTTTGTTCATTTGTGAAAAAACATGAAGAATTCTTCTTCTTCTTCGGTCCCAACGCTAGTTGCAAGGCAGTTCGCCTCCAATTCTTCGCTGCCAGAGAGTGTCATGACTCCCCCAGTTCTTGAGCGTGTCAATGATTCCATGGGACAAATCTTCTTTCGCACTCGTGCTGTAGCGAGGGTCCTAAATGATCTCAACTTACGCTATTGTTCTGAAGAGGTGTGCTTCAACGCTGGCAAAACCCTTGCGTAAGCTTTTCCATTTATCCTATTCTTGTAGGCTCGTTCCGAGTAATTGGAAAACAGCATTTGTCCAGCCTATATTCAAAAAAGGTGAATCCTCCTTTCCCTCCAATTATCGTCCGATTGCACTAACGTCCCTTCTTTCTAAGGTCTTGGAAATGCTGATAAATTATCAGCTTAAGAAATATCTTGAAGAACGAAAGCTTCTTAATGGCCGGCAGTACAGCTTTCGCAGCAACAGGTCCACTGGTGATATGATGGCATATCTCACCGAACAGTGGAACAAATCTTAACATCGTTTTGGAGAAAGTAAGATTGTTGGGCTTGATATTTCAAAGGCCATTGATAGAGTTTGGCACCAGGCTCTTTTATCGAAAATGCGTGCTTTCGGTATTGATGAGTCCCTCCTTCGTTGGATTAGAAACTTTCTTTCGAACCGTTCTATACAAGTTGTATTGGACGGGATCAAGTCTGAAACCCACAAAATAAATGCTGGTGTGCCCCGTGCCCCAAGGCTACGTTTTGTCTCCGACCCTCTTTCTTATTTTCATAAATGATCTCTTGTCTGTAACATCTTTATAAAACATTAGCAGAGCATTTAAGATGGTTGGTGACCATACCATCGTTGAGACATTTACGTCACTTGAACATCGACGTAATGTCTCATGCCTCACCCTCTTTTACAGTTACTTCAACGTTTTATGCTCTAGTGAAATAGCCAGTTGCATTCCTCCCCTTAAAATATTCAACCGTAATACCCGCGCCTCCATAAATGCCCATCAGTTCATCCTCGAGCTCAACTTCGAGCTCAGAGAATCGTTCTTTAGCTGTACTACGCGAATGTAGAACTCGCTTCCACACTCTTTCTTCCCCAGTCACTGCAATGTTCAAGAATTCAAGACCAATGTTAACCGACACCTCACCCTAAACCCTCTCCGTCTATCCCACTTTCCTTAACGCTCGCACTGTATTTTGAAAAAGGGAAAAAAACCCTTGAAAAAAAAGAGCACTGATTCTGAGTGTTCAGAGTGGTACGAAACTTGAGGTCGTTTTATTTTTCCAATTCAGTTTTCAAACCTTACTGATCAGGAAAGTGGTTTGTGGTTTTGTCTAACGAGTTAACCATAACTTATGACTGAAAACACTTGATCCTTCATGATGAATACACATATGTCCGCACAAACTCCCTGAAGAATAAACTAACAAACCAAACAAACACTTGAGTTCGGACTTCACTAATATAATTGTACCTAGGTATTAGAAAGATAGTTGAAATAATCTGATTTTCTTCAATGAAACAACCAACCAAACCCACTCTACATTCAAGTTCTTCACATCATCAAAGTACAAAGAGGTGTGAACACTGCCTGATTGCAAAATTCTAGATGTTGTGTCTGATGTTCTTTTCAGTATCCAATGTTGGACTCTTGGGAGCAAGTCCAAATCGGCCGTGTCGTCGTTCTGTTTGTTAAACTTCTGCCAGAAGAAACAGTCTCATAAGTCATAATCATCGTTAGAGTTGAGTGTACAGGTGGCACCGACAATTCATTTGAAGAAGCTTTTACTTCCTTATCGGTACAAGACCAAAAACAAATTTTTCTCTTATTTTTGTTGCGATGGTGGGTCGTGTCAGTCGTTGCTGCTTTTTAATGCTAAGGATATGGTATACCTTCTACGTTTTGAAATATGCGACAATAAATTCCAAACCAAGTGTGGTCTTGAATTCGGAACAGAGTTTTGAATATATAAGAAAGATGACGAGATCTGTCGTCGTATGTCATTGCGCTGTCTTCTGACTCTCTGCGTTGTGGTGCACGTCCTTGTTCCTGTCTCAACTAGACTTGTCTGTTTGTCCCCTTTTCTTGAAAGTGGTTGACTTGAAGACACTTTACCTACATGGGAGGACTCTATGGCGATGTGTCTTACACATAATGGACTGTGTTTCATAGAGAATAGAGAAGTGTCCTGTTCACAGGACTTAACCTTTCATGTATATTATTGTTAGTGATTGTTGTCTGTCTAAATGTTTGCTTGCATATTTATTTATTTGTTCTGATGATGATAATATTTTGTTATTATTTGGATTGCAGTTGTATTTGGAATCAACACAATCTCAAAAAGTTGACACTCCAAAGTCAGACATCATTTGAAATGCGTTCTCGTAGGTTATGTATGCGATTTTGTTTGCTTGAGAAGAAAATCATATTTTTTCTATGAGTTTATGGTTTTTATCTTTTTATGGCTTAAGTAATAAAAATTTAGAATTATTTTCAATGTGTCCCCGGGGAAGCGTTTACTCTGTTCGTCATCATTATCATATTTTTGTAATTTGTTGTTGCCTCCTAAACATCCCACTTTCCACTTCCAACTGTCATCTAACCTGTGTGTTTTTGTGGTTGAACGTAATGAAGTTGTTTCATTTGAATTTTATGGTTTCCTTATAGGAGCTTTGTCAGATATGAATTTATTGCTGGATTTATTAGACTAAGAATATGGTGAAGGACATAGAATTTCAGGTGAGAGCCTAAATCGTTTGCCGTTAAAACTTCGAAAGTCTTTTTGAGGATGTCAGATATGAGTTTATATTTTTGTGGTTCTTTGAAAAAGTTGAAATATTTTCTTCGTAAAAATTAGTTGTTTTAAATTGTTTGGACTTCATTCCAATTTTTCTATTTCCGGTTATCTTGAGATCTTTCTTTTCTTGACACTTTTAGGCCAACCAAAATCACAGAAATACACATTTTCGTTACCCTGACAAGCATGTCAGATTTCAGACTTATGACAAAAATGCAAAACCCAAAATTCCACTAACATTCCAAGCAAAACGATAAGAAACATCAACATTTTTGACACTTTGACAAAACCATCGCAAAAAGGTGTTATTTGACATTTCCGGCTACTGCCTATCTTCTCCAAAATATTTAAACCAACCGCAATGCCTTGATTCACAAATAAATTCGTTCGTTTATATTTTTTTTTGCATTTATTCCACAATTTGTTTCTCCGTTCATTTTGACAAAGGATGACATGCTATCATTTTTATTGAGTTAACAAACCGTTCTCGTACGTTTAACGGATACAACGACTCCGACAATCATGCACGAATGGTTTGGATTGTGTGCCTGTTGGGCTGTGATAACGCGTATTCCAGGATATTTTAAATTGTCACCGAATATGGGACTTATTTTGCATTTTAAATACATTTTTCATAACGTAGAGCTCAAGCGGTTCTATTTTTCGATGTATTTTTCGTCTCGAGTGGACAAAAGCACCTTTCTGGGTATTGGGTATACCAAATTCGGTTTTGTGGAACTGTTCGTTTAAAGGTAAAAAGTAGAATGCTTTCAGTTTGAAATGTCAGGATAGTGAGGCATAGAAGATTGAGGGAAGTATCCATGCGTCAAAACTGCATAATCCGCCCAAAATATATTCTGGGTAGACACGAAGCATAAAAAGGAAAACTGTTTTCAATGTTGTACCTATTGTTTTTCATGCGAACAGAAAAAAGAGTGAATTTTTGGCGCAGTTGAAACTAAACGAGGTATTTTCCAAAAACAAAACAGAGAAAAAAAGTCAACGAACAAAATTCATTTGTTTTTGGAGAGATGATGATGATGCAGGGTTAAATATTATTCAAAGCAAACTGAAAGCGAGTGCATTATAACGTAGACGAAGCTAAAGCGTGTTTGTGTTTCAGCCATATTTAAACCAAAGCTTCCGTTTGGAGTCACATTACGTATTTTTCTTTACGATTGTAAAGCGAAACGTAAGGTCTGTCATTGCAAAAGCAATGGGGGAATCTCGGAAGGATGTGAAACAGCCTATAGGCACGGCCTCAGGGTGGGGGGATTTTCGGAGAGAGGTAATTGTCCACAGTTTCAAAGTGAGAGAGATTCTCGAAAGAAGGTTAGTTAGCCGCAGCCTCAAAGGAGCTAAACTGTATCCTATCGCCATAGCCTCAGGGTGAAGTTGGATTCTCGGAAAGACGTTAATTAGCCACACCCTCAGTCCTTAGGAGCTTAATCAGCCACAGTCTCAAAGTGAGGGGGATTGTCGGAATAAGAAAATATCCTATATCCCAGCCTCAAGGTGAGGGGGATTCTCGGAAGGAGGTAAATTAGCAACAGCCTCAAAGCAAAGGGGATCTTTAGAAGGAGCTAAAATATCACCCAGCCTCAATGCTAGGAGGAATCTCAGAAGGAAAAAAAAATAGCAAATAAATATTCGGTCAAAATTAGGAACAATGTTTATTACCCTAAGCACCAAAACTCGTTGAGTTGTTGCTAATCATCTTGTTGCGGTGGGAAAACTACTACTATTGTAGAAATAAGTTGCTCGAATTTCCTACTTTATTTCACTTCTACTTGGCAACTTTTCTGGAAAAACAACAAGTGAATTATAAGAAAACAAAAAAACTTAAATGCTAAAAAAAATGTGAATTTATGATTGTTGCCCTCGTTGACGTCACTTGAATATAAATCGAGTTGATTTATCGTCAAGGCTGTACGGCTGCTTGTTGTTTTTATAGTCAGGGTGCGCGGAGTTGTTTTTTTTTTCCTATTTTTATTTTTGATGGCTAGTTAGTCGGAGTAGCAGGGCGCGAGGTGTGACGTTTATTTACAATATTTGATAGTCCTCATTATCCTGAGCTTACTACTGAAAGCCAAACTCAATTCGGAGTTCTGGTTGCCGAAATATTCGCATCAGAATGCTATATGTTTATTTAGCTCTCTCTCTTTTGTATTAATGTCGGGTTTTGCCTTAGCCAATGTGTCTATATTTCATTTCATTCATGTGCGAAGAGGAACTTTGATGTCAATGTCAATGTTTGTTTTTTTAAACAACCTGTTCATGGTTTAATTTATAATTTCTACTTTTCTAATTGTTACTTGTTTTTAATTACGAAGTATAATGATAACTATTTTTCCTAATGCATGTCGCGCTCACGTTCAAAATAAACTCCCAACAGCTCAAAAAAGGACGAAAATATATATTGAAATATTTCTTAACCTACCTACCCTACTAAGGAGGACAAACTTCTCGCCATTCCTAGCCCCTAATTTCCACTCTTGAAAAAAGCACAAATAGAAAAATTCATACCGTCGAAAAAAAGTAAGTGACTAGATAAATATATTATAAATTATGCCCCTAACTATGCATTTCGATAAAGCACACGGAAGCTTAAAAAAAAAAAACACAAAAAAACTTAATTACACCAAACGCCCGTCAGGAGAATATACTGTCAAATCTTAGCACACGTTTATATAGGTGCTCGTGCACATCACATTCCTCTCCTTGATATTTAGAAGCTCAGCAAGCCAACAATACACAAATGACAAGCCCAATTAGTTTAATTACATTCGCTTGCAGTTTTCCCAATTATCTTCACATGAAATCGTGTAAGCGAGACAATATAGAATGAGAAATATAATAAACAAGGTGGGTGGTGACAAGGCCCTTACTCTCTACATGAAATGAACTCATGGAGACAAAACGAAGCAACTAAAGTGGCAGGAACATTTAGCAGACCTTTTGACATGCCAACAACTACTGCCAGAGTATAAATGCCAACGATAATAATTTTCTGTCAATTTATGTAGGCACAGGCATTGCATTTGGGGTTAATTTCCAGGACTAAAAGATAGCATCGTTCTGCTCGAGAACCATTCAAATCAGTGTCGTGTTGAATAAACGGCAATTGCAATTTCTAAATATTTACCTTCATACATCAGCTCATGTTTATGGATCTTGTGTGGAAAAAAGTTAACGCATATTTCAAAAATGTCACAAAATCCCAAAAAGCACAATAATATCAACATTTTCTCATTTAGAATTGCAAATTTCAATTTTGACCACAATAAGGACAAGGCGAGATGTAGTATTATCCTTTGGTGAGGAAGACTTCTGCAGAAAGAAAACTACAAACTATTTAAGGCACTCGGGCAGCTGCTGTTTAGTATTCAAAAAGTGTAAAACTGAACTAATTGCATTTGGATTGCATTATGGTTTGTTAAGTCGCATCTCTCGCATGTCCTTTTGCTTTCAGAATCAGAATCGACCGATGACTACGATGTCGTTGTAGCACTCTTATACCTCCCATAAAGTTTTTCAGGAGGATAGAGAAAGGAAGAGGAACTAGATTTGGCGGATATTTCATTAAAATTCTATCACACACACAGTTGAATAACTTTGTTTTCGTTTGAATTTCTATTCATCCGGTGTCATTTTAAGGACAATTGAAAAATAACACGAGGAATTATTTTTGTTTGAACACTATTTCCGGTTGAAGAGGATAATGAATAAATTAAATATTTTGAAACCCGGTGCATCTTTCAAAATTACAAAATTACAAAAATATCATAAAATTTTTTTATTTGTGAGCATTACAGTCTGCTTGGTTTAGGGTTTTGGTTTGGACGGCCAGCTTATCGAAGAAATGCCTTACTCTACCATTTCCAGATGCAAATCTCGTCCTGCAGCAACCAGTTCAGTCATAAAGACAACATCTACTAGGTAAACATTATCTTTACTGAGTCCACTAATTATTCGCTTGATATCAACATAGTGACTTAGCTGACTTCGGTTGGAATTTGTCGTGCCGACAGAGTGGATGGTTCATAGTCAGATTAAGCCGTAGTAGGCAGGTTCTGGCGAAATCATTATTCACCCTGTTAGTCTAGACAACATTTGTGTCCTTTTTTCAGGTTAAGCCTTCAATCTCTATTCGACTTTTAAAACTAATAGGGTTGGGGTGAAAATACTGGAAATCAAAATCTCGCAAATTACTTTCCCGCAGTACTTTTGTGTTGAAAATATACTTGTCTGAAGAATCTACTTTATTATTAAATAGATCAAATTACTTATTAGGGGTATTCATGCAATAAGATAAAATTGTCGATTACGTATTTGCGTAAATTTACGCTCCGCTTTGCATGAACGCACTCATAAAGCAAGCTGTGTAAACTACTTAAATCTAAAAACGAAACTTCAAAATGTCAGTAAAATAACATAAAATAAAATGAGAACTTGATTTCAAATTTGAATTTTGTTCTGACACAGCAAAATAATATAAAATAAAATGACAACTAGATTTGAAATTTGAAATCTGAAATTTGTGTAAGTTTACGACCCCGTTTACGCGACAAAATAGTCGCGCAAATTTATCAGCCCTGTGTAAAAAAAATTCCATACAAATTTTGACATTTGAAATACGAGGTTGTAAACTTACGCCTTTTACGAGGTTTGCGAGGGATATACGACGTTGCATGAATACCCCTATTGTATTTATGTTTGTAAAATAAAATTTTCAATTTATTATTCTTGCTTAACTTCAACTGAGAGAACATCAAATTATTTCTAAGAGCTTTCCAATATGTTATGGGCCCAGGATCGCTGCATAATATAATTGTATATTAATAGAAATAATTTGGATCGTTGAATTATGTCGTCGATTCCATCAATTGAAAAATTGAAAGGCCGTGAAAACTTCGAAGACTAGAAGTTTGCGGTTCAGAATTTTCTGGAGCATGAAGATCTGTGGAAAAGCGTTCTCGGAACGGAAACAGATGCTAAGAAAATTTCGAAAGCAAAAACGAAGATTATTGTATTGATTGACCCGATAAATTTTGTTCATGTCAAGACGGCTACTTCTGCGAAGGAGGTTTGGGATCGTTTAGACGCTGCGTTTGCCGACAAAGGTCTTACACGAAGAATAAGTTTGTTGAAGACACTATTAAATACGAAGTTGAAGTCTTGTGTTTCAGTTGATTCGTATGTAAATAGAATCATTACTGCGGCACACACTTTAAGTTCAATTGGAATGGTTGTATCCGAGGAATGGATAGGTTCGTTGTTATTGGCCGGACTTGGTGACGAATACAAGCCTATGATCATGGGCTTGGAAAGTTCTGGGATCCAAATAACAGGAGACTCTATTAAAACAAAACTTTTACAAGATATAAGAAACGATTTTTGTGAACCTGGCGAGGATTCAATCGTTTTCTTTGGTAAGAATTCAAGAAAGAAACCATTTTACAAGAATCAACGTCGAGCGACTGAATTCAAATGTTTTGAATGCAAGCAGAAAGGGCACTATGCTAAAAATTGTCCGAACAAGCGCAAAACTACAGACAACCACGCAAGACAGGTACTTTTCACCACGTTCATGGCAAGTGGTAAATCCGAATATACTCGAAGTCATGATTGGTTTATTCACTAGGGAGCTTCGGAACATATGACAAATCGTAAAGATTGGTTGAAAAATGTGACTAAAGTCATGAAAGAAGAAGTGGCAGTTGCAGATGCTTATAATTTAACTGTAGAAGCAAAAGGAGATATTGATCTAGACATTTTAGTCGAAGGCAAGGTTAGGACGGTTACCGTGAAAGGCGTTTTATATGTCCCGAAATTATGTTCCAACCTTTTATCCGTCAGCCAAATGACGAAAAATGGTCTAATCGTTGAGTTTAAAAACGGCAAATGCACAGTTTCAAATAAAAGAACTTTAGTCGCCACAGGAAACAGATTTAACGGTAAGCTGTTTAAACTAGATGTTCCAAGGCAAGTTGAAAATGCAATCAACATGCTTGCTGAGAAGAAAATTTCTTGCGATTTATGGCATCGAAGACTTGGCCACGTTAGTCACGGAACGATGGACAAGATGAAGAAAGGATCTGTGAACGGCTTAGATTTCATAAGTGTGGAAGAAGAAAAATGTATAAAATGTATCGAAGGTAAGCATTCAAGAAAATCTTTTCCGTCATCAAAATCGAAAACTAGTGAAGTACTGGAACTTGTTCACTCCGATATCTGTGGACCGATGGAACAGAAATCACTTGGAGGAGCCCATTATGTTCTGACTTTTTTGAAAGATTTTTCGCATAAAGTTTTCATCTATGTTTTGAAATCCAAATCTGATGTCATGGAAACGTTTGTTTCATTCAAGAGTTTGGTTGAAAACCAAACGAACAAGAAAATCAAAATCCTTCGAACGGACAATGGAAGCGCGTTCTGTAGCCGTGCATTTGAAAGATGTCTAAGCAAATGCGGAATACGCCATCAAACAACAGTCACCTATACCCCTCAGCAGAATGGCAAAGCCGAAAGAATGAATCGTACCCTCATTGAAAAAGCTCGATGCATGATTTTTGACGCTGGTGTTGACAAACCTTTTTGGGGCGAGGCATTGTTGTATTTGGCTTACTTGTTAAATCGAATACCAAGTAGAGTACTTGAAGATTCCAAAACTCCTGAAGAGATCTGGTCAGGTAAAAAACCAGATGTGTCTCATTTGCGAGTGTTTGGGTCTACAGTGATGGTGCATGTCCCTAAAGAAAAAAGGAAGAAGCTTGATGTTAAATCAATTAAATGTATTTTGACTGGTTATTGTGAAGACTCAAAAGCTTATCGAGTATATGATCCAAGGAAGAAGAAACTTTTTAAATGTTGTGATGTCATTGTCTTAGAAGATCAACCTTTTGGACAGGTAATTTCTGAAAACAATACTAATAAGTTTATCTTGTCTTTCGAGGACCGTTCAGGGGAGCCAATTGAATCAGTGGGGGCAAGCGAAGAAAACAAGGATTCAGTTATTATGGAAGAGCCTAACAACAACACTGAATTTTTGAATACATGCAAGCAATTTGACCAACACGAAAAAGAATGTTGTGAAGATGATCTCGAAAATGTTTCTGAACCTACAGTTAGGAGATCAGATAGAATAAGGAAAGCATATAGATTTGATTACTAGGTGACGTACCTAGCAAATGAAAACAATAACGACCCTCTTACATACGAAGAAGCTATTGCGAGCAAAGAAGCAGAAAACTGGAAGGAAGCAATTAATAGTGAATATGCTTCCTTATTGTCTAATGAAACTTGGAAGTTAGCTGATTTACCCCCAGGCAAGAAGATACTGAGTACCAAATGGGTTTTCAAAACGAAGTCAGATGTCGATGGTAAAGTCATTCGGTACAAAGCTCGACTTGTGGCAAGAGGTTGTAACCAACGCTACTGCATAGATTATGAAGAAACATTTTCTCCAGTTGTGAGATATGAGTCTATACGATTCTTACTAGCTTTGGCAGCTCTCAAGGACTTAGAAATGGAACAGATGGATGCGGTAACTGCATTCTTACAAGGTGATTTAAGTGACGAAGTATATATTAAACAACCGGAAGGTTTCGAGATAGGAGATAAAGTTCTTCGATTGAAAAAATCAATCTATGGATTGAAACAATCTTCTCGAATATGGAACCTTAAGTTGGATAGAGTTTTAAAAGAATTTGGAATGATACAATCAGAACTTGATCCCTGCATTTATTTCCAACATGTTGATGGAAAATTGTTGATTGTTGTCATATATGTCGATGATTTTCATATTTTCGATAACAATTCTACGTTAAAACAGAAATTGAAATCGAATTTAATGAATAATTTACACATGAAGGATATTGGTCCTGCTAATTCATTTCTGGGCCTAAGGATAACAAGAGATAAGAAGAATGGTTTAATCTGGATTGATAAAGAAAAATACATTATGAAAATGATAGAAAAATTTGGACTAACCAATTCTAACGAATGTTATACACCAATGGATATTAATCAAAAGTTAACGAAAAGTATGTCACCTCAAACGGAATCCGAGCGTCAAGAAATGTATAATAAACCATATCAGGAATTGATAGGACGCCTTTTATTCACCGCACAAGTTTCAAGACCGGACATCAGTTATGCAGTTAACTATTTGAGCCGCTTTAACCAAAATCCTGGAAAGGCACATTGGGTAGCTGCAAAGAGAATATTGCGTTACTTGAAAGGAACTTCAAGCCTCAAGATGTGTTATTCAAGAAAAGACTCAAGAAAAAGTTTAATAACTGGATATTGTGATTCCGATTATGCTGGCGATGTTGATGAACGGAAATCCATGACAGGCTATGTTTTTAAATTACAAGGTGGAGCCATTTATTGGTGTTCCCGTAAGCAGCCAACGGTAGCTTTATCGACAACTGAGGCTGAGTATATGGCGATGAGTATGGCAATACAAGAATTCTTGTGGCTCAATGGACTCAAAAATGAACTTTTCCCAGATCATAAAGAAAATATTATTTTGTTTTGCGACAATCAAAGTGCTATATGCTTAACGTCAACTAATGTTTATCATGCTAGGACTAAGCATATAGATATTAGACATCATTTCATCCGAAATGTTATCAACGATCAACTCGTCAAAATAGAATATTTAAATACCTCACAAATGATTGCTGACAGTTTGACAAAGAGAGTTGAAAATATACTTGTCTGAAGAATCTACTTTATTATTAAATAAATCAAATTACTTATTGTATTTATGTTTGTAAAATAAAATTTTCAATTTATTATTCTTGCTTCAACTTCAACTGAGAGAACATCGAATTATTTCTAAGAGCTTTCCAATATTTTACCCGTGTATAATTTGTCCGGACAAATCCTATACCTTTTTTCATGAGAATCTCCTCCTTTTCATCACTCAAAGTTATGAGAATTAAGAAGATCGAAATCTGGGTTTTTTTTCGATTTTTCTAACAGCCCTGTATTAGGCCACACGTTTTTCAAGAACAGACATTTTATGAGACATCAAACGCTGAGAAACATGGAGAACGAAGCATTAAAATTCTTCGATCAAATAATTCCACAATAGTAATAAATCCCGCACAAAAATTGTTCTTTTACTTTTTCCAAAAAGACACAAATCCTCCAAGGAGAAATTTTCTGAGATTTCGTTATGCGGGATTTTAGTTTGCACACTTTCACTTGAACCGAATTAATAGTCTTGTGATCGAAAGTATTTGATTCTCCTGAATCCACCGAAATCCTTCAAATCTATAAAACAAAGAAACCACCAACATTAATCATTCATTCTTGACTATCAAACAAATCTGTGGCTTTTCCCATCATTTTGTTTATTTTCAATGTTTAACAGTTTTCGTTTGAAAACCTAACCAAACTATATAACTCTCTTCTAAACCGTTGCCTGCTTTTAAATCAAAAACAAAATACACATAAAAGTTAAACGAGATAAATGCTCGGTTTTCGGTTTCGAACTTGGTGACACAAAATTTAAAACTGAAAACCAAATCGAACATCAAAAACACACCAATTAGAAAACTCAACGCACAAGCAAAATATTGACATTACTTTTGATTCAATTTCTGAAAGACTGATTTTCGAGTGATGTGGGAATGAAAAGGAGTAATTACGCAGCTGATTATTTTAAAACAGATTTCTGCACGGTTTTAGTTTGATTGGAAGAGTAAATCAGTAAATACATTTTATTTGATTTCGCCGATAATTAGTTTTTGTTTGATTTACATTTTGTGTGTACAACATTCAACGGGGTAGAATTACATACTTATTTCCTTTTCCTATAGTCAATTTTTTCGCCTTGTTATGAAAAAGTTATCGTAGGCTAACTTCAGTGAAAATAAGAACCGAGGGCAAACACGGAGCATTAGTGTTCCCTTTAGGCATTTATAATAATTAAGTGGGTACTCTCCACCAACACATCCTGAAGAATTCGTCCTTGTCGCATTTTTTGTTCCTTCTTCTGGTGTCTGGTTGTATAACATCCAAAAAGCCTACCTTTCCATTCTGGAATACTTCCTAAAATGGTTATAGTGAAAATCCTAACACAATGGACAATGGTTCTTTTTAGCCAAAAGGACCAAATCCTTGAAAGCTTTTGAAAATGAAAAGATTTTAGTTTCATAATTTTCCGTTAATAAAATCAGTGTCGCTAGAAACATCAAAAAGTCACTCAAAATTGGTTTTCAATTCCATTGAGCGCATGTCCTAGACGGTCTCTCTTTACTCAGCACAATCTGGAACAGTATTTTTTCGTCGATCTGGAAAACTGGTAGTTTGGGACTTTGGGGAGGAATATCAATTGGAATAATGGAAAGGACTTGAGTCTTTAGGTCACACAAACACGAAAATCAGTATTGATGTAGTCCTTGCGTAATAAAGTCGAACTTGGAACAAGCGAACGTGACCTAACCTACATTTTTTGAAGATGTTGTCTAGGCTATAAGTTGGTTATAAGGATATACGATTTTTAATTTATAGAATATTGTGAGCATTCTTCCTGCTGCCTCTTCATTGTCGTAAAAATATGCATTGCTCTTTGTGACATAGTGGCGCTAAGATGCCTTATATGATGATGAACGTGCTATGGTTTGGTGTGTGCTCCAGTTCAAGCTTCAAATGTATACACATTCTCATATACGGGTTGAGAGGATATCATGCATTTTCTAGCTTATGAACAGACAGAGATGGTGTGGAAGCTGTGCGGCTACGGCGACAACGACTGACGACTGCTATTTTGCCGGGGAGTGTTCCCCCTGAGGGAGCTAGGGAGGGTTTGAGGATATCGTAATGAAGTATATTTATATGCTCGTGTTTGCCCTACGTGCTCCGGTTTTTATGATGCACTCCTTGCCTCCCGTGACCTGAAGGATAACAGTTCTTTTTTTGTGCTGCTTTAGTTTTGGTAGTCTTTTGTTGAAGTGGCCCCATTTTACCTGAACGTGGAATGGATCCTTTTTTATGTGTTTGAAACTTAAATACTCAAAAAATCTTGGAAGTTCCAACTTTCGTTGTTTAATGTCAGTGATACACCATTGAGTCCGGTTCGTTTGTGACGTACTGGTTGATGGTGGTTTGGTTTTTTGCCAAATCAAGAATTTTTATTGTTCACTCAGTTGTTCACTAATGTGGAGCCTATTTATGCCCAAGGACGACCGACAACGACAACAACAGTGATGACGCTGACGTTGATGATGATGATGATGATGACGATGTCAATGAAGGACGAAGGATTTTTTTTGTTTTTTTTTCATGTTTTATGCTTTCATCTTCGTAATAAAAGTCAATTGAAAGGATGCACTTTGTATTGACACAAGAATGATATTTGAAATGAGGTTGAGTGAATGTTGAATCATGACCGTAATAAGTTTTTCTATAAACCGTTTTGCTAAAGGGGTCTGTAGCTTTGATATTCTCGTTTGATAAGGAGTAATTGAAGTGAAAAACTGGTGTTTTCACTTAGTTGAGATTGTTCTTTGTCTAAAGTTTATGACCTATGCAAATGAGAAGTGAAAATGCATTCGTTTTGTGGGAAGTAATCAACAAGACAGACTTTATTGTTTGCAATCGTTCATGGTTCTTCCCATATCTAGAATCAAAGTTGTTTAGAATTGAAAGGGAAATTAATCGCAATTGCGCTATCAGGTAAAAAGTGTGATAAAACTGTTTTATAGTCAACCTAACTGAGGCAAACCGCAACAAACCTAAATCAGGAAAGCGAAGGAATTCAATGTTAATGTATGCAACTTCAAGGAATGTTGATCAGTTTACCATTAAGCCAAACTTCGATCGTCCTGTTTAATACAGATATTCGGTTCCTAGCCGTACGTCACGAATGTAGAACACCTTTCTATGCTCTGTCTTCCTCATTCTTTGCAATGTTCAGATATTTGTGATCAACTCAATCCGCCACCACTTTCCAATCCCTTCTTTTTCTTTAAAAAAATCACTCGACAAAAAAAGTCCCACAAACGACCTACGCATATTTACTCTGCAAGAAAAAAAAAACACGAGGTTGTCCTTGAACGCTCTCACGAAAACAAAATAGCCCACAGTAACGATGTAAGTCTGCGTTAAGTCTAGTGCCAATCTATTGGAGACTCATACAAATAGATTTTTACTTATAGTCCGTAACTTTTCTACAGGTGCACCCGGGCTAATTTATGTTTTCTATGAAGAAGAACTACATTCAACTAAGTGCGGCTTCATAAATGATCTTCCCCATTTTTCCTTTCTCTAATGTCAGGCGATTTATTTCCTTCAGAAACTTACAGGAGTCTTTGACGTATGGGTTTTCTTCAGTGCATGCATGTGTGGATCGCCTTCCCTTTGAAAAAGAGAACCAACGAAATGTTAATTTCGACAAGGATAACATCGTTTTAGCGTTAAAAAAAAGCACAAACCCATCACACCACGCACACATAAACACAAACATTCTTCTTCCCCCGAAACCCATTCAAAGTAATGCCAATGAGTGTTGACATTTCGGATTCGGTGTATGAAAAGGACGACAACGACAACGAACGGAGTTAGTAGGAGAGTTTTTTAAGTCCCAATTTGATGAAAGGACATGGATGCAAATGCGAGTAGGAAATGAAATGCAACCATTTTATGATTACTACCTTAGAGACAAGTACACAGTCTTACTCTGGCTTGGCTATACATTCATTCCAAAGCTGAGTAAAGCTCAAGTTGAAAATTCTATGAAGAATAACTGTTCCAGGATAAAGGATATCCTCCCGTACCCGGAGCAATGATGATGGTAGACGACAAACATGCGGAATACGACTATAACCTTTGCGACTAAATTCTACACGCAACAGTGAAAGGTTCATTCTTTTGGCTTCAAGTCCTTGTGTCGATTATGGTACTTCCTCACTTTATACCATTCTATAAGGACGAAAACGACAACGTTGACTATGACGACGACGACTACGACGATGATGATGATGACATAACTATGTTGGTAAAGTGAGAAGACGACGACCGACGTCGACTACGAATGCCTTTTTCAGTGCTGCAGACTTATGATCTCCGTTTTTTGTTGAAACAGTAAACAACAATGTGTTGCAAATTGAAAATTATTCACAGAGCATACATTTGAAGTTGCATTGCCACCACCCACTATACTCACACAACTCACCTATGCTCTCCCTTCATGTATGATTCTCGTAAAATTTAACTTAAGGTTATGAGTTTTTGTTAGCATGGCAGCAGCCAGCCAGCCAGCGCTGCAGCGACGAGAACCGGAAAAACTGATGAATAACTATGCTCGTTCTCGGAACTGGCTCCTATTGCAGATTTACCATGTCCTCCTTCTCGCTCAGGATGCGGCAACAGGAAAAGGAAGAGGATGTTTGTATTGAGTATGTTATGTAGTACCTCAAGGTAGCATCCTTAGACTTGTACTCTTTTCCCATAGTAAAGGTTTAGAATTGACTTTCTTTCTGACTATAGACGGGAATGGTATGTCGCGTCGAATCGTCGGCGACGATACGGAAGAATTAATGAGGTGGTAATGGAATCAGTGTTCAAGTTTGAACTTAACAGCAAACTTGCGTTTGTGTTTACATCTTAAATTGTTTGTTATTAGTATTTATTGTTGTACTACGGCGGAAGCTTACTGCACGCCCTCTGGTGGCAGTAAGAAAAACAGTAGGGACAAGACTTTGAGAGAATATTTGAACAAGAATTCTCGCACGACCAACTCTAGTGTAGGTGTGTGAGGAATAATATTTTGACTTGTCAGAAAGTTAACGGTTATGTTTGTGTTAAGTCTTCCTACACACGAGCTATTTACGAAATTTTGTTTGACGTGACTTACATGAAGTACACATCCAAATGCAAACATGAATAATGAAATTGAACGAAATGCAGGCGGGCAGTAGGTAATGCGTTAGAGAAATTTTGTACTTTGGCCGTCATTTCCGCTTCAATTCTTTGAACGTTCGATGTAAAGGGGTTGTTAATATGTTTGAAAACATAGGGATTTTATGGAGTGTTTCTGATTAAACTTATTTGGAAGTTGTGCTCGCATGATTTCACTTTTAAATGAATTTTAACTTACTTTTCTAAGAACAAAGAAAAGTTACAAGATCGAAAAGTGCTAGAAGGAAATCATTTTTTTTCCAAAATGCCCGTATATTGTTTAAGAGAAATTTCAGGGATGGGGTTTATCAAACTCATTTATACTTTTTTTGGGCGTGAAATCAGGCCACATCCGTTTTTCAAAAACAGACATTTAAGGAGCCTCAAAATGATGAGAATGGAGAACGAAGCAAATTAATTCCTCATTAAAATTACTTTGTGTAAGCAATTGCTTTTTCTGCCAAGGCAAAGCTTTTAATGTTATCTTACTGACGATTGCGATCATCATAATATGTTTTGCGAATGTGCAAACTTGATAATTTTGCTGTTTCGTATGCAAATAAAAAGATGGGGACCTAAAGGCATTTCCTGAGGAACTCCTGAATTGATAAAAAATGCTTCATTAAAAAAAATGCCTCTTTGACGTGAAGTGATGAAAAGTGCATTTATTTTTATTGAAAACTGTCTGTCCACAATCCAAACGGTTAAGGCACTGATTCAATTAAACAGACAGCTGTGTTTAGGTAAAACATTTCAGAATGAAAGCATGCTTGAATATGGTTCCCGCAATTAAATGCCAAACTTTCACACATAACACAGTCGTGTTACTTGTTCTTACACTTTAGAAATGCAAGAAAGCTTCGATTTTTGGATGAGTAGTTTTCAAAATGTTTACGTTACTGTAAAATTTTCTTACTAATACCCTTACTAAGAGAATACGATCCAAAAGACAGGACAGTCCTGATAGGAGTTTGGTTATGTTTGCAGCAAAAACTAGTTCTATCCGTCAACATCACTTCTCGATTGTTGAATTTTGATGTTTTTGATGCTATGGCAATAATAGGACTAACGTGTATAAGTACAGGCACTATGTTTGAAACATTAAACCGAAAATAAAATAACATAATCTCAACTTCGTCGTTCTCGGATAATTTTGGAAGAACGATTTTTAAGGTGCGTGTCCATTTGAGAGTTCTATAGCAAGTAGCCTATCGAGAATTACTCTCAGGTGCCTGTCTATTTGAGAGGTAAATTTTTTAGAGTTAACTATCGATAGAGTTAACATGTTCGGGTCTGAGAGAAGAATTTCTGAGAGTTCTTTCAGAACCCTGTCCACTGGATATTATTTGTTCTGCTAGTCGGATATTGAAAGTGGTAGGAAAAACATTAATTCTTTCAAGCGAAAGGTGGCTGATTTTTTGGTCATTGCATCGTTTCGGAAAAACAAAAAGTAGTACCTACAAGAAAATGCTGGGTCAGTTTTTCATAAAGTCACATTAATACTTCAGAACGACTAACTGAAAGAATCTGGAAGAAATTTCACACCCAGATGGCTTATACACTTATGTCGAGTAGCACATAGGCTCTTTATCTCGGTACATTTTATCGATGGGATATATTTGTTTTGATTTTGCATAGAGCAAAAGATTGACGTGATTTTTTGCACTGGTAGTTACAAAAGTAGTTGTCCGTGGCTTAGTGGTTAGGTAGGTTGGCTGCTAAGCGTGGGTGCAAGTCCTACTCATGCCCATATTTTTATTTTAGTTACATAAGCTTATAAAATGACTACTTTTTATCCCAGCTATCGCGGGTAACACCGAGGGCATTTTTTTTTTTGGTTTTTTATTACAAAGTTCATTTTGTTTCTTGTAACATCCACTGCCTTGCCATGTTGAGTGCATAAACTTACTCGCAGAATACGAATTATGTTCGAATTCTGTGAGCTTATCTCCGATCGCGATAAAATAGTGTGTCCAATCGCGAGTTATTGTCAAAAAATTCGAACGTCATGAATAGAAAGTCAACTCTCAAGTCTCAACTAGTTACTCTCAAAGCTGTGTCCATTTGAGAGTTTAGATTGGCCTGAGAGCGACTCTCAGTGTTTTTAGTTTTTACTCTCAAATGGAAACGCACCTTTATGACTTCAAGTTCGTTCTTCACCTCTTTCTTTTGTTACCTGATCGCTGGCTTTTCATCTCTATTTTGAGATTCAAAATTAATTACAAACAAAAAATACTTCTTTAAGAGCCGATTTTTCAATCGTCCGATAAACAAGCAGATAGTGTTTATTCGACAAACAACAAAATATTGGATTTTTCAATCGTCAGATAGACTCTATCTGACGAAAAACGCTCTTATTTATTCGTTCGATGAATACTTAGATAAGTTTATTTGCCAGTTTGTTATTTTTATTTTTGTTCGATGAATGAAAAATCGGCTCTGAGACGCATAAATCTTATAAATGTTTATTCATTTCCAACATGCTCTACTCATAATTTTAGCAAAAGAAGGACCATTACCATATTCACCGATATGTTTTAGGAATTTAGTTTCATAATTTTAAATGTTAATTGCTCAGCGACTCCTTTATTCCCTCCATTTCGGCCTTACGCAAATCCTCCTTTTGAAATATTAAATCATCATCGGAGTAATCCTTATATCCTGATTTGGCTTTGAAAACCCCAAAAAACCGTCATTATGATTTCATTGAATTTGCATCTTTCCTTAAAAAAAAAATCTAAAATCTGGATTATGTATTCCATATTTTATTTTTTTTTAGAGCAAGAAATTCTCTATAGCACTGTCAAGTATCCCATCCTCTTCCCCAATCAATCGCTTGAATAAATGCAATCTTTAATCAGTCGAGAAACTGATTGAATGCTATGGCAGTGCTTTATTGAAATTGCATCCGAGTTTTTATAGAAGTTTCCATGGAGACGAACATAGTTACACAAAAATATTTTGAGAGTGCGTTTTAGTAGAGTATTATAAATTGTTGGATGCTCAAGCCATCCCTTACTGGCTAATGCTTTGAAGGGATTCGTTTCTTACCGTCAGGATGGGATAAACACTATCAATATCCCAAAGGACTCTACTAAAAGTAAAGCTCGAAAAGAATTTGCTTTTTTCCTCTATAGTTCCCTTTCACAGGATTTTTGTCATTAAAATCGACCAACAGCAGGGGTTTATTGATAGTCTACGGAGGAGGTTTGAATAAGAGGAGTCTTCGCTTTGTAAGGTCCTTCCAAGAAATTTAGTAAAACACAAAATCCGTGACTATGGTTGAAAGGATTTTTGTCGCAACTCTGTCCGTCACGTGCGCCGCTATTTCGCATCATTTTCTCCGTTAAATCCACTAAGAATTGTATCTTAAATGGAGTATCTGCATCTCGAAGGAACAAAAATCCATGTACAGATGCAATCATCTGTTCAAGTGTGAAAAAGTCAAATTTAATCGCTTGGAAATAACTTAATTTTTTGTTGTTCTTATATCTCGAGGCACGATGTCCTTTTAATTCCAGAAACATTTAAAACGAAGCATCGTTTTGTCCCGATGAAATTTCAAAGTGACAGCTTAGTCCATCAAAACATCGAAGATTAACGATAAAGCTCAAAAGTGTAAAAGAAAAAGCAATCGAATGAGAAAATAAAATTCTCAATAACCTTCTTGATTTGATTGCACAATGTGGTGCTGGTTTCAGTTTGGTTTACCCGTCTTCGTTCTGTTTTGCATCTCCCATCAGCGAGGAATGAATATGTGTGGAAATGGCATCGGATTTCTTATCTCCTTTTTTTTATCATTTCTTCTTACCAAAAGCGAAATTGAATTTAATTACAAACAAAATAAAACAAAACAAAAAAGAAATCCATACAATCTTTTTCTTTTCTTCTGTGTGCTTTTCCTTTCAAATGGCAGCGCTGCTGTTGGCTTTTTTCTTTGATTTTGTTTTTTTTCTGTGCTCGCTTCCGGTTTGCTTACGCTCCGTTTTCTTTAAATTTTTAATGAAATTTCAGGCGTGTTTGTTGCTGCCAACGAAAACAGTCTGGAGCGATGGCGAACAAACGATGGCGGCTCTGGCGAGGACGACGGCACAGTGAAGGAAGACAGAAGTTGGGTGATGGGTATGTATCTAATCTTTAGCAATTTCGGTAAATTGAAATTGCAATTTCGGATGATTTGACTTGGATTAGATTGAAGATTAGTTCTCACATGACCTGCCATTTGCGACGTGGCATGATGGTGGCATACCGGAGCCGTTGTGTGTTTCAATTCCTGATGGATAAAATTAATTTGTTCTCTATGTCGCGAAGCCTAGGAAATTCTTTGGCATTCATTATATTGTTTTTTTGTTATCTTTCTCCATATTTGCTGGTAAAAAGCCAGAAAGGGAAAACAGAAAAAAGAGGACTGGATTAGAATTCGGATTAAGATTTTGATCCGAAATTAAATGGTTTCAATAAAAAATAAATGACATTTTTAAGGAATGGAATCTCATGGTTTTGAAATTAAAATTCTATGTGGACTTTGAAATTAAAACTAATATCGACATCAGTCGAAGGTTTCTACTGTCCTTAAGGTGTGTATAGGAAGTATGTCTTTTTCGATAAGATTTTGGATTAGATTTTTTTGGCTAAACTTTGTTTTACTTTAGATTTAG
The DNA here is from genome assembly GCA_943590905.1 of Sphaerophoria taeniata. Lineage (NCBI taxonomy): Eukaryota > Metazoa > Arthropoda > Insecta > Diptera > Syrphidae > Sphaerophoria > Sphaerophoria taeniata. Next base: position 140,632,631 of record OX016541.1, read on the forward strand.
GGGTTTGAAAAAATAACGAAGAATAACTCTTTTTTTACCTGTTGGTCAAATCTTGAGACTTTATGGTCAAAAAAGGAATGTAAAAGCCAGGTTCAAAACTTTAAAATTCAATGAAATCACAATGACGGTTTTCTGGAGGTTTCAAGGCCAAATCAGGGTATTAGGACTATTCCGATGATGATTTAATATTACGAAAAGAGGATTCGGATAAGAATGATTATTGAAAATGGGGAAACTAAAGTAAGCAAGGAACAAATAAGTTGATGAGCAATTAAAATGGGGATGCCATCAGTGATCAGATAGCAAACGAAAGAGCTGATGCACGAACCTGAAACCATTATAATTGTTGTTTGATCATAAAAAAGCAACAAGTTATGGAATCACGACGAAGGACTTGAAATTTTGTTTGTGAATATTTGCATTTGGGAAGTTGTTTTGATGTAACGCGCATGCTTAAAATGTTGGGCATTATCTATGCTTCGAACTGGAAGCATTTTTCTGAGGAAGTAACAAGCAATAATGGTGTTCATAGCTTCACATTTCTGGATTTTAAAATGTTTGTGAAACCTTAAGAAACTTTTGACCAATTTTGGCGAATAGAGATCGAGCAGATGTACCATTCGATGGGTTTTGGATTTATACTAGGTACTTCTTACTACTGAAAGTCAAATTCAATTCCGAGCTCTGATTGCCGAGATATTTGCATCAGAAGATTTTCTTTGTATATGAGATAACAATAAGCTGAAGGATAAAACCAAGAAACAATGGTTTTGGGATCATAAATCGGTAACCAGACATCGCAGAGAGGTTAGATTTTCAGTAATGGATAGATGGCGGCCAGACCTTTTCTTTCTTGTATTATTCGATATGAATTTCCTGGGTAAATTGAGAATTCTAGCGCTTTGAAATCGTGGGAAATTTTAACATAACATTATTTTGGTTGATTTATAACAGGGTGCTCCCAGAAGTAAGAAACCTATCGCATTGGTGCTGGCTATTGACTTAAAATATTGAGTAAAGCAGGAAGTTCGACAATTTGAAACACGAACGACGTTCAAATTAACGAACATTCAAATCTCAAAATACAGTGATATCCAACTTCGAAAAACGTGTGACATTTTGAATGTAAGGTACACGATTCGCCAGCCGTAATACGAAAATCTCACACTCACATGTTTTTACATTCGATTCGCCAGCGGTAATACGGGTGTAAACTTTGAAAATCCTGCGTTGCTTAATAGCTTATTGGCCTTCATTATAAGTGGCCACTTTCAGTGAGCTGGTAAACATGTATAAAATTAAGCCATCGTTGGATGACAGCTGACTGAAAATATGCGAGTTGGCAGACATGGTGTAGGCATATTAAAAAGCGGTGTACAGCGACAACGTGGGTGCCGCAATTATGTTTCAAAGTTTCGCAAAGTTTCATAGAAATAAAGCCAAGTTTTTGCGTCGATTCAGAAATATGGATGATACATAGGTCCATCAGCTTACACCTGAGGAAAAAGAACAGACAAAACAATGGGCTGAAAAGAGAGAATTTGCTCCAAGGAAAGCAAAGACGGTTCCATTCCAGATCATATGGTGTTTTTTGGGATGCTTACTTACTTACTTTCTTATGGTGGCGCTACAGTCCAGGTCAGACCAGGGCCTCACCTAACAAACATCTCCAGCCAGCTCGGTCCCTAGCTAGCTGTCTCCAGTTTCGCACGCCAAGTTGGTTCAGGTCCTCTACCATCTGTGTGTTCCACCTGAGTCGTGGTCTTCCTCTTCTGCGACGTCCTTCCGGGTTGGATTCGAAGACTCTACGAACCAGAGCATTATTTTCCATTCGCTCTACATGACCCAACCATCTAAATCGTTGGACCTTAACTTTTCGGGGTAGGTCAATGTCGCTGTACAGCTCGTACATTTCTTGGTTGAACCTTCGTCTCCATTCTCCATTTATGCAGACAGGACCAAAAATCACTCGAAGATTTTTTCTCTCAAAGCATTTTCATCGGATGTTGTCATGGTCCATGTCTCTGCACCATACATGAGGACCGGGATGATGAGGGTTTTGTAGAGTGTCACTTTAGTTGCTCGGGAGAGGACTTTAATACTCAAATACCTTCTAAGTCCAAAGAAGCAACGATTAGCAGAGTGATTCTTCGTTTGATTTCAGGGCTGGTGTTGTTGTCTGTGTTGATAGCGGATCCTAGGTAGACAAAGTCCTTAACTACCTCGAAGTTTTGGGATGCACGTGGTTTAATTTTCATGGATTATTTTCAGAAAAAAACGTCAACGGTGAGTTTTATGCGAATTTATTGCAGCGTTAGGATGATGAAATCAAGGAAAAACACACCCATTTGGAGAAGAAGAAAGTTTTGTTTCATCAGGACAGTGACAATGCACCATCAGGTATGGTTTTGGCCAAAATTTATGAGTGTATAAGTTTGAATTGCTTCCTCACGCATCTCGACGAAGTGGGTCGTTCTAAAGAGACTTTCCAACAATGAAGTGGTGAAGTCTGTAGGTTGATGGCTATTTTATGAAGCTCGACCAGTTCTTACTACCAACAGGGTATGATGATTTGAAAATAATAAATTTTCAATTAATACTACCTATGTTCTCACTGAACGAAATTGCTCAACATTATCTTCAAAATAGTGCAATTTCACATACGATGAAACAATGTCAAAATGACCTCAAATTGCCACCGAAATTGGGATTTATACCAGTTTATACCAGTTTTTCAATACAGTTAACAAACAGAGCTTTCAAAATTGACAGCAAATGTTTACTGTTGACTGTTTATTTCTGTCCTTTGCTGCTTCGAAATTGTCTGCATGTGTACAGAATGAGCACTTTGCGTGATTTTGAAATTGAAGTCTCAAAACTGCGAATTTCGGGCTCAGTGAGAACATAGTATCAAATAATTGTTTTCGATTTGACATAATTTCCAATCCAATTAAGTACTTGCGTATTGCAACTAAGTTCATTTTTTGTTTAAGTGAAAAAGTATTATTTTTTTAATATTTGCACTCATTGTGGTTTTAAGGGAAAACAGCTTTTTGTCCTGAAGCTTTTGCCCCTGTTTTACTCCTTTTTACCTATTTCCAAAAGAAAAAAACTAAGAAAAACAAAAAAATATTTAATTTTATATTTTATTTTCGATAGTATTAAATTTAGTTTTCGATGAATTTAACTCAAAACTTTCATAATTATACCATATCAATTTTAATTCCATTTTTCAACTTATAAACTTATTCTTCAAACCAATGATTATTATATTTTAAACTTAAAACACTTTGTGTTTAATTATTTTGTTTTTACATTAATACCACAAAAAACACATTTAATTGTTTCCTAGGCTATTACACTTTTTTTCACTTTAAAGGTACCATTACGTACAATTGTAACACAATATATTTAATTCTTAATTTTATTACAATTAAAATATGTTTATATTATTAAAAGAAAAATATTTAAGAAAAGAAATTAAAATTTGTTAAGATTAAAAATAAAATTGTGATATTCATAATTTTGTATTATTTAAAAAAAAATTAATAAGAAAAAAGGCAAACAAGTAATATTTATAAATTTCTTAGGTCCTTGACAGCATTCCATTTATCATGATGTTAGCCAGCGCGTTGCGTCTCTTTCGCCAAGCGCCCATACCTTGAGCGTGGTACTGAATTTGGGTGTACCATTGTTTTGTGCGAACTGCATCTTCAGCCTTTCAAAAAAATACAAGATAATTTCAATTTTGAAAAAAGAACTTTGAACTTATAAGAAATTACTTTAAAAATAAAAGTGTCCTTGGATGAGATTTCCTGCAGCTCGAAATAATCATCCCAATCGGCCTCGGAACACACCACACATCTGTCCAGATACAGCGGCTCTCGAATCAACGTGTACCGACCGCACTTTTCCTTCACTACCAAAAGTGAAGCCTCTCGGATTCCGGTATGCTTCGGGAAGTTCAGCTGACCTGACATCGCTTTCTCAGCTTTGTAGTTGACACTTGGCTAGTTTTTCGTCGAAAACAAAATTCTTCATAAGTGCTGTTCTTAGACTTCAATGAAAACTCACCTTTCCATTTGTCACCAGGAGCGCATTGACAGGATTCAGCTTAATCGTTCGTCCTTTCTTCCAATTGCTATCGGTCGGCTGAGTGTACATCAATTTTCCTTCCATGGCAAACCGCACTTCATCATGATTCCACTCGAGAATGTCTATCGCCAGCTTCCGGAGCTTGATATTGATCATGTCAATCTCGCAGGAAGCTCGTCGATTTGGACTTGAGGAGGATATCCGGCGCCACAGCTTTGTTGGTACATCCTTGGCCTCCTGATTGATGTGATTCAAATGCAATTCGATCTTCTCCTGAGCCTGTTTGAGCAAATCTCGGCCTTCAAGGTGTGCAGGGGTGACTTTGTAGAGACGAGCCAGCAGCAGCGGATATTTCGTCACTCTCTGAACAGGAACCTATCAAAAGAAAATAAATGTAACAATTTTTCCAAACAGAAATTAGAACCCTTACCATCAAAAACGAATTCAGATTCATTCGCCGCAAAACGGTATTCTCCATTTGCGACACCTTCAAAAATATCCTCAGCAGCTCCTTTTCCTTCTCCAAGTTCGCCAACAGCAGGCTAGCGCCCGCCTGTCGAACACAATAACTCTCGAAAGCATGCAACATTGGCGTAAAGTCCAAAAACACCTTGCCAATATTGACCGTCAACAAATCGTCATCACCCTGTTCGAGAGCAATGTCCAGTGCATCACGCATTCGTTCGGCAAGAGTCTGATTGTTCTCGAGCAGTTCTTCGGTATTCAAGAAGATTGCAGAGAGTTGCTCTTGTGTCAACAATCCCGCCACCAGCATCGGTTGACAGAATTCTTCCAAAATAATCGTCAAATCTCGTCCGTACTTCTCTTCAGTTTCGACAATTTCCGTGATGATTTCCTTGCGTTCGGCTCGTTTCTTACCGCATTTGCGGCAAACCAACGGAGCAAACATCACACCGGAATCGGTGAGCTGGGTCTCCACGGGACCATCGCAATCCTCGCACAAATGGATCGGACTGATCTTGCTGAGCACGGAATTGGTTTGGGTATTATTTTGGTATTTGCTGCGGGATGATTTGCTCGTTTCAGAGCCAACTCCCGAGTCGTTTCGTTCGATCTCCGAAGAGGGGCCCTTGCGCAGGGCGCTCAGCACTGACAGGCGATCGTTCATCATCGAACCGGTCAGGCTGTTGGTGTCTTCAATTGAATCACTTGTCACCGAGAGGTGACTGATGCGACTGCTCATGTCCGAGATCTGTTTGAGATCGCTCAGAGTGTCATTCTCTTCCTCGATGATGATCGGGTTCGAAGTGTTGTTGGTGTTGTACTCGAACGACTCCTCGCGAACTAGACCACGCTCTTTGGCGTCGACCAGGTACGACAGGATGTCGTACTTCGAGGCTCCCTCAAACATCGATCGAGCGGCTTTCTTCTCGAGCTCGGGGTCATTGAGCGGCGGTGGCGAGAGTGGCAGTGGTGGTGGAATGTCGTTGATCTCTTCGTAGATAGGATCTCCGTTGATTCCCCGAATCGATTCGTAGTGGTGATCGTCTTCGGCATTTGTCGATATCTCGATCTCGGCAAGAGTGGCATCGACCAACATTTGATAGAATTTGCTCCGGGTCGAGTTAAGCGGAGCATCGGTGTCGGCAATTTCACTCGAACAGCTTTGGTAACAGTCCGACTCGTTGTTATCACTGAAATCGAACATCTCGTAGTTCGCCGAGGAGAAGCTATTGCCCGAACTGATGCTGCCCCGATTCGATTGAATCTCCTGCTGTTCGTCGGCTTCAGCCTGAGACTCCAGCTTCTGCCGGTCCTCCTTGATGCGTTGCAGGGACAAATTGATCAGCCGGTTCATGTCCTCGTTATCTTTGGTACCGCTCGTGTCAATGCTGCTACGTGAATCCTTCAGACGCTTGAGCGAGTTTTCGATAAGTTTGACGACAACATCGCTTTCAAGCCCATCGGCAAGGTGGCTGAGGGTGGGGTCTTCGAGGAGTTTGCCCACAAAAGAGTTTCGTTCGCTGCTGCGACCCATCGACGGACTGGGAACTGTGAGTTCGTTGCTCTTGTGACGCTTTCGTTGGCGTTTGGATATCGGTTTGGTAGATTCAACCTCTCGATCCGAGGTGGTGGTCTTTGGTGGTTGGTTGGGAGATGGTGTGGCAACTTCTCCTTTGCCACACACATGTGGCACTAAATTACGTCGCACAGCTTCAACAGGATTCCGCAATATCTTCACCAATTCCTCTTCGTGGGAGAACACATCGTCGTTGGCGTCGCCAGGTGGTGTGGACACCATTACAGGAATCTCTTTGGGACTACTACTCATCGGAACTGGCGACTTATCGTAGTCTAATGTTATCAAGGTTCGTCCTCCTCGCTTGTTTGATGTTTTAACCGAATCCGATGGACTGGAAGCAACACTGCCAACAAAACTGCTTCCAATCGGAATAATCGCCTTTGTGGAACCACCACCACCGGCACCAACATTCCTGCTACTTAGGAGCGTATTGATTTTATTGTTCTTGTAGATGAGCTCTTCTTGGGGTGTTCTCGGGCTGCTACTGACAACGTTTATCGTAACCGTATTCGAGGATACTTTGAGCATCGGATCGATACTGCTGCCATCGGCAACAACAACCGACGACTGATACAGTGGAGTGTCATTGGTGACGTTTACGGTTGAATAGCAGTCATCTCCGTTGATAAGGATGGAGGTCTTCTTTTGGCCACTTGTTCCGTTGTTGTTGGACGTCGATGAAGAAGAAGAAGAAACAGAAGAGTTTCGCGCTCCAAATACTTTGCCATCGTCATCGTCGTCATTGTTATCGGTGTGGGTTATTTTCAAACGATGTATCTCGGATGTGGTCTTGTTGAAGGGAGCCACTCGAACAACGGTCCGGTTCGGTTGAGTTGCTGTATTCCCAAATGTGTACTTGGAAATAGCTGGTGGCGTTGGCGATGGCAAAGTCTCAGCGGTGCTGGTGGAGGAGGTGGTGTCAGCGATTCCAACAATCAAACCCGGGCTTAAGCTATCGAATGTCTCATAAATATTCGTTGATTTTCGGTCCTGCTGGAAGGGGTTCTTGCTGGTGCTGGTGGGTGTTGTCGCGGTATCGGATCTTCGCCGTTGTCGGTCGGTGCTGGCGGCATCATGTCTTATGAATGACGCTGGTTTTTGTTCCTCTAATCCACCGCTGCTAACTGATAGTTTGCGATTTCTTGAAGCAACTTCTTGCTGCTTCTGCTGCTGCTGCTGCTGTTGCTGGTTGTTGTCATCGTCGTTAACGTCGTCGCCATCACCACCAGCGTCCTTGTTGTAGACGACTTCGGTATCATCGTTGAATTTTTTACTTTCACCATCTTTTGTGGTTATCTCGATGGTATGGCTTTTGTTGTTGCTACCGCCAAGAGTCTCCTTGGGCGTAACCTTTGGCGGCGTTTGAGTGTTGCTGAGACGTTTTTGCTGTTGCTGATGATGATGCGCTGATATCGCAGCTGCAGTTGGAGGAGGTGGTGGCGGTTCTTTTGGTCTGAATAAAAATCCGACACTCTGTTGCTGTTGTGAGGGTGAGGACGACGCCACCACCCCCGACGACGGCGATGTACTCGATTTGGAGAATATATCTCGTGAGTCCTTACGGATGGCTTTCACTCGAAGGGCCATTGTATCCTTGAAGTTAAGAATAACATTTGTGGAGGAAGTGCCGATGTGAACGTTGCATGGATGACGTTCGCTATGAGTTCGTCGAATGGCATTTCGTGATAGTGTCGGTTGTGATGGTGTTTTTGTTGTTCTTGGAGTTGTCACTTCTTCATTCTCATCTTCAACTTCTGCGATACTGCATGAAGACAAATCTGAAAGGACGAGATTGAAGAACAAAAATATTATAAAAAAAAATTGAAGAATCTCGGCAGGGCGATGAGAGAGGACGAGTTTCATATCCTTTTGGATTTATGTAAATTTAATAGACGATAGGAAGCAAGTAGGAAGCCAAGGGAGAGTAGAGGGAGACTTTTTTTTCGAACGAATTTAGAGAGCTTTAAGATGAATCGGTAAACAATATTTGTTTGATTTATTGACAGGATTAATAAAGTGGGTTGGTTTATTATTCAATGGATAGCAGATTTGCATAAATGATTACATGGAAATGAGGCATTTGGTTGGAATTTTACAAAAGGGGATATTTAGATTCAAACCAAAATATTGTTGGTTTTATGTTTTGTTTTTTTGTGAGTTAACGAAGAAAAAGAAGAAAAATATAATTGAAATCAAGTGGAACCTAATTTTTCAAGATTCATATCAGATTTTGAGAACATATGGATTCGAATAAGAGATTTTTTGGAAAAAATTATTCAAATAAGAAGACTGGAACAATCGAATTAAAATATAAAACCACAATAACAAACTCAAGTTTTTCAACAGGATAACCATTAAGATTTATTTTGAAAATTTCACAAACAAAATTCTTAGTATTAGCTTTTGTTCAACTGTCTCTATGAATTTGAAGCTCTTAAAAAAAAGTTTGCTATTTTCTACATATAAGAATTTTTCGGGTTGGGTTTCATCCCGAAATCTATATCCCGGATAACTAAAAACTGAAAGTACTTTTCTGCAGTTCATTTGCCCGCATATCATTTTTTTCGGAAAAAATCCTACCTTTTTTCATGTCTATTCCTTTTCGACACTCAAAGTTATGAGAATTAGCAGATCGAAATCTGGTACCTTTTCCGATTTTCTAACAGCCCTGTATTAAGCCAAACCCTTTTTTGAACAACTTTAATTTTAGGAAACAACTAATGCTGAGAATCATGGACAACCAAGCATTAAAATTCTTCGTTTAAAGCGGTTGTCCAGTTTTTTTATTTAAAATAAAGATAAATAAAAAAAATAGGACGTCTAGGACAAAAAAATGAATACACTCCTATATACAGGGTGATTCACGAGCGTTGTGCCAAAAAGCTAGAGCGTGTAGGTTGAGTTGAGACAAGAAAAAAATCGTATGGGAGGGGGGGGTCTATTCCCCCCCGTTTAGCCGGGAGGGGCAATTTTCTGAAAAATTGACTTATTTTGTTTAAAAAAAATATTAAAAATCAACGGCTTCGTTAACAACACCGTGCTATACCTTTCTGAAAAGCCAAAAACTTTTTCTTTCACTTTGTTTTTAAATTAAATTGTTTTAACGAATAGTTTAGAAAAAATAAATTTTCAAACTCAAAATTTTCAAGAAAAAAGCAAAAAAAAAACATTTTTGAACTAATTTTTTTCAAAATTTTATGTAATTAAGTACTAATTTTGTTTTTAAAATTCAATGTGTTTGTTAATTTTTAGTCGAAAACAGAAAACCGGATGCAAAAATGTCTTTTCGTTTTTGAGAAATTAAGAAAAAACCGAAACCACTTTTTTCTAAAAAAATCTTTGCTTTTATTTTTACCTATCTGGACTTTTAGTTTAATTTATTAGTTTAATTTATAAATTTAATTTTTTGTGATTGGAGTTTTATGAGGACTCAATAAAGTAGAAAACTATTGGATTTTCCCTGGATTAATCATTTTTTTCATTGATAACGTCTGCCATTGACCTTTCACTTCTAGCTCTCAGTGCTCTCGTCGGCGGATTCTTGAAAACATGCTACGACTTGGGCGCCATCTATTGGGATATCTTTCAGCGTAGAGTCTTTCAGCTTCCCGATCTCGACAATAAGTTAAACCGTAGCAGAAGTTCCTGTCCGCTAACTTTTCTCGAGCGTATGAGTTTGTTATTGTTATGTATGTGTTGATGAGTTAATATTTTCATTGTAAATGGTTGTTTAGTAAATATGCGATGCCTTTTATTTACCTATAGGTTGTTAATTGTTTTTTCAATCTAGAAAAAATGCGGTTTAATTATCTTAAGCCCCTAGCAGTTAGAACTCTTCGCCAGTGAGTGGCCGCGGCCCCAGGTATAGTAAGAAAAAATTACAGGTCAATTTTCAGACGTTATCAATGAACAAAATGGTTAATCCAGGGATAATTTAATACTTTTCTACTTTATTGAGTCCTCATAAAACTCCAATTACAAAAAATTAAATTTATAAAATAAACTAATAAATTAAACTACAAGTCCAGATAGGTAAAAATAAAAGCAAAGATTTTTTTAGAAAAAAGTGGTTTCGGTTTTTTCTTAATTTCTGAAAAACGAAAAGACATTTTTGCATCCGGTTTTCTGTTTTCGACTAAAAATTAACAAACACATTGAATTTTAAAAACAAAATTAGTACTTAATTACATAAAATTTTGAAAAAAATTAGTTCAAAAATGTTTTTTTTGCTTTTTTTTGAAAATTTTGAGTTTGAAAATTTATTTTTTTTAAACTATTCGTTAAAACAATTTAATTTAAAAACAAAGTGAAAGAAGAAGTTTTTGGCTTTTCAGAAAGGTATAGCACGGTGTTGTTAACGAAGCCGTTGATTTTTAATATTTTTTTAAACAAAATAAGTCAATTTTTCAGAAAATTGCCCCTCCCGGCTAAACAGAGGGGAATAGACCCCCCCTTCCATACGATTTTTTTCTTGTCTCAACTCAACCTACACGCTCTAGCTTTTTGGCACAACGCTCGTGAATCACCCTGTATACACTATATTTGCAATTGCTAACTACACGAGAGCGAAATGGTTAGGTATATAATGATATTAGGTATGCCCGTAATCGTTGTCCAACTCTTATATGTTTTTTTCCACTTTATGTTAAACTGAGTTGAAATTAAAGCAAAATTGTTGAGTTATCTTTGATAAGCGAAGTTTTATTTTTCATTGGTCGGGAACAGAAAAAAGGACAAGTCAAATCTTACAAGGATGCTGGGTTATTTATTGCCAAAATTGCTAAGTAAATCGAGAGGATTCTACCCGTATTATCATCATTTGTTAACTTATTAGTGTAAAGATGGAAGAAACATGAGGTGCCGTGAACGAAGGCCATATGAACTAACGCCATAATGGCGTTAATTCTCATTCAAATGTGAATTAACGCCATAATCCGATTATGGCCTAAATACACATTGGAATGAGAACTAAAGTAATATGGCGTTAGTTCATTTTAAGAAGTGGCCCAAGTACTCATTTCAATGTGAATTAAAGCCACTCGCAGCAATCAAAATAATTTTAATATGATATTGGAACATAATGTAGGTAGGTAAATATATGGTTTAACGAAAAACGGATGAACGCTCTATTAGTTAAGGGGGCGTAAACACAAATATTTTAAACACGGGTTACTATAAATCAAATATAAGAACCAATAGTCCCACATTTGCCTTATTCTTAACTTTTTTCGTCACGCTCATAACTTAAAAATTTTGGAAAAATTTCTTTGTTATTTATACTTTCGCGGTCCCCTCAGTTTTTGGCTCCAGAATCGAAAATAATCCGTTTTCGATGATATTTTTTAAATCTTCGTTTTTTCGGCGGAGTTATGCACAAATTTACGAGGATGGAAAACAAATGCAATCGTTTAATTGTTGATAATGTTTTGCAAAGTAATCGAATGAAGTTGCTTTCTAAACGAATAAAAAAATCAATACAAAAATAATGATTTTTCATATTTGTATTGAATTTCAGAATGAGTACCTAAGTTTCTCAATATTTTCGTAGATGCTTCATTCGGAAAATTAGTTTTCCAGAATTTGAAAGTAATCAAAAAATCGCAGTACTACTAGAAAGCGAGCGGAGCGAGCCGAAATTTTCTTTGGCAAACAGAGAAACAATTTGGGGTGTGAAAATAAAAAAAATTCGCGCGATTTTTTTTATTACTTCAGAGTTTAGAAAACTAGTTTTCCGAACGAAGCACCTACGATCACCTAATTATTAGGTGTAGCACAATTTTCAAATTTCAGTGAGATTCCTTGAAATTAATATTGTTAACTCATGATTACGTTCAAATGGCTGACCGAGAAAACGGATCAACACATTTTTTTCTTTCAGAAATCTTAAAAGAAAATATCAGCACTCGCTGAGAGTGAGATCTCTTGTTCCATTTTAGAAATATCTGAGGTCCCTGAGATCTCGATGAGATTTTGTTAGGTAATTACTTGCTATGCTAACTTTGCTTCAAAGCTCAAAGCATGTTATGGCATCAGTTCTCATTTGAATGTAAACTTACCCCATATGGCGTAAGTTCTCATTCAAGTGATGGCTTTAGTTCTCATTCGACTGTGAATTAAGGCCATAATCGGATTATGGCGTTAGTTCACATTTGATTGAGAACTAAGGCCATTATGGCGTTAGTTCATATGGCCTTCGTTCACGGCACCAAACATGATAGGCCAGACACACAGCGTCCCCACTAATGCAGAAAGGCGACTTATTTTTATAAAAGCTTCATATTCTTCAAGAAGAATCTTTTAACCCGGTGCATCGCTGTGCACATTGTGGCCTATATTTCGCAGTGGTATCGTGTGGTCTTCTCCAATTAAAAAAAAATTCCATCGGGGCTTTCCAAACTGGATATGGCTACAATATTTCTATCGGGGCCTTCCAAATAATTTTTTTTTGTCGTAGAAGACCACACGATACCACTGCCAAAATTGCTAAGTAAATCGAGAGGATTCTACCCGTATTATCATCATTTGTTAACTTGTTAGTGTAAAGATGGAAGAAACATGATAGGCCAGACACACAGCGTCCCCACTAATGCAGAAAGGCGACTTATTTTTATAAAAGCTTCATATTCTTCAAGAAGAATCTTTTAACCCGGTGCATCGCCGTGCACATTGTGGCCTATATTTCGCAGTGGTATCGTGTGGTCTTCTCCAATTAAAAAAAAAATTCCATCGGGGCTTTCCAAACTGGATATGGCTACAATATTTCTATCGGGACCTTCCAAATAATTTTTTTTTTGTCGTAGAAGACCACACGATACCACTGCCAAAATTGCTAAGTAAATCGAGAGGATTCTACCCGTATTATCATCATTTGTTAACTTATTAGTGTAAAGATGGAAGAAACATGATAGGCCAGACACACAGCGTCCCCACTAATGCAGAAAGGCGACTTATTTTTATAAAAGCATTATATTCTTCAAGAAGAATCTTTTAACCCGGTGCATCGCCGTGCACATTGTGGCCTATATTTCGCAGTGGTATCGTGTAGTCTTCTCCAATTAAAAAAAAAAAATCCATCGGGGCTTTCCAAACTGGATATGGCTACAATGTTTCTATCGGGGCCTTCCAAATTATTTTTTTTTTGTCGTAGAAGACCACTCGATACCACTGCGAAGTATAGGCCACAAGTGTGAGAAGAAATTTGAGGCGTTGCTCTTTTTTGGCTAAAGCCATATGCGGATGTGTTATCTTGTGCATTGTCGTGATGAAACAAACCTTTCTTTTTGCCAAATGGGCACGTTTTTCCTTGATTTCATCGCCCAAATGCTTCAATAAATTCACATAAAACCCCCCGCTTATTGATTTTTCATTCTGGACATAATCAATGAAAATTAAGCCAAAAAGCTGACAGCATGATATTGCTTGTTAATGGAACTGTCTTTGGTTTTCTTTGAACCAATTTTCCACTTTCTGCCATTGTTTTGACCGTTCTTTTGTCTCAGGTTTGAAGTGATAGACCCATGTTTCATCCATGGTTATGAATCGAATGAATACAAAAACTAGGCTATATTTCTATGAAAATTCGCCAAACTTTGAAACATCCTTCTGAATCTGATGTCGTGAATTGTCAGTTACTGCGGAACCCGCCTTGCCTTGCTTTCTCACATCCAAATTTTCGGTAAGTATACGGTGTAGGTACACCAATTTTTGATATGCCTTGCCTACCATGCCTGCTTACTCGCGCAATTTCAGTCATCCAACGATGCCCAATGTTATCCATGTTTACCGATATTAAGCATCGCAGGATAGTCAAACTTTATTTTAAGCTGCAAGGGGTTAGAACTTCCTGCTATACTCAATATTTTAAATCAACAACACCAATGCGATGAGCGGCTACTTTTGGGACCAACCTGCTAAATCAACCAAAACAATGTAAAGGATTCAGAAAATTTCCGACGATTTCAAATCGCCTGACTTCTCAATTTTTCTAGGTAGCCTTCAAATGATGCTTCAGAACAAAGGTCTGTTAGCCCTCTTTCAGTCACTGATAACCTGCGCTGTCTGGATACCGAATTATAATAAAAAAAAAAAAACAATTTTTTTAATTTTAATGTAAACGTTATTTAAAAATGAAGCAAACAAGAAATTATCTATTGGTTGGTGGCAGGCATTGTATAACGTCTAAAAAGCAATCAAAAATAAGATTGTATAGTAGAAACCATACCTACATATTTCCTCTATTTCTTTTATGAAAAAATAGAAACATCCTTATGCAGTATTACTTTATTACAGCCTTTCTATAAGAGCTGTAAGAACTAATATAAACATTTGCTAACCCTTTCAGGAAACCAAACACGACTTTTTCTTATCCGAACTCAAACTAACATATTCTAATAGGCCTTGAATACTTTATGCACGAAACACCTATTATTTATGGTTGCTCCTTAACCCATTAATACATTAATTTAATGCCACAACATCAGGCCATATTCGAATAATAATTAAGCAAAATTATAAAAAAATGCCACACTCCCTGAGACATGCAACTCTCATCCAGTTGGTATAGGCCGCTTTTTTGTATGTTTTTTTCCTTCCACTTTCATCGAGTTGTATAAACTGATTTTCAATTACCCCAAAGTGTTGTTGGCAGTTGTAACATTTTGTCTGACTCAGCAATATTTAACACTCTCGCGTAATTCTCGAGGAAATAAAATCGACAAACACCAAGAGGCTGATTTTGAAGAAGAAGACGTTGCGGGCGGTGCGGTGCGTCTACTACCTACTTTCTGTAAATTGCATTTTGTCACGGTAACTTGCACAAAGCTCAATGTTGAATCTAATCCCGAGCAGACTTCCTTCCGGTAGCATTGCCTTTTGGGGGCACAACTCGCTGCTCCATCAGTTCTAATTGCTTAGGAATGGGAGTGTTGTTGGCATGGCAAGAACTCGAGCTTTGATCCAGATCTTTTGTTGTTTGAAGGCGGTGATTAAATTATTTAGAATTTTTGTTTTCATTTTTAATTTGTCTCACGCGGCAGAAAAGAGTGTGTGTGTGTATTTGCAAATAATAGGTACTCGGTTGGATTTAAATTTATAAAATGAGAGTGAACAAAAAAGAATCGGAAATTCACAAAGGACTCGCGCTGCAGTCGAAGCGGGGGCGTTAAAGTAAAAGTATGTGTATGACTTAATCAAATAGAGAATCTTTATTAGGGAAATGCACGCTTTACATGCTCATACACTTTATGCTGCTAGCCATATCAATAAGAGTAGCGGCTGCGGACCGACATACACACAGACGGAGCCAAGCAAAGCAGGCATCCTTCCTTTAGCTGCTCCGGCAGCTCAGAGGAAATTTATTTAAGTGCTCCCACAAGGAATCGCTTTCAAATTCGCCGTTGCAATGTGACTTACTCACGCTAACTTCACCCAGAGTGCATTTTTAAGCAAAGTGTTTCGTTCCTCTTTTTTTTGCTGCTCCCAAATCCTCCACTTATTGCTCTTAATGCTACGCTTGCGAATCCAACGGGACGGACGACCGACTATGACTACGACACGACGACGACGGTTATTATTAAAATTGTACGTGAAATGTTTTAGAAATTTGTTTCAATCTCAAATAAGAATGGCAGAGGCGAAGGAGGGACATTCTAGATTGCAATCGAATGTTCAACACAATACAAAACACGAGTTAGAAGGTGTTGGGTTGAACAACATAAAGTAGTGTAATTAATTCGTTTTGTCGCTCTGTGTTTTGCGTTTGCTGGCGAGTTATTACATGGAGTTACTCTCCAAACATGCCACCAAAGATTTTTGGTGTCAGAGTTTCCTTAAAGGGGACATTTTTAAGTGGGCAACATTTCTCAGGCTACAAGTAGCGTCAAGACTTTAAGCAGGATTGAAGCTCGTTTTCTAAATGTTTGTTTTGAATATGACGGTTCTTAGGAATCATTATGAGCAACAGCAACATTTTTGTATAGCCACTTTGTTGCTTCACAGTTCGGATGTGGAAAATGAGCATAAAACATTTTTACAAGTGGCACGTGATTTTTCAAGTGTTATTCCAGTTTCTCAGTGTTTCGCAGAAAAAATGAAAAACAAAACAAAACCGTCAAATAAAATACAGAAACCAATAAAATGTCCGTCATACAATCATACAGAAAGTATTTGCAAGTTGTCGGAACGTTCCACTTCCGCTTTTCTATATCCTGGAAGGTACACTTCTTTTCTAATAAATCGAATTGGATTTTTAGTGAACCCGTCCAGTTCCCAGGAGCATTTTCAAGCATTTCAGAATTTCTGAAGTTGTAAATTCTTGATGCAGCTCTTGCAATTTGTGTCAAATAGTTCCGCTGCATTGCTTCGCCTTGGCAATCGTCTTTTATTTTTCGTTTTCTTTCTTCCCGTTCGTCCTTACATTCAAAAGAAAGTAAGTAGGGTCAACCATCGCCAGGAGTCTCATCGTAACAGAACAACAGAGAGCCATTCAGTATCCAGTGCTTGATGCAGGGGGTATGCCTGGGCAGGGCGGGGAACTATGGCTGGCCAACTCGTGCATTGATAATGCGAATTTATGCCTTCGATTTGCTTAAAGTGCTGGAATATTAGTTTGTTTATTATTTCATAGGGTGTTGTTTTGGTCGTCGCGTCGTTGGTCGTTGTATCGCAGTTTTCATGTTGGGGAATGTTTTCACTCCCAATCGACTCTATAGAATGAGGTTTAGATTTTCTATGGTGTCCTGTGCATTTTTCCTGCATTACTTAACTATCGTCCCATTGCCATACTTGAGGTACATCTTTGAGTAAGGGGTACAAAAGAGTTGTTGGTCCATTTGAGAGTTAATTATTGTCAAGGGCAGTTTTATTGATACTTTTTGCATAGATGAATTGGACAGAAAGAGAAACGCCTTCTTAAATGCAACTTTATCATACTAAATGCAACTCAGAACGCATCCATTTTTCATAGCTTTTCTTGGCTAGGCTTACGTTGACGCGCGCTGGCTGAAAACAACGACCCGGCCTATTTTCAAACCCCCTCTTGGCAACAAGTTTCACCTCCAAGGAATTTCAATTCGAAACATAGCAAATCACTTTACAATCTAGCTCGTACGAGGGTATATTTGCATTCCCTAAGTTATATCAGTCTAATGATCAATTTTGCTGGGGAAGAGGCTGCAGGACCCACCCTTCCACCAAAAACAACTATTCCAATACACACGCACACTTCCTGAAACTAATCGAATCCTCGTCTTTGGTTACCATACCGAATAATGGAATAATTATTCCTAATTTTCCTTATTGTCCTACGCCTAATGGCGTAGCAATCTTGTTGCCAATTCTCGACTTCCCTCTGGTTTCCAATAGGGAAAGGGAACTGTGGATGAGGATGAGGATGGTTGTGGTTCACTCATAAATTGTAACCAATTAATCGCCTCGTATATCACTTTGGCCTCTCAGTGCGGTGTATCCACTATCCACTGAATTAATGGTCCTTGCTTTCAGGTATAATTGCAACCACTTCTACTCGACACATCAGTTTATAGATGACGACAACGGCGACGATGAAACAAGCTGGCTCTCCATTCTCGGGGGAGGAAAAGACCAAGCAAAAAACTTAGCAGGAACTCCACATAATATAACACATTTGAGGTGAAGTCGTGCGGTTAGAATGTGTGACCGTGAGTTAATAAATTTTCCAGAGAAACATTTCTACATAATGATACAAAGAAGACTCCCCAGACTCTTTTAACTGCCACCACAGGATACCACCAACGCAATCAGCACCTTTGGCCAGATTTATTCCCGCACCACGCGACACCTGAATGGCCCCCCAAACGACTTGATACATAAAACGCTAACATCTCTTCATGCAGAAGGACAGGTAAAGAGCGATATCGCTATAAAAGACAGGACTATTCAGCTTTAAACATGCAGACGAGGTCCGAAGTAATGAAAAAAAGTACAAAGTGAGTAAAGGGACCCAAACGACAGTGACGATGACGACTAAGCGAATTCCCATTAGAAGACCGTGCATACTTTACTTGTTCCCGAACTGGGAAATGGAAAATTAAATTCTGGTCACGACTTTCCACCCGAACAACCCTAAAAACAGTTAACAGCAAAAAAACGAACATTGTTTTATCTTCTCATGGCCGGCCATTATTAGGATCGAGTATCTAGGAGTAAATCCTTTTGAAGGCGGAATCCTCTCGTTTCTTCTTCGACTTTGACGTCACCTCTTGGTTTGCTGTTCTTTTCGTGTCTTTTCCGCGTTCCGGAGCATGTCTAGAAAAAAAGACAGGCAATCTAGCACCTGCCATAACGTTGAACCAATATTTACACGTTTTTTTGTTTTGTTATTAATTCACTTCACTTCGTTTGCAATGTGAGTTCTAAATTCGCCAACCGACAACGAGGAGGGATGTTCGAAGCTGTGGTGAGTCTTATCTATTTCGTGCAATCTAAGTCACGCAAGGAACGAGCGTTGTCTCCTATTTGTGGGACGCTCTGAAGGATCACCTGGTCGGAGATTATTTTTGCTCGAAGAATGTCTGTCTGTTCGCAAACGCGATAAACTTTTACAACATTTCAAAATTAAAAAAAAGAAGAATGTAAACACAAAAAAAGAAAAATAAGACACACTGTGGGCAGGTGGAAATGGTAACAAGTAAGCTGGAATGGCCAAGTACCACGCTAAATGATGGAAATTAAATGGACTCTCTGCAGCCATAATTATTATGTACGAAGTTCGAGAAAGAAGAACTGTACAACAAGTGAAGGAGGAAGTGAAGATAGGACTCGTGAATTAAATGAAATGAAACAACACTTAACGAGGAAACCACAACTCTGGGAAGAAATGCGGTCCATTCCATGTGGCCAGGATATTATAAAAATGTTCTGTGGGCTCTAAAGTGTGGATCTTGGATATTGTTGAGCAATTGTGACTTTTTTTAAATGGAAATCAAAAGAACGTTCCTTAATTGCGACACAAAACATAAGACAAATATTTTCGTACAGAAACTCGGAGTCGAAACATGATCGGCTGGGAACTCCGTTCGCTTGTTTGTCCAAGCCTTTGTATTCAAAGTTGGTGGTAAGTTGTTACATGGCTTTTATTAAATCAAAATTTACAGCTCCTCCCAGAGGATTTTTTATTTTTACATGAATGTCTTATTCCCTTTGCCACGTGCGTTGGTTTCTGTTGTTATGAGTCTGTAGTTCGTTATGCATTCATGTGATAAGTACTGTGTTGTCAATGTCAATGACATCCAGATTTTAGGGCATGTGTCAAGAACTCATATGGAAGGCTCCAACGATAGATAATTTCCATCACTACACTTATCTGCCTTACTTCTACTTGCCTTAACTTTGCCTCTAAAAACTAGTCCACATGAAAAACTCCTACTTAATGTATAAAACGGTTCCGATTTAAATCACTCAAATCCATGAGAATTATGGAGTGCGAAGTTGGCTAACTTTATTATCAAACATAAATTAGACAACAACTTTTGTTTCAAATATGAGAAATTTGGGCACTCGAAATGATGAGAATCATGGAGAACGAAGCAAAATAGTTCTTCTCTCATTTCATCCGTTAAGTATAAGTAATACTTTTTGTTAGGATTTGCTAAAGAAGGCAAAGGCAGGAAAAAGTGCTGAAAACGGAGAAGGAGAACTCATCAAATCATTTGATTTACAAACAGCTCGATCGCAGGCTGTGTTAAGTTACTTAAGCTAAGAAAATACCAAAATAACATATTTAAGTTGGATCCAAGGTTAAGCAAAAAGTGAAATAGATTGAGAAAAAATTAGAAAGTACTCACGACAAAGTCTAAAAACGTCAGAAGTAGGTACCTACAACTGTTTAATTTTTCCATTAAAATTAAGTTACACACTTTGGCTGTCTAGAAAGGTTAAATTAAATGAGCAAATTAATGCAAATTGCTTCAAATTACCCAAACTCTACATTTTTTCAATAAGAAACGAAAAAAAATAAAATTCTCTTCCCTGCTTTCCTCGAAAATGTCCCACAAATCAAGTAAATGTAATTTCTATTCCAATTCATATTGTCGCCGCGCGCCACCATACAAGCATCATGACAAGCCAAGGATGTTACAGTGGGACTGAATTTGCTATTTATATAGCTTTTTGGGTATTTAAAGAGACTAAAAAAATATTCCCCACTGTTAATGCGTAACTTCTATTTTAAGCAATTTCATTGTTAACATTATTCGCACACGAGACGCAAGGACCTCCATCCGCATCTTGCTACAAAATGTATCAATTTATATTCTACATATGGATGCCTCCTGCCCTCGAATGGAAAAAGGCACATGACACATCCAGTCAACCTCGCCTTTCTCTGCTTTCTTTTAAATCAACATTTTTATTTCGTTTTCCCAGCGCAGCGGGAGTCAGTCAGAAACTTCCTCTTTTTTTTTATTCATTCTCAAAATTGGGTTCGTGTGGGTGTGTGTTTGCTGTTTTCGTTTTCAACTTGAAATTTAGTGTCAAAAGTTTAACACTTAAAAAGGCAGTCAACATGGCATAATTTGAAAATGAGGACAATTCAATTTGTTTGCATGTCGACGAACGACGACGACTACGAATTTGTTGCTATTTGCTGATAGCAGAGCGGACAGATCGTCGTCGTTCAAGTGGAGACGAGACGAGGGCACTGGAATAAGTATTTCGATTCGGAGCTTTCAGTGAAATGAACTGCCGGTGATGTCTACACTTTTCACTTTACACAATTTCAAGGCAAAACACCCACACCCACACACTCATACAATATACAGATACACTTAACAGAAAGTAATCAAAAATTCAATTTAGATGCAGGGACACTTTGAAGAGGACCGACCCTTAACCTCGACGACAGGCGACAACGACGACGACAACATCGCTCATTGTCGCTTGTTTCGTTGCCGTAGTAAAGTCGGTCTCATTCCACACGACTCCATCATCTCCATATCACTAAATTCCGCCCAACCCACCTCCAAATATTTCCTTTTTTTTTTTTGAGATGAGAATTTCAAGAAGAATGTCAGGCGAGGTCCTTATGTACATATTATTTGCATCTGTGATGGCAAGAAACGGCCCGCTTGACAGGATGTGGGAGTTGGGCTTAGTGACACGCTGCCGACCGTATCTACGAGCCACAGCACCTGGGTTTCAAAAATATAGAGTTGATTTGTGACCACCAGGGTGACAGCAGAAAGGGAAGACCTAGCTACAAAGTGAAATATTATATCACTGCATGACTTCAGCTCCCCTTCTTTTTGATGACATTTTTTTCTAATTTTTCCGTTGAATAAAAACGAATTGGACGTCAAGCGTTGCGATGGGCCGATAAACAAAAAAGAAGACACGACGAAAAATGCCAAATAATGACATTATTATAATTTTGAGTGTTTTTTTTTTTTTTTTGGTGCGCTGCCATCTATGAACTTGTAGATTTTATGGAGGTTTTATTGGCTTAAGTTTATACTTAGCCTCACAAAGTTAAAGGTCAAATTTCTGGAGGGTTCGTTATTCTTAGTTGTACCTACCTGTGCAGTGAAGGTAGCTAGACGTACATTTTACGAGTAAACGTCAAGGTCGCTAAAGGTTAATTGAATTTATATCAATTTCAATTTTAATGATACTTGTTGTGTTATTATAAAATACTCTGGTGTTTGGTGTCCTTGAAATTGAAATTAGTATAATTTGCTTAATGACGATGATATTCCCTTTGGTTGGCTTTTTGGAGAGATTGACATTTATAACCAGTAAATTGTGAAATTGTTGGGATTTTTGTTAATAGCTTTAGTATTTTTTTAACAATGAATGATAAATTGTAATCAAAACGGTTTTGGTTACTCGTTAGTCTATAATGCACGGACGATGTGCTCAGAAATAGAAACCATTCTCGAATCTTCTTGACACAAAATGTCATCGACAGTGGTCTAGGAACTAGGAGTTCAAAGAAGTACACAAATCACAAACAAAAGAACTTTAACTTGTTTTAAGGGACCAATGACTCTTGGATCTTAAAAGTCTGTGCAGGAAATTACCTTGAAAAGACAACATCAAAATCGGCCAAACTGTTTACTGAAACTGAACTGAAACTTTCATGAACGACTAGGCAGTTTAAACCTTTTTGGGCTCGGAAACCTCCCGTATAAGTGTCGAAAAGGAAACGTATTCATAGAAAGTTACATTTTTTTGCCCATGCCACAATCAATAATGTTATCAGAGAAGGCGTGGTAGTCATTAAAACGCTCTTAAAAAAATGAGCTAGCTAAAATCTACTGCTTTCCACTCACCAGCATTACTCTTGCTAGCACATCAATTTCTCTTTTGCCCGAAAATACTATCCTGCGGACTCTGTTTAAATCACTCAAATCCATGAGAATCATGGAGAACGAAGTTTTTTTTATGTGCTAACTACTTTGTAACAAATTCTGAATTAGACCACACGTATTTTCTGAAATTTGGACACTAAAAACGATGAGAATCATGGAGAACGAAGCAATATAAATATAATTCTTCGTTAAATTTTTGCTTTGCTTTTTTTCATTCTTCCTTACGTTACTATGATATCGTTTCTGATACAAATTTGAATTTTTCGAATATGAATTAAAAAATTTGAGAACTCTTTAAATAAGGTAAAAAAAAAAAAAAACCCATTTAACGCCGTCAACCCTTATCACTGGCAACGTATAAAAGACCTATTGAGAATTAGTATGCAGATTGTTATCTCACACCTAAACACAAAATGTTACTCTGCGGTTCATTCTGCACAAAAAGCTAGAGACCTTGCACTAATGCACACATATTTCAAAATACAGGGGAGGGCGAAAGGGCCGACATCACAGTGCAACGCTGCTGAGAAACACAGAGAGGACTTAGCCAAACTCCGCCATGCCACCATGTAAGGCAAATTAAATTGCTGCCTTCTCGAATGAAAGTAAAACTTTTTCACATATCCAACTGACTACATCCCACCGCCTCCGCCCCCAACCCATTGCAACCATGTCAGGCATAACCGTCACGTCGTCGACAAGCGTCACAACGACAATCTGCTCCGAAAATTGTGTTTAATTAAATAATGCAGTGCACGATGTTACATAAAAGAATGTGTCGGGCGTTCGTCGTCATCATCGCCATCGTTGTCGTTCGTCCATGTTGCCATTGCCACTCCACATAATGGACGGATTCGGATGTAAACGAGCATAATATCGCATGCGAAACAACAATATCGCATAACAAGATGGCTTTTTGTCTGTTGCGCGATGTTGATGTGGAAAGTGTTTGCAACTCCTCCGGACTGGCACTGGCTCTGTGCATGCATTAATGCATGCAAAATAGACAATTTTTTGTTCGTTACTTTTGGCTTTTTTAATGTCGCTTTTTGTCAGGCAGGCAGGCAGGTTATGTCAACTTCTTCTTTGTCAAGCGAATTGAATTCATTTCATTCAGGTTTCAGTTTGAGCCGGAGATTCCGTGTCTATGAAAATTCCTTTTTTTTTCTTCTCTCGTTTGCGCTTTTTTGTCGACTTTGTTGGCGACATGCAGATTTGCCACTTTAAGATCCAAGATAAACATATATCCTAAAAGGGAAGTGCTGTTAAGAGAGCGAGTTCACGTTCGCCAGACCAGACGAATGTTTAACTCCGTTTAGCCTGACACTTGACACTTCTTCCACCACGCGCCACAAGACACACATTCATTCAACACACAAGATCCGTCTGGTGTTTTTTTTTTGTGTTAAACTCTATTATTAGCTACTAAGGTTTTAACTCTGTCCACAGGAGTGATTTTTTCATTCATAATATGGTAATTAAAAAAAAAGGTAAAAACAAATTAGAAACAGTCTTGTCAAGTGGAGGTCGATGAACGGAATAAACGATGTTTGTTAGTTTTACTTTTGATTTAACATGGGAAGAAAGTGTTTCCTTTCTGTTCGATTTCCGGTATAATGGGAAATTTACACGACATAAATATTCATTAAATGGCATTCCACATTTCGATTACGATTTCGATTGCATGGGACACGAGAAGTTGTACTTGGCAAAGGGAATTTTTGTGTGTTTTGTTGAAATAGTTTTGTGAATATTTGCCACTTCAATTGTTAATCGGTGTAATATGGTAATTGCTTGATTGCTTCTGGAGCAGAAGGGGAGTGTAAAAGAATTGCACCACCAACAAGCGATGGCAAACAGGTGTTTCATTATCATTATCATTTGCTGGTGTGAAGTCTGTGGAATTTTTACTTTGATTTTGATATTTTTTACTTTGAAGAAAAAAGTACTTGATTAGAGAAAACACTGTAAACAGGATGCTATGGCACTAAAAAATCAAAGAGATTAGGTTATGCCTTATCGACAAGGTTCTCAAGTTTTAAAGACATTTTCGAGTGCACTTTCAATTTTGTCGATGAGTTGATAGTTTGAATTTAGGAAATTATTGGAGCCTACATCAAACATTCTTGTTAAAAAATCCGAAACCTAGTTATATATTCTTTCACTCTTATTCCACAGGTTTATTAACACATAGAATAAGCAAGTCAATCCATAGGTTAACATTTCTCATTAAAAAAAATCATTTGTTCCCTGAAAAGTAAGTCGTTTAACCAAAATTCTCTTTGGGATTTTTTTTTGTTTCTGATACTTGACAACCGATTTTCTGTTGTTTTTTCTTTATAATTGTGACAACCGATTGTGGCGCCATCTAATGAATTGATAGGGAAGCAGGTTTCTTATATTTTTTTTATTCTTTTGCTAAACCGCCTTCCACGGTGAAATAAGTTTGAAAACGTCAGTAAAGAGAAATTTTATTTGATTATTATCATTTTCCACTTATTCCCCAGAATAAGCGTTAATCCTTCGTTATTCTGTGTTTATTAATTTGGCTGTCTGAGATGAAATGGATGGCGTTTTCGTTAAGCATGGTTTTTATATTTATCCGCAGTAGAAATTTAAGCTTACCGAAATCAAACGGAGCGATAAAATATACAGTTTTCTTGTTTACAATGAGTACCGAGTACCGACCGGCGACGCTCTAAGGAACGTCGAAAATGTTATCCGTAGCATTTTCGAATTTCCTTAGAGCGTCGGTCGTTACACATTTACAAAAAAAAAATGGTGATATTTCTCAAGTCATGTTCAGTCATCCCGCCGTCAGGCAGGAGCTGTTCATCGGACACGATGATTGCCAACAATTCTGGGAAACCGACCTAGAAGAAGTGAAAACTATAATATCACAGCTGAAATCCAACAAAGCCGCTGGATCAGATGGTCTAGCTGCCGAGCTGGCAGCAGGCGACGATCTAGATAGGTATGCAGTGCATACTATGCACCAAATCATTACATCTGTAAGATATACATATGGTCGAAACTCGAGAGAGTGCATGCCCATTAATTTGAATGTTAATCTCAGCATTTTTTGCCCGATCCTGTAATTTTGAGATCCTCTAAACTGCTCCAACTACCAACTACAGAGGAATCAACCTACTTAGCATCGCTTACAAGATCCTCCCTGCCGTAATATGTGAACGTTTGAAGTTTTTCGTCAACAATCGGATTGGTCCGTATCAACGTGGCTTCGGACCAGGAAAGTCAACCATCGATCAAAAGTTCACTTTACGGCAGATGCTGGAAAAAACCTACGAACTCCAAATCGATAATCACCACCTTTTCATCGATTCTAAGGCAGCGAATGACAGGATCAACAAAGACGAGCTGTATAAGGCTATGTCTAGTTTTGGCATCCCTGCCAAGCTCGTTCACTTGTGCAAAATGACGATGGAGAACTCACACTGCGCCATCAAGAATGGCAACGAACTTACGGAATCTTTCGATGTCAAAAAAGGATTCAGACAAGGCGATGCACTGTCATGCGATTTCTTTAACATCGTTCTTGAGGATATAATGCGAAATTCCACCGTCAACACCAGAGGCACTATCAAAAGTCTGTCCAACTTCTTGCGTACCCGATGATATTGATATGATGGGAAGAACACAGCATGATATTAATGGCGCCTATGTGAGAATTGAGACGGAAGCGGCAAAAATGGGTTCAGCTGTAAAAGAGGACAAAACAAAGTCTCCTGTCACCCAACGCCGACGGCTCGGACAAAACGTCATAATATATGTAACTTCGAGGTAGTAGAGGAGTTTATCTACCTAGGCTCCGCTATTGACACGGACAATAACACCAGCGCCGAGATCAGAAGAAGAAGAATAACTCTTGCAAAACGAACTTTCTTTGGGTTAAGCAATTGAGTGGAAAGCCCCCTCTCGATCAACTAAGGTAAAACTATACAACACACTCATCATCCCAGTCCTCCTGTGTGGTGCAGAAGCGTGTGCTTGACAAATAGGATGAATGTGCCTAAGGCTGTTTCGAGAGGAAAATTCTTCGGGTCATCTTCGGCCCCGTGTGCAGTGATGGGGAATGGAGAAGAAGATTCAACAGCGAGCTTTACGGGTTGTACAACGACACGGACCTAGCCAGAAGTGTCAAGGTCCAGAGAATCAGATGGCTCAGTCATTTAGATCGAACGGACACCAATACTGCGACCCGGAAAGCCTTCGACACTATTTCTGAGGGACGTAGAAGTAGAGGTAGACTCAGATGGCACACCTAGGTCGAAGAGGACTTCAATCAACTTGGAGTGCAAAACTGGAGACAGCTATCTAAGGATCCACAACGGACTGTACCTTAAGGAAAGGAATTAAAGAAATACGGTTGTTGGTTTGATTTGGTTTGTCTTTGTTAAAAATCAGACAATCCTTCAAAAAATTCAAAGCAACAAAATTCTTGCTAGCAAGATTTCAAAAAGTACTCGACCCAAAATTAAGAGAATTGCGACGAGAATTGTCACAGAAGTCACAACGAACACATTCTGTGATTGAAAACAAAAACAATAGTTGTCGAGAATCCAATTTTTTCCCAATTGTGGGAGACACTTCAGTGCCAGTGGCTTAATGTTGTTCGTATTATTTTGATACTTGACGGATCAAAGTTCTTCAGGGAAGCTTCTTAATAAATTATTGTTCTATGGAGTTAATTGGAAAATTTTACTTAATTTAAGAAAAAATGCATTGAATTATTTATGACACGGACTTGTATGCATTTTTCAAAGCAAAAGTAATCCGAATATGAAAATTTTAGATTCCCTAAGCTAATGCGGTTGTTGGAGCTCTAGTCCTTCAAATCGTTTGTTAGCTCATAAAATATTCTTTCACAAAAGGAAAAAACAGTGAAGTCTTTCTCCTTCGGGGCTTCACTCAACGCTTCGTTTTATGCAATTTTTGCGAGTTTATGCAAAACCAAAAATCTGCGTCGCAAATTTGTTTATTTTTTTTTGTCTATTTGGTTGCTGTACAAACCAAAATATAAATATGACGCCGTCCTTTACCAAACATGGAAGTTATTTAAGGGATGACAGCCATAAAAACACATAAAAATAAATGTGAATAAAATATGATACGAACGGAGGAGGTTTGTTGTGTCGTTTCTGTGCAGTCATGGGAAGTGCAACACACTGCAGTCTGGCATGTTGTTGGCTTAGCAGTAGAAGAAGTGTCAGCAACAACAGTCAAGAGAATTCGAGAGAATGACACCATCATGCCATCACGGATGACAGGACAGACTGAAAACAGTATGAGGACTCCTTGAAAAAAAAGACAGTGATGGCACTTGCATGTCATAAATGGAAAACTGCTCAGAGCTCATTCAACATACTCTTCCAGGACTATAAGAACTGAAACCATCTATATGGGATTGCTGCGAAGTGTGGAAACACTTTTTTGTAAGTACTAGAAGCCCTCACGCTGAATATTCAAGCACTGCACTGTCATCAATGTGTTTCTCCGTTGAGATGGATGATAGAGCGAATATAACCGTGTACACACACAAACAACGGAGGTCATCCTGAGACGGTAATAATCCATTATGGAAGCTTAACTCGGATTTTTTTGTTTGGTTTTCGTCTTCCTTCCTCTGGCCAGGAGTCACGATGATAGTTCAGTGTGCATCCAGGGTCGTCCTTTAAGGTTTCGCCGTTGAAAGGAACTCAAACTCGAATATAATCATGCAAAAACGAGAAGAATATAATAAAAACCCACAGCACAGGATCAACAGAGAGCCATGTTACTCCATATTTATAAAAAAAAAGGATATTCGAAATTTGCAAGGCTAAGGGTTGTGTGAAATCCTATTGTGTTGGCAAAATTATGTTGTTGCGATATAAAACACTCGCCTCAAGCTCCAACAAGGGCTACTGTTACTTGCATTTATTTATGATAAAAGAAGAGAAAAGAAAAAGAACGAGATGAGGCGGCATCATTGTATTATCATAGTCCTACGGATGAAGCTGTGGCCTGTGGACCTGGACCTGGACGGGCTACTCGGGTTTTTATCTTATTCATGAAATTTTGTTGTTTTGTTTCTGGTTGATGTTTTATATTATTTGGCATTTTGATCAGAAATTTAGCAGACAAAGTTTTTGCAGAACGGATGAACCCAAACGTGAAGGATCAACCAAAGAAAAATATTCAAACAATCTAAAATCAAAAACCAGGATTGCGTCTTTTGTGATGGCGATATGGGGCCTTGGGGCGAGAGAAGTTTACTTGTTGGACCTGTTGGGTGGTTGGATAAATACCGAAAAAAGGAGTTAAACGATTTTGAACTAATTAACGAAGGTGAGGGACCTAAGGTTTTTTTCAGTGAAATTTGTGTGTAATAAAGACAAGGCAAGAATATGTGCATGAGCAATTACAAGTGTCCACAGCAACCGGACAAAAATCTGCCAAGACATAACTCTTGTCAAAACATTCAACAAAAGTGGTTTCTGTAATTTTGTTTGAACCTATCATTAAAAACTTCTTTAGGGCTTCTTCGACACATTCGGAACTCAGGCTTTAAAGGAGCGGTTCGGAAACTAATCAAGGATCTCGCTCTCAAGGTCATGCCAATGGGTCTTTCTTCGAAGTGACTGCCAGATCTTGTTAATCAGAGCTTCTTGGATTAAGAAGTCGATTGAGTAGGTAAGTTTGAGCAACTTAAGTGCCTGTTTATAAGATACTGTTTATCCTGACTCCTAGCCTCTGCAATAAGGGCAAGAAACTTCTTCTCTTCCTTCCTTAAAATCCTTTCAAACACCGTCATCACGCTCTGTGAGCATTTTATTTACCTATCCAAAGTCTTAAACTACAAAAAAGTTAAGCAACTTTTACAACACTTTCTGAGTAAAGTTCAGCAACTGCGAGAACACAGTTTCATTGTCCAATAACCAAGAACATCATAATAACCGATTTGATTCTGTTGCCTCCCTTCAAACAGGTAACAACACGAATAGCTTAAAAATAAAAAAAAAATCCCACTTAAACTTTGGCATTAAAAAATACATGCAACATGCAAAGGAATCCATTGCCTTAACAGTTTACTATAGCATCCTTGCAACAACAAAATTAAAAAAAATAGAAAGTTGACGGCACACACAGCAGGACGACTAGTGACGACGACGCAACTCAGTGGCAGTGGCATATAGTAGCAGAAATAGTTAGGTATAGCTTTTCCATTCTTGCCGGGGCAAGAAAATAATAAGAAAAGTTTTGAATAATGCATTTCCCGAGGGAGTGTCTGATTCAATTCCACATCCAAGTTGGAGTATACAGAGGAAGCCACCGCACACAGAATCAAACCAAACCACACCGTACCGGTCGCCTCGTTCGTTTGTTGATATAGTGAATTTGATCCAAACCAGGAGTAATAAGATTGCATGGATTTCGTGCGGTGGCCATGGCTTTTTGTGTTGAAAGAAATTTTCACAACTTCGGCCTGATTTACCCTTCCAAATGCGATACATTTGAGTATCCATTCGATGGAAATCCCTGTGCTTGCTGAAACCGAAAACTATCTTCGATTGCTAATGTATAACCACACGAAGACGTCGTTTTCGTCGTCGGTGGCGCCCCCGTGTCGGTCGTTCGTCGTCAATAGAAACAAAACCAAACCAGGACCTAGTTGTAGGTATTTATTCAGAATATACCTTTCTCGAATCGGTTTCAATATCTCAGACACTGTTGTGTCATCACATTGTTCTTATATTCGGAACTTGAATCCGAGAAAAAAAACGAGTGCTAGAGATCCCAAGTCGAAGATATGCGGTGACTTTGACTGATTGCATCGGCTGGCGAAGGCACACTGGTTTATCACCTCCCCATTGGAGTGCACCCCCCCATTTCGAACCCACCTGCGCTCCATGTAGAAGACATCCAAGGGGATAAAAGTGAACGTGCCGACAGAAATCATGGACTACCACTACCAGTGCTGGCACCGCCACCAAAGCTGCTACTTCCGTCGTCGTCGCCGACTTAGACGGAGTTCGATGGTTTCTAGGGAGATAGATACATCATGTATTATTCAGATGAAACAATGGTGAGCAGAGCAGAACTGTCTTTTGTTTGGTAAATCAAGTTTCGAATCGAGATGTTTGTTGTGGTTTTTCTCTGCTCTACGGTTACTATTTCGTGAAGACAGAGAGAGACTGGTTGTGTGTATTGAGAAATGTCAATGCATTTGGGTGCGTGAATTCAAAGTGTCGAGATTTGGTTCGGGATTTGGGAAATAATGAAATTGGGGATTTTATCGAGAAACGAAGAGAATGAAACTATATATTGTCAATTGTTGATGAAGATGGATAGATTTTATCTGATGGATGGAGAGGAGTGGAGAGTTTCGTGTTGGATTGAATTTCAGAGTTCACGAGGAAGAATGAAGGTTTTGTTTTGTCTTCGATGAATGGAAGCGTTGAAGATATTTTTTAATGAAAAGAGAAAAGATCGGAACTATTATTTTGTTAATAGTGGGAGAGCCTGCTCATCTTTATATAAGACCATTCAAACTTAGAAGAGCGATCATAAGATTCGCAGAGTTCTGTACAACAAGAACCATCAAACATGGCAAAAATACATAACAGTACGTATACGCCACAGTGTACACAATTTTCAGCGAGTATCCACCACAATATTAGTAGGAACTAAGAATATATTTAAATTTTACAGAGGGTACACAATTATTAAGACTTTGAAAAAAGTTGGTTTGATTGATAGAAGTTGAAATAAAACATCAATGTGATTTCTAAGGACCTATCAGCTGATATACATACGACCGATTTGGGCTTAAGAGCATGACGATGGACAATTGGACATGGACAACACTGTAGGCGTAAGTAATACGATTTACTTGTGTATGGGGAGAAGTGCATATATGACTATGCATAAGGTGACAAGATTTTGTTCATAATGACCACACACTTAAGTACGATCAATAAGGAAGAAAGTATAGGGTTTGGAAGGCGGTACCCGTGTACATTGGTTTTGAATTCTATTGCAATACTGCAATGACCTGGAAAGACAGATCTTGGTAAACAGCTCTACATTCCTGCAGGACGGCTGAAAAACAAATTTCTGTACTTCTGTAGAACAACCGTAAGCCTTAAGCCATGAGAGCAAAAAAGAAAGAGACCAACACTTTTTATACTACACTGACAATCACTAGGATGAGGCCACATATTTTTTAATCGATTTTCACTCTTTATACCTGCTGGAAATATCGTACCCATAAAAATTTACTACATTTGAGTAGGTAGACATTTTCCTTAAAAAAAGTCATAAAATTAAGGGGTTATTTAGAAAATACTGTTGGAATTTCCCTACATCAATTAAAGAGCTACTTAAAAACAGTATGAAAAAAAGCGTCACTTGGATGAGGCCACATTAAAAATCTTATAAAATATCAAAAAAATGAAAGAAATGTTTACAGTTTTTGGTTTTCAAACATTTATTTATTTAAATTTTTTCTCCATTAATAATGAGTATGCCCCGCATTTTTTGATATGACCTCTATTAGACGGTTTGGAATGGAATCATAAAGTTTTTTTAAATAGTCAAGCGAAATCTCGTCCCAGGCATCACGGATAGCTTCAATTAAGGACTCCTTGTCTTCAAATTGTCTACCACCTTCATAAACTTTTCGAGATAGCCATGCCCATACGTTTTCGATTATGTTCAAGTCCGGTGAATAGGGCGGCCATGGCAAAAGCTCTACGTCCTCTGATAAAATCCAGCTTTTGACAACCCTGGAAGTGTGGATGGGGGCATTGTCTTGTTGGAAAATCCAAGGCAGAGGTCCAAAAATATTTTTCATCTTCGGAAATGACCGTTCCAACAAGCATTTTTAGCTGTTTCCGTTCATTGTTGTAGAAAGAAACTCCAACTCGATTTTGCCATAGTAGTTGATAGCTGTGATTTCTTCCCAAAATTAGTTCCTCTATTCTTAAATCATGGAAATAAAAGTTGTAACCATCGGGGCCGTCAAGGTTAAACTTTTTTTCATCCGAAAAGACAACGCGTTTCCATTGACAGCTCCAAGCGACATGTTCTGTTGCAAAGTTCATTCGCAGCTCCTTGTGTACTTGCTTTAGAACAGGTTTCTTTTTAAGTTTTCTTCTCTGGATAGTTACATCTTTTCTTATTATCCTTCGGACTGTCGAAATACTGGCTGATACACCGCTTTTGGACCTTATTTTAGTAGCTGATTGAGTGGAATTTGAAGCAATACGTGAAATTAACCGCTTTTCTCGGGATGTTGTTGCTTGGGCTATGCGTCCTTTTTGGTTTTTTTCCATAGTTTTGAGGATCAGCAAGATAGTTGTTTACAACTGTCTTACTTCTGTTCAGCTTCGTTGCTATTTCTCGGCTTGAGAGTCCCATTTCCTTGAAAGCATCGATTTGTCCTCTTTCTGCCACTGTCAACGTCTTTCCGGAACCCATTTGTAATTGAAATTAAATAAAAAGAGTTATTTCTAAAGGGAGTGGTACGAAATCCCCAAAAGACAAAATCACCATGGGGACAAAATCTCCAAAAAAAAAAATCCAACTTGCCAATATCTCCACGCCAAAATCCCCACGGAAAAAATCCCCAAAGAAAAAATACTTTTTGCCAAAATCTCCTTGAAATCTCCAAATCTCCAATATTCAAGTACGTCTACTTACACCGTTCCTCTCACGACATGTTTTGTTTTATATTCATTCTTTATTTGTTAAAACATTAAACAAAGTTCTTTTGAATTGATTTTTTTTTATTTATTTTGAATAAAATGAATTACATTTAAAATGAATTAAACTTTTATTTCTTAAACAACCTTAACTGAATACAATAATATCTCCAAAACAAATATGTTCAAGTAGTGAATCATGCGATTAAATCGCGCGATTTAATCGCATGATTCACTACTTGAACATATTTGTTTTGGAGATTTTGGCATGGAGATTTTGTCCATGGGGATTCTCTCTTTGGAGATTTCGCTGCTGGAGATTTCAGTTTGGGGATTTTGGGTTTGGGGGTTTTCGTTTGGGGATTTTGGCTTGGGGAAAACGTCACCAACCCGAAATACAAAACTGTCTTCGTTTAATACGATATCAAGAGATGAGTTCAACTATGCGATTAACTATGTGATCAGATCACTAATAAACTGTACTGTCGGTCGTTGAAAAGAGTTTGGTTGGTAAAAACCTTATATTAGATCTTTTCGAAAACCCCGGTTCTCAACGCAGCACTAGAACTGGCAGAGTCGTGACACGTTCAAGCAGAGTAGGATTGGTGGAGATCGTTGACAACTATAGCCTTAGAAAGTGTGAAAAAAGAATCGATTTGTTCTTTTTTCACAAATGACTGACAATTCGTTCTCCTCTTGCGAATTTTGGTCAAGTTAAACTTAAGTCTTGTATGGGTGTTGCAGGCGTTGTTTGCCTAAGTAAGGTTGATCTCTGGAGCTTTTGTTCCACATCAATTCAAAAAAAATCTTCTTTGCTGTTTGGCCTCACTGGAGAATTCTGGAGAATTCAAGAACGCTCTGTAAAAAAATTTCCAATAGGGATGGATTGGGTTGATTTTGACAGGTCGTGGCAAACCTTTTGCTTCTTGCAATTTTTTTAAATCAGTGATTAAGACATATATCATCCAGCAAAAGGTCCAAATGATAACACTTAAAAAATGGGTGTTCTCTAGAAGTAACGATGCGCGCGTTTCGTCCTTTTTATTAGGTATCAGAGTCGTCCTTCCAAGTTGACTATTCCACGTTTGGTGGCCATATTCGAGTTCAATGGCTTAGTGAATTATCAGCTAACACCCGTACGTCAAAAAAACTTAAGATCGGCCGAAAACATCGCCGCTCTTCGTGGAAAATATCGAATTTCGCTTAGCGATTTGGGCTTTTATTTTTCACACATAATTTCATTGATAGAGCTCCCAAAAAAAAGGTAATCACCCCTGTTCTGATTTTCGTTTACGAAAACAATACATTCGTTTTTAAAGCTGAAGTGTTCTCAATTTTTCGTTTTGATTTAGTTTCGATTTTGCTGACCGAATTTGAAATCGTAAATTTAAGAATTTAAGTAATTTCAGAGAAATATTTGTCAAAAATTGAAGGCAAATTCGTACGAATTTGGGAACACAGTTTTTTTAGCTTTGCGAAAATCAATTTCGAAAACGAATTAAATTCGTAACGAAAATCAGAACAGGGATGAATATCTTATTGATATCTCATATAAACTTGTGTTGTTCAACTTTAAAATTTACCCGCCCTAAATGGAAAACTCTTTACAACTTCGTCGGACCAATTCCATGGCGCTGGGTGCACGAGTGCCACAGTCTTTCAAAACAAACCTTCAAGATAAAACTAGAAAGTATGTAGAATGAACCATATACGACAATATTATTCAATGTCATACCCATTTCTTCTGAGGCGGGTCCAACAGAGACTTATTGACACTATGTTGTACCTTTTCGCTTGGATTCGATTAAAGCTATTAGGTCCTACAATTGCCCCACAACCTTAACAATACGGTTCGAAATCAAAACAACAGGCTTATGGCTAAATTTCCAATTTACAGAGATAACAGAGAAATGAGTGATGTAACTCTACAGCCCATGAATCAACTTTTCAAATGGCGCCGCCACACCGTCTCCAACAAAAACAAACAGTTTCAGATGACATGATAAGGTGATAGTGAGCCGGTATGCTTGTTATAAGATTGTACCTTAAGTACCACTATATTATGAATTATATAGGTAGATAGATACTAATCTTCTCAAATTAAAGTTATTCCGAGTTTTAAATGCAAATGATTCCCTTTAAAGTAGATTTCTCTCTTCATTTACTTTAAATAATTTGTGTCTCCTTAAAATCTTTTGTCTCAAACATTTTTGCTAAATTTTTCCATAAAATCTTGATTTCTCAGAAAAGTCCTGCCTACCAGCCATCAAATATGTCTTATCATTTGAAGCTTCTTCCAGGTAAGTTCTGAAATTCTTTCCATTTCCAAGAATGACCAAAACAAAGCAAGACAAGGACACTCTTATCTTATCATCATCGAATTGTTTCGAGTTCATAAAAAAAAAACTAAAAAAAAATCTTCCGTAATCCACTTTTTGGTTTCTTATTTTTTGATCCCTCGAATCAGAGACAGATTCATTTAATTCATTTTTAATTCGTTCTCACTTTCTCACTCTCTCTCCCTTCCTCTGTTCGTCCTGTATTGTAGCAGTAAAGTCGTAAAAATGAAAATAAAAACCTCTCCAAATTAAGTATCATCTATGATTTACGATAAATCGCTATTGCGAGCGCAGCGCCCTCTATATCCATAGAAACCCATAAAATAAACTTAATGACGAAACAAAAGAACAAGGACACACTACATCCAATCATAAACCCTATTTTCTTATCCTCAAGACTTACCCTTTGTCCTGTCACCGTCGTCGTTGCCATTAAATCGACCGCATGGGTCTTCCTCGTTGTCGCCGCTTCCACTTCCAACTGGAATGAGAGTAGATATTGTTTTCTCATCATCATTGTCGTCGTCGTCGTTGTCGTTGTTGGCGTTGTCGTTGACACCGTCATCGTCATTGGCAACATCTTCATAATGCGACTCATCGTCCTGATCCTGGCTTTGGTTTTGCTGTTTCTGTTGCTGTTTGTCCTGATGATGATGCTGATGATTGTGGAAATTCTGGTAATACGAATTTTTGCCAGAATTTAATAATTCACTCGACACTAAGTTCGACTCGAGCTGTAATAAGTTTAATACTGCTTCCTGTTCCTGTTGCAATGGCTGTTTCTGTTGTTGCTGCTGTTTCTGGCGATGCAATAGCTCTTGCTGATGGCTGTTGAATCTATTAGCCATAGCAACGGAAGCATGAGGATTTTCTTTTCTTCCGACCGAGTCTTGTCGAGTGCTATTAGTGTTTCTACGTCTGTTGCCATCGGTAGACGATGATTTGTCTCTCTTTTTCTCTCTGCTGCCGCTGCTATTCGCAATGTCCAGTACCTGATCCTTGTCCACATCAGTGACAACAAGTGTAGGTTTCGATGACAGAAGTAGTTTTCTCATGGTATCACTTTTCGAGTTGTTTGTTCCACCTTTGCTACTAGCAGGCGGAGTACCAGGTGGTGGTGGTGGTGGTGGTGTACTACTACTACTACTGTTTCGGTAGTTAGCTGTTGTAGGGGTTTTAACTGTTTGCTTGGAGATTTCAGTTTCATCTCCTTGAGCTGAATGATAGTCATCCTCGTCATCGTCATCATCCTCGTCGCCATCATCATGATGATTCTGCTGCTGATGATGATGATGGTAGCTCGTATTGTCAACTTGGATTATTTTATCCTCGACCATAAATTGGACTTTTTTACGAGCCTGTGGCAACGGAATATAAAACTGTGATCCGGTCTTTGTTTCAGCGGTGTTTTTTTGCCCCCCATTCGATTTGGCTAGTACTGTGTCCGAAGCTACACTGTTTCCAGTTGTTCCCTTACCAACGGCGCCGACTGGAGTACCACTGCCACTTCCATTTGAAGGACTCTTGAGTGAGCTTTCATGTGTCCTCGTTGAGTTACGTTTAATTTGATGATGATGATGATGTTGCTGTTGCTGCTGGGCGGTGGTACTGTTGGTGGTGGGGTTGTTTGTAACGGTCGACGAGTTACCACCACCGACAAGACTTCCGGTATCAGTGTCACCATTCAACGGACATTTGGATGGAGTGTTGACAGCTAGATATACACCGGATGTTGGCGAGGATAGTGGCCTTTTAAGAATGGATTTGATGGAGGGTCTTTGACTAGCTGCTGCTGCGGCTGTAACTGTTACTATTCCTGTTCCTGTTGCTGTTTCAGCTAAATCTGTGGAAATTTGCGAGGACATTATTTGATGACGTTGTTTTTGACGATTGGTAGTAGCGCTTGTTTCCTGAACATCATCATCGTCAGCAGCATTCGTGTTCTCCTGACAGCCATCGTCAACACCGCTGCCGCCAGGATTATGCTGGGGTACTACATCGTTCTTTTTGCGTGGTGGACGCTTCGGTTGAGGGGTGCTGGAGCTGGCGGGTTGTTGTTCATCCTTTTTGGCACTAAGTTGTTGCTGTTTCGGAAATTTAGGACTGTCATTGTTGCTTGGTGACACTACATTGGTAATTAACGATGGAGCTGGGGAGTGTTCCCCCAAACTAATCCGCTGTCCAGCAATCGCCTGGACATTGACGTAATTTTTCGATGATTTGGTAAATCCCGAAGAGGGCGATGAAACTCCCGACGGTGATGGTGATGATGGGACGCTTGAAGGTACCTGAGGAGCCTTGCGACTAGTCCCTGCTTTCGGATTAGTCGATTTGCCTCCTCCGAACATTTCGGCTACGACATCGTCGTCCTCGTCGTCATTAGGGGAGAATTCACTCAAGTTCTGATGAATTGAAGATGACGATGAAGATGGAGAGGATTTGTTTGAGATCAGGTCATAGGGATTGACATTGCAACGGAGTATAGAGCGTCGGGAAGATTGACTACTATCCTCGACAATCCAGCGTTCAGCGATGCCGCCTTTGCTGGACGATGATTGTTTGGGCGAAGATTTTGCAGCGGTTGATTCTTCTAGCTGTGATCGTGGAGTTCGACTTCGACTGCGATTTGGGCTGGAACTCTTGCCACGTGTCGAGCGATAATTTTTGTCCTGTTGTTGGGGCGAGGATTTTGGTTCGGGCGATAGGAGTCGGGTCCTTCGCATCAGATCATAGGGATCCTTTTGGGGATCCAAAATCGATGGTCTCGACCTTGACGATACAACTCGCATGGTCGAGGCATTTGTCGGGCGATGTTTCTGCTGCAACGGGGTGCTGGTCGGTCGAATTCGGACAGTTCCACCGATGGGAGCCAGTGGCAGGCGGGAGCCTTTGCATTTCTTGCAAATGCTTGCCTTCTTCACCTCACGCTTGGTGCCGTTCAAGTATTCCGGGCAAGAACAAATAACCACGGCGATTTCGGATGGCATTGGGGCGAACATCGCCTGTCCGGGATGATAGTGCATCGGGCGGGCTGGAATTCCGCGAACGGTTCCGTAGATCCATGGTTCGGCATATTTCATCGATCGAGATAGGGTGCTGGGGGAAAATTCTATGCCACCGCCGGAAAATTCATGCAACGGAATCTGCTGCATTTGCGGTGGTGGAGGCGGTAGTTGCGATACCACCATTTGCGTGGTGGCCTTTTCGGTTTTGCTGATTTTGAGCCGTTGACTCCAGGTTTTCTTTGATTTGTCATACATCGGCGATTGCTGAAAGAAAAAATGTGTTAAGAATTAATGAAAACAGTTAAAACAGGAGGTTTTGGGGTGGAAAAATATTCACAAAATCGACAATCGATAACAGAACAGGGGCGACCATTATAATCCCCTTAGGCAATATCATGCAGAGCCATGACCTTCGGTCTGGTTGGAAATTGTCTAAAATTCCAAAATTTCAGCAGAGACAGATGCACGTGCATCTGTGTTTTTTTAGTTGCCTTTCGTTCACTGACAGATGTATCGATAACGAATAATTCAAAAACACAAACCACGAGCAGCGGTGAAGGACACCTAAGGCTGAGTTCCCATATGGCAAGTGGTGCTGGGTCGAATGGCAGTTAGGAATTTTCATATTTCAACTCAAAAATGCGTTCTGGATCGGGGAATGGATTTTATGGTGTTTTTTTTCTCTTTTTACTGGCATTGGGCTATTACCATGGCCATAGGCTCACAATGCATACTTCGCCATATGGAAGAAAAATTGCAATTATTTCTCGATGTTACAGATTTTGATGCAGTTGGATTGTGGAGAAGGGGAAATATAAAAACGTGGTGTGGCTCGAATTGAAGGACATGAAATTCTTTTGGAAAAAGTGAATTTCAGCAGGACAAGGGTTAGATTACTTTTCCGCAGTACTTTTGTCCGAATGTCTTTTGACCACAAAAAATCCTACCTTTTTACATGTCAATTTAAGCCTTTTCATCACTCAAAGTTATGAGAATTAAGGAGATTGAAATCTAGTACCTTTTCGATTATCCTTACTGCCCTGATTTTGGCAAAACCCTTTTTCAAAACAGAAGTCTTATGAGACACCCCACGCTGAGAATCATGGAGAACAAAGCATTAAAATTCTTCGTTCTAATAATTTAAAAAAATTAATTGCTGTTTTGTGAAATCCCTTAAAAACTTTTGCGCACTCTCACGCCTGAGTTCAGGATCCAGTTGTCACATAATTGACAGAAAAAAAAATCACTTTTCAAAGTTTTAACGAAATTCCAGCTAAAACTTCAAACCTGGTTAGGTGCGAAATGAGTTTACAAGTTTTTCTTGAGAATTAGGATTGAACTCCTTCGTAGCAACTCAATCCTTTATTCAACAACTAACCAGTTAAATCACGGCCCTCGTGAAATTCTTCTCTCTTTCTGTCAAAATCCTCGACTTGCTGAGTAATTCAATTTCAATTTATCCTCAGCAAAAGGTCATCATTGCCTTTCCATAAGAATTTCGTTGTGATTGATCGACTTGCTTTCGCCGAACTGAAAGTGTATCGCCTTTCACTTTGCATATTCATTGCTGGCCACGGTTGGATGTTCTGTTCGATTGCCATTGCGGAGGAGATTGCGGGCTAAAAGGTGGTATTTGAAGGACGTCAAACCCTTCATCGGTCGTTGCTAAATCGGTATTGGTTTCCAATTAAATGGACTTCTTTTGAAGGAAGGCGTGTAAGTGAAGAGAGACAGAGCCTCCATTGATTTGCCATTATATCCTTTTTTGTGCCGACTGACTGTCAACTGCTGTCGGTCCATTGAGCCTTGGCAATGTGACTTAACTGTTTCTTTTTTTCATTCTCTCTAATTGGGTCAACAATTACAATGTCAATGTTGGAAAGAAAGAAGTCGACATAAAAAAAAAGAAAAAAACTTAAGGAAAGTCAGATTGAAACGTAATCCTTCTCTCGTTTAACGACTATGAGTCTCAAAGGGAATTCATCAGAAGGATTGTTTTTTACGAGTAATTTCGCTACTCTGGTTTTTATGTCTTCCTTCGATTTGATGTGTCATTCAATTGCAATTATTGGATCTCCTTGAGTGGTAAACTTCGTCTTTAAGGATTTTTAAAGAATTTAAGACATTTTTTTCAGTGCTGTCACAAAACCCTAAAAAAGGGCTAATTTGAGCTATTCATCGGAGGCTTAACTGAGTCATAACAATAATTAAACCCACCAGGGTGATATGATGGGGAAAGTGAGCAAGGGTAGGTATATCCGTTTGAACAGAAATCCAAATAGATGGGACTTTAATGAGATTTACATGTCACTATACCTACAAGATGTCTCCTCTGCATCTCTATATGCATGAGTGTGTGTGTTTCTCCGAAGCGAGGAATAATAATAATAATTATTATTATTGTGCGTCCTCCCTTGAGTGTGTAATTGGATTTGAAGGATTTTGCTAAGGATACATTAGAAGAAGGATATGATGTGCTATTTACACATACGCACGTACAATGAGCTAAATGACTGACAGATTTGAATTTGAAAATTATATGAACATAAACAGAAATTAAGAGGCTTAATTAGGGATAATACAGTCGACATTAAGGTTGAGAAATGCTAATATAAATTTATGTTAAGAAATATAAGGATAGGTACATACTTTATTGTTGATCGGCACATAATACGGATTCACATCGAAATAATTTGTATCATAGTTTTGGCTAAGTGTTGCCATCTGATGGTGTCATTCTGGAACGAAAGAAAGAAAATGAGGAATTGGTAAGTTAAGGGCTGTAAGTTGTTGTTAGATTTCGAATTTAAAAATGGATATCCTACTTGTACCAATTCATTTTTGGATTTGTCAACTGGACGTGATAGGGTTTTTATTAAACAAATTTGACTCTACATACGAGTGTGATGCTAAATGTTATGGAAAAAAATCGACAAATAGTAGAGGTCCGCCCGCCAATATCGCGAGAGCAATTAACTATCGTTAACTGATCGGCTTCTGCTTCTGTTAAATTTTAAGTCAGATCAAACTCTTAGTTTTGAAAATGGATAAAGACTCATATCGCTCAGTGATTCCATTCTTTTTTTTTGTTAGGAAAATCGCACGGTCCCGAACATGGCTACCACGAAGGATAACGTGATAAAAATATACGATCGCCCAGCGATTGAAGGTGCGCGAGAAAAGCGAGACAGTAGCCAGTAGGTATACATTTCAAAATATCGCATGAGTCATATCCTGGATGGAATTAAAGGCATTTAAGTAAAGCTTTTGGAGCAGTTGATCAGTGCGGAAAACAAGCGCAACCGTAAGACAACTTAAGAGTATTGTTTGATGCTAATTATAAGTGCAATCTGAAGTTAGTTTCTGTGTACATCATTTCGTGACAGTTGACGGAACATGGATCCACTGGTACATATCAGAAACCATGTAATATTGAAAGTACTCCAAAGAAAGCGAAGACTGTTCTATCGGCCGCAAAGGTAATGGGTTGTGGGATTAAAAAGGTGTGATCCACAGCGACTACTTTGAGAAAGACAAAACTGTTACAGGGCTTAAGTACACAAAATGATTGCGCCGATTCAACGCTGACTTGAAAAACACATGACACATGTTCTTCCACCATTATAACGCACCACCCGTCATCGCCGTGGACTGGTCGAAGTGGGCTACCGAAATCTTCCCCATTCAGTATCCTATCCACCGTTTACTCAAGAGTGCGACATCTTTTGTTAACAAACTTGAAAAAAGCATTTTTGGACAGTAATTTAAGTCGCTTCTGCGGAGGTCTATTTTGGAGACCTGACAATAAGCATTGTTCAAAGCATTGCCGTGTCAAGTTTAATGAGGTGAAATGAGACTGTATTGAACAATAAATCGCCAATTTTCCAAAATTTGTGTTTTTATTTTTTAGGCAAAATAAATATCGGACAACTACCCCCAATTGAAATTGTATGTGTCGGGTTTGTCGAAAGTCCGCAAATCGTAATCTCGCATAACGAATTCATACAAAGTAGGTACTTCCCTGTATTTCTTTTGCCCGAATATCGTTTGCCCGCTAAAAATTCTATACCTTTCTTCCAGAGAATCTAGTCCTTTTAGTCACTCAAAGTTATGTTAATTAAGGAGATCGAAATCTTGTAACTTTTTCGATTCTTCTAACAGCCCTGTATTAGGCCAAACCCATTTTGAAAAACCAAATTTTTAGGAGACACCAAACGCTGAGAATCATGGAGAACGAAGCAAAATAATTCTTCGTTCAAATAATTCCATATAAGCAAATTTTCATGCTGCGGGGACTGCACGTCGATTGCTTTTTTTTTTTTTTTTAATAATAAAACAATGTTATTCGCGCGAGTTTTAAACTATAACTTTGTATTTATTTCAATTGCTTAAAAACAAAGTAAATTTAGGTTTAAGGTGTAAAATTCACGTGACATGCGGATTGAATAGTATCTATCCTGAACTGATTTTTGGTCCTATACTGTTTGAAAGTGTGTGTTCTTCGTTAAAAAGAAAATAGGTCACAAATCGTCCCCAGGAGTATCTCTCGTTTCCTGCCTCAATATGCAATTTGGTGTGTGTTTTCTCTATGTGCCTCTCTTTTACTACAAATTGCCTTATGCAATCATACTAAAATGTCTTTATTCGTTAAAATAAAACTATGTACGAAATTTCCACCAATTAAGTGAGTCTCCTTTTATATCATTCCTAATTTACTGAACATGCGATTTCGCTGTTTAACACCTTCCCAACACAGGTTCTCCTACTGCTTTTTATGTGTTACATTTTATTCCATCGAAAACATCGAAACAGTAACTAGGGAAACGATTTAAATTTACATCTCTTAAAATCGACAGAAACATGAAGAAAAGAAAACGAAACCAAAAACAATAAAAGTAAAAACAAGAAAACTGAAAATTTCATCATCCCAACTTTTATGCCATTATTGCATGTTCATTATGAGAGATTTTAATACAATTTTTTTTAATATTTTTGTGTTTTCGTTCTGCGCGTCCATTGTTAAATGTTTTTCCATTATCCTGACGTATGGGGTTGGTATCTATGGAACAGTGTCGACAACGAACAGCAGGAAAAGCATCGAGAACGGGATGCAAATATATTG
The DNA here is from genome assembly GCA_943590905.1 of Sphaerophoria taeniata. Taxonomy (NCBI): domain Eukaryota; kingdom Metazoa; phylum Arthropoda; class Insecta; order Diptera; family Syrphidae; genus Sphaerophoria; species Sphaerophoria taeniata. The sequence continues at coordinate 140,676,285 of OX016541.1, forward strand.
GGCTTGGTGTGGGAGCGCTCTCTTGCATACCCTATTTCTTGTTTTTACGGCTTCCTTTAGGTGGAAGGGGCGATTGAATGGCGCCCAACGCCATGCCAAACCTTAAGATATAGTTTTAAATGAGTGTTGATAGCTTAACATAATATTCTTTTTTGTTGTTCGTTATGGTGTTCCATTCTGTTTGTGTGTTTACTCCTTATCCTTGTTCCTACGGGAACTGGAATAAATTTTAATTAGCTGAAAGTTTTGTTTGTCTGTGTCTATATTAAAACAGTGCACTGCAACCAAACTGATTGTTATTACGGGCGGCGAATCGAGAGAGAGAAAAAAAAAACTGTGGGGTTAAACTTGTCGAAAAGTCGGATCACATTTGATAGGCACTTTGCCGAAAGGCTTGTTATAATATGGGGTATTTTTTTTTTTGCTTGTTCCTATTTCATTATTCTATGTGTTTCTCAGCTTGAACTGTATCCGTTCTTCTTTTAACTTCTTTTTTTTTGTGTTGTTTTGCTTTGGTTAGTTCTTTTCTGATTTTTTTGTTGTTATTGTTTAAGTTAATCCAATTAAAGTTTTGTAGACATGCGATGCCATAATGAGGTTGGGTGGGCTTTGGGTTGTTGGATGCTCCAATGCTCCATATATGGGTTTATAGGGAATATAAAAATGTTCGGAAACATTGGATTTTGTTTTTGTCTGTTGTATGGAAATAATTAGTTTTGAAAGTTTTTCTTAAGTTGTTTGATTTTGTTTTGCTTTTTCTTCTTTGCAACATTTAGTTGGAAGAGTTTTCGAGATTTATTTGCTTAACTTTTCAAGCGAAATTGTTTTTAAGAGATTAGGTAGTAAATTTTATGTTGTTTGCTTTTAAAAAATATGTTTTCTCATTTGGTAGGAAGACAAATGCATGCCTTTATTTTGATTCAAAAAAGTTCCAAGGAAATCTCTATTGCAACAATGGTGGTATGCTGAATTTAAAGTTTCAAGCACATCTACAGTTCAAAAGAGCACCCAATCAAAAGAATTCCTTTCTTTCTTAAAAGGTTGTAAAAGGAAATAGCCAATAATTCACCTAATCATGTATTTGTTCACAATTTTCACCTCAACCCCATGCCAAGACCACTTTTTCAGTACTTGTGGTCGCACCAAAAGACTACGATGAAGGCAAACAAGCACCTTAACTATGCTGCCACTTGACCACATGAAAAAGTTTCATTTCTATCTCCTTTCGATTCGTTACCGGACTCCCCTGGTTTTTTTCTTCCATCTCTACTGCAATATGTGACGAAAAAGACCATCATACCCGCTGGCTGGTGCTGCTGCTCATGTCCTATCCGCCCTCTAGTACCTTTTCTTGATCTTCCTTATTTCTTATAATGAAATATACGAAGTGTCACCCAATCCAAACTTCTTTCTTCTCTCTCTATCAGTTGTTTTTGTTCAATTTGGCTCTCGGTGAAGACTAACAAAAAAAAGAACTTCTTTCAACAAACAATACCACAGAATGTGAAGAGTATCCTTACCTTTAGAACATATCTATCCGTACCTTCTTCCAAACTGAACAAAAAGAAATCACAAACTGTCCACACTTAAGATTCTGACAATGTTCCAAATGCTTAAGCCAAAGGACCAACTTTTTACTCCATCTTCTCGAATCGAAGGAGTACACACACAAACCGAACCGAAAAAAAGGATCCTTAAATAGAATTCGAACAAGAACAACTCAACTATCGACCTGGTAGATGCTGCTGCTGCATCGTCTTCTTTAATGAACAATCAAAGTGCTCCAAGTCCGATCCGAACAGAATAGCAAAACCCCTCAAGGGACCATACTACAACATCAATAAACCATGGCCGACCAATGTTAATGATCCAACCGATAGCATTGCTGTTGCAGCTCTTGAACTTTGGAATTTCTCATTCTTATTTTCCTCCTGGGAACGAATGGGGGGCGATCGATATGGTGAAGTGCTTGTCAGGGGAAACGTCAATATTCAACCTTATTTGACATTTGGCGATGTTGCCGCCACCACGACGAGGACGACGCCATCCAGCCTGCAGGGCTTTATTAATTTTTAACTTACTTTTGGTCTTATCACACCAATTGTTGAAATACACATGCACACACAGCCCTTTCTAAATGCTAGGTGTAGCTGTCGTTGCCGGATGCAGCGGTGGTCTCTTCTTTGCTGATTTTTGAATTAAACGAAGCAAACTTGACACAAAACTAATTTTGTGCGAATTTTACTTGAATATCTTCTAATTGTAAATTCTAACTGCATTTGTAAGCAGGCGAGCGTACCGTACGATGGCGACCAAGAAGAGCCATCAGCTCAAGATGGCGATATGCGGCCAACATTAAAATCATTGCGAAGGAAAACTTGAAAAAGTTTTCTTGACTTAATGAACATTTGGCAAGTCAGCGCAGTTAAAACTCGAACCGTGTGGTTAATGAAAGTTTGTCTCTTTTTTGGTTTTTGGAAATTTGTTTTTGCTTTTCGGTTGGAATTTCTGAAATATCTTGGTTCGAGATTTTGCGGTGCAATATCTTCATTTTTCATCTGACCCAACTGCACCAAGGATAAAGTTTTCAATAAGATAATCGTGTTGTTGTTCTTTTTTTGGTTCTCCTCCTTCACCTCTTAGTTCTGCTTGTGATTATTTTTTATTGAAAGAGGTAAAAGGAATGAAAGAGCTGGATTTTTAAGTGTCACAGATACTTTTTGCAGAATAGCTTTTGGATGGGATTTAGATATAATAATTAAGTGGTGTTTGATATTTGAAAAGAAATCTGTGGCTTTAGAAAAAAAAACTGATTTAAATAAAATTTTAATATGAAAAGTTCAACACGTCCGTATGAGAAATTTCTTTTATTTAACCAAATTGGTTTTTTTTTATGATTCCAAATTGATTTAAATTCCTCAAAGGATTTTTGAAGCTTTTGAGCATCAAAAATAGAAAGTTTGGGAAGAGTACAAAATAAAATATTCTATTTCAATCTTAATTTGGATTTTTTTTTCGTGTTCCCTATAACATGATCAATCTGGAACTGACTGGATTCACAAAAAAGCAATAATTGCTTATATGGAATGATTTGAACGAAGAATTATAATGCTTCGTTCTCCAAGATTCTCAGCATTTGATGTCTCCTAAAATCTACGGTTTGAAAAAGGGTTGGGCCTAATTCTTTTTGATCCCCGGATTCTTTTGAAAACTGGTAGGAATTCTTGCGTGCAAATGATGTGCGGGCAAAAGTACTGCGGGAAATTAGTTTGCGGTCAATTGGCTTTCGGGATTTCGATAACTGAAAATTTAGGCTTGCGGTCTTTTGATTCCAACTCGACAGAAATAACTATAAGTTGGAGTAGGTGGTCCGATTTGTGCTTTGCCAACAAAAGAAAAACAAACAATTAGGGAAAGAGGTGATTTATTCTGCAATATAGTCTCCTTCAACCTCATTAAACTTGACACAGCTATGTTCCAACTTCTTAAACCTATTTGAAAATTTCTTTTTCTTCCGTTGTTACTTGTTCAAAGCAGCGGATTTCGTAGCAGCGACTTAAATTTCTGCCTGGAATTGACTTTTTCTAATTTTGAAAAAAAACGCACTGGTTCGAATTTAAAGAATACGGTGTATTATGCAGCAGTTTTAAGCCTTATTTGACCAATTTCGCCGTGGCGATGGCAGAGCTGTGAGCCAGTGTGTTATCATGATGGAAGAGCACTTTTTTTCTTCGCCAAATGGGGTCGTTTTTCTTCAATTCGACATCGAATTGGTTCAATAGTTCGACATATTAAATCCTTGTAACCGTTTTCAAAGTAGTCGATGGTGATCAAACCGTGTGAATCCCAGAAAATGGTGGCAATCGCTATTTCGTGTTCGCTCTCTTCAGAGCACTTTCACAGGCTGAAGTCCACTGGTTTGACTATTTCATGGTCTTTGATGTAAACCAGTAGATCTATGTTCCGTCAACTGTCATGGAATGAATCAAAAACTAGTTCGGATTACGCTTAAACAGCGTCAAACAATGTTGTGAAGTGGTCTCACGTTTGTGCTTGTTTTTCGCAGTAAGCAAACGCTCCAACACCTTTATTATGCCTTACATTTCATGCAGACGATTTTTTAAAATGTCTAGTATCTCAGCTTTCTCATGCACCTAAAATGTGCGGCCAGGATGAGGTCTGCCTATATACTTGATCCTTCATTTTCAGCATGTTATCCTCCGTGGTACCCATTTCCGGGATATCTGGACGAAGAAAGTGGTTCACCAAAAACCGAAGTGCAACCACGTTCAAATTAGTTAAATGAATTTTTGACTCTTGCCGTTGATTCACTGTACACAGCAACCAAACGCTCTTCGATTATGCTTTGCCATCTTCCTTCCAAAAACGAAAAACAAAGCATCGACCGATCTTGCTCTTTTTCATTTTTCTGAAATTCGCGGACAGTTTCGCTTCCACACTCGGTCAAAACAAAACTAGGACATCGCTTCGGCTGAAATTTCGACAGTAGCCGTCTAGAGGAAAATACACGATACTTCGATATGAACTGCCATGTCGCCGGCGGCGTCGTAGGACGAATCTTGTCTCAATTGATATTCACCATGCAATGGGAACAAGCTAAGATAACTTAAGTGAAAATCTGATGGCAAATATTGTTATTTTACATAAACATAAACTATCAAGACCATATTTATTATCTTGTTAAAATGAAAAACAAGCAAAGCAAGGTAAAATCCCTTAAAATCCCAAAAACTTAAACAACATTATCAAAAATAATTGAATTCAATTCTCTTGTCTTTTTTGAGATTCCAAAAAAACACAATAAGCCATTTCCAATTTCATTATTTTGCTCCATCGGTAAATAAAGTTGAATAATTCTGCCAAAATAACACAAAATGCATCCAACTGAACTTTGTTAAAAGTAGGTATGTTTCTTGATGCTCTCACAGTGCACCTACTTTGTTCTGGTCGAGATGAGGATGAGGTAACTATTTTCATTCATTTAATTTCTTTCTTTCATTCATGCAAGGCTAAAAGATGGTACAAGGTGTCTCAGAAATACTTCCTAATGGAATATAGAAGCAAGCGCTTTAACAACTTTAAAACTACGTTAAAGAGACACCTTGTAGTCTAATTGATATTGAAAAACTAAAGTTAAACTCCCTTCTAGCTCAAATCGATCTTTCTCATTCTCGTGTGTCTTCACTAAGCGAGTATCAAACTGGCTGGCCGGTCTGTGTATTTTAACAACTATCCAAACCCATTACCAGTTTCAATTTAAATAATTGAAACCAAATATCAAAAGTAGCTGTGTGTCTGTATAATGAGGTAACCAACAAATAGAAAATGCTATGCCTTTCTCTGTCAATAATCGGTTCAGGGCCGTACCTTCAAAGAAGTGAGTTCCCACTTTTCTTCAGTATGGAGAGAAAAATCCAGAATTTTTCAAAGTAACATTCAATCAAGGTCATAAAATGACTACTTCCAGTTAAGGTTTTCCTAATTTTTTAGTACTTTCTGAACACCTTCCTTGATTCTAATTAATTTTTCCCACCAACGGCCTTGAACACAACTAAAAACCCAAAATGCTCGCACAATAGTGAATATTTTGGAAAATTCGAAAATCCAAAACAACAATGGAACTTCCTTCCCGCTAGGTATATGAGTATTCTCTCCAGCAAACTGGACTGTGTCATAACAACAAATCTCCGGCATTAAGTAAAATGCAAAATGAAAATCACAAGATCTTTACAGTTGTATAAATAAACACAGAGAAAATGTTGTGTGGTACCAATAAGAAATGCCAAACAAAATAACAACAATCATGATTCATGGCGGTAAGCTATTGTTCTTCCTCATTCCTCGATATGGGCTCTGGAAGAGAGAGAGAATTCAATTTATGGAAATGGAAATATGACAATGCGGACAAAACTAAACTTCAAAGAGGATATCCCACTGGCAGTGTTTTGGTTTCTTGTGATTCTGTTTCTGTTTTTGTTTTAGGTTTACCGGACTCTGGGTCTAGTTAAAAGACATGCATCGAGGGATTGATAATATAAATTTTGTGGCAGGAGAAATAATAATGAAAACTATACGAATCTGTGGGGAGAGAGGTCATGTCAAGTGACAATGTGAATATGATTTTGTTCTAGAGGGATAAATGAATTGATCGAGTTAAGTTAAGTTCGTTTACTCGACACTCGAACATGAAAATGATGCACTAGGGCCAGAGGTTTGAATTTTTAATGATTACGTCAGCTTATTTTTATTCAATTCGTTAATATCTAACGTGAACAGTAATCTTATTCTTATAATCTAGGTTATATATTATACAAAACTATTAAAAAAAAAGGAATCTTTAAACTTTTTGCATTTTAAATTATCATTAGCGGATTCTAAACAAGTATAAAATTCATTATAAATTGTTATTAATTGATTAAGTGGGCTATTTACACCATAGTTTGATCTACTAAATATATGATTTAAAGGTTGCTGCCGTCTTAAACTTGAGCGACTAAAACTGAAATTTAATTGACTAAGAACTGACGTTGAAGATATCGACCCATTAATAATTCCAGCAATAAAACAAAATTGTATATATTTTCTGTGATTCGTCAAAGATGGGAGGTTGATAAAAGTTAGTCTATCAGAATAAGGGGGGAGGAGAGTCCCTCTAAACCAAGGAAGAGATCGAAGACAGTAACGCAGAAACTTCTTTTGGACTGACTCAATTCTTGTTATATGTATTGAGTAATATGGTGACCATACAACACATGCGTATTCTAGAATCGGTCTTACAAATGAAACAAATAAAAGCTTGAGAACATAAGGGTCATGGAAGTCACGACCGAATCTTTTAATGAATCCAAGAACCCTATTTGCTTTTTTAATTGTATAATTTATATGATCAATAAATGTTAGTTTTGGATCAAGAACTACACCTAAGTCAGAAAAGACAGAAACCTTACTCAATGGACAAGAATCAAACGTATAGCAGTACGAAAACGGGACTTTTTTGCGTGTAAAACTCATGGTTTTACATTTGTCAACATTTAAGACGAGACGATTATTATTGCACCATTCCCTAAAAGTTGTCAAGTCTTCTTGTAATAGTAAACAGTCAGTGTTCGATTTTATACTTTTGAATATCTTAATGTCGTCCGCATAAATAAGTACAGAAGAGTTTTTGATGATAGTAGTCAAGTCATTAATAAATAAAACAAATAAAATAGGTCCTAGATGGCTGCCCTGAGGGACGCCAGAGTTCACAAGAAATTGGTTAGAACACTCATTTCGAAACAAAACACAGTAACTACGATTTTTTAAATATGAACCAATCCAATTTAAAAAATGATCATTAAATCCTAAAAGCGTTAATTTACGTAAAAGTGTATAATGACACAACTTGTCAAATGCCTTACTAAAGTCGGTAAATATGCAATCAACTTGTCCACGTTTTTCAAACACATCTAAACAAAAGGACACGAAGTTAAATAAATTAGTAATTGTGGATCTTTTTTTAACAAATCCATGCTGACTATCACACACAATTGAACTACAATGAAAAGAAAGGACATTACTTACAATTGACTCAAACAATTTTGGTATCACAGATAATTTAGCAATAGGTCGATAATTCATGATCTCATTCTTAGGACCTTTCTTATATACAGGAATAATAAATGAACTTTTCCAGATATAAGGAAAGTTTGAACTTTTTAAAGACGTATTGAAGAGAATACACAACGGATATGACAAATAAGAAACACATTTTTTTAAAATAGAAGATGGCACACCATCGGGGCCAGGACTGAAACATTCATCGAGTAGTAAGATACTTTGAGTAACCGTTTCCTCACTTATTTCAAAATTTATATCGTTTAAATGAGCAAAATTTTCCGAAAAACAAGAAAAAGAAGATGATGCGTTAAAGTTTGATTCTTCGAATGCTTCTTTGAAATGATTAGCAAACATGTTTGCTATATGTTTGGGTTCATGACTAGTTGATAATTTATTAGTCATCAAATTTGGGTAGCCACAAGTTTTTCTTTTGTTATTAACAAAATTCCAGAAGCTAACTGGATTAGATTTAATGTCAGCTTCTATTTTACAAATGTAATCGTCATATAATAAATTAGAGTAATCAGTGAAAAGTTGTTTTATAATTAAGAAAGTTCTATAATCATCGTCAGTTCTTGTCTTATTAAATCTTGTCCAAGCTTTGTTTCTTTTGTTTTTTAAGTTTTTAATATGTGTATCAAACCATGGTGGTGCAGTTGAAGATGAACGAGTTTTTTTCAATGGTATATGTGCCCGTTTAGTGGCACAATCTTTTTAATAGCAAACACAACGCGAGTTTTATTTCTAAAAGAATTTTATTTAATTTAAGTTTCTTATTTCTAGATAATCTAGGTTTAGCTTTAAAGTACTTTTTAAGTTTTTAGTTTTAAGAAAAGTCAAGAAGGCGAACTAACTAGCCAAAGCCACGATCGAAATTAGAATGAGAGAAAAAGGAAATAATATGGCGAACGTCCATGATACTTTTATGTACAGTTCGCATTAAAAGTAGTTTGGTACAGTTTAGAATGAAAGTTCAAAATGAAACAGTTCAAAGTGAATCTGTGTTTGGAATGGTCGGTAGGTATGTAACGCGTTTACACGTTGGTTGTTATTTACGTGTAGACACGCTACATCACTCCCCGCCGTATAAAAGTTTGCGTATTAAGTTAAAATTGAAGTTATTTATATAATGCAAATGTGGCTGTTTTTGTTTTATAACTGAAATTATTCTTAAAATTTACACGTTAAATTATATAATTTTAAAGTTTTCATTTTAGAGCTTTTGTTTTATTTTTTTTAATTCGTTGTGATTTTAATATTTCTTAAATTTTCTTGTACATTGTTTATTTTTCATTTTGTTTGTACAGTGAGTTTTTTGGCAGAGGGCCTTACAATGATTTGACTTTGTTTAATTTATTTTGGTGTAGGACCTTACATAATAACTATACAATAAATTGATAAGTAACCAAAATTGAAAAGTCTGAAATAATTTTTGTAAATTTAATGCAAGTTGAAAGATACTTGTTTGATTTTTGGCTGAGGATCATTGTCTTTTGCGTAAAAAGCTGGTTTTAATCGGTCAATAGATATAATTTGCTCTTTATTGTCTATGAGCACTGAAAAAGTTTTTTCAAAACGATTGATAATTTCGAATGGGCCTCTGTATGGTGGATTCAGACTTCCACGTTTCACCTCCTCTCGAACAAAAACGTATCTGCAGGTTTTCAAATCTTTTGGTACAAATATGTATTTTTGTTCGCGATTCCTACCAGAACACGGTCGAGTTTGCGAGATTGCTTGAGTGATATCTCGAGCTGTCGACGAATTTAAAATCGGATTGAACGGTTTGGGTTCGATAAGTTCTGCAGGTAATCGTAAGTTTTGTCCGTACAATAGTTGTGCAGGCGTTACATTAATGTCGTCAATTATCGTGGAACGAATACCAAGAAGAGTCCAAGGTAAGTTCGAATACCAATTTTGTTTGTCTTCGTGAGCGCGTAGAGAATCTTTAAGCTGTCGGTGAAACCTTTCTACTGACCCGTTCGCTTGAGGATGGTACGTTGTAGTTCGGATCCGCTTTGTACCGAGAGTTTCGGAAATTTCTTTGAACAGACTTGATTCGAACTGAGTTCCTTGATCAGTCGTGATCGTTTGAGGAACTCCAAATCTGGAAACCCAGTTTTGTACGAAAGCGGATACAACGGTGGAAGCGTTCATATTTTTCAGCGGAATGGCCTCTGGCCAAGAAGAAAAACGATCTTTGATGGTTAGTAAATAAGTGAAACCTTGAGATGGTGGTAAAGGACCAACGAGATCCATATGGATGTGAGAAAATCGACCTTCTGGTACTGGAAAAGTTCCGTGTTTTGAAGTAGTGTGCCTTGAAATTTTTGACTTTTGACAAGAGATACAACTTTTTGTCCATCTGTTAACATCGCTGTTCATTTTAGGCCAAAAGTATCTTGTCGTAATTATTTTACGCATTGCCTTTGAACCTGGATGTGAAAGCTTGTGATGATTATCAAAAATTGTTCGTCGAAAAATTTCAGGCACATACGGACGATTTTTACCAGTCGATGTTTCGCACCATATTTCAACGTCATTTATCGGAATATTTACTTTTTCCAACTTGAAAGATGTTTTGGAAAGTTTTAAAATTGATTTAAGCTCTTCATCGTTTTCTTGTTCTTTTAACAGACTTGGAATACTGACATTGTTAAAATCGATCAATTCGACATACGATCTCGATAAAGTATCGGCAACGATATTTTGTATGCCTTTGATGTAACGAATGTCGGTGGTAAATTCTGCGATAAACTCTAAGTGGCGCGTTTGACGGGGCGATTTTTCAGTTTTGGAACATATTGCGTTTGTGAGCGGCTTATGGTCGGTGAAAACAGTAAATTGTCTACCTTCCACGTAATAACGAAAATGTTTAACGTTTTTGAAAATTGCGAGGAGTTCGCGATCGAACGTCGAGTATTTTCTTTCGGCTGGGCTCAAACGAGTTGAAAAGAAACCTAAAGGTTCCCAAAAGTTATTATGGTATTGCTGGAGTACTCCTCCGATAGCATCGTTAGATGCATCTACCATAATACTTATGTGCGCTAGAGGCTTTGGATGAAAAAGCATAGTGCGCTCGGACAAATCTCTTTTGAGAACTTGAAAAGCTTCTTCACAAGCGTCGGACCACTGAAAAATCGCTTTTTTATTTTTATTTTTACTAGTTTTTATATTCTTAAGTTGTTCGTAAAGAACTTTAGCCTTGAAAGCCATATTTGGCATAAAACGATTATAAAAATTAATCATGCCGAGGAAGCGCTGAAGTTGTTTGATGGAGCTGGGACTAGGAAATTCGTTAATTGCTTTTACTCGTTCTTGCGAAGGAGTTATTCCGTTTTCGGAAACGCAGTATCCCAAGAAATCGAGTTTGCTTACTCCTAGTTCGCATTTCGCTAAATTAACGTTAAGTCCGTGCTCTTGTAATCTTCGAAAAACTTCACGCAAATGCGCTTTATGTTCCTCGACCGATTGACTTGAAACTAGAACGTCGTCCAAGTACACGAATACAAACGAAAGGTCTCCTAAAACACTGTTCATAAAACGTTGGAATGTTTGCGCACCGTTGCGCACTCCAAAAGGCATTCGTAAAAATTCGAAAAGCCCGAAAGGTGTAATTACCGCTGTTTTATGAACGTCCTCTTCTGCGACCGGTATTTGATGGTAAGCGCGAATCAAATCGATTTTTGAAAAAATTACACAACCGTCGAGGTTAGCGGAAAAGTCTTGAGCGTTGGCGATCGGATGCTTGTCTGGTATGGTCGCTTGATTTAACCATCTGTAGTCACCACATGGTCTGAAGTCCAAAGAATTCTTTTTGGGAACCATGTGAAGTGGTGAAGCTACGTGTGATTTTGAGACGCGACAGATACCTAGATCGATCATCTGCTGAAATTGACGTTTCGCGATTGCTAACCTTTCAGGATTGAGTCTTCGGGCGCTAGCTGAAGGGAGTTGACCAGTTGTTTGTATCCGGTGGACAACGTCATGTTTGACCGGCAACGTAAAGTCTGGTGGAGCTTTAAGCTCAGGAAACTCGTCAAGGATAGCGCCGAATTCAGTTGGAATTGAAAAAAGTTTGGGAGAGCTAGTGGTGGTGCATTTGGAGAGACAGTTGACTTGAAGACTAGTATTTTTATCCACTAGTCGTTGGCTACGAATATCGACGATTAAATTGAATTTATGCAAAAAATCAGCTCCTATAATAGGGTGATCAATATCGGCAATAACAAAAGTGAAATCGAAAGCGCGTCTAAGTTTCAAGTCAACTGTCAATCGTTTGCAACCGTAGGTATGAATTCTTCCACCGTTCGCGGTAAGAAGAATGAAATCGTTTGGTTGGCTGATGTGCTGGCAGGATTTACGAGGAATTATCGAAATCTCTGCACCAGTGTCGATTAAAAATTGGAATTTGGAATTTTTATCCCAAATGAAAAAACGGCGCGAAAAGTTTGCCTCACTCATAGCCGCGTCTGAGATCTGGCGAACTAGTTTTTTGGATTTTTATTTGCTTCGGAGTCAAAGGTGCAGGATTGCTTCGAACAATTCATCGCATTTTTCCCGAACTTTCGGTGAAACCAGCAAATCGATTCATTGTTCTTTTTTCCACTCAGCGAACGGTGCCTACCACTAGCTCTACCCCGTGAAAAACTTCATAAAAATAATTAAAAAGTGTGTTATAAAAAATATTGCACATATCATCTACATCACAGTTAAAAAATAATTGATTCCAATTAACAGTTGAAAGCATTTCAAAAAGATCTATAAAATTACATTTAGGAAAGTCAAATTCAATTTTGTTATTATAGTCAAAATGAGGAGAGGACATGTTCAAGTTTAGTGAAATATCTAGTGCTGGGTGATGTCGATCCTCATCAATCAAAACTACAGCAGCAGTTGAAACAGCAATTTCAGTGTTGACCGTATCAGCAAAAAATACTAAGTCCAGCATTCTTCCAGAACGGTTACTAGTTCCATTAAATTGACTCAAGCCAAATGCAGACATACCATCTACAATTGTAAGTTCATTAAGACTGGACGCATTTACCGGAACGTGGAAGGTATCGTCATCAATTTTTATCCAATTAAGGTTTGGTAGATTGAAGTCACCTACGATTAAAAGTTCATCTTCGGGTTCCAATGTCACATAAATTGTTTCTATGCTGTCGATCAGTTTTTCATACACATCACTGGTTGAATTCGGAGGTATGTAGACGCAAATGATGAATAGATGGCCAGCCTCAAGCTTGATTTTTATACATAGAATCTCAATATCTGTGGCTCTAAAGTCGTCTACTAAGTAGCAATTGTGTGAGGCTTTGATCGCACAAAGAATTCCTCCTCCCACAACATTGTGGTCATCAGAATCATGACGGTCACGTCTAAAAATTTGGTAAGATGCATCGAAGAGCTCCGAGTCAAGAATAGATTTGTTAAGCCAAGTTTCAGTAAAAACAATGACATCGTGTGGAAGGTTGTTTATATTTTTATAGACCAAATTGGTCTTTGTCCGTAGTCCGTTTACATTTTGGTAGTAAACTAATAATTCCTTAAGCTGCGACGTCGATCCTGCGTTGTCTGATTTTGCCGAAAAGGGTTTTGAATTAAATTTCGGTTGTTTGATTTATACTCAAATTCATGTACTATAACACCATTTGGCCAGAATAACGATGAGTTCAGAACATGAAAAATTGAGTCTGGTACACTTATTTTGAAAGATGAATATTTGGTGTAGTTCCGATGGATAATTTTTTCCACGTTCAATATGAAAGAAGTACCAAGTTTGTCTGCTAAATATTTTTTTATGTCAAGAGCATTCGTTGACGGAACAAGTTTGGATAAAAAGAGAACTTTATGTCCTTCTACTGTTTTAAGTCCTGATACGATAGGTGATATGGTGCAAGTTTGTTCAGGTTGCGGTGGATCCAAAGATGAGGTCTTCGTCAGGTTTGTCGATATATTCGCATCTTTCAAAGGTAGTATTGCTCTTGCTGTTGAGGCTGCTTCAGAACCGTTCCTTAAAGTTGTAGGAACAACAGACATAGGAGCTGATGACGTTGGTAACGAGGAAGCAGTAGCAGTTGTAGCTTCTTTACAGAGATTGAGACCAGCAATGGGTCGGGATAGAGAGAAGTTGTCAAAAATTGAAATTGTCGCTTTTTTTGAAAGTTGGATAGCATCAGAAAAATCATCGTCTAGTTCATCACTTCTTCATTTAGGTAGAGGAATAGCGTTTGTATGTGAAGTAGACTGTGTTTTTACAGTGTTGTCATCAAAAGAAGTGTTGTCATTAACAGAGGTTAAATTTTCCACCTTGTTTGAGAGAAATTCTAACATTTTTTCCAGCTTTTCTAACTGCCTTGTGTTCCGTAGGACATCACGAGTTATATTTTTTTCAGCAAACGGATCGCATTCGTCACAAAAATAGTAAAATGACTTCTTTTTTTAAAATAATTTGATGCAGCTAAACGGGGCGTCTATACATTGTACATGAAAAATCCTCTGGCAATTTCCACTACACATAGGGGATATTTGTGAATGGACTATGTTAAGCATGGAGATTAAATGTCCAAAACTTAAGGAACTGGTTTCTTTAGTTCAATTTAATCATACAAAAGTCTTGCCATGAACAGGGTATTTCTTAAATCAGTGAGGACATGAATTGACATTTTAAGACTTAAGACTGAAGAGTGATAGACATCAAAACTCGACTAGCGTTAAACAGTAGACTCAGATGTGTATGTATTTCTTAGCTTTTTATGAAACCACAAAATTTGGCAATCCGATGATATATTTCCAAATCTAGTTTCCTCCATCTAGAGCAAACTCTCCCTCAGTCGTATCTCCCTTTTACACGAACCGAATTTGGTATCTTTTTATAATCCGAATAACGAAGTCCCGACTTTCCAAATAAGTTTATGAAAGGCAGACGTGAGGTTGGTGTTCAAAAAACTCACACAAAAGTGGTAAGAAGTAGTGATTTAAATAAAAAAAGGTTGGGGTTGGAAGACGGAAATCCAAAATCCTGCAAGCCGCAAAATACTTTTCCGCAATACTCACATGCTATTTTCCAGCAAAAAATCCTACATTTTTTCATGACATTCTACTTCTTTTCGTCACACAAAGTTATGTACAGCCCTTAATTAGGACACATCCTTTTGAAATCAGGAATTTTAAGAGACTCGAAATGATGAGAATCATGGAGAACGAAGCAGTAAAATTCTTCGTTCAAATTATTCCATACAAGCAATTGGTTTTTTGCGAAATCCAAATCAATGTTTTAAAAACCAGTGTATTCGAAGGGTCTTCTATTCCACGACACTATCCCTCACCCTCCCCACCCCACAAACAAATTTGCTTGCCTCTTGAAAAGAAAACCACCGCAAAGGCATGCAAAATAATGTAAACTGTCGTTTCAACATTTGTCCTCGTAACATCATTACACGCACACACATGACATCAATCAAATAGCCCAGATTCCGTTTTTTTTTACCCGAAAACCCAAATAATGTGTGTTGTGTGTCCAATTCATGTACCCGCCCAAAAAAAAAACCATTTAACTTTTCTATTTGGATAGTTTGCATTCGTGCAGAAACCATTTAACGCAATTATTGTTATTATTATTATGTATTGTTTATTTTTTGTTCCCCTCTTGCATGGTAAATTAATTTTATTAGCTTACAAAATAATTATTATGATTTGCCTACCATCTGGCACCGCAGCAACAATAATAATGGCAGTAGGTTAACCTACCATTTTGTTGTTCGACAAAATTACTCAATCGTACAATTTTTTAACTCAAATCGGATAAATAAATCAGAGCACAAAAAAATCAGATTTCCGCGCAGCGAGTAGAGTTGACACTATGTAAACACAACAGGTGCACTGCCATTCATCATCATAACAAAAAAAACTCAACAAAAAAGAGAGTGTCAACAAACTCCGGACAGTATTCCAATTAAAGCAGCCACAGCTATAGCTAGTCCGTTTGCCATTAGGTGGGGTCTTTACGTTCTACACTTTTGCCGGCATGAGCGATGACTATGACGCCGACGACGACGCCACATCGATTCGCGCCATTTGTTTGTTTGTAAACAAACCTCGTGCACACAGACCGTTGATGATGATGAGATGACACATTGACGAATGAGCGACACCATATAGTGAGCCGGGTGCGATGACAAAGACAAAGAGCGGCTTCCATTGTTAAGTGGCAATGGCAACTTTTGAGGTTCTAGGTAAGACCGGACGATGACAAAGGTGGGCTTTGCTCGAGCACCTCAAATCATTCGTTCGTCTGTCCAGAGTTCAATTTACACCGCCTCGCGAGTGTTGATGGGTTTAGAGTGGGAATATTGTTGACGAGTCGACGCAGACACTTTTGCTGTGGCGGAACTCCGTTTAATTACTATTCAAAGCCGTGCTCGTACTACTAGTACAGTTAGTTCTGGGGTCTTCCGGTAGGTGTACTTATGGTATTGGAAATGGAAATGAAGAGCTTGTGTTGAGATTTTGATCCAAAATAGGCGGTTTACAGATTTGATGGATTTTAGAATTTACTTTTGAATAATGGCTCAACTCAGAAGCCAGTCAGTTGACTTACGACCCTACAGTCGATGAAAAGAAAATGGCTTTCAAGTTGAAATTCTTTGGTTTCGTCAGGAATTCATAAAAATGTAAATTGTTTTCACAAAATTGTTGTGACTCTCCTAAGGCCACTCTGCTACTTGCCGGTGAAAGTGTTGATTCATAATTCGTTCGTTCGTTATGGTGGCGCTGCAGTCCAGGTCGGACCAGGGCCTCATTCAACAAACGTCTCCTGCCAGCTCGGTCTTCAGATTCGCATGCCGATTAGACTCATAATAAATAGATAAATATGATGAATCATAATTATTATGAAGAAATGATGAATCATATTTGATTCATGATGAATCATATTTGATTCATGATGAATCATATTTGATTCATGATGAATCATATTTGATTCATGATGGATCATATTTGATTCATTACAAATTATTTTTGATTCTCATTGAATTACTTTTAATGATTCCAAAAATTTTGTTCGGTTCGAAATTCAGTGTTTTGTTGTGGGTACCGATTTTATTTCTTTTGTAGTTTATTTTTGATTTTTTTTGGCTACGCTGAATGTTTTCATTGAGATAAATTGATGCGAGCTACGTAGCAATTGTTAAACCACTTAGCATTTCCGTTTCTTTCGAAATTAAGCACAGTCTCATCCTTAAAGAAACCTCGTTTACCTACAATAGTAAATCTTTTACTGCATTGCAAGACGATTAGTATTTCCGTTTGTGTTTTGCACCTCTTTTGCAGTCCGAAAGATGGACATCACTTATGTTTTTTCCATTCCAAGCCACTAAAACAACAATGGTAATTGCTGTTCTTCGCTACGCAATAGAAGACCAGACCGAAGACACAGTTACAACAGTAGCCAAACAACACGGTAACCCAATACTAATTGCCTAATAAAATGAATTGGCTAATGTTCGTCCGGTGCGAGGCAGAGTGAATCAAATCAACAGCGTAGATCCCATAATTAATTCATGATGAATTGCATTGCAATCTCGATACGGTGGCTTTTCTACAGTGGTGGTGTGGTCACTCAACTAAGACCGTCCGTGTCTGCTGGAGTAGAAGAACAGACAAACCGCATTTGAAAAGTAATTTACACAACGCAGTGTTGTTTCGTTTTTTCTTCTGTTTTCAATTTTATCAAACAATCTAGTTTGTGGCGAAACATGACATGAGAATGTACGTTGGAATGTTTTTAAGATGTTTGCTGTCAGAGACTGGAATTTGAAGAGTTCCGACGAGTAGGATGGGAAAAGTCAACTAACTCTACTCCAAAGAATCTGTCAAAGTCAATTGACAATAATTCTTTATCATTTCACTGCCATCAGTTTGGGCTCTTATCGCTTTGTAATAAATTTAAATAGCTGTCTCAATAGATGTCGCCCCAAAGTGTACTGAGATTGATAATAATTATCGTCAAAACAGGAGCCAATCAAAAAGCCTCTATCTCGCTCTACGGCAGGATAATTATAGAAAGGAAAATAATCATATTGATGAGGTGAGCAGTCGACCAGTTTGGCAGGATATTTCAGCATTCACACGCCTATCGATTTGGAATGATGAGAGGGAGCAAGAAACAGACCGGCTAATTGTCGAACAATACACTCTGAATTCTGAAATGCCTTTGGAATTATATCAAGGCATCTAATGATGTGTCAAAGACAAATTAATTATCTCTCGCCAGAGTAAGCTTGTCAGCTACATATATCCAGAGCGAAAGGACATTCAGGTTAATTAGGGAAAATTCTTTGGTCGAAAAACTTAGGGCGGTTGTTTTCTATCTTTTTGTAGGACTTCCTTTAGTTATCCTGTTGACGTTCTTTTCTCGGTGAGATGTATAATTATTGAAGGATGATACAGTGAGTTGGATAAAGGAATTTGGAAGAATTTGATTATCAACAAGGATTTAGGTGTCGTAGGATTGAGCGAAATAAAAGAAGAAGAGGATAATTGGATTAATGTGCTAAGAGAACAGTATTCATTCACCTTTTTGGGGGTATTTTTTGTGTGTCATTGTTAATGTCCTTAATTAGATTGTTGATGTTAACAAACAAAGGATCTGTGTCAGTGACTAGCCGAGAAAATTATAGCGGGTAACTATCAGCTACTGAGGATTCAACTAGAACTAGTCAGCAAATGGAGCTGTTTTCACGAGGAATTGAGAAACCGATTGACCAGATACGAACTATCAGCCTCACCAAGTAAAAAAATGATAAATATTTTTCCCAGCAAAATTCATTTGCCAACCTCTTCTGAATGCACTAAGGTGGAAAAACTGTTTGAACGATAACAATTAAAGTTCCAAATTGCGTAATTATATCTTACGATTCTCATGGCTTCCACAAAAAAAAGGATAGAAACTCCCAGCCAAGTCATCTTCCATCAAATCCGTTCAGTTCAGTGTTCATCTAAAGTTCTTAATAGAAGAACTTCTTAGATAACATCTCCTTTTCGTCCTTTCTCAATGTTTTTCTTCGTGTATGTTGTTTTTTCCGTTTTACTATCCCGTTGCTGAGCCATAAAAAAATTGTTTTTTTTTCTGTTTTCCTTGGTTATAATGTGTCCCCCTCAACGACGATCGACGACGGGCAAAAGGCAACGCATGTCCTTAAACTCACATTGAGAATCCATTAAGTTCCCGAAATGACATCATAAAAGTTTTTCTCTTTCCGTTCACTTGACTGCTCTGTTCGTCTTCGTTTTATATTTCCCAATTTCATCCTTTTTAGCTATTGCTGCTCTTTTACGCGCTATTTCTTTTGTCACTTCCTTGCCTCGGATAAATGTAAACTTTGGGGGCGAGTACCGACAGAAGAAAAAAAAAAAAAACTGCCATCGTTGCCATGAACTTGTATAAAAGACTATAACATGAAGGTACTTTAGCCAATACGAGAAAAGCTCTCCTGACCGTTGCATTTATATCTCTCTATTGATGTTTCAGTTTCCGTCTTCTTAAGATACTGCCATCTTAAAAATCTCCATCGGGATTTTTTATTATATCTCTCAACAAGATGAAGAAGGAGATCCGTTCCGTATATATGTGAGGATTGTCTGTTTAGGTTGAAGGACTCATGTTAGACAAACGACAACGCACCAAAGTGAGTGTATTTCATTCGACGAGTGTATTTTTATTTTATGTGAAATCAATGGAAAGGATTTAGCTGATTGGGGAGATTAAGTTTAGATTTTCTTTCGTTTTTATTGTCGAAACTACACACTCGTGGAATGTCAATGTGATTTGGAAAAATTGCTAACAAGCTCGTATACGGTTCGATTGCAGATGAAGCAATAAGTTTGACTTACGAAAGATTTGTCTTCGAAGTTACTACTTTCAGGAGTTGTTCGATAGGTCAGAGTCAGAGAAGTGGGATAAATTGTGTATGAAAACTATTTTCTTAGATCAGCTAAATTATGAGTTTGTGTAGTTTCCATTGATAGCGGATACGATGCTTCTGCAAATAGGGTTCTTGTCGATGTGCATTTTCGACATTCACGACTTACTTAAAAAGTTCAAAACTGCTGAGTTATTAGTTATTGGCGAAAGGTCTGAAGTCCAAGCTGCATTCGGGAGAAAAGTTCTAGGCGGAATGCCGAATAAATTAACCAGTTTGTTAAGAAGAGGGCAATTCTTGAGACAAAACAAAAATTTAACTCGGAAGTCTCCGGTGGGCTGGACACCTAGCTCGTGTAAACGAAGATGAGTCGGTCCTGAAAGTCCAATTATATCCCAAGAAAACGATAGCTAGTTGAACATTTTCTCCAAGTATTTTACACATTCGTATCTGATATGAATGAATTTCTATGACATTCAGGATGACTAAAAACGCAATGTGCGTCTACCCACAGCGCCACCTGTTACCAGAAACTTTTGCATAGAAATAAGGGGCAAACCTGTCGACATAAGTATAGAATCAGATTTATCGGTTTCCAAATTATAAGCAAACAAAGAAACCAATGTGTTTTGTGAGTGTTCCGTATTTAACTATTTACAAAAAGTCAAGAAAACAATAAATACATAAAATTAAATTAAAGAATTCCAACACATCACGGAGTCCTTGAAGAAGAAAAATGCGGTACCCAACGTGCAAGTACACAAAAATTAAATTCACGTCCTAGTTTACCAAACAACAACATGGCCAAAAACTACAAATACAAGAAAAAAAAATAAAGAATGAACCAAACAAAATCTCTCCAGCGACCCGCACGACTCTTGAAGCCCTCTTTTCCTTGTAAATCTTTGAATTTTCGTAATTCACAATAAATCACTTCTCCATTTTGTCATCACCAGAACTTAAGCCAGCCACCTAGATTGCTAACTACTTCCCAGTTTACAACAAGATGATGAAAGCAAACCAGGTGGGCAACAACAACAAGCCCTTCGTATTGGTCACCCGGTTAGTAAACAGGGTCAACTGCAAAGTTTTATGTAGTAGTAGGAGAATAGAAGAGTAGGTGAGCTAGCGTCTCCAACTAACAACGCTTGCTGCCAACAAATAAGACAAATTGCATTTCTCCAAACGAACAAAGCTATCGGTATAATAAGAATTTTCTTCGGCCTTCCTGTGAGCTCACCTCGGAGGAGTTTGTCCCTTCGAGAAGAGAGAGAGTAAAAAAAACAGAATTTTCCGCTTGAACTTCATCGCAGAACTGTTGACAGCGACACCACGGGCAATCCCTGGAACCTGCAGTAGTTCCAGTATTCAAACACATAGCCCCGGAAATAGGAAATAATTTCGTAAATTTTCTTCGTTTTGGTTTCGAAATCGTGTCGTCAAGTTCAACCTTCACTCTTGGACTATGCACTGTTTCCGTAAGCAAACTTGATCCTGGGTAGTTGTCGTCGGTCGGTCGGATTGAATGTTGAATAGTTGTTGTGTGATTCAGGAAAAAGTTCCTTTCAAACATGTACCGTACATCTGTTGTGTGTTTTCCTGCGGACTGGCACCAAGCCTTCAGGACTCACCCACTGCAACGTCCGTTCATGTTCGAGCGGCTGCTTTTTCGTCGCCTCATGTCGTCATGATAAGTTTTTAGTTGCCCCTTCTCTCAACCTCAACATCTCTCCCACGATCTTACCGCAGTGAAAGTTTTTCGATTTAGTTACAAGGGTAATCCCTGCAAACACCAACCGCTTGGTGAGCCTTGTTCCTTTTTGTAGGCTAGGCACCTTCCACGTGTACAATCCTTTTTGAAGAAAAGATTTTTTCTTCCCCTGTTTATTTATTTTCGCCTTGCACTTTTGAAATTGTGTATTTTACAGACCTAGATTTTTTCCTCATATCAACAACAAAAACTTTGCCATGATACACGCAAGGTACAGCCGCCCTACAGTACAGTGGGGGTGGTTAGTTCTTATGGTTAAGGGACGACAGGTAGAAATTGCTAAATTGAACTTAACCACCCAATCTGTTAACAAAGTGTAAGCTCTGCAGATTGCAGGGGGCCTTCAGAAGAATGAAAGATGTGACGTTACAATGCCACTGGCGATGGCGGGCTTGCACTGCTGTTTTTTGTTGCTTGCAACAACACCTTTTCTTGTCTAAGGATTTATCACAATTACTTTTTATTTGTGGTTTTTCTTGTTACAATTTGTTTTACAGTTAAAGGAAAAATGGAGGGGGAAGTACTTTATCGCAGTGTTTTGCATATAAATTTTGCAAACGCACAATGAATAATTTCCTTGGATGAATTCGAATAGTTTGCATTGGAATAAAAGACGATAAATTTTAAGACTTGCACAAGATTCGATTACGGGATGAAATATAAGTGTTGCTGTTTTTTTTGTGTTTCCTTTTGTAAATTTTACTTTTAACTCTGAGCAGCCTCCCGCGTATTTCTTTTTCGATTTTGCTATCGGCTTTTTACTACCAGCAAGGTAGTCAGAGGATGGCACAATTATAAAGGGAACATATTTCCTATCAAAAATGCGTGCTCTCGGTAGCCGTTCTATAGAAGTTATATTTGTCGGATTCAAGTCTGCAATATGGTGTACCCCAGGGCTCAAATAAATTAATTTGTTGACGATTGTATATAACCCTAAGCTTTTCATAATATTCGTTCCGCATTTTGCATTACCGGAAATGGAAAAACAGCATTCTAACTTCAAAAACCACGTAGAGTTTAATGCTTTGAAAAGTTAATATTGCCTTGTATAATTGAAACAAGGTAGTATACCTCCTAGCCACTTTCATTGAATGGCATTTTTATCAGTGAAACTGAATTTTTATTTATCTGTATTTGCACTTCTGATAAATAGTGGAACGATCATTGTATGCGACGACGTGTCGCCAAAAATGGAAGATTTTTGAGTATTTTGAGACGGTGCATACCTAATATAAACGCGGGTTTTATATTCGATTCAATTTCATTTAATCTGCCCTATCGAGGTATTTTGCGGAGCGAAATTTTGTTCGATTTCGTACGTTTCGGACAAATTTTGCTTCGACGTATTCTTCCGAAGTACAATTCGGAATTTTTTCCGACATGAAGTAACGCAGTACGATGAGTAACAATGTGGTGCGATGACTAGCTTTATTTTCCTTAATTTTTGACAATTTTGTTTCCGATTTCTCTGCCGAAAATTGTTTGCGGAATTGTTTGCCGAACATGCTCGTTTGCGTTATTCCCTACACGGCAAACACATAATTGGCGAACAACATTTCGTGTTGATTCTTGAAAGTGTGCGGATGTGCCAAAAGGAGAACGTTTCTCACGTTCAATCTGAGTGTAAAAACGCAAGTTAATGAAATGGTTAAAAAAATTTACTTAACAAGATTTTACCACCATCAATGGAAAATGTAAAAAAATGTTCCACATACGCCATAGTGGCCGAAGTCTGAAGAACTTGCATATTCTTAAGAATAAGGCCCCAGGAACTAAGGCCACAGAAAAAGTATGAAACCATCCCCTACACGGCGAATTTATAGCGCTCACAAGCATGTTCGACAAACATGTTTGTCGTTTAGGGCTAGCTTAAATGGAATAGGACCGCGACGAAGAGATTCTGTTGGTTTGAAAAAGGTAGAATGATGGCTCATCTGAATCAGAATGTGATGACAACAAAACAAACGAAACAACCACCACTTCAATAAACAGACGCATGCCAGCCCGGAACAATTTCTCATCTATTCAGCTTCTGAGGGAACAAGTTGAAAAACAAAAGCGAATTTGACATTACAAATTAGTGATGGCCCTCTTAAGACTTATCGATTTTCATCGATTTTAAATATCTTTAATCGTAATGTATAGTAAATTTTATCGTGTGTTTTATTGCTTATTATTAGGTTCCATTGGTGTAAGAAAATAAAAAAAGCTTAACATTACTGAAATTAATTCATTTTAAAATTCAATTCAATAAATAACACATATATGGGAAGTTACATGTCATAATCGATAACCTTATTTCTTTTGCACATCTCAATTAAAAAATTGTAAGCCATCGCATGTCAAATAATGCGTTGCCATATTTTTGTCCGATGACATTTAGCTCAAATACAAATTTAAACTCCGACCATATTTGCGTTGCGGAAAAGTTTCCGCTCCGAAAAATACCTCGATAGGGCCGAATATATGTATAATTCGGACAACTTAATAGTAATACAAAATTTGTTTCGGTTTCTTTGAAATCGCAGGTGATGGAAAACTAGCTGCGGTCTTTGATGGATGTTCCCACAAAAAATAAATAAAATTAAAGTGAAAGAATTCTCGTGGTCTATCGTTTGACGAAATTCACGTTGACACGTCCTTAAGATGGTGGACAAAATCGGATATTTCACTGACATCTAGAACTAGATGATGATTATTTAAACATACGAGCTCCCTCTCGTAGCCAAAACAGTGCAAGAAATGTTTCTGAGATGTCAAACTGTTGAGTACAGTGATTCGATTTAGGCTCAACTACATGAATTCGAACCACCTTACAACACTATCTTCCTTAGTAATTTCAGCGTTTAGTAATTCAAGACCAATACAAACACCGACACTTCCATTTCCTAATGCTCGCACTGTGCTCTTAGCATGTAAAGAGTATCACACCAAAAACATAAATGTAAAATAAGAGCCAAGTTCACCCGTACAAAAATTCTGCCTAACAAATCAGCCACGAAAAGTAATGAGATCTAAAAGAACGCCAAGTTCTAAGATTCAGCAAGTACTCGTAGGTGCATTGCAAATGTTTTAAGTGGACTTACATCGAATCAACTATTAGTTTTGAATGTAACTTGTAAACTAATATAAATTAGTTAATTTTTTTTACTTAGCAAGTTTTCCAAACTTTTTGATAGTAGGTTACTAAGAGAAAACCTGCCAAGTAAAAAAAATTAACTAATTTACATTATTTTTGTACGGGTGAACTTGGCTCTTTTTTTACATTTATGTTTTTGGTGTGATATCATTACTTTTTGCAAAGATTTTTTTTTATTATTTTTAATTCATAAAACATGGGCGGGTACCATTCCCCCCTAGCAGAAAAATCTAAAAATTAATTTTATTTCTTTATATTGATTGGCAGAATTGCTAGTTTGCCAAATTACAATATACTATGATGATCAGAGGTGCCTCATATACCTATTTTGTAAAATTAATTTTTAAATGGGTGGGTACCACGCCCCCTCAGTTGAAAATCATAAATTTCATATTTTATTTGTTCTTTTGCACGTTGTACTTGTATGCCAAATTTCATGGTTCTACTGTACTCCAAAGTGCTCCATATAATTTCAACTAATAATGTAAAAGTAGGCGGATACCACGCCCCCTGATTGAAAATTTTCAAATTTTTGATTTTTTCCTTTGTATGTACTTCATGACCTATCACTGTGCCAAATTTCAAGTTTCTAGGGCAACGGGAAGTGCTTCATAATTTTGATGATCTGTCAGTGAGTGAGTCAGTGAGTGAGTCAGTCAGTCAGTTACGGTTTTCGTGATTTTTGGAACATTGTATCTTAGAAACTACTTATGCTAAATATCTGAAATTTACTGAGGTGCTTCTTCTTGATAAGCTTAACAAATGATGTGAGTTTGAAACTTTTGGCTTCTTTGGTATAGAAGTTAGAGGGGTGTGGAAAATGCCCTGAGTTGTTTCCTGTAAATAAGGGTGTAGTGCCAAAGTTTCTAGAGAACTTGGCTGGGCACTACCGTGCCCCTTGATAGAAAAAGGACTTTAGGGAGGTTACGCTATTACAATTGGCACCATACCCTTTAAAAGCAGAGGACCAAGTGGCTTGCACTCATCATCAATTCAATATGTTTACTTAGGAATTGAGGGAAAAACTAAGATGAGAAGCACTTTACTAACATACTTTACTACTATAAAAAAGTCTCTTTTCAAATCTTTGGTCAATGATTATAAGTAAGCTGGTTTATAATTTAATATGCAGCAGATACAATGCTAATATTGTTTTTTTCCTGGCTCACAATATACCTACCTACTGAGTCCACTTGTTCAAAAGAGAATTCCACCTACAAACTATAACGGAAACATTTTTTGCTTCCATTTCCCAAACAAAAATAAATTCTTTGCAGAAAAAGTTGTATTAAAAAAAATTCTCAGAATCCTTGTAATTTAGTTGAGTGTTTCTGAGAAAATTTGACCAGTGAATCAAAACTTTTATGAAAGCATCAAGTTCACAGTAAATTTTTCACTTTAAAAGCGATTGCCTTTCTCAACACAAAAATAATATACAACCTGGACATTATCTCAAACTTTTCAAAACCTACCCAGGAATGAGGGAAAAAAATACAAAAAACTATAAAATAAACCCAAAACCTCCTAACGACTCTTATCAATGGTTTATTTTTCACAAAAAAAAAAAAACAAAGAAAACACAATGAACACCCCCTACACAACAAATAAGGTACCTTTCTTTATTTCATCCAACTTGGAGCATAACCCTCCATAAGTCTGACCATGAAAAACGTTATAAATATAATCCAAAGATTTCATGGTGTGTAAAGCAATTGAAAAGTTTCAGTCCATTGACTTTTTCATCAAAACCCGGAAAGGCCTCCTTCTCTCAAATCCCCCAGATGATGGTGTGGGTGTTTTCGCTTTACACCCCATACCCTAGAAAATATTTCAAAATGCCCACTTTACAAGAAAATAACTTCACCAATTTACCCTGGAGACAGATAAAATAAAATAATTTTATTGCCCGAAATGATCATAAAGAATAAAATAACATAACATAACTGAACATTTAATTGTCAAAAAGTTGTATGATTTTTGTTGCTGAATCCGCATTAATGACCTCTTGCCGATGTGGAGCATCCTGCCCTTACAAGAAATAGACAGGATGAAAATCTTCGTCGTTTTTTAGTAGTCACAGGACAGAAGAGGCACCGAGGCGGTTTTACAAACTTTCCTTAGCCCAAGAAATAGGGTAGATTGTAAGGGCATTCCACTTCAATGCATTTTTTCTTTACAAAGTTTTGAGAAAGGGGTTCTTGACGGGGATGAGGCGAGTAACTTTGTGGTTTTTTTTTTGGCTTTGACAGATGTAAAGGAAAACTAAGTATTGATGGTAAGTTTTCTTCTCTTCGAAATTCTTGGGTGTGTGTGTTTTTTTTTGTTTGTTTCTTGATTTGAAAAATAAAAAAAAATTGAAAGTTTTTCTTTATTTTCGATTTGTTTGAAGGTTTCATGAATTTACGATAAAAAATCGAACTAAACTTATTCTTTCTGCGAGAGAGATAAAAGTTTGATGGGGACAAAGTTTTACTATTGGACGCTTTATCAAGAAGTGATGTTTTTTTTTTCGTTTTTATAAAGACGTTACTACGTTGAAGGTATTTTTGTCTACTTTTTGGTTTTTGTTTTAATTAATTTGTGTTTTTATGGAGTCCATCGAAATGTCTCATAAAGAAACAAAAACTCATCGCAAACTTTATCTCTATTGAGGGGAACTGTTAATTGACGCTCAATAGACTGGCAATGAAATTTTTTGGAAAACGGATCAAGACCCTTGAGTTATTTTAGTTAATTAGTAATTGACCGAAACTTAATCATTAAAATGCACATCTGCAGGCAAAATGAATACCTGCCATGCATTTCGAGTTAACCTCGAGTTTGTACCAGACATATATAGCTAGTGCTTGCACTCTCAATAAATATATTCCTATAATTCACACTCAGTGATTGCAGAAAAACTGAGATGAAAGGTAGTACTTTGTCCTTAAACCACCACTACCACTACCTTTGCTATACTATACTATATACTATACTACTTTTAGTTGACATTTCAACTTTTGGTACAAAAACTAGTATTTATTATCATTTCCGCTGCCTTCAGGGTAGGCCATTTTACTATTGAAACTTCGCCCTACCAGTGGTAAGGAGTTTTAATATTGAAGGAGTCCTGAGTGCCACCAGTGTCTTAAATACCTGCTGATCCACCAGAGTTATCTGTCCACCAATTACGGCAAAACGGCAGTGTTGAAAGCGGATTTTCGAGGCAGTAAAGGAGTTCACCTACCTTGAAACAAAAATCAATTCCGCAAACCACACTTTAGTGGTGATTCGATAAAGAATTAGCTACTGAAACAACTGGGTTCGTAACTTCTCCCTGGCACTGGGTACTTTCGAAAGGAAAATTCTTCGACGGATTTTCGGTTCTATATGCAACCATGTCCAAGGGAGTAGAAGTTTTTGCCGTGATTTGTACGAGCTGTGCCAAGATTTGAATGTAGTCCAGAAAGCCAAGATAAGACGACTACATTGGCTCTGCCACATCAAGCGAATGGACGACAACTCTCCAGACAAAAAAATTCTATCTCTGCAGTCCCTTGGTTCAAGACAACCAGAAAGACCGTACCTCCGGTACAAAGTCCAAGTTATTACGCATGCCTGAGGGCCTGGTTTTCACGACTGGAGAAAGCATGCCAGAGACTGTTCCCGATGAAAAACTGCTGTGTCAAGTGCCTCAGGCTGAAGTCCTACATAGATTGGTTAAAAGCTGACCCCCGATGTCTCATATTGTTTCCAAAAGTCAAACAGAAAGTGAAGGAAGCTTATAGTTTCATCGAAGTTTCAACAGAAAACTGCAATTGAAAATTCTTAGTAATCCTTTAAGCTCTTTGAGACCTTTTACTTTCTCAAACATCAAAGTGTCACCCCAGGCACAAAACCCTAAAAAAACTTTGTCAAAGCGCAGTAATCCGCAAAATTAGCAATGCAGTATCAAACAAACAAAAAACAAGACCAACATTTCTATCAAATATTACACTTTCCTTAAGCATCCTTAAAGTTTAAATGAGCATAATTGAACGAAACTTTTTCAAGAGGGTGCATTCACGGTTTATTATGAGTTGTTGTATTTTCTGTTTTCCCCCATTTTCGTTTGCCCTTGTTTGGGGAACATTTTTTGTTGTGGAATTTATTTCGTGTGCTCTTCAAAATCCCACCAGCATAAACCTCACAAAATGTCAAAACGAAACTAGCATCATAAGAACTTTCCCTTGAGTGGTCTTTCGAAATGGGAACGAAGAGATTTTCATAGCGATTGAAAAATTATTTTAAAACCAATTCCATTTTATTAATAGTCGAAGAGTGAGTATCTTATGGATGCATCCACTCTCTAAGTAAAAGACGATTAAAGAGAAAAACCGAGATTTCTTCAAGTATTCCGGAAACGCCCAACCTGTTAAATTTTTTAAGGCCTTGCCAATTTTTATGATTCTCAGGAAGTTTGGATACCCAAAAACATTCAATTAAGGAACAGGGTTTCAATAAAATTTGATTAATCAAACCCCACTTCAGAGAGGATTCTTGAGTAGATCCTTCATCGTTGCTATCCTTAAGATTCAATCTTCCGATGATTTAATTGTTTTCTACCTTTCTGGCTGATGTCTTGACCCAATTTGATTAGCGATTAAATCGGAACCCTTCGAGAAGATGAAAGATATAAACGCCCCTGCTCTCGAATACCAGAAACACCTCTGTGCCGTGCGTCGTAAAATTTTGTAATTTCAAAGGATTTCGGATTTGAGCCTCGCTCATTCTATAGTAGGGAATGTTGTCATGTCGGTCGTCAACGTGCCACAGTTCTCATTGATATCATTTTAGTTGCGGCATTCGGCGAATGGGTTTTTTGTGTTCTCCAGAGGAATGTTATTACCCACTAACACTCACACATGAGAAATCCTTTTTTGGCCGTAGAGAATTTTCCGTTTGTGCGACAACATTAATTTTCTAGTGGAAATAACTTCTTTGTTGTTGGTTCCTTCGTTGATGATAGTTTCAGGAGGGCTATGGTATGGAGCATGGATATGAGCTTACGAGCCCGGAAAATAAGTTTGAAATTTATAATCCGTTGTCTCCGGTGTGGTGGAACTGAAACTATTTTTGTTAGAAGCACGAAATGGCAAAAAGTTAATGAGCGATTAAAAAAAGAATGTTCCCATCTTTTATGTTTATTGTGGAAAATTGTTGAGCTTGCAATCCTTTGATGTAAAGGAAGAGGAATTTTTATCGGCATTGATATGGTTGTAAAGGCTTTAAAGCCTTGTCATCCCTAGGAAAATAAACGTTACGTTACTCAATTCAAATTTTAACACTTAAAAAAATTTTAACACGTAAAATAGATGGTTCGGAAAGTCCTTTTGTATACAATTCAAGGTAAGAAACCTTGCGATTGCCTTATCGATTTGTTTGGAGGACTTTGGACGTACTAGATCAATCGATCTTACCTAATGGTCCAACATTAATTGGAAGTCGCAAAAATAAGCAAGTCAAGCTTGGGCCTTGCCATTCATCACACGGAAAAGTGAAATAGTTTTTGTACAAATTTTCCCACGGCATTCCGAATTGGTCTGCCATTTAAAAAGCACAAAAACGAAATGGTACTCTATTGGCAAACATTGTGCCATCGAAGTACTTTATAACCATTTTGCGGTCATAATTTCCGACAACAAAAAAAAAACTGTACACCAAAAAAAAGTTCATCAAGACAAGACTCTTTGTATCCCCATTCACGATGCACAGTGGAATGAGTATTTCAAAAAAACGTATATCTTCGGAACTTCATACAAAAAAGAACCCACATCCATAAATAATAACTCCAATTGAAGATGAATCATTTGGTGTGCTTCTTCTTTTGCTTCCAGATGAGATCCAATGGATTGCAAAATTCGCATTCATATGCATACTCCATAGCTCCAATTTGTAGGAAGAGAGTGTGTGTACAAAAGCGAGTCGAGAACGGATCTCCATGTATCCGATATATCACATGGAACTTTACAATTAAGAAATTGCTTTTGGTAATTGCCATTGCTGCTGGATTCATCATTTCGTTATGGCTATGTAGTGTCTCCTTCGATTTTCCGTCGTCAGTCGTCGATGGCGATGATGATGATGATGAGAATGACCATATCGTTGTCTCCTCTTCATGATTGGGACATGCGATGGTTTTGCTTCCATTATGCTTGCATGAATCCGAACTCATACCGAAGTAATTGGGGGGGAAAATTTTCTCATTGCGAAATCGACCATCATCGTCATCATCATCATCATCATCATCGGTTTGTGGTCCATCTGTCTAGCTACCTTACCATAGTCAGACCATCATCATTCCGAAAACGATAGAGTTCTCGGAATAAATAGAAAAAAGAGAAAATTCGCTCCCCATTGTATCTGTGTCACGTGTTCAATTTATTTTCTACGCCAGAGATAGCTAGATATAATTTATTGATGACATGAAGTCGTTTAGATGAGCAAACGGCAATAAAGAACCAGAGTTAACATTCCATACAGTTGAATTGTACATATTTCGATTTCGATTTGAATAGAGATGCTCGCTAGTTTTGTGTTCCTGGTAAATATGAACCTTAACTATGGTTATGGCTGGTTAAGTGTAAGTCCTGCAAATGACAAAATTGGCCATTGAGGCGGACTTAGACTGGCAATGTACAAAAAACAGCTACAGCTCTCGGAAAAAAGCAACTTAAAATGAATGTTGGATAGAGTTTGGTCAGCGGTAG
Source organism: Sphaerophoria taeniata (assembly GCA_943590905.1). Classification (NCBI taxonomy): domain Eukaryota; kingdom Metazoa; phylum Arthropoda; class Insecta; order Diptera; family Syrphidae; genus Sphaerophoria; species Sphaerophoria taeniata. The sequence continues at coordinate 140,707,467 of OX016541.1, forward strand.
TTTTATTTAGTTAAAAATATAGAGATGGGACAAATTGAAATAAGAGTCCGTGGGCGATAAATTATTTTTAGGTAGAAAAAACAACGTTTACGAGTGATGTGTGTTTAATATTTTTACTTCGCGTTGTTTTTGTTAAACTGGCGGCCATTTTGTGAGGTGTCAAGTGATTACTTTTAGTTTGGTTAGCTATTTCAAGAATAGAAGCAATTCTGCCCAAAATTAGATTGTCGTTGATCCCAATTATTTGCACATGCGATTTTTTTTAGTACTGAAGCACACTCCGTGAACCCGACCTGGACGAAGTGAAATCAGCAATATCACGGCTAAAATCCAACAAAGTATGAATGTGTCTTAGGCTGTTTCGAGAGAAAAGTTCTTCTAGTTATCTTTGGCCACAGCGCATTGATGTAGAATGGAGAAGATCCAACAGCGAACTGTACGGGTTGTTCAACGACACACACCTATCCAGAAGGGCCCAAGATCCAGTGACGCAGATATCTCGGTCAAATAGATCTGATGGACACTAATGTTCCGGCCTGGAAAGCCTTCGACAGCATTCCCGAGGACGAAGAAGTAAAGGAAGACCACGACACAGGTGGCGTACTCAAACGGAAGAGGACCTCAATCAACTTGGAGTGCAAAACTGGAGACAGTTAGCTAGGGACCGAGTTGGCTGGACTGTTGGTTGAGCAAGTAACTAAGCAGAATGGATAGGGATACGTCAAAAAATAAATAACTGTATTTGGAGTGATGATAAGGCTTAAATGTGTGTAAAGACATAGTAAGGTTAGGTTAGCGTTGCTGAATTACTTCACACTAAGGCCGCGTGGGCCCAGTGTGATACCACATGAATTTAGGGTACTTCATACTCGTTGAACCATTTGGAGCTTTTTACAAAGCGAAAGAGTTTATTAATGTCTGTATTGGCCAGTTCGCTGGTGTCATTTTAGTAAGGCTCTCCTAGGTGAGTTTTCCTTCTTATGGAAAGTGCAGGGGAAGATCATAGCAAATAAGGAATTGTTTCCTCTTCCTCTTCGTCTTTTTTTTTTTTTTTTTTTTTTTTTTTTTTTAATCCCACGCCTCTTTCCCCCCCAGATACCGCACGCGCTGGGGTCCATTTTCACCGAGTACGATTGCAATCACGGTTGCTAGTCGTATCGGCACTTAATTACAAATTATTTGAAATAAATAAAATAAAAAAAGCGATGGCGATACGAACGTTAGGAAGGCAAGAGTTAGGGACTGCTTAATGCAAGCAGGTACAAAAGGGAAAAACAAAATAAATCAGTTAAATAAAAATCTTACAAAAAGCAAAAAAAAAAAAAAAAGTAACATTGCGAAATTTAAAATCCAAAAATTTTAAAATTTTAAGTCAGAAAATTAAAACAAAAAATAAGCGTGTAGAAGACACTTGTCAAGAAAGTAAGTAATTAAAAAGTAAAATTTCAATGAGACAAACAATACAAAAAAAAAAAACATTTAAGAACGTGGAACACTGGTCTTAAGAATTAGTTTTAGCTTGTTTTTATTGATATTAAAGTCGAGTAAGTCTTCATACGCATTCAATAGCTTACTCATTCTTGTCAGTGGCTCATGCATTCCGTAGTTAGTTCTATGTTGGGGGACTTTAATCAAATTATGAGAACGCAAAATATAATCTCCACCTCTGTAATTAAAGAAGATAGAACTCAAAATATCTACGAAGCTTTTGCAAAAATCATTTGAGATTTCTTCTCAAGCCGTAAGCCATGACGTTCTATAAGGCAGTGGCCAGTGCTGACACCTACTAGGGAGCTTATATGCAGTCTTTTCAGAGATATAAGATCCTTTGTTCTTTAAGCGGGAATGTAAGACACAGTAACATCCACAAAAAATTAGAATTCGGTGTGCTTTGTGGGTTGGTGTAGTAATTGGTCTGTACAAAACGTTACAGTCGATAGTAACCGCTATAGAGCCATGATGTGCAGGAACTGTGTTTTCAATAGGACGCTACAGCATATAACTTTGCTCGCGCTACGCGCTAGGTAACGTTTGGAACCGCAAAGTTTCATGTTACGAACCCGTGAATTGGCCTCCAGAATCGTGATATTTAACGCCGCCGCTTAACTATTTTCTGTATGGATATGTGAAGTCGCACTTCGAGCACAACATTTGCAATGTGATTGCCCATAATACGACATGGAAAAAGCCATCGAGAATTGGATCTCCAAATTAGGCTACGTCTGAGCCAGCCGTGGAGTTCATATGCCAGAAATCATATTTGAATTATAATGCCAAAAGATTAACAAAAAAAAAACACCTTTAGATTTGTACTTAAAAAAAAAAAATTAAAACATGAAATGACCTTTATTTTACTGTAAGCATGTTTGCCAAGTAAAGCGTTGCGTTAAAATCTGACCTCATATACACCTCAAAGGCAAAGTGAGAACAGAAGCCAACCTTCCATTTCCTTGGACTAGAAACAGACCAGGTAGAGAGAGAGATAGTATCCATATCCTTTGTCGGGAGTCGCGCATGGCCTAAACTAGATATTCACTACATTCGAGATGAATTCAAATGCTTTATGTTACTTCCTTTTCTTGCTTTAAATAGACTAAGCGGGAAATTTCAGCAAACTCCAGTAAAATATTTTCTGGCTAGATTATGTCAAATTAACTATAAGACACCTACATGAGGCACATCCGAAAGTTCACAGTGCAGAACAAAATACACAGACATCCTCACATTCAACAAGAATACTTTTCAAAAAGTTTATGGGAAAAATGTTACAAGGAAAATAATGTTACACTGTACAAAATACAGTTTGAAAGAACCACTTATACAAAAAATTTAAACGAAAATACTGCACACTGATTTGAAATCACAAATTCGCTGTGAGGCTTGCAAAGTTGAACAAAATTATTTTCAGTGGTGGTCCACGGCCGAAGACCACTTTATAAATAGAATTCTTTTCAAAATTATACACCTACGATTTTCAGAATGAGTTACGAACAAAAAATCGCACACAAAAAAGTTGGAATGTGTTTAAACTTTTCTGTCCAAATAGACCACCATTGCGGCAGACGACACGACAAAGACACGTGGAAAACTCGCTGATAAGGATGTGCTTTGCTCAATGTATTTTACACTTCCATATTTTTTACTCTGTCCTTCGAGCTCATATAAAAAGTTGTTTTGAAGCTAAAAAAAAATTACATTTAACACATTCACGATTCACGAGCAGTGAGATTTCTATCGTCCTCGGTTTTTGTAATGGCCGCCAGCCAAAGCAGGATACGCTGCATCCCAATAATGTCCACTACCCGGGCAGGATTTTATTTGAGTTTTGAAAACAATGAGTTGGTCACAAAAAAAAGGATGTGGTATTATTGTTGAGATGGTATCTCCCAATGTAGCTTAAAATCACGACTGTAGAGAAAAGGGTCAGGTTTACACTTATTTTGCTTTTTGAATTATTATTATAAACTTGTTTCCAACTTTTATCGCATTTGGTAATAATTCATTATTAATATGCCACATCAACCGCAAGATTAAATAGACACGATAAAATGTTGTAAAAAGGGGAAATGTGTAGAGATGAGCATTGCGTTTCAATTGTGAATCCAAATGTAATTATAATCACCTGATGGCGTTTAAAAAACTTGTTTATTTTTAGTTTTCATTTTATTGATTGCGTTTTTTCCCAAGACTGTAACTAACTGGTATTTTGCAGAGTGTAATTATTTAGAGATTATCTTTTATCGTCAAAGCATTTAGGGAAGTCCAAGCTAATTAGATAAATGACATTCAATGTTTTAGTTTTATAAGCATAAAGTTCAAAGACTTTAAAGCTTTGGCTTTGAAAAAATTAATACTCTTCAGTTCTTTAAATTTTTTTCAACAAGCATGTTTAGAAAAATGATATTTTTAGGTTTTCGGTAAAGTTGGTCACTGTGGCGGATACGTACTTTTTTTTAAATTATTTAATGAAAATTATGTTCTCCCTTATCTTTTCTCATCTATAAAAGAAGAAAGGGGGTGGAGGCATGCGTCAACGTCCTTATTTAATAGATGGCAACGAAAGAATTCTCTACATAGAATTAGCGTAAGTGGCTTCAGTTCCAGTCATGTTGAACATTATTGAACATCTAACAAGGCTGTTTAAACATACTTGGAGCGTAGGCCTATAAGAAGCGTTTCTGCCTGCTCACTTCCTTTAGAGTATACCTAGTTAAAAACCTGGCCTCCGGTTAGGGGTCATGATTGGAGGGTGATTGCTGGCCACATTAAGTAAGCGCTCACACCCCAAATAAAGATGATGACGCCCCAGGCTGATTCTACGAGTTCTTCGATAAGACCTATGAGCAATGTCCTAGCAATGTCATTTAAATTATCCTTAAAGATGGCAATGCCAAACTGAGCAGAGAAGAAATTTTTTTGGGTTTATCGGACGACTCAGCCTATAAGACACCACTTTCGATGACGGATTCAGGCATATCGACTTCGTTATGGTAGCAATCACGATTCGCATTATGTTGATATCCACAAGTGGAAATGGAAATCTCCTGTTCAGTAGAAATCGTTGCTCGATACTTCTCTTGAATGCCTGATCTTCGAAAATTTCTAGATACCATACTTTGGTATGGATCGCTCCCCTTTGTACCCAAGGTACAGATGCGGATATCCTGATCAAGGTAAGCACAAGAAAATGCTAGTTAAGAAAAATCGACGTCAAACGGCTACAAAGATTGATCTTTCTCCGATAGTATCTTGAAAAATCTACCTATAAGTCCTATAGGCAAAATAGCACAGAATTTAGAGAAAATTGCCAAGCAAAGACACAGTGTGATGCCAGTAAAGCATTTAGGAGCCGAGAAGATCGGAGAATGAGGGTAAACTCTTGTTAACATCGACTTCTTGGAAAAAGTCTCAGCTTACGCAGACAGATTTAACTTCGAGGTAACTAATTAACATCTTTTTCTACGTGCAATCAGCAAGGAGGCTGCTGGCTCCTTGAATTAGGAAGGCAAAGTCCCCTCTCGAGTAGCTTAAAAGTCACCATCCCTGTTTTCATGTGTGGTGCAGTGACATAGACCTTGACAACATCCAATTAAAATAATTAAGATTGTACGGGCTGTACAGCGACTCAATTCTAGTGTCCAACGACTTAAATGCTGGGTCACAAAGAGCAAAACAAAAATAGTCGCAACTCAAGGACCGAGCTCGCCGGAGATGCTCTAGGGATGACTTCGGCCTGAATTGTAGCTCCAACTTAAGAAAGTAAGGTACTTGACGAAAATGGTAACCTTCTCCCAATTCCAAGAAAATTGAAACACCTGTATGTATAATTTCACTGCGATGTATTATTGTAACATACTTGATCTCTACGTCAAACTGTCTTGACTTTTTGTCAGCCCTGCCATATGCTTTAATTTATATTTTCTTATCACCCACAAACAAAAGAACTTGACATCTATATTCTTAGTTTTGACACCTCTCAACTTAAAATATCAATCACGTAAGTTTGCAAGATACCAGAATAACACATCACAGAAAAAATGTATTCTTGGGGACGCAAAACCAGGCACTTCCTGACGTCTTCTTTTCGTCCTTCTTTGTTTTCGTAAGAACCCAAAAAAAAGGAAGCAAAATCTTGTATCAGAGGTTATAAAACCATTAGGGATAATATTTGGTCATGCCTTAAAAGACACTATGTTTCATTCGATATACATTTTTGTGTGTCTAAGTGTGAGACTTATTCCGACGAACATGCACTCAGAATGATGGGAAAATGATATTATTTCCCAGGACATTCAAGGAGCAGGCAAAATTATGCACTCAGGAATGAACACAAGGCTGTTAGGAACAGAATTCCAAGAATGAGTCCTTCCTTTGTTTTTTCAAGAAAGGACACTTCTGTAATGAAAAACGACAAGCAACTATTAGTACCTGAATAGAGGTCGCTATGATTCAAGGATCTTACGTATGAAATGACCCATTTAGCCTAGAAAAAATTAATTCTCAAAATAAACTACAAGGCTACAAAAACGAAGAAATGCACCAATGAAAATTGTTTCCAAGATTAATGATGGACGACACTGGATACCAAAAACTGAAGTGAACTATTTGCGTTGATTTGAATACCAATGTCTGGTATTTTTAACTTCATGAGAACTTTGGTGGAACAAATGAATAATGGACCTAACTACTTTAGTATTTCTTTAGAAAAGCATTGAGTAAACTCCATCAGAACTAAATTCACTGTCCTTTAAAATTTCACGTGAAATCTATTGTCGTGAATTGATTGTGAATGTAACAAAATTCTTTTGAAAATAGAAGAAAATGAAAAACGTTTGTTTTCGTTAGCAAGTGGAATAAATTGACACGATATTTCACTTCTGGTATTCAAAATAAAAGCCATTTCAAACGTTTCGAGGTAACTGAGTCTAGAATCAGAAAAAGTGAAAAGACGAATTTTGAAGTAAGCCTTCACCGTTGATTTTCCAACTTCCTCGAAACTTGATTTAAGGAAAAACAATGAACTTGAAATTTACATCAAACAATCAAGGACTAAGAGTTTTTTCATTAAAAATGTCATGAAACAATATTGAAATAAGACTTCAATTATCCCAGAAAAAAAGCCATTTTCAATCAATGTGATTGTCGTCATTTTTCATTCATTTCATGGAAAATCTTTCAAGTACTTCTAAAAATCATAAAAATGTTTCTACGCATTGTTTGCCATAACCTTCGTCAAATTTTGAATTCATTGAATAAGTCAAAATGTGCTTAGCCTCTTGAATCTTATATCCACCACTACAAACTGCCTGCTTTACAATACAACACGATGAGCCTTGACTTCGTTTCGCAGAAAAAATCAAATACCAACGCACAAGACCAGATTTTCTATTTTATGTATTTGATTTGGCGCTTCTAAAAGAACATTTTGATTTCGAGAGTTAAATTGATTTTTGAATGACAAACTCAACTCGACGAAATTCGAATATTTGCTTAATCGTTTTTTTTCGACTCACATTTGATGATGGTAATTTTATTTAAGTGTTTATTTTCTTGATAGAAGAATTTTTCAAGCTAAGGATTTGATTTGTGTGTGAGTATGTGTGCTGTTGTGTTCCTTATTGATATTTGATTTTGAATCGAATGTCAATCAGAATGACAACACTTGAAATTTCGGAATTTGCTTCAAGTATTTATTGCTTTTTTTCTGGTCGTTTTTGTTGCACACATCAAATGTATGTGCGTTTTGTGTCTATTGGAAATGTTAGGGAAGGATATATGGAGGGAGATTTAATTGGGAATTCCTTGGTTGAGATTGGGACATGGAGTTCTTGGTATAGTATATGCCTTGGGAGTGGGTTGTTTTTTGTCTTTTGAGAATTTCAAAGGATTTTGAAATCTATTTAAAATTTTTCAATGAATTGTTTACATTGAATGGAAAACAAAAGAGAAATTAAAACTAATGCCTTTGCAATATTTTTGATTCAGTGAATTTAAGTATGGATTTCATCAATATTTTCATCGTTTCTTTTGTTGACTTTTTTCTCAAGAAAAAATACTTAATTCCATTACCTTCTTTCATTCACACAAAGCTATCGATATCATGAAAAGAACAGCTAAATAGCATCAATCGAATCACGTACACGAAATTTCATTACCAGATTCGGAGATGAAAAATCGAAATCAATTCGTTCAGACAAAAATGCAAAAATGTCCAAAAACTGCAGTTGTCCATTGGGTCAATTGACACGTGCGATTTTTTCCCCGAATACCACGATTGATGCATACGTCACGAGAGTAACATCTGTTTCGAATTAATCGACAAGAAAGAAGTGAATTTATTTTTGTTTCGCTTTCATCAGTAAAAGGACATAACGGATTTAAGCTGCCCCCACACTAAATGAAATAATAACTGAAACTGCCGAAGAAAGTGAAATTCGATTGGATTTTTTCCGCCTGTGCTGAATGGAAAGCCACACGTGCCCCCAGCATCTCGAGAATGATGGCGGGATCGCTCTGTCACCGATAAGAGGTTTTACAACTTTCGATAACACTTTTTCTTTTTTTTTTCGTCTTCGCATTCGCCTTGACTAAAACCAAAAAAATAAATCACACTCGATTTCTTTCGATAAATTCATTTTATTGTTTCATCTCGAAATGACTCTAAATAGTCGATTACCAACTGGCTCTATGTCACAGCTCACACCAACAAGACCTTGGTCTAGTTTTGTCATTTTGTGAAAAGTTAACCGCTTTTTGTTGTGTGGTGTCCCTTAATCTCGCGCTCTCGGTCTTGAGTTTGTGTCGTTGATTAATGATCGAATTGCTGTCGTGACATTTTTTTGTTGCTCTCTCAGCGATTTTTTTTCTTCTCAAAAGGTGGGCGCTTGTGTGTGTCGTGGTCTTTAAAACCTCCACTAATGACCAGTTTTTGTTGATTTTATTTTCATGCACTGCCATTCCAATCGACGGATTCATCTTGTTTACCCAGTACCCGAGATCAAGTTGAACCACCATAATGCCACAGAAGTCAGCATTTTTTTCTGTTTCAGTCTCAATAGTCATTAAAGGAGAAAGGCACACTGAGGCTGGTCTCAGTCACTTCACCACGTGTGTAGGTTGATCAAATTCAAATGAGGCAGTATTCACTTTTACTTATATTTAAGTCACAAGCAAGGCATTTTATACAGCCTCAAGGGAATTTTCCTTACGCTTTGACATTTAATTAATCGAACCATTTTTGGACGGACCTGGGCAGTTTGCACTTACGAGACTCGAATCGCAATTTATGATGTATTTTGGTTGCAAACCTGTTGGCCCCACTGTATCCTTGTTGGGAGTGTAAACGTGTTTTTCTTTTTCTTTTTGTTTATCGATCCATAAATTGCCAAAGAGCCATAATGTTGTGCGATTTTATTAACCGGACCGGCTTTTTAACTTTTCCTTTCTCTTGACGATTTCCAAAAATATAAACAAAAAAATTTACAGTGGCACGCGGTACTATCAATTTTCGTTCGCATCAGTAATTGACTGCGCCTAGGTTATTCCGAAGAAATTCCGCTGTCAACGCTGCAAAAACCACTCGACTCTTGATCTTGTCAAACTGGTCTGAAAATTTATATCATCGATGTTGACCAGTTCCCAAGACAATTTCACCCTAGACTACTGTCTGATTATTTGACATTACCTAATGATAGTATTTTTATGATCGATATCGTGTCAATTGAAAGGCAGAGAATTTCGATAATATTCGATTCTGTGATAAACCAGAGATGGCCATGGCGAAGTGCAAGTAATCGATGTTGAGTACTTTCTTTTTGATTGCTGGTTCGCACAATTTGATAATAACTGTAATCATAACATTTCGTCGGGTTTATATTTTTTTCTTATTGCAAAAAAGTAATCGATATAATCTGCTAACATGGAGAATTAATAAGGATCTTGAAATGGATGTTGTGTGACACTAGTTTGGTGTCATGGAGATGCAGTTATCAAACGGAGAAATCGATTTCAACAGTCGACGAAGTGCAGGTGAAATATTTATTTGGTGGACAGAAAAAAAAATCGATTTGTAATAATGATTTCCATCTTTCTCACTTGAACTATAAAAAGATCTGGATGATCGATCGATTGCAGTTGTTAAAATTGTTTATGGTATCCATCATTATTGGCGATTGTAACGTGTTGATCCGACAAGTCTATGACATTTCCTCATCATCGTACTTTCAAGCTTATTACAACAACAACTCACACCACCCTTAATGGTATTCTTGATAATTGGATACTAAAAATCAAATTCGTTGATAGGTAGGGAATTTATCACTTTCTGCGATTTGATTGATATCGATTACTTTCATCGAATCGTCAATTATATCGAATAAACCATCGTGTTTAAAAGGAGTCGCAAGGTAATCGAAAAATGTTCGATGGATAAGGTAATTGGTAATTGATGCCTTTAAAATTGAATGTCCGGTGGTTGTGGTTAATGTAACTACAAAAGGAGAAACTCTTGATAAACTTAGTAAAAGGAAAGGTCCTTTTGCGAATGTCTGTTGATTGATAGTTGTCATTACGCTGGTCAGTGTCAGTGTTTGGAAAGATCTGAGGTCAATGGTCGGAATGACCTATCAGTGATTGGAAATAAAAAAACTATGTTTGGAGAACATCAGGCTCTCTAGATTAGAGATATTAATTGTAGTGGTTGCTTCCTTGCCATAGAAAAGCACTTATAATTCCAGACTTAGAAAAATATTATTGATTGAGAAATTTCTGAAGAAACTAAGGTGACTCTTTGAAAGATAGTCAATTACCTGATTCTGAGCCATGAACCTTGCCAGCAACAGTACGAAAGCCGTAGAATTTTTCACCGAGAAATTTCTTAAGCCCTGTCTGCATTCATAATAACATTTGAATACATCAAAACAGTAACAAATTCTTTCAAAAACACTGATTCTCTTTCAAAAATCGTACATCAAAGACAAACTCCAGTGAAAGGATCTTAAAAATGTCTGCGAAATATCCTTTCATACCTTCACTGTACATTCAAACACACCAAAGTATTCCATCACAAGTTTCTTGACTTCTTGAAATTCATTAAAATAGTTTCTCATTCCTTAATTCACTACAAAATGTTCATTTCACTATTTTTTCCAAATGGGCTACAAAATACCAGTCTCTACCAATCTATTTAACCCTCAGGCATCATTCCACATTTCAAAACCCAGTCGAATGATTCCCCAATGAAACATTTCAAGAATTTCAGTTGCTACACAAAAATACTCCTTAGTCATCTTTAAGCGCTCCGAACTCTTAGAAGCCAGTTGCGTGTAGCATATTTTTGGTAGGTAAACAAAAATGTTACACCACTTAATTTTAAGTGGGTTCCCTATCCCTACTTCCTTGTTTAGACATTTTCAACATCTTGTAAAAGTTCATTTTTAATAAGGTGTTTTCTTGTTTTTTTTCTGTTTCAAAATAAGAACAAAAAAAAATAGAAAAGTTGAACCTTCTAAGAAAACCAACCTAATTCGGGGCATATGTTTCAAATTTCTTTTTATTTAGAGTAGAAGAAGAAAAAAATAATAACAAATTAACAGCTCATGGCCTCATGATTATCATCACCATCGTAATAAGCTGTTTACAACTTAGCTCGGTTGTATGAACCAACCACCCGCCCACGGCACCAGATCTCTCCATACCACATCCACATCCCAATTAAGTACTTTGCAACGTAAACTCTTGTTTAAGAAGATTCTGCTCATTAAAATACTTTTTCGTCTCAACCAAACCCCCCTGCAATCCTCCATAACATAAGGCATCGCCTCTTAGAAACATTATGAATGCAAATGTTACAAGAAAAAAATACTCACCAGCAGTTTAGAATGTTTTCATTTATCTGCAACTAACATCAAAAGTATCTCAATGGTAAAAGAGGCAACATTGTTTACAAATAAAATATCCATCAGCAACAGATGAGGGAGAGTTGGGAAAAGGGAGATTCAAATAACAAGCCAGACTATTGTAATTAGCCAAAGAACCGGGTTACAGAATGTTTTGAGATTTAGTTTAGTCTTACCTGAAAAAAAGAGCAGAAACAAAAATGTGTGTTAGTGAAAATGTTGGATCAACAAACTAGATAAAATATTGAAATTTGTAATGACCTTATTTTTATTGGTGATTTCAGCCCTTAAATATTTTCAAATCGTCTTTGTGACCAATTTGCTCAGTCAGCCAATATCAATATATACATCAAAATAAAGGTCTGAAAGACGACTTTCAACCACAGAAAACTTAAATAATTTCTAAGGTCTAGGTACCGAGTTATGTCTTCAAATAAATCCTTACCTTGTTTCATCCTCAACCCTAAGGAATACTATTACAATTTCAACTTTGTTCAATTCCTTAAGGCGATTGAAAATTTGTTTATTTCATTATTTTTCCGAATTCCAGTGAAATTAAATTTTTTACTCAAGCCCTTAAAAAGTTTGGTTTGCCAAAGTTGCATTCATACATCCAGAATCAAAATTTCATACATGGCCTCACTTTTGCCAACAAAAACAAGCAATTCAAAACAAAAGTAAAAGTTTAACAATATTTGTTCACTGAGTTCAATGCCATCCCCCTTCGAAAACAATCCCAACAAAACTCACTCTAAATTAGTAATTTAATTCCACTTGGACACTTTTTTGACATGTGACCATCGAAACAACATTTGCATCAAGTTTATTTTCGGTTCGACGAACGTCAATTACCTTGAAGACAAGAATGATGTCCATGCCATTGCCAATTTATCCAAGCCACAAAACGGCAAAACAAAAACAAAATCCATGACTTAAATTAATATTTAAGTAAATTTAATTGACTTCGGTGATGTCATTCGTTACAAATTACACACACAGCACACAGAGGAACATTTGAGTCAGTCAACCAGTTTTTGTTGAAGAAAATCATCTCAATTTCGGAAGACGATACAAAGATGCTGATTGCAGGATTAAAGGACGACACAACTTTTATGTGGGTTGAAGTTTGTTCTGGTTGGGTTTTTGTTGATGATATGGCATATGATATTGAACATGTGTTTGGGGGGACGAATATGGCATGACTCGATTTCCAGGTGAGCTGACATAAATCACCGTAAAACTGCTCCCACCTAATGTTTTCGTACAGATTGTCCTTGATTGTGTTTGATGATGCCAATAATAGGGCAGTGTTGCCACTTTCAGAGGATGTTCTGTCTTTTGTTCTTGATGCTTTTTATATGTTATGTTGAGGACAGTGAATGAGTGAACTTTGTAGGGCTATTGACGTTAAGTGGGAACACTATTCAATTTTCTTATGTGGGATTATAAAATGTCCTCTTTGTGTCTTGTAGTTCAGTTTCAGAGTAAATGAAGTTTGTGAACTTCATAGACCTCACTGCTCACTGCTCAGACCATGTTCAATTAAAGGTGGTTCGATAGTAATGTTGATGTGAATTCTGAGTTGAAGTAGGAGTTTCTAAAACGAATTAGTAATTTTCCTTGAGGTTTTGAATCAAGTACGAAAAAGCAACAAAAGACAGAAATATTTGCGATGGCTAGTCGATATGAGAAAGATTCGTGCGAAAATTAAGGGATTGGGATTCAACACTTTCTACGTGTTTTTGACCTTTCTGACTTTTTTCTTAGAGTTTTTCATACCTTGGTAAACAAAGGGGAAAAACGGCATGTTCATAGCCCGTCCTGAGCGAAGCCAACTCTAAAGTATAAGTTTCAATGACGGTGCTATTACTAACGAGCTTTCTTCTGTTTCGCGTAACTGCCAGTGCTTGGAAAACACCGTTACATGGTTTTTGCTGAAGTTTTCTTCCTGGTACGATAAAAATAGTCCTGGGTAACAAAATGGATCTAACTTTATTGATCGAAGTGTGAAAGAAATAAGAAATAACCTCCAGCTTGGTCTGTTACGAATCGTTACTAGGGAATAAGTTACTGAAGTAACGAGAATTCAAACGTTACTTACAGCCATTTTTCAATGAAAATTGACAGAAACAAAGATAACTCTTGTGCTTTTTCATTATACATGTCAATACGCCACTCACAAATTAATTCCTCTCGCAAGGTTTGAAAATATTTTATAGTGGCATTCAAATTCCTTTCGTTTCTCGGCAATTGTTTTTTTCATTTTTAGAATAAAAGTGGCCTTCATTGTTAACTTATTACACGTTTTAACCGTATTTTTGCACAAGCAATTAAGGCGTTGCATTTATGTAACATACAAAGTAACGTTAGTATCACGACAAAATTCTCTGTAAACTTGAAACTTCAGTATTGCGTTACATTTTCGTTACACTTAAAGAGAAAACATATTTTACATTCTACATTTTTTTGCAAAGGAGCGAAAGGACAAGTTGACAAGTTTTCCGGTAGACAATGATCGAACGTAGACTATTTTATGCTTTAAACGTTAACAAAAATAATAAAATACAAAATATCAATCAAGTTACGTTCATGTATCCTAAAATTATTTTAGACTTAAATGTGTTAAGAATCCTTTTGCCAGATTAAACTTCATACAGAAATACCCTCCTGAATAAATCCGACTTTATCTGCTTTTCTAAAAACATTTTCCAATTTTATGTTTTCATCTTTATTCCTCTTTTACGATTTCCAATTCCCAACTAACAGTGAATTGAATATCATATAATTTCCAATGAAAACACAAACTCCTTTTCAAAATCTCTCAAATAACTTTCAATATCCATTAACAAAACTGAATTTTTGAAGCTTCACAATTCTATTCCATTCATCGACTGCAATTGAAATTGATTGAAGAAGGAAATAGTAATAATTTGCTCTAAAACGTCTTGCTGTGCTAAACGTAGATTCCTGAAGCGAAAAAAAAAATATGATTTGAAATTTTGAATTGAAAATCCAAAACAGAATTCATTTTGTTGGAAAGCACCTTTTCTCTTGCCGTGCGTCGTAACTCAACGTGTTTCGACATACGTTCGAATAAGTTCTAAACCAACTCGCTCCAGTCCATTGGAATCTACATAATACCCGAACTTATAAAGAACTTAAAAAATAAAATACTTCACAGCCTGAAAGCCTATCCCATACAAGTAACTTCATAAGAGCTACCTTCCTATTTTTAAGTCCTTCGAATATCCTGGATAAAATGAATTTATAAATCAAAGTGCATTCGAATGGTTTATAGGGCTTGAAACGCTTTTTTGTTGAAACTACATTTCCCTATCCAAAAATGGGAATACACGACATACAAGACGACGACGAGCACGCGGTTGGAGCGAGTGATGTTGGATACAATTTCCAGAAGAATTTATTTATGTTCGTAAGGATAATGCAGATGCATGACCTAAATTTGGGGATAATATGGGAGGAGGAAAGGCTTTTAAAATATTTACGAATTTAGTATTGGAAAACACTGAAAGAGAATTTGAATGTAATCGTTGTTGTTTTGACTTTTTTTCTTGTTTAGTAATTTTATTGGTGTTTGCTGTTGTCTAGGCCAAAATGTTTAATGACTTTCTCATTTTTGGTAAAAAAAAAAGGAACAAAACTTAATACTGCCACCCTTGACATTAAATGGATTAAGCTGAAACTTGAATTTCATTAGGAAACTGGGATCTGAATCTGATCTACATCCAATTGGTAGCTAATAATTTCAATAGATATCTCAGGGCATTAGGAATAACTGTTGCAGTTCCCAGTAATCCATTGGTAAGCTAATCCCTTAGCAGTAATTAAGCTTCAAACCAAATTCATTGGAACCAAATTCGATGGTTTTGATGCTTAAGACTTGAAATTATTGATGAATGCAAATCACCTCAGTCATCCACATTCTATAAATGCATTCTCATTGATTTCAGAGTGTTGTCAGTGAGTCAATCATGTAAATAGACATTTTCGAACAATGGAATCCGACATATAATCTGAAGAACTATTCGGATTTTGAATTAAGTGATGATAGGTCCTGAGGGAATTTGAAACAACTTACAGTCTGGAATGTCCTTAATTCCTCAAACTCAATCAAGTTTCTTTTCAAATTAAAAATAAAACAAGAATTGCTCAACATTAATCTATCATCATCTAAAAATAATTCTTTCAAAACGAACCATTAAGCTTCGACCTTGTAGATGAGTTGACCCAGTTTTAGTTTATATTTTCCTTTTCAAGAAGACAATGGAAGCGAGCACAGAAAAAAAAGAGCACGTCTTTCATTTTTCAAAATAAAAAGAGAAATTATTTGCCTTCAAGTGAAATGATTGATATCAATTAAACCGCAGGCAACATAGTGGTAAGAGGTTTAGTGTTAGCATGTGCCATTGTTGTGTTCTTGCTGATGTCGATACGTTCCGGCTAGGTAAGCACTTTTTATCTAGACCTCCCGGCTATGATTGTGTTGAGTATTGGTTGTTGTGATGACTCTAGTCTTAACACAGCTAATACTCGTGGATTGTTTTGCGGATAGTATCATGGCAGCCTTTTAAGCACCAGAAGATAAACTTAATTGTTTTTTCTGCTTTTCAAAAACAATAATCATTTATCATTTTTTAACTGTTTGTCTTTGGTTTCGTTTAAGTTTTAAGGTTGGAATGTTTATCAGATTGCATAGCTTTCAAAGGTGAAATCATTGCTTTTGAAAATATTTGCATTTTGCTTTTTGTAATTTAAACAGTTTTCACTTTTGGATACCTTAAGATACCTTGACACATAAAATCAATTAAGACTTTAGAAGATAATTTTCTCAAACTAGTTAAGATTTTACACCTAAATCAGTTTAAGGCCAATAGTATAATATAATTTATAATATTATTTCCTGAAGCTTAGCAGAAAAAACAGTAAAAACAAATATACATTGAGTAGAGTGAGCTACAGAACGATATTCTAGTTGCCTTGTAGCATGAATTTTAAACAAAGGTAGACCCGTAGACAACAATGTAAGTGTTAAAAGGATTAAATCGTCTTTATGAACTGAAACTCTCATAGTTTCTCTGGATTTTTGTCATGAACTAGATCTCAAACGAACTTTGACTAAATAAGGCTTTTTCCCAACGAATTGATCAAACTTCCGAATGTATGTTACGAAAAAAATGATTTTGAGATAAGACATTCAAAATTGACATATAAATGCTGGGCCTCAGACGAATAAGTCGAACAAATTCGGCTCAAAATCGAGTATTGGGATAAGTGTTGGTTTCTTCCTAGAAATTCTTAATCTCGCAAAATTTTAAATCCCTCCGATCTTTCTTCTAAGTCAAGTGAAATTCAGATTCCAGATCAAGAAGATATCATTTTTAACGGCAATAAAATCGGATTCATCCATAAGAGTCCAATCATGATTTGTGAGTTGCCGTTGCGTTGGAAAGAACATTACAAAAGACTTTGACTGGATCCAGATCACAGTGATGACGAACCATACTGGCAAGCTGTTGATCAATGGCTCAACACTATTCACCTGGAAAGGCAGATAATTCAAAAACAGGCAAGAATTTCAATTCAATTTGAAACCCAATTTGCACCAATTTTAAATGGTGGTTGTTTTTAAAAAATTTGAAGTAAAATTTTAACACATATAAACGAATTGTTGTTTCGTTAAAACTTAGGAATAGCTAAACCGATTGGGATATATTTTAATCACCAATTGCAGAAGTTAAGAACCAAAATATCAAATTATTAATAGCAAAATTGAAAAGAGCATCTCCGACTATCATTGTTCTGTCTAAAACTGATGTAATTTGTTTGCTCAATATAAATTCTTCTATAAAAGCCAGAGAACCACATTTTATGTATGTTTTGATATCACAAAAGCCTTTACTAAAGACGTGAAGATATAAAGATATATTGGGTGTGCCACAAGAGTCTTGGGTCTTTTATTCTTGGTCTACATAAATTCACCGTTTGCTTTGAGTTTCAGAGGATCGCCAATAGCTTTTGCTGTTGATATTGGACTTTAGATCTGATTTTAAATATCAAGTTTGATCTTGATTTATTGCAACTGTGGATTTTTGAATACAATTTGGAAGTAAGCTCAAAAACAAAGAAAATTTAAATGTATGTTTCAACGCACTTGAATGTCGTTGGCTTTGGTAACGTGCCACTGTTCTAGCTCCTCCTCGCCTTTTTTTCTATGTGATTTGACATGAGTAGTGAGAATTGTTTTGTAGTTGAAGAATTATATAAGTTCAAATATTTGGAACTGATCTAAGACGGTGACGTGAAATAACGCCCAACGAAATAAGGCCCCACCTTAAATGCGGCTTTATTTCCATGAAGAAATCGAAATAACACCCGACAGGCCTTATTTCAATTGAGTTGTGGAAATAAGGCCACATTTTACATGGAAATAAGGCCGCATTTCCAGAAGATAAAAATAATGGCCCACTATTGTGGGTGATAAGTGCCGAATTTGATTTTGCGACTACTGAATCACTATGCTGGTTCATTTGTCCAGAAATCTAATTCAGGGTTTCCGACCTTCGCGATTAATTTTAACATTTTCTAAAACAATAAATAATTTTATTACATTTTCAAGGTTTTTTCTGTGGATACAGCTGATACATACCGCATGCTTTAAATCTATGTGACGTTAAGAAAACATTATCCAATGCAAAGGTTCTTCTGCACTCTGGGATACTAAAGTTCTGTGAGGGTACGGCATTCTACAAGTACACTATACTTGAAGCCAGTTTCATTTTATAGCAACTACTTATTTTCACACCCCAAATTGATTCTCTTTTGGGAAAATTTTTTTTCGCTCGTTTCGCTCGCAATTAAATCAAATCGATCTTGACTTTTTCGTATCGGTCTCATCTTCAGTCGAAATTCAAAAAGATGCTGAGAATGAATAATTGAAATTCTTGCAGAAATCTATCTTTGCATTACAGGATGTGTAGTGGTTGCTTTTCCAAATAAAAGGAAACCTCAATAGCTTTGAAAAATGATTTACTCTGACCATTTTGTCGACGGCAAATAAAGAAACGTGGTTCTAATTTATTTGTAAGATTTTTTTTTAGTGTTGTATAAATACAGGAATTTAGGGAATTTATTTATTTTCTTAGCATGAACATTCGTTATTTCACTTTTTTTTTATTTGGACTTTTGTCCCATTAAAAGTAAAACCTAATTGGGACTATTGACCCACCATAGTGGATTAATTATCCCTAAATCAAGTTCGGCACTTATGACCCTCCATAGTAGATCAGAAGTTCAGAAAACAATTTTCGGGAACTCTGATCTCGGGACGAGTTTCCCTGCGCCAACTTTCTAATCAAAACAGAAAAACCAAAATAAAGCCCCACGGGCATTTTTTCTAAGTTGCAATGGAAATAAGACCCCAACCCTTGTAGGGGTTTTATTTCCATAAGAAATGGAAATAAAGCCCTATGGGGCCTTATTTCGTCGGGCGTTATTTCACGTCCCCATCTAAGACTCTTGGATGTCTTTTGCTAGTCACACTTATTCCCTTAAAAAAACATGTTCGCTGTACCCTACGATATTTCTATTATTTAAGTAACATCTGTTCAATTAAGCTACTAAAGACAATAATTTACAATGGCATTTTTCACTCCAGGCTACAATATGGAATTGCTTGCGAGGGTGTTACTTATAAAAATAATATGCAAAAGTATTTAATTAGAAAACTTTGTCGTAAGCCAGGTAGAAATTCTAGTTTTCCCCTGTTGTGTCCTCAAAAAAGTTTTCCAGTTGGTCATTTATATTGTTTTAAAGTGTTAAAAATATTCTTTATGAAATCTGGTTACCTCGATTTTCGTCTAATTTCAAGATACAGTTCTCGTTGTAACCTTTTGAACTCGGTTTATCTACATTTTTTTCTTACTACTGCGTATCGTAATTTTAATGTTTTTTAACTTTTGTCCTTTGTTTTATTTTTCTTAATTTATAATTGTTGTATTATAGAATTTTATTTTGAAGCAATTTGGAATTTTTAAAAGGTTACCGCTGACATATGTCTTGTAGTTATTTAATTTTTTGTTTAATTTGAACTCTATTTTCTTTGTGTTAAAAAATAATGAATGTCACCAACCTTTCTTAAATTTTGTTTAAATATATTAATTCATTATTCTTGTGAAACAACGAAAAAAGCAATGAATGTATAAAAATTAAAAAATTATAAGTTTTTAAATCTGAATACTTATTCCGAATTTTGCATGAATTAAAATACAGCGCATTGAAGATTGGCAGAGCAAAATTTTTCATTTTCAATGGTGAAACAAAGTTTGTGGGGTCAGCAAGTAAGAACTTTTCAAACATACTGGATTCAATAACGTTTACATTCTGAAAATTAGTAGTTTCACTCCTGAATCAACTAGAGACTTAAAATTTCGAAATTCTGAAACAAAAAGCTTGTCATTTCAAAGTTGTAATTAGGTTCCTTTACAAGTAAAACTGTGCACCTGCACTTTATGTTTCAACGGAGAAAAATATCACATTTCATAAACTTCTGACAAAACATTTTCTTTATTTTAATATCAAGAACATTCCAAGATCCGAATGCGACATAAAAGCTATATGAATCTTAATTGAATTTTTCTCCCAGCTAAGTATGTAAATTCCTTCTTAAAAATTTTTTCTGTTTAAGTTGCTTTTTTCCCCATTCCACGAAAACATGGAAAACAAATTAACATGATTAATTCAGAAATTCTTTATTTGAACTTTTTTTTTCATTTTGGCACAATTTTGTTTCACATTTGTCATATGCATTGACTAAAGGGACCTTAAGTGGTTTACACAAAAAAAAATCCAAATTCTTTATTAGAAATCATCTCATGATGCAAAACAACATTTTTTTTTCAAATTTTCAAGTTGAAAAAAAACAACCTTTTTTTCAAATTAAGTTCCCTTTTTTTGCGCCAACGAGTACCAATTATGTTCCTTTCTTACCTATACAGGACTGGCTACGACACTCACAACAAGACGGCCGAGCCTCCTTGACGGCGTACGTTTGTTCTCGTCAAGGGTCCCTTCAACGATTTTAAGTTGCATATTAAAGCATTTCATACACAATTCCACCCAGAATTCTGTTTGCGAATGTAATTTCCATAATTACATGATAAAAAGAAAAAAAAAACGAAATATCCAAGAATATGTCCCGGAAATGCATGAATAAAACATAACCTTAGATTTGTTTTAATATAAGAATTCAACGATACCATAAAAGAGGACAAGAAAAGATGAATAAAAAAGAACAACGCCAGACTAACCTCATCCTGAATGGGGCCAATGTGTAAGGAAGAATAAAAGAAACACAAATTCCATTATGAGAAGAAAAGAGATTTTTCATTTCATAATGTTTCGTCAAAATCGATGGTAAAACCTGGATAAGGAAATAGTTTGTTGCGTGTGGCTGGCAGTGAATGCGAATTCATTCAGATTGTAAAAGAAAGGAAGACGTAAAAGAGGCCAAAAAAACTCAGAAAAAAAGACATGAATTAATTTGTATCGCAAATAGGACACAAATTGATATTGGTGGTTTTACAACGCGAACACGTGCTCATGCTGTTTAAGGGCCAAATATTTGTAGGGGAAAAATTATTGATGTCAGCAGGACTTTTTCCTTTTGGTGTTCCCCTTGAAGTTCTATTGTTCAGAACACTGTTGAGAAATATGCAAGAGATTTTGGAGTTATTGAGGGAAGCTATCCCTCCGCAGGCCTTGTGGGACTTGATGCTATCCCAAAATCATCTTCTTAAACTTAATTTCACTATGAGAAGCGTTGAAAGATGCTTTTTGTTTGATTCTAAAAGTTCGCAGCATATAAATGTTTGAGTTTAAAAAATGATACGTATACGCCGTAGTGATCATTCCACAGTTTTCTTGCTGTATTTGCTGTAGCAAATAATTTTTAGCTAAACGGAAGAAGGTTCTCGCTTCCAAACCTGTCAATTTATTGTTTTCAACTGAAACGTCACATCAATTCCCAATGTTTTTCACAACAAAAGCAAAGACAAAAAAATTCAACACACGACGAAAAAAAATAAGAGAAAATTCCTGAAACTTGAAACGGAATTTCAAGTCAATGGTCAGGTAAAGCAATATCCTGTCCTCCTTGTGTCTGTATATTTATTTGTAAATTCGATGAAGAACATCCAATGACAACAGGTGGCGTTTTAGGGAGCTTCCCTTTTTTCTACTTGCTAATACAAGTTGGATTGTTTCACGCATCATTTAACCTTTGGGGTTAAATGAAAGCAGCACAGGGAGTAGGATATTGAAGTATTCTCGAAGGAATTGATATTTCATGTATGTTGTGTTGCTTTGTTTTTATTTTTTCTTAAGAATTTCGGTTGAGGTTTGAGGATTTTATTTTGACCCGAACAACATGTTCACACAGATGTAGACCATGTAAATATACAAAGTCTGTAGTTGGATTGCTTTTGCGTGCGATGTTTGCAAGGATACGACACGAGTGTGTTCCCAAAACGCAAAAGGTTTCTATTTTTTGTATTACATTTGTGAGATTTTGTCAACTTTGATGAGGACATGTGTAGAAGGTTTGTTTTATATTATTTTCTTTACCCACAAGGGGATCGGAACAGACAAAAGATAGTACCTAAAGCAATCAATGAAGAAACACTGAAAAGTGACTTTTTGATGTCAGCCCAGGGAGCCAATGTCTTACTTTTTGATACAAGTCACAATACATTTTAAATTTTAATTCTTTTAATACGTTTTTGTTAATCAACTGAGAAAGTATGCTGACGCTCAAAAGTCTTGCTCCACGTCTCCACGCCATATGTCCACCTTTCAACAAAACCTCGCATCATCAATTCATTCCCCCTTTAATGTTTGCAAATTGTAACTGTTTAGCAACCCACTTACGAACAAGCGCATTAAGAGATAATCTCACTTGAAAATCTTGGTGTAGGTGTGCATAACGGTGCACTTTAGAAATGCATTCAACAGAAAAGATTGCGCACAGGAATGCTTTGCACTCCCCCTCGAGATAAAATTCTACAAAATGCCATCTGTACCTGCTTCCTCAAATTTGGATTTTATAAGAAAGTGTGTCTCACCTCACCGAGTGAACTTCTGACATTTCATTGCTTGGCAAAAAACAACAGCTCTTTAAGCCAATTACTGTCTGTCCACAGAGTTTTTTTTAGTGTTTATCTTGTGGTCGTGGGATGACCGGACAGAGAGACCAAAGCGACTGAAAAACTCACAAGTCACGATTTCATGGGGTTATTTCTTTTGTTTGGAAGATTTGAAGTAATTGCGCTGCAGCAGATGGTGATGTAACCCAGATTTTGTTTTTTGATTCAGTTTGCACATTTTGTTGATTTTATTTGGTGAAAGGTTGTCTTGAAAGTCAGGCAAAAAGTCCTCACTTTAAAATGTTGAAAACAGGGTTGAAAAAAGCCCATAAATACAAACCAAATCTCACAACTCAATAACACTAGCTCAAGTCAAATCCTGCCATTAATCCTTTGAAAAGCCCAAATCAAACATGGAATAACAATTATATACTATATGGCCCATCAATTCATTGAAAAATTCAAAAGGCAAGCCTTTTAACACTCTATACAGAACTAAAGTGCAGCTTTGTCTCGTTTTATCCAATTAGAGGCTAACATGTGGATTAAAACAGCAATTTCGACTGTCAATAAGCGATAAATCCTATTAAGCTGCATATTTTTCCGACTTCTCTTTTATTAACCAGTTGTGTTCATGTATTTAGCTGAAAAACAGTTGCGGGGAAGGGCGGGGAGAATGTCATTGTCAATGGCTAAATAGTGCATATCCTTTTTGTCCACGTTTTGTGTGATGCTTTGCGTTCGTGTAGCTATGGCTTTTACGATTGTTATCCTCATAGTCAAAAATCTATCCAGAAATGTGTGTGAGTATGTATACTGCATAAAGGGAAAACTAAAATCAAACAAAAGCCGTTATAGTCATGTTTTAAATGCAAGAAACCCACACACACACAAAAACACCAGACAGATAAAATTAATAGAGAAATTTCGAACATCGATGAGTGTCCTGGAAATATTTTAATTTCAATTTTGTTTTGCTTGAATTTTGTTCGTTTTCTGTTTTTTTTTTTTTTCTATTTTGTAGTTGAATATAATTTTATTTAACTTTTGAAATAAAAAAGGAACAAAAAGAGGGATCATTTGAATGACTTTTTATTTGCAACCAGGCGTGGACGATCATATCGGGCACGACTCATGAATTGGAATTGTTGATTTGGCAAAATCGTGAGTTTTCAACAAGGCAGGGTATTTATTTTTAACAACTGGCCATATAAATACTATGAGTACCCCATTTTCAGCGTCTTTGAATCATATTTGATTCAAACCTAGATTAGGAAATTAAAAGTTAATTTTTTGTATAATTTCAGGTTTGTCTGTTGCCCCGTGAATCATATTTGATACACAAACTTTTTTGTGCACCTTCTTACTAGCTTCAATGGATAAAATTTGATTGAAATAATAAATATTAAAAAATCACTTCTGCCTTCTATAAATTGATTCACGCGAACCACATTTGATTCACAAATATTTCTGTATACCTACGTTATTTCTAGGGTCAGTGAATCATATGTATGTATCCCTAAATCCGTTAATGTTTAACGCCTACTAAATAAGTCCAAGTCCTTGCTGTATCTTTATTTAATGTTCATATATGATTCATGACATTGAAAAGTGTTGGCACATGTGAGGCCACTGCTGGCCCTCCATCTTTGTAACGTTATCAAGTTATGACGGTCTTGCAGTATTATGAATCATTTACGCTGTAAAGTTTTTATGCATCAAAAATGATTCATAAGAACGTGAAATTGATCATTTTTCACGAAAAACGTTTTTCTGCAATTTTGTGTAGGAAGCTGTCATGGAATTCGTGTTTCTAATCTCATGATCATACGTTATTCATAAAAATAGGAAAAATTTAACGATTCAACTTTCGGAAACAAACATGAATCATTTTGCAATGATCTGTAACGTCAGATATTTCGTTTTATTGAGGTGAAGCTGAAGGAGTATAGCCTGTAGCCTAGTTCTATTCTAAAAAACATCCTGTACCTGTGTCAAATATTTTTTCAAACATTTTTGTTGCAATTGTTTTGGGATTTGTTGAGATATTCTGTGTCTGATTTTTATCCAAACTATTTCCCACCAAAAAAAATTAAACGTTTAACATTAAAACCACTACAAAAAGCATTAAATTTTTGATTGAGGGAATTGGCAATGGCGGCGACCAGCTCGGCATTGGCAGTGGAAGAGTCCCCTCTAGGGGCTTCATCGATACCCGCATGTGATAGAGAAATAATTGTTTTTGTTTTTTTTTTGTTTCTTTGGCATCGGTGGCAAATTCCCGCCAATATTCAATGGGATTTGTTTTTTAAATTAAATTTAACGATTTGACCAAAATTGCATTTTATTATTAAATGGCTGTGTGTTGTCCAATTTGCTCAAAATGTGTGTATGCAAAATTCAAAAACTAAAATCGACGATAAAATACTTTTTTTTGTGTTTTGTAAAGTCAATGTTTCCCAAATGTGGGACGGTTTTTTGTTTGCTTGTCAAATGAAACAAAAATGATACAAAAATTAATTGAAGTAATTGCAATTATTTTGGAGTTCTAGATTTGTTAGATTTGTAAAGGTTTTTGACAGAGCAATTTAGAATTCAATTTGTTTTTCATTTTTTTTTTTTTTGCCAGGCAGACAATTTTGAGATTGAAGTCAAGTCAATGAAATCCCTTCATGATTACAAAACAAGCAAAATCACAAATTAATCTCTTCACACGTTGTTTATGTTATGATTATGAAAAGTGTCATGCAACTCGTTGCAAGTCACATTGTACTCAATGAAAAGACAATGCAACACCATAGTTCAATGTGCGAGCGGACAAAAGCTGTGAACCTTTTTCACACGAACTACAACAAAATTGTGTCCTCAATAATAGAAGTGAAGTCAACAACGTGTCGATTACACACTTTGATGCATACTTTCGCTTTCGCACTTGGATAATTCCTTTCAGATTTTTGTTTGTTGCTTTGTTTTTGCACTCGAAAAGGTTACTTGTTTCAACCAATGGATGATAATTGAAATAAGTTGAGTTTTTTTTGTTTGGCTCGGGGCCAAGTTATTACACGTGCAATTGACACTGTGAGCGAGTTTGATTGGGAGAAATTCTGTAATTAGGGTTTAATCTTTTGGAAAAAAAGTCGACTTTTTGCTAGAAATGCCAATTGAAGTAAATTGCTAGTTAAGTCACTTAACACAGAAAAATGTTGTTAACAGTGATATTGCTTCAGTTGCTGTTTAATTGTTTTAAAGCGTTTTCTAAAAATGAGCTGCAAACTGGCCCGACTCCTGGTCATTCAACTAAGGTCGCTTGAAAGCCTGCTGTCTCCAGTTTCATACAATCTTGGTTAAGGTTCAAACCGAGTTGAGTGCTTTTTCTACTTCATCAGTGTTTCAGGGCTGGATCCTTATAAGAAATGTAATCTTTATTGAAATATTTAAGATTCATAAAAAAAGGTGTGGAATTAAGTTTGCTCAACTTAAAAGCACTAGAACTTGAATCACCATGGTCCCCAGTCCATTAGTATTAAGCACTTCTCATAACATATTCATTTTTCTTGTTACCCCGAGGACAACTTTTTTCAATTTTAAATTTTTTTCTTTGTGAATTGTCATTTGTCCTACCCCGCAAAACAACATATGGCACATACCAAGACTAATCGATGAAAAATTCTCCAGCATTTCTGTCCAGCAACAACCAATATGGTTACAGTGGCTGCGGATTCAGAAAACAACCAATATGACTCACTTGCGTTTTGGCAACCCACGAAATTGCCAAAAGCGAGCAGAAAACAAATAGAAGTGACCGGACGCATGGTGAAAAGTCCATTACAACTTCAGTAATGTTGAACACTTAAAAGACCAACACCAGTCTGTCCCCTCATAATCAAACCAATAAATTAAAAAGAAAAAAATGGAAATCGCTTCGAAACTGGTTGCTGCTCATAATGCACAGCAGCAGAAAAATAATCTGATATCTTGACTCACGGGTTCGAAGGAAAACGAAATATTATGCACAGGCACTTTGGGATGCTGACATTTCCAATATGACCACGAAGGCGGATAAAGAAATCACCCGTGACGCAGTGACATTTCTCTTAAAAGTAAACCAAAGATATACGAGAGTGGCAATATGACCTGAAATATCTTCAATACTAACTCTGAGAGACTGGTGTATCAAGCTGCTGTGAAGGCTATGCTCGGAGTAATCGGATTCCTGGCAGTTCAGTTCCAGTTCGAGAGAAGATTGTAACCACAAAACCAGCAGAGAGTAACCGACACTAGCTACCCAAGGTGAAGACGAGCGATGCAGTCAACATATGAACGTTGCATCGCCCCTGTGAAAATATACAGAAGAATAAGAAACAACTCATACTGAATTATGCCCCAAGAGTGGGTCGCCACCACCAACACCACCGCCATATAATTTTAACGAGGCCACTCGATGGAGAGCAGTACCGTGAAATAAAAATGTCACTCGAGATCTTGTGAGACGTTGCACAAGAAACTTTTTATTCTTACTGGGGCTGCTTCTGGAACTTATATCACGCTTGATGTCTGCCCATGCCTTTATATGTACATTGTACCTCCCCCATCACTCGCCCATCACTATAGTATAGAATATTGCACTCCATGGGAGTGATCTCATGTTGCAACGTTTTGCCTTGTTGCTGCAGCTTTTGTATTTTGTTTGTGTGCTGCTGCGGATGAAATATTAAATTGCAGTTTCGGTTTGTTGCGCGCCTTTACACAATTAAGCCTCGCAACTATCAACTCACCACCGACACCGACTTTTCATTTAGATAGACGAACAAACAGGCAGACAGACAGACAAACTTATACTAGTTATTCGACTAACTTCATTCGAATGATGTGTTGGGGAATGTAAAATGGTCCATATAGCCGGTTGGCTTATGTTTTATGCGGTCTCGAGGATTTATAAATCATAAACTACGTTACCCATTTGGTTGTTATAAAAGTAATGGATGGCTTTGAGTTTTTCTTTTCTTATACATTTTAAAGGAAAAAAATCACATGCTTAACAGTGGGGTTAAGCGTTAACTCAATACTGACAAATTTAAACTTTGAAAAAGCTTCCATTGTTGAGGGAGTAAGTTTCATTAAAATCGATGACTTTAATTTTTATACTGCTATCCACTTTGCTGCCACTCCACTGTGCTGTCGGTTGGGTTCACGGTTGTGGTGGAGTTAGTTGTTTGGAAGCGTCAGAGTCATTGGGGTCATCACGAACAACTAGCTCCACTTTAAATGTCGAATGAGCAATGTAATTTCTGTTGTGTTTTTTTGGGTAGAAAATTTGTAATGTGTCGAGTTGGAATGAGGGTCATTGGGTCGGTAAGTTTGTAGGTTAACTTTTTTTGTTTGGCCGAGCGTTATGTTATGTCATAGCAAAGACACATTCATAGTTACTGAAAAAATTGTTACGTATTTAATGATTTATTTATAGAGGAACTTTTATTTTAACAAACGAATGAGTTTTTCTTTTTTTGAGAAAATTATGTTACCATTTTTATATTTTTAATTTGAGCTTTTTATTATTTTATATTTATTCAATTCTAAGAATTACGAGTATTAAGTGAATTAATTTTCATTACAGCTCCTCTGAGCCACCACCGGAGCAGGTTTTAGGTACGAAAGTCCTTCTTCTCCTTGTTTTTGTCTATAGCTTATTTAAATAAGAAAGAACAGGGTTTAAGTCGGAAGACCGAAAACCGAAAGCTCGCAAGCCAATAGACCGCAAGCCATATGACAGCAAAATATTTTCCCGCGCTACTTTTGACCGTATGGCATTTGACAGGAAGAAATCCTCCTTTTTTTCATGAGAAACTACTTCTTTTCGTCACTTAAAGTTATGAGAATTAAGGAGATCGAAATCTGGTACCTTTTTCGATTTTTCTAACAGCCCAGTATTAGGCCACACTCATTTTGAAAAACAGAAATTTTAGGAGACACCAAGTGCTGAGAGTCATGGAGAACTGCTTTTGCAATTATATGTGAAATTAGTGTGTTCCAGCCTGTTCATGCTACAACGGGGAAAGGAACTGCTAAGTCCCGATAAAAAATAGTACTTTTTCTGTTTCCATAAGGAAGAAACAAATTTGCGGTATTATGACAGGCGATCGTTTGTTTTTGATTTGCGTGCTTTCTGGTTGCACTGACCATGAACATTGACGTGGTTCTTAGGTTAGGCAACGTAGAGAAATGGTATGCAAAGTTTCAATCTTGACTTCATATGAGATCTATAATAAATTTTGACAGAACAAGTCAAATGGTTTCGTCTTTCTTTTTGGATTTTCGGAGTGTAATTTGGGTAGCTTATTGCTAAAAATTTTAAAAGAAAATGTTTTCGGTTAAATTATTCCAACGTCACATACGAATTTCTTGGGAAGTATAGTGTTTTCAAATTAAAGGTGACAAAAGAAATGCTTAAGCATACGAACATATTTCTTCGTGTGAAAGTTAATAATATGTCTTACTTATGTGTTTTTTACCATTTCATTTACAGAGTATCGTCCAATGCTGTTAAAGACTGAATAAATCATAAATGTATCGGAACTACTTTTCTCCTTTATTTTTCATTCCCTTTTATTTTATTCCATCTGCGATGGTTCATTTACTAAGGATTAAATATTTATTTCCGAATTCAACGCATATTGACGGAAATGTGGATTTCCGTAGTAAAAAATTATATTCTTTGTGTGTGTGCATCACGATTGGAAAACAAAATAACAAAAATTGACTTTAAGTTGAAGTTGAATGGAAAAATGTTAAAATTTTTCACATTCCTTTTATTTTGTGCTTACATGCTTGGCCTTAAAATTTTTAAATTTACACAGAATATTTATTTGTTATTTTTTTTTTGTTATATTGTAAAAGGAAACATTAAATAGGTCATATAAAAAATCATTGAAATATTTTGAGTGAGCAAAAACCCAACAAAATAGAATAAATCTGAATTCGTGGCCTTTGATGACTTTTTATCAAAAGTTTTAACAACTCCATAAATAATGGAAAATTTGTTGGGAGCACGCAAAAAACACGGCTTTAACTCTTACATTTTTGATTGGGGATTGTTAAAAAGGAAGCACACGAAAATTGCCAGAAGCTAAAAGTTGAGAGATTTTCTGTTAAAATAGTGGATTTTTTTGTTCATAAATAAATAAAAAGCTGTTGTTCCCTTCTGTTCTTTATGTTCACCCCTAAGACTGGTTTCTAATTTCTCTGGTCTATCATTTCTTAATTTTTCGTTAAGCGTTAAAAACCTTGAAACTGGCTTTAAAACCTCAACAAACTTGTTTCTAAGAACATTGTGAAAACTACAAATCAATTGAATAATAAACCAGCTCATAGCTTCGGCCCTGTACAGGAGTTCAATTGAAAAACACGATTAAAACCTTCTCTAAAAAATTCAAATAAACTTCAACCACAATTAGGATTGCCTAACACTAATACCCCGAGCATCTTATGTTCTCTTAGTATTTCCAATGACAATGATAATAATTTTTTTTTTTATGAACCAATATGAGGTCAGCGAGAATTCTATTCGTCACACTCTTGTTTTGCGGTAGCTCGAGGTAAAGCTTAAATCCGCGTGACATATACACACTACTGAATGGTGTCGCCTGCTGCCACCACCCCAACCACTAAAGAGTGCTTCGACCGGCTTCAAAGCATGCATGATCTCAGAACTCGATCGTTTTATTGGAAACCACAAGCGATCGACTGAGATTAAAAATTTATTTTTAAACTTTTTTCTTCAACAAAATTTTCCTTTCTTGACAGGAAAGTAAACAAAATATTGCAATGCAAACGAAACTAGTATTTTTCGGATTTTGGTGATATCGGTGCTATCACCGGCGCGGCGCCCGCAACAGAAATACACTCCGAGTCTTTTGATTGAGGTGCACAATCTTTTTGAATATTTGTTGACAGTATAGATTCGATTGCATGTCGTTAGATTGAGAACTTAAATCTTCGGCCTCATAAAACCTATGGTGCAATTTTGTTTTTCTACATTTATGACGAACATATAAAGGCTTAAAAAAAAGAATGTGACATCATAATGTGGTATTTGTCATACTTCTATTTTCAATAAAAACCGATTTCTTTTGGAGCGAAAGGGGATAATTTCGACATAAGGAAAGGACGATAGCCTAGGCAGCAAAGAAGTCTCCATGAAAACAAATTTGTAGAGAACCACAACATTGTTTAGATGGGTATAGCTGGTTTATTTTTGAAAATATATATCAAAAATTATTTCAGCCATATATTTCTAATGGAAATCACTATCTACATATGACATTAGAAATATGTAAATTTTAAAGTACCAGTCGCTTTAGGCAGCCAAAATAGTATTTAATTGAGCGATTCAAAGTGTTAAAACGTTTCACCTTTATGACACTCCAAGTGAAGTCCAGAAAAAATAAAATAAAAATCGTTTTAAACAAAAATTACCACTTCGATATACGATGACATAAAGTGCAATAATTTAACGTTTTAAAAGATTTAATTTTATTTTTTGTTTTATATCTTTTTCTTTCAAGCTGGAATGTAATTGAATGTCGTGTCTGAAAATAAATATTCAAAAAAAAAGCGAAGGTCA
Organism: Sphaerophoria taeniata; assembly: GCA_943590905.1. NCBI lineage: Eukaryota > Metazoa > Arthropoda > Insecta > Diptera > Syrphidae > Sphaerophoria > Sphaerophoria taeniata. The sequence goes on from OX016541.1 coordinate 140,738,642, forward strand.
ACATATTATATCGGTTGCGTTGTGTTTTTTTTTTTTTTTGTTTGTCAAGATTTTGATTTCGTGTCCGTTTTTTGAGGTCAAGAAAGATTTCGACCACTTATAAATTGATTAAGCAGTGGTTTATTTTAATTTTTAAGCCACTTGAGTCTATCAGACCATTTCATTTAACATTGTTTAGAAGAAGACTTAACTTAGTCTTACGTCATTGCAAAATTGCTAAAAATGGTAAGATTAACTTCACGATCGCGATCATTGATACGATTCGGTGAGCTTGTGCATTTGGCTAAGCGCGTTACACGCAACGCAACACGGCATTATAGTGTGGACTCAATGTTGCTACACATATACCTACGTTGAAACATAAGTACGACAACGGTATTGAAATGAGATCGCGAGGTCAGCTTCCTTTCACTTAAATCGATATTAAATGGATATAAGAGAGCACAGCCAGCAGCCATGTTTTTTGTTCTTTTTTCGCATGACTATGAACGCGCAACATGCATTTGTATCGAAATTCACTTCCTGCATAAATTCGCCATCGCAACGAGAGCGGTTGGGTTTGTTGAGTTATATTCGGTCTTGGGTTAGCTAACGAGTTTTTGTTGATCCTGGTCTTATGCTCCGATACCGCAGGCAGACAACAAGCGATCAGAAGCGGAAATGTTTCGATCGTCTATATATAGACATTTGGTCTTTTTCTCAAATTTGCATTTAAAGCGTGGGCGGATTTGATAAAAAGCCATTAAAAAATTGAAATGAGTTATTTTTGTGTATGGAATGGAGGCACTGAAAGGAAGGTGTTTCTGCGAATGCGGAAAAAACAGTGTTTGGTTAAATTTTATCGAAACAATGAATTTGGGGCGGTTTTCCTGGTTCTTGTCAAAAATAATCTGCGACTCCATTGGAAACAACATGCAAATTAACACTTTCATATCAATTAATGCAAATTATTACGTTTAAGCTTTTTGTAGACAGTTGAATAAGCTATTAATTTGTGAAAATTATTTCCATTTAAACTGCTGTCTGTCAGCTAGTAGATGTTTTAATTTTTATGGCGAGAAAAATTGTGTGTTGTGTCTGTGTCTCTAAACGGTCTCGTGAGTTGTCAATGAGCTTGAACAAATGCAGTAATAATCAAATGGCGTAACTTTCTCATAAGAGAACTTAAATAGAGACAGAGTTTTTTTTGCTGCATAATTTTTTGTTGAAAGTCTTTGTCTTGGAAATTTTTCATGTTGCTGAGAGTAAAAGGCTTTACATTTTGTTAAAATCCTATAAATGATGAATATTTGGATAAACGGAATCGGAATGATTTGCATTCGAGAAATACAAGTTGGGCACACTCTTTTTGAAAAACAGAACATTTAGGAGACACCAAATGCTGAGAATCATGGAGAATGAAGCATTAAAATTCTTCGTTCAAATAATTCCATATATTTACTTACTTACTTAACGTGGCGCTACAGTCCGTTGTGGACTTGGGCCTCAATCAACAGTCTCCACCAGTCAGCTCGGTCCCTAGCTAGCTGTCTCCAGTTTTGCACTCCAATTTGATTGAGGTCCTCTTCCACTTGTGTGCGCCACCTGAGCGCGGTCTTCCTCTCCTTCTGCGTCCCTCGGGAATAGAGTCGAAGGCTTTCCGGGCCGGAGCATTGGTGTCCATGCGCTCTAAATGACCGAGCCATCTGAGTCCCTGGACTTTGACCCTTCTGGCTAGGTTCACGTCGTTGTACAACCCGTAAAGTTCGCTGTTGTTTCTCCTTCTCCATTCCCCATCAATGCACACGGGGCCAAAGATGACCCGAAGAATTTTCCTCTTGAAACAGCCTAAGGCACATTCATCCGATTTTGTTAGGGTCCATGCTTCTGCACCATACAGCAGGACAGGGATGATGAGGGTGTTGTACAGTTTAACCTTAGTTGCTCGAGAGAGGGCTTTTCCACTCAGTTGCTTTCTTAGCCCAAAGAAACAGCGATTAGCAAGAGTAATTCTTCGTCTTATCTCAGCGCTGGTGTTATTGTCCGTGTTGATAGCGGAGCCTAGGTAGACAAACTCCTTAACTTCCTCGAAGTTGTATGCGTCTATTGTGACGTTCTGTCCGAGCCATCGATGTTGGGTGTCCTTACTCGAAGACAGCATGTACTTCGTTTTTCCCTCATTTACCGCTAAACCCATTTTTGCCGCTTCTGTCTCAATTCTCACAAAGGCGCCATTGACATCACGCTGTGTTCTTCCCGTTATATCAATATCGTCGGTGTACGCGAGAAGTTGAACAGATTAATAGAAGATAGTGCCTCTGGTGTGCCTCCATATAAGCAATTCCTTTTAATCAGTCAGTTAAAGATCGATGCTGATCGTTTTTTTTTTTTTTGTAAAATTGGAACAATAAATCTGTATTTAATTTTTAAAAACCCAATCGACGTGACGCGACGGACGTCTCCCCCCTGTGTCATGCACAATCTGGAACTGACTAACTTTAACTTCACAAAAAAGCACTCTTGTTTATATGGAATTATTTGAACGAAGAAGTTCGATCTCTTTAGTTCTCACAACTTTGAGTGACGAAAAGGAGTGGACTCTCATGAAAAAATGTAGGATTTTTCGAGGGAAAATGACATGCGGCCAAACTTGTTGCGGGAAAGTAATTTGTGAGAATTTGGCTTGCGAAATTTCGACCCCAACTCATGATTAGACTTGACTTTCAAACGAGGATTATATATTGAATTTTGTGGAGCACATTGATTTGACGATCACGGCGGCGGGGCTGGTTTTCTTTCAGATCTTTCAAGAATCAACTTATGCTCAGCAAGTCTGTTTTTCCTATCTGAGTTTTTTTTTTTTACTGAATAAGAATGTTTAAGAAATCCTTAACGGCAGCAGGGTCGGCGAGTACCTCATAAACTGTTTCAGGCTAGACCTCAAATTTTAAGAACTCTTCAAGTTTTGAACGATTTTTTCTGCTTTTTTGTACATATAGGTATCGGTTCCGTAAACAGCCCAACGGGTTTTTGTAAATTTGTCAGGGAAGATTAAGTTTAGTCCAAGGATGGTTAAAAACACGCCAAAATTGACCGAAAGAAAATTTTTAAATTAAAATTCAGGTTACAAAACCTAAATTTGTTATATTGACAAATTGACATATTTTTGTTTCGATAGATTCTGAGAATCAAAACTTTTACTGATTGCTCAAAGTCATTTTATAGTTCATCGCTTTTTTATACACAGAAGCCTTTTATAATAATAAAAATCAAAATATTTTTCACGCTAGCCAACTCATTTGACTACGAAAGTCTAAAAACAATTAGTTTGTTGTACTAAGGATGTAAATCAATGTGAATACAACGCATCTGGATAATACACTGCATTAAAAATACATTTAATTATTTTTCCAATAAAATTCCCAAGAAAAAATTTCATAATGAATTAAAAAATATATAATGTTATGAAAATTTGTATACGCTCATCACTAAAAAAACAAAAAACAAAAAAAGTCAGCGAGTAATTAATTTGAAACACTCTCTCATAGTTGATAAATTAACACCGCTAAAAGTGTTGCATTAATTAAGTGCACATGACATGACATTTTTTCTGTTATTTTTTGTTTTAAACATAATGAAAAATATAATTTTTATTTTTTGTGTCATTGTTTGTGTTTGTTTAAGACATAATTCATGTGATTGCGGTTTTTTCATAAAATAATAAAAATCACCTTCGCCCTCTATGGTGCAATGTATGCCAATGAGTTTAACAAAATTTAATTTTAAAACAAATTGTTTACCTTATTTTTAATGGCTTTTAACTAGTCCATGATATCTATATTGATTTTTGTTGATTTTGGAGGTGGTATTCTGGAAAAATGAAAAAAAAAATACTGAATTATATTTTCTTGGAAAAAACCAATGTTAATTCTGAAAAGAAATTAAATTTAAAAATGTAATTTATTCATTCTTAGAAGTTTTCTATTTCTGTCATGCGAATATAAAGGAAACAAAGACATTATTTTATTTTCAAACTGTGCAAAGCTTCAAGGAAAAAAAAAAGTCTCCAAAAGATCAATGATGACCTAAGCCATTGCTGCACCATCAGCCATCATTTATTCTACTTTTCAGAAACGTAAACAAAACATACGAAAAAGCAACCGAACAGGTTTATGCTTTCAACTTTTCTTGTTTTCAGTTCTGTTTGTTTTTTTTTCCTTTTGATGTGTTATTTTTAGTTTCAGGGAATCCAAAAATGTAGGTCAAGATGCCGTATCAGACAAAATTGACCCACTTTTTGAGTACACATTCACGGTGTAAGTTTGAGTCGTCTTGCAACTTGCCATTGATGATGATCATCTTCATAAGATAAAGCCAACAATCCACCAAGCCCACACTCCAAACATTCATTCAGCTCGTCTCGTGATCGGTTTGAAGAGAGGCTTAGAAGAAAAAAAGCCAGTCATGCTTAATGTGTTGGACGTAAAAACTACATAGTCCTCTTAATCATTCTCATTCCTCCGCTTTTTGACCAAAATTAAACAACAAACACATCAGGCTTCATAAGTATAGTGTGTACGCGTACGCCAGACAAAGCGGTGTGTAGTGATTCAAGATAAAGGAGTGTTCCGTTTGGTCAGTCATGGAGACGAACGCAAGATTATACGTAACTGTTTACAAACACACACTCACAGATTATTTTTAAGGCAGTAAAAGAGGATTCAGAGAATGCAAGTAACTGATGAGGTTGTGTGGACAAACAGGAACTGGGTGAGATCGTATAACAGCTCCGTAACTGGAGATTAGTAGGTTTTTGTTGCACTTTCCGTGTTCCCTCGATTTTTTTTCTTTTCATTTTATCACATAACCTGTCAGATGTCTTACAATTCACACCGAACAAAAAAACTTTGGTTAAGTAACTGAGTCTGATCAGAAGCTAATTTCGTGTGGAATCCCTCAGGGCAGTAAACTAAGACCGATATTCTTTACACTTGTAATACTATCAGTTTGCGAAATGAGTGCACATCTTGATTCTGGTTTATTTTGCGAAATTTTTTCTTTCAGTGTTTATCTTCTAAGCTTACATTAAAATATATTTGGGTTACAGATAGATCGGACCACGATCTAAAATCAAATATTTTTTTTAGTAACAGCGATAACTTTTGTTTTGTTACTCCTTTTACTCTGACTAATATTTCCGAATATGATAAACGAACCCTAACTTAATCAGAACTGGTAGAAAGAAGAGAAAGAGAGAAGAGTGGGACAAAAACCCGTTCACAACTGTAGATGGCGTAATGGAAATGATAGCTCTTATAAGTAGGACTTGCGTCACGTTTATTTTTTATGTTATATTCAAAAAAGATACTAAATTTCATCGCAAAACAAGATCGATTGAATATCGTTTTCACATAACCGTGCGAATTTGTTACTCCATTAATATGCTGGCGTTGTTGCCAATGCCATTTCCCGTGCGGAAGAACATGAATCAGCCGATGGACTATTTCTAGAACAGGTTCGTAAACTTGCAGACTTTTAAATTGATTTCAAACTTCTTGAACGGGATATCAAACGGTTGAAGGCAATTTTTGTCGTTTTTTTACTATTTGCAAACAAAGCTGCTATTTTTAATGCAAATTTTAGTGGCGGTTTGATTGCTTCGGCGTGCGAACTAAGAGATGCGATTTAATTTAAAGTCCAACCACGCATGGGTGGAATAACATTGTTATAATTTTTTTTGGTTTTTGTTTTTCGATTATTTTTTATAAATTGTGAGAAGCCAACAGTAGCAAAAATCAGAATGATTCAATTTTCAACGACTCTCCTCTACATATTTAGCAGGGTCTTACCGATGATGGCCTCTGTTATGTTCACTTTGCAAAGTCAAACAGATTCTGAGAAGGAGTAACTGCTTTTGAAGAATTAGGCAACAACACATTATTTGCGGTTCGAAACCAAAAATCGCATCAGCAAATTCTTTCCGTTCAGTTGAACACTGAATATTGTGTCACTAGGAATTTCAATTTTACCAAAGATCCCCAATCACATTTCCTGTGCACTTTTCCAAGAATCTGCACATCAAACTTAGCAAGTAAATTCGACAAATAAAGCTGTTCCATTGCACCGGAACAATGGCCCCAAATTTTGAAAGCCAAGTTTCAAACTAAATCCAGAGGTTCCATTAACCTCCCTTGCCTCATCACACTTGGAATGCAATGTGACAGATAATCAACCTACAAAACGTGTCCATTCCACAAAGGGCCAAGCCACAAACACATTCGAATACCTTTGGATCTCGGTGCAAAGTTATCGTTGGAGATAAATCTTACGCACGTGGGCACCAAACTAACGTTAATCCATATATCTGCTCCCAAGAATCTACTAAAGGTCTCTAAAGTTATTTTTTTTTTTGAAATCTCGTTTCAAACATAACTTTGATGCGTTGGTGTACTCTCTGGTACCTATCTCTGTCGTAGGTATCGTCTTCCATATGACTGTGATTCGTGGTAATACACCGAAAACACAAAATCTGGACGTACAGTGACGTGACCCGATTGCAGAGGATATAGACCCCGAGTGTGTGTCATTGAGATTTTGCAGAAACATACGACAGACACCTCTAGCGGCATGCATCGGTCCCACAATCAAAAACATAAAGTCCAAAATAAAGAAAGAAGTGTACAGAAAAAGCAGGAAGACAAACAGGGTTGTTATACGATTTTTTACAACTCGATCCTTTGCGTCGTTATAACAATCCACAGAGCGATCATTCTACCAACTGATACCTTTCGATTTGATTTAAAAAAAACTTGCTTTAACAACCCTGGAAGCTTATGGGATAAGTATCAATTGGAATTGTGTGTCTCTGTGCTGCATGGTGCCTTTGGCCTCCACAGGCTTTGCTTATCATCAAAACGCTGCTGTCGGCATCACCATCGTGGTGCGTCGTGTCGCACAGAAACGTTCGGTTCGATTTTTATGTCGTAGTAGTTTCATTTGTTCGTGTCATGCTTGTCATAGTCATCCTCGGCCTGCATTCATCGTTTTGTTCTCGTTTGCCCAAAAAACGTGTTCAAATTTCTCTTTGGCTGGCGCAGTAGTTGTTTGGGTTCTTCTTCTTTGCTGTTAAGCCTTTTTTCTACTTTTTCTGGTTGGTATTGAAATTTGGTGCCTTTCGCATTCACACCAACATCATCCAGGCTTTAGAGATAAAAGAGGCTATATTGCCAAATGATATATAGAGCCGGACTAGCAACGGAACGAAGCATGTATGACGTGTCAAGTCCCTTATCCTCTTTCTCATTTTCCTATACACATTTTTCTATATGGCACAGACGATGTGCTAGATATGTGAGAAAACCTGATTTTCATTCAATTATGACCGGCGTTGGCGTACTTTGCTTGGGTAATGGAACTCTATGTGCTGGGTGCTGATGGGATGGTTCGGTCTCTATCTCTCTCCCTGCCTCCAACGAACGAGGTTAGAATGCAATTAGAACTTTTAACGTGTGCGATAAACTTTTCTCAACGCACCATATAGAAACAAGTTAGACGAATAAAGGAAGAGGGGCATCAACCCCCTAACCAGGCAAATGTTGCATTTAGAATCCACTTGGGAAGTTGCCATACAAGCATAGATGGAAAGATCCGTTTTTGGGGAAAATTGAAAGAGTTCACAGACACGCAGGAATTTTAGCAGAGCATGCGACACATAATGGTGGACGTGGATTATTTGATATGCCATAATGGTGATTCGAATTTGTTAGGCTTCAGTTTGTCTTTGGACGAAGTTTTTGAATTTTTTTTTCTTGAAAAAAAAAACGAAAAATTAAATTATAGAAAAATGGTTTATGAGTTAAAGAGATTTTTTTAAGGGGGACTTAAGTGAATTAAATAATTTGTCTTAATTGTGTTTTCAAATTCTGGATTTTGAGGTTGAAAAGAGGAACATTTGGACAAATTGTAGAAAAATTTGATGCTTGAAATGCAGCTTAATCTGGGAAACTATTAAACAGCGGTAATCTAAACGTCTGAGAGCCAGGCATCAAATGTCACATAGAGAGTGATTTGAACATTAATTTTATACCAACCAAATATTAAAATGAAATTTTAAGATCAAAGTAGTTTGAGTATCAATGAGACAATGTGATGCCGGTGTCCAGGGTCATATAGCAGTTCCCCAGGGAGTTGTGGTCGAAAGACTGGAAATCATAATCCTGGATAACGAAATCCCGGAAAGTTCTTCTCCGCAGTACTTTTGCCCGAGTAATTTGTCCGGGAAAAAATCCTATCATGATAATATACTAAATTTTGTCACTCAAAGTTATGAGAATTAAGGAGATAGAAGTCTGGTAACTTTTTCGATTTTTCTAACTGCCCTGTATTATACCATACCCATTTTTGGAAATTTGAATAGACACCAAACGCTGAGAATCATGGAGAACGAAACATTAAAATTCTTCGTTCAAATAATTTCATATGGTTCATTATATACCGAGAGAATGCTCAATGTTTTTTTTTAATTTTTTTTTTTTATTTAATAAAATACAAAGTTAAAGTTTAGAATTCGCGATAAATTTGAATCAATACCTGCTCCACTGTCTCCAACTGCAACAATGTAACAATTTTCTTCCATTTCATTTTTAAATGTTTAACCCAACACAGAAGCCAAAAACCTCAAACTACGGTTATCTTCAGTAGAACTCGTTTAGTGTGCCTCTAACCCTAAAGCAAATATCTATCAAAGTCGTGAGTACATAATTTAACACCGAGCGCTATTATTGCTATTCGCAAGAATGCAAATTAAATCTACAAACACAAAATATCACCAACTTGCAACCTACCAGTTTCCTTCAGTAATCCGTCTTCACATTCGTCGTTGGCAGTCGTGAGGAATTGAAAAAAGAAAATGAAGACAGAAAAAAAACATGTCCCGACTGACTTTAGTAAATGTAGAGTCTTACAAGCCACGAATTACAGTCACCTTAAGACTTTTGAAAGAAACAAAAGTCGTGATTTTATATTTGTTTAAAGTGAACGTTGGAATTTTGCTGACTTAATTACATGAAATCAATTCTTCAGTTTATTATTTGTCTCTTTGATTTTTCTTGTTTGTTTTATCAAAGAAAAAAAGACTTAAACTGAATAAATTGATAGTGTTATTGGAGAAAAGAGGTCTGTTGGTAGCCTTGGGCTATTTTTGTCGATAAAATAAATTCTGATCAATATAAGAATGGAATAATAGATTTATTGTATAGTTTTTGTAGATACCAACTAGCAACAACTTTTCCCTGCAGCCTAAAAACTATTAACAATTCAATCCACCTCTCTCCACTTAACCACACCCCGACTGGGGTTCAAACGAAACTTCAATCAAAACAAACTTTCAATCAAAATTATAATCAAACCAAGAGACACAAAAAAAAAATCGTCCAGAATTTGCATTTTGGGTTGGTGGGTCATTTTCAAAATCCAACAACTAAGCCACCACCGCACTGAAGCATTATGTTATGGGCATTCCTAATTCATGGCAAAACTAAAAATCGAAAAAAAAGAGAGAAACATCAACAAACCAACAATAAGAAGGTGCAACATCAAACACTCAACATGTAACCAGACATGTTTGTGTGTAGAAACTCAACCAGAAATGGCATTAATCACGTCTAAAGCGATCGTCGAGTGTGAAAAAAGTGAAAAATGAAATTTCCATAAAACGTCGACTCGTCGCGGTCGGCTGATGGTGTTGCGTTTTAGCCAAAAATTACCAAAGAAACCTTAATGGTCATTTTATTGGAACGCACTTTATAGTCTGGGTGGTGAATTTGTGAAGTTGTAGATACCATGATAATGTAGGAAACTCAACATACCAGACTATAGAGTCCAAATATTAGTTTTCCCTTTGCGTGTCCAGCGTGAAAAAAAACAACATACAAGTCCGCTACTACTTTGCAAATGGAAATTTTGCTGGGCCATTGTCGCGGAACGTGCCTACACATCACACACCCACAATGTTTGCAGTTACGGTGTTCGTTGTGTTTAGTCTACGTGAAAGCTGAAAGTCTTTTTTTCCTAGGGCATGAGGCTAGTTAAGTCCTCTTAAGTCCAGTGTGTTGTCGCGTAATTCAGAGCCAGGCGTGTACCGCATTAAAGCCCAAACTATCAGACATCAGCGACATTAATCATTTATCGAACATAAATTATGCTACTTCGTGACACTGATGGTGTATAGCCAGCTGGAACTGTTAATAGGCCACATCTACAGTGTTTTAGAGTGGCTAAAGGTTTATTTTAAATAGGTCTTTTTTGACAGCTAAAAATATTGCTTTTTTATTCTGGGACTTGCTGCATGCAATTATACTTAAGCTGTACTGGAAAACTATTATCTGTCGAAGAGGTCTTGACTTGCGGTATGTAGAAAAGCATACTTTTGTTCATAATTTGGTTGAAATTCAGCACAGAAAATGTAGGTCCACCAAAGTTGTTTTCCTTATTTAATTTTAAATGTTTGTTTGCACGCAAAATATTAAACTTAAAAAAGTCAAATGTGCCGACAAGGCTACATATTTCACTTGACATGCAAATGACATGGCCAAGAAATGATGTATTCAAAGACATTCCAGAAAGTGACATTTATTATAGCATGTGCAACTAGGGTGTTAGCAGACATATGACTGAGGCAATAGCAAGACCTACAGCCTTATATAGTTGGACTTGCTTTCAGAGACCTCGTTGAAGAGAAAAGAGAAAGTCCAAAGAGCAGAGAAGTCGACAAGTCTCAAAAATAATGGCAGCAGTCCTGACAACTCTAGCTTATGGAGTAGTTGCAGAAATTGATCCATTGGTTAGATGACGATTGCAAGATAGCATCTGAACGTAAAAATACTGCACACCGAGCACTGCAGCGATCTCATAGAACACGAACACGCAAAAACTAATATAAAAGGCTCAGGGAAGAAGAAGAAGAAGAAGAGAAGCATCACAGACAAAAACAAGTAGCCTGGCAACAAGAAATTGTATGTGAAATGAGCAGAACTAGAGAGTTTGGACCACAACAGGCGCAGGAGTTCTACCAAACTACCAATCCGTCCGAAATATGACGTATCATACAAAAAAATAAAAATAAGCATCATACACAGGACAAAAAAATCTGATCTCCAATTATTACATTCTGGCACGGATTCGCAGGTACTTTGGCCGGTACGCAGGCCTTTGGTAGCACTGATCAGCAGGAATAATGCCCTGGTGGCACGGATCGGCAAATATAACGCTCCTTGTGGCACGGATCAGCAGGTACAATGTCCCTGGTGGCACGGATCGGCAGGTATAATGCCCTTGGTGGCAATAAATACGACGACGGCCGTAGCACTGTGGATCAGCAGGTACCAAAGCCTCTGGTGGCAATCAAAAAGGGGCGAAATTACTTCAATATCGAAACCTGGTCCTGGTCCGACTATTTCAGGCTTTTTCTTTTACCAAAAGTACTAACTGGTACAATAGTATCATTCGGTAGTAGCAGTAGAGTCGTTTTTAGCTTTTACTAGTCTACTTATAATATTTTCCGAAAGTTCAAAGTTCAATTCCTTATGGGAAAATATTAGATACATTAAAAAAAAAACATAGGACTTCGTTGCAAGCTCAGCAAATATATGTTATAAGACTTTAAATCCACCTGCGACAGCACAGTTATGCAGAATCTTAGAATCATGACGCAAGTATAAGAAGAAATCCTCAGAACTGCTCAAATTCAACTTCAGTTTTTCAGATTCAGGAGGATTCTGGGAGAAAGGATAAAACAATAAGAAACTCTCTCCGATTGACAGGAACTAGCCTAGATCAAATTATTCATGAAGAACCCGCTAAAAAAGTACTTTGCAAATCGTACTATCGTCGATGGCAATGGTTAAGCTGATCGAATCGAATTGGGTAGTCAAGTTAAAACGTAAAATATTATTTATTGCTTTCGACAAATATTTTTCTGTTATGACCTGCGATTTTAACTGTACCTAATTGAATTTTCTGCAAATAAAAAAAAAATCATTAATTCACTATCAGTCATTTTCACATATTCAAGCCGGAAACCCATCAAAGCTATGTAATTCTAAAAATTCCGTTAAACGATGAAAAATATCATTTTCAGTATTTTCTTCCTTACTTTTTTTTCCATTACGTTTCTTTTCCTTTAATTTAAACTTTGATTTATGGTAATGCAGTATGAATGCAGAAATTGAATTGCATTGAATGGAATTGAAAAAAAAAAAACACAACAGGAAACCGATACGCTTATTTACATCCTCTTCGCCTTTCATTTCACATCGATTCGTGATTACAAAAATTCAGCAATCATTCTAGACAGCAGCGTATAAGGTTTAACATCACGCATATCACACGTATAATTTGTAATTAGCCGGACAGGGGCTACTCACTCACTCTTAATCCTAATTTCTTCTTTTCTTTCCCCCTCTCCATCGTGAATTGCAATTCAAAACATCATCACTATGAATTTATTCAACAGAGGCAGGCAGAGACTGGGGGATTCAAGGGATTATGATTACGCAATTCAATAATTTTTCTTACCATCAGCAAACCCTAAAGGTTTTCATTTCAAGTCGGTTGTTTTTTTCTTTGCTATTTCCATTTACGGCAACAACGGCCCTCTCAATCCTCAGTATGGCATTTAGATAGCCATTATGCATTCTTTATGCAATGCTTGGCAACTCATCCAACGGAACACTGATCATTTGAGAGTGCACTCTATAAAGGCACGGACATGACCAACAACGTGGCATGCTACAACACAGTATATAGCATAAAACGCGCAGTGCAGCGTGCAATGGACTCCGACGAGCGACGCCGACGGACGCCAGTCTGTATCAAGAAAGATGTCCAGAAACTGAATTGCGATTAGGTACAAGATAAATTCTTCTGTGCATAGAGTAGACGTACTCTATTAGAGCAGACGTGGTATTTTGAAAAATTGTTAAAAAAAACAACAAACACACACACAAAATTGAATAAATAAAATGAAAATAAGAATCCAGTGAGTTGAATGAAGCCTTGCGTGCAATTACGTATTCCGGTCATCATAAACTGGAAAATTATAAAATAGGTACACAAGATGTTTGTTTATTCTTCTGAGGGGCGACTATAGATCGTGATGAATGTGTTGCAAGAGAATTTGGTACCCCAATGTTCTTGGCGTTTAAAAATCTTTCCAACTTTATGTCTCTGACTATTTTTGGTAGAACTTTCCTTCATACTCCGATTAGAGAGAAATGTTTTCTGTCTTCTTAAATTCGTATGAGGAGGAAAAGTGATTTGGAGTTGGATGAGTGAATTTTTGATCAGCCTACATTTTTCTCACTTCTTTTCCTATCGCTGCCAGTTTTAATATTTTCAGTTCCGATGTCAAGTTTTGGTAGCTCTCTTTTTTTCTTCCTCTAAATAATTGTACGAAGAAGAGACTTAAATGAGGCAGAAAATTAAGGGGCTTTAAGTCCACATAAAATGAGGAAAAATTGCTTAGGAAGATTAATGATTTAACTAAGACAAACGGTTGGGTGTTTATAACCTTTTTTTTAAATAAAGAAGATTTCTTTTTGAATGAGAGGGATTTCCTTTGAATTCATATTGTTTCAATAATTATGGGAATTAACAAAGAGAAAGAACTTGTTGGATTTGGCAAGGTTTGTTTGCATCTGAAGTTGGATTTTTAGAATTTTGTTTAGCTTCTGTTTTCTCCTCACTTTCTTCTAATTCTTTTATATGTGAGGTGTGCTACTTAATTAATAATTGCTATAAGTTTAAACGTTAACGTTTAAGAAGTGAAAAAAACAAAAATGTCTTGCGCTTACATAATCAGAAGTGGGATCAACGTAGCAAGCAATTTCTTTCAATTTTGTGTGTTTCTGTTTATCTTTTCATAATCTATTAAATAAGGCATTAAAAATGACTTCTTAAGGAAAAATTAATGAGGAAAGTATTCAAAATTACTAATTCAAGCGTCTTATGTCTTCGTCTTCTAAGTCCGAAAGTTCGCAAAGACTAATGCAGTCAATTATTTCAAAATCATCAAATTTTTGGGCAGACTTCATTTAACTAACTTTCCTTTAATTCATAAGTGCAAAAAAATTTCCGTTTAACGATCTTCAAATGCGAAGAAACAGTTAAACAGTCTCATTGCATACACTAAATGAAAGAGCTGATGTCCGAACTTTTATCTTCTTTTCATTACAAAATATACTTAAACTAAAACAATTTTTCGGTACAAAAGTGCAAAAATAAAGTGTTTAGAAATGTTAAATTGTTTCTTTAAGAAAATTTATTGAAATTACAGTCAACGTTAAGCAACAGTTAGCCAATTAAAGCCCGAAAAAAATGAAAATTATCTTTTTCTGCGGAGAAATGGGTTATAGCTCACATAACTCTCCATTGTCCGTCCTGTAACAATTTGTCTAGCTTCTCATCCGGTTTTGAGTGAAGCTGTGTCCTTTATCCGGAAAGCTAGATAAACCGACACTATGAGGGAAACTGTTCATTAAATTAGGGTAATGAGAACATATTTCATTTCGCAAGCACATTTTTTCCTGCATGATTCACTTGTTATCGCATTTCATAATTTTGGGTAAGGAAAATCTCAACGATTAATGAATAATTTAAGAAGAATTTAACATTTAAACTTTTCTAAGAACCCTTATTCATAGTTTGATAAACGTCAAAACAAAAAGAGCTCCAAAAGGTTATCGGAATACAAACCTGTCTAATCTTCCTTTTGACAAGTATTCAGTGTCTCAATAGGCCAGGCCTCATACGAAGGAGAGTCTTACTCGTGACATTCTTTTACGTTCCAAATAATAATGAATGTCAAACTAGATACACTTGATGATGGCTGGCTCTATGATCGCACCAAAGCACTCAATTCTAATTCAAAAATCAAAGAAATCACAATCAAATATTCAACGTGAGTTTTTTTCGTTTTTGTGATGCATCAATTGCATGTCATCGTCTAATCAGACACAAACAACAACTTTCGAACGCTTCGGCTCGATGGCACCATTCTGATTCGACTCCAAATAATGTTAATTATTTGTTTAGTGTGTCGCATTTTTCTTTCACTGCCACCACAACACGTCCGTATCCAATGCATTGGTCATCAATGGCATACATGCATCACGAAACTTGATTCGGACCCGTTGGGAAAGAATCTAATGTGTGGTGGACAAGCAAAACGGTATGGTTGCGATTTATGAGAGTTAAATCCGTTTGTCCATTTCAACGATAGTCTAGATAGAACGACGAAATTGGAACGCCATATCGTCATGCTTTGAAAAGAAGATGCATCGCTGCCAATAAAAAAAAACACGACAACAGAGAAACAATAACATAACGACGAATGTGAAAATGTCTCAATGACGTTATATTTATAGTTTTGTGCCGGGAGAACCGATGCGTGTGCAGAGTTAGTTGTTGGTATATGGCTTTTTCGAAATCCGATACAAATTTCATTTTCATAAATATTCATGAGACCATTGTTTTATTGGAAAAGCGACGATGTTATTGACTTTTGGAGTTTGTGGTTTTAGTACGGCGGAGTGGCAGCATGGAGACCGATATTATAAAGGTTTGCATCTATTTTTGCTTTTCTCTCGTTTTTTTTCGTAGGTTTAGAGTTTGAGTAAACAATATGGCATCCATGAGATATTTTCGTTATTCAAAATTGAACAAAAGAAAAAAAAACAACAGAAAAGCAATACAATTTGTATTAGAGACCGATGGCGATGGCTTATGGTGACAGATTGGTTTGTTTGCTTAAAGGTCGACAATTCAGAAACGGTGTGGCTGGTGGTGCTGTGAGAGGTGCGTGTGTTTTGCAAATCTTGAGGCAATGACTTCTTATAATAAATTGGGAAGGCTGGTGGTACACATGAACGTAAACAAAAGGATTGGTTTGACCTTTCGCTTCAGCTTAATAAGCTTTTGAATGTGTTGTAAGAAAATGATGATTTACATGCAGAAATTAATAAAAGTTCATTTGAATTTGTTTGTACACATATATGGCGTGATTTCGGGCCCTTTTTGTGGGGGACTTTTGAACATTGAAGCCTGTTTAAAAGCTTACTCTTTTCTAACGAAATTTGGGTTTTGAGAACAAATTTTTTGTAGGGTAACTTCACCAGTCTCCGGTAGGCCCCAGTGTCCGGACAGATTTATGTCAAACACTTTTCAAAAGAAAAATCAACTTTCATTTGATGACTCTTTTTCACAATGCGTGGAGCGAAAACGCGACAAAATTGCATTGCCAGCAATTAAAAATCAAATCTTTCAACAATAAAAAAAGTCCACTTAAAGCAACCCTCCAAACTTTCGGTTCAAAATTCTCTCAGTTTCATGGGTCCACCCCATCAATAAAAAAAACATATTCTCTTGAAAACCCATAATCCAATTTAATGCACGTTGATACGTAATTTATTTCCCGTCGAAAATTTTACTAAGCTTTTTAATAACCGTTATAAAAAATGTTTTTTATTATCCGCTACATGCAATCACAATCAAACTCCCCCGCGTGCCGCGTAACAAGTTTCATAAAGCTTAAGTGTACAGACGGAGCCCTCTTAATAGCACTATACTAAATTTCGCTTTTTTTTGTAAATTTCTTTAAAGACCACAAACCCGCAGAGTTGCCAAATTAGTTTTTCCTTGCAAATGTCCGTTTCACAGTCCAACACCAGCATCACATAAACTTAAATGGCGTGTGTGTGTGAGTATAAGGTCCATCAACCACAAACATAATAATTTTTAAAGAGCTCATAAAGTGACTGACCGAAGCCCAGGCGGGTTCAAGTTTTTCGAGTGGTTTGATTTTAATGTGTTTTCGGTTTTTTTGGGCATTTTTTTGTTGAAATTTTAATTTTAAATTTAATCACATGCGCCTGCCACCTGACAGGCCGAATGTGTATTGTGTACTTCCAAGGCTGCCATTAAATATGGCTGCCGATATGATATCCGTTGCCGTTCTCCCTTTGACCGGCCTCAAAGGCAATGGGTAGGTATATTATTGGCAATTAATTGCAACTTAAGTCCCGATCGATTGGTTTTCGAATGTTCCTGTGAATTTATAGCAACACCGACCCACACAACGAAGCACGTTTCGACAACGAACAAACGCGGTGTTCATGAGTTCCGAATCCGATTCCGACTCGCTCGCAACTTATCACACCTACATTAGCGTCAATATATGCTTAATCAATTGGCAATTAAGACCTCTCGCTGGCTTTGTGTCCATCGTCGTCGATGATTGTGGGAGATGGCAGTGCAGCGCGTAGTGGACTAATACCGCTTTAAGTGGATATTGTGAAATTTACCGGAGTTAATGCGCATTAAAAGCGCTTTACACAAGCATGTTACCGTCTATGTATGGGGTGGCCATTTAAGACACAAACAATAAGGGCGAAGGTAGTTGGAGCGTTTTTCCACATTTTGCATATAAAGCAAGTCGAAATGCAATGTGGGTTCGATTAAGCTCCGAACTTTGTTCTTTGGGGTTTTGTAGTCTGCGGTGATGGTAAATGTGGTCGCGGGAACAGACTTCAACAACGTCACTCCACTGGAACATTAAAAGGTCACTCAAGCGGCTGATGGCAGGAAAAATGTACAAAAGTTATATTATAGGAACCGAACCATCGCCATCGTTCAAGATTGGAACACAGACAATTTGCGCTGCTGTTGCATACTCGATATAGCGAGATGCTGCCGCGATGAAGCCTGGATTCGTGCATCAGCCTCTCTATAGAGTGCTCTTAGGTATATGGCAGAATAAGGTCTATGAAATTTATTGCGGTCGAGGACTGATCCAATACCACCAGCAGCAGCAGTGCACTACAAACCACTCCATCACAAATTGGCTGCTTCTAGCAAAGGGAATAGACAGGTCGCGAGAGGCTGAGACTGTATGGGGCAAGTCTGAATTTTCTTGATTTGCATATCAGACTGAAAAATCCGGGCACATAGTCGATTATATTTTTCATTCTTTGCTTCAAAGAGTTGATTGTAAAATGTTGAAAAATTCCAAAAGTTATTCAGCCTTCTCGAACCAACACGGTGTGTCTGAGAGTTGAATAATGTAGGTGTGGGATCTCTGCGGCTGGTGTTGGTGGCAATGGATAAAGAAAAACGAAAGTGCTTGTCGGCATTGTAATTCTTTTAATAGACAGGTAATTAAAGATATTTAACGGTTGGAATCGTTATTTCATCGGATAAGGTTTATGCGAGTAGTTTTACACCGGATTGAAGGTATCGTGTTATGGAATATGGAAGATTTAATTTGTGGAAGAATTCTGAAGGTAGGTCTTGCAGCCCTGATAAAAATTAATTTGCCGTGGCGAGGTTATTATTTCAAAAAGAGTTTTTTGTATATAAAATTTAAATATTTTGCTGAAAACATTGAAATAGAGTCGACTATTTGTCAGTTGAATATCGAATTGGGCAAAGGGGATTCGGAACAATTTTTTAGTTGCGCAAAAAGATGAGAGTTTAGTCTTAAGATTTAAATAAAAAAAGGTTAACCCTTGGAAAAAGAGCTATTCCCGGAATAGTAAATTGACATTTACCAAAAATTCCCTTTGGACATTTTTTTGTTATTGATTCGTGACTGGCAACCGATTTGTTGTTGTCTTTGATAAATGTTTATGGCAATCGATTGTGGAGCCATCTAATGATCTCATAGGGAAGCTGTTTTTTTTTGTATTCCTTCGCTAAACCACCCTCCCCGGTGGAATAAGTGAACAAACGTCAGTTAACATAAATTTTATTTTATTAATAGAATTTTCCACTTAGTCCACAGAATATGGATTAATCCTTGGCTATTCTGAATTGCTTAACTTGGCTGAAGGAGTTATTCCTAGAAAACGGTATGTATTTAATGTAAAACCTTCATTTGTATGTAAGGTTCTCAAAACAAAAGTCTGTGGCAAAATTAAAAAACTTGAAGCAAGCTGTTTAAAGAACGTATCCGCCACAGTGTTCAGTGTTCATTTGTGCTTTACCGATAGAATATTCGAATGAAAACTATTAGTTATCTAGTGGATTCAGCTGGCATTTGATACGTGTCAAACTTAACTGTCATCTGAATTGTCGAAATAATAGATGAATGTTTACCATTTACAATAATGGATCGCTTAACAATCAAATAATGCGTTGAAATTGTTAGTTGCGAAGCGGCAAATTTTTCGTTCGGTAGTTTGGGACTCCATATTGCATCCAGAAAAAAATACAATCAATTCAGAACGATATGGTCGAATGGTAACAGATATTTTTTTGGCCGACGATTGAAGATCATGACTTGGACGATATATGGGTCCAAAAACACGAGGCATCAAGCCTGACAACACGGTTTCAAGGTTTAGTGTAATTTTACGATTTGGCGAGTTCAATTGGCCAGCAAGAGCATGCAATTTGACACCTTTAGTTTTTTCTGTGGGGTACGCGAAAGACCGTGCTAACCCTAATAGTTCCCAAACTCAAGACACATTTTTATTCAATTTCATCGTCATTATTCAATTTTTGGCCAAGACACCGCAGAATATTTGCGAAAATATAGTTAAAAATTACCTCAAAAGAATCGCAATAATGTTCTATTACAGTAGGTACCTATTTCTGCCCAATGATTTTATTAATCAAATTCCAAATAAGATTGGTTGCATACGCACTCTTGTCAAAAAGGGGTAATTCATTGATAATTCTATTCAAAAGTAAAAACAAAAGACGAATTTCGGAGAAAACGATTCTTCAATTTACAATTTAGTATTTCTCAACAACTAGTCAAAGTTCTTTTAAATACGAAAACTATACTTGTATTTATTGACTTAAATTTTCAAAGAGGGCGAGATAGGTTTTGCCTAGTCTTAAGGGGAATACTCTGCCCAATCAGTTGTTGTACCCTACTAAAACCATTCCGACGGGCAGGTTGACTTGACACCAACTGCTGTTGAATCTAATTAATTCTTACTTTTAAGGAAAATCAAACAATTAAAACAATTATTTTTTTCTCGACATTGTCTCACGCCCGCTCGACGCGACCACGTTGTCAATTCTGTGTAAACATAACAAATTCTCAAACCAGACATTGACTGCAATTTAAACAAAAAGTCAGCATCTAAATAAGATGTCTCTCCTCTTATGGCACATGCATGCGTGTCGCAACACTCACAGCACCATAAAATACGATTCTAACTTTTTCAACAAAACACAAAGTTTATCACGATAACGAGAATTCGCACATTAAATGTTGAACCGCAACTCTAAATTACTTTCACATAACCAGCTCATTGCCATGGCACTTTGCCATATCAAATCCAAAAAGCCAAAATTCGTATGCAAAAACCAAGCAACGACAACGACGCCAAGGTTAAGAGGTCTTATAAACCAACAGAAACGGCGAAACAAAACAAAAATAAATATATGTACCTACTTTAATTTACGAGACAGAAATTCGCCATTCAACGGATACGGATATCGCGCAACAAACCAAAGAAAGACCAAAAACGTACCCAAAATATTGTTAACGCCACAAAAAACATGAAACAAGCGAGTGACAAAAAAAAACCAAATGAACTCTTAACAAACAAGAGTATAAATGTGCACTCGGAATTGAAGATTATCTAAATCTCTGGCAATATCCCTGTTGACATTGAAAATTACAAAACGTGCCATGCCGCCAAAAATACAAATCATCAGATTAATGAATTTTAACAAAGAAGAAAAGATAGCGACCGGGGTTTTGTGTGTTTTTTGTTTTTTTCTAATCGTAAAATGTTTTTTTGCTCTTCAGAGTTTTTTTTACCATTTTAGTGTTCAGGTAGTTTCAACGAATTTCCAGAAATCAAATTTAAATAATTTTCAAAAATTTACAATTTCAATTTTCATAACTCTCTTCGTTGTTAAGTCAACTGATGATAGTAACCCAAAACAATTTCAGCACAGCCAAAGGCAACAAAACTAGTTAAGGACATGCACTGATCCCCACAATTTGAATAACTCAATAAACAAACTTTTTACCCTCAATGAATGGCCCTCAATTGAATTCGGCTAATCATTTTTTTTTTGGGCTCATAAATGTCATTTATTTAAAATTAAGCTCGTTTTAATGAAGTATTATTCTCTCTTTCATTTGACGTGATTAAAATAATTTTCAATTAATATTCATGATTATGATCCATTTTTTGCTCTTTTTCAACATTTTATCCTGCCAGTCAATCAAAACATCAATTTCACCCAAAAAGTTGCTAGGGTGAATGAAGAGGATGAAAAAAAAAAGAAAACAGTAATTCAAA
Source organism: Sphaerophoria taeniata (assembly GCA_943590905.1). NCBI lineage: Eukaryota > Metazoa > Arthropoda > Insecta > Diptera > Syrphidae > Sphaerophoria > Sphaerophoria taeniata. The sequence continues at coordinate 140,759,944 of OX016541.1, forward strand.
AGCGTATAAAGGGTTGAATAGGTGTGCTTGTTGTATCGATGGTAAACCTATAAATGCCCACTTCATTAATTAACTTCATAATTATATTAACACTCTTCATTGAGTGTGTGTCGTAGTGTGAGATGGTCGTGTCCCTTTTTGACGGAAACAGGAACTATAGATTTCAAACACATTTGTTGTTTGAATAAAAACAAAATAATTTGAAATTGATTTAAATTTAAATTCGTTACCTGGAATTAAATAAACTAATAAATAAGTTTTCATAAAAGACTAAACACAAAATGATTTACCGATTTAATTTGGAACAATTTAATTTTAATTATTAATTAGTATATTTTTTGGAAAAAATATAAAAATTATTGTAAACGAAGAATTATATCGGTATTTTGAACTGAAATATTAATTTAATTAATTGTTTGTAAAGGAGGAAAATAAAAAGCTTGAATATAGATTATGTTTGAATAAGTTTCAATACCGAAAAATAGCGCCTGAATAATTTTATAAAGAAAAGCACCTCAACAGAAGAATTAAGCACAAGGCTAATGGAAAGTAATCGGTTGCAGAAAAGAGATAGAGAGAAAAGGGGATGCAAAATAAGGCCCCATGAAAAAAGGCCCCAAAAAAATATGAAATAAGGCCCCAAAAAAAAGTACACAAAACAACAACAACGAAATTTCTCAAATTTCGGGGTTTTCTTTCATTTTTTTGGCGCTTTTTTTCATTTTCTTTTGGGGCATAATTTCACTTTGAAATGAAGTTTTGGGGCTTAATTTCATTTTAGTTTAAAAACTATTTGGGACTTTATTTCATTTTTCAAAATTAACATGAAAATGCATTACCAAGTTTGTCTAATAAAGGACCCAAAGCTTGTTAAAGCCAATTGTGTAATCAGGCCCGGATTTACCATGCAGGCACAGTAGGCAGTTGCCTCGGGCGGCAAGAATTGGAGGGCGGCAAATTTTGAGAGAAAATTTCAAAACTTGTTATATTCGTGGGAATTGAATTTCCCGCCTATTTCGTCAGCACGCGTACCAACATTATGAGTGTAAAATGCTCGAATCGAAAAAAAACGATTCGGACAATTCTCGATATTGACCTAATATCGAATATTCGATAAGTTTCTGTATCGAAAATCATCTTGTTCAGACTTGTTCTATATCCATCCTACAGTATTCTGATAAACATAACCTTTTGTCTGTCGTTATTACTGAAAATTGGTGAACGATCATCAACGTCATTGTTTATGTTAACAGTACGTGTCACAAGTTTCAACGGCACCAATTTCAGGTTTGTTATCTTTACAAATATTTTTCTTACATGCTAATTACTACGAAATGACGAAAAATTCTACGAAATATTGTATGGTCAATATGCAGTTCAATCTATCAAATCGATCAAAACTGGTTGCAGAACGATTGGACGCACTCGCTTTGTTGACTATAGAGTCAGATTTGCTTATGACTTTAGATTTCGATTCCATTATCGATGAGTTTGCCGTCCGAAAATCGAGACGTAAAAACTTCAACCAATAATCAATAATCGCATACACAATGCTAATTGTTAAATGATTATAATGAACTGAGAACTGACTATAATAAAATGAAAAATCTGCTCTCAGAAAGGTGCATTTAATTTATTGAAAAACTTTCCGAACCAAACTTATTACACCATTGAAAAAGTTTCGTAGGGCGGGGGGCGGCAATTTTCGCAACTGCCTAGGGGCGCAAATTTCTAAATCCGGGCCTGTGTGTAATTTGTGAGGATTTGCGGGCAAATAATTTGCTGTTGCCTTGTTAAAATCTTAAGATTTGTAATGAATGCAACCTTAAAATTCAAGCCGAATCCATTGCAGATGGACAGGAGTGTCCTTGTTGTAGGGAAAATGTTCAAGGTACAATTCAAGTATTTGTTTAAAAGTTTGTGGTGACATCACCTTAAATAAAGTTTGTTATGAAAAAAACAAGTTGTTACCTATTCCTATTTTCGCAATTTTGGTAGTAAGGTACAATTACGGAAAAAAATTTGCCCAAAAGAGAATCAATTTGGGGTGTGAAAATAAAAAAATTCGCGCGAATTTTTTTATTTTCATTGATTGATTGATTCTCTTTTGGGCAAAATTTTTTCCGCTCGCTTCGCTCGCTAGCAATTGCACCTGCTGTTTTTTTTTTTTTTCAAACTACAATTTTTAAAACATAATATGTACACTGATTTTGGAGTTAAGGTTTAATAACAAAACAGAGTAAATGGTTCTTACGTGTTCAACATGAACTATGAAATCAATAATTAGATATCTGCTGGACTTTCTATCAATAAAAAAAGGTCTTTCTTGTGGAGCTATCAATGCAATTAAAACAACTCAGTAAAATGAAAGTGGGTTCAAGTATAGTGTTCTTGTAGAATTCCCAACTCTTACCGAATCCCAAAGTTCGGTGAGTTTGCATTTTTACATTACGTCACATAGACTTAAAGCATACGGTTTATTTCAACCGTTATGCAAGGGTAAAAACTTGAAAATGTTAAAAACTTTCTACTCAATTTATTGTTTGACAAACATTTATCTAAAATTAACCACAAGGGTTAGAAGACCCGAATTTGATTTCGCAACTTATGATCCACCAAAGTGGGTCAGTAGTCTCAAATTCAAATTCTGCCCTTATCACCCACAAGTCTGTGGTCTCAAAGAAAAGACGCCAAAGTCGATTTTCAACATTTTTCAGGAGGGACGTTTGAAGTTTTTATGAAAAGTGCAAGATTAAAAATTGCTAGAGAATATTAATGGAGATTTAATCGCCTTGAAACTAGCATAGAATTGAAGATATTTTAGCTCGCAATTAATTCAAATTGGCCCCTTATGACCCACCAGTTTCTATTCTACTAAGAGTTCTTGTTGCAGGAAATTGTTAAGGTCACATTTCAAGCATTTGTGTAATAGTTTGGGGTGGTATTTCATTATCTTACTAAGTTATTTTTATGAAAAAGACGAATTGGAGTTTAACTGCATTTTTCCAAAAAAAAGTAAAACAAGTTTGGGTCTTATCACATTTATTTTGGGGGCTTGTTGCAGGGAAATTGTAAGGGTCACCATTTGAGCGTTTTTGGAACATTTTGTGGTGATATTTCACTATCTAACTAACGATTTTTTTATCAAAAAGACAAATTGGGGCTAAATTTCACAGTTTGGGGCCTAATTTCATTAATTTTGGGACCTTTTTTTCATTTTGTTGGGGCCTTATTATTGGGGCATAGTTTCATTATGAAAATATACCCCAATTTGGGGCCTTATTTAATTTTTTCTTTGGGGCCTTTTTTCCTGGGGCCTTATTTCGCAGAGCCGAGAGAAAGTGTTTGAAGCTCACTAATTTATCAATCATTTTGCAGTGACAGCACATGGTATTTGAGGAATTCACCAAATTCAGTCAACATTGGCGTCTGTAACTGCTTCTCCGTTAGCCGAGACCTGTTAAGAATCCATCACCCGAACCGTCTGTCATACCAACCGACCGACCTTTGAAAAAATCAAATTCGAATTTTCAATCACTACAAATCAGTTCATTTGCTTCCTTACAATTCACATTGTTCCATTACATACAAATAAATACGGGGAAATGAATTTGCAAGATAAAATCAGTTTTTTTTTACTTTTCTGTCCAGTGTACTAGAAGTAAGAAACGCCACAAGGCGAAGTTACAGACTTGGCGTATGAGCGACAGCTTCTTAACCGGAACCTTTTGGCGAAACGTTTCTTTTTTCTTTTGAATTCGGATGTCCACTTCTTCTAAGTATACCGGGAATAGTGGCTGCCTTTTCCTAAGAGCAACATGCACAGGATCATGTCACGCGGAGACCGCTTATCGCTGATTCTCTAGTCATTCACTAGGGACAGAAGGTACCATCCATTTAGAGTTCAACATGTTTAATTCTTCGATCTACTTCTTTTAAGTGTACCGATGACAGAGGCCGCTCTCTCATTGGTTATTCTTCGGGGTTTGGAACTTAAAACCCAAGTATTATTTGCTTTCTTTGATTGATACTGGACACCCACGAGCCTACCTCAGTCTTGAGTAAGAAAGCATCACACGTCTGTAGATCAAATCAGAATGGCGACTTCTTAAGGTTTTTATTAAAAATTATCTTTTAGAGTTTCGACAAAAATTTCTGGAGCTAAGCTGAATACAAAGCAAGGATAAAATTCGACAATTCTATACATTATCAAATGAATAAAAAGTCTATTATATATCTTGTATCAGCTAAAAAAGAGTCATAGAAAGCAGTATGGCGCTTGAAGGAATTACCCTAGCTGCACGCGATCTCAAAGAGCTATTAAGTGAACACCAACTTCTAAGAAGTCAAAAGCCAGTGCATGAGAAGGGCACTCACAAAGGAGAAAGAGGAAATGTTACTTTAAGGCAAAACAACCCCTAAGAGATTATGACAGCCAGACCAAAAACGATCAGGAAACTGACGCTTTCAATAAAGCAAAGGCATGGGACCATACATAGTATAAGAATTCTTCAAGAATCGGGAGAAAAGTTCTTGAGGTGATTTTCCAAATATTGAGGTGCAGATTTAACCAAGAACTTTAGGGTCTGTACAGCGATAACGATTATTGGCGATTTTAATTGGCAATCTGGAAGTGAAAAAAAGCATTCTGAAAGCGTTCAATTGGGCAAAAGTGACAATTCTGATTCTGAAAAGAAGAGAATTCCCTTCTGATTTTAAAACCAGAATGCCTTTTTCAGATTCTAGATTGCCAATTGAAAACGCCATAATGACTGCGTCATGTTGAGCAAATAGACAACTGCAGTTACTTTTTGAGAAAAGACTGTCAGATTTCAATCATCAACCAACTCAGAGTCGTTAATGAATCAGGGCCTTTCGCATCCACCCACGTAAAATAAGACTTTTCTAATCATCAAAATCCTTTTCACTTCTTCAAAAACGGAAGAATTCATCGATAAATCGGTGTTTTTAGATTTTAAACAAATTTTTACTGGAATGAATGCTTCAACTAATTTTCAGATTTAATGCAATTCACCGATTCTTATTAATTTTGATTTTTGAAAGTCAAAGTCTTTTCAGCCATAAAAGGTTAACAGATTGAAACTCTCTTCGTCCGTTTGAATACATCTTTAAGTTGATTTGCATCGCCAACAAAGTGTTCATAAAGGTCAAGCCAAGCTAAAATATCAACTCACTTTTCATTAAAGCCAGTCACGACTTGATCACATCAAACCAAGAAAAAAATCGCAAAAGCCTTCACTTGTGATTTTATATTTCATTTATTTACCTAAAAAGAGAAGAGAAATAAAAATCAAGATTAATTTTATTTTTTCAAGTATAAAGTTGATTTATTTGCTCCAATTATTGAAGTAAGAGCCAAAGGCAAAATACAGCAATGGAAATAATTATACCAAAACGAAAATAAAAATAAAATAATTTTAAGATAAACAACTTGAAAATCACGCTGCCACTCAAACGAAAGTCATCTAACTCTTTGCGAGTAAATAAAAGTAAACACAACCAACCGAAGCAACATCATGACCACCAGACTGACCTCGTTTCCTTCAGTAATGTCTGTTTGTTTCATCCCATTTTTATTTCGTTCCATCATTATCATCGCCATCAATGCCGTGCGTCGTTACTTATTTATTACAACAACAATAAGCATCATAATTACCTTTATAGAATTATGACACGAACTCACAAAATTGAAAAATGGGTCAAAGTGCTGACAGTCTTGAAGTTCTTATAAACCGAATTTTGACAGAAGAGAGAAAAAAGAACGTTTTAAATTAACTGTTATATTTATATTTCAAATAAAGATGGATAGGTATTTGAATTGGATCTATCAACAGCTCGCAAAAAAAAAAAGAAAAGAAACCACGACCGACTTTTAGACTCAACACCTTAAACAGGTGTTAATCATGTCGAATTGAGATAACATTTTACCCACTTCCCACTCCTTCTGACTCTCTCGGGATGTTATTTTGTTTGGTTCACATTTCTCTGCCTTTATTTGTACAATTTCTTCGAAGCTGTCTCCGCTATATTTGGCCATTTGGTCAACAAACACGACCAACGCGCGGGACGAATGCACGACCACGCCAACGATGATGTACGTATTTACGATAGCTGTTACTCTGTGCCTTATTCACCTATACTTGGGGGACTATGGCAAATATTTACATTTCCACAGTGTTTACTGTTAAATATACCGAGCCAGCAGCAGCGAGACGGTTCATATCGTTAATCTATCATTTGGTGTGCACATCTTTGGGATGTGGTTGCAGGTGATACTGCTTACTCTCTCAACAATATGGTTCAGGTGTTGGTTTAATGGAAAATGTATCTATTTTCGAATCAGGGGCCATATCAATGTCATGTTTCAGCAAAATAGTCATTATGTCCATTCGTCAGGCTATGGCTTCGTGACAAAAAAAAAGAAGCATTAACGGGTAGAGAGGCATTTCTTGTAAGAGGGCCGTTTGAAGTCCTTCTTGATGGAAAACCAAAAATGTAGTTTGAAGTGAAGAAAACAACTTTGCGCCGGCCATGACTCGATTTTCATCAAATTCGCTTCTGGTATTTGCTCATGCTTTTTCAATGATACATTAGTATCTAATCATTGTTTCGCCACACTGTATGCACTGTTAATTCAAATGGAATATCACATTTCAGCTTTCTGTGGAAAAATCTTCTTCATCTTTTCATTCCATATGTAATCAAAACAAAAGGTTAGAATATACAAACATACTGGAATGTGATATTATGGAGACACAACAAACGAAAAAAGGTAAGGCTTGAGTTTTTTTTCCAGGTAAACATCAAAACGAAGTCACAATCCGGGGAAATTCTTTTCTTTTTTTATTTTACTTGTCTTTGGTCTATTTTGATGCAAGGGGAGAGTTGTTTAATAAAAGAAATGAAATGAACAAGAAATTGTATGCACAATGTTACTTCGATATTGAAAAATGTTTGTTTTTGGAATTTTTGTATTCAATCATTTGCCGCTGAAGTGTGTACATTAATATATTCCTTTTTTGACGTTTACAAATTAATTGAAAGAAAGACATTTTAAGTGACATTGTTATTTAAATGTCAAACATTTCAATGACAAAATGGAAATATTCAAGAATATTACTCGACGAAGGTTAAGTATTGGAGAGACTAATGTAAGCAACAAAACAAAAAATAGGATAATGAATGGAATATAAATATTAAATAAAGCACAGTATTTAGGTAATAAAGGTTAGAATCGTTTTCTAAAAAATTACGTTTTCATTTTTCATAAAAAAAAAAAAATCGCAAAAGAGCTAAAATATTACATTAAAATTTGCTTACCAACCTCGAAGACAAGCGAATATTAACGCTTTAGCTCAATTTTTTGTCGCTTTAGACAGACTAATGTGAAGCAGAGGTTCGGTTGTGCACAAAATTCAAACATCATGCGATCGGCCGATTTGGGCAGAAAAAATTGAACAATTAATTAAAATTGAATATGTGCAACCCTTAAAATATATCAGCATGACATAGTTTTAAAGGTTAGTAGAAGTTAGTAGATGTTCTGTCAGTTCTTCGCAAGAGGCAGTGCCCGTGAAAGATGAAATAAAAACTATGGGCACGATAAGGACTCGAATCCACGACGCGACATTCTGCACTGCTTAACAGTCAACACCTATCCACTAGGCCACGGACAGAGGTCCCTAGCATCAGTAATGACATTGATAAATTGATCTTAATATGAGTCAGGGTACAACAAAGCTTTCCTTTTTATTAAATCGACAAAAAGTGATGTCAAAGTTCAAAATTAGCCTTTACAGCAAAACAATTTTTTTCTTAGAATATGACCAAGAAATACATAATAAAGTATGGAAAGTGTTTGGAAAAAAAAGTAATACCAACACATAACTTTGTAATTTATTTTAAAAAAAAGCAAAAAAAATAAGCACTCGACCTCGACAACTAAACAATTTGGAATTTCGATTACATCTGCTTATAGCGTATGTACAATATAAAATTGAACAAATCGAATTAATTCGATTAGGTCTCCATGATTCTCATTATTTTGAGTGCTAAAAAATGTTTGCTTTGGAAAAAGGTGCCAGATGTCAGTCCTCTCAATATCATCGAGTGACTAAAAAGGAGTAGATTGTCATGAAAAATAGCAGCATTTTTTGGAATAATTTTGTGATATTTTTGTAATAATTTTGTTAGGGGCTGGGCAGTCGTGCTGTGTTAAACTCCTTTGCGATCAATGGTTTTCCTTTGATATGAATTGTTTTGCAGCAAATTGATTTGTGTTGATTCAGGCCCAACTGTTAAACTTAACTGTCCACAATAACTTTAAGAACGTTATAACATGACGGTAGAAAGTTTGTTGTCAAAAGTGGCAATGTAACTTCTACCACCACCTTTGAAATTAAAAATGGTCTTCAACAGGGAGCGGTGAACTCGCCGATCCTCTTCAGCATTTACACCAGCGATCTGATAGGTAGCTTAACTAACGCAATTGCGTATGCCGACGACCTGATTGCGTACAGAACGGCTCGAAAGGTTGAAGTTATTAGAATTCTCTTGCAGCGTGACTTCGAGAAGATTCAGCGATACTGCGACGATTGGAAACTGAAAATAAATGTCCAAAAGTCGGAGACAATTTTGTTCCGGACTCCGTTGGCTAAAGCCTCACGAGATACGTGTAAGAATTGGCGCAAGATGGTCATTGTTGATCCTCACGGACAGGCATTGACAAGCAAAAGTGTAGTGAAGTACCTCGGTATCTGGTTGGACCAGTATCTGTATTTCAACAGACATATATATGCTGCTCTGACTAAGGCCAGAGGAGCCTTTGCTCTGACGAAACGGCTGTTCTACAGCAGTCGGCTTGACCCCAGAGTGTAGGTAATTTGCTACATGGCCCTCATACGGCCAATGATTGTTTATGGTTGTTCAGTGTGGTTCAACATCGCCCCTTCTCAAATGGAGAAGTTTCGGGTGTTCGAGAGGCAGTGTCTTCGGCGCTGTCTCGGTTTGTATCGGACACCGGAATCTTCTTATCTGCATTATTATTCAAACGAGGTTCTATACAACGGGGCTCGAATCAATAGAATTGACAATTTCGTGATAAAACTTGTTCGGGGTCATATTGCGAGAGCTATGACTTCGACCAACAATTTGATTTTCGGGCCGTTCTATCCGAACGACAACTACTTCGAAAATGCACGCTTGAGCGGCTTCATCCCACCAGAGGCATTCCTCTATCTAGAACAGTGCGGCATGATACAAGATAGATTGGCAGTACCGCTTATCTACCAGACCGGCGGCTTTTGTATGAACGAGGCATCCTCGCTCGTGATGGAGCGGAGCTGCTTCGGTTCAGTAGGGCTGTGTCCGAAAAGGACCGTATTGATAGGGTGAAGCAGGAGAACCAGTTGTGGTGGCTTCAAACTGCATCTGATAATGGGTAATCCGGGGTGGGGTATTTTTGCCTTGGCCGGCTTACATACTTGTTTTAGTCTTAGGTTTTAGGTTTAAGTAGAGTAGGTGGTATGTGGTGGCACTAAAGAATATATAAAAAACAAAAAAAAACAAAAAAAACAAACAAAAATAAGTGAAAAATGCTAACAAAAAAGCGAACAAAGTGAAAAAACAAAAAACAATATGAGAATGTGAAAAAGAAGACAATTATAAAAATCACGAACACAACATTAAAGGACATAGTTTTTGCCGCTGTGGTTGTTCTAGTTTTAAGTAGTTTGTAGGTAGATTAAGTAATTTTAAGTTTTATTTTTAGGACCTTAGTTTGTAAGTTAACCCCCCCAGATAAAAGTTAATGTTATTAGTTTTTTCAATTTTCTAATAAAAAAATAAACAAAATGAAGTTAAATGAAATAAACATAGTTCGTAGGCCGAAAGGCATTAATTTTAAGAATCATGAATTACTTAGAGCGCCCGATTAGGGGCAGTAAGTTATATATATAAGTAGTAATAGTTAGACTAGTTTCCAATTTTTGTCTAACATTGAAGTAGAGTTAAGATTTAAATGAATAAAAAAATGAATTGAAAAAAAAACGTTATAACATGCGATAGTCAAACAGTTTTAGGAGTGCCAATTATATTTTAATCGAGGAACTACGTTACTCAGAAATTAGAATTCAAAACAAGGCAAAATCGCAAATAACTCTACATCAAATGTATTTGCGAGCAAATCGGCTTAAGAAGATTTTTTGCCAAAATGTAAGTTAAAAGTCAGTGAGTTATTGGACCTAACCGAGGCCATTATCAATAGAATGAGTGGTTTGTAAAGCTTTGAGGTACACAATACCTCCCGCAACAGTGAGCAATATACCGCCGACGAAGATGTTTAAGATATGTTGTATGGACATTGTCTGGGTATCACCCGATGGTTCGCGCACTGTTTGCTGTTGCCAAAACCGCCAGTTGGTTTCGTTCTTCCCCACATAGGGAGTAGGGAGATTTTAACGAGCAAATCTCATTTGTCTTTGAAATAACCATGAGCGCAGCGACTTGCGTTTCGTTTTCACACATCTTCAAATTTCAAAAAATGAACACGAGATGATGTTCGCCAATTATCTGTTCGACGTGGAGCGGTGTAGGAAATATTTCAATATGCAAACGAGCATGTCCGGCGAGCATTTTCTTCGTTTAGGGCTACACTTATGTATATGTAGGTATTATTTATTTTGATTTAAAGTTCGAACAACTGTTTCCACAGCAGATGTTGTTTATTTTTTGTTTATTATATCCAAAAATCCGAGACTCGTTCGAAAATCGCAAATTTTCTAGCAAGTAACTTGGCATTACTGGCATTCTATTTTATTTTCATACATAATCCGATATGAAAGTAGAATGAGTTTCGAATAGAATCAAAAGTAGAATCGAGTTAAATAGTAGAACCCCTTGTGTTCTAAATTTCGTTAGAATTGCCTTTCAATTTTTGACAAATATTTTGCTGAAACTACTTGAATTTTTTAATTCAAGATTTCACAATCTGTCAGTAAAAATGAATTAAAAACGAAATGAAATAAAGAACACCTCTTCTTTAAAAACGGAAGTATTATTTTCGTTACCGAAAACTAGAACATAATTATATCGAACTTAGGAGCACAATTAAAATTGAAAATCCCAAAAAGCGTTTTACTTTTTCATCCGAAAATCTTTTTGGAAATTTGTTCTTTTATCCAAAATTGAGTTCTTCTCAGAATTTTTCAATTGAAACTCCCCCGATTATTTCCAAAGTCTTTCAAAAACCATATATAAGTTGAAATCTATTGAATCTACAGAAAAAAAAGTCTCCACATTTAAGTCCGGATCCATCGTAATTTGCAGCTTAATTTAAATCTGACAAACGAAATTCCTTCATAATCTCTGTAAATTATCCCTGGTGTATTTTTTTGAAACGTATTTAATCAGAAAAACGACATCATTTATGTTTTTTTTGGGATAATGAGCAATGACCATGTTTATACCTCAACACCCGGGCAATAAATTGGCGCTGTTGCTGATAAGTGGTTACTCATTATTGGTTGTACATATTTTTTCCGTTTTGTTTTTATTTATTTATTTAAACATTAAAATTTTCACTGAAATATAATTCACCTGTAATTTTTTTTTGTGAAATTCTGTAACTTTCATCATCGGCATCATCATTCGTAACCGCAATTCAATGCGGATTCGAAAAAGTCATGAACAGCTTATATAATCGGCTTAAATTAACCAACATCATGTAGAATATCTACTTAAATGTTTTTTTAAATAAAAAAAAATATTTGTTATAATTGTTCATGGAGTATTAAGTTTTGTGGCAGTTAAAAGTTCAGGGTGTATGGACAGTGCTTGTAACACCATGTTGCTTGCTGCCATAACTATAATTTTACCTTTACCGATGCTACCTTATTCAAATTATTTCAAGGTAGGCGGATGAAATTATAGAAAAAAATATATATCTATTTGCGATTAAATGGGATTTTGTATGTTTAAACGTCTACGCCACAGGATATAACCGCAAAATTCGTTTTGTATTATAGTTTTCGTTCATTCATACGGGCAGTGTTTTTGTTTTGTAATTTTTTCACCTTTTGAGTTTATTTCAACAAAAAGATTTTTATTTAAATTTAAAATAAATGATTGCCAAATTAAATTGTCTGTTGCATGTTTGAGTATATGTAATTCTTATTTTGTTGAAAAATAATTATTTACCCACAAAACGATTGTCATACACCTTGTAGAGCAAAAAAAGAAAAAAATATTTCAATACATGAGGCGAAACCCGCATAGAATTTCAATATACAGCAAAATGGTAGGGAAGTGAAAAAACTTATCAGTCACACAGTCTACATTTGTGGGGTTTCATGTTAAGGTTGCCTAACGCACCAGCAATACCTTCCTTTTGGATTTTCTTTACATGTTGGATTGCATGTGTTGCAGTGTGAAGAGACTAAGACAGTAGTGGATTGAGGGTTGTCTCGCAATCGACGTGTCCTCGATTCAGCATATGAACAATCTAGAACTGACGTATTTTTGTTTCACGTAAAATATCTTGTATGGGATTATGTGAACGAAGAACTATATTGCTTCGTTCTCCATGATTCTCAGCATTTGGTGTCTCCTAAAATGTCTTTTTTTGAAAAAGGGTGTGGCTTAATTCAGCGCTGATAGAAAAATCGAAAAATGTACTAGATTTCGATCTCCTTAATTCTCATCACTTTGAGTGACGAAAAGGATTAGATTGTCACAAGAAATGGTAGGATTTTCTGTGATTAAATGACATTATTGTGGGAAAATCCGCTCCTGGCATCATTATAAACGTGTATTCGCTTAGCTAATAAAAAAATGTGAAATAGTTTACTTAAACTAACCTCAACGGTATCAAGTTAGTTTTCGATCGTTTTGACATTAAATCCGTCTCATACGCTATACTCAAGCTATACGATGTTTGAAAATTATAATCGTGCGTTTTCGAGTGTCGGTGTTCGTGTTGGAGTGTGTGGCGATACGCAGTGACGGCGACAACATAACGAGCGTTAACCAACCCAACGGCAAAACGAAAAAGACGCAGCTTGGGAAAAAACAAATTGAATATTTTACTTTTCCCACTTAATCAAAAAAAAAAAAAAAGTAAAAGTTTTCACTTCATTCTTATTAAAAAAAGGTGCAGGTGATGGACTAGTCTGTATAGCTCAAGTGAAACGCAAAGTGAAGAGAAGCAACGCAACACGACCTGACATTTGCATCTATTGTGCTGTTGAAAACATAACAACGAACTCATGATTATATTTTTTCAAAACGGAAATTGCTTATAACAACAATATCCGTGCACGCATTTTTGTTTGATGAAAAGATTAAAATCTTTCTCTCTTTGTTGATGTATGTTGTTTGGTGTTGTTACTATGTTGGTTTTGGTTTTCTGACATTTTGCATGATAACTTCAGGGAGTCTGAGCTATGAGGTTTAATAATAATTGATTCTTAAGACGAACATACTAGCGAGGCATGTTTTTAAGCCTTTAGGGAATTTGAAAAGGTTCAACCACAAAAAGCTTCAACCAGAGTTCATAAATAGTTTAGAGAGCATGGGTAGTAGTGTTAAACCAAAATATTGATTAGATTTTATGATGAAATTTTTCTCTGCATTTTGATGTCCCGGAAGAAAATGTTGGTTTACGACCAGTTGTTCAATTTAAAGGTTTTGTGGATTTTGAACAAAGAAAACTGTTTTCCAAGTGTGGTTTGTGCGGGCGTGTGATTTATGAGACTTTTGAGGGAGTTGTGGTCAAAAGGATAATTTAATTTAATAGCAAAAATAAGGAAGTGAATCAATAGGAATTGACTTTAAAAAAATTTAAAATTTCAAAGAGTTCGTTGAACATCACAAAACATTTTAAAATGTCAAACCACAAGATGTGTTAACTCTCGAAATTAAATACTCATAACAAAAAAGTCCGAAAATATTTTTCTTCTTTGAATAAACCATTCTACAATTTAGAATGTCTATCTTATGATGTGACTTTCAAGAACACTTATATTAGTCAAACAGACAACCTCTAAAAGGTTCTATCACTTCTGCCCACAAATCACATAAATTCTGCAACATCAGCTTTACAACAGCCATTTACAGTTAAATCCGTTTACAAGCACATGATCTCAAACCGCACCCCTGGATGGTCATGCGGTTGGAAAATAAAAACTTTGAATTGCAAATTAACAACAATTAATGCACAAATTCTCTGCAAAACCAACCAGCCACTACACCAATCAAAAAGTGTGAGACGACCACTCTAGTCACTCTAAAAGACCAAAACAGTTTATATTCCCACTTAAGGGGTTTCCTATGCTAAATAAATCGATCTCGGAGATATAAAACAGAACAAAAAAAAAGAAAAACTCAAACACAAAGTTGTAAATATTTCTTTCCCCCAACTGCCACTTTTCTCACACAATCTGCTCAGCTCTTATGCATCACTAGCATCGCAAAGCTTTAGCTCTATAACCTATTCGCAGTTAGAGCTGAGCAAAAAATAGAATGCTATATCTATAGGCATATTGTGTTCCTCTTGTTTTGCATAAAAACCATCGAGAACGAAGCCTTCAAATGTGAATGCGATACAAAGAAGCCACCTCAGGCTATATGAAGCGAAACTAATATCGAAAAAAAAACAACTCAGTTCGATGGTCGGTTGGGAATAGCTGGCCAGAATCGATTCTTTGTGTTTAACCGAACCGAGCGCACAAAACGCCACAGCCACACACAAACAAATGTCAGCGGCCATTAGTTTATTTATATGCGAAATTCTAAGCCGCATACACCGGTTTTTGTAGCTGCTGATACCACAGCCGAGCTGTGCCACTGTTTGAAGATAGTTTATGTTTTTTTGTTTGTAGTTTTTTTTTCTTTTAATAGAAAAGTATATTTCTCGTTTGCCCCCCTTTGGAATAATTTGACATTCACCTTTTCATTGGGAGTTAATCAAGAGTAACGGGACTACCTATAATAATAATATTAGGTATAAGCGAAGGAAGAAAATATTATAATTTTGTTGAAAAAGTACGAAATAAATTGCAGAAGAGAATTTTTATTCAACATTCAAAAAGCTATCACTTGCATTCACTATAGGGAGGGTAACCTATTTAAAGTAGGTATTGCGAAGCGGTGCAGCTTGTGAGTTCCACTTCACCTTGGAAAATAGAAACGATACAAAGTAGTAAGTTTTGTTTTGTTTTATTTCGGTTACCACTTAAAATTCAATGATATACATTCTCTTAGTCTTATGTGGGATGCCTGGAACAAATACAGACGAAACTCTGTGAGGCGAAACAATGGGTGCAGGGAATCTGGTCCCGAAGTCAGAAGTCCCGAAAATGGTTTTCGGGACTAATGACCCACTATGGTGGGTCATAAGTGCCGAATTTTGTTTCGGGACTCTTGACCCACTATGGTGGGTCATTAGTCCAGAAATCAAATTCGGGGTTTCTGACCTTCGCGATTAATTTTAAATATTTTGTAAACAATAAATTGAGTGGAAAGTTTTTGCATATTTTCAAGGTTTTTTTTTTGCATTACGGTTGAAATACAGCTCATGATCTAGGTCTATGTGACGTAAAGGAAACTTTTTCCAATGCAAACCTTCTTCTGAAATTTGATGGGATGTTAAAGTTCGGTAGGGTGTTCTACAAGCACACTGTACTTGAACATAGTTTCATCTTATGGTATGGCATTTTTTTGTCACACGGTTAAAAATTTTGGAGTACTTTTTAATATTTTTCGGGTTGTATATAGGTCCACACCAGGAATTTATTGAAATTTAATATATGACAAATATTGAAATTTTTAAGTTAATACTAAATTTATTAAAATCAAAAACATTTGAAGAATAAAAAATAATTCAGTTGTATTAAATTTCAATACATTATTTATTCAGAATTCAATTGAAAATATAAAAATGTAATAAAAAATATATTGCATTCTAACAATGGCAAAGTAGGTTTTAACCCTATTTATATTTAAATTCAGAAAGGAAATACTAGTTTCTAATAAAAACTTGCATTAATTGTAACACAAACGTATTACACTTTTATAGCGAATGTATTGAAAATAAATAAATAGTTTTAATGGTTTTTAATACGCTTTTATTGAAAAATATTACATAAAGTATTCTAAAAACATGCAAAATGTATTAATTATTAATATAACAAACATTAAAAAATAATACGAATGACAATTCAATTTTAATATTTGAGTGTTGTTGGAGAAATTAATTCTCCGCTTTTCTTTGGATTTGGGACTTTGTGCAGTTGGGGGAAATAATTTCACGATTCCACTTCAGAATTCCAACCTTTAAAATTAAAAAAATGATTTTTGAGTAATGAGAAACATTGATTATTGAATATAATATTACCTTCTACTTTCTGGTCATGGCCACATGTTTCCTTGTAAACGTCCCTTACATCTAGTGCATAGGTGTCCCAAATGTCCAAGAGACTTTTTTCCTTCGCCGGCTACCTTAACGAAAATTAAAAAGAATCTGAAAATATCTTAGTGTTTTTAATAATTTAAAAACATTTAATTGAATATTATTGCAAACTTACCAAATTTGATTTGAAGAAAAAGAAAAGAAAAGAAAAAGATAATAATTATCCATTGCGCTAAGAAAAGCCATTCTTTTTCTCTCTAGCGTCCTTTATAGACGCATGCAACGCGAACGGCAACCGAAAACCGAAAGAAAATGCAATAGGTAGATATATAGAAACAGTAGCTTTTATAATCGTTCATCGGCGTCAGTTTTTTGGTTTTTAATAAAATTAACTTGAAATTCAATACACATGTATTGAAATCAAGTACACGGATATTAAAAACCAATGCAGCCAACTTACTTTCTAATAGTTAGGGTATACTTTTTAATGCAATATTATTATTATTCATTGTAGAACGAAAAATTATTAAACAGAAACAGCTACTTTTGGGTATATTGGGTATTATATATTTGGCATATATGTGTTCAAATCAAATACAGATGTATTGAAATATAAGGCAATCAGAGTTAGAATCAAATTGATTCAATATTTATTTTTACTTCGTATCAAGATTAAACTTTAAATTAATATTTAAAGAATTACTTTTTAATAGATATTGATTATAATTTCACTGTTAAGATTGGGTTTTAATATTTTTTGAATAAGATATCGGAACTTTAATACAAAATTATTAGATTGTAATACAAATTGATTACAAAGTTTGCTTAATATTTCTCAAATATTAAAAAATAATATTAACTGTATTGTATACTGCTGTAATAAAAGTGCTGTATTAAAAATCATGACAAAATTTTTAACCGTGCACCTAAAATAACTGAGCTGTTTCAATTACATTAACAGCTCCATCAATAAGATATTTATTTTATTATGAATCCTGCTCTTGTCCATAACGTTTTTATTTCATCTTTCACGGGTACAAACTCTTGCGAAGAACTGAAAACACTTCCAAGAGTATCAATCTGTCATGAAAAAAGTGTAAATTGTATGTCCCCTCAATTCTTCACACGTACTCAGAGATTGATGACTGTAAGCCACTTAGGCCTTGGCTCGTCAAGAGCTGTCTCACCACTCTATATATTTATTTAATTAAGTATTTGAAGCTTGAACTAAAAAATGTAGCAGGTAAAATTCATATAGCGAGCGAAGCGAGCCGAAAAAATTTTGCCCAAAAGAGAATCAATTTGGGGTGTGAAAATAAAAAAATTCGCGCGAGTTTTTTTATTCGCGCGAATGTTTTTATTTTCACACCCCAAATTGATTCTCTTTTGGGCAAAATTTTTTCCGCTTGTTTCGGTCCAAATCAAACCAAATCGATCTTGAAAATTCCGGATCGTCATCATCCTCAGACGAAAGTGAAAAAAAGGTGCTTGAAATGAATCATTGAAATGCAGCGTCTGCTCTCCAGACACTAGCATTCATTACAATATGTGTATTGGTTGCTTTTCCAAGTTAAAAGAAACGGCTACAGTTTTGAAAAATAATTGCTCTGTCCATTTTGTAGACAAGTAGAAAATAAAAATGGTTCTATTTATTTATAGTGTCCGACCGAACCTTCGACTTCGGCTTCGGTCGAATTCGGCCAAAAAAACAACATTCGGCCAAACCTTCGGCTTCGGTATTAAATAGGCCGAAGTTTTGGCCGAAGCCGAAGAATTTTTTTATTGATATCGAGAATCGTAGTAGGCACCGAAAAAATTCAATTTTTGAATTTTTGAAATTGTTGGGCACAGAAGCTTGTGTTTATTAATGTTAAATCAACTTTCTAATATTGACAAGTACAAATAAATTAGTGATTCTCATAAAACATATTTTTTATCATTTGGGACTTTTGTCCCAAAGAAGACCCACCGTAGTGGGTCATTAGTTCCGAAAACCATTTTCGGGACTTCTGACTTCGGGACCAATGTCGCTGCGCTGAAACAATGTGCTTTTTCAAAAACAGAAACCTGTGTTTTAACTTCATAAAATGTCTGGTAATTCCTGGTTTGCAAAACGACGTGACATGCACCGTCTGGAACTGACTGATTTGTATCCCTTAAAATAGCATTTTATTACAAATTTGTAAAAGGGTGAATTTGATTAGTAAAAGGGTGAATTTGATTTGTAAAAGGGTGAATTTGACAAAATTTTATTTTATGTTTGACTAGATTATGGACTTTTGGCTCACCTAAGTATGTCAAAAATTCATAATCAAGGGGTCATGAGTCCACAAGAATTTCTTCTGGAATTTTGACTCACTAGGGTGGGTCAAAAGATCATAATGGAATTATGGACTTTTAACCCACCCAAGTGGGTCAAAAGTCCATTATGGACTTTTGGCCTCTGAACATCTGACCCTGCGCCGATTTCGATCTCCTTAGTTCTCATAAGTATTGCGGGAAAGTACTGTGCGTTTGCCGATTCCGAACGGCAAAGTTGGGAAGCACTTTTTCATGACAGATTGATACTCTTGGAAGTTTTGTCAATTCTTCGCAAGAGGCAGTACCTGTGGAAGATGAAATAAAACGTTTATGGGCCCGAGTAGGACTCGAACCCACGGCGTTCTGCTTAGCACCCAACACACCTAACCACTTAGCTACGGGCAACTATCACTAGTTTATGTCAATGTTATCGTAATTCCAACCGGTAATTCAGTGACTTGTGCTGTTTGTGTCTCTACTTTGTTCAATTACGTTATTGAAACTTCTCAACTCAGTGACAGAGGTTCACCAACCACCAGGTTTCATTGGTGTTGCCACTTTCAATAGTAATCAATTTTTTTTGAAAAACTTCTAGAACCTTTTTGCTTCATTCACCCTCGACTGTTGCACAACGATATCAAGTCGTTTGCCGTAACGACAGTACTGGCCATTAGTCATTCAACTTTTGTCAATTTATCAGCCAGAATCAATGTCTGTCTAAGGAATCTTTAAACATTTCCTTTCTAGAGGGTTTCAACTGTTAATCCTTTGTCATGCTTAACACAAAACTTCTATTAAGGTACAAAGTATTTTCATCGATGATACAGCATAAAGTATCCGGTATCTGCAACAAATGCATTATGTGGTGAATGTTATTCTCTGTATCTACATCTCTTAGCCTAAAGTTTTTTCTTTCATTTTAATTTTTTTTTTCAAACTCAATTTTAAGCATACAAGGGATCCACACTGACTTTGGTACCTTTACTCCGAGGTACCTTTGGTTCCACAGTGAAAGAGATAAACTTTCACTATACAAAAGTACAAACAACCATCTACCCAAATCCGAAAATACCTCGCAGATAATGAAGGTTTGGTTTTAAGTGAACAAAAAAGAGAGTATCTTTATACTCCACAAGTATCTTTTCTATATATTTAAATAACGTAATGAAAACTGTAACTGAACCGAATCGAACCGATCCAAAAACGAACCAAACATCCTACCTCGTGAATTTTATCTTTTGAATCGAATTCCATTTACGGTGACTTTGTGAAAAGCGCGAAAACTAACAACAACAGTTAGTTCGACTCTTTTTTGCAGATATATTTTTGTTTGCTTGCAGTCCACTAAAGTATCTGAAGTTAAGTCTTGTGCTGCTGTGACTTTAGCTGCTGCAGAGCACATTATAATCGAGTTTTGCATCTTTTCTGTTGTCGATTTTTGTGTGAGTTTTCTGTTTGATACTATTTTGTCTTTCCTTTTTTTGAAGAAAAAAAAAACATGTAATTTGCAAACGAGTGCTTTGGTGATAACAATCAATTTTTTAACTGACAGCAAATTTGTGCAGGAAAATTGAGGTTTTTTCCGTTCGTATACCTACATCGTTTTATCTCAGACAGGTACATGGTGAATTTGAAAGTTTTTTTTTGTATCCCCAATTTCGAAATGAAATTGAAGTAGTAAATGAGATCTTTTGGCATAAATACACAACTTGAGATGTAATAGTTACGATCAAAAAGTGCTTTTAGACTAGTTAAGTACGTAGTCAACTCTCTTGAGGTAGTTATCTACTTTCTTTTTTTGAAGTTTAATTAAATAGTTTATTGTCACATTAAACATGGAAATTACATGCTTGATGTAATGATATGAATTGGTAGGGTCTCAAAAGCGGTAGCACGACCCAGAAATTACACAAAGTGTGAAAAGTTTTGTTTTGGCAAAATTGCCGAAATGGAAACCGACTGACGGAAGACTGGTTGGTGTAAAATAAGTAGGTTTACATGGATGGCTTGTAATTGGTTTCAAGGCTGACGTGAAAAAAGTAAAAGTTTTGTTTTGGTGAAAATATGGCAGTGTATACCTACTCTTTGATTCCGATAAAAAGAAAATAAGTTATTTTTTCATTGACAAACTTTGGTTATGATGCTAAGAAAAGATTGAATACCCGAAATTAACATTTTTAAAATTAAATTGAAGAAAGATACACGTGAGGTTTGGGAAAAGTATTTGGGATTTAATGGTCAACAAATTACTAGAACATTGTAGACAGCTAAAACAACAATCGGAGGACGTGTGTCGGAAAAACTGTCTTAAGGTCATTTGGCGTTGGGCGTTTTTGACATTTTACCTACACCCCTGCATGCAAATATTTATTTTTTGTTTGGAGTCTCAAAATATTCTTGGTGATTCAAACTTCACGGATTCTACATTTCGAACAAATGAACTTATTTTTCCAGCAATCGCTTATATGCAATTACATGGATTCTTAGCATTTGGTGTATCCTAAGATTTCTGTTTTTGAAGAAGGGTGTGGCCTTTTCGATCTACTTAACTCTCGTAACTTTGAGGGACGAAAAGAAGTATATGGTCATGAAGAAATTATATTGCGATTAAATGACATTCATGCAAAAGCACTGCGTAAAAGTAGCTTGCGGTCATTGGCTTTTGTTCTTTTTGTTTGCAAAATTTTTGTTTTCGGTCTTTCGACCCCAACCCAACTTTTTAACCATAATCTTTTATACTAAATTTGAATGATTTAGATATGATGCTACCTTCATAGAAATGTTAGAAGACGGATTCAGATAGAAAAGGTTTGAACTCTTCATGAATATAAGAGATCATCGTAATCAAAATCGTTTGGCAACGAACGTCCAAAACGGAGAGTTTAGGAAGACTTTTGCTTTCTTAGTTGTGTATAACCACTGTGGTTCAATAAGGAGTAAAATATTGGTGATATATATATGTATATCAATCAAGCACAATAATAACATAAAAATACGTTTTTTAAACTCCACAATTCAAAGCTAATCACGCTTTTAAAGCTTTTATTCGACCATAAACGTTTGAAATAGAAAGGTGTGTACTTGAATAATTATCGACAAGTCCAGGCTGTAGGAAAAAAGTTCACAATTCATAGCAAAGCCAAAATGCTGCTATGATGTCGAATTACGACCGCATTCTTAAAAAAAATGAACTAGGTATCAAATTCTTGCATTCGCATGCATCTAGTAATTCCCAATGATAAAAAGAGAGCAACAACTAGATTCTTGAAAAAGTATCTATGCAAGATGAGGTATTGAGACACTTCAACTGTTGTTGTTGCTATCGCTTCATAAACTGATTCTGAAAACTATGAAGCCAAGTGATTGTAGTGTAATTATATGCCAAAGTACCTACAACTGCTTATGTTACAATTATGTTCTATGGTTTCTCATAGAATGTTGCGGCTTCATGTTTTGCTTTTGGGATCAACAATGGATGACTTGGAGAGGTTGCTTGAGAGATTTATTTTTCTTCTGATTACTTGGAATTAGAGAAGGTGATCGCAAAAAAGAGATCGCTTGCCTTGCAAAAAACCTTTATCGGTTGCACAGGATATTTAACTACCAAAAGTACCTATCTAAAGAGTTTTATTTAAGACTTTTTTATTATATTGCATATACTGAAATGTATATATCTATTAACTCATGAGTAAATAGGCCTTTTTCATGCCTAATTACTTTTAACTAGGCTTTGCCAGAGTAGGTTTAGATGTAGAACAGCAGAAGGCCTCATTTAGGGAAAAACAATAACACAATTTATGGCTGAACATAATTAACAGCTTGATTGATTTTTCAACAGCTGCAAAAACTGATCGTTTTGTAGCCGATGGAGCTAAAAAAATCATTGAAGAAAGCTCTTGCATTCTTAGTGGGTCTCTTATCTTAAGTCAATCGTTTGAGTAATAAACATTTTTAAAAATGTCTGATTGAAAAAAAAACTTGAGTTCTAACACTTCTTAAGTATCGTTAAAATGCCTTCTGCTCATACTCATTGAAGCGGTTTCATTATTTCCACTCGGTTGCACAAATATGTACTTGTGTTGTTGACGAAATACGAGGAAGAATACAATCTTCAATTATGCAGACTGCTGCATGGAGAAAAATGAGACATACAAAAAAAAACATAAAAAATCGAAGAAAGATACTTTCATGATGCCTTATTGCCTGCGCATGGATGGTCATTGGTTCTTTTGCCATATTGATTGGAAGTCTCACATCAGCAACTTCGTCATCGTCATCATCATCAACATCAACAGGAAGAATCTGCAACAGCATTAACAGGAAGACAAATGACGACAACAGAAACAGATGGCTTGTTGGTTTTTTTTTTTCTTTTCTTTTTTTTAGTCGCGAAACTATGCAACATGACAAGTTTTTCCGTTAAAGTTGACTGAATATCTTACACTCTTCATCGAGTACTCAGAATCAACTTTAACTTCTACGGATACCAAGCAATCCGCTTGGTGGACATGCATGGCTGCGGCAAAGTCAGAATACATCATCATTAGAATTCAGGTGTTAAGGCATATCCGTGAGAGGAACGTTTTCTTTGTCTCAAATTGTGTTCCTCATGATCGATGAAAGAGTTTTTGAGCTATTGAAATGATAAGCCTCTCTAACCGTATCCATATGGCATGTCAATCTGCAAAGACGACCTCACCATCGCACATCGCCATCAGTCATTAGCTTTGCAATGAACACAAAAACCGCCTAATGAATACAACAGTTAGACTTTGCTCATTTCAATGAAACAAAAAGCGGCACAATGTACCGCTTTGGGTCGGAATTTGTTTTTGTATTACAAACAATACCTACGCCAATCAAAGTTTTAAATGAGTTGTCATGATGATGACGGACGGACATCTTCGAGACCGAAAAAGCTGAGATTGCATAAGAGAATTATTAATGTTTCTGTCAAACCTATTTCGTCAGCTTGCTCGAGGAGCCCACACACCGTTTTGGAGATTGAATCTGGTGTTGATTCAATCTTCATCGGTCTCCATCTACGCTCGACCAGCGACCACGCATTTGTCAAACTAACGATGACCGATGACTCGGTCGAAACTTTGAAAAAAAGGTAAAATTAAATCAGGCCACGATTTAGGCTCTTTTGTCACTAAGCAGTTACATAGATACATAGAAAAATATTTAGACATTCAAGTGGAATAGATGTTGTGAAATTTAATTCGACATAATTCGAGGTCGTATCTTGGCTAATTGGTAATTTGATCGTGTGTTTACCTGAGACTTTGTTTGTGCTGTCAAAATGAGTCTTAATCTTTTACAAGAAAAAAATAACAAGGTCGTAGTTAAAATAAAATTCTGGGGAGATGTAAGTTAAGTCACAATTTCTCGTTTCGTCTTTCTTGGTTACAAGTCCATCCTAACCCTTGTACATTTTTTGACGCCGTCCCTGTAACTCAACGCACAACAGTAGTAATTTTTTTCTCTGTACGTAAACAATTGATGGACACAATGTCTCTTACGTGATTTGCTTCTGATTGAGCTATTTGATGCCGACAGCGACACTCACCATGGAAATGAAAATAAGGTCTGTATATTGCGGTTCTTTTATGTAACATCCAAATTGGTGGAAGAATTTATTTAACCTCTTTTTTTGAACGACATTTAAAACGACCAATTGACGGTATAAATAGTTTTACTTGGCTGCTTGAGAGACAAATGCGTGTGAAAGAATTGAATTAGAAAGGCAGAAAAACCCTTTCTTAAGGAAACTAATTAGTAGTCATTGTGTAACTGAAATGTAATACAATTAATACAAAAATGTGATTGAAATGTGTTATTACTTATTACGATGGGTTCGATTTAACTTAACAAACGAACAAACAGAACTAGCAAGCGTGGTTCAACTATTTTCAGAGATCTAGCCGCAGAAGAGGGGACATAATCGTCGACTCTTCAGAGGAAGTTAAATTCGAAAATTTTATTTTGTATTCAATTTTTTAGCTTGCACGAAAACAAAACTGCAACAAAATAACTCTGCCTGGCATGCCAATTGAAAATTAACGAATAATTATTTTGATTCGTTCTCCATAATTCTCATGGTTTCGAGTCTCCAAATTTTTCAGTTTTATGAAAAGCTGTAGACTTAATTCAGTATTGGTAGTTGGTACAAGCAATGAAATAGTAAGAAACCTTCGTTCTCCTTGATTCTCATGCATTGGAGTGAGTGATATAGAAAATGGTAGATCTTTCTGCTGAGTAATGTTTTGCAAGTATTGCAGACAAATAGGTATAAGGCAGGCAATTGTAGTTCAGGCAAAAAGTAATGCTGATCTATCCAACCCTGTATGTAGTGTTTGTGCTTATAAAGTATTAACACATAGTTCATTCAAAATTATTGAAGTAACGAATCCCCTGCCAAAAAAAAAACCTTGAAAACATGGGTCGTGAAACAATGCAGAACATCAACCAATTGTCTCCCTTTCAAAAAATACAACTTGTTCAACCTTTGTTTACTGTCACCAAATATTTTCATTGTCTACTTTTTTTTCTGTTGTAAGTTTACAATTTTTATTATTAAACATTCCGAATAATAAATTCATTTCATTTTATTTTGCAATAGCTTGTCACACTTAATTAATATTTCATTTTGCCTTTATGAATTGTTTTACATCGCATATACAACATCTGATATTATTGCACTTAATATGATTGCACTATATTCAAATTCAAAAGTCGTACACACAATTTTTATACCTGCCAGATCTGTAGTCACTATAAAAATCATGTGACGTATTTGTTGTTTATGGGATTTACAACATTTATCGCGGCGCGGCGTGTAAAATGGCAAAAGAGCTTTGTTTTTTTCCCAGCCAATTCAGTGCATTAAAATCCTATTAAGGGGCACAAAGTGACGATCGTTTTTTTTTTTGCGAAAAAATTGTAATACGGTTCTTTGGCTTTTGGCAATTTGTCAAAAGGACGTCAACAAAATATTTATAAATAAATTAATTGGGTTTTTGGGTGTTTGTTCTTGAAGTGCGTTTACAATCATCGAATGGTAATGGAAAGTGCAATCAAATAATTGGGATAGCAACTATTAAATTTGTTTTTTTTTGTAAGGTAAGTCATATCTTGAAACAAATGAAATTGAAATTAAATAAAAATAACATTTAAGTCGACATGTTTCCCATTCAAAAAATGCATCTCAATTTTTTCAATCAATTGAAGTTAAAAAACAATTTCAATTTAACATTTTCCTTAAATAAAAATAAACAAAAAGACAGGGTGTGTGGGAAAACAATATTGCCTTATCTCAACCATAACATCCCACATGGACTTGACATAACAATTAATTAAAAGCATCTGAAACAGAGCAACGAAATTGAACAAAATCCCGGAACCCAAAATAAAAACATAATTACGCGTATACATACATTTTTCAAGTTGTATAGTCGAACTCGCACTCATTGACAAATATTATCCAATTTTTATTTAATTTTAAGGACATCCATGAGAGAAATGCAGAAAAAAGATTTCCACACGATTGGATCCGTTTGGCAGTGATGTGATTGAGTTACAGAAGTTTTCTCTGATAATTAAAAATATTTTTTCTCTGAGAAATTCGAGCAAAAGAGGAAAAAAAAACAGAAAACAGTCGTCGATAAATTAATGAAGCATAAGTTGTTGTTAATTAACGCCATTTCGTGAAGTGAAGATTTTTTTGCTTGCAACATGCAATGATTGTATTGTATTTTATTTATATTTTGCAATTTTAATGCTTTTAATTTGTATTTTTGCAAATTTTCTTTGCGATGTTTGTATGAAGATAGGGACAGACGGTTGACGTGATTGGGAGAATTGAATGGCGTCTTGTAAGCAATTACAGTTTTTTTTCAGTTTTTGTACATTATTCTTCGTTTGTAATGATGAATTGTTCTGCCCCTTGATTGAGTCAATTCAGAAGGGAAGAAGTGTCATTTGTTGTTTGAAAGTGTACTTGTTGTGGATGCCGTTAAGCATGGGCATAAAGAAATTGAAATTCAGTGTCTGGTTACATAAACGAACGTAATAAAAACTATGAATATGATTATTTTTTTGATATTCACAGATTAAATAGAAGAAACTTTACGAGCTGTATAATTCAGTGATGGTACAAAAAATCAAAAAGTTAGAAAACTTCGTTCTCCTTAATTCTCATGCATTAAAGTGACTAGAACTTATGGTGTTGAATATAGAAAATTGGAAATTTTCCTACAGAGTAGTAGGTAATGTTAGTGTATCCAATCTTGTAACAACAAAGCTTGATCTCATTTGCGCTTTTAAGTAAGTGGTTTTATTTACTGGCAAGTTAATTTTTTTTAACAATATATTTTATCAAGAAAGTACACGAGCAGTACCTGTTGGTACTGACAAAAGAACTAGGACACTGCAGTTACATTGACAAAGACCAAGCAACTGCAAGACCAAGAGTTCATGGTTTTGACCACTGACGTCTAAAGACGAAGGTCCTAGCAGGTATTTACGTGCGAATACGAACAAGCTTAGTTCTTCACAAATGTTTAATATTTAAATAAATTGAAGTTTTAAGTTTCTATTGTTTCTCTTTCGCAAAACTGTTAATTTATCTGACAAAATGTTCATAAAACCACTCGTAACTTTCCCTTTATTCAATTTAATTTCAAGCGAATATAAACACAAAATCCAATCAAATATATAATTTGAAACACAAACAGCTTTGATTAAGTAGTAATTAAACTTTCAAAACCAGATTGTTCTTAATTTTATGCCAAATCGATGTTCGCTGAATATAAAATCCAAACAAAAACAAAAAAAAACTTCTAAAATTCGTTGACCGTTGCCATTAACAACTTTTTTTTCAACAATAAAATCAAGTTTAATTTATTTATTTCTGATTTTTATTTAGTATTTATTTTCGCAAATAAAAAACCTTCAAGGCCACTCAAAATTGAGCTAACCAGCTATCCCTTTTATCAAACACAAAATAGTAATAAAATTTGAACAAATAAAAATCATCAAACAACTCCAAACACAAGCAGAAGCCCGTTAGATAAAAATTCACAAACAAAATAACAAACTTTTTCTGACCACATTAACCTTTAGGAAAAGTTGAACAGACCACAAAAAAAGTATAAATCTTTTGAAAATTAACGAAATACCGTTAATAATATGATAAACTCTATCCACGATGTGAATTCTTTTTTGATTGAAGCTGAAAAGTCTCTCTTTGAGACAAACAACGAGCATTATAACCGAACGTCGTCGAATAAATTAATTAAAATCGTCTAAGTTGTTTGCTGTGCAAGTTTGTTTTGCTTCTTCTCGATCGATCGCTTTGCTTTGAATTTGACCACCTTAACAACTTCATATTATACTTTATTGACAGTTGCGAGTTGTGCAGCGCGTTTACTCTTGTCATTCAAATTGGCAAACGAGTTAATGCTTTTAGCCGAGTTTCATCACAGTTGCAAATTCGATTGAGATACAAATCCAGATTCATGACAAAAAATAAATACAGAGCTGGCGAGACATAAGTTGAAAAATAATTATGCTATTCAAACAGGCATTTAAATGTAGCAAAAACGAAAATAATTAGGTGTTAAAATGAGCTATTTTCTAATGACAGTGGGGAATTCTAATCTTGAGTTTCTTTTTGTATTTAAACTAATAGTTATTCGATGCAGAACAAAAAAATTAATTAGGTTGTATAATGGTCTGAGTTTGTTAACACTTTTTTGTCCAAGAACAGCAAAAACTAAGTTGCTTTTTGTCTAAAATGAAAATGACAATAAATGGTTGTAAATCAAGAAAATTTAGTGTCAATGGATTTGAACAAATCAACGAAGTTTATTGACATGTTTTTTGTGTGTTCCAATCAGGGTTCGCGAAAAGAATTTGCTTACAATAAGAATGAGGAAAAAATGCAAATTTTTCCTTAAAGTTAACATACTGCCCAGAAGATAAGAAATTATTACGGTACCGTTGTAGGTTATGTGATGACTGCCTTCTGGTGAATGCAAATTATGTATTTCAAGTTGTTTTTTCGTCTAGTGTGTTGGCAAAAAATACGTTGAGTGTGTATACGAATAAACTGGATATTGGAACAGTTTGAAGGTCTACATGTTTGCCGTTCAATGCTGGTTGTTTGATAAAAGCTAGATAATGAGTCAGTGGTATCATATGAAGGTGGAGAATGAAACTTTTTTGCAAACATTCTGAATTCAAATAGAGCAGGCATGCGAAATGAATCAAAGAACATTTTTTCCTTTCAAACATATGACAATCACAATATGACTTATTTCACTAGCCTGAGTGGCTTACACTTTTCAATTGAGTAGCATTGAAATGTGCATTAAATTTATTTCATTATTCAACCATTTTCTTTGACGTTCGGCATTTATTTTAGTTGTAAGTAATTTTAAGTCAATTGAATTTATCTTCTTCTATTAACATTTTCGTTTTTATCTAATCTATTTTACTGTGTGATCTGAATTACCAAACGCTACGTATAAAGTATTAACTATAGTGTGATGGTAGGCGCCAATTCATAACAGTAATAACTTCAGTCTTAAGAAAGCCGATGGCACTGTATTAGTATAATCTGAATTAGTAGCGGCCGCTTTAACAGACTAGAAAGCAGACATAATTGTATGTCTCCATACATTTTTGCAGTCCGAGTTAGCAGTTGCCATTAGCAGACGCCAATTTATGTATCTAAATTCAGTCAGTAACTTTATCATGAGAAAGCAGACGCCGGTGTATTCTGTTAATCTGAGGTAGAAGTTATTTATAACCAAAGTCTGAAAAAGCAGACGACACTGTATTCTGTCTGTCTGAGTTAGCAGACACAATTAATACCAAAGTCTAAAAAACAGACGCCACTGTATTCTGGCAGTGTAAGTAAGCAGACACCAGTAATAACCAAAGTCTGAAAAAGCAAACGCCACTGTATTCTGTCAGTCTGAGTTAGTAGACACCCGTAAAAATAAAAGTCTGAGTAAGCAGACGTCACTGTGATATTCTGAGTTCTAAAACTAAAAGTTTGACAAAGCAAATGCTACTTTACAATCATCAGAGATAACGTTTTTCCATAGCATTGATTTGTATCACACAATGCCTTTGGATTATGTGTCATAAAAGGTGATGGGTAAATAAAAATCGGGTTTGACTTTGGTTTTCAGGGGCTGGGGTCAGAAGACCAAAAACCGAACCAAAAACCTGAACCAAAAGACATTTGACCGCAAACTTCTTTCCCGCATTACTTTTAGTTATTCGTGTTATTTTACCGCCTTTTCGTCTCTTTAATTTGCAAAAATTAAGGAATTTTTCTTATAGTACTGTATTAAGCAACATCCTTTTTCAAAAAGAAAAACTTTAGGAGACACCAAATGCTGAGAATCATTATAATTCTTCGTTCAAATATGTTCATACAAGTATTTGTTTTTTTGGAGTGAGTGCTTTGGTGATAGAACAATTGGGTTCTTTTTTTTAATTAAAAAATAGTTGCATTTTCTTAAAAGCACTTGATGTACCTATAAACAATTTAATATGTGAACAATATTCAGTTCGTGGAAATGACAAATGAGGAAAAAATGTACAAAATTGTTAACAAAAGAAAAATGTAATTAAATAGTTATTTTTTCGTGATTTTTGTGTTTCCTCTATTTTAAGTTTCCTATGAAATCATTTTTTCAAATTAAAAAAATATTTACAAGCCAACGTAAAACGTTGCACATGTGTCTGAATGCGTGAATACCTGACGGATAATATTGCTGTTTGTGCTTCCATCATGAAATCTACCACGTTAATAAAAATAACCGAAAAAGGAAAAATTTGCCCAAAAAGAATGTGAAACGTTTTCATTTCTTTTGTCTGTCTTTTTTATTTTTCGACTCACTTGCAACTTAAAAAAATACCCATCCAGTCCGCTAAAGCTCTGGAATGAGTTACAAGCCAAACCAAATAAAGAAAAATTAAATTAACAAAAATGTTTCTTCTTGCTTCTCGACAACGTTCAGTCGGTCGACTCAGAAATTTTAACCGCGCTACTACCGCCGACGTAAACTAATACGCGGAATAACATTCACTTTAATTTCATTGTTTTAAACTACCGAAACGTTAAGAGCTTCTCCGAAGTTAATATCTCTTCACATCACTCTTTCTGACTGATGAGTTAGAGTTGAAGTTGAAGCTAACAGCATTGTTGTGTCGTTGGGCCGCTGGAGATGCAGTAGAAAGTTAAGATATCATGTTTATTTTGGTATTTTTTTTTTTTGTCTTTTAATAGAAATATGAGATTGGTAACAAGTTCATAAATCGTTACGTAGAATTACCTTTTGTGGAATTGAAATTTGAATACAAATTCTCCTTGGTGTTTTATTTTTCTTTTTCTGCTGGATTAAGACATACAGTTTTTTTTTTTTAGGTTTTCACCGCAAATTTTGCTAATGCAATCACTTTATTTGCTTACGTACATTAATGCCTGGCTCTGGATGTTGAAATGCTAATGGATTCCTATGAAATACCGATTTTTTGAGAAAATCTCTTTTGAAGCTCTTTTGAAGCTTCAAACCTAATTTATCCAGGTGAACAAATTTCGAATAACTGTTAACAATGCACTGCGTAATTCAGTTAAGCTACTATGTATTACAAATTTGCTATTTCCATAAGGTAAGTCATATATTTCATGAGCAACAAAATAAAAATAGACTCATTTGCAACACGCTGAAAAAAAAACACGTCATAATTAAGTTTATATGAATCTTTTTCACGACTTAAAAAAAAAAAAACAACACATTAGCACCGAAATTTTGCAAATCAAAAATAAACAAAAACACCTACCGTCTATCACAGTCTGTGATCACAAGCAATTTTGAATACATTTTCTTACACAAATTTACATAAATCTTAAAAATTTCTTGTTAATTAAATAATTTCTTCAATTTGTGATTTTCATTACTTTTTGTGGTTTCTACAAAAAGTCAATTAAAGCATTTGGCTCTTGTGATTGTGAACCAATGATACATTATCGTTGATCGGTCGTGCCTTGTCGTCATCATCGGTCGACCTGTCTCACAACTATTGACACATATACAAAACACAGAAGATATAGGTAAATAAATCTGCTAATTTTGACTTTTGAGTTGGAAGAAAAAGTCTGGGAGAAATTTAATGCACGCTACTTAGTAGCGCAAGTAAACATTTTTATTTAACACATCTTATGGAGGCGCATTCGCCGTCGTGTGTCGTCGGGCGGGGCCTTGTTGGCTAGCTTTCAGTTTGTTTTCGTCAATTAAGTGATAGCTTTATGTAAAGTTGCAAAACAAAAAAAAACACAATGTTGCCTTTTGATGTTGATACAAATTATTTAATCGAATTTTTAATTTTTTAATGAATATTAATATTTGTAGAGTTGCTTTTATTGGATTGTGTTTGTTTCTACTTCAACTTGCATAGCTATTTGAAGATGATCTTGAGAGTTTTATTACACATGAAATTAACATGATAGAGAAACCGAAAGTATATTGACAAAGATTTTCAAAGGAGACGAGCTATGAAGACCATTTTTGAGGATACAAACGCTTCGCTTGTGCGAAACTGAAGTGTATTAAAGTTCATTGTTGGAAAATGCAAAATATTTGATACATTCCATTATGGTGACGCAAAATAAAAATGCATAGTCAGTAATATCAGTTTTCAAATTTGTAGTCTAGAAGACATTATCTCACTATGGATTAATTACAGTTTTTATTATTTTTCGACCTTATAAAAATACATTTATTAAAGGACGGATATCAGAAGTTGATATCACGTTTTCTCTTAGCCAGGAGAGAACCTCTTTGATCGCTAAAATTTCCGCTTGGAAGACGCTACAATGATTAGGGAAGCGGAATGAGATGTTTAGATTAAGCTTTTCTGAGTACACACCACTACCAACTCCATCACTCTTCTTGGATCCATCTGTATAAAAATGAATGCTTTTGTCATCCAGAAGTTTTTTGTCTTCCCATTCATCTCTGGATGGAATGGATATCTGGAAGTTTTTACCAAATTGGGGTTTTGGAATGGTGTAATCTATGTACTTTGGAATAGAACCGAAGAAGTTCAAAATGATGGAGTGTCCCACATTATTGTTGGTCCATTGAGATGAGGCGTTGAGTCTTATAGCTGTACTCGGTGCCACTTGTTTGCTAAAAATGTCGAGGGGTGCTAGATGGAGGAGAGTGTCTAACGCTGCTGAGGGTGTGGTTCTCAATGCCCCGCTTATGCGAGACCTGCAGTGCGTTGGACTCTGCTCAGTTTGTCGCAGTAGGTGACTTTCTCCAGTGCAGTCCACCATACTGCAACCCCGTACATGAGAATTGGTCGGATGACCGATGTGTATAGCCAATAGGTTATGCGAGGTTGAAAATCCCATTTGCTACCTATGGCTTTCTTGCAAGAGAAAAGAGCTACTGTAGTCTTCCTAACTCTTTCCTGAATATTAGGTTTCCAACTTAATTTTTTGTCTAATACATATCAGACCAAGATATTTTGCTTCATTGATAAAAATTAGTGGTACACCTTTTATTGAAGGGGGTGCAATTACTTGGATCTTGTATTTCCGTGTAAAAAGGATGAGGTCAGTTTTTTTAGGATTAATACTAAGTCCGCAGTGATCAGCCCATCTAGTGAGCATATTAAGTGCGTTTTGGAGGAGGTCTGTCGCACTGTCTGGAGGATGTTTTCCTGTGACGGCGATAGCAACATCATCGGCATACGCAATCACTCTATAGCCTTCCCTCTCAAGGGATATTAGCGATTCGTTGACTACTATGTTCCACAGGAGAGGGGACAGAATACCACCTTGCGGAGTGCCTCAAAAATCCTCCATCTTAGAGTTGATGATCCTGCTTTTTAGCATAAGATTAATCAACTCACAGAGTGAGTATTCGACGTTTAGGGTCGTCATAGCTTTTGGTAACATAATTGCAACTCTACTTTGCTTTATTTTTAACCTTTCATCTTGAAATGGTGAATTTTTACATGTATGGAAAAAGTCTATATTCACTACTACTCTTAAATGAGGTACAAAAAGTTCTATTGAAAATTACAGACCAATTGCAAAACTACAGTTAATTTCAAATGTTTTCGAAGCTGTAGTGAAAATTACTGTCGAATTATTGTCTAACTAATTTAGAAGTGCATTCACAAGTTGATAAAATTTTCATCGATTTTTCAAAGGCTTTCGCTCGAGTTAAACATAACGTCTTTCAAAGTAACTTGACACTTTTGCTTTTCATTCAAAACTCTTGATGTGGATAAAAAGTTTTTTATTAGGTAGAAAATTGGAAACGTATTTTCAAAGGAAATAATAAATTTTTCAGGTGTTTTTCACACTATCAGATAATGCCGAAGAGAGCTTAAAGCAAGCTGTTTCTTACAGTGTTCTACAAGGTAGTCACTTTGGACCACTTGTGTTTATTATTTTTATCAATGATTTACCATTCCATCTTTAATTTTTTGGTACTTTTTATTCAATAAATGATAATAAGATGTTCAAAATTATTTAAATAATTTAAAAAACTGATGCAATAAAAATGGGTTATACTTATACTTTACCAACAGAAGATGTAATGTTGTTACATGCTATAGATCGTAATTCCTTATACTGTGAGTATAACCTACATAACGAGAAGTTAAAAAGAGTTAAAAATCAGAAGGATTTAGTAATCTTCAATTCCAAGCCAAATTTTTCGAACCATATTTTTACCTCTTTATTCTAGCCTTGTTAGGCCACACCTAGAGTACTGCAGCATTATATGGAGCCCCTATACGCAATCTAGCATTTACCGTTTAGACAAAGTTCAAAAAATGTTCACGAAATTGGCGTTACGAAAAGCTTTTGGTTATTCAAATATTTACGCTTATGAATTGCGGTGTACTTTAATAGTTCATAAATCACAATTCACTCACAAAGTGAAGAAAATTTAACTCTATACTTTTTGCTTTTGATTGATTTGCTTATGACTGTCCAGTCTTATTATCTTTGTTTTCTATCTATGTATTTCATCGAAACTTGCGTCCACTGAATGGTTATTTTCTTAATGTTCTCTAACAGTGTGTTAATTTGTTATAATATTATTTACTAGCGAAGCGTGGCAGGGCTCTTCGCAGTGACCTCACTTTTTTACCCTGCTACCACACTATCCTCTACCCTCCAGAGCTACCTGCTACCCGCTAAACCTTTACCCCACTACCCGCTTCCCGCTATCTACAACTTCAACACACTAACTGCTACCCCTTTACCACGCTACCCGCTACTCACTCCCGTTACCCATCACCACGCTATGCGCTACCTACTTCCCCGCTACTCCACTACCCGCTTCCCACGCCCATTTTATCTCAAAAACAACAAATCTAAAAAAGAAAATACATATATCGACTGCAAAAAATGTCAAGTGTACGTTTTTTTGTCGATGGAAAACAATATTTTACGAGTATATGTACATATATTTTCTTGACTGACATAAAATAATACATTTTCAATTTACATGAATAATTTCAGATCTGACATCTGACAAACATAATTTTCAATATTTGAAATTTATCATATTTTTTTTTTATTTTGATGGGGTGGAAAAAGTATGTTTTTTAACATTGGCAAGGATCCCGAATTTTTTTTTGAAAATGAAACATAGCCTATGTCACTTGAGAATAGTGCCAGCGGTGAAAGAATTTTTTAAATCGGTCCAGTAGTTTCGGAGCCTATTCATTTCAAACAAACAAACAAACAAACAAACAAACAAAAAATCAAACCTTTCCTCTTTATAATATTAGTATAGAAGTATAGATATAGATAAGTAAGTATATAGACTAAGTTTATATTTTAAAAACGATCTTTAATTGTAGTCTAGATAGAGTGTGTAATTTTTAAGACGAATAAATAAATACAAATCTAGTAAATCTAGAAAAAGCTTGCTTATGAAATTGTGCATTTTATTTTTATTTTAAAATTAACATAGATTGTTCGTATTTTGTTTATAGAGAACGTTCTTCTTCTGCAGTTTAAAGACAAGAAGATTAGGTACCTTAATAATCAGTCAGACAGTCACGTTTTATATTTTTGAAATTTCAAAAGTTATTAGGAAGAGAAGTATCACGTTTGTTGCTTTTATCTACAATCAATAAATAGCAGTCAAAACAAGAAGAGTTACACAATGTCTAGACTGTTTTCTGCATGTGATGCAAAATAACTTGGATCTGGAAAAAGGAAGTTATAAAACAAAAAATTCACCTGAATTTATTAAGAAAGTCCAAGCGTTTTCCAGAGAAATATACAGAGATGTGACAGCTTTTCTAATAATCCAAAAGAAGCATGTATGTAGGTTCAAAACAAGTTAAAATCACAACAAGATTTTTTTCTGTTTTCACTTTTTTTTTTTATTATTTTTCAAAAGAAAAGGTATTTCACAACAAACAAAAAAAAAACTGTGAATCACTCGAAAATCAAAAAAAGGTTACAAGAGATTTGAGAACTGTAATACGATTTTTAAAACTGCTCTTTTATCACGAGAATTTTTATGGGCATTTAGCGAACCAAAATTTATGGGCTATTTAACATTTCCTTTGTATCTAAAATCCAATTAAATCTTTATTTTTGGGAAAATCCACTAACACACTTTTGAATTCTTCGCTGTACACAAAAGAAAATGACAAAAAAACGAAAATTACCAAAATAGGCACACGGGCGATCTAAAAAGTAAAAAAAAATAAAACAGAAAACAAACGAAACGAAATTATGAATAAATTAAAAGATTAATTTAACTGTTAACCGAATGACCGAATTAATGAGAAGGAACAAAGTCTGACAGAAAAAGTCGTTAAACGGGAATCCAATACCAAGAGATCTTCTTTTTTCTCCCAATTTCCCATCATCACCAACACCGCCGCCGCCGACACAGTCAAAAGGAGTGAGGAAAAAAAAATCCCGAAAAGAAAATACCAGGCTTAACGAAAAAGTTCGATGCACAGAAAAATAAAATAATCAAGTGAGCTTCCAGCCGTCCGCGGTCCGTCAGCTCAAAGGAAGAAAGTCAAAACCGAATGTGGACATTCACTTTGAAAAATATACCTTCACGAATTAAGCGACAGCGATACTAAGGTTCCAACAGACAACTATCGAATGGTAAGGGGTCATCAGAGATACACTCAACGAAGCTCTAAAAATGGCTTAAGCCGTGTTGTACAACTTTTGGAGACTGGATTGGAGTTGGAAAATATCAAATAAACAGGTTTTCTCTCTTTCTTCGTTGATTTTGTTTTGGTATTTCTTTTCTGTATTCCATTTGGGGAGATCCCTCTGCAGATCAAAGACAAAAGGTGAACTTAACGATACTTGTTACCAAAAATTGATGGATAGTTGTGAGAGATTCAGAGACAGCACAAGCCGGTTAGTTTTGATAGCGAAAGAGGAGAAGTGTTCATGGTTGGTAATATTATTCAGCTGTATGGTTGCCACTTGAGTAAATGTCGTTGGACAGTCATAACCTTTAGCATTTCTGTTTAGAAAAACTCATTCAAACTGGTTGCAATGCAATTTCGAGTCTCCAATAAACTTGATATCTCTCCAAAACAATGATCAGTTGTGAGAACACCGAAAGAAGAGAAAACGAAAATTGGGGGAACCCACATATTGTTATCTTCTGTATCTATCTATTTTTCAGGTTGTGTCGGATTATTCTTGTTGTTTCTAGTGTTTCATCGTTCTATGGCTATTTTATTTGTTTACTTTTTTTATTTGGGGGCTTTCTCCAACTAAGTCTCGCTTGTGTCGGTCGTAGACATCACACATTTCAGCTGAGCTTATGTTATTGAGGCCTATCGATATTGAAGGCTCTCTTGAAACTCGATGTGAGTGACAAGATCATGCGGATTGTAAGTTTGATGGACAGAAAAGGTGGAACATTCACTTACTTTTGTTATCATTTACCTTTTTGTTTGCAAACGTATTTTTTTCGTGTTTTGTTTTCGTATTGTTTTAAAAGGTGAACGTACTTTTGAATTGGATTTCGGTTTATTTTTGGGGGCTAGTTTGAGCTTGTTTTTTGTTTTACTCTTTTGTTTGTGTTTCTCGTTGAATTTTTTTGCTCGCCTCTTGCCACATAAAAATATTCGACGAATAACATTATTGATTGAAAATTGTATCTTGACGGGATGAGACAAGATTGAATGAGACAGCTGAAAGTCAAAAATTATGACCAACTTTTAGCATAAATTCGTGTGCCAATATTTTTGGTTTTTTGATGACAGGTTTATTGGCTGGGAAGATCAATGAAGGAATTTTGTGTCTTATAATAAAGAACACTTCAATGTGATTTTGTACTCATAGGGAAAA
This sequence comes from Sphaerophoria taeniata, assembly GCA_943590905.1. NCBI lineage: Eukaryota > Metazoa > Arthropoda > Insecta > Diptera > Syrphidae > Sphaerophoria > Sphaerophoria taeniata. The sequence goes on from OX016541.1 coordinate 140,798,070, forward strand.
TATATTTATTGAGGGCTTGCACGTGACCTAGTGGGCTTGTCAACTAGCTGAAATGTAGGTAAATTACTAGCTATGTTGATGAAGGTGTGTAGATAAAAGTTGAAACAACAAATGTTAGCATAGGAATCCTACGTTTCTTCGATGGGTGTGCGTTTTTTTTATAATCTTGTTAGATTTTCAATTTCAATTTTGCAAATTTCAATTCACAAAACATATAATGTGGGTTCATTTAGAGTTAAAATAACCTTAACTTCGGTTTTTCAAAACCCCAAAGATGTTTTCGAATGTTTGCCAAAATTCCTGATGAATCTGATATGACGAAGGCCTCTTTGCACAAAAAAATCGAGTATTAGAAGAAGTGTCTACTTTAAATTCTCAAAATTGTACAAAACAACAGTTTAACTCTCCAAAGAAAAAAATTCCGATTACCAAAAATTTTTATGGAATCTAGACCAATGCTTCCACAAGCTTACAAACCACACAATTCAAGCGTTGTGTCTGTCCGAAAAGTTCAGTTAAAAATCTTCATACATACAGGATCATTGAATTATTAAAAAATCCTTGGAAACAAGCCTCTAAAAATGATCATTGATTTCAAACATTTCAAATACTTTCGCCTAAGTACAGACAATGAAAAACTCAAAATATATATCCGGAATCCAGAGCTCCTAAAACATTTCTCGAGTTCAGTCATTTGCCTACATCTATGCAACATTTATAACAACATTAAATCACCCCGAGTTATGTACGTTAAACATTTGAGACGTCCCAAATTTCTGCATTTGAATTTGTATTGAATGATGAAAAGTTGACTTTTTTAAAGGAATTCGACGACAATATTTTTTAAACAACTGTCGTCTTAAACCGTTATTATAATGTTTACTACTCGCAAAATAAATCCGGTTCTCACTACAGAACCCAACAATAATTTGCACTCAACCTTTATCCCCCTGTTGTACTCGTTTCCCAGGGCAACGATACATGATTTTTTTTTTAAAGCTTTTCGGAAAATTCGAAAATCGTTTCGCTTTTCCGCTCATAGTCATAATTGGAATGCCGAAAATGCATATCACAAACATTTGCTGCACCATTGTAAAGTTCAGTGGTGCGAAAGGTACGACGACATTTGAACAGAGTTCGACGAGCATTGCTCTTTGTGTTTGGCACCAATTTATTCAATGTCGGTCGGTTGGTGGGATCCTAAATCCCATAGTGTGAACAAAACAAAATAAAAAAATTGTATGTCCAGCCGGAGTTTGTTGTTGACAGGACATGGGACAATAATATTCCTATCCTGCAATCTAATTTCCAAATGCCTCGGCTTACGGGTATAGGTACGCCTGCCATGCGGGATCACAAATGGCATTTCCGGATTTCGATTTTATGTTTAGTTTAGTTGGCATGTTGTTGACAACAATTTCGCTTGACCTCTAGTCGTTTTGTATACCTGCCTACAGTCAACGCAAAGGCAGCTTTTGCAATTGATTTGACGGCCAGAGTGAATTTCGCACTTCTATGTACCTATGGCAGATTCCTGGATTGGTTTATGCATGTCCAGGTACACAAACTTAGCATACAGATGGGATTTTTTTTATTTCTAATCAAAATATGCTGTGGAATATTATAATGGACTAGCTTGTGGCTAGTGCAGTGGCGACGACTTCGGTGAAAATCATTTGGCCTCTAGGTAAATAGGTTTGGCGAATTCGTATTGAAATGTCAAAATATGGTATGGTACAATAATTATGAGCTTCTGAGGTCAAACCTCATTTAAATCTGTGTACAAAATGAGGTCTGATCTTCAATCGAGCTGTAAATTAAAACATTTCTACAAACTTTTTATGATTCAAATCCTAATTTTATGAAATGAGGCCAACAAGCATGCACCTCAAATAAGTTAATTAAAGCACAACTGTGAAAACTGTGACTGGCTGTTAATTTGTCGACAATTTCGTAATGCAAGAAAAAAAAACACATGAAATGATGCAAGTGCAATATTCACGATTGATAATTTTCCTCTCTTTTGCACCTAGACGATTCTGTTGGACTTTTGATAGACGGATCCAAAAATCAATAACAAACATAAAATCGTTTTCAGTTTCTTTATGTGGTCCTAAGCTTGACCAGAGAGGTTTCACAAAAAAGCAATCGTTTCAATAGAAGTATTTGAACAAAGAATTATTTTGCTTCGTTCTCCACGATTCTCAGCATTTGGTGTCTCCTAAAATTTCTGTTTTTTAAAAAGAGGGTGTCCGGGGCAGTTTAAAAAAACGGAATCAGATTTTAATCTCCTTAATTCTCATAACTTGAGTGACGAAAAGTAGTCAATTGTCAACGAAATTGTGGGATTTTCGCGGGCAACAGACATGCGGGCAACAGAAATACGGGCAACAGACATGCGGGCAAAAGTACTGCGGGAATGTAGCTTGCAGGTAAATGGCTAGCGGTCTTTTGGCTTGCAAGATGTTGGTTTTCATCCTTTCGACCTCAACCCCATGACTTGTTTTCTGATTTGTTAAGGTTTTGATCGGACAGACAGATGAAAAGAACGTTACGATTGCAAAACTTGCCATAACAGTACCTTTATACGTTTAATGATTTAAAACTTAAACAGCCTTATTTATTATATTTCACTAATACTCGTTTGATACCCGGAATAGTTATAACGGACTTATGCCGGCCTTAAACCTCCTCTGAACCCGTTTTAGCTTATTCCTTCTCTAAAACTCGGTTGTTTTTTTTATAAATAAGCTTTTCAGTTTTAAAGGCGTTGTAAGGTCGGAGTAACCTTATTCCGCCTCTAAAACTTGTTTATAAATAAGGCTGAAAATATTTAAGAATCGTATTTACGATTTATCGTTATTTAAAAAGGGTGTAAAACTGATTTAAACAAGTTTCAATTCATTAAACGTGACACGTTACCCCATGAGACACCCTCACCCTCAATCAGCTACTTTTTGTTTTACGGTTTGTTGGATTTAAGTTCCACTTGACTTCATAACAATTCTGTGCTAATTACCGTTTGATGTTTACGTTTCAAAAAAGTTGACAGTGATTAAGTATGTACATAGCATCCTATTGTCGTTGCATTTCTTTTTTTTTCAGTGTTTTGTGTTTTCAAATGGGTATCGCTTTGATTTTTTTTTTTTGTTAAATGTTGAAGTGTGATATGCTTCACCTTCACTTAATTTTCTTTTAATAATAATCATATTTTTCCTTGACAACGTTCATGTCGATAGAACAAAACCATAAAAAAAAATAAATATTGCATTTGGTTTTGCGAAACCGCATAAATAACAATGGCTTCGACCTTGACCATTGAAAATCATTAGAAGTTGACAACTGTTCATTTCTAAAACATAAACCCAAATCCTATAATGAAGATTAATTAAATTAAAATTATCTCCAACACTGATTTGCTTCATCTACCAAACTAAAGCTGATTATTTCGATATTTTAGAAAAGATTTTTTGTTCATAATTTAGCCAAATCGATGAGGGTTTTATTTAATAATAATCTAATTACTTTATACTAAGCCGGTTGTGAAAGTATCAAAATTTGTGTCAAAAAATCTCTCACTTCCAATTAATTTGGATTAAACATACAAAATACCAAAAAACACACATTCTAACACCATCATCATTTAGTATTTTAGAATTAGCCTTGTTCATGTTAAGCCAAGCGTTGAGTGCTTAGTTTTTAGATATTTTAAAATCTGAGTAAGTGCATACTTTTTTTGTGAATAATGTATCTAGTATGAAAGGTATAGAGGTATTATCATTTTATTTTAATATTCCATTTTGCTGTTGCTCGAATTATTATTTAAATGAAAATCATTCACACATAATGTAATTCAATTAAAATCCTTTCAAAATTTATATTGCCCTCAACCTCAACACAACTCAATACGAAATCGATGTCGATGAGCGAGAGTGCGCAAGCATCAATATCAACAAATTGGCGGCCAATTATATTCCAATTAAAACATGCTTCACGCGTTTTTGTTCATTTTACCACATATAGCTACATTTTATTAATAATAATATTATGTGCAAGTGCAGAACACAGAACGTATCGAATATGCAATTGTGAATATGATTGTGTGGTCATTCGTTGAGGGTGGATGGGGGGAATAATTTGCAGTTCAATCCATTCAGCCGGAGAATGTTTGTGACGTGTGTAGTGGAAGCTGGACTTTTAACTTTGTGTTTTATAAACAACAATAATAATGCTCAATTTTAAGGGTCAAAACTGGAACAGCTTCAAATGTGTGTTTTACTCAGTTTGTCCGGTTTCCTTTATGAACCAGAAATTAATTATTATGATACTATATCACAAGAACTGATTTCTGACGTCCTCGTAATGTTGCTACACTATTTAAATTATTTCAATATTTCTCCTTATGTTCAATGATTTTTTGTTATGCGAGATTTCAGCTTTCGGAAAAAATAGTTTCTCTTTAAAATTTGCGCCCCCAGCATGAGCATTCTAGAACTGCGTATACAGAAATATTTGAACGAAGAATTTTAATGCTTCGTTCTCCATGATTCTCAGCAGTTGGTGTCTCATAAAATTTCTGTTTTTGAAAAAAAGTATGTGGCCTTATACAGAGCTGTTAGAAAAATGGAAAAAGTTAGCAGATTTCTATCTCCTTAATTCTCATAACCTTGAGAGAAGAAAAGGAGTATATTCACATGAAAAAAATTGGATTTTTTAGCAAATTAGATCAATAAATTATTTAAGAAACGTAATGGAATCGCATTCAGTGTGTGCAAGTGTATTTCCTTTAAGTTCAGAAGTTATGCATGTATGTTAGGCTGATTTCATTTTTCTGACAGTCTGTACATAGTACTAAGTAAACCGTGATTAATCCCACGAGGCGCCAGCTCTGTTTTCAAAGTCATCACTACTGAAAACACATATTTATTAATGTACACTACTATCCACACCCACATCATGACTTATGAGACTTGACTCGTTCGCGCCTCGTTAGAAAGATATTAAGTGATGACATCTACGAGCAGTTTACATATTTAAGCAGCCGCTTATCAAAACATCACAGCTATCGCTTTTGTTCAGCTGTTCCCATTCATAATGTTGTTTGGTTTGATAAGATTTTCGCCGCTGGCGCTTTCGACACTAACATGAGAGAGCGAGAGCTTCTAAAATCAAAACAGAGATTCATTTCGCCATCTTTTCCAGTCAATATTCCAGTACTCTCTTAATTATTGCTTACTGCCTCAACTACCGAATGAAGTATTCGTATTCACTTTTTTAGTCTTATCAGTTGAGTCAAGTTGGTGTATCAGAACTGCGATCGCCAGCAGCCGGTGGTGGTGATATCCAGCAAAGATCAGTCAGTCAGATTAGTCTTGTCGGTCGTGTTTCGTCGTCGTGCCTTCAAGGTAGAATCTGATATCTGTCCTGCGGTTTTCTGTTTGATTCAATTGATCTTCCGTGTGGTTTCAGTCGCGGTCATTTCGCTCCCAGAGAGCGTCTGAGGTGCCATCAGTAAATCTAATTCCTTCGAGATAATTATGTTTGCAATTTGTCTGATGTTAAATTAAATGAATAAAAAATTGTTATTAACTTCTTCTGAACAATTAAGCCCAACTGTGTGTGAAGTATCTATTCTGTTTTAGAAAAAAAAGATAGTGTCGCTATTTGTCACACACAAAGTTTTCAGTGTGAATTTGAATTTAAGTGGAAGATCATTTTGAATTGTCGTCGTATAGCTGTTGTCGCCGGTAGGTTTTTGTCTCTGTAGTCGGTCAACCGTGTCGCCAGAGGGAGGAAGTGTTAATTACTGTATAGATAATCGTGATTTGAGATATTTTGTAGTTTTTCTTGTTTCTATTATTTCTGTTTGCTTAATCTGATCCACAGCAAAGATTTTGCAACAGTATTGCAGTAGAAAATGTTTTAATAGTGAAAAAATGGATGAGTGTGTCTTGTTAAATAACAAAATTAATATTCATTAAGATTAGGATCCCGCAAAAAAACAATAATTGTAAAAAAAGAGTTAAATTGAAGATATTGTGCACGAGTGGATCGTGTCCGAGGACTTAATTCAATTTGGAATTTCATCAGCTTTCTGTCATTTGGGTCGATAAATTTGGGTATGATTAATGTTGTTTCAGTTGACTTTATGTAAATCTACAAACAGACATAAAAATTTACACATTAAAGCCTTATGGTTCTTATCCTGGAAACGAAACACTTCCAAAAGTATTTTAAGCAGAATATTTGATAATCGACAAAATATAAGGAACTTATCGGCGCAGATTTATTGCCCTTATTTCAATCTCGACACAAAATCTCAGTAGGAACAAATTTTCTTCGATTTTGGACATGAAATTAAAAGAAAATAGCTCTTTAAACCTCTTCTCTGATGCAACAGGTGTCAGAGTCAACAGACATTGGGTAAACTTATTTTAATATTATTGTTATATTGAATTTATGGCAGTTATGTCTGCAACTGGCCATATACTTGCAAGCATTCGGAGGCTTCCTTGTAATAGTTGTACCCGAATTTACTTTTATTAGAAAAGACCAGCGACCGAAATTGTACGTGGCTAGGAGTAGACTGACTCACCATCCTTCCCCTTCCGACCACTCGATCGCTGGCCTTTGTTTCCACCCACTGGGCTTTGTATATAAACACTAGTAGTATATATACAAAGCACTGGGGGAGTTCTTTATCCTCTTTTTTTCATTTATTTATTCCGTGTTGACAAGGGGATAGGATCATTTTCTTCCCTCTTACATTGTCGCTTCATACTTTTCGCTCAAAACTTGTATCTGATGGTCCAGATTTATTTCAAGACATGAATTAGGTTCAATATCATTAATAAGATACATAATTCTCATCCTTTACCTCTTGAATTGTTTTTGGCCTTTGACAGAAAAAGAAAAAGTCTATTCTTTTGAATATGCCCGAAGAAAGAAGACTAAAGGTGTCAAAGGGGTATGCTCATTTTCGGCCCGGAATGTACACCAATAAGTTTGGTATCAAATTAAAGGTTGTTCTAAGCCGGATATATCTGCAAAAATATTTTGTCGATAACTCATGGGAGATCCGAGATATTTGAGATTGAAGTTCGAAAAGTGCAAACATTTAAAATCAGCACTTTTTCGACATAAATGCTTATATCTTTGGATTTAAAAAAGCTAGAAAAATCACAGCAGTATCAATTTAAAGGTGTCAAACATATCTTTCAAGTGAAACAACAATTACATTTGTATGATTTATATGTATTGAGATATTTTTAATTGAAGCCTTGAAAAACAGCATTTTTAAGGCAAACTTTCGTGCGATAATATCTTTGAAATTCAATGACGACATTGATTTCTTTTAGCACCGTTAAGTAGCCTAGTTCACAATCTTTATTTTCATATACAATTTATCGAGATTTCTTTAACAATTTCTTCATTTTGACAATTATAGATAAGAACTATGCTGTCGAAATGCATAAAAAATCTTATGACACTAAAATAAATTATAAAAATAATTCGTAGGTATAGTAATGGTAGAAAAATTAAAACAAGTAAATAATTTTTTTGAGAATGGTAGGAAAATTGAAAGAAAAATAAATAATTCTAATGGTAATGGGCTTGGCAAAACATAGGTAATTCTAATCTGAATCATTTGTTATTAAAAGATTATTTAAGAATTGGGAAGAGAGTCTTAAATTACTTTCATATCTTTTCCAACTTAAAAACCATATTATGGTCATAACACGAGCGCAGAGTCCAACCGATCTTCGACCTACTAGGCAATTGCAGTAACATTGAACAACCGCTTCTCTGTCCTGTTGATCATCATCATAACACACGTGTTATGAGTAAAATTCATTTTTCCATACTTTTGAAGCAAAATAAATTGTATCTTTCATTCAAATACTTAACAAAATTAATCTGATATTAAAAACTTAAAACAAGCTTCCCCGACTAGTTACAAAATATCTTTCCTAAAAGATTCAAAACAATTTGAAATATGAACGAAATCTTTTTTAGTTTTGATTATTTAAAATAGGTATCCAGATCCAGAGCGCTTGTAAGTTAAAAAACTAATTTTGAAAGCCCATTAAGTGTGTGTTATAACTTATAAGGATATGCAAATTCTTTAAAGCCCCTACAAATTACGGTCATGAACTTAACATATAAAATAAAAAACAATTTGTGATATACGATTCAAATGGAAAAGAAAACGGATTTACGGTAATTACAGAATAGACTACCTTAATATTTTCAAGTCTTATATTTCTTGGGTTACAAAAGAATAATGAAGTGACGTCATAATTTATTTCAATAAGTTCACACGTCATTATATCTCTTTTTAGTCAGAACTCCGAGAAATAAAATAAAATTGTTTAACTATTCAGATGACCTAAAAGATAGATATACATTTCTTGCACAGACTAAAATAGAAGAGAATTAAGATTCACACAAAAAAAATGTTTTCCATTGACAAAACAAGGTTTGTCGGATCGGCTAGTTATTTTATAAAACATAAACCTACAAATTATACTTTCCGACTTAAACGTATGCTTGAATCCTACCACGTTATAATTTAGAATATATTGATAAGTGTAAACCTGCTGGGAGATTTCTGGTTGGGTTCTTGTTGATTATAAGAGCCATAATTTCGGATATACTCCTCTTAATAAGAAAGTGCTTGTTTCAATCGATAAGTTGCACAACTAAACAAAATATGGTATCATTATAATTAAAGCGGGTTAAAGAAACATTTATAATCGTAAAATAAATTCGTCTCCTATTTAAATTATTTTCTATAACAAAATCTGCTAGAATATAAAACATGAATAGATAATAGCGTGAGGTGAGTGCTGCAAAGTGGTTAAAACTATCCAGAATGATAGGCTTATGCCACTCATATGGTACTCTTTTAACATTTTAGAGATGAAGGTTATATCAAAATCAACTCAGCTTCTTCTAAGCTTTCACTATTTAATAGTACTGCTCATAATGTTTTAAGTACCTTTTCAAAAAAGCATGTTTACATAACTAAATATAGAAGAATAACTAAAAAAGAGAAACTTCATATAATAATGTTTTCGTTTGAGGCATATTTTGAAAGATTTGTTGGTTATAATCAAAAATTATTAAGGAAATCCCAATAAATTGTATATGAAAATAAAGGTTGTGAACTAGGCTACTTAACGGTGGCAAAAAAAATCAATGTTGTCATTGAATTTCAAAAGATATTATCGCACGAAAGTTTTCCTAAAAAATGCTGTTTTTCAAGGCTTCAATTGAAAATATCTCAATACATATAAATCATACAAATGTAATTGTTGTTTCACTTGAAAGATATGTTTGACACCTTTAAATTGATACCACTGTGATTTTTCTAGCTTTTTTAAATCCAAAGATATAAGCATTTATGTCGAAAAGTGCTGATTTTTAATGTTTGCACTTTTCGAACTTCAATCTCAAATATCTCGGATCTCCCATGAGTTATCGACAAAATATTTTTGCAGATATATCCGGCTTAGAACAACCTTTAATTTGATACCAAATTCATTGTGTACACTCCGGGCCGGATGTCCCTTATAAAATGAGCAATCCCCTTTAACGATAAGGTGGTTCTCCATGATTCTCAGCATTTGGTGTCTGCTGACATTTTTGTTACTTACTTATTCTGTTAGGTTTTACAAAAGAGTACAAATTGTTACATCAGAATAATTTGCAATTGAATTTAAGTGACATTAAGCCATACAGTAGCTTAATTTTTTTCCACAATTGTATAACATTTTGTGTTTACTGATGGATGTGATGTTCACTGCACTGTGCAAAATTTTATTTGCTTACTTTTATTGGGGATGAAAGTGTAGATACCGTTTATTAAACTCACCAGTGGGAGGTAGTTTTCCTTTATTAAGAAGGTGTCTCGTTCGTCTAAATATAAATTTTCCTTATCCACTTAGATTAGTCAAAGAAAAATGAAATGATGAATGAAATTTAATTGATTATGCAAAATTGTCAGCGCTGTTTGTTGATGATAGTGCTGTTGAGAGTGTTCGGAACGGATAAGGTGGTGTTCTTATTTATAAATAATTATTATCAGCACCTTTCAAAAGTTATTTATAAATATTTAAATAAGTTATGCAGACATAGGTTAATACAATTAAGAAGAAATTTCATAACAAAAATTGAAATAGAGGAACTAATTGAATGTTATCAAGCCCGAGCCCCTTCCCATAACTTATCATGTTCCTTTAAACTTGAACTTAGAGTTGACGCCTATCTATCAATATATTAACCAAATGTGCGTATAATAATGTTATCAATTTCACAGAAATATATTTATTTGTTGACCTATTAAATTAACGCTTGATAGGTAGATACAGCATGTTTCACTTGAGTAAGTTTTCAAAGTGGTGGAAGCATGACAAATCAATTTATTAATAATATGTCATAATCCGATGACAGTAGCCTATTTTTCTATATCTATTTCAATCAATCAGTTTCACATCGACTTGGCGAGGCGCGGAAAATCCGATTATGCATCACCTGTGCGCTCAGTTATTATTTTATTCTAAATGTAAAGAATTGTTTGAAGTTTAAATTATTAAGTCTAAACAAAATCTTGATTTGGCATAATTACTTTATTTACTGTAAAAATTCATTGGAATATAAATATTGCACTTTAAACTGTTAAATAAAATACAAAATTAAAATTTAAGATTCGATAAATCCGGAACTAACTGATTTCACAAAAAAAAGTTGGTTATATAAAATTATTTGAACGCAAAATTATGTACATATATTGCTTCGTTCTTCATGATTCTCAGCATTTGGTGTCTCCTAAATTTTCTATTTTGAAAAAGTGTGAGGCCTAAAACTAGTGCTGGAGCTATTAGAAAAATCGAAAAAGGCATCAGATTTGGTTCTCCTTAATTCTCATAACTTTGAGTGCCGAAAGAGGTAGATTGCAATGAAAAAAGGTAGGATTTTCGCGGTTTTTCGGTATACGAGATTGTAGACAGCTCTACTATTAAGAATTAATTAATTAATAAAAACTGCATCTCTCCCTTATTGGGTAAGAGATAACTGTTTTGAAAAGACTTTGCATGGACATTGTTTGTATTCAAAAATCAAAATTTCTCTTTTAAATAACCAGGGAACAGATATAAATATGCAGAATCTTACATACTAATTTCATCTCAATATTCTCTTGTCTCTTCATCAATTTCACGTTTAATCAGTTCCTCAGCATTAAATCGGTTCCATATAATTAAACGTACACATTTCGGATCAAGTTATATTGAATTCTTAAACTTCATTTGCGATAAAATTCCTAATTAAAATAACTTTTATTTTCAATTTGCACATTGCACACATTATACCAACGATTAACTGCAATAATATTGTTTTAAAATTAAAAACGATTAACAAACTTTTTTATGCGGTCAAATGAAGTCGTGCACATGACTTAATGTTTTCTTAATTCAAATTTGATTTGCTTGAAAGCATGAAACGTATAATGGGAAACCCCTGCCGTGCACCGTGCTTGTGTCTTATGACTAATTGTCAGATAATAATTATTCAAAGAGTTATTGCTTGATTTTTAATTGATAAATGATCTCGCTTTTAATGTAAGCAAAAAACTAGAATTTTATTCTTTTTTTAGTTCATTGTGCAATGAGAAAAAATACGTATTTTTGTTAATTAAATTCGAATGTAATTGCTATATATCTCACTTTTGTCTTAAAGTGGGTGTTCTGACGTATTTTGGAACAAGGGAGCGATATTTCTTTGGTGATCAAACGTCATAAGCCTTAACCAACCTACAACATGTTAATTTTGTTTAACACTCATCATCTAAAAGCCTTTTCAAACTCCCCCAATTGTTATACAATTCAATTATAACTACCCTTCAAAAAAAGTAGAAATGAAGAAAGAAAACAAAATTATCACCCCACGAGATTTGATCCATATTGAAGTGTGTTGAGTGTCAATAAACTGACAGACACCTCGTTCTCAAATGAATTCACCCTGCCATCATTTCTTTTCTTTTTTTTTCAAAACAAACAACATCGTTATGCAATAAAATTGAGTTAATGTCAGTATTTGAATTTTGAATCTGACTGATAACAATTATGCAATGTTTACACTTAATTCAAATCGCGATTTGATGACATTTTCGGTCATAATATAAGGCCCAACAATTCAGCTTTGATTTTTCCTTGTTTGGATTTATTTTTAGTACAAATTTGCGTGGGTGGAACCGAGTCAAGTTTCAATTTCAATGCACGATTTATTAGCATAGTAAAATGATAAGATTGAGTGTGTATGATTATATGCACAAGAGATTAGTTGATTTTTCATATATAGATAGTAGTAAATAAGTAATTGAAAAAAATGAGCAATCTTTGAGAGATAAGGGGTTATGGCCAAGATAAATGATAATAATTTGGCTTTTATTCATTAATTTCTCGACTGGTTTAATTGGATATGCTGGTATTACTTTATGGAAGAGCTATGTTTTTCCATAAAATAAATTATTTAATAAAGGTGTAGATACATACCTAAAATAATCAAACTAGACACTGTAACATTTAAATCCGTCTTCTGTGTAGGCTGGCCGTTCAGGTGTTAAGTTTTCAATCTAAGATACCCCTCGTCTCTGACTTTACAAAAAAGCAATTGCTTATAAAGAATTATTTGAACGAAGAATTATATTGCTTCGTTCCATGATTCTCAGCATTTGGTGTGTCCCAAAATTTCTGTTTTTGAAAAAAAAGTTGAGCCTGATACAGGATGGTTTGAAAAATCAGGTACCAGATTTCAATTTTCTTAATTCTCATACCTTTGAGTGGCGAAAGGGAGTAGGATTTCTTGATGTCAAATGACATTCGGGTAAAAGTGGTGCGGGAAAGTAATTTGCGGATGATGCCATCCGGGCTTAGGTCAGTCTAATCTTTCCTATCTTCTCATATTTCTTGCCCAATATTTCTTATTTCAAACTATTTATTCCTCAAGTAGATTAAGTACTTCTTAATCTCAAATTGCAAGCCTACCAAAGTTGTCGTGATGCAATCATTTAAAATTGGCCAACATTTTGCGAGAAGTAAAGTCTAGAACGCCTTGTATAAAGTCCAGGTAACCTTTGATAACTTTTTTGCTTGGATCGGAATACTTTCGTAAAGTTATTTTTATTCTTTAATTTTTTTAAAAATGTTCGCAAAGCATAAGGTCGCTTTTTAAGGCTTTAGTCTCTGTTTTTCATCTCAACAAAATCTTTGTAACAGAATTTTGACCCCATAACTTACCAATCATCTCGTTAATTCATCTCACAAAGTAATTAACAAATTTTGCAAAATTATCATCAAAAGTTCAAAATTGAAGGTCAAAATGCAATTAATTAATTTCGCGCAAATTCGCCGACTTTGAATCACTTCACACACATCGCTTCTTCTTACACGACACATAAATGTTTCACAATTAATTAATAACGATTGCATCAATTTATTCCAGCCCACAAAAAAAACATGGACAGATTCAAAGGTCTAAAAGCTTTCAATTAAAAAATATCATAAGCCGAAAAATACTCATCCAATTCCATAAAATTTTCTGACAGTAGCAAGTACATACCTACTTCCTACTTGTTCTCTTTATATTTCGGAATTCCATGCAAATCAAATATCATGCAGGAGATTCACATAAGTAAGTATCCATTCTGAATAAAAGAAACAAAAACGATCATAAGAGACTTTTGAGAGAGGGCAGTTAACTCAAACTCAATAGCCAGAAAACAAATTCTTATACCGGAAACGGACAACAACGACAGACATATTAAAATCATGATTTATCAACGAATCCTCTAAGTGCAAACTTATGTATGTCCATTTTAAACTAAGCATACGTATTCTGTGAGCTGTGAGGACACGTTTTTTTTTGTTCGAAATCCTTTGGAGCTTTTTCAGGACATGAGATTTTTTGCTCACCAAACGAATGGCAAATACACAAGTGTATTACTTACTTTCTCTTAGTATTCGGGCAAGTTTTGTTGTATTCTTATATCGACAATGCAAACGGACGAAAACAAGAAACAAAGAAAATTTTTGTCATTCAAGATTACGAATCTCTCTTTTCGTATCACAATTCACAAATACAGATAAAAGTTCTCTACTTTCCGTCGTCGACGACATCGTCTATCATCGGTGCATCAGTGCCTTAATATTCAAACCACAATTTTTCAATTTAGAGAGTTCATTGATTCAATAAAACAATGCTGACGATGCTCAGATCATAATGATGGAGAGATATGGCAGATGTCAGCAGATTGATGTGTAAAAGTTGTTAGGGTTGCCACTAGAGTTGCCATAATGTCGTTAAATTGAACTCAAAAATTGAAGAGGGATAACAAAAGAAAAGTGGCAACCACGAACACGGATATAAAGTTTCGTATCCAGTTCAAAAGCAAACAACAAACAGAAAGTAAAGGTCAATCAAGTTGTATGGGGGGTCATAAGTGAAATCATGTGCACTCTACAGCCACTTGTCTGTGATTGAGGCGATTTAACTCAATAAGATAATTCCAAGGAAATTTAAACAGCAAGATTTTGTCTTGTTTGTGTTTTAAAGGCGATATAGAGTAAGCGGCCATTTTTACGTCGGTTTTAAGGAGTGTTTCTTTTCTTTTTTTCGGTTGCGATGTTAGGGTCTTATTATGTGAATTTTTCTTTATGTCTCGCATAAAATATTATGACCCTTCAATCTTTACTTTGAATATATGATTTTTTGTTTAATTTCTGGGAGATTTCGTTTTTCTCTTCAAAGTTTCAGCAAAGATTTTATAGCAAAGAATAAATATCTAGACTTTTATGGCTCTTGAAATGACAACAGGGTGTTAAGCGATAAAACAATGTTTTGCACTCATTAAGATCTCTGAAATCTAGATTCTTATCAAAGCTCAAAACCCCGAGCTGACTACACTGCTTATCAAGTATGGACTTACTCTTTTATAACTAGTTCTTCTGCTTCACTCTATCACTTCAGCCCAATTCGGACACAGTCCTACTGAACGTTAGGGTCTCTGCTCCGTCTTGTGCAAGGACGTCCTAAATGTAAACCATTTATCCACGGTTCTTCGACTGTTGTGGTATATTAGTGAAACAGATAGTCTGTTCTACATCTGGTGTAATAAGCTTGCAGATTTAAAAAGGTTAAGTTATTGTTCCAGATCATAGCTCACGCAACAAGACCCCGAACAAATTTTATCACGAAATTGTCAAGTCTGATGATTCCATCCCCGTTGGAACGCGTTGCATAGAATGACGTAAGAAGACTCTGATGTTGGATGCAAATTGAATCACACTGGACAATAAAGAACGGACATCGACATCTAAATGAGGAACAGCATTATCTGGCAATTTAAGACATTTATTTTCACTTTCCAGTCATCGCAATGTCGTTGAATCTAGAAATCAAACTGTAAGAGGGTTCTAATGACTTCAATCTTTCGGGAGATTCGCAATTAAATCATCAGTATACGCAGATTGCTGGTGTAAATACTGACAAGAATCGGGGAATTCACCGCTAACAAGTGTTGTGGTAGAAGTTACATTACGACTTGAGTCAGGTCTGAAAAGTTCTAAATAAGGACCATTTATCCACACTGTGTGTAAAACCTTTTCTCAATCAACCATTATTGTCTTTTCAACCAACTAGAAACTCACGTTTGTATATCACGTGCTCTAGGGAAGTAGCCAGTTGCATTAATACTCGCTTTTAGAGGAATGTCTATCGGCTTACCCTCGATCCCAACTTTGGATGTTCTCTCAAGTATAGAGAATCATTCTTCCGCCATACTACGCATATGTGGAACTCTCTTCCTCTGTCTTTCCCAGTCATTCCAATGTCCAGAAATTTACAATCAAAGTATGCCAACACCTCCATTTGAAAACCCTTATCCTTTTCCGAATGCTTGCAATGTGCTCTTGGTATATAAAGAGTATTGAAAAAAGACCTTGTTTGCGTTTTTATTTTTTTCTCGAATAAAAAAACATGCATATTTAAATCCGTTCTAATTTTTTAGCACCCTGTATGGCGACAAAACAAGAACCTTATCATGAATGATGAAATGCGTTTTTTCATCGTTATTCTATCCAAATGCAACGTCATTTGAAACACCATTTTTCCAATTTACAATCCATTAAAGTAATTTTTTTTCAAAAAACGTTTATTCAATTCTCCCTTGCAACATAGGAAAAAAATAACAACAAAATAAATTTACCATTAAAAACAATTCCCTGTTGTCACCCCATTTACAAAAAATTCTACACGCTGAAAACGCTCTTTATCGCCATTAAACAGTAGAACAACTTATCCTTAAAGTACAAGAATCATAAACCTTTCAAATAAAATTCTTGAAAACAACATTTTTATGGTCTCAGAAATTTTTCCCAGTTTTTTAATCAACTCGTTCCACTATATATCACCCCCATCTAAGTTTCCTTGCATTATAACTTAACTGTACTATAATTTAGTTAATACAGTTCTTTATAGTTACTGACTTATACCTCCTCACCGTAAACTAATAAAAAGTTTCACCGCTCCTGTAGACTGCTCAGTCAAACCGCGGAATTCAGATACATTACAACGCGTTCGCTGGCTTGTATAAAAATTTTACTCCATTCTTACTTTGCTTTTTTCATTTGAAAGGAAATATTATTTACTGAGCAAAGAAAACAGAAAAAAAACACATTTTTATATTGAATCATCCTTCTTCAGGATGACAGCAACTTGCTCATGTAAAATAGTGTAAGTCTTTTATCGCACGCTATCCGTTTTCCGCCATTCATCGTCCTCGTCGTCGCGTCGTTGTTGTTGCCGTGTATCCAATAGAGTCCCGTGTTAAAACATATGCGTGTAGCATAACTTAATTCTGTTTCCTACATAGGAAACAAGAGTCCTTGTTTTCCATTCTGAACTTTAGTGCGAACCGTGTGTAGTTATTAATAGTGAATGACCTTGAATAGTGAATTCATTCAAACAGGTCACGAAAGGAAATTTCGATTTTTGTCAGTTTTTTCTTTCTTTGTGTTCCGCATACGTTCCGCGATACCGTTGTCAAAATAAAAGTTACCTTGCTGTGAAAAAGCATAGATCTTGAAAGGAAATAGAATTCTCTAATAATAAAAATGGCGCCCGAGAAAAATTCAATGCCCCCAGTTTATGTGTCTATTCCCCTGAAACTGAATTGAACACGGTTTTCAGCTTTAATTTCAATTATTCACCTTAAGTAAGCAACAAAAGAAATCACCTTCATTCAAGAACACCCCCACCGCCGACGATTCAGTGAACAAAAATATACATAAAGTGCCTTTAATTCGAAATAGCTCTGCCAGTCGCGATAACCGGTTTCCTAGTCGCTGTAATCGGTTCGTCTCTATTAATTGATAAAAATACCCACCCACATTCAAGACGGAATATCTCTCCTACTCATGATGGCTATCGGTCGGGTGCTCTAGTAAATTTTATTACACTACCCCCTTTCCCCACCCATTCAGCCCATATTTCCCTAGTCAAAGTCTGTTTTCCGTGCGACAAATAATAATTTCGTGATGAGATATGTTCTCGATTAGAGTCGGGCCTGGTCTGTCATAGTAATTCCTTGAAAAGAATGACCAACAAGTGAATTGAAATCAAACTCAACCCAGTCCAGGGGTTTTTGTCTTTAAGTGGAGTTTGTTTTTGTGAATTTGAATTTTTTGTTTTGTGTCTTAAGTGGCCAAAAAGTGAATTCATATTAATAAAATTTCGACATCAAGAAGATTGAGCTTGATGAATTGAAAGTTGTCCTGTAAACAGCGCAGCGGCTACTCATTTGAATGAATTTAGTGGCGAATTTGCATTAGTGAAGAAGTGTCTTTTTTTGTGTTACACTGTATGCATTGGAGCCGGCCGGCAGGGTGATTCAGTGGCTAGTTATTTGTGTCTGATTCAATTTTGTCATTAAAAAGTGGATGAATTCGTTTATGTTTGTGTCAACTGTGTAAAAAAAAATCAAGAAGAATCTCTTTTCTTAAATGAAATTTCCGGTTGAAGCTGGTCTTGATACAATTATTACAGTTTAAAGTGCAATGAATCTTGGCACTGAACGCAAATTGAAATCGTGATGTTTAATTCATCTTTTTAAGGAATTTTATCAAGGAATTTTTGACGACTCAACTTTTTGGATTAATCGAATGAATTGGATATTTTCAAAATCGTAAGCACAGTGTAAGTTTTCATGAAGTCTATGGTCCTGTTTTCATATTTTCTTTTGAAAAAAAAAATTAGTTTTTGAGCTTATTTAGAGCAATGCATTAAGATTTTATCTCTGCCTGTGAATAAAAAGAATTGTTCGGTAAAAATTTCTTTATTGTAGGTTGAAATTCGTGAGTGCTACTCTTTGATAAATATTAAGTGTGTCTTTAATGGAAGAGGGGTTGAATAAGTTCGTATTGTGATTTGGTTTTTAAAACTTAGATGAAACAAATTGAGTCGCGTGTTTTAACATTGCATTTAATAACATTTTTGTATTTATTTAATGACAACCTTGGCACGAGTCATGTCCCATGCGTCATTATTTTACAAGCAAATAAAACATAAACTATTCAGAGAGCATTGATGGAAATTTAACACAAGGTGATTTTTTAGTGCCGCTAATAAGCTTTAACAAAAATGTATTAAGAAGAATGCACCATCCATACAACTTACTGTCCCTTCATTATGCGTGACACGAAAAGCATTTTATCGTTCATTAATTTTTGTGTGAAAAAAATACCAATAAAAAAGATTTAGTACGAAAGTGTTTCTCAACTGGAAGTTTTTGAAACCGAACAACGGACAACACTTTCAAACACTTTCTTCCTACCTCTTTCATGACAGTCTACTACTTTTTGTCACTAAAATTTATGAGAATTTTCGATTTTTCTAACATCCCTGATTAAACATAAATTTAAGGAGACTCGAAATGCTTAGAATCATGAAGAACGATGTTTTTCAGTGAAATAAGTCAGTTCCAGATTGTTCATGCTACGGTTAGGTCACGCCCGAAAAATTACAACTTAGTTTAAATATTTAATTGTTTATGAACTATGTTAAATGTTGAATGTTTAAATGTTAATGGTTTCTTATATCAACGAATAGCTTGAATCACCAATAACATTTTGAGAACAAAAAGGTGTATCGATGCATTCTAGATTCAAATGACTTTACTTCAGTTTTGGCGGCCAATATCTTCAAATTGTTATTTCAGTAGTTAACAATGTTCTAGTTATTTCTAAAAAAAAAATTCTATAAAAAAAAAAGAAAAAAACAAAGCCTTTAACCACTTCTTCTAAAGATTTATCCCTTGGAAAATTTTATTATTTTCTTTGCTTTCAATTCAATTTATTTGTTTTTAATTAGTTTGATGCAATGAAAGGTTCACACCTCTAAACGCATTTAAAGCCTTGAAATATTTTTAAAGAAATATTGAAAATTCCGTTTTATTTAAAAGCACTCATGCGCCTCAGTGAACATTGTTAAAGTTATTTGATTTACTTACAGTATTTAAATAAAACCGGAAGGTTTATAACTGGGCTTCTTTTACAGCCAAGTATATCTCAGCAAAAGCTCAGCTGTAAGCCACTTCCTTACAAAAACAGTTTTCTAGTCGTTGCTTTTTTTTTTTATAAAAAAGGTGTTTTTCTTGTAGCTTAAACCAATTTTTCCAGGTTAAAATTCAATTAATATAAATAACAATAGGCTTTGGCTTAGTTTTTGTTGTACAAATTCACACTACTATATCTTGAAGGCTTTCATTTCATTTTGGAAAAATCTTCAGATACGACCAAAAGTTAAAAAAAAAACAAGTCAAGTGAAGCAGGGGTTTTCTTGTTTGCAATACAAAATGAATGTCGCTACAAATATGGTTTCCGCCTTTCGTTCCTTTCTTCTCAATAATCAAAGTATTGAACGATTTAAAATTGAGTGATATCTATAGTCTCCTAATTGGTATTTTGAAAAGCTAAAACAGTATTAGAACAATATTACCTCATTACTCTCATCAACGAACTGAATTTTCTTGCTTGACTTTCGCTTGTTTTTAATTCTAGCTTAAGTCACTTGAGTGGAAACCAATATTTTAAATAAGATGCGTGACCTAGGATCCTTACAACTAAAACTACTGAACTTAATCTATTTTTTATTCACAAGCTAAAAATTAGCCTGTCGTTGGCTTCTAGTAAATGCTTTGAAAGCTGGCTTTAGTTTTATATCTAAGCTAAATAGCATTAGCTTATTCTTTACTCAAAAGACTATTAAATAAGCTCAAAATATAAAACTGAAGTAAAACTCTGAAAAATAATCGAATGTGCTCTATGGCGTATGCGTGCTATTTTTTCACATTTTTCTGAAACTGACGTCTTATTCAATAAAAATTCCAACTAAAATTGTTCCTTGATGTATGTGCATATATTTATCACCTTTTCAACGGAAATATTTTTTTTATTTCGAATAAAATATTTACAGCTTAGAACTGTGTTCGTATCGTTTATTTGCTCACCTAATTACTTCATAAATACAAATATTTTCGATGACTTAATTAAAGTACATGAATTGAACAGTAACACAGCAACATTCACACGGAAACCCCTGGACTCATACAAAACAAATTCTAGAAAGGTTCATTCAATTGAGTTGTTATTTAGTTTTACTTTCAAAATGAAGTTATAAAATTGCTGCTATAAACAAAATTAGAGTTTAGTTTGAGAAGGAAAATGTTTAAATAAAACCAACTTAAATGTTACTTCAATTATTGCAAGCCTTATTCTTTGTTGCAGATAAAAACGAGTAGTTTCTGCTTGCAATTGCATAACAGAAACCCATATTTAACTAAACGTTTCAAGTTATTTCTAGTGCATGCATGCATGCTTAACTTCAGTTGAGTGAAGTGCTTTGCATTAAATTCAACTCAAAGTTACACAACAATAATTTGAATCTCAATCGAAATAGGAAGTTGTTATTTTTAATTTATTTGAACGATTTGAAAGTACCTATAGCATGTACTTTTGATTTGAAGTGTTTAGAAATCCAGTAGGTTTAGATAATATAAATTAGAAGCAATTACCATGAGCTACATATTATGAGTAGGATCTTCTGTTCACCCTTCAATCAAGGGCTATTCTGAATTAAATACTGGAATTAGAGCTGGTGGAGCAGAAAAGCTGGTTTAAAATAAATCCATTAAATATTGTGTTGCATATTGTTGTAAGGTGTTCATTAAAGAAAAAAGCAAAACAAAACCCTAAAGTCAGTTGGAAGGCTTTTTAAACGATTTTTATTGTGAGTGAGGGTACAACATTTGTTTCATTTCTTATTCATTACAAACCAGCTCACCATAGTCTATTCAGGAAATCATTAACAATGCATGATTCTCCTCAATCTGATTTTTTATAATTACTGAAACACAAACATGAACTTCTGGTGTCCCATCTGTGTCCAATAAATAACACAACAACTGGCCAAGAAACTACTTTCCATCAATTAACTTCCACACCCTGTAGCATTCTCCTTCTCCATTAAAATTTCCTTTCGATTTTAAAACCAATCAAGTCCATCAAATGACCAACTTTCATCTTCCTGAACTCTTAATTCATAATCTACACAAAGTAAACCCAAGAGGAACACACTTACGTTTCCGTCTAAATGTATATCGTAATCGTAGGGTTGAGCGTGTCACCTCATAAATCGATTCCCAAGTCTATCCTCAAATACCCAGTAGCTGACATAAAAGTAATACACTACAACTTCGATCCTTATAAATTTACATTGTTCGACCACAATCTACAACCGAGCCGGAGCCCGTGTGATGTCTATAAGGATTTATGTATCCAACCGCAGCGCCCAACTTCACTTCCTGTCCATTGTTTCTCAGAACTTAAACGATAGAAAATTGCTCGTTAAACAAGACCGTCAGGTGTAGGCGTACGAACAATATAATCCAGAAGATCATTACCCGCACAGGACAGTTTTAATCCAATGCCCAGCTATGCCATAGATACCGGCATCCAGGTGCAGGTAGAGCTGTTGTGTATGTGAGTTTAAGGTCTGCAGACTCATTTTCTGACACGTGCTGCGGACACGGACACCCACAGACACAGTAAACAGGGATTAAGCTTAAGGACAATTGAATTATTTAAAAAAGACAACGATGATGATAATGACAGCAGCAAAACTACGAAGAATTAATAATGCTGTTTTGAAACATGACCAAAGTTGTTTGGACTCATAAGAGACGTCCTCCTGTTCTTGTTGTTGAATGTGTGTACGAAATGCGTATAGAGAAGAACATTGTCGTCCTGGAAGTTCACCTAGCGTTCGCCTGAATATGATGTGTGAAGAAGAAAATCCATTAAAAGGACCCGATTCCATTAAAATTGAGATTCAGTCCTGTTGTGTTTAGGTAGTTTTATGCTGTTCGGTTGTCGGGTGTTTATTTGATAAACTGTCCTTTTACTGCTGTCTCTGTGGATGAGAGCAAAAAAGAATATGGACTTGTGTAATCTTGGAATAGGGCAAGCCTTGGAAAACTGTTTTCGTAGCCAAAAGGTGCACTTAATTTGCTATTTGTGTCAGTGGTTGGTGATGACAGGAGCGTTAGAGAGGAATATCATTGGGGAAAAGTTTTCTTTCATCACTTTTGCTGAGATGTACTTAAAATAGTTTTGTGGGTTAACCTTCTCTTCTTAGGCGGAAGATGTTGTTTTTTTCTTTGTGTTTTGTGTGTAACTGGACAAACATTTGCAACAAATTTGTTGGAGTGGAAAATTTAATGAAAATTCCGTTGTGAAGTTTTATTGTTGTTTTGAATAAATTAGATTTTATGTTCTCTAGAAACGTTTAAATGTTGTCATAGAATCGCTTCTAGCTACAAAGTGTTTATGGAATCTTCTAGTTTAAGTTTAATCTTATACAACATAAACATTTTATGCAATTTAAGATTTTCTAGGTTAACTCTATCTTAAAAAGCATGGCCTAGGTCCAGATTTAGGTATATCATAAGTTTTAAAAGCTTTTGAAACAATTTTTGGAATGTTGTACTAAGATTTGCTTCATGTTTACATTATTTGAACAAAAACAAATTTTTGTCCTTGTTTAATTAAAAATCTTATTGGAGAATTGCTGGAGAGGATTTTTTTTTTAAATTGTGTTAAAATAAGCAAGATTTTTAATTTTGAAGAAAACAAGGGATCTGTTTTTGACGGTGCAACCTGAAAGCTCGCAAAGCAAATGACCGCATATCATAATTCATAAGACTGCAATTTTTTTCCTTGTGATATTAACTACCTCTTGGAAAAGAAATAGTACTGCTTTTTTGCGGGATTTCTCATAACTATCAGTGACGAAAAGGAGTAAATTGACTTGAAAAAGGCACTTGCAGTCAAATGACATTCGGACAAAAGTCCTGTTGGAATGTAGGTTGCGTTGAAATGACTTGCGGTCTTTTGATTTACAAGATTGTGGTGGTAATTGAAGAACTGCAAGGAAATAATATCAAGTTCAGATTAAACACTTTAATCACGATTTTAATATAATTTGACATTTATTAATCTCATTCAATAACTTTTATGGTTGAAAATCAACTGAAGCTGGTATTTAAGGATGACTCCTCCCCCGAGCGTGGGATATTTAATACAGAGTTGAAGAAAAGTATTGTATGTAAAAGTGTCCTGTTTTTTATAGGAAGCAACCTTAGAAATGTTTCTTTCTTTTCGGGATTGAAAACTATTTATACAAATTCTGTCTAATTATGTTAATCGTAAACACATATTCAAAAACTAAAGGTTCAAACTTAACTGTCATTTAAAATGTCATAATAATAGTTGAATGTTTGCCGTTTGCAATAAGGATCGTTTAGCAATCGAACAACGCCTTAAGACTATTAAAACTTACTACAAAAGTCGTAGCCACTTTTCATAACCGAACGACTTTACAAGCATTCAGAAAATTTTAAAGAACTTCGAGAAAGTTGAAGCGTTACTGATCTCGCAAGAACTGTGCATCATAGTATCGCATGTTCAGTTGAAAATATTGCTGCTACAAGCACAAATGTTGCTGATGATTCGTAACTATCAATTTCCCGGCATTCGCAGGAATTGAACGTGTCGTACACCTCACTGTATTTTTTCATTTGGAATTGCATATCCATCCTTACCGCTGAACACTTGGTGATCCTTGCATGTGCTGATTTATTTTGTGAACACTGAACACATGAATTCATTCACGTCATACCCACTATCATTTGAAAGCAACATTCAGTCGTATAACTTGGCATTAGGATCTAACTTCCAAAAGTAACTGAAAAATTAACAACGAGAAACGATGGTCGACACGATTCACCTTAATCTACCCACGACAATGAAAAATCCTAAATAAGACTTTATAGCCTTTTCACTTTTTGCTTATGTTATTCACATTGACTATAGTGTCAGGATTCAAAATTGTCAATTTTCGAGAAACAAAAATTGGGAAAACTAAAGATCAAAAATGGTCGATGGATTGACCGAGAAACAAATTGCCGAATACAAAGTGGTTTTCGCTCTTTTCGACAAAGATGGCAGTGGCACAATCACAACTGAAAAATTGGGAGATGTTATGATATCGTTGGGCCAAGATCCTTCCGATGCTCAACTTACAGACATGTTAAATGCAGTCGGTACCGATGAAAATGGGACTATTGACTTTTTCGAATTTTTAACTATGATGACTCGAAATATTAATAACACCGATATCGAAGAAGAAGAAGAAGAAGATCGTTCATCATTTATGGGATTTGATAAGGACAATGATATTGTTATTTCGGCGGATGCATTGAAAGAATATATGGAAGGCTTAAGTGAGGAAGGATTGACCGAGGAACAAATAGCCGAATTCAAAGAGGCTTTCGCTCTTTTCGACACAGATGGCAGTGGCACAATCACAACCGAAAAATTGGGAAGTGTTATGCGATCGTTGGGCCAAGATTCTACCGAAGCTCAACTTGCGGACATGTTAAATGCAGTCGGTACCGTTGAAAACGGAACTATTGACTTTGTCGAATTTTTAACTATGATGACTCGAAATATCAATAACACCGATATCGAAGAAGAAGTTCGTTTATCATTTCGGGTGTTTGATAAGAACGATGATGGTGTTATTTCGCCGGTTGAAGTTAAAGAAGTAATGGCAGATTTAGGTGAGGATTTGACCAAGGATGAAATCGATGATATGATAAGTGAAGCCGATTTGGATGGTGATGGCCAGATTAACTATGAAGAATTCTTTTCACTTTGCCTCCGATTAAGAGGATTGGAAGAAAATAGCCTTGTCAATTCACGCAAACACTCAGTGGTCAGCGAAGAGTAATTTATTTCCTATAGGTTAACGGAAGGTCATGGTCTGGCCTCTTCGACAAGAAACGGTTAAATAATTATTTAGTTTTAAGTACCTACAATTGATGTATTAAAATATATGAAATATATGTACATATATCTAAACGAAAAAATTGCAGTAGGAAATATTTTCAAAAGGGTTCAACAAAACACCGAATTGAAACCTTGATTCCCAGCAGTCATCTAAACAGAATTTCAATAACTCGCATAAACAACCTAAAATTGCAAAAACAAACAAAATTGTATCCCTATTTTGGACTTGGATTGAAAACATTAACATTAAATTCCATTTCGACAAAACCTACTAATTCAATTCAGCTTAATGGCTGCAATTTCTGCAGTCGCTGTGATAAGGCAAATAAATAAGCCTTGATGGCCTACCTATGTGGAATAAATTTTGTGTATGGTTTAATATGAGAATTAATCGTCTCACACGAGTGCCGCTTCGTCGATTGACGTCACACGACGGCCACCATCCGTTCTCTGTCCTCGAAAAGTTTAAAGTTTCAAAGCAAAAGGATTAGTTTTGTTGTGAATAATAAACGTAACGTGGCGGCGGCGTTTGTGGCTGTACCAACCAACTACAGTGCTCTAGCTCCTGCCCAGTAAACAGACCGTCGCTCCACTCCATACCAAGGTAACTCCTGCGTCAGTTACGATGGGAACAAATAAACGCACGTCCTTGCCCAGAACAAATACACTAGCTCGAATGTATATTTATGTAAAATCAGTTCAAAATTTTTGATAGATATTTACGAGTATTCATATTCAACAGCAGGAGAGAGAGTTTTCGGTGATGTCGGTTGTCGTCCGTCGTCGGCCTTTTCATGTTCAGGGACGGCTGGGATGTTTTATGAGTGTATGCACGAGTTATGTTAACTGAGCAATTATTTGTCCAAATAGCAAGAAATGTGAGCATGTTTTATAGGGCGAACGCATATTCAGGCTTCGACAACGATTTTGACATCCATAATGGATACAAAAGAGGCTCCGATATGAACGAGCATGAATGAGTTTGATAGTCAAGATGTTCAGAACAGAATTTCAAAAAACTTAAACAACAAATTTTGAGAAAGGAACAGTCGTTACAAATTTCTCTATGAAAAATTCCAACTGTGATTCTCGAACTATTGCATGCCCTTCTTCGGCTATATGAATTCTATTGAGATATTTCTGCATCATAGACTGAGAGTTATGTACCTCTATTTCATCTGGTTATTTATAAACGCAATCGAAGCGGCAAATTATTCGTCTAGTAATTTATATTTCAGCTTAGATTTCAAATAATTCAGCTTTTACGACAGATTGAGTTTTTGAATATTGGAAATGGGTTGAAAGCAAAGCAAAACAGCCCCCAAGGCAATAAACCATAATTCAAAACCCTATATTGACTAGTTACTTAGAAAAAAAAAATAAAACAAAAAACAAATAAATAAGAGAGTACTGAGGTCAGTCAGCACGATTGTTTATTCATGAAAATTCGAATGGTAACATATGTCAAAAACAACATCAAATATTGTGTGAATTTTTTTAATACATCATTTTGAAGCAGTCTCAAAATATTAACTACTGTTGATTGCTTGGAAGTAGAAACATGAGTAAATTTTTTCGTGAATAGTGAAGAGGTCTTATCAACAGCTCTGTGGTGTATCGATAATAATTTCTTCATTAGCATAACACCTGTCACAAGTGTTACAGGGGACCCTCGAAAAGTTTGTTTAATATTCATCAACGAATCGCTTAATTGAAGAGCTCTGAATACAAAAATGGTTGTCGCTATAAAAATCGCACCCATCAAAATCAAACTGCATGTACAAAAGTGACATAATGCGTAATTTTCTTGTTGTGAAAAGAAGCTTTGCATTGACAGTAATATAAAAATTGTAAAATGCAAATGCGTGAACATGCAAATATAATATCGTATTTGGCTTGTAGTCATTATTGTTTGTATGAAGTGCAGTGCTGTTGGTCTATTTACTGGGCATGAGCACTGTAGTTGGTCGATAAAAAGCCGTCACGTGCCGCCATGCCACCGTTACGTTTATTAATCACAACGAAACTAATCCTTTTGCTTTGGCACTTTAAACTTTTCGAGAACAGCGAACGGATGGTAAGACGATTAATTCTCATATTATAAAATACACAAAATTTATTCCTCATCGGTAGGTATATTTGCCTCACCACAGCGACAACGTTTATGGACATAGCCTTGTATTTCCAAGTCTTTTAAACGCAGGCAAAGTAAAAAGAATTCTTCATAGTTAATCTGGCCATCACCATCCAAATCGGCTTCACTTATCATATCCTCGACTTCATCGTTGGTCAAATCCTCACCCAAACTTGCCATTACTTCTTTCAATTCATCCGGCGAAATAAATCCATCACCATCCTTATCAAACACCTGAAATGATATACGAACGTCTTCTTCGATATCGCTGTTATTGATATTTCGAGTCATCATGGTTAAAAATTCGACAAAGTCAACTGACCCATTCATATTGGTACCGACTGTATTTATCATGTCTATAAGTTCAGCTTCAGTAGGATTTTGTCCCATCGATCGCATAACATTTCCCAATTTTTTGGTTGTTATTTTGCCACTGCCATCTGTGTCGAAAAGATCGAAAGCGTATCTGAAATCGGCAATTTGGTCATCGGTCAATTCATCGACCATTTTCGATCTTTAATTTTTCGAATTTTTCTTTTGTGAAAATTGACAATTTTGAATTTTGACACTATAGTCAATGTGAATAAATTCAATAAATGAAGGTTAAAAAGCCTCTAAATCTTAAGGATGAACTATAATACAATTTTGCCCACGCAAGCACGCTTAAGTGAACCACCGAATGCACACGAACCGTATGAGCTTGAGCAAACCATATAATGTACGAACGTTCGTTAACTTTTCGTTCAAATTTTACAAGTGCGGTTTCATTCGCTTACAGGCCGACTCCACTAGAGATAATTTCTCTCAGAATACTCATCCTGACATGAAAAGTCATGAGCTTGAGCAAACCATATAATGTACGAACGTTCGTTAACTTTTCGTTCAAATTTTACAAGTGCGGTTTCATTCGCTTACAGGCCGACTCCACTAGAGATAATTTCTCTCAGAATACTCATCCTGACATGAAAAGTCTAATGGAGTCGCGTTGTTTGTTGTTGTTTCACCGCGACTCCATTAGACTTTTCATGTCAGGATGAGTATTCTGAGAGAAATTATCTCTAGTGGAGTCGGCCTGTTATGGCTTCAGTGAATTTGATAATTTGAAGAAGAGAAGGCCACTTTACTTCAGGAAATTTTCGTCCGATTTAGCGGACATAACTTTAAGTTCACTAAAGCAATTATAGTTGGGCCTTTATTTAGGGTTTTTCATTGTCGTGGGTAGATTCAAGTGAACAGTGCCAACCATCGTTTCTCGGTGACGTGAGAGAAATATTTTGTTAATTTTCCAGTTACTTTTGCAAGCTAAATTCTAATAACAAGTTATGCGACTAAATGTTGCTTCCAAATGATAGTGGGGATGGCTAAAACGCAATTTAGCCATAATTGGTCATGTTGTTGTGGTCTGTTGCTCGGTCTTGTTTGAACTACATATCGTCCAAGTTCCATGATCTTCAATCGCCGGCCGAAAAAAAAAATGTGTATCATTCGACCATAACGCTCCGAATTCACTGTTATCGTCCACTCATTGGCATCTTCGAAGAAATAAGGACAAATGACACCTTTCGAGAATAGAGATAGAGCAAACCAAACACTCACTTTTTCTGGATGCACCATCATCGGTGTTTATTTTCTGTTGTTCAACACCCGTTTTTCGACTGTAAACCGATTCATTATCAACTAATATGTTATGTTACTTCGGATGACAGTTGAGTTTGACACTACGGAAGGAACGACACTATATAACTTTGTATTCAAAAAAACTACGCAACCGACTTATTCCACAACAAAGCAATTCCTTCTATAGAATTATTTGAACGAAGAATTGTAATGCTTCGTTCTCCATGATTCTCAGCATTTGGTGTCTCCTTAATATTCTGTTTTTGGAAAAAAAGCGTGGCCTAATTGAGTGCTGTTAGAAAAATCGAAAAGGGTATGACATTCAGGCAAAAGTAGTGTCATCCCAGCCATGATTTAGCATCAAAATTCAAAACTTGTTTAGTCAAATAGTATACACCAATTTTAAGCTTATGTACTTTTTAAACCCTACAATTCTTTGTTTGTTAATTGGAATTGAATTATATTCAATTTTAATGCAACAGATAAATACAAATAAATTGTATTTCGAGCAAGGAATCTTAATCCTCTTTTGAACAATAAATATAATTCTCTTCAACAACACATATTTAAGTGTTTGCCTTTTGGCAAACTCGCTTCTGTTCAAAGATAAACACCTATTAATAACTCCTTTCATCCAATATGCTGCTTAGCAGACAAAGTTATTAAACTGCAATTTACTCTGAGTCCTTTTTGGATAAAACATTGTTCCCCTAAAGGCCTACATGTCTGACCTTCAATATTAACCCCCTCCAATCAAACTGATGTCGATAGAATCACAAAATATAGAGTTATTGGAATAAGTACGTGCCTTGTCGTTCCTCAAGTCTCACTGGTCAATATTGTCTTTACATAATACCGCCTTCAAGGATATAAATTGCCTTTCACATTAATCAAATCCAAAAAGGACCACAAGTGGCAACTTGTTGATCCTTAAGCCTTTTGGTTACTCAGTATACCAGTATACCGGCAAATAAACCAAAACCAACACACAAATAGTAACTCATAAATCTTTAAGGAACAAATTAATTTACCGCACCATAGGCAGGGAGTCCTTGTCTTTAAAGAGAAGATAATTTTTTGGATGTTGCTATAAACAGTTTCCTTTGTCTTTGCAGATCCAACACATCAGCAATAGGAAACGCCCACCAGCACAATAATTAAAATGAAGCGTCGCCATGTAGCCTGGACGCTTTGCAACTTTCTAGTTTTAGTCAACTTATTAGTCGTGTCCGCCGTACCTGCAGCAAATACAAATTCCATAGCCAGCAATCCGAATGTCAACAGTCTACCCAGCTCGAACAGCAACGACAACAGCAGCAGCAACACCAGCATCAACAACAGCAACAATAGCACTCAGAACATCAACAACAACAGCAACAATACAACAAACACTGCCCCCAGCCTTTTAGGCAAAGAGAAAACCTATGAAAAGTGCATGGGTCCCGGTGATCCGGGCACATGTAAACACTACTCCTACAAATGGCGTTTTGAGCCGACCACCAACGAGTGCACCACCTTCATTTGGGGCGGCTGCGACGGCAACAGCAAGAATCGCTTTGACACAGAAGCTCAGTGCTTGCACCATTGCATCGGAGCACCACGTAAGTTTTGCAATTTGTCATAATTCTCAGTCAGTGTTTGAGTTGACTTTGTTTGTTTGGATTTCGCAGATACGCTGCCGCCGTATTTGCTGCAGACCACAACAAAGGAGCCATCAACAACGGAGGTGGCTGTTGCTGGTGGAAAAGCGGCTATACCAGCTCGCAGGCATTATGATGATCCGTCGCATGTGCCAGTGCCGTATGTATACCGTGGACCGGAATTGACTTTCGACGAAACGGGTCACGAGAAGACGTTCTTTTTCGCCAAGAACAACACGTTCATCCAGATGGACGGTGATATTATCCAGACTTTTCAATTAAGGTAAGTTTGGTGCCGCATAAGAGATGTTGACGAGTGGGTTGGGTTGAAACTTTGTAAAGTGTTCTGCCAGTGTTCCTCACGTTGTTGTTTAGTATGGAAGGATGATGCATCGCTGGCCAAAGGTACAGGTTTAAGGGACAAAATTAAACAAAAGCTTGCTGGCTTCGGGCCCAACGGACAGAGGTGGCTTTGATTGAAAGCAAGCGAACAAATGTGGATGATGCTGACGGATGGTAGGACAACAGGTGTCACCTAGGAATAATTCTGTTGACATAGGAGAATTGAATTGGGTGGACGGTAGGTGGGATTTTTTGTACAAAGACACTCAACGTGACCAAGCACTGTAATTCTTTCTCGGATTTCTCTTGGTATCTATGTATATGTGTTCTCGGAATCTCGGTTTTGATTCTGGAACGAACATTTCTCGCAATCAGCTCGATTCTGGAGTGGATCAAAGAGGAATTAAGGTAACTCTGAGTTTGTGGTGGAAAATTACAAATTACAGACAGACATGTAGCACTGGTGGCCTTTCTGTGAGAGGAATAATGAGTAACACTTGCAAGGGTGCAGAGAAAAAATATTGAGGGGGTTGTACCACCGTAAACCTTTTCTACAGAATTATTGCTTTTGTGTATTACGAACTGACTTAATGTTGCCATCAACTTCAGATTATAATCAAAGATATAATTACACTGTCGAAAAGAAAGGAGGCTCCAAGTGTATTCATGTATTTTTCAGAATGTGGTGGATTTCAAGGCCGTATTTCAGGGTCAAAGTAAAAATAATTACCACGCAAGAGTGTCTAGACAGAGTTGAATGCCATGAATTCAAAATTGGATAAGATTTGTAGCGCGAAATGAACTATTCAGAATTTTGAGGATATGATAAGAACACGTGAAGTAATGTTTCACAGCCATTGTTGAGCAACAGAAGAGTAATTCGGGTCTTGAGGTCCCTGTCATAATCAACTATGTACTTAATTTGGCCAGTGACTCCTATTTCTAGGTTTGAGGATACAAAATGTATCACATTGATTACCTCTCAACAAAATTCCTTTGTTTTCCTCAAAGTAATCACTAATTTTTATTTCTCTTCCTTTTTCAGATTGTGTCGCGAAATTTCCTTCCAATTTCGCACCCGTCTGCCACACGGTCTTCTCGTATATCACAATGTAAAAAATCCTGATGGAATCGATTTGGATCCCTACGCTTTGTATGTTATTGTTGAGAAAGGACAACTTAAAGTGGTACATGTCTTTGGAAAACATTCGACAAGTGTTACAGTCGGGGAGGGCCTGAATCGCGATGAATGGCACAGCGTAATGGTAAGTATACGATAGTCAAGTTTCGTTCGTTCAAAAGCTAAAGAATGATGAAAAGAAAAATTGCAAGCTTTGAATTGAAATCCTCTTGATATCAAATGAGACTCAAGAGACAATAAAGACGAACAGTTTGCATTTTTTCTTTCAATGCTGAGCTGGTGCTGTGCTGTATGGTGTTGCATTCTAGTGTAAACAGGATGACGCGCTACTTTTGTTCTCGCAAAGTCATTGATGGGCTTTTGAGCGAAACAAAAAGAAAAATTTAACTTAAAAAAGGGGAAACTGGGGTTTTAAGGGCGAATTGAACTTTATATTTGCAACTGTTTGATTTTGTCCTCAAAAGTTCCAGCCTAATCTAAAAAAAAAAATCCAAGTTTCCCCTATCTTTTCTACATTCCACCGAGAAGGACAATTTTTTTCTTCCTGCGAAATAAAAAAGCAGCTCATTTTATCCTTTCATCAAAACCTAATCAATTTCTTTTCTTTTCATTTCATTTCATTTCGTTTGTATGTGTTGTTCGCAGGTCCGTATCGATGTGCATGGTGCAAGATTAATAGCTCGCGTTGACAATAGCCAGGAGGAAGTCTATCTGAAAGGACTGAATCACGACACCAACTATGGCGTCTCAACGAATCTGCCCTCGGTTGTTCTTGTTGGCGGTAAGTTCTATCTGTCATTCTGTCTCTGCGATTTTTTTTTTCAGTTTGTATTGTGTGTTGATACGAATTTGATCCTTGGAATTTTTCTTTCTTGCAATATTTTTTGTGTTATCCTGTTCTCATTTTTCGTATTTAATGTTTGTCAACACAAGCAACATAATGACTTGGCATTTATCACTGTGACACTCAATTAAGGTTTGAATTTGAATGGCCACTTTGTTGCTATTGAAAATGGGCAAAATTATGTCATCGACTAATGGAATTTCAATATTTTCCCTTAATCTGATCGAACCTTATTAATTATTTGTTGATGCGTAAAAAAAGGCACTGAAATACATTTTTGAAAATGTTTATATTTAATTTGATTTTTCTTCGGAAAATTAAATTTCCACTGTCCAGAATACTTTTTCTTGAAATTAAAAATTCTGCAATTAATTCACAACAAAAATGTTCGTTATATCAATGAACTTAATCGTGAGTTCAATAAACTAATTTATTGATTCTACAAAAAATGTTCTTAGAATTGACGAATTCTAATTTAAAAAGCAGATTAAAATGTTCACACTAATTTTTAATTGGTCGGAATATAAATAAATGCATAAATTCATAAACACAAAATGTTTCTCACACTCTCCGTTTTTAGAGAAATTTCAAATTTGTTTGCTACAAATTGCTTAAAATATTACCGCCTAATTTTTGGAACAAATAACCCAACAAGAAAAAGATTAATTTTTTGGCATTCGCACATGTTCGATGTGCACCACGAATATTTATCTTCCAAAATGGCTTTGACATGAGATCACCACTAATTAATCATCTGTCCTCAACAGAATCCACTAAGATTTTTCATCCAAGCCACCATACAAAGCTTTGTCCGCACCCAAACATCCAAACATACAAAATGTGTTTTCAACACATCCTGTGTGTATCCTTTTCAATTTTTCACAATGCTTTGTCCGAGAATTCTCCAATTATTTAATGGAATATTTTCTTTTCTATTCTCTTTGCGATTCTACATTATATGCCGGCGGCGGCAATCCGGAAATTCAACCAAAAACGGACAAATAACTCAAAATGTACCTCGTGCTTCTGCAAAATGCTTTTCCATATACTTCTTTGTTTATTTGGAATCTACGAATTTTACGTAAACGTATACGTTGCCATCACAACCAACAATACCACCATCATATGTCGTTTTTCGTTGTTGCTGCGATGATACTGCCACCACCGTGCCACCATCATCATCGTCATCGTCGTCATCATCATCATTGCCATCCCAAAAGGATTATCCTCGGAAGAGAAGCTGCATGGTGTCAAGTATATTATCGAATCATTTGTTGGTTGCATTCGAAATGTTACCCTAAGCTCAGGAA
This sequence comes from Sphaerophoria taeniata, assembly GCA_943590905.1. NCBI lineage: Eukaryota > Metazoa > Arthropoda > Insecta > Diptera > Syrphidae > Sphaerophoria > Sphaerophoria taeniata. The sequence continues at coordinate 140,832,561 of OX016541.1, forward strand.
AAGCTGCCTCCGATCTGCTACCAATCACCCCGTTGGTAGCCACAAAGCATGAGAACGTGAACGAGGGATGCTCTAATAAATGCCATTCGAGACAGAATTTGTGCTTCGTGGGATCGAGATGTATTAATCACTTCTATGGAATTTCATGCGACTGTTTCGGTACTCACTATGAGGGTGAACACTGTGATATCTATAGTAAGTATATATTTCTAACTGTTTTAAGTTTTTGATTGTCTATCAGAATTAGGGTGACCATAATTTTTTATCTCTATTAGCTTAAAAAGAATTGTCAGCCTTAGTTGCAAAAATTTCTTTTTTTATAAATTTCAATGACGTCAATTTTTGCTAAAAAAAAACTGAAAAGTAAATACATTTTTCAATGGCCACCCTACTATTACTCCCTTTTTCCATTGCAATTTGTGAAAAAAAAATAAAATCTATTCTACACGACAACTTCAACCCAAAACTGTATGCCACTAGAGAAAGAGAGGGAAAGACAGAAAATCCATGCGAATGTGCATGTGGAGGATATTATTATTTTAGTTTTAGAAAATTCGGAAATACGATTTTCGGATGCTCTTTTCTATTTTTTTTCTATTTCCTTATTTTTGGGGTAGATATTTTATTTGCGGATTGGAGTCGGTGAAAGTGGGGTAGGTTTAAATAAAGAACACACTTTAAACGGGTGTGGTATTTCGGTGATAAATGAAATGGATTTATTCTTTTAACACACAAATTCTTGAAGGTACACAAAACAAAAAACAAAAAAAGGAAATGGGGTTATTTTGTGCAATGTGTGAGCTTGTCTATAAGCGAGAATTTAATTAATTTTGGAAAGATTTGTGCATAAGCAGGTATTTTCAAAATCAGGAAACGTGAGGATAATGCGATGGCTGTAGTTCTCTTACTGTTCCATTCTCTCATTGTATTTTTAAGGAAATTACTATTTGTGATAGATAGTTTTAGAGACCGAGTATTTCCATATAAATTATTAATTATTGGAATTTTTAAAAGTCTGACTCAAAACAATTTTGATATGAAAAATATTAACACCACAAACTTCGTTCCTTGCATCTCATAAATTGAAAACAATAGTACGTATACGCCATAGTAAACATGCGATGTTTTTAAGTAGCTAAAAATTTCCGATGCAAGAATTGATTATTTCGATGAAAATGAAAAGAAAAAATTTAAGTAAACACTTCCCGACCTGTGGCAGAGCAAAGCAGTGATCGTGATTTAAAAATTTAAAACTTTATTGGTCCCGCTTCATATACACTACGAAACATAGATGCAGAAATATATATCTTAAAACATATGTATCTATTTTTTCACTTCACTATCATAATATGTTGTAGAAAAGTGTCATTCGAGATCGGTATAAAATTATAAGACCCTTCAATTTCTTGCTTTATTGTATCTACCTAGGCTTCGGTTCTTCTGAGCTGTCGTGCCACCCTATTACTTTAATCATTTAAATTAATTCAAATTTTTAAAACAGTCAGTTAAATTAAGGCCAAGAACTAAAAACCTTAACGATAAAAAATAATCAAGATTAAATTTTGAAGGAAAAAATCATTAAAGTGCATATATTTGGTCCAAAAAGATGGGACAACAAGCCACACCACACGAACAATAATTATTGCTTTATTGCGTGAGATGTTTCCTGGTCGCGTAAAAACTAAGTTTTGGCAACGTCAATTGGCCAAGATCATGCGATTTGACTACGTTACTTTTTCGGGTTATGCAAAAGACCGTGTTTACGCAAACAGTCCTCGAACTCTAAACTCATTAAAAACAAAAATTACACAAATTTTACCCTTAAATGTGCTTTAAAATAACCTCAAAAGAATCGCATGCTGCGAAACCTCCCAATGCGGTCATTTGAATGATGTTTTTTTTCACAGTTAATGGCAGAGTCCAAACTTTGTAATGAAATAAAATTTTCATTGAAAACATATCGTTGTGTGTGTGTTTTATTAAGCTTTACTTTCGAAACCGAGAAATGAATGACCTTACACTGAACCAAATTTGGTAGTTATATTGAAGAAAAAGAATGTAGATTTGAAGAAAGGGTGATCAATATACGGTCAACACCTCGTATCCGTTGATTTGACGAATATATTTTCTTATTGACGAAGCTTTGTCAATTTGAAGAAATGAATAAAAATTTTCGTTGCGGTGTTAAATTAACTAAATTTTGTCAAATTGAATAATATAAGTGAATAATATTTCTTCAATTTAACTAAGAATATTATTCATTTTGAATAAATATTCTTCAAGTTGAGAAAAAAAGGAAATCATTTTAACACCCATTTCTTCATAATGAAGAAATATTCTTCCTTTTGACGGATCAAGTTCCTTAAATTGATGAATATTTCTTCATATCAACGCTTAAATTTCCTTATATTGAAGAAAATTTGTTACTTTAACCAGGGGGTCAATTCTCGATCTGTGAAGCTGTGAAGTGAAGAAAAATTTATCATTTTAGTCTTCACAGAGTTTTTTCATTTCTTCACTTCACGAACACACCTAATGCGATTCTCGAACTGTGTATGAAGTATGATAAACAGTTGTACTAAAAAGAACTAAAGTGTTCTAAATGAAAGATTCTGACAGCTGTGTGTCATTTAATGTTTTTTTTTCTTAGTCGGCATCAGACATTTTATTTTCATCTTTCAACACAAAATTTTCTTTCTTTCTGAGCGACCTGACATCGTTATAACGAGGCCCACTTGCGCGAAATAAAAACTGAAATATTCAACAATGAAAAGCTGAAAAGCTTCTTTGCCGACACCAATCGCGAGCTGCAAGTTCTGCGTCATGATAACCCATTGAAAGTGGTCAAGATCCAGCCCCATTTGTCACACGTTCCCGAGTACATTGTACCGAAAGCTCTCAAGCGAATGGCCAGCAGCACGAATCAGCGCAGTGCCAAGCAATCGAAAGGCTTCTAACAGGCCAAGTCGACGTACGAAAGCCAGCAGGACAATCCATTGCTTTGTTCCGACATCGATTACTCGAAGAAGCGAGGTTCCCGGAGAAAATAAATACAATTTTGTTGTCTTTCTTAAACTAGTTTATTACTTTTTTCTTTATTTAACTTAAATGGTCTCGGAAAATAATGAAGCCAAATTAGGGGAAAGATGTCCAATTGAGGCTCTTCTGCATGTTTTTGATTGGGCCTTGGGCGGGCTTGGATTTATCTTCTGTAAATTAAAAAGCAATTGTTGTTGTATTTGTTTTTGGTGGAGTGAAAGATCTTACGATTTTTTGTTGATTGATTTGAACTCTTCACGCCTTTTCACACAATAATTTGACTGTGAAGAGAATTTTATCATATGAAGAAAATTTGACATTTCAAATTTAATTTTCGCAGATCGAGAATCGCATTTGTGGTGAAGCGATGATAAAAATTTCACTTCACAGCTTCACAGATCGGGAATCGACCCCCAGGTTGTTTCTTCAAATTGAAGACAAATATCTTCAAAATGATTTTTCAGTTCAATTAGAATTTTTTTTTTTCAACTTTTCAATAATTTTAAAATCTAGGTAGATATATCCATATTTTTAAAGCACATCATAAATTTAAGTTGATGGCCCTATAAAATGTTAATAACTAAAAGAAACAAAGTGTTAAAAAAGGAATATAATTTTATTTGTTCTATTATGAGTACACCGAAATTAAGCTTTTTTGCTAAAATTATTTATAAGTGAGTTTACTTTTGGATAGCTTTTATCATTAATAGATAATTTCAATTTTATAAACAAATTTTTTATGCAAAGTTTTATACTAATCTTGAAGAAGTTTTATAAATATTGAATATGGATCGATTGCCGAAATAATTGATTTTGTTTATAAATACCAAAAAAAAAAATACAACGTGTATGTCCTCAGCGTCCAATCAGCTCCAGTGACTAAAAGTTTTTCCTTTTCACAAGCCGCTTCATCTGGTCCAAATAAAAAAACTGCCATGGGATTCGCTAAAAGATAAACTTAACTATGGGAGTGTCCATCTAAAAAATAAAAATAAAAAAGAAAATAAGTGAATAAAATTTTCTTTAACGTTAAGGAAAGATGAAAGAAATTCCAAAATTAACATAAATAGAATCCACTACTGCAAGCTACGCAAGCAAATACTCAATTATAGCAAGTAAACTTACTTTCTGTAAAAATGTGTTCACAATCGAAATCGTTGAAGATCTGGCAACTAGTTGGATCCTTTATTTTGTCTTCAAAACGGGTATACATTTTACTAAAAAATCATCTTAAAAGAGACAAAGTAAAGTTACGATATTATATTTTTCATTCAGTTTTCAAAAGTAGAATTGCATTAGGCTTACCAAGGAAGATATCAGAAAATGTCTGCAAAAAAATTTCATTCATTCTGAAAATATGTAAAAATAGTTTTCAAATTAAATAGCGAAGTTGAAGAAAAAAAACTTTTTTCTAAAAGTAAAAAAAAAACCAATATATTTAAATCATTGACATATTATAATATGGACTGCTAGTTGCCAACTTCACGCGTTTTCAGCGTAAAGAGCGCCATTGGTTCAGGGTGGCCATAAAAAGAACGATTCCACGTCGCCCGAGAATTGGTTTGTTCCATACGCCATTGGCACTTTTTCGAGAAAAACGCATTTAAAGGTTCGCGTGCTTAGTACTCCGAAACTGTGCGATAGGATTTTTTTTTTATTTTTTTAAATTGAAGTTAGTCTTATTAAAACTTCACCTACCAATTTTCAAAGTGTTTTGCCTTACCGTTAACAAGATACCTTTATCAGCACAAAAGTCTACTTTTTTGGCTTGTGTCCCACCTCATACATTTTGAAAATGATTTGTTTTTCCATACACGTGGGACACACAAAAATGGATATGGCACAAACCAATTCTCATCAATGCATAATGTGAAAGGCAAGAATGCATGTAGCTGGATGCTAAAATTTTAAAAGAAAATCGATTATATCTTTTTTTTTAAACATTTTTCTTAAAAAAAAAAAAAATAAAGCAGTTCTACTGCGCTATCACAAATATAAATCGTACGCGTATAAATCGTATAAAGCGTATAAATCGTACTTTTAACAAGCCGAATGCATTTTCAACTACCATTCTTGTAGCTGAATGCAGGTTGTTAAATGCTAGATGTTGGTCCGTAAGTTGGCCGTAGTCCTTGTAAGGTGGAACTATTTTGAAGCAAGGTAGGCTGAATCACCCAACAGAAATGTATTGTTGGACAACAATTGGGCAAAGTAAGAGTGAGCTCTTCTATACAAAGCCGATCTTCGCAAAACACGACTATCGTGTAAAGATCCTGGCTCGCCAACACAAATGTCAATGAATTTTTTTTTTCAGCATCGACGCCCCCTTGCAAAACAATGGTAAAGTTTTGCTAACGATTGTAATAGCACTCTTTGTTTAATTTTGGTGCAGCAATCGTAATATGCGTGCAATCAATGGCACCGATTACACCTCGTAGTTTCTTTTTTGCTTCGAACTGACGGCAGTTTTCAGAGATACGTTCTCCTTGTGGCCACTTTATATACACATCTGCTTTGGAAACAAGCCAGCTGCTTACTCGACCCACAACACCCCAGGCTGAAGATTTTGATACACCGAATAGATTCCCCAATTGCCTTAAAGTGATAGTGTTGCTTATGTACCATACATAGATTAGTACCTCTATTTTTTGCGCCAATACTAGGTTTTCCAGCATAAAACGAAGTTTATGGATTTGAGATGAATTCCTACTGTGAATATTCAACTAAAAAAAACGCAGTTAAATAAAAATAGTAGGTACAGCAATTCTTAAGGAAGTAATGTACTTGTTAATTGATTTATAGTCAAGCGGTTCAGCCGCAGATGCGACTTGAAATCTTCTTCACCGTATGCATCTATAGTTTCAATGAAGTTTTCACTTTGATTGACCATCTTGCAAAACAAGGGCAGAGTCATTTGAACTTAACCTTCTTCGAAAAAAGTGTTCAAAATTGAATTCATTACCATCTTCATCGCTTGAAGAGTCAAGTAGTTGCCAAGCCAAGCCAGGACTAAATGATTTCATACAATAATCTCAGGATATCTACACAATTGTAATGGATATGGCACAAACCAATACTAAAATTTTGTTTGCGATGATTGTCCCATAAACATAGCATTTCTTTAACACAAGTGCACGTAGGACAAACCAATTCTCAACATTCTTAGGATTTTTTCTATCCCTTGTCACCGTAATATGCACGTGGAACAAAACAATTCTGACAAAAAACTTGACAAATTTTATATGGAAAAAATGTCCCAAACGCCAAAAAATGGTTTATGGCACAAAACAATTCTAGAAAATGTTGATTTTGGTGGATATGGAACAAAATTGATGTTGGATATCTCGGGATTGAAAAGACGTAGCACAAATCTGATCACAGATTTAGAAAGAGCATACAAAATTCCCATAGAATCCATTCCTAACTCGAAAACGACAAAAGTGGCGTATGGAACAAACCAATTCTCGGGCGACGTACCAGCTGTCAAAAATGAACAAAAACAAAAACATAAACAACGAGGTCGCTGTGCAGTGTTACCGCAGGGAAAAATATTTTCGAGTCCAAGATGCTTGAAAAACGAGTTCACGTAAAAAAAAAATTAAATACTTTCAGAAATCATTTTGTTTTAAATTTTTAACATACTTATTTGTGTTCTGCAAACAAAAAACGTTATAAAAACGAGTCACCGAGCCAAGGAAGAAACAACGAGTCCATTTTCAATCTATAGAGTCCATGTGGTAACACTGTCGCTGTGAATTCAAACATATTTTTTGGGACTAATTTGGCCGCTTCGAACCAATGGCGCTGCTGTAGCTTGTACCTTTTTTCTTCTCATGAAATGTATGGAAATGACAAGTGACTAGCAGTCCATATATATTATGTCAATGATTTAAATAAACGCAAAAACGTAACACATTTTTGTCCCAACCTTGTATTTTATGATTTGAGAAAATTGTTTCCGTTTTCACGAATAAGGTGTCAATGTTTAAAAAGTTTGTTTATCTTTTGTTGTATTTACAAATAATTGCAAAAATATGTTCGTTTACTTACATATTGATTTAAGCTGGTACATATTAATTTATAATTTAACTCTTTTATTTTACTATTTGTTTCCTCATTTTTGCACAATAACTATTCACGTTTATTCACTAGCACTTCACTAACGAGAATACAGATATTCATTTAAAAAAAAGGTTAGTAAAAATAATGAAGACAATTCTTCAAATTGAATAAATTCATCAATCTGAAGAAACCACTTTCTTTCATTTGAAAAATATTTCTGCAATATGACGAAAAATGGAAATTGCTATGAAAATTCTTCGTTTTTAAGAAATTTCATCAACTTGAACAAAACATATTCCTATATTTGAAAAAAAGTTATTTAATTTGACAAAAAATTCTATGGAAAACCCGGTACAATGCAGTTATTTGGCATATGTGAGTTATTTCTTCCGTTTTGAAGAAATTTTCTTCATTATCACTAAAAATATTTTCAATTTGAATAAACAATTCTTCAAATTTTAACTAAATACTTTCGTCAATATGACCTACGGGATTTGGTTCAGTGTATACAAAAGGCACTGTAACATTAACATTAACATGTTACATTTTCTGTCGAAATACCAAAAAATTGATGGCACTCCTATGACTCACTTGTGATTTCAGAGAGACAGGTATACCTCATGATGATGTTAGATAAAAATTTCTACTAGGGTCCAAACATTCAAGAAATAATGATTGCACACTACTCGGGTAGTAGGATTCTTGGAAGATATTGGGGACCAAATCCTAAAATAATCATGTGGATGTGTACCGCCATAGTAAGACCCATTCCATCGATCCATGCACTTAAAACCCCTTACCAAAGTACAAAAACAGGCACGCATTCGCACTACTGGGGTAAGATGACTACCCCAACTGCGGGTCTTGAGGTGGTCCATAACCTCACTCCGTTAGATTAACTTATACAAGAATCGACAGTAAACAGCACTGTTTGACTCAGCCAAAACCAATATCTGGAGAACTTGTCAAAACGGTCATAGCACGATTCTTACCAAATATGTACGTTGGCAATAACGTCTCTACAGACTACATTGCCCCTTACTTAGGCATAACCGTAGATGCAGGGCTTAGTACCAACGACATAAATGTAGAGGCTGTGGCAACGAAGAAGAGCATAATAACAGCGCTCACTTCCTCTGCCACAGTCCAGCACTCTGCAATACTAGGAAAACATTTTAAGGCAACTATTTCTAAACGAACTAGATGAGTAGTGTCCATGGCTTAGTGGCAAGGTGCGTTGGCTGCTAAGCAGTACATCGTGGGTTCAAGTCCTACTAGTGCCCATAGTTTTTATTTCATCTTTCAAGGGCACTGCCTCTTGCGAAGAATTGAAAAAACTTCCAAGACTATCAACCTGTCATGAAAAAGTTCTTCTCAACTTTGCCATTCGGAATCGGCATTAAATTGTAGGTCCCCTCAATTTTTCACACGCACCCAGAGAATTGTTGATGAGAGTATACCAATAAGGCCTTGGCTCTTAAAGAGCAGTCGCGCCACTCTATTTATTTATTTATTTATTTATTAACTAGAAGAGTTATCTGAACTCCTACTGAACTTTTTCAACCATAGAATTCATACGTTAACATACAATATTCAGGGGATCTACGTATACGCCATAGTGAACCAAGAGTACATTGATTTCATTTGTTTTGCTTCGTCTTTCTTGATATAACATGACAGTGACAACTTTAAAAAAAAAAAACTTGGTGCTAACCCTATTCACAGCAAACTCTTTTTACAGGAGTAAGAGGAGAGAAATTTTAAGGACAATTTCCAAATATAATCTTAAAATAACACATCTACATATCAATGATCCCATCACACATAAAAGGAAAAGCATAATTGTGTCGTGATTTGCCTTGTGGCATTGAACTGAACTCAATCACACCAGCAATCATATTCATCCATCTACAAAATAAAAACATACACCTACGGAGAATAACTCAATTTCCCACTATAATATCGACACAAGACCGCAAAGGGGTAATTATATTTTTATACTTCCCACTTCAATCCGAATCAATATCAGTCTTGCATACTCATGTCCTTTGCTTGTAACTATATTTCCGTTGTCTGTCACCTGACTCCACTGTTCAATTTCATTTCACCACACCACACACAAAAAAAGCAAAAAGGACCAAAAACAAAATAAATACAACCCAATTGAGAATAGCTACAATCTGGTAATACAAAAACATACATTACGGGAACTGCTGCCATGCAACGGTGTTCATGTCCATCCCTAGCTTAAGGCTCAAGGCCAATCGAGTTGGTATATCCAGGACATTGTATTTATTTGAGAGCAAGTTAAATAAAATGACCGGTAATGAATTGTGGAAAATTATTTTCAATGTGTCAGTTGATTTTGACACACTTCGTGACATGACGGTGTCGTGTCGCTTCGCGTTTGTGGTTCACACAATGTTCGTTGGATAATCACACCTGGGTTTTTGTCGATACGATTACGTGGACTTGTCAAATGCTCACCATTGTGTGCAGTTAATTACCTCTCATCCTTGTCTGGCACCTTTGTCAAATTGCAGTGAGAATAGGTATGTTTTGGAAATGCAGCATTAATGATTTTTCGAATTTTTCTGTAATTTCGCATCCATTTTATGTTTTATTCAAAATTTCATCACCAAATTCCGTTTAATTGCATCCAAGCGAGGGTTAAGGACACCATAACTAGGACTTGAACTCCTCATTTTGAATTTCAAAACTAATTTTGTTGTTTGTATTAACTTTAATATCTCCCCAACAGCTGCAACAATAATGACCTTACGCGGTCCCAGTTATGTATCCTATCGCATCTACGACTGGAAGGATCGCGTCCATTCATCCACAACACGCATCAGTATGCTCTTCCGCACTCGCCATGATGATTCAGCTCTATTCTACGCCAGCGGCGAGGCCCTAAAACATCAGTACATAGCCGCAGCACTGAGAAATAAATCGATACAAGTCGAAATGGATTTCGGTGATAATTTAATGTCAATTGTATTGCGAGACGAACTGACACGCAACTATTGGCACAATTTGACAATTTACCACAACCAGCGAACTGTGCAAATAATTTTGGACCAACAGATAAAAACAGTCGAAATACCGGCTAGTACGAGTGCGAATTTGTTGTTCGATCCGGAAATATATTTTGGTGGCGGGCCGGATTTGCACAAGAAGAAGGGTTTGGCTTCGCATAACAATTTCGTTGGCAATTTGAAATACGTCTACTATAATGATGTGTCGATATTGTATGAGCTGAAGAAGGGCAATCCGAAAGTTCATTATCATGGTAAGTGGGTGTATTATGAAGAATGAAGGTTGGTTAAGTCTGTCTGATGTTTTGCAATTTAGACATTAGATAACTTATAAGGAAATGCCTTTTTTCAATCAGATGCAGGTGAATTCACAAATTATTTGCTTTTATACGCTTTTTTGCAGACACCATTCACTTTTCAGAAGTCTAGTCTGAAAATAATTTAGTAAAATCTTCTTTTCTATTGAATATTCCCAATTCAATTCACAATTATGTCAGCCCCAGACAGATTTCCAGAAATCATCTTCCTGCTGATTCTGTCGAAACGAAGTCTGTTGTAAATGTGCCACCAAAAAAAATGCAGATCTTTAAGACAGAAAATCCTAAAACAGAATATTACAATATCTCTCCATTGAAACCATTGATTCCCATTACATATTCCCTATACACACACACACACATACTCAAATCCATAATATGCTTGTCGATTATACTAAATACAATTACAAAATTTCCCAATAGGTATCCTCGAAGCCGAATTCCAGGAGAATGAAGTGCATGTCATCCCAATAACATATCCTTTTGCGACATCACACATTTGGTGGCCTATAAATCAAGCCGAAGAATTTAATATTAAATTCGATTTCCGAAGCAGCAGGACGGTTGCTGTCCTCGCATATAGCGACGTTACAACTTCAGCCGGAAATGGATTTTGGGAGGTAAGTTTTATAATGTTATGTGAAGCTTCTTCTTATACTACTTTTGTGTGTGTGCGCTTTAACAAAATGTGTGTCCTAAATCTATTTGTATAACTGTAAAACCTAGAATTTTGGGATGCGATGTTCGTCGATGTAAGTCGTAAGTAAATTTTTTTTTCTTATTTTTGAAGCGATATGGCAAGAAATTGGGTTGAGGCTTGACAACGACGACTCCGACTAGGACAAGGACGACATCACCGTCCCAACTATATTTATTTCAATTTTCTCCAGAAGGGAAGGATATGTCGTCCGTTGTTTTTTTTTTTTTTGCGATTTTATAACTCTGGGCTGCATGTCAGGATTTAGAAGACTAGCTGGAGGAAATTTCACAGATAACTTCTTATGTCTTGCTGAATGTGTTTGGGTGGGTTCGATGGCCATAATTTTATGGGACTAGTTTCCTTCAATATCCTGTTTGGATAGATGAGTGTGTATATGAACTACCGCCAGCCACTGTATGTCGCTGGAGAAACGGTTGAAGTTTGAAATTTAGGGGTTTCCCTTTGAAGACCTCTCGCACAGATCTGTGTGCTCTGAAGTTTGTGTTTAATTCTGGTCATATAAATTTATATCTCCCTAGATATGTATATGTGTGTACCATCAAGCAGGATGCAAAGTGGGCGAACGCCCCTGATCGAAATAAGCGTCGAACGTATTTGCTGAGCGAATTAAATTATTTAATCGGTTTCTATAAATCGAATACCAACCATTTTGCATCGTAAAATGAAGAACAACCCAGAACCACCTAAAAATTCAATTTGTGGGCTAGAGCAAAGGGTTTTAGTTATGTCTTCGGGTTGGATACACGAAAATCAATTACTTTCTTAAGTGTACAACGTGAGGGAAGAAGTGATTAATTCGAAAGGGTCTTGCTTTGATTTGATGGTAAATTGAGATGTTTTGATATAAATCTTAAATTGAATTCTAACAAAATATCTCTTAGGTATACCTATTATAACAATAAGTGGAAAATGTATAAAACGTGTTTTTCTGTGAACGCATACAATTTTTTAATGAATTTTCACTACAGAATGTTTACTACACTTTGGTTTAAAATTATGGATTTTTATGGAAGGCAGTTTGATGTAGTTCCTTAAATTGACTTTAAAGAACAGGAAAATCGTCATCGTCATTCAAGTTCTTTTCACTCGAATTGTCACTATCGTCATTCGAGCTCTAGTCATCGCTATTGAGTTCTTTTCATTCAAGTTCTCACCATCGTCATTAAAGTTATTTTAATTCGAGTTCTCAGCATCGTCATTCTTGTCCTTTTCATTCGAATTCTCGTCATCGTCATTCGAGTTCCTTGCATGCGAATCCTATAGTCATCGTAATCGAATTTTTTTCATTCTCGTCATTCTTGTCATGGTCATTCAACTTCCTTTAATTCGAATTTTCGTTCTTTTCATTCCAGTTATTTTCTTTCGAATTCTCGTCATAGTGATTCGAGTTATTTTTATTCGGGTTCTCATCATCTTGATTCCTGTTGTTTTCATTCGAAGTTTAGTTCTTTTCATTAGAGCTATTTTCATTCGAATTCTCGTAATCTGCATTCGGTTTCTTGCCATCGTCATTCCAGTTATTTTCATTCGAGTTCTCGTCATCGTCATTCGATTTCTCTTCATGATCGTTCGAGTTCTTGTCATCGTCGTTCGAGTTCTCGTCATCGTCATTCGAGTTCTTTTCATTCAAATTCTCGTAATCTGCATTCGAATTCTCGTTATCGTCATTCGAGCTGTTGCCATCGTTATTCGAATTCACGTCATTGAGTTCTTTTCATTCGATTTCTCGTCATCGTCACTTGATTTTTCATAATTCGAGTTCTTGGAAATTTGAAGAGCAGTATAGTAGTAGTAGTAGTAGTAATAGGTTGAGTTATCTGGAATAGTTGCCTAATCGATATAATCGATTGAATCATTTGAATGCACCCATCACTTACCACAAAGTCGCTCAAGTGCACATTCTGTCCTTCCTATTTTCCAAGAGCTGTTTGATGATTTTGAGCTGTAGGTCACGGAAAGTTGGATAATATTATTCTTAAGTACTTAGTTAAGGGGCCAAATCGCAGTTCGAAGCGGAATTTCAGTAAAAAAAAAAGAACGATTAACAGGGCACTGTTGACTGAGACTTCAATGAAAAGAGATAAGTTCATAATTTTTCTTTGCACCTACTCCACCTCCAACTCGGAATAATTTTAAAGTAAAAGTAGTTATATGTCATTGAATTAATAATTAGAATTATTCATCGAAATCTGTTTTTCGATAACACAACATACACAAAATGTAAAAATCGAAAATACATGGAACATTTCTCAAAAATTGTTGTACATAACACGCAACATCTACTAAAGAACTTTTATTGTTTCGACAATACCTTTTCAGATGTACTGAAAACGAATAACAAATATTTCCCAGAAATCCAACAATGTCTTACCTAATAAGAACAATCCCAATTAACATCTCAGAATAACCTGAAATTCTGCTGAAAACTTCCAATCAATTGTATTCGAAAACCATTATTACCTGACAGTCCGACTTCATAGACACAATTGGGCTCAGGAACATCTCTGCAAAATATAAATCCCGGAATTTCCAAGCCAAAGGTCTGAACAAATTACGTCTCTCTCAGTTGTAAGCTTCTCGTCGACCTAATAATTAAGAAAAATCAATGTCCGACCATATAATATTGCCCTTTGGCCCAAATTGTTTTTTTCCATTGAACTTCTGACTCTTTGTAATTGAATAAGCAACCTTTCCCAGAATATATGGATATTATTATGTAAGTCGATGAAACAGTTGTCCTCCTACTGTTCGAGCAGTCAAAGTTATTGTCAATAAAATTCCCAAAAAGTCTCTGACTCTGGTCAACTTATAAATAAGCCCTTTATTAGTTGACAGTTGTCGTTTAGGACTAATGAATTGGCAAAAGGACATTATTACTGACCGACCGGCCGGCAGCTTGCAGTCAGATTCTCATAATTTGGAATGAAACAACGTGGTCGGAATTCTTGATCATTATATAGTCCAACGCTTAACTTACCTGAAGGTGTCGGTGGGACTAATAATTTATTGCAAGTCATTAACTTTGCAACGAGACATTATTCCACTTTTAATTGATTGCTCTGAGGCAATGTGTCGATGTAATTTTTGCTTCGTTAATGAGAACGCTATAAGAGCACATACACACCACTTATTGAACTTTCTGAAAATGACCGGAACACAATTTTCATTTCCGTTTTCACGAGCAAAACACATATTTTCACTCTGCTTTATGTCATACGAGAATGTATTATGAAAATCTTGGACGCGCTAAAATTTTAATTAATTCGCAATTTATGCTTTGGAGGATGGTAGAGTATTTTGATGAAGTTCTCTCTTTTAATTTTTATTTCGCAAAGTTTGAAGGTAGGGATTTGAGGGTATTCAGAACGACCTGTCCTCCTGCTTATCGCTTTCTCTCTGTCATTTCAATATTTATGCAGAATTTTGATGATGAGAGGACGAGAATACGTTTTATAAAACTCAATATCGTTGGTATTTTAAGTCCACATATATATTGTTAGGTATTCAAATGGCATGCCATCAGCCATTCACGTGAACTATCCATATAGTCTAGCCAAAGAGGAAGTTGGGCTATTATCTTTTCTAAAGGTGTGTATACACTTTGGCTTGATGACAACCAAAACGGATTGTGTTGAGCTGTGATGCATGCTAAACGATATTGCAAGGGAGCTATAGAATAATTGTTGTTCTCCTTTGCTGGTAGCGATGCTGTGTATTTAGATGTGCAAGTGCATATCCAATATATTCCAAATATATTATGGGTAAATATTTTAGTTAAGGATGAAATTATTAGGATAGAGCTTTTGGTTTCAAGCAGATAATTTGGATTTTAGGTCTTAACTTTGGATATTAAAATTCATTAGTTCTGCATAATTGAGCTTGGAATGAATTCGTATGATGGAACTTCTGAAGGTGTGGACAATGAGAAATAGATTTGAGGAGCTGATTATTTATATTATCTTATTAAGTGGTGTGACTAAGCTGTAGGTAGTAGGTTTTGGAAATTTTCCTAAAGATTCTCAAAGCTTATTTTATTTTATTTTCATATTATATTGAGTTAAAAAAAATAGCGTTTTTGGTTTTTGCTTGGGCATAACAAATGTTAACTCATCTCCAAAATCGAAAAATAAGAAAATATTTGATTCATAAAATGAACGAAAAATTTGTCTTGATCAATTGATCCAAGATTTAATTTGGAAATATTATTCGTTTTAATTCCCTTTTTGTTTAAAATCGCTACAATTTTTGTTCTTCTCACAAAATGGGTTCGAATGCAAAAACACATTTTCGACTTTGGACCCCAAAATACAGATTCCAAAATTTTATTTTTTATTCTTTCCTTTACTATTTCCGTAATCTGAGGCTTAAATATTAAGGGCCGCCACAGACTGCAGACTTTTTATCGGCCGATAGTTTGGTCGGCTTCTTAATCAGTATGGAGAGGAATGCATATGCGCACACTACAGCGATTCAGTATCGGCCGATAAAAAAGTTTGATGGGCTACCCGATTGCATTCAAAGTTCAAACTAATCTGTCGGTCAACTATCGGCCGACTGTTAAATCAGTATTGGCGCATACACGCCTGCGCATACATGACCATTGTTTAGTCGGCCAATAGTTCAGTTCGCTCTGTGAAAATGTGTGAAAATAAGTATTCTTAACGTTTTTAAGCAGATAAGATTAGCTAGGTGCGTTCAGTCTACTTCTAAGCCAACATGTACGAACAACAGAGTACAGCAACCCTTGTACTCTTTTCCAATTTCGCAACCGACAACCATTCAAAACATTTCATCACCTGGCAACTCCAACGATACATCCCAGTCTTATTCCAATTTTTCAGATGAATCGCAAATATATGACTTGTAAATAACTTAATTTCTCAAAACGCCGAATTTTGTAATATTAATTCTAATAAAAATAGTTGAAAAGTATTTGTGGTTTATCTTACCTTATCGTAACGCTCAATCTCTCCTCCACAGGTATAGAAAGTCTTAAATTTGTATCCTCCTTCGCTATTGCTGGTCCAATTAGCTTGACAGGTTCATTGAAGCTGGTAATGCTCATTCGATAATATGTGAAAAAAAATTTCGGGTAATCAAGTGATTTGGAATGCATAGTGTAAAATTTTCCACTAACTATCACTGAGAATATGGGATACACCCAATACTCTCGGAATCTCTTCTTGATTTTCCTCCTCCGGAGTATGATGAGAGCAATAAATTTTCTGGACAATATTTTCATTGTGCGACCGCTTCAACAGTCAGTTACAAACTAGTTCGAGAATAGTCGGCCGGCTGTTGGATAGTATGCGCCCTGTTCACCAACCAAACTGTTTAGTTGGCTCGGTGTGCGCACTTTCAGCCCAACCCGACTAAACTATCGGCCGATAAAAAGTCTGCAGTCTGCGGGGGCCCTAAAGGTCCCGTCACACACTGAAAGGAAAGTACTTTCAGAAAGCAAAAAGCTTTCTGAAAGCAAACATTTCATAGTGTGACGACCCGAAAAGTACTTTCCTGAAAGCGTTTCTCAAAATGATTTGCTTTCTTGAAAACACTTTCAGAAAAAAAACTTTCACGGTGTGACTAGCTCCTGAAATCGTTTTGAAGAAAGCAAATCACTTTCAGAAAACGTTTTCTACTTTCAGAAACTGTTTGTGAAAGTTTTTTGCTTTCTTGAAAGCGAACGTATGTTTTACATAGAACCTACTCTGGTGGGCCAAAAAAAAAAGGAAGTAGGTGATAAGTTCACAATTGTTTTTGTGGTAAGAGTGCAATTGTGGCAGTACATTCGCTAGGCAGATATCAAGGTCAACAGATTTCTTGGACAAGAGTATGGATAGCCCGCTCCGAATCAGCCAGACTTGATTTGGCGGAGAGTGAACTATTCTCCAGCACATCATCTTCTGAACCCGGTCCATTTTGGATAGCGCGTGGACCAACAGTCCAAGCGGTGGCGGTGCTTTCACCGCAACATGAAGTGGATCAGGAGCCTCGGCAAATGGACCAGCAGGATGGTCAACAATCACAAGCAATGTTCCCGCAATATAAATCTATAAATCGGACACAAATAATTTTTTTTACAACTTTTTTCATTTATCCATATCTTTCATTCTCACATTTCCTGAATTCAATTAATGCAAAACAAAAAATACTTACTTGCAAATATTCTGGTGCCAATGTTTGATATAAGGCACTGCAAACCTGGTGATTGCTGGCCGAGAAATACGAAACACTTGAGACAGTGTATTGTAATTATCGCCATGTGCAAGGTGTTTCAGTGTCAGAGCTACTCTTTCCTCTACACTGATAGGCACACGCCATGGTGTATTTTGTTTTTTTTTACAAACGGACGTACTTTGGTCACACTCAAATTGACCTACGATTCCTCGCCTTGTGGTCAGTACCGTGCTGTGAAATCCGTAGGATAATTTAAAATATAGTTAATAATTGGCTATATTCCAAAATTTCTTCAGCGGACTGCATTTTGTTGCTATTCTGGATAAACAATTAACGAAACTAGCTCGAATATCGCAACCAGTTACATAAAACACTTTCAGAAAACGTTTTCTGCTTTCAGAAACTGTTTGTGAAATTTTTTTGCTTTCTTGAAAGCAACGCTTTCGCTTTTATAGTGTGACGACCCGAAAAATGTTTTCAGAAAATTTAGTTTCTTGAAATTAAAATGTTTTCAGAAAGCACTTTCAGAAAGTACTTTCCTTTCATAGTGTGACTGCTCTCTGAAAGCACTTTCAGAAAAATAACAAACTCTAAAATTTGGAAACGCTTTCTGAAAGTATTTTCCTTTCAGTGTGTGACGGCTCCTTAAAGCTCATAAGATTTTCTTGAATTTCTTTGAATTTCTCATGAATACTGTTAACCGTTTCTCTGTTCTGATCAATCAAAGTTTTAAACCTTTTCTATTTCAATTTTAAAAACTGTTTTGTTTTCATCAATCAGTCAATCTCGTCAGCTTTTACGATTATAGTTATTTACCCCCTTCCCCCTCCCCCCCTCCCCCCTCCCCCCTTGACACAAAAGTAAAACTGTTGAATTCAGATTTAACAAAATGCGACTTCGAGTGTCGTTTTAAAGTTTGTGCTGACACTTCCGGTGTTTTTATTCTTGCCACTCCCAATTTGCCTCTTCGGGTTGAGTATTACGAGCTTATAAAAATAATATTTAACTCTAATGTTTTTTATTTCTTCTCTTTCCACCGTAAAAACAAAATTAACATTTAACTGATGTCATGGAACTGCTCGAAGTTTTTAAATGCAATTTGAATAATAATTTTAGAACACTCAAAACTTTACCACTTGTCTTCACCCCAGAGACACAAAAAAAAAAAAACCAACAAATAAGTGCACACTCAAAACAAAAGACTAAACTTCCTAAGCATTTAAGTTGCAAAAGTGATGTCTTAATTGAGCAAACTTAATGCAGTTATGTTGAGCCTTTTCAATTATAACTAACAACTGTCCGTCCGTCTGTCGGTGCAGAGTATATCCTTTTAAAGAAATTTCGGTTTCCGTTCGCCTCTAAAAACTTTAGGATCTCAACATAATGAATGCAAATGGTAAGCAATTTGCCTTCATTAAATAGCTTGCTTGCAGCAACAAGTGAATTTACACCATAAACTCTCGGTGTTCGGTCGGAGGTCATTTCTATGGCGGGCCCCCTCCAAAACAATATAAACTATTCCATTCTTACTTCCTAAGAACAAAAAACAATAAGAAAAAACAACGAAAATCCCCTTTACAACAGGAGCTTACACAATTCCAGGACACCCATTTTTAATGAATAAAACTTTTCACTATGAAACCTCTTTGATTCGAAAACAATCTCTCCTACCAAACAACGCCAACTCCAGCATCCGTTTCTTTATAGACCTCCATCTACCCCTCCCGCTGTTTTCGGAATTCCCGGTATAACCAACATCCGGCTCCCAGACGCTGTTCCGCCCACATCCGTGTCTTGGGTTTGAAATTAATTTCTCCCTTTTATTCATTTCGAGTCTTTAAAGGAAAATAATTTCCACCCCTACGTTCATAATAATGCAGTCTGGCTGTGAATGTACTCGTAACACCGTTACACCCCCTTCGCATTCTTTGTAACGTTCTTTTTTTAAATTCTCATAAATATACTAACACTGTTCACACTTTAAACGAGAGGAGGTTATGTAAGGACGATACTATGGTGGGGACGACGACTCCCAAGAAACAACGTGACCGTAGATCTAACGATTGCAAAAAGCCACCACTCGACGATTTGCACCACTTATTTGTGTCTTACCAGATGCCGCCACTGATGTGGCGCGTTCCATTCGTTACGCGTCTCACACCCCCCAAACCAGTATTGCTTTGGCGTAAGCATCAAAGTGAACTTATATCTTCGAAGTTTCTGCTTTTCACAAAGTCTTATCTTCGAGCTGGTGGGTTTTTTTTTTTTTTGGTATAGTCTGGTTGTCAAAATGCGGGAGGAACGACGAGCGTGTGAACTTTTGAAATTTCTAAAGGATTCCGGTCTATTATGTGTTGTAGTGTAGGTACAGAAAAGGAGGCGTAGTTTTGTTTTCAAAATCTCAAGAGAAAGATGAAGTGAATCCCTGGAAATGTGATATACTCGTTTTTGAATGCTT
Source organism: Sphaerophoria taeniata (assembly GCA_943590905.1). Classification (NCBI taxonomy): domain Eukaryota; kingdom Metazoa; phylum Arthropoda; class Insecta; order Diptera; family Syrphidae; genus Sphaerophoria; species Sphaerophoria taeniata. The sequence continues at coordinate 140,852,373 of OX016541.1, forward strand.
TCAGTGAAGTGTGTTCGAGGAAGGAGTGTATAGTTAGTGCCATGATGCTGGGTGAGACAGAGTGGGTTTTGATTTTGAATGTACAGTTAATTAGGCGCACAAAACGGTGCTTTCACGTTTTTGAATTTAAATGGATCCATAAGTTTGCACGGTTAAGGAAGAAAAAAGGAAGAAGCAGGAGGTGGGTTGACGTTTTTCTGAAGTGGTGTCATTGAGTTGTGAGTGCGATAAGAGATGTGATTTTGGCGGATTCTGAAGCAAAGTTGAATGAACCGTTCTTATAGAAATCTTATAGAAATGTATTTTTGTTTTTTTTTTCATAAGAAAAATTTAATAGATTTACTGCTGTACTTTCGCGAAGACCGGCACGGACGTATTGATATGATTTAAGCACTTACCACTTCATATGAATCATATACGAACATACTAGTATTTTTTTATTGTAACGGCAGTTCTAAGAACCCAGCGTTATTTATATTCAGAATTTATGAACCGCATGTGATTCATCATGTGAATCACATATGATTCATAGTGTGAACCATATAAAGAATGGAACATGATTCATGTTGTGAAAAATAAGTGATCTATGGATAGTAAACACAAGACGTAAAGAGTCTAGTTTTGTATCAAATGTGATTCATGGCACTTCAAAGCAGTTTCCGATTTCGAAACGGTTCTGTGTTTTGTTTGAAATTATAAGCAGTTAGTGTTTTCGTAAGAGAATAATTCTTATGCAATAAGAATGTTTAACGCCGGCCGTCTTAAAACAGAAGAGATAAACACCTGAGCAAAGCTATTTATTAAGTAATTTAATGTTTGAACATTTTCCTAAATTAATATCAAAAGAAGTTCCTAAGACCCCATAACCAAATTAAAGCCAAAAGACAATTTTCATCGTCAAGATGGTCTACTATTCTTCAAAAGACTTAATTCGCTTTCAATCACTTTTATAAATTACCAGTTGATTCACCACCGCCACTGACTTTAAACACAATTTAAATATGACCAAACTTTTTTTCTTAAATTCATCTAACCCCATTTGCCTCTAAAAACGAACGACTTTCAAACAATCTCACAACAAATCCTTTTTCTTCATGCAAATCCGTTCAACCCATCCATCTATTAATTGGCAGCTGAGAAAAGATTTGACTCAGCTCCAAACTTAACTCGATAATAATTAGCTAAACGACTTTGGCTATGGCTCTGGACTTTTATCTTCATCCAAGGCGCACATAATCCCTCTTCACGTCTTGCCATCCTATAGCACCAACAAAAGTCCATTAAATCTCTTTAAGAGAATAAGAAACAAGTTGGAACAAAGTTGAAAACACGATTTTAAAACAATGAAGAATGAATGAAAAAGGACGACACCGAACGTCGCGTCGCGTCAAGGAAGACTCCTTCAACGTTGATGATAATGATGGTGAAGATGATGACGATGATGCAATAGCTAAAGAAACGAAAAACACCTTCTGCCACGTCAGAAGCCCCAACAATGAATGGCTTCCAATTTGTTTTTCGAAAGCTGTGACTTCCAGGACGCTAGCTAGCAACATTTTTTCCACCTTCCTTTTGATATAAATTTATCAGCTTGTATCTAATTAAAAGGCAATACAAAAAAATCTTATCTAAAGCAATTTGTAAGTTAAAGAAAGAGAGATAGCGTAATGGGGCAAGGAGTGAGCTTAGTGGCGTCCACGGAGCCAAGGGGACTTCAATATAATATTTTGGTGGCTCCTTATTGAAGAAGAATCTAGTCACAAGACCACCAATGATTACGACAACAACGACCTTCAAGGCAAAGAATCATCCGGATTATTGGCCATGCAGGTGGTAGGGGGAAGGCTCAAAAACAGCGAGCGGCAACAAGCAGTTGAATTAATTTTCGCGACATTTGCCGAGCGTGTGTTGCTGAAGGGTTTTGTTGGATACAAGGATATACAATTGTACAAACATGTCTTAATAGAATTACTGCCCTCCCAATAACCTTTCGAGTGACCCGACATATCGGCCTCGGGTCGGGTCTGTTAATTTAATTTGACATGATTTTTCACTCACAACCAAACAACCACAGCCATCCACAAGACGACCGACGACTCTCTGACATCGAAGACGTCCGTCAGCAATGCGCGCGGTGCAAAAGCGGAAACAAAAACAAAAGGACGATTTTAATGTCAAAGTGAGAGATATGTTATTTAGTGCGTCCTTGCTGGGGGGCAGATGTTGCTCGTGTGATTTTCCATATCTTTAGTTCTAATTCAATGACAACTGATTGATTAGATTTGTTAAATACGGTTGACTGAGTTTCGTTGTGTCTCGCTTGCCTTTAGTCCTTGGAAGTTTGTCGTATAAATGTTGGTATAGATAAAGTAATGTGTATATCCTTGAGGGTTTTTACAAATCCAAATCAGGATGAAAGAGTATCTATATTAGTCCAGGAATTACGTGTTTCAGAGATTTACATACGAAATTAGCTACGCAGGAGTGTTGAGCTTTATTTGTGTTGGGCTTCGAGCTGAGGAAGCTTTGAAATTAACAAGGAGAAAAAGGATACATAATCAAATGAATTATACACCCTGTCTCTCTCTCTCTCTCTGACCTTTGTAAATCGCATGGTGATGTTTATTTATTGCATTTTCGGTTGAGTTCCTTAGCAAGTCACACCTAATATTGAGTGAGTGATGGGCCTTTGATAAGATGGCAAAGATTGAACGAAACTAATTTAGAGAGCACGAACTTGGTGTCAAGGTTGTTTTTGTGAAATAATTCATTCGAAGGGATTTGTAAGCTTAAACTGGGGCTGGCATATTGAAGGCTTTCTAATTTGTTGTCAGGACATGTTTGACCTTGGAAGAAGCAAAGCCTCTTGTATTAACCCTTATCCAAGGATTAGATATATTTTATTAAAAGGCAACAATGACCCCAACACGACTTTTTATTAGAGTTAAAGAAATATGTTTGAATGAAAAGAAGAAGATAATATTTCTTACAAAACAGGCATTTTAAAAACTAATTTGAATCGAATTTTAAACTAGAACTCTGTGGTTTATGAAAAATAACCTCCCCATATCATGAACAATCTGGAACTTACTGATTTGGATTTCACCGAAAAGCAATTGCTTATGTGGAATAAGTTGAACGAAGAATTAATTTGCTTCGTTCTCCATGATTCTCATCATTTCGTGTCCCCTAAAATTTCTGTTTTCGAAAAAGGTATCAGGTTTAGTTAGATCTTCTTATTTTTCTTAATTTTGGGTGTTGAAGGAGTACATTGTCAAAAAAAGGTCTTCAAATTAAAAACGGTCTTCAACAGGGAGCGGTGAACTCGCCGATCCTCTTCAGCATTTACACCAGCGATCTGATAGGTAGCTTAACTAACGCAATTGCGTATGCCGACGACCTGATTGCGTACAGAACGGCTCGAAAGGTTGAAGTTATTAAAATTCTCTTGCAGCGTGACTTCGAGAAGATTCAGCGATACTGCGACGATTGGAAACTGAAAATAAATGTCCAAAAGTCGGAGACAATTTTGTTCCGGACTCCGTTGGCTAAAGCCTCGCGAGATACGTGTAAGAATTGGCGCAAGATGATCATTGTTGATCCTCACGGACAGACATTGACGAACAAAGGTGTAGTGAAGTACCTCGGTATCTGGTTGGACCAGTTTCTGTATTTCGACAGACATATAGAGGCTGCTCTGACTAAGGCCAGAGGAGCCTTCGCTCTGACGAAACGGCTGTTTTGCAGCAGTCGGCTTGACCCCAGAGTGAAGGTAATTTGCTACATGGCCCTCATACGGCCGATGATCGTTTATGGATGTCCAGTGTGGTTCAATATTGCCCCTTCCCAAATGGAGAAGTTTCGGGTGTTCGAGAGGCAGTGTCTTCGGCGCTGTCTCGGTTGGTATCGGACACCGGAATCTTCTTATCTGCACTATTATTCAAACGAGTTTCTATACAACGGGGCTCGAATCAATAGAATTGACAATTTCGTGATAAAACTTGTTCGGGGCCATATTGTGAGAGCTATGACTTCGACCAACAATTTGATTTTCGGGCCGTTCTATCCGAACGACAACTACTTCGACAATGCAGCGGAGCTGCTTCGGTTCAGTAGGGCTGTGTCCGAAAAGGACCGCATTGATAGGGTGAAGCAGGAGAACCAGTTTTGGTGGCTTCAAACTGTATCTGACAATGGGTAATCCGGGGTGGGGTATTTTTGCCTTGGCCGGCTTACATACTTGTTTTAGTCTTAGGTTTTAGGTTTTAGTAGAGTAGGTGGTATACGGTGGCACTAAAAAAATACATAAAAAACACAAACAAACACAAAAAAAAACACGAAAAAAAAAACGAACAAATAAATGAATATAGACCAAGAAAAAAAAATGATATTGAAAATATAAAAAAAAGACAATTACAAACTGCAACAGGAGAACATAAAAGGACATAGTTGTTTTGCCGCTGTGGTTGTTCTAGTTTTAAGTAATTTGTAGGTAGATTAGGTAATTTTAAGTTTTATTTTAAGGACTTTAGCATGTAAGTAAACACCAAAAAAAAAGATAAAGGCTTTAGTTTTTTAAATTTTCTAATAAAAAAAAAAATTGAAAAAAATAAAACAAACTTAGTTCGTAGGCCGAAAGGCATTAATTTTAAGATTCATGAATTTCTTAGAGCGCCCGATTAGGGCCAGTAAGTTGCTAGTTTCCCATATTGTCTAGCATGTAAGTAGAGTTAAGATAAATTGAATAAAAAAAAAATGAATTTGAAAAAAAAAGGTATGATTTTCTTGCGGGCAAATGGCTATATGGCAAAAGTACTGCACGAAAGTAGTTTGCGGTCGTATGGCTTTCGGGTTTTCAGTTTGGTTTTCTATGTTTCGATATAAACCCAATTTAATGTAATGAAATAGAATCACAAAATTAACAAATCTCGAAAAGCAATCACTTTCAAACAAACGAACATTTGCACTCTGTTTTACTTGAAAAAAGCCAAATCTGTGACATTTTCAAACACAATTCACCGCATCTAATGATAGAATATGTAATGACTGAAAGAGCATACGAATTTAGAAATTTTAAACCAACAAAAGAGTGGAGCTGCCGCGCCACTCTATTTATTTATTTTGTAAACCAACAAAAAACCCTATTTTAATTCTGAAAACCTTCACCTTCCTATTTTTAATCATTTTTGTTTATTTTTCGTTTCATATTGCCGTGCCGCCATCGATAAATCTCTTGTCACGTCGAAATCACTTTCTAAATTACAAATTTTTATCCACGTTTTACCAAAACCAACCACAACAAACACAAACATAAAATCCACTGCCGATAAACCGTGTCCGAACTTGCAAAAACTCTTGCAAATCCACACAATCAATTCAAATCTCAATTACCTAAACCGGATGTTTAAACAAAAATATCAAATGCCACAAAACAACAACGAAAAACATCGATTTGTTGTTGCCACTTCGATAATGACAATATCCAAATCAATTTAATGCAACCGACCGCGACCTTTTGAACCTACACACTCTACCACCACACTGTGTCACCGTTACGTTTAACCCCAAAACAACTCACTCACACACACATACAGATCCGGCTAACCGCGGATAAACTGAGTTTTGATTTAGTGCCAGATGTTGCTAGTGATATACCCGAGTCAACGGCAATTAAAATCAAGCCCGCCTCATGGCATTCAGTCGAACTTGACTATCGAGCTGGAGAGATTAAATTCACGGTGGACTACAGGCATACACAAACACACAAATACAATATGACATTCGATATCGGCGACAAGGTAATAATCGGCAGTAGTCTGAAGTCGGCTGCATCCGGTTTGGTTGGCTGCATCCGGGACATTGAAATCAACGGTCATCTGATTGAACCGCGTGACGTGATAAAGACAGAACGAGTTGTAGGCGAAGTAGCTGTAGATAACTGCAATTACATTGATCCGTGTAAGAGGCCGAATACGTGCGAGCACGGTGGCAAGTGTTTTGTTAGGGATAACCAGGTGACGTGCGATTGCAAGGATACTGGTTATATTGGTAAGAATTGTCATTTTACCAAATACCGGAAGACGTGCGAGGAATTGGCATTGCTAAGCTATACGAAGTCGGACGTTTATCTTATTGATATCGATGGGAATGGGGTCTTCCCGCCGGCACATGTGAAATGTGATTTCCAGAGTTTGGAGAATGCGACGAAGACTATTGTGGAACATAATCTGCCGAGTCAGATTGATGTGAGGTCGGCGAAAGATATTGATTTTAGTTATAATATCCGTTATAGGGAGTTCTCGCCGGAAATGCTGCAGGAACTTATATCGCATTCCTTGTATTGTACACAATATATTAAATATGATTGCTTCAGGGCACCGCTGGAGCTGCACTCGGCAACGTGGTTCACTTCGTCGAGCAATAACAGTACGGTGGATTTTCTTGGCAATGTCAAAAGGTGAGTTGAGAATTTTTGATTGTTCTTTAATTTCAGATTTAAGGTTAGGCAACAAAATTACCAAATCTGAATCTATGAAGATTCTTTTAAGGTTGTAAATGTAACAGCACAAGAGATGCTACCAGCTACCTACACTGAGCAAGGATGTATATAGAAGGTCCTCGCACGGCACTCTTTATCTACAGTCAGCTAGGCTGTTTCGAGTCTGTGTTTTGTTTGTTTCCAATGTCAATGTAACGGCAAAAAAAATTCATTACTGAAATCTCAAGCACTTGTTACAAAAGTAGGGTAACTGATTGCTTTACCTTCTTGTTACTCTTTATGCTATCCTCACAACTACGTTTGTTACTTTCTTTAACATTTGTACAGTGACCATTTAGTAGGGCTGTAACGGTAACGAAAATCAAGCAACCGTTTTATCCGTTACTTAAATCTGAAACAAGTGTTACAAAAGTGTTGTTGCTTGTTTCCTTCGTTACATTTATGTGTGTAGCATATTTTTTATGGCTGAGTGTAAGGATTGTACGTAACAAACCGTTACGTTGTAGGTATACAATCAACAGCCATTCGGTGTGATAGTTATAAATTACAGGAGTAACGAAAGTGATAATAAAAAATGTTTCGATACTTGTTACAAAATAATGCTTTTCGCTAAAGACCTAATGTAACGAAGCCTTTTTGAGCTGCGTATACAAGAACACTGAAAGCAAAATCCGGATACTCGAAAACGTCAAAACAATATCCAATTCCGAGAAAAACACATTACAATTTTCCAGTACCCAAACAGTTGAGTTGAGCAAATATTCTAAAAACAATTACCATTTTCAATTGAGCTTTTTTGTTCTGCTAACTGCAGCGAGTAAAACTTTCCAACGAAGGCAATTAGAAATTAAGAAAAATTCAAACATGCTACGAAAAACTAAATTTTTTTGCCAACGCCTGCGAGAAAATGGTCTTTACATTTTTAAATTCACTCTTTCCCTCACTCACTGGACTCATTTCATTAGGGCTCTCTCGTATTCAATGCAAATATTTCTGTTTAATTAAAAACGGAAACTTCCAAAAGTTCTGTGGCAACTTTACGAAAATTAATTTTTGGGTTTTCGGCCACTCAAACACACATCCTCATCCCCATATGAGTACAAGGCTGCCAAAACTAACCCATCTAGTTTGGTTAGAAATATCAGTTTGTATTATACCAAAAAAGGCAGTGAGTCCGTTTCGTCAATTTATCTGTTCTATACACACAAGTGAGTATGGTTTGCTGAATTACATATGCAATTATAATTAATTTTGCAGATTAAATCGTAAATATTTAAGTACCTAATTTCGTGCGGAGCACTATAGTTGGGCATATCATTGAGTCGACAGAAGTTGATACCAAACCATTGTCAAATTGGTTCGTGTGTCGGCCATTGGCATAAACCTTAGAAACAGTGTTCCAAGATTGAGCACTTTTACCATATGCAAAGTCATTGCCCTGATTCCTCAGGGACTTAGAGATGTGACGCGACTCGATATACCACCCACCGGCCGGACGTTTCATCGTGCGATAGATGACAATATTATGGGATGCAATGTATGCAAACTTAATAGGAAATGCCTATCAATTTCCCTGAGCTGAGATTAATTACACAATATGTCATGATAAATCTCGGACAAGATCACAACAGAAGAGTGTCGTTTGTCCACAAGAAGAGTCATTAAAATACCCCAGGATATCTTGGCTGGGATTATATGCGTTCTCTATGGAATGGGTTTTTAGGGTTATAAAGGCGAACTGCGAATGCGAAACCCAAGAGAAGTTGCCATCAATTATGTTGACAAGTTGATTGATTCTTAGGTTAGCACGGGCTTTGTTCGAATACAATTAAAACACGACTATTTTGATGCTTTAGTGTGGCGGTTGTTGTGTTTACTTTAAGATGACAACATCATCAACTCGAGCGTGGTAAGGTGGGTAACACGACAAAAGAGATTAGACCAAATGCTCCCTTAAAGTTACGTTTGAATCTTAGAAAACATACTAATTGAGTCGGGTACAGTGTTGACTTAATCCCTGTTGAATATGGGAGCAGAAATGCGACATCGTGTTGTCCAGTATTCGTCGATTTGTTACATTTCATGCGTGTGGGTGTGATTAATTTTGCAAAAAGATTTGTTGAGATAGAAAAAGAGAGAAAGAGAACACTTTTTCATTCACATGGAAATGAATATCGATACCTTGGTGTTTTTGCCGTATTATAGTTGATTATTCTTAAGCTTATGGAGTCCCGAAAATTTAATCAAGCAATAAAATATTCTCCACACGGACACAAATCTATGGTTTTTTGTGTTCTTGGCAAGTTTTGTTTTCATTCTTTTGTCAAGTTCGCTGTGAATAAGATACGCCTCGCCTCGTAGAAGAACCGCTGGTGTCACTCAATGATGTAAAAGAATATTTTGTGGCTTTTCCCCTTCCTTTGACCAACACAATGGATCGAAGAATAAACTGAGTCTATTCAAATTTAGGCTCCTCTTCACAGTTAAACCCGTGAAATGAACGGTTGAGCAATCGCTCCTGATTATATATTTTCCACAAGGCCGATAATCGGTCGAAAAAAAAATTGGACCGGAGAGGAAGCCCCGTACGGTTGGAAATATATTTTGAAAAAACTACATTCCCAATGAGCGTTAGAACCTTGCTCCGATCGGGGCAAATGTGCTCCACTTTTAAGGAGAAACAAAAATCTACTCCGACGCTCCGATTTTTCGAGATTTACTCCACTTTTTCTACAAGGACAATTTTGTTTACCTAAAATACCTGTTTAATAATGTTCCGTTTCTTTGAAGAAAAGCTTTTTCAGTTTGAATCAGGGGTTTGCTCCTGAATTAACTATAAGCTTCGTTATGCACTTCTTTTTTATTTATTATTTTTTTTTTTTTCAAAATTATATTGAGCACCGCGATGTCACATTTTCATTTGAAACCGATAAAGAGATAAAGATTTAGATAAAGATAAAGATAAGTTGGAAAATGTTCATAATCTGCATAGCGGCAAAGAAATCGTTTTTTTTTCGGAATATTTTCGATTTATCTTCAAATTCGAATACCTTGAAATTTTTAAAATCGAATAGGATGTATTTTCCTCAAACATGTTTAATGTTTAGTTGTTAAACTATCGATAAAAAGCTCAAAAACATAATTGAACATAAAATTGCTAAGAAATGTGTATACCAAGCATTCCAATTTCCATGTAATTTCTTGAATGATTTTCTCTGTTTAGTCAAAAAACAAATGTCTCAGCCTACGGCTGCAATTTAAAATGTTCAGATTTATTTCATTTGTCTCGAATTCCAAATGTTATATTTATCCTTTTATTTATTTTGTTTGTTGTTAAATTTTTTGTCGGATTGTCTCTTATACAAAACGAATATTTTGTATTTTCAGAGGAGCATGTCCTTGTTCTGACAACAAAACATGTGTGGACCCAAATCAATCATGCAATTGTGATGTGAAAGAAAACAAATGGCATTCAGACGAGGGATACTACAACGAACCGCACAGTTTAGGAATAACAAATATGTTCTTCCGGCAACAAAAGGATTTAGATGAAGAGGCACAAGGACGAATAACATTGGGTCCATTAGAATGTGTTGAAACAAGTAAGTTTTTTGTTTTTGTCGTTTTCAAAACTGTTCTCAATTGGATAAGAAACTGTGTGAGATGCGTTTTGCACTCATGACATTCATGATTCTAAATTTTTGTTTAAGACAGAGAGAGCAATTTTGAAATAGGTCACATAGAAAGCACGTTCTTGTTTTGTCAAACCTTAACAGTTACTTTCAAAATCTGAATTTATCTAAGACATGTTCCATGTCTGGTATCTTAAGGGGTGGATTTACCAAATTGAATAGTTTATCGAATGAGCAAAATCAGGAAGTGATGCGTTTCGTTTGAGTTTAAATCACTGCACAATAAATTCAAAATAATTTTGTCAACAATCAAGGAAGACAATTTTCCGAGAATATTTTTTGTTTGTTCAACATTTAATAATTTACCATTTTCTTGAATTGCCATAATCAAAAAAAAAAACACTTACTCACATTCTTGCCTTTTTCCACAGATACCCAAAAGTATGTAGTCACCTTCACAACATCACAATCCTACATTGAAGTGCCTGGTTGGCGTAAAGGTGACATCGCCTTCTCATTCCGTACCACAGGCGAGAAGGCAATCCTTCTCTTCCAACCACCAATACGTCCATCGTATCCGTCATTTGTGGTTGCCCTGACCGGTGACTACCAGCTTACGTTTAACTTTACCCTGAGTACGGGTGAGTCGCGAACATTGGTTATAGACTCAGTGAGGAAATTCAACAGCGGCGAATGGCACAAAATATGGATTGACTATAATGAGTATCATGTACGGTTCATGATTAATACTGATTACAAGATGGTCGATTTGTTGCCGGAGCAGGAGTTTGGTCCTTTCGAGGGTAGTATGTTCATTGGAGGAGCCACTGGGTGAGTGAAAAGTTTTATAATTTCGTTTTTGTTGTTGCTGTTGAAGAGATACGCTGTTCCAGGTAGGGGAATGTGGGGCTTTCTGTTCGGTATACAGCAAATTGCTTCCATAAGAATTAGCTTGAGTAGCAATACTCACGGGTATGGACTGTATTGATCTAAGTGTGACGGTAAAGACATCAACTGTCAGCCCGTAAACCTAACCTAACCTTCCATAAGAATTACGTAAAATATACTCACGTAATTGACGGCTTAGTTTATAAGTGCCCCGGCTTAAACTAACCTTCATTTTAACAGATGAATTATTGCGAAGTTGTCAGGAGGATTTATGGAAGCAATAGCTTTCATAAGATTTCCTTAATAAGGTAAAATTTCAGTACAAAAATTCGGGTAAGCTTCCAGAAATTTAGCCAGTTAATTCTAACATGTTCATCGCCTATTTCGAGAGCTTTTATCATTTTGTAAATCATAAGAGATACCCATTCGACCCCACACTCCCCTAAAAGACGTATCCAGTAAAGTTTACTCTAGCCACAAAAGTTTGCACGATCTGTTTGCAGTTGGAAATGTTTATTCTTCCTCAAGAGAACTCCTGAGTTCTGACTGTCGTTGTTTGAGTAAATACTGATGGTTACACGGCATATCCTTGGGGCGAGATGGAAAAGAATACTTCTCTATATGTATGTTTGGTTAAAGCAACTGAAGGAAGCCATTTGCGGATGTGATTGATGGTTTGATTGGTTTTCCTATAACACAGGCCGTTACTAAAGCTGATGCTGAAGCTTTTGTGTCCTTGTCCACGAACGCAAGTTGGATTGGTGCGGTTTAACTATACAAACTGTGATATAAGAGCATCCATCTTAGTTGGGTTCGTCTATTTGTCATTAATGCCAGCGGCTGTGTCTCTAATTATCATTGACCAAAAGACCATTTGTTTGAACACTCCGAACTCATAGTGAAACAACAAACAAGCTACCGCAATCGACCCACTGACTGACAGCGACGGCAAGTGATTTAACTTGAGACTTTCAAGATAAACCATGCTGCATTGTCGTTTTTAGACTAATTTACTTTTAGCAACTTTGGAAAGACAAAATATTATTTGAAGTGGAAAATATGAATTTGAAATGAAAATTTCCGTCGATGATACTTTTTATCTTTAATGTCTTCATTTGCACTCAAAGGCATAAGGTAGGTGGGAGAGTTGACACAAGAAGCAATTGTGAAGCGGTTTTATTGGTTTTGCGTGAAATTTGAATATTTCATTTTCATATCCTTCTTTGCAATGCGATTTGAGATATTTGACGGATAGAGGTCATTTGAATGTAAGAAAGTAAAATTTGAAATCAAATAATAAAAAAACTTAAAGTAAAAATTAAATTAAAAATTGAAAATTTTAATTTTGAAATCTTAAAATCTAATGTTTATAAAATCAAGCTCTACGTATTTAAAAATAAATCAAGCATATGTTAATGTAGTACAGTCCAAGCACCACAAGCAAAAGCCTTCATACTGTCTCGTCTGGAAAAGTGTTCGTTTTTAAATAGTTGTCATCTGTTTGTACTTTAAAACCATGCAAACACGTTTAAACACGTTTCTATTAATACATATCGTGCAGACTAGAGAAATCCTTTGAAATACCCAATCCAACCTAAATATCTCATTTATCGAACTCAAATCACGCTCTGAATTGAATTGTCCTTGCTTCAGGACACTGTGACGTATACGTAACCAAAAAATAGACAACAAAAATAATATAAAAGTCATATTCACCACTACCACGATGAACGAAAAATAAATCTCAGTGAGTCCTAGCCGCCATATGTGGCATGTGGTGACGGCGACCAACAGCGACGGCGGACCCCAACAGCATGGCATCACCACCGCCACGTCACAGACGTGGCATATGCGACCAATATTGCAGCTGCAGCATAACTTCGCAGCATTCACATAGAGCGAAGCATGGCGCGCATACATTCACTCAACCAAGCTGATCGTAATTACATTATTTTATACTTAAAAAGGACTTTCAATAATAATTACATCGCTGAATGCATTTGAGGTTTGGGCTTACACGCGAAAACACCGTTCTGCAAACTGAAAACTGAATGAGCGCTTAATTGCTTGTGAGGGCATTAAATAAATTTTTAATAGCTTCGCACTTTTCATGTTTACATCCCTAATAGGATTTTCTATAGTTGTGTATACACACCGTTTTCGGTCGGCCTTCGTGTTCGGGCCAGTGGATGTGTGTCGAGCATATCGTGTGTATGTGCCCGGCTGACTGTCCGGTGTGGTGACAGGGTATATGTCGGAACTGAGTCAAGTGTCAGTACGAGAGCCATGTGCCCTGCTGTGGAGTCTAGTCTGATGTGTTTGTTCGAAAAGTTGAAAAGACAATTCGGTTGGTGCGGTGATGTGCGGAATTTTGTTGCTAGACTCGTATGAAGTTGTTCAGTGCAATCGTTTTTCATATAATTCAGTTTCACATGTGTTTCGTCTCGGTTCTATGCTCCGAAATTTTTTTAAATATAACTTTTTCGCTGTTGGCAGTTTGGGATAAATTGCACGGATTTTTTATATCGCTTTTCGATGGATCTACTAGTTCGGGACTCTGAATCAGCAGATACTCAGAAAATAAATGACCAGTAAACTGGTGATTTTATTGTTCCATACGCACGTTCTCTCTGACGAATTCCTTGTTCGTTTATATAACTCAATTCTATTTTGCTTTCATACTGTTTTTATTTTATTTTTTCCTTATTTCGGTTAGTTTAACTTCTGAATTGGTATTAAACAGTTAAGAGCTTTCTCGTTGTGGATGTCTGGTGTCCACTTTTTACTTTATAGTTTACCATTTGAATTTTAAATGTTCACCTGTTTAAGTTTATTTCGCAGTAAACAGGATTAGAAAAGGTGTTTGTGTTGGGATTTTATTCATGACGCATAGCTGGTCGTTGAGAAGGATAAGCAGGTAATCTAATGAATTGTTTATTTTTGCTTGGTTAGGAGTTATTGTTTATTTTCTGAATTCTGAAAAGTTTTCGGATATTTTAAGTAGAGTAACAGTGCCTTTTTAAGTATAAAACAGCCCTTAAAAATAGAGAACAAAAAGGAATGATGAGTTTTGGTTAGCATCGGGGTTTCCAATAGGACTTGACACCATTGAATTTAATTTGTAAACGCAACCTCTAACCAATCATCGAACTGTCATTGTCACTTAAATCAGCATTTTCACTTTGGTAAAGTACACGAACGAGTAACGTCTGCAGCTCATAGAAATGCTTAATTAAAATATTTAAATAATGTAATAATTATACAAAATATTTAGTCTGAAACGAAAAAAAATAAAAGTAACATCGAAGCAAATTCCAGTTATTGCCCAATTTAAGTCAATCTATATAAAAACATAAATCTCCAAGAGATGTTATGTCTTCGAAAATATTTTGTCTTATCTGCTTCAAGGTTCATGCCAGTCCAGATCCTCCAGACAACCCCAGACAAACTTTCCTCTAGCCTATCGCAAATTCCACGCCGTGTGTCTGTTATTTAAGAAAACCCATAGACCCAGGACACCCTTGCGATTGGAGGCAGTAGCCGTATTTATCATTTCGCATCATCATGACCAGGAACCAAAAAAAAAATTCCTTTGAATAAGCGGATAAGGGCCATCATGGGCAAGGACACCTAATGTATTTCCCATTGCCAAAGTGATTAATGATACATTCCCATCGCTTGCTTTTTGATTTATTATTTGCTTTGGCAAATTGTTTACACAACAATGACATTGAAATTGTTTTGGATAAATATTTTTTTTTTCGTCCCAGAGTTCATCCTGTTATCTGTTCTGGTTGATATCATTGTTTTTTCTTAGTTTTGAGACCATGATATTATTTGTATTTGGGATTAGCAAGTAGACAATGAGTTTTGTGTCTTATATATTCGTTTTGGGACAATGTGTGTGTGGGTTTTTTATCTTGGAGTTTCAATTCGTTCGTAGACAGAAAGGGAATTAGGTCTTTTCTGATGGGACCGAGTTCAAAATGTAATTCTGACTTGGGGAGGCTTTATTTGTTATTCATTGATCTTAACAGTGACTTTCAAGAGTGATAAAGCAGTTTGTTTTTGATTGTCAGCGTTTAAAGCCTTATAATGGCCTTTGTGTATATTTTTCTTTTATTGTTTGTTCAATGTGACAAAATGAAGAATAGGAAAGTGCTTGTTTTTGTGGTGATTCGTCAAACTCGTCGCTTCTCTTTTAATTTCAAGAAATTTGGATGTGAATTTTTCTTGTTTTATTCCCGACAAATATTTTCGGAAATTCAGTTCACTTGCAAATGTTCATTCCATTTAGCTTCAAATCACCCGAATAACCTTTCAAACATTGTATGCTAATTTTTGAAAAGGCGTCTTTCTTAGGATGAACGCCTCAAGAATTCAACCCTGTGGTACTCTATTTCATTGAATGTTTTTTTTTTTTTTTTGCTTTACTGATCTTGGTTCCCGACTGAGGATGTCAAGAAAAACGGTCCAAGAATTCAGCCGTGAGGTTCTCCAGCTATTCCCCCCGGAGTCTACATTATCATGTATGGTAGGGAAGCATCAGGAGTCGAATAACATACTTCTAGGATGCAGGAAATATTAACGTTTCACTCGCAGCGATTTGCGGCCAGAATCTTTTATCAGAGGTAGGGTCGTTCAATTATTTGCTTACGTTGACAGGAAGCCGGTCGAAAAGCTCATCTCCTTAAGTCATACTTTAAAAGGTTTTAAAAAATATCCCTGCAGCAAAACTTAATTTGTTTAAATTTAAGTTACCTCACCCCTTCCCCTGCAAAAAAATAATAAAAACTTCCATAATCCACCGTTTTTGTATTCGAATGAGAATCTGATCACAAGAGTGGTTTTTTCTCACAAAAAAAAAGTTCAAGAGCTTTCAGACGCAAACCCATTTTAGCGATTGCAATTGTCATTCTGTCTCTCTCATTCAAATTCTGCGGTTTTTGACAAAAAAATACAACTCCATTACAAAAAAAGAATTAAATTGGATAACGTTATGCAACTTCACATTCATACACCAAAACTCGCTTGCATATCCTTAATTTGCTTAATATGCAACGACACGGTACTTGATGGATTTTTTTTAGCAGCGCAGCGTCATCTTCAAAAATAAGCAGTAACCTACCTCAATGCAACATATCTCTGCCAACGTGTAACAACTTCAATTTTTTTAACATTCATTGCAATTTTGAGTTTCTGACTTTTTTTTCTTTAATCTTCTTGTCACTTCATTCCAACAAACTTCAAACCTCAAAATGAAAACAAAAACGAAAATGTCAACGACAACGACATCTACCAAAAAAAACAACAACGATGCAAAAACATACCAACATACATGCACACAGAGATCTGCTAAAGAAATTGATAGTAAAGCAAGGACTTATAGGATGCTTCCGTGGTTTGGTAGTTAACGGTGAAATACTTGACATCTACAGCTATATGTCAGTGCATCTGTCAGAGATAATAAAAGACTGTAAGCCATCATGCGTTCCTTCACCATGCAAAAATAATGCCGAATGCAAAGAACTCTGGAGTTCTTTCGAGTGTGTCTGTAGTAATCCATGGGCTCACCTCGGTAAATTCTGTGAAACAAGTAAGATGGATTTTATCCTTTTGACAGCAATTAAATTGAAATTTATATTCATGTCTATCTGTGTGTGTGTGTATTTTACAGACATTAACGAAAAGGCATTGACATTCATCACTCGCGAATCATTCCTCAAACGCAACTTTCTCAGTACGAATGCTTCAGTGGAAGACAAACGGGTTATTCTCAAGAATATCCTTAGCCAGGATATTCTCATTAATTTACGTACTTACGACAAACATTCACTCGTTCTTTATGCCAACGATCATTTCAACAATTTTGTGCACCTCTTTATCAGCGATGGCAAGAAGATTGTATTTCTCTATAATTACGGCGACGAGATAGTCAACCTCACTGTCGTCGATGAGAGTGTCAGCAGTCTGAATAGCATTCAAGTGGCGATAATTAGAAGTGCAGAAAAGACAGTGATGCATGTCAATGAGCGCAATGTGACAGTCGACAAGGGAACATTGCTCCTTGATAAATATGCCAATAAGCCATGGATTAATCCAGAAAAAGGTACGTGGGTTTGGCCATTTGCTTGTCGAGATGGTCCTTTATTTTTTTATTCAAATTCTATATGGGATATCCTTAACATTTGTTTGATGTATGTATATTTGCAGAAGTGCTATCACCACATCGTCCACCAGCTCCCCCAACTGATTACTTTCAATTCAACATTGGTGGTTATGATCCGGCAAATTTGCTAAGGACAAACACAGAGTTCCCAGAGCTGCAAGGATACATAGGATGTGTGAGGGGATTGAAAATCGGAGAGAATCTAATCGACTTGGCTGAGCTGAACGAAAGAAATATTGCACAGGGTGAGTTGTGGGTTTTTTTTTTGTGGAATAGAAAAATCAATTAAATAGCAAAAAAAAAATCTTTCAAAAACCTTTTAAGCTGCTCGAGTATTCTAATTCGATTCTGTTGGCTATTTAAGGACTTAAGTCCCTTTTAGACTCCTTGACTACTTATTTGTTTTTGAGAGGTCATTCGAAATTTTTAATTAATCCAAATAACTAGTTTTTGCGCAGCTGAAGTACCTACTTAAAATGTGATTAGCAGTCATTTATTGGTTTGCAAATCTGACTTTGCGAAAACTCAGGACATATATTTGAAATTTCGAAGAGTTTACAAAACAGAGATTAGTGTTTCGAAAATATTTGCAAAGCCTTAAAGCAAACTTAAAACTATACCAGCTAAGGATTCTAGTTTATAAATCAACTTCTTGCGAATTTAGTTGCCTTTTCGCAATTCGCAAAACCTTTTGCACTGTAAGCTTGCAAAATTTCGCAAAATTGTAAAAACGTTGAATAAACAAAACATAATTCTTAAAAGTCAATTATTTGCGAAAGCTTAAAATTATGCTAGCAACATGAGCACAATTGCAAATGTTTGCAAAACATAACTTTTTGAAATATCACCTGTTCATTATTTGCGAAGTCTTCAAACGGCCTAAGAACTAAATGAGCATAGCATTTGCAAGCCTCAAATCCAAATATTTGCTTATTTTGTGTTGTTTTCATATTTTGCTAATATTTGCAACTTTTGCGAATCAACTTTTTAAGGTCTTTTCACTTTTGCGAAGTTGTGCCACTAAAAAAAAAATAATTAATTCACTTTTCATGAATATTTTCAATTTTTCATGTTTGCTTTTAGCCCTCGAAGGCGTCCTACCCAGCTGCCAAATCAAATGCGATGCAGAGCCCTGCAAAAACAACGGTTCCTGTAAGGAAAATTTCGCAAAACAAGAGTCCACCTGCGACTGTGAACACACCAGCTTCCTCGGTGAATTTTGCATGGAAGAGAAAGGTGCTGATTTCAGTGGCGAATCGACATTGCAACGCAAATTCGAACTCACCGGCAAAGTCAACTATGTCAAACTCCAATTGGCCTTCTCCAGTGCTGATTTGAAACGTGCCAATCGGGTTATGCTGCTCCTTCAAACAAACAACGAACGTAGTTATTACTTGATGGTGGCCATCGATACCGAGGGCTATTTACTGTTCGAAGAAGACCGCGAAGATGGCTCATCAGTGGGGGCACATATTAAACGGACATTCCTTAAAGGCGCCCGTCATTCGATTTACTATCAACGAAACGGCACCGAAGCGTCGCTCTTAATCGATCGTGAACAGGTGCCATTGGCACCAATTGAAATTCGACCTCTGATGCAGAATGTCATCGATTCTGGTGCTAATCGGGTGCAAATTGGCGGAATCAACACGACCGATTCAAGATTTGCTGTCTTCAAAAGCTACAGTGGCTGTTTGTCAAGTAAGTTAGATTGCGGATTAATTTTCGATTTCTATCGTCTTCTTCTTCCTTTTTTTGTCATTTCGTTTTGCATCCGCATCGCGTCATTTTCAAATTACGAGGACGATCTAAGGAGTAGTGGAGAGCAAGCGAGACGAGTAGAAGTTTTTTTTATTTTTTATTCGCATAAATTTCCACCATCGGTGCTATTAATCCTTAACGGTTCATAGAACTTCTGACAAGGGTTCGAACAAATTTTGTTCCGCATACCCGTGAAATCGATCCACAGAAAGTTGAAAAAAAAAAATATCTGAGTTTTATAAGGACCCATCGAGAGTCAAGGATGAAGATAAAGAATATTGGCTGTAGGACGTTACCTTTTTCTTCAATATTGGCTGGAACCCTGCAAAAAGGATTCTCACAGATTTTATGTTTTTTTTTTCCTCGAAGACGTTCGGCAAAATAAGAAGAAGAAGGACATTCGTTTCCCATCGTCACCGTTTCACATTTTGTCTCTCTAGTTATTCTTTTGCAAAGGATATAGAATGTAATATTTATTAGTATCCTTTTAAGGAGCTCTTAATATCTGCTCGTTGGGGCGAGTAAAAAGGTATACGCTTGACTGCTAGAGCTATTTCGGTCGAAATTATTTATTGGCAAAATAAGTTGAACAAAATGAACAGCGCGTGAATTCTGGTCGTCATTGTTGGTAGGTTATTTATGATGATTCCTATTTCAAGACGTTCGGAGAGGAGGCAAAAAAAAATGTATGTCTGTATGTTTAAGTTAAAACCCAAGGTCACCTGTTGGAGAGATATCATAGACCGTGCATCGATATTGTTATCCCTTTTCACCTGAACATAAGGTTAATTGAATGCGGCATCATTACTTTGTTTATTGTGGAGTCAATCATTCTGGTCCTTCGAGCCGGATATTGATTAGTTTCTTTTTCATGGAGTCACATTTAAGTTGAAAAAATATATACTCGGCTGTCTAACCTTCTAATTTACGGACAAGAAAAGTTCGAAAGACAAGAAGAAGGACGATACGGAAGAATGAAAACGAAAACGATGATATTAATGAATGCGTAGCGTGAGGTAATTAAAAATTCAAACTCAACAAGAAGACAAGAAGATAAAGCTTCCAGCGCTGAAGAAATGACTTTGCCAGGGAATAAATAACATTTTTTTTGTTATTGCTGTTTTTAAGTACAAAGGACTTTTTAATATGTTTTGGCATGGATTTTAATGAAAAATCGATAGAAGCGAAAAGAATAAGTGAAACTGTGTACACAATTTAATGGCAGGTTAAGGTGTTTTTGCTTTCTTTTAATGATGGAAGTATAAAAGGGTCGTGACGGAGCGACTCAGGGGGTTGATAATGTCATTAACCATTAGAGCATTGATATGCTTTTCATTTGAAAGGAGTCCTTAAAGAGTTGTTAAAAAAGTAAGAAGTTGGAAAACAATTTACAAACAAGAGTGTTTAATTGGTTTTCTTAGAATTGCTGGTACTTATTTCTAACCCGATTAGAGAGTCAAAAGGTGAAATGGCTAAATTGTAAAAATAAACTTCAAGATTTCTTTGAATCCATTAACCTTCTTACGTTGATGTGTATAAGAACTTTTTGTTAAATTAAGAAATGTCAAGACTTTGGTGAGGTTGAGTAAGAGGAGAAAGTAATTTTTGTATTTAAATCTCTTTTAGACATTTATATCCAAGTCAACAACTACATCATGAAACCACTTGAGGAATACATGCTCTTCACAAAATCCGGAGCCGATAACATCACTGTTATAAATTCCCTAGGCGTACGCAGTGCTCAATGTGCTGCCCAGTTCGAGAACATTCCAGAGCCAAGACCACAAGAACCAATTCAAAATATCACAACAGTAAGATGCCAACGGAAAATTAATGGCGGCGTTTAAATGTCAATTTTTTTGTATTTTTAATAGGGTTCGGATCATAACTGGTCTGACGATCCACCAACGCGAGTGCCGTACATTGCCAAGCACATAGACATCTCAACCAAAGAAGAACAAACCCAAGTTGTTTTCATAACCTTAATAGCACTTTTTGTAATCATTGTCGTTTGTTGCCTCCTCGAAGTCTATCGAAGTCACCTTGAATACAAGAAACGCATTGAACGAGAAACTGATGAGGATATTATTTGGTCCAAAGAACAAGCAACAAAAATGCAACAATCCCCCGGCAATCAAACAAAAACTTTTAATTACAAGCCGGTAGGTTATTGCCAACATTATATTTATATTATTTTTGTTTTAAATGAATTTAACTTGCCATCATCTCTAAAGCTTCCACAAACCGAGCGGAAGGGTTCAACGGGTGCTCCGTTAGTTGGAATTTTGAAAAACGGATCTACCGGAGGGCAGCAAAAATCAACAGAAAACACGAACGGCACAGTGCCGCGCGAACAAGAACCAACCAACAAACCTGATAAAATAATTGAAGAAGTCGATGA
This sequence comes from Sphaerophoria taeniata, assembly GCA_943590905.1. Lineage (NCBI taxonomy): Eukaryota > Metazoa > Arthropoda > Insecta > Diptera > Syrphidae > Sphaerophoria > Sphaerophoria taeniata. The sequence continues at coordinate 140,873,723 of OX016541.1, forward strand.
AGACGTTGATGAACAGGAAGACAAACCAACAGGAAATGAGAACAAGTCAACCGGTGATGGCAATGACGGCGAACCGGATAACCAAACAGACCAAACTGACGAAGTGAAAAAAGACGAAAAGCCGAAGGGTCCACTGATACCAGGGGTAAGGGGTACGTTTTTAAAAACTTTGTGATAAGTTAAAAATCTCTAATTAACGAATGTTCCCATTAATTTTGTTATGATACGGTTTATTTTCGTTTATATAGAAAGTCAGTTGATGGACGTTGAATTGAAGTGGGATCCACTGCCTGAGAATTCAAACGAAGAACCACTTTTGGATGGTAGTTTGGGGAATTCACTGGACGACGACGATTCAGATTTGGATACGAGTGAACCAACAGCATCGTCGAAAATATCATCTCAGAATCCGGTAAGCAATAGTTTTCAAAGTTTAGCTCCAAAATGCTCGATTAGTGAATTAAATCTATTGCTCCTTAACTTTGACTAAAGTTTTTGCGAAATGCCATTAACCTCCTAACATTTATTGCTCGAAAATAAGTTAACTCGAATTTTTTTATTTTCCTTCTGTTTATTTATATACTCTTTTTTCCATTAACAAAACTTAAATTTTGCACGTCTTGCAGTCTCTTTGAAATGAAATAATTATGATAAAATTGTAAATTTAACAAAAAAACGAAATAGACTGCATGACAATTTGCTTCAATCTACCTCTTAGTTTTGTTGTATTTAATTCTTCAATGCATCAATTCTTTTTTGTTGTTGTATGTCTTGTAAAATATTTACTGAATGTGTAAACAAAAATGTTGTTTTAATTTTGTTTAAGTAATAATATAAATAAATTTTTAAAAATGTGTTTCATTATTTGTGTTGTTGTGTCTTAAATGTACCAAATGAGAAATGTGACGTCATTTGAAGTCATGCGATCGGATTTGTTATCCGAAATATACAATTGAATAAGTTAAAATAATAATTATGTACATAAATTGTAAAATTTTGGAAAGTAACTTTTGTATTATCCAATTGTTGTTTTGTATGCGTTTCTTAAAGTGAATTAATTTCTTTAAATACATTTGCTAGCAATATATTAAATGTCGTCAAAATCGGCTAAGGGATTTTGATGTTCTTTGTGAACAAGTACCAACACCCACAACGACCTTAACGGAATGTGATTGAACACAGGACAGTTCATTTATATCAACTTAAAAACCCGGAAAATTTTTCCTTGCGGGATTTTCTACTTTTTAAAAAAGGAAGTAGTACAATTTTGTTTGCGGATTAGCACTATTATTGAATTCCATTTTCGAAGATATTAATAAGGTATTTTACAATTTATTTTCCTCAAATGATATGATTTTTTCGTATTATAGAGACACTGTCTCGTTATGGAGACTTATTATCGATAACAACTATTTTTCGTCCTAAAGAGGCCGTTTTTTTTTACCGGTAGAGAAGACACAGCGTTCATAACCAATTAAATTTTATTAAAAACAAACAAATGCAATCGAGTATCTTCCTTGTAGCATGAACAATCTGGAACAGACTGATTTCACGAAAAAGCCATTGCTTATATGAAATTATTTCAACGAAGAATTATTTTGCTTGGTTCTCCATAATTCTCAGCGTTTGGTGTCTCATAAAATTTCTGTTTGTCAAAAAGGGTGTGGCTAAATTCTTTTAAAATCAAAAAGGTACCAGAAAACGATCTTCCTTCAATTTTAGGAAATAATGTTTCCGTCAATTTTCAAATACAACTCACAAGAAATTAGCAGTTAATAGAAATCCCACCAAAAACATTCTGTAAAAAAACTAGCCAAGTCTCTATGGATCTGCTTGTTTATCTTTAAAGTTATGAAGTCTGGCCAAAGTCGTGCCAAGTTTTGGTTCATTACTGCGATTTCTTTATTAGTTAATGTTGTGTGACTTGGCCGATTAGAATTTCGTCTGTACTGGAAATATTTTTGTATACTGTTTGTTTAAGGCTCGCATATACACTCCGCTTCAACTGAATAAGCACACAATTTTCTGAAGTTTGTTGTCCATTTTTTCCTAACTTTGAACGTTAATGCATCATTTGATGATGCTAACCGATAGCTTATGATGTTGAGAAAACAAATCAAAAAGAATAATTTAAAAAGGACCACTATTTTTTCCCTGGCTCTCATGCAAAGCTTTCCAGATTGAAAAACTCAGTTTTTTTTTTGCGTCAACTGAATAAGCACACGATCTTTCACTCTCATTATCTTCATTGGTTCTTAGAGTTTTAAGTTAATTGGTATACCAAATCAAAAGTTGAAGTGTTCTAAGTGACATTTAGCCGTTTATTTAAAATTTAAGAAAAGATGGTTAGATCAGAAGCTTTAATAGTGTCGGACGAGCTTAGATTGATTCGTTAAAAGAATAAAGACTGACTGTGCGTGCTATAGGTACCAACATTGATCGGAGTCTTAGTGTTGTCTATTCGTACCTCAGAAACAAAAGTTTGAACGAGAAAAACATGAAAGGTGGTAAAAAAATGGCAACATTCGAAGTTGATCGACGAGCAATTTTGAGATGTGCTTCCAGTTCATGTGCCTCCGCGGTAAAAATTAAACAAAAAGTTGGTGTAATTGCAGGTGTTTCAACAGTCCACAGAGTACAGAGTACAGCGCAGATCATTTAAAACGATTGCAAATCCAAAAGAAACCACCACTAAACGAGCAACGAAAAGAAATTCGTTTAAGATTTTCTAGACTAGATGTGAGTTGGAAAAATGTGTGGCACAACGCGGTTTTTTCGGATGAGAAGAGTTTCAATTTTGATGTTCCTGATGGTTTCAATTATTACTTTCACGATTTGAGAAAAGAAGAACGATTTTTAGCGCGGCATCATGGTGGAGAAGGTGGAGTTATGATATGGGGAGCAGTTAGCTACTATGGTACTATTGGGCTTGTGTTTTAAACGTCAAAAAGGAGTGCAATTAGCTGCAAAAGAATATTGGAAAGAAAGTTTTCTTCATTTTCGGATATTTTTGGACCCTATAAATGGATTTTCCAATAGGACAACGACCTCATCCAAACGTTGCGCACTGTCAAAAGTGGGATATAGGACCAGAATGTTGAATTGCTTCAATGGTCGCCCTATTTACCTGACCTGAACCGTATAGAAAATGAATGGGGATGGTTGGTACGTAAAGTTTATGAGTCAGGCTGTCAGTTTGAGGATAGAGAATCGCTTATTGCAGCCGTTAAGTTAGCATGGAGAGAAATTTCGCTGGACTACTTAAAGAGTTTATACGATTCCATGCCAGCCCGCATTTATGAAGTATCAAGAATAAAGGTGGTAGTACCCAATACTAGAAATAACCAATAAAAAAAATATTTAAAGAAAATCTTGTTAATTTCTTTCCGTTTGATTTTATTTGCATTTTTAAAAGTTGTGCTTATTCAGTTGACGCAAAAAAAGAACTGAGTTTTTCAATCTGGAAAGCTTTGAATGAGAGCCAGGGAAAAAATAGTGGTCCTTTTTAAATTATTCTTTTTGATTTGTTTTCTCAAAATCATAAGCTATCGTGATGCTAATCGATCAAATGATGCATTAACGTTCAAAGTTAGGAAAAAATGGACAACAAACTTCAGAAAAATTGTGTGCTTATTCTGTTGAAGCGGAGTGTACCTACATAAGTTTTATTGAAATACGCAGCTTTATCAAGCCTACAATTCACTGGTTATTGAATCAACGTTTTCCAAGTGGCAATTTTCTGTCGTCAATGGGTTGCTGTCCTGGCGATAGATTGGTGCAATGGACCAATGGTATCATGGAGCACCTGGTTGTGAACCATTGTGTACCTTTGAACGGCCAAGTCACACAACATTAACTAATATAATAAAGAAATCGCAGTAAGGAACCAAAACTTGGCACGACTTGGTCTAGATTTCATTACTTTAAAGATAAACAAGCAGATCGATAGAGACTTGGCTAGTTTTTTACAGAATGTTTTTGGTAGGATTTCACTTCTTTGTTTTAGAAACGTGGGCATATTGATTTATATTCACCCCTATCACAGGCCCCGACGCGACGTAGTAGATTCGTACTACGAATCCCGAAAATAAGTATCATAGCTCCCGTCGTAATAAAAGTAATTGCTACGAAATTCGGAGTTCGGGAAATTGACATCACTAGCCCCGAACGAATAGGAAGTTTCCTAGTTTTTTCTACGAACTTTTTTTCTTATCGGAACTACATAAATTCAAATTCTAATTGACATAAAAATTCAACCTTTTGCATCGATTGCATAAAAAATTAATACAATATAGAAATGTTACTTTTAAATCCAGAGTTATCGTGAAAAATATTGAATTTTTCTTTTTGGTAGGTCAAATTAAGTTATAACTTATAACTATCAAGACCCTATACGAAAGGTTAATAGAAGTATCCGGCGTCATTTAAAATTTAATGTTTTGTAGATATTCATATTGCATGTACATAGTACATACATTGTCGACCGAATTAGGATCTGCATCTTTTTCTTCGCGAACTCGGGAAGATGCCCTTCCTGGCCAGATGCACAAAGAGAAGTGAACTCTATATCCTGCCACATCCACCGAGCTGCGATATGCAGTCCTGCAGTACTACGAAGACTAACACAACTAACGAACAGGAGGGATTTCCCTGTTCACGAACGAACATTTGATGCTTGTTTTTTTTTGTCGGTTACATCATGCACATACATATGTATATAAATGCAATATATTTGTACATTACAACAATCGGTCTGCACAAAAAATCCGAAGAACCATGACCTAAGTAGGTTATACTCTCCAACTATTCATAAAGCGCATGTGAAGAATTGAGGATACTTCAGATTTATTTCAGTTCAGCTCTATTCCAAACTTTATCAGTTATTCTCAATACCCATAAGAAGAAAATGAAGAAAATACCACCTATGCAATTAGCCGAAGCATAGGTATATTTTTTCCTTCTTCAGAACTGTTCAACCTCAAAAAAGGGAAAAGGTTATTATATTATCAATGAGGCCGACAAGACGGCTTCAAGATTAAATTGCTCTTGACTAAACACCAATGGTGCAAAATTATAGTCCGCTAAAGAACAAGTTTAGTGGGATTTTAGCTTAAAATGACTAGCTAGTATAACACTAAACTTGTTCATTAGTGGACTACAATTTTGCACCAATGCAATGTCTTGAATATATTTTTGTTATTAAATGATCCAGCCTCACATTCCACTTAACACATCCCCATCACTTTGTCGTTTGAACGACCACAGGGATAAAGATTTTTCATCTCCTGACCACTAGCTCGACAGTCTTATGAATGTCTACTTTTTCAACAAGCTGTAACAGCAGAATAGCAGTCCAACGTTTAATTAGTCCAACGTTTCTTTTAAAAATAGCAATTACTGTTGAATCCATCTTTAACAAAAATGACAACTTGAAAAATATATTTCACATTCACAACGTAGAAATTTAATTAATGTTTTGAATTTTATGTTTTGAAGTACGTCAACTGATTCCGAAATTCGGAATATTGATTTGTGTGTGGCAATGCCTTTATTATTTCGTTCGGGCCTTATGATTGTAATTTCTTCGTATTCGTAGCATAGCTTTACGTTCGTAATTTTGCTACGAGGAACTCTGTGATAGGGGTGATTATTAGGTTTTCTTATTTGACACAGTTTTTTTTTTTTTAGGAGTTTTTTTTTTATTATTAAAAATCTTTCTTTTCTTTTTTTCCGGTTCTGATTCTTGTACAGTAGCAACAGTTTTTCTTATTACCCATTCGATTCGCGTGCATTATTTATTTTTTCAGACGCTTTAGACGGTTAAATTTCAGAAAGATCGGCGAGGTATTTACGCCTAAGCCGGTTGTATTCGATGATCACGCTGAAGCTTTAGCTTTTATACTTTTGACGTCAACATATATGAGGTGCACCCCATGAAGATTGGTTACTCGTAAAAGCGTCAAGTAGGCTTGGCCACAAGGGAATAAGGAGGTGCGAATGTCCATAAGGGCATTTTTTAGACTTAGACCTTGGCTTTTGTGAACTGTTAGGATATACATCAACATCACACAGATTGGGAATTGTTCCCTGTACACGTATGCCCGGGATATGTGATCGATCTTTAATAATTTGGTTGGGCTCTTGTGTTTTCTAATTAGGGACACCAGATCTTCGATTATCCTAGTTATTATGGTTTCCCCTGTATGTGGCCTTTAAACCCTAACTCTGTACACAAATTTCAGCTTTCTAAGTTTATGGGAAGTTTCATATTTGATGGTTTTTTGGTCTCCCGTTGTGTGTTGATATGAGATATATAAAATCAAGATGATTTGTTTTTAGAAAGTTATTTTATTTTAATATAAATAACAAAACTAGACACAACATATAAATTATAAATAATTTTAATTTTCGCGACGCGTTTCGGAATTACTATTCCATCCTCGGGCGTTAATGGTGTTGACTGTTTGATGCTGATGATTGTGCATTCGTCTCATTTTATGCTGTTGTCTTCTATTTTATTTGTTGTTGTTAATTTATTTTATTTCTTTGTTTTTATCTTGTTTTATCTTGCGTGTTTTAATGCTGTGTCAAATAATATGTTTGGTTTTAGAATTAATTTGTCATTTAATAGTTTGTCTTCTTCTGTTTTATATGCTTTATATATTTCATACTCTTCTATGGCGTCTAATAGTTTCCCTTTCTTACAGTGGTGCATCGGAATTAGGTTATTGTCAAAATTGGTGTAATTATGGTTGTTGTTAATCAGGTGTAGTGCAAAATTGGATTTTGTGTTTTGTTTTGGTCTATGTTCGTTAAATCTTTCATAGAATGTGCGTCCAGTTTGTCCAATGTAATATTTATCACAGTCGTTGCATTTTATTTTGTACACACCTGATGACAATTTCGGGTCATAGTTATTTTTCTGTTTTGTTAGCTTCTGTATGTTGTTATTGGTTTTAAATGATATGTTTATGTTTATCTTTTTAAATTGTTGTTGTATTATTTCGGGTAATATATTAGTGTATTCTATTGATGTGTATATTGCTTCGTTGTTGGGGTTATTATTTGTGTTGTTGTTTTTATTGCAGATTTTTCTTTTTCTCTTTGTTATTAGTTTTTCTATTGTTTTGACGTCATATCCATTTTTTGTTGCTATGTACTTAATTGTGTCTATTTCATTTTTGTAGTCTATTGCATCCATAGGAATTGTTAATGCTCTTTGGATAAGTGCGTTGTAGGCTGACATTTTTTGCGTGAAGGGGTGATGTGAATCCCGGTGAATCGTTATATCTGTTGTTGTTGGTTTTCTATATATTTTGAACTTTAACTTATTGTTGTTTTTCTTTATGTTTATGTCTAGGAAGTTTATTTCGTTGTCTATTTCAATTTCTGTGGTGAATTTAATGTTGTTATTTATGTTATTTATGTATGTTTTAAATAAATCTATTTGTCTTAATGTGCCATTGAAAATGATGAACGTATCGTCAACATATCGAGAGTATGAAGTTATTTTAGATTGGTGAGGGTTATGTTGTGATAAAATGTACTTGTTTTCGAAGTTGTTTAGGTAGATATCAGCTAATAAACCGCTTAAAGGTGATCCCATTGCAAGGCCTTCTTCTTGTTTATAGAATTTATTGTTAAATGTGAAATAGTTTTGGTCCAAAATTGTGGTTAGTAATGATATTATTTCGTCGATTTGTTGTGTGTTGAGTGTTGCATTTTCTATTAATTTAGTTTTGAGTATGTTTATTGTTTCTTGGATGGACCAAAACTATTTCACATTTAACAATAAATTCTATAAACAAGAAGAAGGCCTTGCAATGGGATCACCTTTAAGCGGTTTATTAGCTGATATCTACCTAAACAACTTCGAAAACAAGTACATTTTATCACAACATAACCCTCACCAATCTAAAATAACTTCATACTCTCGATATGTTGACGATACGTTCATCATTTTCAATGGCACATTAAGACAAATAGATTTATTTAAAACATACATAAATAACATAAATAACAACATTAAATTCACCACAGAAATTGAAATAGACAACGAAATAAACTTCCTAGACATAAACATAAAGAAAAACAACAATAAGTTAAAGTTCAAAATATATAGAAAACCAACAACAACAGATATAACGATTCACCGGGATTCACATCACCCCTTCACGCAAAAAATGTCAGCCTACAACGCACTTATCCAAAGAGCATTAACAATTCCTATGGATGCAATAGACTACAAAAATGAAATAGACACAATTAAGTACATAGCAACAAAAAATGGATATGACGTCAAAACAATAGAAAAACTAATAACAAAGAGAAAAAGAAAAATCTGCAATAAAAACAACAACACAAATAATAACCCCAACAACGAAGCAATATACACATCAATAGAATACACTAATATATTACCCGAAATAATACAACAACAATTTAAAAAGATAAACATAAACATATCATTTAAAACCAATAACAACATACAGAAGCTAACAAAACAGAAAAATAACTATGACCCGAAATTGTCATCAGGTGTGTACAAAATAAAATGCAACGACTGTGATAAATATTACATTGGACAAACTGGACGCACATTCTATGAAAGATTTAACGAACATAGACCAAAACAAAACACAAAATCCAATTTTGCACTACACCTGATTAACAACAACCATAATTACACCAATTTTGACAATAACCTAATTCCGATGCACCACTGTAAGAAAGGGAAACTATTAGACGCCATAGAAGAGTATGAAATATATAAAGCATATAAAACAGAAGAAGACAAACTATTAAATGACAAATTAATTCTAAAACCAAACATATTATTTGACACAGCATTAAAACACGCAAGATAAAACAAGATAAAAACAAAGAAATAAAATAAATTAACAACAACAAATAAAATAGAAGACAACAGCATAAAATGAGACGAATGCACAATCATCAGCATCAAACAGTCAACACCATTAACGCCCGAGGATGGAATAGTAATTCCGAAACGCGTCGCGAAAATTAAAATTATTTATAATTTATATGTTGTGTCTAGTTTTGTTATTTATATTAAAATAAAATAACTTTCTAAAAACAAATCATCTTGATTTTATATATCTTATGGGAAGTACTAGTTCTATTCTGATGATCATGAGTGAGTGAGTGAGTGAGTGAGTGAGTGAGTGAGTGAGTGAGTGAGTGAGTGAGTGAGTGAGTGAGTGAGTGAGTGAGTGAGTGAGTGAGTGAGTGAGTGAGTGAGTCAGTGAGTGGCATAAGACGATAGACGAGATACTCCAGATCTTGGATTACCCTAGTTTTTATAGTTTTCCCTTTATGTGGCCATTAAACTCTAACTCTGTACCAAATTTCAGATCTTTGAGTTCATGGGTAGTACTTGTTCTATTTTGATGATCATTAGTGAGTGTCTTCAATGCGAAATTTTGCTTTCGCTTAGCTTCGGAACTTCGGAACAGACTTGAAATTTTAGATTCTAATTAGATTTTAAGGTAGCTTACTGGATGGCGAAAATTTCACCGCTCTGGTCTTATCCAAAGGTTCTCAATAAGGGGCCTAAAAATGCGGCGAAATGGTTCCTGTAAAGGATGTTACGGCAGTGTTTGCTTCGCGCTCGACTTGGCGGGCCACTACCGTGCCCCCAGATTATTTACACAAAAATCTTATTTTGAACCAAATTTTACCCTAAACATTAAAACCTTTTAGATTCATTTTTTTTTAAATGCAAACATTTTTCCTAAATGAAGTTTTTTGACGTAAACTTTTGGTAAGCAATTATTTATTGTGTGTACAAATTTTTTAATTGAATTTCACAGCAAAATACCCACCTTTTTGATTCTTTCAGAACAACATATTAGTGGGTCCATTAACTTTTGAGAAAATCCAAGAACCTGAAAACATTTTAAGAATGACTTTTTAGCTTTGGTTGGCAATAATTGCTAACAAGAAAATGTTTACAAATGATAATGGCATTAAACAGTATTTATTATGTTTTAACGAAACAGCGATAGTCGGGTCTGGTAGCTTCATAAAAATTAACTGCTGTTCGTTTGTCTCAAATGGTGAGAAATTTTCATGAAATTCATAAAAAAACTATAAATCAAGTTATTTTCAAAAAAATAAAAATTTTAATTTTAATGTCTAAGAGCCGATTTTTCAATCGTCAGATAAACAAGCAGATAGTCTTTATTCGACAGATAGCAAAATATTGGATTTTTCAATCGTCAGATAGACCTTATCTGATGAATAACGCTCTTTTTTGTTCGACCGATGAATACTCAGATAAGTTTATTTGCCAGTTTGTTATTTGTCATTTTAAAACTTTACTGCCAAGAAAGAAGGTACATATAACGTTTATTAGTTGCGACATACCGAATATAAAATCGCAAGTTTCAATTTTCCGCCAGCAGAAACGGTAATAGTTGAAGCACGTTTTTAGCAAAAAAGCGGGAGTCTAAGAAAATATGCGGTATATAGGTTTTTGTGCAGGAAAGCTTACTTCAATTTAAGTCAGCTTTTCGATATCGTAACAGTTTTTAAAAGTTTATAAACACAATAAACACTCCCCCTTGTTGTTTTGCTCGAGTTTAAATTTCAAAGGTACTTGGTAAGGACATCTGTGTCTGAACGTACTGGACCATCCTTTAATGGCTTAGTTCGAATAACAAGCCCAGTAATTTCTTTGATGTGAATCCACTAGAAGAACAATATCGTAAATCACCCAGTACAATGGGTTTTACGGGATGAAGCCATTTTGGGCGCCTAGTCAACATAGGGAATTCACCTATCCAACCGTCCGTCGCGTCGGTCGCCAAAAATGATCATGCTAATTTTTCAAAAACCATGGCACTATTGTAATATCATCAAATGGCTTCATCACTATCAGTTTCCAGAGGAATGTTAGTTAACGGGTGAGATTTAATGATATTTTCGACTTCGAGTTACATTATTTCATTACAGCATTGTAATGGCTACAATCAGTTTTTCCTTATTTAAAATTTGTAGTGCTTCTCTGAATTCTCGTCTTTTTTCATATACCCAAAAATAAGAACTGAAAATCGTTTATTTTTATCTTTCTTTCTCGTCTTGTTGCATTTTTCTCTTTAACATCAGACATGCAATATCTAACTAATGAAATCTCGTTTCTTATTAAAAAATGCTCATCGTGAACCAAACAATATTTTCCGCCACACACCACTTCTTTTAGAAAAATGGAAGGAAAATTCCTTTCAAATTTCCTTTTGAAATTCATCGTCATAATGAGATCTTAAGTTGAAATCTGTTTTTCTTTTTATTCCAAAGTGTGAACTTTAAATGAAAGAATCCTTTTTTCCTATTTTTATAAATTTAAACGTGAATTTAAAGAAACAGTCGTGTCTCTCATAAAGTCTGGCATATGAAAATTAATGATTAATTTGAAAATAGCGAAATTTTGTTTTTTTCTAAACCGCATCTTTAACAGATTCAAAAAATGTCATAATAAGGAATTCTACAGTTATTTATTAAAAACAATCATTTATGTACAACATTTAGAGAGATATGGCTGTCAAAACTTTCCTCATTTAAAATAGCAAGAGCAACGCAACGCCAACCGCACGATCTAATGAGGCTAAAGTGTGGGAATTCGTGTGTGGTATAATATGGCAATGTGGTTACAGTGAATACCTTTCACGTCATTTCAAAGAGTTTGACTCTTTTTGTGTAATTCAAAAACAACTTTCCTGAGTAACAAACACAATATCATTCAAGGAAACAAAAATTACTTACGGCAAGTTTATTAATTTGTTGTGGCAAAAAAGGGCTAATGGAGCGTATTTCATGTGAGCATGTAGCATAAAGACTTAGTGTTATTTTTTGTTTATTTAAAATGCTAATCATAATGATTTGAGTCGAATTCATCCCCGGATTTGAGGGATGATTTTAAATTCAACGGAAACGGATATAACGATGAGGAATTATGCTTTGTAGGGAGGTGTTCAAAAAGTGTTTTAGGTGTTTTAAAAGTTGCTTATTCCATTTGAGAGAGAATTTTAATTTGAATTGATGCTCGAGGGTCCTTTCTGATTTCTTTTTTTTTCTGTTTTGTTGCGTCGTCATGCAGAAAACATTTTCAAAGTTTTTTTGTTATTTAATTAACAACGAAGCCTTCAACTGCAAGAAATCTTTCCAAACTTGGATTGCCTGAAAACTTTAACGTGCTCATTGGATGGAAGCTCAAGGACGAACGCAGAAACAGGCATGAAGCATGCTTTAAAACAATCTTTAAATAATTGCATGAAACTCGAACACAAACAAAAAGCATGTTAAAAAGACAACACAATTATGATACTTTAAACTCATTCCAATTCTTTTCAATCCAGCAAAGAGTCCAAGTCAAATTTGCCGATAGCCAACCGGCTCGCCAGCGAAGCCGCCAAGTATCCTGGGGACCACCGCCCGTTGCCCAAGACAATGTCAATCAATTGCCTTATAAGATCGACGAACACGGCGACGATGTCGAAACCGATGACGATCAAAAGTCAGACGACACTGAACCCGACACAACAACAACGTTGCTAAATGGAAGAAGACGTTCGCAAGATACCATACCAAAGACAAATGGCCACTGTAGTCCGACATTGTTTAGCATAGCATCTGGTTAGTTCTGGGCGACTTTTAGTCGTCAAAAAGAAATGACGATTGTATATAATTTTGTGATATAAAAAAAAGACAACTGTACGTGTATTTTGCTTTAAAAAATTTCTAAATAAATTTAAATGAAAAGTTTCGTATGAAAAGAGAGACAAAGTTCAGTTTGTAGTAAAGATCATAAGTTAAACTGACACATTCGTTTGTTCTACATCCGAAAAATTGTGTTCAAACTTTAGCTCTGCATCGTTTATTTAATTAAAACGAAACGACGAAAACATTTCAAAATTAAATTTTGCAAACGTGCTCATTTTTAAAGAGCAACACAATTTTAGAATGTCATTTTTGACTATTCGGAGTCATCTCCTATCCCCCCTTAAAAATTGAAGAAGAAACACAGTCTGATAAGAAACTAAATTAAATGCAACAAATTAAAATCCATTTCAAGAGTGTTTAGTTTAGTATGTGTTCTCACACGTGAACTAGCAAAGGCTGCTCTCCGTGTGTGAGCTCCCTTCATCCAGTTTCCTGGTACAACCTACATTTCAACAACAACTTAACCTCCATAAGTACATAAAATGTATGGCCTCTGTTTTCTCTAAATGCACGTTAGGTTAACAAGTTAAAGGAAAGTTGAGGACGACAAAAGAACACAAGAGAAAACTACAATATACGCGAAAGAACTTAGTCCTAGAAACATTATAAAATCCGACAATATATCCTTTTGTAGAACATAACCTCTAAATTTCAAACGAAAACTATTGCATTCTTTTCGAGTTGTACGAGGAGGTATATATGAGTTGTTAAGGTGCAGTCAAGCTATGCACTTCCTTCCATTAGTGCGAGCACACACAAACACACATGTAATTGTTGAATGCAACAAAAACAGTTTTATGCATCAGCAGGAGAAAGAAGTTGATGATGTTGATGATGCCGACGACGCACGATGCATGGTACCTGTCAAACCTCGACTTGTATATGTTTTACTATGCCTACCTCCAAGGACATAACCAACAAAACACCCATCATTGTTGGCGCGGTGAAGAGCACTCGCTATGTTATGGGAGCTTTTATAAAAGTTAATGCATGCATTTATTGTTTATGAAGTGATGCCTACTTTAACTTCTGAGGACTTTAAATAAACACACACACTCACAGAGTTACATACAAAATTTGCTGACGAACAAGTTGTTGAACAAATAAATGCAACTTTTTTGTTGCTACAGATCCTTGCTTGTTGTCATCGGTCGATAGAGTAAATGTACAAACCTGCGTACATATGCAAGAGGATTCCGTCAACATTTTATCAAAGTCCTTGAAAAGCATTAACGAAAAATGTTTAAAGTGAACTTGGGGGAAAATATTTTATTATTGTGTCTTTATCTTTCGTTGTGTTCATTTCCAGGTGAAACGATATCATTTTATGAATCAAGGACATGTACGCAGCCCTTGGCAATATACCATTCTTAAAGGGTTCATTTCTTTACATATAATTCAAAAAGTTAACATTCTTTTTAAGGGGATTGACTTGAAAGAACTTCTTCCGTTTCTAAAAACTTTGTATTTTAACGCTTCCAAATAAAGTAATTTGCTTTTGTAAAAAGGTCTTGGCAACCCTGTGCTAGGATGCAAGAATACTAGACGACCCATATTCCTGTGAAAGGAACATCAATATTTGTTATTGAATTCAAAGATCATTCCAATAACACTTGGTTGCACGATTTATAGACCAATTGATATCAGCAGGAATGAGGTTGGTTTAGCATGGGAATTCGGAGCAAGAAAGAAATAGCAATATGTTTGAGTGTGAGAGACGAGAAGTAATTAAAGTTTTGAATTGCTTGGGTCTTTTTTACCGGTTGAGAGAAATTTAGTTTTGAAAAAAGTGTTTCGAAGCGATCAATGCACTACGTTAGAGTGAGAGAGTCGACGGTACACTGAAAAAACAAACGTTCGTTAATATAAAAAACGGCGTTTATTGACTTGTTTTTTATTGTCACAATAAAGTTTTTCTTGTCACAATAAACGGTTTATTAAAAATTATGTCAGCGTTTGATAATCGTTTGTTAATAGTATTAATGACCATTTATTAAATGAAAAACAAAGCACTTAGGGCCAATTTATTGAGCCTCGATTAAACTAAAACCTCTTTTAGAAATAGGAAATTTGAGACATTATAAGAAAAACATTTTATTCAACCTACTTTAGGGATTTTAATTGAGATATCCCTGATTAAAATAAATTTAACTGGGCTATTAGCTAAATCGTAATAATCGACCTTTTAAGAAAAGATTTTTGAATTTAACTGAACGTTTACCTGAATTTCTTTTTATTCATTGTCAATTTAAATCAAAAATTCAAAACTGTCAATGTTTTCACGCTTTATTGAAGAAAATCTGTAGTCTGTTATCTATTTTTGCCAACTGACCATGGACATCCACAATGACATATTTTCTTTGCTGGACTTGAGCGATGAAGATGAACATTTTCTCGTAGCAGAAAGAAGGCAATATACAGGGTGATTCACGAGCGTTGTGCCAAAAAGCTAGAGCGTGTAGGTTGAGTTGAGACAAGAAAAAAATCGTATGGGAGGGGGGGGTCTATTCCTCCCCGTTTAGCCAGGAGGGGCAGTTTTCTGAAAAATTGACTTATTTTGTAAAAACAAATAATAAAAATCAACGGCTTAGTTTACAACACCGTGCTATACCTTTCTGAAAAGCTAAAAACTTCTTCTTTCACTTTGTTTTTAAAATAGATGGCGCCCAAGTCGTAGCATGTTTTCAAGAATCCGCCGACGAGAGCACGGAGAGCTAGAAGTGAAAGGTCAATGGCAGACGTTTTCAATGAACAAAATGATTAATCCAGGGAAAATCCAATACTTTTCTACTTTATTGAGTCCTCATAAAACTCCAATTACAAAAAATTAAATTTATAAATTAAACTAGTAAATTATACTAAAAGTCCAGATAGGTTAAAATAAAAACAGAGATTATCTTAGAAAAAAGTGGTTTTGGTTTTTTTTTAATTTCTCAAAAACGAAAAGACATTTTTGCATCCGGTTTTCTGTTTTCGACTAAAAATTAACAAAGACATTGAAATTTTAGAACAAAATTAGTACTCAATTACATAAAATTTTGAAAAAAATTAGTTCAAAAAAATTTTTTTGGCTTTTTTTTTGAAAATTTTGAGTTTGAAAATTTATTTTTTTAAAACTATTCATTAAAACAATTTATTTTAAAAACAAAGTGAAAGAAGAAGTTTTTAGCTTTTCAGAAAGGTATAGCACGGTGTTGTTAACTAAGCCGTTGATTTTTAATATTTGTTTTTACAAAATAAGTCAATTTTTCAGAAAATTGCCCCTCCCGGCTAAACGGGGGGGAATAGACCCCCCCTTCCCATACGATTTTTTTCTTGTCTCAACTCAACCTACACGCTCTAGCTTTTTGGCACAACGCTCGTGAATCACCCTGTAGAATGATGGAAAGGTTGGGTATAGATACATGGGATGATGAAAAAATTTTTCAAAGATTTCGGTTGATGAAACCAACTGTGGTGAAAATACTTGGGATCATTCGACACGATTTAGAATACTCTCTGCAAAGGTAAGAAATATTAAAGAATGAACAGTCAATTTCAACTTAACGTGTCTTCTAGGTCACGTTATATATCACCGATTGCTCAATTATTAATTGCTTTACGTTTTTATGCCCTTGGGTCAATGCAAATTTGTATTGCTGATTTTGCTGGTGTTAGCACTTCGTCGGTATCCAATATTATACCCAAAGTTTCTCGTGCCATTGCCAAAAATCGATCTAGATTTATACACATGCCTGAAACTACTTCTGAAATGACTGCAGCTAGCGAAGAGTTTTTTAAATTTCCTCGATTTCCTCGAACAATCGGAGCTATTGACTGCACTCATGTCAAAAGCCAGTCTCCAGGTGGCGAGGAAGCTGAGAATTATCGAAACAGAAAAGGATGGTATTCTTTCAACGTGCAAGCAGTGTGTTCAGCAAGCATGAAAATTCTTAATATTGTCTCACGGTGGCCTGGTGCTTCACATGACCAAACTATTTTTAATAATTCTCAGCTTAAAATAAAACTAGAACGCGGTACATTTGGAAACTTCATTCTTGTAGGAGATTAGGGTATAAAAATACGCTCTATTTGGCAACTACCTTTATCAATCCTGACAACGATTTGAAAAATTTGTGCAATGAAAGTCAGATTCGAACCCGGAATGTTATAGAGAGAACGTTTGGTGTTATAAAACGAAGATTCCCAGTGCTATCTACCGGTATGAAATTAAAACAGACAACAACAAAACTAATAATTGTAGCATGTGCAGTGCTTCATAAAATTGCAGTCGATGAAAGGGAAATTGTTCCACCAACTGAACTTGAGGGATTTGAAGAAATAATGGCGGCGACTCAAGTTCCAAATAACAATGCAACGGAATCGAATGATTCCAATACAGCAAGAAATCATTTGATAAACAATTATTTTCGTCATTTGTAAAAGCATCAAAACCATGTCATGTTCATTATATTTAAATTGGAATTCATATTTATATTTATTATATTTAAAAATTACGAACATTAAAATTACATTGTATTTTTAAGTTTGGAAATTTGTAAGTTTCTTAACGTTATTTGACTTTCTAGGTCATCTTTTTGGGCCTTCAACAGAGCCAATCGAGCTTTATGTTCAATTTCCCTCATTTCTATATCTCTTTCAACTAACTTTGTTTTTAACATTTGAAGAGATTCAGAATTACGTGTATCTATGTTTGGTGATGAGGAAGAGGACGATTGTGTTCTTGCCACTGGCCTCTTCAGCTTATTTTTATTCGGCTTACGTAGCATTGACGGATTATAGTGGGACCATGATGGATTTTCTAAATTTTTATCTGTTTTTTGAGTTGAAGGATCCATAAAAACAATTTCATTTAAAAAAAGTGTCTCGGAGAGTTTATTTTCAACTATTGCAGGTTCAATTGTGCTTTCTGTGGATGAACCAACACCCTGGATTGTTGCACCGTCTTGATTATTGCTTATATTCTCGATAGCATCGTCTTTTATAACTTGAACATTTGCAATATCATCGTCATTATCGTCTAGTGTGGCTAAAGTGCCATGGATAGATACGGATATCACCTTCGAAAGCTCGGCCATAGCTTCACTTTTGGGTTGCCATTCCGGCTTTCCCACGCCACCCCCAGTTGCATGTCGGCTTTGTTTTTCGGCAGCAAATTTCTTCCTTAGAAGGGTTTTAATGTTTGTATATTTTTCCTTTAAGGCTTTGCTGTTCCGGGCCTTAAAAGATGCAAATGTAAGGAAAGGAAATATAATGTACATAGGTATTTCTTAATACTTACAACATTTGGACACAAAGCGTTGAATTCGTTGCTGATTTGATCCCATGTTCGTTGCTTCTCTTTCAAAGTACATGCATCAGTTTTCTTGTTTTCAACAACTGATGCATGTTTTAAAACAATACGAAGAAGGTTATCTTCTTCTTCGTCGGCAAAATTTGATTCGCGAATTCGTTTTCTTGATATTTTGTTAAATAGAAGTTAAATTAAAATATTTCTTCAAATTGTTTTGACGTTTTACTTTAATAATATTTCAAAAACAAGCAAATATCCTTGGGATATTTTTAAAAGGCTATTATATTTAAAAGTATCATTAGAAACTGAGTTTTGAACTAATAGAGGTTGAATAAAAAAGAAGTCTTAGCTGAGGAATCGTAATGGAGGCAGTAAATAAACTGGATTTTAATTAACAGCGTATTATTGCTAATTTAATTGAGTGTCAATAAATTGGCCCTTAATCACCGTTTTATAAAATAAGTAACTTTATTAATTGTCATAAACATTTCATTATTCAAAATAATTAACCGTTTATTGCTATAATAAACAAGATTTTTAAGATGGTTTCAAAAAGATTTTATCCCAACCTTCATCCAATACCACAACCAAATCTAAAATTTACAAGTCGTTTATTATTTTTAATAATTATATTCACTGAAACAATAAACGTTGTTTATTAAAAAATAATAAACCGTTTACTGTGGTAATAAACAAAACTATTCATTTTTTTGTGATTCTTAGAGTTCACAGATTTTTTTTCGTAACTCTGCTTGTATAAGTACGAATGGATTTGCTTGATTAAATAACAATTCAAGGTGCTAGTAGTTCAAGGAATTTAAGTAATCAAGCAAAAGTTAAGGCGCGCGGCGGTGCAATATGGGAGAGAAAGGGACTGTGTATATCGAGAAAACACACACAGTGACACTTGCAGAAAAAAACCAAAACAAACATCAATAAATAAGAATAAGAACCAGAGAAGTAAATAGATACAGAATTCTCTGATTATTTTTTTTTTTTAGAATCAATAAATTCTGTTTATTGGTGCTATAAACGGATTAATTAATATAATAAACGAAAATAATAAACGTTTGTTTGTATTAACAAACGGATTTATTAAAATCAATTAACTCTGTTTATTGTGGTTATAAACGAAAATTATTAAGGGTTAGCAAAGTTTCCAACCATGGTTTCTGCAGAAATGAAAAAATATAAACGGCCATTTATTGTCACAATAAACCTGTTTATTGGACAAATTCCATCACTAAATTAATTGTCCCAATAAACTTTTTGTTTGTATTTACTTACCTTTTTGGTTCAGTGTACAATTTCGAATTTTGATTCTTTTTCGACGAAGATTTGTGAGATATATCTGCATATCTACTTCTTGGTTTCAATGATAAGCATATCCAATGACAACCTTTTTTTTGCGCAAACATAGTGCTGTCTCTTTTTTGCTCCGAATTCACATGCTTAACCAACCTAATTAATAGTGACATTGTGATAACACCATTTTGGATAATGGTGGGCAAAGATCTATTGTGGAATGGGTTGTACCTATGGCTTGTTACACCATCTTGAATGAGCCAAAGGACGTCCAAATCCATGAATCCAAATTTATCATTATTGTTGAGGAAAATAGGGAATTCTAACACAATATACATATAATTTCAATATTTCAACGTTATGAAAAAAAAGCCAGCAACATTCAATTAAGAACGAAAATAAATATTCAATGATGTCCTTGAACACCACTCCGTTCTTGTTTGCTTATCCCAACACCTAAGCCCCAAGTAACAAGTGATTCTTAACCTAGATTTGCCAAAGCCTTAATATGAATCATTCAACAGCCATTAACAGACCCATTCAGCTATTCAGCAATCTGTCAAAATGGTAAAATCATTCACTTACTCTAATTGCCATGGGTGTGAGTGCGGGCCGATGGCAGCAATTTAACATTTTTATTTTTTTTGTTGAACGTTAAACCCCGCTTCGTCCTAGATTCCGTTGTTTTCTTTCTTTAAAAAAATAAATGTTTTTCTAAGTACCAGAGAGTGTCACTATAAAGTTCAAGTTTGACATTTCCTGTCCCCATTTTGAAATACAATGAAAAAGAGAAAATATCGCCCCTCTCGACCTATTACAACAAACAACAGTTATTGTATAGCTTTCTAAACAGCAAAAAGCGCGCCAAACGTCAATCCAAAACCAAACACTATATGAACGATGAGAGGAAAGTAGCACACAAGCTTCGGCATCGGCATAGAAAAACTTTCAATTTTCAAACATTTGGCATGGTCTACATAGAAATTTGTATAGCAAAGAAGTCTCATACCACCATAATCATTGGCCCCTTATTTTCTGAAGCTCTCTAGACCGAGCCAACATCTATATTACGGTTCGTCACTCAAAGCGGCAACAGGCTGGAGAGAGCAGAGCATTTAATGTTACAACACTCAACAGATTGGCACTTGAAGGACTCATATTTACACAAAAGTTAATGGCTTTTAAGTTGTGAACACAATTTTTTTTCTTTCGTTTGTTTTTATTTTATTTGTATTTTTTCTCTCTGTTATTTCCGCTGTTTCTTTGTGCGTGAGTACTGTGAATAGTGCAGAATGAAGATCATAAATGGCTTTTTGTTGTGTGAGTTTTTTTTTTATTTAATGGACATCATGGCAAGTGAGTTTTTTCTGCATTTCCTGTCAAGTGTTACATGAGGTTAAATATTTATTATAATAACAAATTTTTATATGCATTGTCCGTCACCGTCATGAATACCTAATTGAAATATGCTAGTAATTTGGGCGAGCTGTAAGAGGTTTGATGGTGGACTCATTCTTGGTGCTTCAACGTTTTGGAGAGAGCTCAAGAACGAGAGCATACCCTCTCATTATTTAATATAACACGACTTGTCTCGGAAACACTCCATTAAAGAAAATCATAAGAAAAATATTTTGCTATTATGCAAGGTGCAGGGTGTTTCATTATAAAAAAAAGTATATGACATTTTTCTTCAAGTATTGCTATATTACTGTGTGTTTAACATTCATGAGGTGCGGTTACAAAACGAATCTCTGAGACTTTTGACAGGTATTCAGTTTTCAAAATAGAATTGTGACTTCCGTTGTGTTGAGAAAAGAGTAAGGACAGTGATGAATTCATTCAACAACACCCTGTCGTTGTTTGCTTTCGGTTGGTTGTTCTGAACTTTTTTGTTTTTGTTTAGTTCGTTTACACACAAATGAACAATAAAACCTCAGGATGGAGCTTAGGTTCATATACGACACGATGTAAGGTAAAGCTCTACCCTCTTGGTTGATGGTTGAAAGGATTTTGTTTGCTTGCTATGAACCATGATATATACTAGAAACGCCACCCTTTCAATGTTGGAGAAGCGCAATAAAAACAACTTAAGGTACAATCACGATAAATTTACACGTTAGTATGAAATGTGGTTATCCATGGGACTTATGTGCTGTTAGAAGTTTATGCTTGGCAGAGGCTGAGTCCTGAGAGTTGTAGATGGCTCAAAGAAGTGTACACCCAAAAAAGAAAACAAGACAAAATAAAGAAAAGCTGTTCTTGAGTTGTTGTGTGTGCATGCTACAAGCTTTTATAATATCAAACCTTTAACATAGGTACAAAAAATTCTATCACGAGATTTAGGTCAGTACAAATACTCGAAAAAAGGGCTTAGAAGGTCTGTCAATCTGTCTATTAGCTCTAGAGCCTTAACCAACCAACCAAGGGCAACATTTTGTTTAAAAAAAGTCAACAAACTACCCGCGATATCGCTCAATAGTTTGACAGTGAAAATAAACTAAATTTTCTAATTTTTTGGGAACTTCCGTCAATATCGTAGGCATACTTTACTGAAAATTGACAGTTGATGTCTTGGCATAAAGCTGACAACACATATTAGGTATGGAGAGTAATATTTTGTTACAAATGTCATCAAAATACTCCAAATTTCGACAATAAAAAGGCCAAATTTCGACATTTTTATGGGAATTTTCTAATCTTTATTGTACGTGTGTATGTCACTAAATTCCTCCTAAGCGGATCGACTGATTTGAATGATTTTGTTTGATTTTGATTTTTGGCGCTGCAGTCGTTATCTATAATGGAACTTCAAGGTTGGATCGACTTGAATGAATTTTTTAATGCATTTATTCATCCAATTTTTTCAATTATTTTGTTTATGTGTATGATACTTTTTATTCTACTTGCTGACCCGGTACACGTTGTTTTGCCATATAAGTAATTTCCAAGAACGGTTGAACCTTACTGTAACAAGTGGACGGCTATAGGACACTTATAATTATTTTACTAGCAGACCCGGTTAATGTTTTTTTATTATATGAATATAAGAAAGCACTCATACGCCACAGTATGTCATACTTATCATCATTATAATCATCAATTGGATTCAAATAAATCACATTGCATTTTGACAAAATGTATGTATCATTATTATTCTTGATCTGAAGGGAGGCGAGATGAGGTTCACGGGGTCAGCTAGAACCTCTATAAATAAATGAAGACAGAGTGGAGAGAAGGTACTAAAATGAGAGACTTTGTGTTCTAAAAATACGAAGGAACGTACTTGAAGTTAACGTAAGTGTTACTTGTTGCATTCCTTTTAAAACTTAAAATTTGATGAAAGCAAAAAAAGATTCAAGAGGAAGGATCAACACATTTTCTCTCAGCGTATCTTCATTTGATTCGTGTTTTGTTTTGGTAAAAGCTCATAGCCTCCTTCCACCAAATGCCAACACAACAAACACTCTCGAGCTTCGTCTTAATTGGAAACATAACAGAATTATTCGCCGACATCACGGCACAATGGCAAAGCTAGTTAAAACCAAAAGGAAAAAAACAGAAATCGAATTTATGAATGTAAATAAAAGTTACCTTGCCATACCTCAGCAAAATCGACTTAGGCCCAGCATATGGGAATTATTGCAAGACGTGAAAATTCTGTACAATTCTGACCTTGGTTATTATGAGGCTTATATTTTGGGGCAAATTAAAAGCAATCTTTTAATAGATCTGTTACATTGAAGATTTTATTGTTGGCAACTTAAGCTGTGAGTTATTAGTTCTGCCTATTAGAGGCCGCTGTTTTGATTATAATCTTTTTATATTTAGTACTTAGTACATTGTTTACCGACGCACGTCAAGCACGTTTGAGGTGGAAGAGCTAAGGAACAGGAAGTTAGTAATTTCGCTTTTAAGATGGCTATTAAAATTATTACAAGTTTGTTTGAGTATTTGATTTGTATAGCTAGCAGTTTTTTTCTTGTTTTATTTTTTTGTGTAAGTGGGATTATGTGTACCTAATCTTGTTTTTATTTCAGATTAATTGTTGAGCTTTTTACAGATGTACCTCCTGTCCCATTTGGTATTGTTCCTACCACAATAAAACCTGCTTATATCCAGCCAATATAGTGTTTGTGAAAATTAAATGTGTTTTTCATTTATGCCGTTTTGTCCTTTACAATTTTTGTTTGTTTTTTTTTTTTTTTGCTTAGCAGTCCTAAGAGCAATAATAATGAATTTTAAAAACAAAAATCATAATTCCTGATAAAACTGTGTGATCACAGGAGAACAACAACAAACAACCAGATATAAGACCTCCAAACAACAATTTTCCTTCTACTACAAATCCGCTGCCAAAATCCGAAGGAACAGCTCCGTTGTACTCAACATCCACCGAAGACCTATCAACACTCGACGGCTCCTTGAGTCCACTCAGTGACGCTCAAATCCAAGTACTATCGCCAAAGGATTCGTCTAGCATTAAAATATCGAATATTGAAATATCGCCGTTTGTCACAAAACCCAATCCGAAAACAGCAGCAGCACCAGTTTTTATCGATGAATCTCGTCGGCAATTTGTGAATCCTATTAGTTACATTGGTGGACCTCGATTGGAGCCGAGGAATCGTAATAGCATCGAATCGGTTCTTTCGTTAGATTAGAAGAAGAATAAGAAGAAGCTAGGTAGTATCCGTCCTATTAAAGGTCAAGTGTATTTGGTTGAAAATTATATTTTTTTTAAATTAATTAATTAATGTTGCTGTATTATAGTTGTTAGTTAAAAAATAAATTCTTTTTGAATATTTAATAATAAACACTTTGAAAATTGTGTTTTTTTCTTAGTTTTGATATTTAAAAAAAAGGAGGACATCTTACAACAGTATAAGTATAGCGGTTGCGTACGCTGATGATTTGGTCATTCTAGTTTTAGTTCCAAGCACCTGGGCCGTGAGCTATAGACAAGGTGTTAACAATAACAAAACCGACTTGATGCTTTTCACCACCAAAGTACTACCTTTCACTCTTCCTCGGTTAAACGGTCAAACACTAACATTGTCTTTCAGTGCTAAATATGTATCTGGGCGTAATTCAAGACACCAAATTAAATTGGAAGCTTAACATTGAAGAACGGGTGAGAAAAGGGTGTGTTACCTTCTACGTCTGCAATAAAACCTTCGGCGAAAAGTCGGGCCTCCAGTCAAAAATAATAAAAGAGATATACACAGCGGTTGTAAGACCTATACTTGTTTGGTGGCTCTCTCTCAGCAAATCTTACATAGTAAACAAGCTTACAAAAGCGCAGAGAAATGCTTGCGTAGGGATTAGGGGTAATTAGGTCCTGTCCAACGGATGCACTTAACGTCATCCTGGACCTTCTTCCGATTGTCCTCTTCTTTAAATATCAGGTGTCCTGCAGTATCTTGAGACTCATAGAAATAGGCTGCTGGAAAACCAAATCCTACAGGCACTGCAATCAAACAAGCCTGATACCATCAGACATCCTTTCTACAACCACCGATTACTGCATCCCTACCTTAAGGGGGGGTTTCCCATGTAAAAATAGGTTGGACTTTTGCGCGAAATTGTGTAGCGTTCGCAATTTTTCGAATATTTTAATAAAACAAACGGTTTTCGATTGATATTAAATAGGGTCAAATGTTTGTGCAATTAAAAAAATAAATAAAAATTCGATGTACCTCAAAACCGACAAGCAAACGGAAAAACTATAAAATTTTGAAAGACGCTTGCGCTAACTAATGGGAAATGGATTAAATATTATATTTTTATTAATTTCATATTTTTTTTATATTAACAATATATCCTATCACTTAACGTCGTTGCTTTTTTCTCGATTATCGTTATAATTTTTTCCACACAAAATTCGAAAAACAATGAAAAATACAGCAAATTACGTAAAAAGTATGAATGCATTTTTTAGTATAACTTCTAAAATATAAAAGGTAGTGAAGTCAAATCAACTTTTTTCAAAGCTTTAAATATGTAATTTCAACAGAGTAATTTTTTTATTTTTGTTTTTATGTTTGTCAAATGTTTTTGTTAACACAAACAAAAAAAATACCTATTTTTTGTCTAGCATTTTGCGCGTTTGCCCGGGAAATTGATTAATATATTTTTGAATTTTTTGAAATATTTTTTATATGAAAGATTAATATATGTATTACTAAACGTCGTTGTTTTTTTTTTAATTTTTCACCTGTAACATATTTAAAAATAAACTTCAAAATGTCAATATTTGTAAGGTCATTGTAAGTGAAATATAGGCAAACAAACTAGCAAATATTTTTTTTATTTTTTTCTGGTATTTTTTTTATTCAATTCAAATAACAAAATAATTTGTTTGCTAATGGTCTTTTTTATTTTAATTTTTGAAAAATCGTCTATTTTGCGTTTTTTGTCAAAAAATAATGGTCGATCACACACACAAAGAAGCTGGGTTCCAGGGAATGTCACTAGATGGTGCTGCAATTTGTTTTGCTTTCTCTTCCCTTTCTTACAAAAGATATTGCTCTTGCTTTTTCCCCTCAACAGAAAATGTACTTTTTGTTCTACAATCTCAAAGAAGTTTAGAGTCTTGCTCCCGTCAAAAACCGTCTGGGAGGAAGGCGATGTGACGAAGATGGAATGCGGTGTTGGTGCTGATGTCTTCTGTTAATCTCTTAAGATTTCAAATCCTATAGACTTCCAGACTTTGCCAGTGTATTCCAGGCAGAATTGTTAGCGTTAAGTGAAGCTTGTATAGCCCTTAAAAATATCCGACAGAACCAAAATGTAGCTATACTAACAGACAGTCAGGCTGCTATTAAAACCATTGATTCAGCTTTATCATCCTCTAAACTGGTCCAGCAATGAAAAGCAGTGGCGTAGATAGAGGGGGGGGGGGGTCAGGAGGATATATTCCCCCAATGGGATTCATAATTGTTTCAACATAACCAGTCATGCCAAAAAAGTTAAAGAAACGCACTCTGAAATTTAGTACCTACTTCCTACGTGAATCAAGTCTTAAAAACACTCACAGGGTTCCTAGAGGCATTGTTAATTGTACATTCTATACCTACAGCAGTGGCATATTATCCTAAAGGCAAACTAGGCACGTGCCTAGGGGCGCGGCAACAAAGGGGCGCGCGGGCGCAGTTATTCTGAAAAGTGGCAAATAATGCGAGTTCATACATGGTTGTTAAAGTAATAAACTTGTGAACTCGAATTGCACTTGCATCTTTTGTTGAAAAAAAAAATCGGTCCTGAGCAATAACTCTTACAGTACAGAGTCAACTCGGTTTGCTAACAAGGAAATCGACTTTGCTTTCTTCTAATTTTGTAAGCGTTTTTGAATTGATATTGATTTTACTTATTATAGAGGTAAATAACTAAATGGTCGAAGTTCATCAGCGGATGGCAAAGATTTCAACGGATTTAAAACCAGATTTTTCTGCCTTTTAAGTTCTTTCTAGATTGATTTTCGGGGCAATTCGATTTGAGAACCGAGTTGCCACTCTGTTTGCATAAGAACCAACTCGAGTAAACTTGGTTTACAAAATTTACGTTGCGGCAAATCATTAATTAACCAAATTCGTAAGATCTTTCGGACAATACTAATAGATCTCATGTTAACTAAGTCTCTATTCCATTGGCCCCTATTTCAACGCCTTTTCTTTAGGCACGGTGCAGCTATTTTGGTCAACTATAGTACGAGATATTTCTATATAGGGGCGCCAGTGAGATGCTTGCCTATGGCGCCCTCAACCTTTAATCCGCCACTGACCTACAGCCTACGGGGAAAACACAAAGGCGCAAAATTATAGTCGCTAATGAACAACTTTAGTGTGATGCTAAGCTTAAAATGACGTTTGAGTCATGTCTAAAACGTCATTTTAAGCTAGTATCACACTAAAGTTGTTCATTAGCGGACTATAATTTTGCGCCAAAGTCAACTTCATCTGAAAGAAATTATTACTTCGGCAAATCACCTAATATTTTGAATTTCTTTTTTATATCGGTAATAGGTTAACGTGCAAGAAAAAGAGCTTAAATCCAGCTTTCCACAAAAGTCCACGTCGACACAAAATTTGAAAGTTATTTAAATTTCTTCTCACCGTGTGTCACGTTGTTAATTTGGTGTAAGAAATCGCCCCAAACACGCAACACACTCATCCACACGAACACAAATGTTCGCACAACTGAAGTTAACGCGAATCCTAACGGTAACGATAACTCACACTAATTCATTTTAACCAGAAAGCATAATGCGCTATTACCCATTACAAAAAGCATGCCTTACACAAGCGGCAGATTGACAGCCATTCGGAGTGTTCATTTGGAGTGTTTTTTGTTTTAATTAATTTTTATATATAAAATTTTTCGAAAATTCGCTTAAATTAATTTGGGTATGCAGTATTCAAGAATACCTATATGTAAATTTATATTTTATTAGTCAATTTCTATTTTAACTATTGATCCGATTTCGAGGTATAGAATCTTGAAAAAAAGTTTAAAGAGCCTTTAAAAAAATACAAACAAAAATTTTAAAACTTGTTTGAAAACAAAATATAATTTGGGCAATTTATACGTACTTTCATTCAAAAAGCTGATCAGGCTTTTGTTTTTTGAAAAAATCTTATATAAAAAAAAAAAACAATTCTATGAGAAGTACCGTTTTGGAGGAAGTTTAAAAAAATTGTTTTTTCAGAAAATTGAAACTTTTGGTTTTTGGCCAAAAAAGAATTGTATGGTGGCTTCCCTAAATTTTGATCTTAAAACAAAAATAAAAAAAAAAGACCAACGCGAATTCGCTCAGACCTCTAATTTTCAAGTTTTAAGTCAATCGGACCAGTGGTTAAGGCTGCAGGTGCGTTTACAGAAAGACAGACAAACATGAACATCCAAAACTTTTCATATATTCTATACGTTGCCCGTGACTTCGTCCGTTTCTCCCTCGTGCTCCGGCCAGTGGTGCGTCTTGACTTGTGCATCATGCGCGTGAATTTAGTTGCAAAGTTATTTTAAAATTGTATATTAGTCGACTCTCCCTAAGTTAAAATTCTTCTTAACTCGAAGCCTTTAAATATGTATTATTTTCCCCGTTTTAGTAAGACTTTTCACTGATGCTTTGCTCTTATTATTCGCAGCGTAACTTTCTATAGCTCAAAGCCTTCCTCGATAAATGGACTTTTCAACAGAAAAAGAATTTTTCAATTTGATTTAGCAGTTCCTGAGATCAGTGTGTTCAAACAAACAAAAAATTAATACTTATTCTTGCCGTTTTTTCCACATTTTCCACTGTTCTTCGCTCCTATTGGTCGTAGCTTAATGTTATGTAGCCTAAAACGTTCCTCGATTAATGGACTATCCAACTCAATTACAATTCGAACCACTAGTTTCTGAGATAAGCGTGTGCAAACAAACAAACAAACTCTTCAGCTTTATATGTATATTAGTATAGATGTCGGAAGTAAAAATGAGCGAACTAGATCCATCCCCCCCCCCCATAGCGAAAAGCTATCTACGCCACTGATGCAAAGAGGCCCTCAAGGAACATGACCTGAGTGTCGATCTAATCTGGATACCGGGCCATAGGGGCTATGAGGGAAATGAGAAGGCAAACGAGCTAGCTAGGCAAGGATCAGCCCTTCACAACTCATTGGCAGTGAGAGTATATGCTACCCTTGGAGTTGTGAAGGGCAATATCCTGACCATATACACATCAGAAGCAAACCGTAGGTGGAATAACCAGTTGCGTTATATCTAGGAATATCTGGCCCGAGTATAGCAAACCAAAATCAATCAATTTAATTTCCAAACCAAGTTTTGTGACATAGCCAGGATTGTTGCTACTTGCACAGGGCACAGGCCTAAAGGGGAGCATGCGGCAAAATTTGGTATGCCATTTAACACTTTCTGTCGTAGCTGTGAGGATCAGGATGAAAAAGAAACAGTCCCACACTTTCTCTGCCACTTAGGTAAAGAATTCTTCAACAGTATTGAGGAACTCTCATGAATTCAAGATCAAAGATATGATCTCATACCTCAATAACAAAGTGGGTTTAGCACCCCCCGTTATTTCTCCTAAACTAAATTACACTATGAGATGATAGGCCGTAGTGCAGGAGAATAATACTACATTATGTATAGGAATTAGGAATGTACGTGCGAAACATACATCCTTCCTAACCCATCCTCAAATCTTTTTAGAAACTCATGAGTCATGAGGTATGGTATCAAACCGGCCGGCGGCGGCGTACTCAGTGCTTATTGTGTCCTACACGAAAGTAGGACAGTCATTTCAAAGTTGTAAGCCAACGGCGACACACGTAGAAAAAACCAGTGATCATAATAATAAACTCATGATTTTAATAGGAAAATTGCAAAATTATGTAATTGAATAAAAAACCATAGTATATGTATATTAGACACTCGTAAAATTGAAATTTAGACCAAAATTGAATTGTTTTCTGTTTCTGTCTCCATCTTCTTCTTTGTTATTTTCAATACCGACTACCGCTTTCCTGTTTAACTGAATGTTACTTCCGTCCGAAAAAAAAATCTGGCGGAAGTTACGGAAGTTTCAAGGAAATAAACGGGGATTTTGTTTTAAAATCGAAATAAGATATTAGTTTTAAATGAATGCTCTTAAAATGCATGTCATTAAAAAATTTAACAACCATCGTCAACATTAAAACTTAAAGAACAAACCTTTTATTTCCTAAGTGCTCGAGGATCCCGGAAACTGAACTTTATCAAAAAATGCACTTGGCAAACATAAAAACATATAAAACAAACAAAACAAGATATTTATTTTCTCATCACAAATATTAGTGCCCAGCAATAATTATTCTCAACCCAAAAAGCGTCAAGCGCACAGATCGTGAGAATTTTCCTCAAACTCACTCCTTCATTTCCAAAAGCCATAAAACTCACTCATCCAAATAGAAAGCAACATAATTAGAACTTGAAAATATATGAGCACAACATATATGTAGAACTTTCAGGAACGTCGTTGTTAAACCCAGAACTAAGACCAAAAAGTTCAAGTATCACCGATAAAAATCTTTATTCACTCATTCAACACGCTCCCTGCATATTTTTCACCTTTGTAGGTATCCATGTATCCCAACCGACCCCCAAAATCATCCTCGTTCAAGTTATGCAATTCCCTTTGTAGAGAACAAGGAACACACATGCTACAAGAGGATAGAGAGAATGCTGAGTGTTTTGCAAAATCATGGATCCAACGTTCCGCAACCTGCTCTTAACGCTGTCAAATGTACGAGTACCTCTTATATACCTGCATGATGGTCTTCAAAGCACCATTGCGTTCAACTATAAGACAATCTTAAGCTTTTCCCTCGTCACCCTTACCTCTTTGTCCTCTTATTGTATTATTTTTCTCTATAGAAGAGCTACCAAAAACATTGCTCTCGGGTTAGCTCGAGATTTGCTACTTGAAATAATTTTTCATCCCAAGCTACTCAGTGGATCCTTTTCCTTAATTTGTAGTCCTTAAGAGTCTTGAGACCATTAGTTTAGAAATTCTTATATCAAGAATTTTGATATCTCCCGTTGGGATGGGAAAAGATTCCTTCACAACTACAAACTCCGTTTATAAATTAATGATTACATCAAAATAATAATAAAACGATTTTTAATTAGCTCATCGTCGTCGTCCTCTTCATCCGTATCCTCGTCCTTGCAGTCCAATCAAACAATAAAACTGCATGGCGATGAACATGAAAACTTTAAGGATTCTGTTGATTTATAACAATGCAACGTTTTGTTGATGGAAACGTTTCTTCGCAGAGGATGTTTGCCTGAATACTTGCTTACTTTAGCTCCTCGGTCTCAATCTCAGCAGATAGTCTCACTTAAGCAGTCCAATATCTGTTTTTCAGTAAAATTTTCCAATCCATCCCTGGGGAGTTGGCTTGGGAAATTGATTGTTCATTATCATCGGAACGGAACTCCGGATAGATATTGTTGTGTCAGTGCGGACAGGCAGTTATGCACCAAATTGCCAATAAACGAGTCAGTCAATCTCATCCTGCAAGCAGTTTAGTGTGCTTGGCACTAAAATTAGCAACGAGGGAAAAGGGAAAGAAGCGGAACAACTAATTTTGATTCTTTATGCCTTGGTTTAAGCGCTGAACTTTAGAGAAAAGTTTAACCCATTTTGTTCTCAAACGAATTACCGGATCGCCACTCTTCGGTGATGAAGCATGTTAGTTGTTGTTGGTAAGGACATACACGCAACTCTAGGTCTAAGGATTGCAAATGAGTCTTGGATTGGTTTTGGCAAATGCAGTCTCTAAGGATACTAAATCGAAAATTTTTCTGTACGCGATTCCAACACCTCAATATCGACAAAAGGACATGGAAATCTCCTGATCAATTAAGCGTATACCAGATTAATCGCATTGCGATCGACAGACGACACTTTTCTTCCATGCAAGATGTCCGCACATTCCGAGGTGCCAACATTGACTCGCATCACTACCTTGTTGTAGCCAAGGTACGAATGCGGAGGTCCCAAACGAGGCCAGCACACGATAATGCTTAGAAGAAATTCGACGTCAAACGGCTACAATCGCAAGATATTCTTCTCCGATCGTGTCTCCGATAACTTGCTTAGTCCTTTGCTGCCAGCACAAAATGTAGAGAACCAGTGGCAGCACTGCCAAGCAGCTGTCAAATATGCCGCCTCTGAAGTACCTTCTAAACTTTACACTGCCACCACAACCAAGCAAGCATTTCATGTCAAAAAAGGTTTAAGATAAGGCTATGCGCTGTCATGCGATTTCTTCATCATCATTCTTGAAAAGCTATGGCAAAGCTCCAACGTCAACACCAGAGACACATGACGTTTTTAATTAGCAATCTGGAATCTGAAAAAAGCATTCTGGTTAGTGATGTGCTTTTTGTTTCCCAGCCGAGGCTTCACTCGTCGGTCTTGCCAAGGTCTATTGAAGAAAACACGAAACTCCAATGATAGGTCTTCTGAACCTAATAACAAATTCCTTATTGGAAACACTTAATAAATATAATTATGATTAATGGAAGTAGTTCAGTTTTAGCTTGATTCTTCTTAAATTTGGTAAAAACGGGTATCCGCTGGTGTCACTTCCGGTGTGTGTTCGGATCTAGTTCTAGCTTCCGCTTGACGGATGTCCGGTTACTTGCTGTCTCGACTGGCGGCAGGGCTTTCACTACTGGGCTTCCTGTTCCTGTTTCCGTTTGAGCGTTTGGTACTTCTTACTCGACCGGTTTATTTCCGGAGGATCAGCAGGTACGTTTACGGCCCCTGGTGGCACGCAGCACGGCAGGCAATAGCTCTGGTGGATCAGCAGGTATATTTAAGGCCCCTGGTGACACTACACGGCAGGAAATAGCTCTGGTGGATCAGCAGGTATATTTAAGGCCACTGGTGGCACTACACGGCAGGCAATAGCTCTGGTGGATCGGCAGGTTTATTTACGGCCCCTGGTGGCAGGCAATAGCTCAGGTCGATCGGCAGACTTATTTACGGCTCCTGATGGCACGCAGCACGGCAGGCAATAGCTCTGGTCGATCGGCAAGTTTATTTACAGCCCCTGGTGGCACGCAGCACGGCAGGCAATAGCTCTGGTCGATCAGCAGGTTTATTTACGGCCCCTGGTGGCACGCAGCACGGCAGGCAATAGTTCTGGTCGATCGGCAGGTTTATTTACGGCCCCTGGTGGCACTACACGGCAGGCAATAGCTGTGGTGCATCAGCAGGTATATATTTAAGGCCCCTGGTGGCAGGCAATAACTCTGGTGGATTAACAGGTATATTTAAGGCCCATGGTGGCACTACACGGCAGGCAATAGCTCTGGTGGATCGGCAGGTTTATTTACGGCCCCTGGTGGCAGGCAGCACGGCAGGCAATAGCTCTGGTCGATCGGCAGACTTATTTACGGCCCCTGGTGGCACGCAGCACGGCAGGCAATAGCTCTGGTCGATCAGCAGGTTTATTTACGGCCTCTGGTGGCACGCAGCACGGCAGGCAATAGCTCTGGTCGATCGGCAGGTTTATTTACGGCCCTTGGTGGCACGCAGCACGGCAGGCAATAGCTCTTGTCGATCAGCAGGTTTATGTACGCCCCCTGGTGGCACGCAGGACAAATACCCTTCAATATTTAAAACCCCTTACCACTGGTGGGGGGAAGCTTTAACAAAGAAATGGCGGTCGACGGCGGAAATGATGACCAAAAGCACTCAACCCAAAGTTGAAATGACAACTAATAGTAGTGACGAAAGGTAGTGGTAGTGGTGATTTTACTACGAAAGTACTGATCCTCATATGACCTTTACTACTAAAACCGAGTGTGAATTGTACGAACGCGAAAGCTAAACTTTCATGTGTTTCGGTTTAATTTGCTTATGTCATGTATCAAGAATGATATCGATGATGATGCATTGATGCATTGTCTGGTTGGAAGAACATAACATGATGTCAGTGAAGCGTTTGTGAGCTTTGAGCCGGAGGCCAGGGAAGATTGGTTTAGCGGTTAACGAGGGCAAGACCAAGCTAATGCTGTCAAAAAGGAAGAACACCCAACATCGACGTCTTGAAAATAACGTCATTACAGACAGATTTAACTTCGAGGTTTTTAAAGACTTTGCCTACCTAGGATCGACTATAAACTCAGACAACGACACCAGCACTGAAATCAAACGAAGAATCACTCTTGCCAATCGCTGCTTCTTTGGACTTAGAAGGCAATTGAGTAGTAAAGTCCTCTCTCGAGCAACCCTTATGTCACGATACAAAACCCTTATCATCCCGGTCTTCATGTATGGTTCAGAGACATGGACCTTGACTACATCGGAAGAAAACGCTTTGGGCTTCTTCGGGAGAAAAATTCTTCTAGTGATAAATGGAGAATGGAGACGAAGATTCAGTAAAGCACACTGACCTGGGCAGAAAAGTTAAGGTCCGACGACTTAGATGGTTGGGTCACGTAGATCGAATGGAAAACAATGCTCCGACCCGTAATCTTCGATTCCAACCCGAAAGACGTCGCAGTAGATGAAGACCGTGGTTCAGGTAATGCACACAGATGGTAGAGCTGGACCGAGCTAGCTGGAGACGTTTGTTATTAGATGAGGCGCTGGACCGACTTGCACTGTAAATAGAAGATTTTCCATGAATTTAGACGACCGTTTTTTGTGTTTGTTGTTTTTATTGATAATACGTTTTTCCGTTTTATTCCAAAAGTGATATTTCCCAGTCACGCTTATCAAAAGATGGAAAACTCTCATCGACACATAAAAATACTATTGTACATAAACTAAATACTTCCTACACAAAATTAAGTTACTCGATAAAATTGTAGACGCGCCTAGTAAATTTGTTTATATGGTTGAGTCCTTTTTCGTCTCGTCTGGCTTAGCAGGTTCCTCGCTTTCGGTTGTGTCCACTGAAAGAGAAATGAATTCGAAATTTAGCAGCGTAATAACAAAATTCCCACACTACTCACTTTTAGTCTCCTTCTCTTCTTTGGGCTCGGCATTTTCGGTTTTTTGTTCTTTTTCCAAACGCGGTCGTTTGCGTTGGCCCTTGAACGATCGCTGATCGCGACGGCCACCTTCACCCTCGTCTTCCGAATCGGAGAACTCATTGTCGGGCACAATGCGTTTGTCTTTGTCACTCTGCGGCAGTCTTTCGTCTTTGTCGACTTTGTCCTCATCCTCGGACTCGTCGTTGATGGCATCCTCGGGTATTGCCTGGATCTGAACACCGGGAGCATGCGGCAGCATTCTTAAATTCTCAAACAACCTATTTTTGATCTTCTCGAGGTATTCGTTGGTATTCTGGTTGGTCATGTTGCTCGGACTGATGTGCAACTTAAAGTCCGGACCGAAGTACTCAAAGTAATCGTTGTACGGCAGTTCGTTGGCGATTTCAACGCCCAGCGCCACAGATGTCTCGTATGTCCAACAGCGCGACACATTACGAATCGTATAGCCACCGCCGCCGACCATCAAAAACGGCAGATTGTACTTCTTGACGAATTCCACACACTTGCCGTGACCCTTGACGGTGAGATTGAAGCATCCCAGACGATCGCCGGTCAGCGAATCGGCTCCACATTGCAACACCACAGCGGCCGGTTGGAAGGTCTCCATAACCTTCGAGATGATCGGAACGAATATCGAGTCGTACGCTTCGTCGTCCATGCCATCGCGCAGGGGAATATTGACGGCATAATATTTACCCTTGCCGGCGCCAATGTCCCGCAGGTCGCCAGTGCCCGGGAAGTATTCGCCGTATTTGTGGAAACTCACAGTCATTACACGGTCGGTGGTGTAGAATGCCTCCTCGACTCCGTCACCGTGATGGACATCGATGTCGATGTAGAGCACACGCTGGTGGTACTTGAGGAGCTCCAGAATGCCCAGGACAATGTCGTTTACATAGCAAAAGCCAGAGGCTTCGGACTTTTTGGCGTGATGCAGTCCACCGCCCCAATTAATGCAAATCTCCGAAGCTTGTTTGTTGAGCTTGACGGCTGCGGCTACCGAACCACCGGCTGAAAGTTGGCAGAATTCGTAGAGACCGTCGAACACCGGACAATCTTCACCGACGTTGAAACGTTGCATCTGTTTGTTGTACTCGGTCATGTTGTCGGGTCGGATGGAACGAAGGAAACGGACGTATTCGTCTGAGTGGAACTTCGTCATCTCGTCGGCGGTAGCCTTGTGGGGTCTCTAAAAATAGAATACGGCTTTTATGTAAGATTTTATTCTTCAACAAAGAACAGACGACAGTTACTTACATAAATTTCCATCTTTCGGTAAAGTCCGTAGTTTAACAGAAGATTGTGTGTCATACGTATACGATGCGGCTTCATCGGATGCCCTTGCCCATAGTAATAGTTCCCAATGTCGCCTGCAAAGCGAAAACACAAACATTAAATTTGTTACGTCTGGAGATTTTCCCTTTTTAAAATTTTAAGTCGACTGTCCGCACGATTGCTATACACACTTCCAATGTATACCCGTAGAAAGAGACAAAATGCGGGAAGAATTTTTTCGCCTAATCAATGGCGGCAGTAGAAAAAAGTGTATCGAAACGTGGACAGTCGAGTTAAAACATGAAATTTGGGTATTCGGAAACTGCCGTGTTGTTTGTAGTAAAATTCAACGTAGTATAATTGAAATTGAAAGGAAGCTTGTTAATTTGTATTTTTCTGATAAAACAAACCACTTTTTTCAACGTAAATAATTGGAAAAAGTGAACTTACTGTCGTAGTAGTAGCAAACTCTTTTCTTGCTATGAGCTTGCATTTTTGTTTTGGTTTTCTTTTTTTACTATTGCTTTGGCACAACTAAAGCGTATTTATTTATTTTACACTGTATTTGAATTAAATGCAATTAATTGCATTTGTTTATGTTATTTTCGACTCAATATTTTCTTTATTTAAATTTGAAGACACGCCAAAAATACTTGAGAACAAGAACCGCGTCTATCATAAAAGATAAAGAACAGTGAGTAAAAGCAAATATGAAAAATAAAAATGGCAGCGTCTGACAGTGGTGAAAACAAACGTATGTGAAGTTTGATGCAGTTGAAATTAAATCAAAATGGGTTGTGTCTTGGGTAAAGGTGGGTTTTAGGTAGACGGTTTACTACAGTCTAAAATTTAAGGTACCATCTGCACTTTTATTGTTTATAGGAATATATAAGAATTGATTTTTCACAACCAATTGATTTTTATAATAATTTTCGAAAGACCAACCTGTTCCGGACTATAATTCAAAATTACTTCCATTTTTGTATTTTGGCTGTGCTCTGGCATTGTTGCTTGGGTGTTTGCGTTCCTTGTGAACCTCAGGGCACAGATAATAAACTTATACAGATGTCGGATCCCTGCAGAAAAAAATGAATCATTGTTTGCCCTTAACAGACAAAGCCTTAACAAACAAGGAGCTTTCGGAAGCTTTTTTCTTTGCCTAAGTATTCATTTATAGGAAATGAGGTGAGTGAAAATAGATTTTGTATGCATTTAGTGAATGTGTTAAAACTTTTGGAAAAAGCTTTTTTTGGTAGCTTTCAGTTTCATATATCATTTCTCATCATAAGGGTGAGACATCTGTATAAATTTATTATCTGTGCTCAGGGCTTCTACATGAAGACTCTTCTCGTTGTAGCCAAGCGAATGTATTCACGTTTTGGCTCTCGAAAATACCAAGTATCGATTTATCGTCGAACACAAGACATGATTGAGTAGGAATAGCAAAACCAAAGTTGAATATTTGGTCTAGCTCCGTCCCTAGCTAGTTGTCTCCAGTTTTGCATTCCAAGTTGATTGAGGTCCTCTCTCACTTGGGTGTGCCACATGAGTCACGGTCTTCCTTTACTTCTTCGTCCCTCGGGAAATCCATCCGCTCTATTATGACCGAACTTTCTGAGCCTCTGCATCTTGACTCTTCTGGCTAGGTTCATTTCGCGGTACAACCCACAAAGTTCGCTGTTGAAAAATCTTCTCAATTCTCCAAAAATGCACCCGGGGCCATAGATAATCCGAAAATGCTTCCATCTCGAAACAGCCTAGGACACATTCGTCCGATTCTGTCAGTGTCCATGCTTCTGCACCATACACGACTGGGATGATTAGGGTGTTGTATGATTTTACCTAAGTTGATCGAGAGAGGGCTTTACCACGCAATTGCTTACTTAGCCAAGAAACAACGATTAGCAAGAGGCTGATCTTGACGATATGCTGGTCTTGTTGCACGTGTTAATAGCGGAGCCTAGGTAGACAAATTCTTCTACTACCTCGAAGTTAAATGTGTCTATTGTAACGTTCTGTCCGAGCCGTCGGTGTTGTGTGTACTTCCTCGCAGACAGCATAAATACTTCGTTTTACTCTCATTTACCGCTAAACCCACTTTTGCCGCTTCTGAATCAATTCTCAAATAGGCGCCATTTACATCACGCTATGTTCTTTCCATTATATCAATATCATCGGCGTACGCGTTGAACAGACTTTTGGAAGATAGGGAAGATAGTGTCTGGTGTTCACGGTGGAGTTTTGCAGTATCTTCTCAAGAGCGATGTTAAAGAAATCGCATGAGAGTGCATCGCCTTGTCTGAATCCTTTTTTGACATCGAAATATTCCGTAATTTCGTGTCCAACCTTGCTGGAGAAGCGTGAGGTCTCCATTCTCTCATTTTGCACAAACGAACGAGCTTGGCAAGGATGCCAAAACAAGACATAGCTTTGTACAGTTCGTCTCTGTAGATACTATCGTATGCGGTCTTAAAATCGATAAAAGGTCGTCAACTGGGAGTTGTTAGGGTTTTCCAGGGTCTGTCGCTAAGTGAAAATTTGGGCAATGATGGTTGACTTTGCTGGTCTGTAGCCACATTGATACGGACTATTTAGATTGTTGACGAAAGGCTTCAGGCGTTGACATATATTACGGTAGAGTCGATTTTATGAGCGATGTTAAGTAGGCTGATTCCTCTGTAGTTCGCGCAGCTTAGACGATCTCCCTTCTTCAGGAATGGGCAAACAATGCTGAGGTTCCATTCGTCGGGCATGCATTCTACGGACCATGTCTTACTGATGACTTGGTGCATGGTCCTGTCTTGATAATCGCCTGCTGCTTTAAACAGCCTTGATGCTCGGATGCTATACCATCTCCTCCAGCGGTTTGGTAGGATTCCAGCTGGGATATTGGAAAAAAGTTGAATCCGAATTGAGATTTTGATCCAGGTATATATGACGGTGCTGTATTGAGAGATTGAAATTAAATTTAATAGAACTGACAGTCTGGCTCAGTTGTACACATGCAATGTTGTGAGTATTTGTGCAGAAAACGATAAGACTATTTCATAAGAAAAATATCGAAAAAAGTCGCATCGAAAAATCCGATTTCGATTCGATCCTACATGACAACGAGAACGTGGTAAATGTCCTCTTGAAACATTTGATAATATTTGAATATTTTATTTACATCTGGCAGTGCTTCTAGTCACATCCAACTTCATACTACTGTTTCAACGGCGAATCCGGCGAATTGCAGCTCAACCACGCAATCGGTTTTCCCTTTCGCACTCTTTTTATTTACCGTTTCCCACACAGACATGAGCGAGTCAGTCATCTTTTACCACACAAGCATCGAGAAAAAAACAAACAAACTGTAGAAGCAACGTTAAAAGCAAAAAGCAAAAGAAAATCGTCTGCTTCTCTGCATTCTCTCATGCATAATTTTTTTTCCATTCAAATTTTTCCCTTGTTCAACAAAAAATCAAAACACAAAATGGCCGAGAGCCAAAGTTATTTCATTTCATTTTCCTTGTAAATTTTTCCTCTTTTTTGGTGTGGTCTTCTTCGCCTTTGCTGTTGTTCGTGCTGTTCGCCGCCTTCGCTTAGTTTTTTGACATCTCGTCGTCGTCTAGCAGCTCGAGCTCTCTCACTGCTTTTGTTGGGTGCTGTGCTAGCTGTTTGCTGTTCGGTTGTTTTCCGTGTGCGTGCTAAAAAAGAAAAATCTTCTGTGGTGCAAAGCAGCAAGAGAAAAGCCCAAAAAAATAGAAAATTTAATAATTTTCACCTACAAAGTAGATTTGTCGGAATTTTTACCCAATTGAGTGCATCTTTTGTGTTTGAAAAAAGTTTTAATTTATTATTTTGAGTGATATCCTTCGCCGTCGAGTTCGACGACTGAAGAAGAAGAAAATATCCACCCAATCAATTGGAAAGGAAAAAAAAATTGTATACAAGAAGAAAAAGTGTTAACGGTGCTACTTCCCAATCGGCCGCCCTCAGTTTTCAGTTTTTTCTTTTAGTTTTTCGCGTCCGTTCAGCTGTCGTCGCCGCCCGTTTGTCGAGTCAGGGAAGTCTGTCGGTGTTTTTTTTTCCATTCTTATCCTCGTCGAAATAACTTGTCGTCGCCCCCTTGTGTTGATATACAAAAAAGAATCTTTGCGGTGGGCCATTGGCCCCTTTTGTCCCTGCATCCCAATAAATTATCATTTTTCTTCTTAATTAACGCCAAGTGCAACGCTGTTGTCTTATCTGCCATAAAAATTACAAGCTCGCTGCTCGGTTTTATGTGATTCGAATTCGAAATCGGGTTCGGGAATTCAAAGTCACGGAATTGGAGTTATGATTTCATTTTGGGAAATTTTCCATGGAAACTAGCAACAATAATAACAAGAAAATTAGTGAAACAGATCAGAAACGAGGAGAATAACCAGCAAAAAAAGGATACAACAATTGGATGCAGAAAACATTGAAAAAGGAATAAAAAGGTAAGTGCTTTTTGAATGTTCTGTCTGTCTGTCTGTGCTTCCGCAAAAGAGGTTAGTCTAAGAATCCGATAGTTGGTTTGCCATTGAAATCGCCTATGAATGTGCGCCACCCTCTCTGTTGGCTCTCGGAACAACAGGATATATCCAATTCAAGCCTGTGTATTTGCCAAGTGGAGTCGAATCGACTACCTCTACCTACTCGGTCGCTGTTGTCGTCTATTTTGTTTTTGATATGGAAAATGGCACTGTCGCTACGTAGGATGACAACGTTGGTATTTATGTATACCAACTGAATCTGAATGCTCCCCTCCGGTCGTTTCTCTTTGTATCTACCGTTTTTGTCCACTGAAATGTGTTTCCATGTTATATCGCCATTGCCATCTATAAAGTTCGTTATTCCTTCTTTTTATTCCTCACTGTGCAGCATTGCCAGGTAGGTTGTTTTGTAAATCCTTTAATTTTGTTTGCAATGTGCTTAAATATCTCCAATTGTGGAAGTGCTAGGCAATTATTATAGTTTACTAGCTGACCCGGCAGACTTCGTACTGCCTCAATCGATATAAAAAAGACCTAGACTTTTGTAGCCCGCTACCATACCACCCGCTACCCTCTCCCCGCTTCTCCACTACCGTCTACCCGCTACCCCGTTATACTCAGTTAACCACTACCCAGAGTTACAAAAGCTTAAATCATTTATTAGTTTAACTCTCACTTTAATTCCCAAGTCAGTAATTGACTTATGAATTCGAATTCATTTAATTCACAAGCTAAAAACTGAATTTTTGGATTTTTTCGTTTATTTCTCTTGACCAAGGGTCGTATTTCATGCAAATGCTTATTTCAGACAAAAAACTACACACAAAAAAGATATGTTTCTCACACACGAACATTTCATTTCATTATTTCGGTCATACAGACAAAAACTTTGGTATTCATCATTTTCCTCATCATTTATTCATCATTTATCATTTACAGAGCTACACACTGTCTTTTTTCCTTCATATTTTCCTAAATGATGAAAAAAATGATAGTGTGCATTTTTAAATGATATTATTCATTTACAGCTTTGCTGATACCAGATAATTCGCTAATTCTCCTTATGAATTCAAATTTGTGAAATTTTAACTCCACCCTGTTTCTGCATTGACTTTTTTTTTATTCATAAATCATAAGTCACTTGTTTTTAATTCATAATTCACTTTTTAGCTTGTGAATTAAGGCAATTTCTATTCATAATTCACTTTTTAGCTGGTGAATTAAATGAATTCTAATTCATAATTCATTTTTAGCTTATGAATTAAATGTTTTTTAATTCATAAGTCAATTACTAGCTTAGGACTTAATGATTTTTTAATTCACAAACATGCAACTGTGCCACTACCCACTACCCAATACTTACACACGCTACCCGCTTAACCGGTAATCGTTATCTACTACCCAATACCCCACTACCCTCTACACGCTATCCCGTTATACCCAGCTATCCTGTTACCCACTACCCTCTACACGCTATCCCCACTACCCTCTACACGCTATCCCGTTATACCCTGTTACGCGCTACCCCACTTCCCGTTACCCAATACTTCTAAACGCTACCCGCTACACCAGTAATTGCTACCCACTACCCTCTACCGACTACCCCGCTTCTAAGTCATGACAAAATAAAAATAAAAATCTTGCCAAAAAAAAATAAAGGGTGCACCACCCTTAACATTTAGGAGAATGAAAAATAGATGTTGTCCGATTCCCCACCCTAGCCGATATCCTCGCAAAGATTCACGAAAATCGGTCGAGCCGTTTCGGAGGAGTTCAAATAGGTACGCATCCCGTGAAACGAGAATTTTATATATTAGAATATTTTCTCTATCAGCGGAACTATCGATTCCAAATAATGATTTTCAGTTTAATTGGGCGTGCAGTGTGCAATTGCGATTCAGGGTACAGGCTGAAGAGTGTCTTGGCTGCGGCTGCTAAAACCCCACACCGCCGACGATTATCCCAAGCAAGCATGTCGCTGTCTGGACATTCTCTTCAGCCTTTACCCTGAATCGCGCTAAGGGTCCTGTAGACCTGAAAGCGTGAATGGTATTAAAAGGTTGGATAGAGAGCAACACGGGTTCCGTTACAAATTATAGAGTTTTTCCAAATATGCAAGTAGCTTGCGACTTTTGCAGTAAGTGTAGAACGGCCGAAATTCAAAGGCAGTTTTTGGTCAGTTGTAAAAAAATGAGAAGAATTCTCCCTCTTCCTCGGTGCCTACGCTTGTTGACAATGACACTCCAGTTGCAAGCTCTCACGCGACAGCAAAACATTTTCGCTAGACAGTTCGCCTCCAACTCTTCGCTGCCAGAGAGTGTCATGACTCCCTAGTTCTTGAGCGCGTCAATGGTTCCATGGGACAAATCTTCTTTTGCACTCGTGTTGTGACGAGAGTCCTAAAAGATCTCAACATCCGCTGGTCTGGATGGCATCTCTGCTATTATTCTGAAGAAGTGTTCTTCCACGCTGGCAAAACCCTTACGTAAGCTTTTCCATCTATCCTAATCTTCTTCTGGGCCAGTTCCAAAAACAAGACGAAAATTCTTCTCCCTCCAATTATCGTCCGATTGCACTTACGTCCCTTCTTTCTAAGGTCATGGAAACGCTGATAAACTATCAGCTCAAGAAATATCTCGAAGACCGAAAGCTTCTTAATGACCGGCAGTACCGATTTCGCTGCAACAGGTCCACTGGTGATCTGATCAAGAAACAAGTCTTTACATCGTTTTGGAGAAAGTAAGATTGTTGCAGTTACCCGTAGCTTAGTGGTTAGGTGCGTTGGCTGCTAAGCAGAACGTTGTGGGTTCGAGTCCTACTCAGGCCCACAAAAAAGTTTTTATTTCATCTTTCACGGGTACTGCATCTTGCGAAGAATTGACAAAACTTCCAAGAATATCAATCTGTCATGAAAAAGTGCTTCTCAAATTCGCCGTTCGGAATCGGCGTAAAATTGTAGGTCCCCTCAATTCTTCACACGCACTCAGAGAATTGTTGATGAGAGAAAGCCACTTTGGCCTTGGCTCTTCAAGACCTGTCCCGCCACTCTACAAGATTGTTGCACTTAATATTTCAAAGACAGTTGATAAAGTCTGGCATCGTGCGCTTTTATCGACAATGCGTGTTGTCGGTATCGACAAATTCCTACTTCGTTCTATTAGAAATTTTCTTTCGAACCGTTCCATGCAAGTTGTATTGGACTTTGGGTGGATTCAAGTCTGAAACCCACTTTATAAATGCTGGTTTTCCCCAGGGCTCCGTTTCGTCTCCGAACGTCTTTCTCATTTTCATCAATGGTCTCTTGTCTGTAGCTTCTAATCCAATACACTGTTTCCCTGACGTTAGTACCCTTAGCTTTTCGTTTTCATACTCGTTCCCAGACTCACATCCCTCCTCTTAGAATGTGGAACTGCAACGGCAAATGCAAAATATGATCAAAAATGGCGTAGAGTATAATGCTTCGAAAACTCAATGCTGTCTTGTATCGTTAAAGTGAGATATACCCCCCTTGCTACTGTCTATGAGTGGCACTTACATCAATGAGGAACATCTCAAGGTTCTCGGTATGTGTAT
Source organism: Sphaerophoria taeniata (assembly GCA_943590905.1). Classification (NCBI taxonomy): domain Eukaryota; kingdom Metazoa; phylum Arthropoda; class Insecta; order Diptera; family Syrphidae; genus Sphaerophoria; species Sphaerophoria taeniata. The sequence continues at coordinate 140,917,964 of OX016541.1, forward strand.
CAGTGACCGCCTCTTGTGGAACGAGTATGTACATGCGCTATGTCGCCAAAAATGGCGCGAGATGATTGGTGTTTTAAGACGATGCAAGAAATCCCTCTCCCCGTCAGATCTGGCTGCTATCTTTAAGACTTTTCCGTCCAAAGCTTGAATACAAATTTCATCTCTGGGCTGGTGCTCTAGCTACATAATTAAGCCTCTTAGACGGTTTACAATCAAGAGCCCTAAGAATGATTGGTGATAAACAAATTACTGACTCATTCACTTCGTTAGATAACCGTCGTAATGTTACCTACTTCTACGTTAAGTGCTCTAGCGAAGTAGCCAATTGCATTCCTCCCCTCTAACAATTCGTCCGTAGAACTCGCGCTTCTAGGAATGCCCATCAGTTTACCATCGAGCCCAACTTCGGACGTACTCTCAAGTATAGAAAATCGTTCCTTAGCCGTACCAAGCGAATGTGGAACTCTCTTCAACGCTGTCTTTCCCAATCATTGCAATGTTCAGGAATTCAAGACAAATGTACAACGGCACCTCCTTTCCAACCCCTGTCTGTATCTCTGGCTCTATCGTAGCGTATAAAAACCCCATGAGTGGGTGCAAAATATAAAAAAAAGAAACTAATGAAATCTTGATTTGACAATCTCGAATTGTTCTTCTTTGGCATCCCAATTGAACACTCGCATATCTAAAAGAGAAATAAGCTCTTAAAACTATCACTTTTGCCCAATCGCTTTCAGAACTGCGAAAACTGCATTGAAATTGTCAGTTTAGCTAGTTGCCATACCATTCGACGTTCGAGTAAGTTATAAAACTTGTTAAGAGCTGAACATAATTCTATTTATTTATTTATTTAATCCGTTAATTGTCTAACGTTAATAGAAACTTATAACTATTTTCACAATTTTAATTTAAAAATTATAATTAACCTAGAAATAAATAAATACTATTACATATTAAAAAAGCTTTCCTTAAATTGTTTACTTTTAACATTGTCATTAACAGATGAAATTAAATTATAATACTCATTGAAGACTGAAATCATTTGATTTAAAGGGCTATTCGTACCATAGTTAGTTCTGCTGAAAATAGGACATAAAGGTATTTGTCTTCTTATGCTAGTTAGACTATAGCTAAAATTTAGACGATTCAGAGCTGTTGGGGACGTAATCGAACCATTAAGTAATTTGAAAAAAAAACAAAATTGGAGATATTGTCTATGTTGTGAAAGTGTAGGGAGGTTTATAAGCAAGAGTCTGTGAGAATATGGAGGTGGTGAGGATATTTGGGAAAACGGAAGAAAACGAAGACAAAAACGCATAAATCTTTTTTGGATGCTTTCAAGTCTGTCTATATGGACTGAATAGTATGGTGCCCATATAACACAGCCGTATTCAAGTATTGGCCTGACAAATGATACATAAAGCAGTTTAAAGACGTAGGGGTCACGAAAGTCACGAGAAAAACGTTTAATAAAACCTAGAATCTTGTTAGCTTTTTTAACTATAAAGTTATAATGGTCACAGAATGTTAATTTACTGTCAAGAATAACACCTAAATCAGAGAAAACGGAGAGCTTACAAAGGGAGGAAGAATCTAGTAAATAGTTATAATCTATAATTGTTTTTTTGCGTGTAAAACACATAGTTTTACATTTGTCAATATTCAATAAAAGTCGGTTTGTATTGCACCATTCCCTAAAACTATGAAGATCTTCTTGAAGCTGTGAGCAGTCATTAATTGAACTTATAGATTTGAAAATCTTAATGTCATCAGCGTATATTAAAACGGAGGAGTTTTTTATAACGGATGTTATGTCATTTATATATAGGATAAATAATAGGGGACCTAAATGGCTACCCTGTGGAACACCTGAGTTGACGAAAAATTGGTCTGAGAGTTCATTTCTGAAAATAACACTATAACTTCTGTTCTTTAGATAAGACGAGATCCATGTCAAGAATTTGTCATTAAACCCTAAGGCCTTAAGTTTATGGACTAAAGTCGTGTGACACAATTTATCAAAGGTTTTACTGAAATCTGTGAATACGCAATCTACTTGTTTACGATTTTCAAAGGAGTCAAGGCAGAAAGAAGTGAAATGAAGCAGGTTTGTAATAGTTGATTTATTTTGGACGAAACCATGTTGACTTTCACATACAATTGATTTACAATTAAACGATAACATCTTACAGATAATGGACTCAAATAGTTTGGGAATAACGGAAAGTTTGGCAATCGGCCGGTAGTTCGTTATTTCATTCTTAGAACCTTTTTTATGAATCGGAGTTATATAAGCACTTTTTCCATAATAGTGGGAAAATTGAGCTTCTAAGAGATTCATTGAACAAAACAAACAGAGGGTAAGATAAATGAGACACACATTTTTTTAAAACACATGATGGTACTCCATCAGGGCCAGGGTTAAAACAGTCATCAAGTTCTGAGACAGAACGAACAATTGAATCTTCACATATTGTCAAGTCATACTTCACAATTACTTTCTTATCATTACATTCATTCATACAATCATTCTAGGTATTGTAGTTATACCGCCTTCGTTTGATGTTCTTTCTTATCTTGAAATCAAAACACTGAAAGCGGAGTACAAACTAACCGTATTGTCAATATTGCATTAACAATCAAAGAACTAACCGCAAAGAAGATAGGTATTTGCAATGTTTCAGTACAAGTTCAGAACATTGGAACTTCACGTTTCTTCAAGCGGTACCTAAAGGGTCCGTCATCTAACGTTTTTTTTCAACTATTGCTTATTTCGTGAATGGTAACACTAAGCTCATGTCTGATTTGACAGGTTATTAGTTTTATCCTTCCGCTGAACGAATATGGTTGTGTATACGCTTGAACAACGCTGGGAAATATTGCGACATTACTTTGAAAATCATAGTACCTAATGTTGCAGAAAATGTTGCGTACGGATTTTGGAAGAAGAGAAGCACCGTCAGCTCCGTATGTTCGTTATCTTGTGAAAAAGTGACAGAAACTGGCATCCTCATCGATAAACCAAAGCGTTAAAAGCCAAAAACAGTGCGTACACACGAGAATATTGCTGCTGTGCCAGAAAGTGTGCGTAAAGCGCCATCAACATCAATTCAACGTCGTTCTCAACAATTGAACATTTCGGAGACATCATTGGGACGTATTTTGCATAAAGACCTAGGTATGACGCCATACAAAGTCCAATTGGTTCAGGAGTTGAAGCACACTGACCATCCAATGCGTTTTCGCTTCGCTAAGTGGACCTGCGATCAACTAAGAGAAGATGCCGATTTTGCCAAAAAAATTATCTTTTCAGATGAAGATCATTTTGATCTTGGCGGCTGGCGGGTATGTAAACAAGCAAAATTGTTGCATTTGGAGCACAGAAAACCCGCACGCATACATTGAAAAGCCGATTGACCCAAATCGAGCCACTGTTTGGTTCGGATTTTGATCCAGAGGCATAATTGGGCCATTTTTCTTTGAAAATGAGCAAGGAGTGGCCGTTACAGTCAATGGCTATCGTTATCGGGCTATGTTGAACGAAAAATTGAAGAGGATGATATTGGAAACACAGTCGAAGCTACACTCGATGTTTTACGCCTGGTTTTCAAAGATCGCTTTATCAGCGAGCTGATGTCGTTTGGCTACCTCGGAGCTGCGATTTGACGACGTTGGACTATTATTTGTGGCGAGCCATAAAAAATAAGTGTTACGCCGACAAGCCAGAGACAATTGACGCTTTAAAGGACAATATTCGTGAAGCCATTGGATTGGTGAAATACAGCTGCACACAATCGATAATGTGCTTAAAAATTGGACCGATCGTGTAGGCTTCTGCGAGGCAGCCATTTAAATGAAATTATTTTCCATTATTAACCGGAAGGATTGTACTTTCAAATAAAAAAAGAAATTTGAGGAAACATGCAGTAGTTTTTTTTAGCATTTAAAAAAAAAGAAGTTATTTGGCGGACCCAGATACACATAACCTTGTTTAGAGGGTTAATGGAACACAAACATTTTTGTTTTGTTAGGAAAAAAGTAAATTATTCCTTAATCAATAAACTGAAAACATTCCATTTGAACTCCTCATTAAATAAAGCTTTCGTAACATCTGCTTGCAAGACGGCTTACAAACCCTTTCCTTAATTTGAACTCTTTAATGCTTTTTGTTTTTTTATAACCCAACCGTAAAAAAATTTATAAATGGCACAAAAACCTTAAAATAACGACTCCGAAAGAGATTAGTTAAAGGTAAGCCTTTAAAATCTATTTGATTGCCATCGAGTGGATTAAGCCTTTTTGAAGTAAACTTTTCATTATTTTTCTCTTTGCCTGGCAGTGCTCCACATCTAATGCTCATAATTCCTGTTTTCATTTCCTTCTCTTTCCTCTTTTGTTATATTCTGTACTTTGTCTACCACATCGACATCGTGCTTCGTTTTCGTCGTTTTTTCATTGTCGTCTATGTCAATTGTTATGGTGGTAGTGATTCGACGTCGTCGCATAGACAAAAAAAAAAAATAATAATAAAGAATAAAGTACACGCAAAAGCAAATTTCGAAAGCAAAGCCTACCAGCAGAATTTTTTCCATAACATTTTTATGGAAGGATTCTCGTTCTCGGTGTGGTGCTATGTGTCGATGCGACAGTAGAAAGAAAAAAACTGACAGAATAGAAAAAAAAATCCCAAGAAGACATCATCTTATCCCGAAAACAACAGCAAAATACTCAACTCAATTCAGCTGCTTTTGTTTCCAATTGGAATTGTGTTTGCTTGTTTTGGTGACATATGCGAGCGTTGAGCGCATCGACACGATATGTTTAGGCAAAACGGTTTCTGCATCTGCATCCTTTTATGTGGTGTTGTGTCTCGTTATCTTGTACATCCCGGTGGCGATGATGGCGCTTTGTTACCCTCCTCTCACTCACTGCATTAGAATTGGGGAAAAAATGAAAACAAACCAAGTGCATTCGATTGGCACAATGAACCAAACACCATGTTGCCGCACTGAAATCTTCCGAAACTAGAAGCAAAAAAAAAAAAGAAGACACAGGAGCGCTAGTTCAGTGTTCTATTTTTGAAGTGCGTTCAGGCTTATTTTTCGTTTGTTTTGCTTAAACTTGCGGCATTCATTAGATTGAGGTATTTAAAGGGCATTGCATGGGATTTCAATTTAGTAGCTGAAATATTTGAGGTTATGTTGAACAAGTCCTTTCCTTCTCATTTTCATACCAAAAGTTAAGCCTGCGTAGAACAATTTTGAGCTTATCTAAATGATTCATTCTTTGTTATCAAAAACAACTTTCCTCTAGTGTTAATGACGACCGCTTTCGAAAAACATCACCCACCGTTAAAATTCGAATTGCGTCTAATTATGATTTATGGGTATCATAAACCAACACCGCACACATGACATTAGGAGGTTAATTTCGAATTCTTGGAAGTGCATTCTTTTGATAGAGATTAAATGTGGCCCAGTGGCAGTCATTAGAATTTAGAAAGCAAGGAAAACGATTTTTCACTGTAATCGTATCTGGTTCAGCAGATTAGATTCTGTCTATCAAATAAGAGTGTTTTGGGGTTGTCGACTTTATCGATTTATAATGGTTGGGTTGAGTTGGAGAGCATTAGTTTGGGGATTATTTTTTTTGTGGTGGCACATGTGGTTGGGAGAGGAGGGAGGGAAAGGAAAAAAGTGTTATCGATGAGAAGCAGGGAAATTGGTTTTTGGAATTGCATCACTGGCTTGTGGGTTGCGAGGGGATTTCGGTGAATTAGGAGCAAGATAAGATTAGCTTCACAAGAATTCTGCTTTAACCATGTATTTACCGTTAGCTACACACAACATTTTGTTGCATTCTGTTGCAGTATTTATTGATTTGACTTTTAGGAGAAGAAAAGTACGAGTGTAAGAGAATTTGGTGAGTATTTAAATTGAAAATTTTGCCAAACTCGACGCACGACACCACTCTAGAATGCAAGATGTCCGCACATTCCAAAGTGCCAACATTGACTCATATAAGTACCTTGTTGTAGCCAAGATTCGAGTGCTGATATCCCGATCGAGACCAACTTACGAACATTCTAAGAGGAATTTCGATGTCAAACGGCTACAATCGCGTGGGATTGCTAGATCCATTTCCGACCGTAATTTCCTTAGAAGTCCAATGCTGCCAGCTAAAAATATAGGGAACCAGTGGCAACACTGCCAAGCAGTTATCAGAGATGCCGCCTCTCTAGTGAAGTGAAGTGTAGGCTACCGCAAGGCCCGCTGGTTTGACGTTGTGTGCCGTCGAACTTATTCAAGCAAACAAGAGGCGTACAAAGCGGTGCTGCAAAGAAGGGCTCTACAAGCAGAAAAGGAGAGAGGAGCACAAACTTCTCAGAAAGAACTTTTGTTCTGAGCATGAAAAGCGCGTGATCGGGGAGAGAGAGGTATGTCACAACAGGACAATTTTCGACAGTTTTACAAAGAGGTAAAACAATCTACCAGAACTCTTATACCCCGAAACAATGCCTGTAGAGACCATCATGGGAAAATCGTAGTCGAACCACAGTCAGTTCTTAGGATAGGGAAAGACCAAGCGGCAAGCTGTATAACGGCGATGACGAGCAAAATTCCGGCAGTTATGCAGAAACATTCAATTAAGGTGAAGCAGACCACCAATTCCATCCACTCTACATTGACGAAATGAAGATAGCAGTATCTAAGCTTAAGTCGAACAAAGCTTCTAAAGCTGACGGCCTAGTCGAATTTTACAAAGCAGCTGGAGATTATTTGGTAAGGAGTGGGTATGCCTATTGATGAAAAACACGTCCTTTGTGTTTAAGATATTCGGAATGAATGAACATAAATTTTATTTTTCTCAATTAATAATATAAGTTACATAGAAGAGCCAGCTAATATAAAACAAAACAAGTAAATTTAATTTTCAATTTCAACATCCTCACTAAAATTAAATTAATTAGCAAAGTCCCATTAATGTATTAAATATTTCAATTTTAGGTCTTGGAAAAGGTTTTGTTAAAATATCAGCAATCATTTTATCTGAAGAAACTGTTTTAATTTTGATTTTATTATTAATGATAGCATCTCTAATAAAATGATGCCTGACATCTATATGCTTTGTTCTCTGATGATAATTTTCATTAATTGCCAACTGAACCGCTCCATGATTGTCACAAAAAACATCTGTTGCTTCAATTGGTTTATTAAAAATTTCTTCTTCTAATCCTTTGATCCATAATGCTTCTTGGACAGCAGTGCCTATCGCCATGTATTCTGCTTCGCAGGTTGACAGTGCAACTGTTATTTGCCTTTTTGATCCCCAGGAAATAGCAGCATTTTGTTTTAAAAATATATATCCACTTACAGATTTTCTTTCATCTTGGTCATTAGCAAAATCAGCATCACAATAGCCCTTTACTTTACAGTCTTCATTTTCATCTTTCTTGTAAGTTAATTTTAGGTCTAATGTCCCCTTCAGGTATCTCAGAATTCGTTTTGCTGCTAACCAGTGTTCATGTCCAGGATTATTATTAAATCTGCTTAACAGGTTTACAGCATAACATATATCTGGTCGTGTTAACTGAGCTGCAAATAATAAACTCCCAATGAGCTCTTGGTAAGGAAATTTCGACATTTCAAATTTATCTTTATCATTTGTTGGACACTGTTCTTTTGATAAATTAATATTGACATCCATTGGTGACGAAACAGGATTGCAATCAGTCATTCCAAATTTATCTAGTAACTTTAAAATATATTGTTTTTGGTCTATTGAAATTTGGTTTCCATAATTATATTGAACATGCAAACCCAAAAATGATTTTGCCTCTCCAAGTTCTTTCATTTTAAAATTTTTCTTTAGATGCTTTATCAATGAATTTCTTGTATTTTCGTTAATCCAAAATATTAACAAATCGTCTACATAAACCGTTAAAATAAGCATTTCTTTTGGATTCTTATTCAAAACATATATACATTGGTCGGTTTTTAATTTTGTTAATCCGAATTCTAACAATACTTGATTTAATTTAATGTTCCACATTCTAGCAGACTGCTTTAGGCCATAAATAGGTTTATTCAATTTTAAAACCTTTCCTTTTGGAACACTAACTCCATCTGGTACGTGTAAATATATTTCATCGTTAAGATCACCTTGTAAAAACGCTGTTGTTGCATCTAAATGATCTATATGCATTTCTAAGTTCAAAGCTTGAGCTAAAAGGTATCTTAACGAACTATATCGCATTACAGGTGAATATGTTTCCTGAAAATCTATACCAATTCGTTGCGCACAACCTCTCGCAACTAATCTTGCCTTATATCTTGATATATCCCCTTTTTCATTACGCTTAATATTAAAAACCCATTTAGTAGTTAGAGTTTTCTTACCTTCAGGTAAATAGGAAATAGTCCAAGTATTATTCTCAACTAGTGACTTATGTTCATCTTTGATAGCTTCTACCCATTCTGCTCTGTTCAGACTCTTTATAGCTTCATCATAGTTCGTAGGAAGATTTTCAACATTTTGGCTTGCCATAAAAGTAACATAGTCCTTCATCATAACTGGTGGTTTAATCAGTCTTTTAGATCGTCTTAAAATTTGATTTTCGTTTTCATTGGTATCCTCACTTGAACTGCTTTCTAATGATTCAGATCTTTGTAATAATTCTTTTTCTGCTTCAATTATTGTATCATCTTCTTCATCCGAGTTGTCAATATGATTTCTTTCTTCAATAATAGGATTTCTTGAGTTATCAATAATAGGATTTTCTTCTAAACATATCCTCACTAAATCCTTATTATTTGACTCATGATGCGTTTCACTTGATGTTTCTTTATTTTTTAGATTTGAAAAATACATTTGGTCTTCTAGGAATATAACGTCTCGGCTTATTTTTATCTTTCTTGTCAATGGATTATAAAGTCTGTAAGCTTTGGTATTTTCACAATATCCCATCATCATAAATTTTTCTGATTTTGGATCCCACTTTTTACGCCTTTCTTTTGGTACTAAGGCCATTGCTACACATCCAAATACTCTTAAATGTTTTAAGTTCTGTTGAGTTCCAGACCATAGTTCTTCTGGGATATTATTGTTTAGATACTTTCGTGGTGTCCTGTTTAAAAGATATGCAGCTGTATTTGTTGCTTCTGCCCAGTAAAACTTTTTTAAATTTGCATCAGCTAGTAAAGATCGTGCTTTTTCGACTATAGTACGATTCATTCTTTCTATTTTACCATTTTGTTGTGGACTGTACGGTGCTGACGTTTGATGAATTATTCCACTTTCTGTACATATCTTTTTCATATCATTGTTTATAAATTCTAGTCCGTTGTCTGATCTCAATTTCTTGATTTTCTTGCCTGTTTGATTTTCTACCATTGTCTTAAATTTCTTGAAAATACTCGAAACTTCAGATTTATTCTTCATCATATATACGAAAACTTTATTTGAAAAATCATCCAGAAATAAAACAAAATATAGGGCACCTCCCATCGATTTTTGTTCCATTGGACCACAAACGTCTGTGTGAACTAACTCCAATATTTCTGTTGTAATACTCTCAGATTTTTTAAACGGTAATCTTGCTTGTTTTCCTTGAATGCATGAAATACATCTCTTGTCTGTAGAATTTGGGTCAATTTCAATTTCATATACCTTTTTTGAAGCTAAATTTTCTAAGTTAATATCTGTTGTATGCCCCAAACGTTTATGCCAGATTTCTTTCGAATTAACTTGAAATCCTTTATGATCATTTTTGACTTTTAATTTATTTTGATATATCTCACATTTATTTTTGAAGAATTTAATGTTTAATCCTTTTCTTGTCAGTTGGCTTACTGATAATAAATTCATGCAAATGTCCGGCACAAGTAATACATTTTGAATAACAACTTCTTCTACAGTATTATTAATAATAACATGCACTGGAACATCACCCCTTCCAATTGCTTTCATTTTTGAATTGTTCGCAACAGTCACAAATTCATTAGTTGAAAATTCTTTGAAATTAATAAAATTTTCTCTTCGCCTTGCCATATGTGCAGATGCTCCTGAATCAATGAGCCAATCTCTGGATTCAATATCAAATTCTGCAGCAAATGTCAATGCCATAGTTCTGTTGTAATTCATCTTAGGTTTTTCCTTGCAATATTTAGCTATATGCCCTTCTTTCTTGCATTTGTAACAAATAATCTTCTTCTTTTGGCTAGCTTCTCCAAAATTGTTTTTCTTATACTTACTGTATAATACATTGTTACTGTTTTCGTTCAAATCATTTTTATTATAGCTGTCATAGTCTTGAAGTAATTTAGTTTTCACAAGATCTCCACTAATTTCTTTACCACTGCTTTCTAGAGCCATTATCATAGGATTGAACCGTTCCGGCAAACCACTGAGTAGTAGACTTCCAACCCATTGTTCATCTACCTTCATTCCAATTTGATTTAATTTCTGAGCAGTATCAATGATCTTATCAACATATTCTCCAATATTTGCACAATTATCCAATTGTGTTGTCGTCAATTTTCTAAGTAGCCCACAACGTCTAGTCAAACCAGAATCGTCATATGTAGAATTGAGCTTTTCCCATATTTCTTTAGCTGTTGTACAACCTTGAATATGCCCATAGAGACTGGGTGATATATATAAAACTAATCTTGATGTTGCTTTCTCCATCGTATCTTCAACGGTTTCAGTTCCTAAAACTGACTTCCAATACCCTTGAAGTTTCAATGCGTGCTCCACGGAAAATTTCCATTTGTGGAAATTATCTCTTCCCGTTAATTTTTCAAAATCCGTAAATTTCTCCATATTTTATTCTTTTATTCAAAGGCGCTGCCTGGGCCCATAACCTGATGAAAAACACGTCCTTTGTGTTTAAGATATTCGGAATGAATGAACATAAATTTTATTTTTCTCAATTAATAATATAAGTTACATAGAAGAGCCAGCTAATATAAAACAAAACAAGTAAATTTAATTTTCAATTTCAACACCTATGCATCAGCTCATCTGCAGGATTTGGTTGGAGGAAAGCGTTCTCGACGAATGGGAACTTAGCCCGATCCTCAAGACAGGAGATCCCCTGAACTTCACTAACTACAAAGGTATAAGTCTTCAAACAAGATCTTGTCTGCCGTGCTGTGTGAACGTTTGAAACTTTTCGTCAACAACCTGATAGGTCTTTATCAGTGTGCCTTCAGACCCGAAAAGTTCACCATCGATCAAATGTTCACTCTTCGGGACATCTTGGAGGAGACCCAGGAACATAAAATCGATACCTACCGCCTCTTCATTGATTTCAAGGCCGCGTATGACAGTATCTATAGAGACCAACTATATAGAGCATTGTCTAGTTTTGGCATCCCAGAAAAAGTCGTCCGCTGTTCCATCACGGTCGGAAAAAACCCCACGGATACATTTGATGTTAATAAAGGGTTAAGACAAGGCGATGCGCTATCATCGATTTCTTCAACTTCATTCTTGAGAAGATTGTGCAAGAGTCCAACTTCAACACCAAAGGCACAATCTTTCAAGAGTCCGTCCAGACACTACGATACACAGACGAGAGACTACATTGACATAATTGGAGTAGTAGAGAGAACTGTCAAACGAGCAACACGTTGAATTTATTAGCTCGCGTAAAAAGAAAAAATATTGAATCTAATCTTAATATACCATATAGGTTTTTTTTCTTAAAAACTATAAATATTGAAATTTAAAGAAGAAAAATAATATTTACTTTATTCTTGTTTGAGTGCGACAAATCGTTTGACCCAGAAACAAATTGCATTTTCATTATCAAAATGTCACACAAATGCATAATATGTGACTCTGCAATATATAGAAGTAAACCTGGGGCTACTTGTTCAAATTGCAATAAGGAATACCATTTCTCCTGCGGTAAAATAAACAAATCTTTGGTTAAAGAAATAAGCTCTGGTGCGGTCATGTGGAGGTGCATACCATGTCAAGAAAATCATAACCTCAACTCTTCAATCTACCCAGATAATTTGTTAGATGGGTCTCCAGAAAGTCTGTCTGATGCTCTCAGAGACATACAAGAAGAAGTTGACAAATTAAAAACAACTCAACTTTCATTCAACAGTTCCATCACAACTATATCATCCACGCTAACGCAATTAAGTAATTTAATATCTGAAGTGGCTGAAAATAAGAGGAAGATTAGCGCTCTCGAAGCTGAAAATGAGACTCTCAAGTACAATCTGGGAGTTCAGGAGCGACGCATCAGCAGAATTGAAAGGCAAGAAACACAAAACGCAATTATTATAAGAAACATACCGAAGAAGGAATCCGAAAGTTTGATGGATCTATTTGAAAGCATAAAATCCAAACTTGATAACGTTCCTATAGAAAGAAATGACATACTGGAAATTTTCCGTAAATCACCAAAGGAACCCAAAGCTTCTGTCTCCGGAATGCAGAATACACAACAATTGAAATCAAACCAACCAGCTGACAAATCGAGTCCACCGATCATTATCAAGCTTAGGAACCGACAACTACGTGACCGTCTATTGGTAGCAGCTAGAACGAGTCAACTTAAAATTTCTGATTTAGGTTTATGTATTGATAAAAACTTTGATAAATCAATTCTATTTAATGAAGTATTATGTTTTTCAGATACTATTTTGTACAGCCAAGCCAAAACTTTCAAAGACACACACAATATTAAATATTTATGGGCCAAACATGGCAAAATTTTTATGAGAAAAAATGACACCACCAAAATATTTCACATAACCACTTCATCCGACCTTAAAAAAGTTGTATAGGTGAGCTCTTTGACACAGTTCTTAATAACACTTTATAATGGAATATCACATATATTATCAAAATATTAATCGAATTCGTACAAAAACTCACGAGGTAAATTTAGCAATAAAAAACACTAATTACGACATCATATGTCTCACAGAAACTAACCTATCCGAAGATATTTATACCAACGAAATTTTTGACTTAAATGTATATAATGTTTATCGGAAAGACCGCGATCTTAGACAGTATAATAATCTTGAATCTGGAGGTGGATGTTTGATTGCAATAAAAAAAGACATTCGGTCCATGCGCTTGTTACATTTTGAAACCAAAAAGGAAGATCTCTGGGTATGTTTATCAGGTAACAATAATCTAAAAGTATACATATGCTGTTGTTATATAAGACCGCGAACTCAACCAGAAATCTACATGAATTTATTTGACAGCCTCATGGAGAAAGTAAATGCTTTTGGACAGAGTGCTGAGCTTATTTACTTGGGTGACTTCAACTTACCCGATGTAAACTGGGAGTTTGATATCACTACGAAAACAATGATGCCATCTCGTTTCTCTGGACCAAAGGCAGAAGCATTGATAGAGACAATCTCATATTGTAATCTCTCCCAATTAAACTCTGTACATAATATTGATGGAAAGCTTCTTGATTTAGTGTTCTTATCAACTTCGTGTTGTAATCACTGCTCTGTTCAACTTTGTGCAGATCCGATCTCTACCGTTGATCGTTATCATCCACCTTTACTATTAAAATTTAAAACACAAATTACCAGATTTCTTCCGGATAGTGATATAGTTAAGAGAAATTTCTTCAAATCCAATTTTAACAATATGAATTCTTACTTTAGTCAGACGGATTGGTCAGCCTTGGATAATTTAAACACATATGACTGCTTTAACAAATTCTACCAAATTTTGAATGAAGCAGTAGAGTCATTCACTCCTATTTAAAAACATAAATCGTGTAGATATCCGAGTTGGTATTCACGCTCTTTAATTAAATTGATCAAAGAAAAAAATCGGTTTCATACAAGGTACAAGAACTTTAATATGGTAGACGATAAAAACACATTTAAGTACTTGCGTAAGAAATGCAAAAAAGAACTGAAAAATTGTTAGAATAAATTTATAGAAAATACAGAAGCCAATCTAAAATCTAACAATAAGTTTTTTTGGGCATACACTAAACAAATAAAAGCAACAAATTCAATACCTTCTGTAATGAAAATAGATAACAATAATGTTTCTTCACAACAAGGAATATGCGAAGCGTTTTCACAATTATTTCAGAATAATTATAACAACTCAGAAACAAATGTAAATATTATTGATAATTTCTTTGACAGTAATAATAACATCACTGTTCACAAGCCAATCATAACTCTGTCGGATGTACTATCTACCTTAAAATCTTTGGATTGCAACATAAATGCTGGTCCAGATGGTATACCAAACATTGTTTATAAAAATTGCTGCAACGTTTTAGCTAGGCCAATCTCCACATTGTTTAATAAATCTTTGCAAGAAGCTTGTTTTCCTGATGTCCTTAAAAATGCGTATGTAACTCCTATTCATAAAAACGGTGCAATTTCAAAAATTGCAAACTATAGGCCAGTATGTATTTTAAATGCATTATCATTAATTTTTGAAAAATGCATAAATAAACTGATCGCATTCGACTTAAAATCGGCGATAATATCAAATCAACATGGGTTTATTAAAGGTCGGTCAACAGTAACTAACCTAGCTTGCTTTACGCACGATATATCTAAAGCTCTTAATGATACTGAACAGGTAGATGTCATATACACAGATTTTTCTAAGGCATTTGATAAAGTTTGTCATGCTACTATTTTCAAAAAAATGCGTAAAATTGGTTTTCATGAAGACCTCATATATTGGTTTTCATCGTATCTTTATAAAAGACCTCATAGAGTTGCTTTGAATAACACATTTTCCCTTCCCTTCTACCCTAAGTCGGGAGTACCACAGGGCTCTGTTTTGGGCCCCCTAATTTTCATTATTTATATAAATGACATTATGGAAAATCTCTCATCTTCCGGGCTTCTATTTGCAGATGATTTGAAGCTGTATAAAACTATATCCTGTGTAAGAGACTGTTTAACGCTACAGAAAGATGTAGATACTTTGTCGGAATGGTGTAGAGTGAATTCACTTCCTTTGAATATAACGAAATGTAGGATTATGTCTTTCTCTCGTCAAAGAGATCCTATAACGTTTACCTACTTATTGGATGATCTTGAATTGACAAGAGTTTATGAACAAAAAGATCTTGGAGTTGTGTTTGACTCAAAACTTTTATTCGATAGGCACTACAACTTTTTAACAAACAAGAGTGCAAAAAACATAGGTTTTATTTTCCGAACAGGAAAACTTTTTAAAAACCCACAAACTTTTATTACACTGTTCAATTCACTGGTTCGTAGTACTCTTGAGTATGCCTCTACTATTTGGAACCCTATTTACAGTACTTATTCAGATAAAATTGAAAATCAGCAAAAAAAATTTACCAGATTCTTAGAATTCAAAGTGTTTAGGCAACATTCAACATATATTGAGAGGCTTCATCTGTTTAAGATGATGTCCTTGTTTCAACGCAGGTGCCTTTTAGATGAACTTTTTTTATATAAAATTATTTGTGGTAAAATAGAATGTCGATTACTATTAAACAATATAAATATTCACTGCCCGGTTCGTTCTAATCGGAATAGTTCTATAACATTCAACATTCCATTTTATCGTACAAACTTATTACTTAAATCTCCAATAATAAGAATTCAGAAATTTCATAATATGCTTTTTACCGAATTTGATGTATTATGTTCAGATTATGTTTATTCCAGGGAGGTAATATTAAGAATTGCTACTCAAAGTGGGTCGTCATTTATCTCTATATTAAATTAAATTTACGATTATAATTTTTGTGTGCATTTTTGGTTTTGGTTATTGGCGTTTTTCAGTTTTATAAAAATAGTAAACTACTTTTCAGAATTTTTTTTTTCTTCTTCCTTTTTTTCTTTCTTTTTATATACCTTATAAATATAAATATATATTTTTCTTTTTTTTCTTTTTGTAAATAAAAATTGAATTTGTTTTCTCTAATTAAGAATGAATTAAAAAATATATAGCTTGTAATAGGTTGATAATAATTTTTTGTTATTGGCTGTAAGCTTATAAATTAATAAAATTAAAATAAAATAAAATAAATAAATTGGAAGAACACAGCGTGAAGTCAGACGAGTCTATTGGCTAACGAGGGCAGGAACAAGTTAATGCTGTCAACAAGAAAAGACACCCAACATCGACATCGTTTGGAGCGTCATTATAGACAGATTTAACTTCGAGGAAGATAAGGCCTTTGTCTTTCAAGGATCCACTGTAAACTCAGGCAACGACTCCAGCGCTCAAATCCAACGAAGAATCACTCTTGCCAATCGCGGCTTCTTTGGACTTTGGCAATTGAGTAACTTAGATGGTTGGGTAATAATAATCAGCTTCGATACCGCTATCTTACCTTTCAAGATCGGCAAAGCAGAATTTGATTTAGGGCGTTAAATCTTGGCTTGTTTGGAACCTCATTCCTATTAAGGTATTCCTCAATCTTCCAGATAGCGCGCATCCCATTCTTCTTTATTTTCCTTCTGAAAGTCAGTGTTCGTCTTCCTTTTTTCTGATCGTACAGCTGGCTAGTAGCTCGGATCTTTATTCGCCAATCGAACCTAATGGCAATTGAGTAGGTACTTGTCCCCCCAGCAAAGTTGGGTTCTTAACCCCTAAACTCCTTAATCAAGCAAACATCAATATTTTAAGCAACAGCTTTTTCCAACAAAACAGCCAAACCCCCTCTGCGTCGAAACTTTCGTGCTTACCAAATTAACATTTCTGTTTATTGAATTAGAAACAATACTCCTCTATCAAGATAGTGTCCTTTTTATTGAATTTGACAGTATACAAAAGTGTCATCCAATATCACAGATAAGTATACCGAAACCAACTTAACCGGATATGAAAAGTGGTGGTGTTTCCTGTTGGCACTCTACAGTTTACAAACAAAATTCCAAGCTTTCCAAACTATTGCCTCAACTCATTTCTGCTGTTCTTTTCAAAACCATTTACACTTCCTTTGTTGCCTTCAATATAGCCCTTCTCAACCTCCTTTCCCCACCCGCATTGTTTATGATTAAATGGGTACATCACCACACAGTTCAACTTTACAATATTCATGATCCGTGATTCACGTCGTCGTATACTCCTCGTGCGTCGGTCGTCGTTCGTAATTAGTTATGCGTGAGTCAATGTCATGCATAAATTATGGTTTTGTAAAAAACGCAAGTTTATTCCTCTAATTTGGATTTTCAACCAGGCTATCTTCTCTCCACAACAACAACAAGTTTAACTTAAAGTTATGACTCCCCTTTGGCACGCACAAGTTGCCATAAAGGAAACTTGAGCCAACCCTTAAATCAAATCAAACCCCTTTTTAAAGGTCTTTATTGATATTCATGTAGAATATATGGAAAAGAAGAAGAAGAAAAAATTGCATACATCACACTATGCATAGTAAAATAGTCTCTCGCCATTTCAATTCGAATTCCACCCTCACACGCAGGGCTTCAGTTTCATTCTCTTTTGATACTAATATCCTTTGTTGTGTTTACAGCAGCGGTTTACGAGACGGAAGGATATAAACAAAAGTTCATCCCCTTTTCAAAATGAAGTCGAGTAGTTGTTTCGTTTTTTGTTTTTTTTTTTTGTATGAGAAAAGTCGATAAAGAGAAAGGGTCGGTCGGTTTGGTTGTGTACTTGAATTCGTGTTTTTATTTTGGCCCACTTTGCAAAAACTCAACTCGCAATTGGAAAGAATTGCATTTGGTTTTCTTGTTTTAGTTTTTCTCTCTTTTTCTGTTGTTTTTAATTGATGATGGCTGAGCACACTCGCTCATGGCGACGACGACCGACCACGGACGACGGATGGAGTTTATCCGGAAAAGTTCAAATTTTAAATTTGAACAAAAACAAACAAGAACGACAACAAAATATCCGTTTTCTGTATTATGAGTGTCGCCGGTTTTTTCGCCCACATTCAAAAATGAGGAAACAACAAATGTGAAGAAAAAAAAAACGTCAGGGTAAAAGTTTGGGTTTCTATGTTTCCATGTCTATGTGGCCGTCAACCCACACAATGCAATGAACCCTGGAGAGTTAGTTTGCATTGGCTGACGTTGCACTCGCTACATGGAAAAAATGATGATCGAATGAATTTGTGGATATAGACCAAAAAAATTAAATTCTACCTTTGAGCACACATTTGGGAATGAACGAACACTGATTTATCGAATTTGAATAAGCTTCCTCTTATTTTTTGAAGTCTAAACGGTGTGTCGGTGTTTGATTTTCATATTTTACGGATTGGCTATGGATCTGAGCAATGTCACAGGAAATATAATTGGATTGATATTGGGTCGATAAACACTGTCTTTGACCTTTACTTTACAATTTGCATCTAATCCAATTTCGATACCAATTAATTTGGATTTTATTTTTGAATATTAATTCAGGATGGCTTTGATTCTGGCAATCCTGAAATTATATTTTTAAAAAAATCAACATAGTCGAGGCTTATTTCATACCGTGCACAGTGGGTCCCGTCATAGGTCAAAAATAAAAAAGTGAATGTCATAAATCCAAGATTTTTTGATGAAATTATGTTAAAGACATTCCCGTTAATCAAAAACAACAAAAATATTGTATGGTAATTTTCTTTTTTGTTACTTATAAGCCCTTCAAAGTGAATATATATTAAAATGCACATCTCGCTAATCAGTTCAATTTTTTGGTTGAGACCTTTTGGTAGTGATAACACGTGTTGAAAAAAGCTTTACATTATTTTTTAATTATGGATATTAAACTAGAAGGTTAGTTCTTTCTAAAAACATACGTTTTAATGTAAAATATATTCAGGTGTACTTATAAGGGGTCTCCTTCGTGATGTAGTTTTTCAAATATTTTTCAAAGACTTTTTTAAAGTAAATTAGAGATTAAGTTGGGTTCCCTCCGAGCTCATTCTAAAAATTTGGTATTAAAATGTAGAATATAGTCTAACCTTTCAAAATAACTTTGATTTTTTTTCCACTTTTTTCCCCTTTTGAAGTTATAACAGTTTATGTGACCATATATCCTTTAAATTTATTGTAAAATTGAGTGAAAAAGCCTAACAGTCAAGAAACAAGGATATGCAAAATTAAATTTTACAAGAAAAATGTCTCACGTAATAACAAATAAGGACCTTTTAAACGTTTTTTTATTAGCTTCCGGCCCGCTTATTTCCAATTTATGAAAATAGCCTAGTAAAAAGAAATGTCTAATATCGAAAACAGCAGTGGTGCTAATAAAAACATAGTTTTTTTTTCAATATTTCAATATTTATGTATTTTTTTGTTATTTTTTCCTTATAATTATGTTCAAATAAACAATCTTAAATCATATCGCCAGGATTTTATTGGAAAAAAGCAAGAATAATATTTTTGACCGCACTTTGTATGGGCGGGTACCCACTGTGCCGTGGTCTGATTCGGTTAGCAAGTTTTTAGACACACGAAGTCTTCAGCCCCCAAGACGATAAGGTGCCAATCGAAATGCTTGCCTCAAGTGAAATAGTTTCCGAAATACATAAACAAAAATTTAAAATTTAGTGGTTAGTGGTTAGGTAGGTTGGCTGCTAAGCAGTACGTTCGTGGGTTCGAGTCCTACTCGTGGCCATAGTTTTTATTTCATCTTTCACGGGCACTTGCGAAGAACTGACAAAACTTCCAAGAGTATCATTCTGTCATGAAAAAGTGTTTTTTTTGCCTTTCCTTTTTTCCTTTATTTTATTTGCAACAAGCTTATCCGGCAGACTCCGAACTGCCTCACACAGGTAAATTTTCGCAAAAAGCTGGCCAAAATTATTTTTTGGTTTTTTTTGTTTTATTGTTGCATGGAAATTCATAAAAAGTTAATTTTCAAAAGAAACAACAATTTTCAACCAAATATACAACCAAATTCGCCAAAGACCATGCAAAAAGGATGAAAAAGGGTGCTTTTAAATTTGGTATTTTCTTTGTATTGCATTGCATGCTTATTGCTTTTTAACAAATAATAAATAAATTAATTAGGACATATATAATAAATAAGTTAAGAAATAAATACTCAAATAAATGAATAAATATATAAATAAATACATAAATATATTAATAAATAAATAAATAAGTAATTATCTACATTAGGGTGGTTCTTATTAGCTGATTTTCGAAAATTAATGAAGGTATCTGCTCAATCGTCTCCAAATAAATAAAAAAAAATCCTATTTTTTTCAGATTTTTATCTATACCCCTAATTGCCATGTATCGAAGTGAAATTCTAATACTAGGGACTTTGCGGCTGATTTTTTTATTATTCCCGTATATCTCAATTTCGGCTTTACAAATTTTGTTAAATATTTGCACAGTTATACTTAACATTATCCTTAGTGAAATTGCATTCCAAAATATTATTTAAAATATATTCTTCAATAACAAATAAATCGGAAAAGAGATCCATTTTTGTAGTACCTTTTGGGTTTATAACACTCTTTTCCAGATTTCTCAAAAACGGCTCAGCCAATTTTTTGGAAATTTTATCAACACGGAAATTAAAACACTTATGAAATTTTTTGGTATGCAAGATTAATAATAAATTGCATCTTGCATACCAAAAAAATTCATAAGTGTTTTAATTTCCTTGTAAAAAAATCAGTATGTATGCAACACTTTACGCTTTATGTCCTTGTTTCGGGACTCTTGTGCTTCTTTGCGGAGTCCAATGGGAAGAAAAGCTTCAGAAATATTTTTTTGTTATTTTTTGTTTTTTTTGGCAACTAACCACCTTCTTTTATGGTCATAAACAAAATCGGACATAAAAGTTGTTTGTTTGCTCTGAAATGTCAACATTAGTTTCATTTTCCTACGTTTCTGTCAAAAAATTGATTTTTTCGCTATGTCACGAGATTTGCATCTTCTCAAACATTCAGAAAGCTGATTTTTAGAAAGAAAAGTGAAACTTGATCGCGATCTTGCGTAAAAAGTAAAAAAGTTTAGTATATTAAAAAAACAAAAAAAAGCCATTCCGCGTCAACTTTAAGTGCGAATATTTAAAAAGAACGCAAAATGACGCAAAATATTTTGACTGTTTCTGATTAAGGAAATGCAAACGCAAATTTTAAGACTGTTTTCATTACAGAAATCCGCAGAAAAACTTAACTTTTGCATTATTAAAGTTAAAAAATGATAAAAATATTGTACCAATAAAATACTCTGCCTTAAAAGGCCTCAACATTAATTATCAACTTAAAATATGACAAAAAAAATATTATCTCAATAAAACATACCACTAGCAACAGAATCCATGTTTAATAAATTTTAAAAGCACCTAAAAAAAGAAAGAAAAAAATAAACCAAAATGACTTCTTCTCGGCAGATCAAAACAGCTAGGTACTGCATTTGTTCCCTTAAAGTTTGCACTTTGAAAGCATCTGCTGATTAAACCGTTATAATCTGCATCGAATGATATATGAGGCTTAATGCTTACACTATTTGTAAACAACTTTGCATTAAAAAATTACAACAAATCGCAAATTTTTTTTTTATAGTTATGGCCAGCTTTTTGGGAAAATTTACCTGTGTGTGCCTCAATAAAAAATCCAAACTACACGCAATCACTACACGCTGCCTTTCACTCCACTACCGCCTACCCTGGCCATATCTCATGAACGGCTTGGTTGATTTTGTACAAAATACTTTAACCCCCATCTACATCACTTCCCAAAAATTCCCTCAAAGTTTGGTGCAAACACTCCACTGGTACAAAAGAAGTTAGTCCTTAACGGATTTGCATGAGATTTTTATATACAGGGTGATTCACCAACACGATTCACCTACACGCTCTAGGTTTCTGGCACAACATTCGTGCTTCAGCCTGTTTATGAAGATAAGCACGCACTCAAGAGGCTTATGATATCCTTTTGACGTCATAGCACAGTGCGAGTATTAGCCAAAATGGGAAAAAACAAAGAGGGTTCAAGAGGAGTTGTCGTCAATTAACATTGGGCCTGAAATCCTGAAAATTGCAATGAACTGAAAGACTGAGACTAAAAAGTTCCACATTCGTGTTGTACAGCTTAAGAACGAATCTCCATTACTTGACAGTACGACCGAAGTTGGGCTCGAGGGTGAACTGGTAGGCATTCCTGGAGGCGTGGGTATTAAGGTTGAATATCTCAAGCGTAGGAATGGAAGTGGCTATATTCATAGTGCGTATTTCATTAAAATATCGGTAAAAAAGGAAAAGGCACGAGACGTATACGCCAGTGTTCAAACGCCGTAATTAACTCAATGATGGTATGATCACCAATCCTCTTGAACGCTACGTTTTGAATACTGTCCAATGTCCAGGAGGCTTACGAACGTTAATGGAACACCAGCCCAGAGGTGGGACGTGTACTCAAGCTTTGGACGTATACACTTTTTATAGATTAGTACTCAGAACAGAAGGGGAAAAAAACTTCTTGGGAATTTCTAAGAAAACCTAAGCATCTTGCAGCAGACAAGAGATCATAAATGAAAATTACAAAGAGTGTCGGAGACAGAACGTAACCCTGAGGCACACCAGCATTATTTTTATGGGTGTTGACTTGAATCCTTCCGTATTAAACGGTCCGAAAGGAAGTTAATTACTAATCCAATGAAGAAGCGATTCACCAATCACCAACGCCGAATGTGCGTATATTTGATAAGAGAGCCTTTGTAAAATCAAGCACAATAATCTTTTTTTCTCCAGAATGGTCGGTGTAAAGATTTGTTCCGCTATTCGGTGAGATAAATCATTAGATCACCAGTGGACCTCATACTGCGAAAGCCGTACTGACGGTCCTTAACAATCGTTTAGTCTTCGAGATAATTCAAGCTGAAAAATTTTCAGTGTTTTCCATAAGTCTCAAAGCTTCGAGAAAAAAACGTGTAGAACCTCAAGTTAATGAGTAACTCGAAAGACATTTCGCCACACCAAAATTACCTACTTTTGTTTTTTTTTCAATTTAATTTCCTTTTGTAATATTTTATCTGGACAAATTCTAAATAGGCTGCTCACTTAGTTTCATGATTTTTACTTCGAAAATTTGAACAGAATTTGAGAACCATTGTGCCTTAAGACTTTCATTATTTTTTTAATCTCACGATAAGATCCCCAGCATCCATACTTGAACTGAAGCTATGCACCTTTTTATCTTACAAAGAGTATTTACTTAACTTCAAAGTTCATAGAATAATTAAATAAAAGAGAACAAGAAAAAAAACTCCTACAGACATCAAAAGCACAAGTTTTAATATGTTAATGTCGAACCTTAAACTTTTGACCGCAATAATAATGGTTCTTTCAGTGGAAATATCCTCTCCTGAATGATAAGATACTTGGCCTACTTGTAGCCAATTTCATAACATTTCCAACATACTTTTAGAAAAAACAGAAAAACATCTGTTTTGAAATTCCTTTTCTCTCGAAATACAAAGCCAACTCCATTTTCTCTTGTCTTATTTTACGCGTCACCAACCACTTTTCATCATTTCATCGATTTTTCCCTTTTTCTTTATGAATTTCCGTGGTGGATTTTTATTATGAAAATCACGTAGCTACATTCATTCCTATCTAGGCAATCCAAACACAATTCAATATGTTCTCATCCTTTCAATCTCATTCTTCATTATGACATCAGTGAAATCGTCTTCCGCTTCCATTCAAACATTTTTATATAACGAGATAACGAAAGCTTGTTCTTGGTGTGTGTTTCGGTCCGACAAAATTCTTCCTCCCAAAAGTCCAGAAGGAAATTCAAACGGAAAGGGAATAACTAAAAGCAAAATGTAATTTATTTCACTTTATTCCAATCAGCCTTTGGTGTTCGTGTGGACTTAGGGTTATTCAAATTGGAAAGGAATGATGGAACAAGCGAAAAAAAAAACGGAAACACACCTCAATATCGCATATCGATTATGATATCCTTTGCCTGGCAGGCAGACACTGTAGGGAAGCTCCAAGCTCACAGGCATTAATCTCAACTTTAAAAAAAGAAAAAGAAATAACAGTTTAAAGAGGAGGAACAACAGGAACGAAATTAATAAGACACTGGATACCGAGGTACAACGAGCTAACAATGGCAACAGCAAAGACAATAACTTCGTCGTCGTAGCCGATACGTTGAACTCGAGGAAAAATTTGTTTTACGAACATGCCACATGCAAAATGATCTCTGGAATTAATTTGCATAATCATTTTTGTGTCAAGTGATTTTTATGGTAAATCTAAACTCTGTCGAAGGCTCTTGTAAACTTCAAGGCGTGTTATTCATATGTTTTCTTAGTATCGAACAGTAGGACACGTACATTTTGTATTAGAAAAAAAAACTTATTTGATAAACCGGCAAACAGATTATCCGGATGATACTCCTTCAAAACTTAAGTTTACATAAAAATAAAAAATAAAAAAGTGAATTGAAAATGTCTACTGTTGAATTAGAATAAAATTTTGCAGATGTGAGGACACACGGTCTTCCACTGTTTAATATCTTCGGAATTCTGTGTTTGTTTGTCTTCTTGGATGCAACAGCAGGATAATGCAGACGCAAACACGAATTCAAAAACCATAAAACGATATGTAGATGCGATGCATAGTGATTGGAAACGAGCAGCCATCAGGAAAAAGCTCTTTAAAGAGTCTTCTTCTTTTTCTTTTTTAAGTTCTATGGTGCGTTGTTTGTTTATCGTTTAGTCTTTAATTCGACGGGAGTTCGTTCGCTGCTGTTCTTAGTTTGTTTCCTTATTTTGTTTTCGTATTTTTTTTTTTGCTTATTTATTTATTTTTTGAAATGCAAACATTTATGCAAAATTAAATTGTTCAGCCATGTGTGTACTAATGTGTCTGCAGAGATTCCACATTTTGCAACGTGAACATAGAATTTAAAAGTTTTTTAGAAATCCAATATGAAACTATATCAACAATGAGATTAAGTTTGAAAGATAAAAAAAAATATCAGAAGCAATATTTATTTTTAATTACTCATTTAATTAAGGAGCAATATCATTAAAAAGTTTTAACGAAGCTTACTTTGCTCTCCTCCCAGTTTTAACATCACATGGTTTTTTTTACATTACATTACATTTCACAGTACTTCGCACATAAATGTAACGAACTACAGACACATAGCAGCACTGGTGACTGAGACCATCGGCTGAGCAAGAACAATACATTAATACAACAGAGAGAGACAGATAGACACATAGAAAGAAAGCACACATAACAGAAACCTACGTGGCTCAGAGGAGGAGACTTAGATTTGTATTGTCTTATGTTATCGCACAGGTGGCCTCAGATAAGCTGGCGATTTTTGTAGAAAAAGAATGCTGCTGAAGCTGGGGTTTGAACCCGTAGCGTTCGGCTTAGAAATCCACTACTCTATCATCTGAACCATGGCCACCTGCTGGTTTTTTTTATATCACGTTCTAACATAATAAAAATAAAATAATTTAAAAACTTTAACAAAAAATAAAATTATTCGATTTTTAGGAAAAATAAAAATAAAACATAATTTAGAATAAATTAAATCTTATAAAAATTAAATAAAACAAAATCTTCCAAAATTATAAAAATAGCAAAATTTAGCAAAACTGACATAAAACAAACAAATTAAAATAGAAAGTTACATAAAAAAAAATAAAAAAAAAATTAATGAAAAAAATTTATCTAAAAAAATTAACTAGAAATAATACAAAATTGACAAAAATAAAATTAAACCAAAATTTATCAAAAATAAGAAATAAAACAAAATTTACAAAAATTATAAAGAGCACAAAATGCAGCAAAAATAAAACTTTTTAGAACGACCAATTCTCAATTTTTCAAAAACATCTATCTTCGCGTTAACAATGATTAAAAAAAAAATGTGCTCAGTTAAGAAAATCGCTTATTTAAAATACCTGGCAAAAAAATTGAAAAATTGCACTAACTCCAAGATATTTTGGGATACAGTGCGGGATCTTGGTGGGCGTAATCAGGGTATGAATTTCTATTTAGAAGCTGAGACGTTAGCAGGTCATTTTAAAACTCTACTCTCAGCTGATGAAGACCTTCATAACTTCTATTACACGCTACCTGGTACTCGAGTCATCGAGTTGGATATAGATTTTTTCCTGCCCGAATTGGAATTAACGCTCAAAAAAATGAAAAACAACAAGGCTCCTGGCCTAGACGGCATACCAGTCGAGTTTTATAAAAACAGCACTATTGATTTTAAAAACTGCCTCGTGTCGTTCTATAACAAATTGTATAATGGTGGACGTGTTCCGAACAGCTTCAACGAATCTGTTATTTTTGCCATTTTTAAAAAAGGTGACGCTAACATTGCGGAAAATAATAGGGGTATTTCAATTTTAAATTCAATAAGAAAAACCTTTGCTGCAATTTTAAATGAAAGGCTCACAAAATGGATTGATGCTAACAGTCTTTTGAGCATCTTTCAAGCTTGTTTCCGACCAGGTTTTTCGACAATGGACCATATCTTTGCTATTTCAAGTATTGCCCGACAATTTATAGATAGCAAAAAGAAACTATACACTTGCTTTGTTGATTTTAAAGCTGCATTTGACAAAGTCAATACATAGACAGGCATTAATATACAAACTTTCTTGCATTGGTTTGTCACGAAAGTTCCTCCAAGTGTATGCAAGTTTTATTTCGCCAACAAATGCAAGGGTATGGGATGGTGTCACATTCTCAAATCGGCTTGAGACAACTGCGGGTGTTCCCCAAGGTTGTATACTTAGTCCATTATTATTTGCCCTGTTTATAGATGATGTCTGCGAGCTTCTTCCTGGTGAAGTTGATTTTGCTAACATTTTAATCAAAGTTTTGTTGTACGCTGACGATTTAGTTATGCTTGCTGACAATCCTTTCTCGCTACAAATGCAAATAAACCGTCTAAGTTCATTGTGTGAGTCTTGGGGCTTGCAAATTAATACTCAAAAAACAAAGATTGTTATATTTGAAAAGAGACAATCAAGAAGGCGAGCAGAAGAAAACTGGTCTCTAAACAATACACAGATCGAAGTTGTACAGGAGTTTAAATACTTGAGAGTTCTCTTGACCTACAATTTAAGCTTTCTAAAGCACTCCAAGGAAAAAAGCAACGAAGCTAAATTGGCTCTTAATATGATGTGGTCAAAGTTTTTCTCGAACGAAAATGTTGATTTAATGGCTAAGTGCAAAGTTTTTAACGCGACAATTAATACATGCATGGTATATGGCGTCCAAGTATTCGGATACACACACTTCGAAGCTTTTGAAACTGTACAAAGGAACTTTTTTAAGAGGTTATTTCGTTTGCCTAACTCAACACCCCAATTACGCCATATATGTAGAGTCAGGAATAGCCCCTATTTACTTACAAAATTTGAAGGCAAACGCGGACTTCATTACTAGAGTGATGAAAAGAATTGAAACTTGTCTTCATAAAATCATTTTAAGAAAATTACTTCCAGTGAATGCTTCCCCGTTCAAAGACTGGAACGAACTAGCTTTATCCTACGAATCTAGTTTTAACATATCAGAAACTAATGTGACAGATTGGCAGGTTCAGTTTGCTGATGCGATTGCTAAGGTTGATCACAAAATGTTTCTGGATAATCTATCTAGAGTATCTTCATCTACTTCAAGAGTAATTTACAGTCATTTAAATCACCAACTGCCGCCAGAAGTCTCTTTCTTTAGAAACGAATTTTTAGCCTCGGTTATAAGTATTATTTTTAGAGCAAGAGTTGAAATTTTAAATTTAAACTTTGTGCCTCATCGACCGGACTTGACTCAGTAATGTGACCTATGTTACGAAAGAGTGAATGAAGATATATACCATTTCGTTGCTGCTTGTCCTATTCTACAAGAAATTCGTCGGTTGCATTTTCGGGAAAGTATTTTATCTATGGAAAAACTTTTGGAAATCTTAAATGGAGCCAGCCTGCTCAACCTCTTAAAATATTGCCAACATGCTCTTTCTTACCGTAATAGTTTCACATATTGAACTCAGTCGATTACTCGTTTATTGCAGTTTAAACTAAATAAATCGTGCTAAATTTGCCTTATATACAGGGTGTCCCAAAATTCAACGATAAGCCGGAACCAGGGGATGGCCCTATTCATGACTGCATGGAAAAAATATATATAAAAAAATCAAACGCCATTTTGTTTCAAATTACAACAAAAAATGTAAATTCTCAAAATAAAAAAATATCTCTTGACATTTTTTGCTACTGTGACCACAAATTTTCATTAATTTTTGATTTTATATTTTTATCAGAATCTTAAAACATAGGTAGAGCATCCTTTCCTAGTTTACAAAAATTCCAAATTTTTAGCGGTTTTTCCACGACAATTAATCAAAAAAGTTTTTTTCCATAAAATTTTAATTTTTTTTTAGTTTCAGTCCACTTTCAGTCATCGTGGTTATAAAAAAATATATGGACACTACCATGGCGTCTTTTTTTTAAAATTGGCGCAGGTTATCAAGATTCTAAAATGGTATAACACTTTGGCTAAACTTGCCAGAAAAAGAAGTAATGCATACTTTTTCATAACAACAACCGATTTTCAAACAAAAAAATTGTTCAGAGAAATCACTTCACTTTATGGAAAAAATTGGGTTTCTGATGCGCTTTCTTCAAAATTTAGTACGATCTGTTTCCACTGTTTTTTTTTATTCCATTAATGTGTTAATTTCACTTGTGATTTTGAAATTGTGTACTAGTTTTTGAAAAATCCTTGAACTTTCATCATTTTTATCATGCCATTGCCGTATGCCCCCTTAAATACGTAAACATGCACATAGTGTACGGAGAATGCCGGTGCAATGCTAATTCTGCTACTCGGATGTACTGAGAAAGGTTCAAAAATGCTGGAAGATATCTTGTTTAGTAGCATTTCAATAGAGAGTAACAGAATATTTGAATTTCTTTCACTTCTCAAAGAAGATTACTCATGTGGCCCTGATGGCATTCCACCTATTGTTTAAAAAAAAAATGCAAATCTGTTTTAGCTGTTCCTTTAAGGAATATATTTGAGTTGTCCCTGAAAACAGGAATATTTCCTTCATTTTGGAAGAATGCATTTTTAACTCCAGTATTTAAGAAGGGAGATAAAACTAATATTATAAATTATAGACCTATATCCAAACTGTCATGTATTCCTAAGCTGTTTGAACAAGTTGTATGTGATACGTTAGCATTTAATTGTAAAAATATTATCTGTAGCCAACAACACGGATTCATGCAGAAACGTTCTACGGTCACAAACCTTCTTGTCTTTGTGAACAAATGCTTAAATTTTTTGGAGTGTGGTCAGGAAGTAGACTGTGTCTATACTGACTTTTCGAAAGCTTTCGACCAGTTATCCCACACGATTATAACTTTTAAGTTGAACGCATATGGGTTTCCCCCTTTTTTCATAAAATGGATATCTACATATCTGGAAGACAGGTCCTATCAGGTAAAATTCAGACATCATGTCTCTAAATCATTTACTGCTAAATCCGGCGTCCCTCAAGGCAGTCACTTAGGACCCCTACTTTTTATATTGGCTATTAACGATGCTCCGCTATGTGTTCAGAATATCGATATTCTCATATTTGCAGATGATATGAAGCTGTTCAAAAACATTTCTTCAATGAATGATAGAATTCTTTTGCAAAATGACCTTAACAGGTTTTCACTGTGGTGTGAAAAAATTGTTTAAAATTGAATCCCAGTAAATGTCAAACAATGACTTTTTCTAAGAAGCGAGTACCGACTTCTTATGACTATACAATCTCACAGCACATTTTGTCTCGTCCTGTCACTGTCAAAGATCTTGGTGTTTTATTCACATCTAGCTTAGACTATTCTGAACATATTAATAGCATTGTAAATAAAGCCAATTCAATGTTGGGATTTATAAAGCGTTGGTCAAAGGAATTCCGTGATCCGGCTGTCACTCGTTCTCTATATAATTGTTTTGTTCGTCCTCATCTTGAGTATGCTTCCCAGGTTTGGACACCTTTTTATGATACTCATATTGAGAGGTTAGAATCCGTTCAACGGAATTTTACTAGGTTTGCCATCAAAGGTATTCAAAGGAGCGATTCCTTAAACATTCCTCCTTATGAGTATCGTTTGTCATTTCTTCAGATGGAAACATTGTCACAAAGAAGAACCAACAACGATATTGTATTTTTCCATCAGATTATTATGGGTATAACTGACGCTCCGGATTTGTTAGGCCTTATTTCATTTAACGATAGAGGAGGAGGTTACAACCTTCGTGGTAGGGACATGGTTAAAGAACCTAGGCATCGAACAAATTATGGTATGCATGAGCCCTTGACACGAATGAGCAGACTATCTAACTGCAACTCAAACTTATTTGATTTTAACTTAACTAAAAATCATTTAAAATCCTTATTGAAAGCCAGTGTTCCACGCGCTTAAGTGTTTTATTTGTGTTTTTGTATTTTTATGTTGTTATGTTATTTTTATCTTGTTGTTTCGCTTGTGTAAGTGTTTATTTGTCTTAGCGTTAAAAAAAAAAAAATA
This sequence comes from Sphaerophoria taeniata, assembly GCA_943590905.1. Taxonomy (NCBI): domain Eukaryota; kingdom Metazoa; phylum Arthropoda; class Insecta; order Diptera; family Syrphidae; genus Sphaerophoria; species Sphaerophoria taeniata. Next base: position 140,948,473 of record OX016541.1, read on the forward strand.
TCCAAATTATCGGGTTTTTATAAATGTGCATCAAGAGTTTTTGGAAGGGCGTTTAGATAGAAGAAGTGCTAGAAGACCAAGAGCAGATGGCATTGATAATAATTCACGGAAACTGAAAACAATTCAACAACATCGTAGATTGATGCAGGTGGCAAAAAATTCGAACATTTACTGTAAAAAATAAATAAAATATGTTTGTACTCCTAAATGGCACTTATGCATTTTTTCTTATTTAGAATTTTTGTATTTTAATTAAATGAACATTATGACGATTTAAAATAAACAAACAGAAAATATTTGGGCCCAAATAAAACGTGCTTCATTCTGAAGACTCATAGGGAAGTGATTTATTTGAATAGAAAAAGTTTTTGAAAATCGGTTGTTGTTATGAAAAAGTATGCATTACTTCTTTTTCTGACAAGTTTAGCCAAAGTGTTATACCATTTTAGAATCTTGATAACCTGCGCCAATTTTAAAAAAAAGACGCCATGGTAGTGTCCATATATTTTTTTATAACCACGATGACTGAAAGTGGACTGAAACTAAAAAAAAATTAAAATTTTATGGAAAAAAACTTTTTTGATTAATTGTCGTGGAAAAACCGCTAAAAATTTGGAATTTTTGTAAACTAGGAAAGGATGCTCTACCTATGTTTTAAGATTCTGATAAAAATATAAAATCAAAAATTAATGAAAATTTGTGGTCACAGTAACAAAAAATGTCAATAGATATTTTTTTATTTTGAGAATTTACATTTTTTGTTGTAATTTGAAACAAAATGGCGTTTGATTTTTTTTATATATTTTTTCCATGCAGTCATGAATAGGGCCACCCCATGGTTCCAGCTTATCGTTGAATTTTGGGACACCCTGCATATAACTTTTTACTGTTATGTTGCTGATCATATAAAATTTGATAATATTCCTTTTTTTTTGTGTTTCAAATCACGTTAAAATTGATAACAATTTATAAACAGCTAATCATTACCGAATTGTTTAATATTTTGTGTTTCAAATCACGCTAAAAATCCTTTTTTTTTGTACAAAAATATTTGTTCATATCTTTTGTAAAAATGTTCTTACATTTTAAAATTTTTGCTTTTTATTATTTGTTTTATTTTTAAATCATATTATGAAATGTCATCTCAGGCAGACGGCAGTAATGGCATGTCCTTATTTCTTAAGTATACAAATTGTTAAACTTTAAAAATAAAGAAACTGTCTATCTATCTATCTGCAGCAAAAATAAAATAAAACGAAATTAACAAAAATTAAAAATAATACAAAGTTAAGCAAAAATAAAAATAAAATAAAGTTTTGCAAAAAATATTTTTTATTTTTGCAAATTTTTGTTTTATTTTTTAATAAAAATGAAAAATTCAGTAAATATGGTGCATAAGCAAAAATAGAAAACAATTTTCAAGTTCAATTTGAATGTGAACCTGATTTTTTCATCTGTATGCTACTGTTACTTCATCAAATAACCAAAAGTTCCCTTCAATGTAACTAAAATCCTTGCAATGCTTAATCAGAAACTGACAATAACCAAAAATTAGAAAAAGAAAGAGTTGTGGATTACCAATGAGTTTATTGCTCATATCGCAATGCCCTTTGTCCATCAACCATCTTTATACATCCTTGACGCTCTGCAGCATCTCCATGTCCACAGAAACACCACAGAAAGGACATTAAATGGCATAGTCGTAATATCGAACCAAAAATGGTCACACAAAGAGGACAGACAATCTCTTCTCTGCTAAAAACAGACAATGAATAGAAAAAAAGAGAAAATAAAAAGACGATGAAGGTTTTTCGGTTATAGCACACATTATGCACTCTACAAAGTTTCATATCATCGCAACTCAGAGAGTTATTCAAAGCTTTATGCTTTATGCCACAAAGGTCAATGCAATTTATATGAGATTGGGGATTTTCAGAACTGAGCTCATGGAATGGAATAGTAGACGGTCATCGTCACAACTCACAACCGACCGAAATGTCATTGCTCTTATGTGTGGTTTATGTAAATTAGAATTTCTGATGCCAATTTGTGTATGTTGGGAATTTAAGTCCATAAGTGAGTTGGATAGAGATGAACTTGAACAAATTGATTAAATATTCTCGAGAGATCAAATTCTGTTTGCATGTGAATTTCGTTTTATTTTTCAAAAACAATACTCGTCCTTTAACTGCTTACTAGAATTTATGAAAGTCAAAAGAAAACCAAAAAGAGAGTAATTAAAAGTTATTGCATTTAAATGGGATTGTCGGAGAGAATGCAACTGTCTATCCTTTATTTTGTTTTTGAGGATTTGCATAAGTCGAAATATTTCCACAAAATCCGATCAAGGAAAGACTTTTAACGAAGGAAAAAAACGCCTTCATATAGCCTTAATGCAATGAACTTTTAAGAGACCACTGAATGTGTCCTTTTGTTGAATGAAATGGATGCAACTGTGTGTCGACAAGAATTGAAAGTTCAACATCCTCAAATTCCTATTTTCTACGACTGTAAAAAAAAAGAAGTCAATGTCAAAAAACTTAATCATGCTTTCTGAGTCTGACACTTGCCAGAATTTTCTTTGTTCGCAAAAAATAAACAAACGACCTTCCATTTCACCCAACGACTGTTACCTCCAGGAACCGTAAATAAGCTTCGGACAGCAGATGGTAAAAAGAAAGCAAAAATGATCACAAACACGAGAAAAAGAAGTTCATTTTATCTTTGTGTTCCCCAAGTCGACAAACAAAACCACAAACGAAAAAAAAACTGCCCTGGAGCAATTTTTCGGCAAATAAAAACCAAAAGAGCCGAGGTCAACCCTTTTGTAAGGAAAGTGACCTCTTGTTTAGTCTCTGTGCTGATAAACACTTTCAGATAGATCGCGTGCAACACCATATGTCAACGCCACAGGCGTTTTCCTCTTCTTTTTTTTTTGGCAATATTGGTGCCAAAGTTAGATGAAATAAAGCTCTCCCAATGGGACATGAACCGACTTATTTGGTGTCCATTTTTTTTTTTGTGTTTCGATGGTTCCTTGAGTTCATGTTTGAATTCGGTTTCATTCCGTCGTTTCGGTCGGTGGCCAACAACCAACACGATTTCTTTTCTGTTATTTCTCTCTTCCCCCCACTTTTATGTCTTTTTTAGGAGCTAGGCAAATTGCATCATTCTCAAAGGCCACCTCAATTCCATTCAAATGCAAATTTAAGGGAAGTTTCTTTTCTACGATTTGCAAAAAGGAACAAAAAGAACCGAGAAAAGGTCTTGATTGTACAAATTCCGGCTAGAAATAAAAACACAACGATGTGACGATATGGCCTTCATGTTTCTTCGTATTGATTTATAATTTTTTTTATTATTATTTTTATAACCAAGTTATTTTTATTTGCATTAACGCCCCCCTTTAATAAACTTAACTTGATGTCGCCACGCCAGCCACAGCGCCCTGGTTTGTGGGTGCGTGCTGACGACTGATATTGTTTGGAATAGAGGATATTAAAGGGCGTATTCTAGTCAACACTTCCAAAACACACATACCAACACTCTCACGCATTGACGTAATATCTCTGATTCCAATTTTAACGAAACGATTAACAGTTTTCTGTTTTCATAATAAAATTATTATTATGCGGTGGTAATGGGAAATCTTAATTTGTCGGCGTAAGTAATAATGTCGACACATGAGTTGGTCTTGGTATTTGTATGAGAGGAGATGTCCTTGTAGATTGAAAATAGTTCTACTGCTCGCTCCGACCAACTGACGCATAAGGAAGTTTGCGGGGTAAAAAGAACAGCTTCATGTGAGTGTGCAAATCTCGGGGGAAATTTTGTGCGGTTTATAAGGACAACAGATGGGCATGGCGAGGCACGGTATCAACGACGACGTGTCGGAACGTCAATACGAAGAAAGACGACTTTGTGGCGCGTCGCTTGCGTTTTAAAAGTGAAGGTTGAAGGTATTTTATCTTTTAATGTCCTTCAGCAAACTTGTATTTATATGAATAAATTATGAACACGAAAGGATATGAGAGAAAGTTAGGTACCTTCCAACCTACCTAGCCTTCTGGTACTATAAAACAATCAGGAAAATAAATTTCCAGCTCTGGGAAACTAGTTTTCTTGTTTATTTTTTAATTGAAGATGCCAAGAGAAGATACAATAAGTTTTGTTTCTTCGAAAAAGTTTATTTCAGATTTGAAAAGTTTTTCAGCTTGAAAGGTTCTTCTTCTAATGATGATAGGTTAGTTTTGAAATGGAAAGAAAGTTCTGATTTTGTAAATATTTTGAGGAAACTTACTTCTTAATGCATTTAAAAACTCGCATGATAGAAGTTTCATAAACACATCCTAACCAGTACATTCCAGTTACAGTTGGAAACTGATTTCTTCGAAAAGATTGCTTTTTATTTCCAATGTAATCTTCCATCATTTTCTGATTGACACCTGTCGGGATTTTTGTTTTTAGATTTTTCAATTTGTATTTCCCAGAACTTGAACTAATCTCGCCGGAACTGTGTTAGCATTCATCATCTTCTGTTTGCTCGCTTCAAGCTTCTAATTCTGTTTCGGTGTCACTTTCAAAGGTTGTTGTGTTCTCAAAAAGAAACAGAAGTAATCCAACTACACGAAGCGTGCGCTATATTAAGTCACTTTCCATCTCAAGAGCTTCACAAAGTTGACGACGATAAGGGCGACACGACGACAACGAATAGCGGTGTACCTACACCCTACATTTCTTGTTCCATGTCAAACGAAAACAAAAATGCAGAACCATTTGCAAATGCAATGCAGTCGCCGCATTTTATTTTGTATTTTGTAGGTGTTCTCTGGGTTTTGTTTGAGTTTCAGGGTTCTTTTTTTGTTCCATACAAGAACCATGGCCTAGATTTTGCCATAAAGAAGTTTGCGCATCCAAATCCAAAAAAAAACGAAAATGAGTCTTCTCATTTTCATGGTGTAGGTTCTGTTTTTTGTTTTTGTTTTATTTATAATAAATTTTAGTTTTTGTTCTCGTCTTCCAGATGATTAGAATGCATAATGCTCAAAGTAGGTCGAGTTCTGAATAATTTCAGTATCCTCGAACACCTACCTACTTAATATTGTTTCCCGGATGCTTTTGGTGCTTCTGCAAATAATAAACCTTTGCTTTTGTCTGAATCAGAGTAGCGTATTATCTTTGCTGCTTTTGACCTCTTAAAATATGAGGAGTGGGGAAACAACAAAACGGAACAAAACATTTTGGAATAGGAAAGTGTAATAACTCAAGGGCCGGCATGAAATCTGGGATTGTGGTCCTGGGGGTTATTTTGTAAAAGCTTTTATTAATTACGACAGCATTCAAGAGATAAAATAAACACAAAATAAAGAAGAAAACACAAAAATAAATATGGATGAGGTCAATTAAAACAGAAAATAAAAATAAAATAAAAGCAAACTGTTTTTTTTTTTAATGTTTTATTTTAAAACTAAACTCAAAGACTAACACAGATATGCAAGTCGGACAGTGGTTTAGACTTTAGAGTTTAGACCCCACCCAACTACCTACTATTACTATTTCGGACCGTTCATACGTAACTAGATCCTCTATACAGGGTGATTCACGAGCGTTGTGCCAAAAAGCTAGAGCGTGTAGGTTGAGTTGAGACAAGAAAAAAATCGTATAGGAGGGGGGGGGGTCTATTCCCCCCGTTTAGCCGGGAGGGGCAATTTTCTGAAAAATTGACTTATTTTGTTTAAAAAAATATTAAAAATCAACGGCTTCGTTTACAACACCGTGTTATAACTTTCTGAAAAGCCAAAAACTTCTTCTTTCTCTTTGTTTTTAAATTAAATTGTTTTAACGAATAGTTTAAAAAAAATAAATTTTCAAACTCAAAATTTTCGAAAAAAAAGCAAAAAAACATTTTTGAACAAATTTTTTTCAAAATTTTATGTAATTAAGTACTAATTTTGTTTTAAAAATTCAATGTGTTTGTCAATTTTTAGTCGAAAACAGAAAACCGGATGCAATAATGTCTAAACAAAATGTGAAAAAAATGATTAATCCAGGGAAAATCCAATACTTTTCTACTTTATTGAGTCCTCTTAAAACTCCAATCACAAAAAATCAAATTTATAAATTAAACTAATAAATTAAACTAAAAGTCCAGATAGGTAAAAATAAAAACAAAGATTTTTTTAGAAAAAAGTGGTTTTGATTTTTTCTTAATTTCTCAAAAACAAAAAGACATTTTTGCATCCGGTTTTCTGTTTTTGACTAAAAATTAACAAACACACTGAATTTTTAAAACAAAATTAGTACTTAATTACATAAAATTTTGAAAAAAAATTGTTCAAAAATGTTTTTTTGCTTTTTTTTTTTTTGAAAATTTTGAGTTTGAAATTTTTTTTTTTTTTTAAACTATTCGTTAAAACAATTTAATTTAAAAACAAAGTGAAAGACGAAGTTTTTGGCTTTTCAGAAAGGTATAGCACGGTGTTGTAAACGAAGCCGTTGATTTTTAATATTTTTTTAAACAAAATAAGTCAATTTTTCAGAAAATTTCCCCTCCCGGCTAAACGGGGGGGAATAGACGCCCCCTCCCATACGATTTTTTTCTTGTCTCAACTCAACCTACACGCTCTAGCTTTTTGGCACAACGCTCGTGAATCACCCTGTATAACCCCTTCGCAGAAAAGGTAATCTTTTATACGTTTCATACTTTGTGTTAGGTACACTATTTCACTAGTTGCGAGTTAACACCACTACACTGGTGATCTGGCTAACTGCCTCTTTTTCCTCTGTCTAGCTATCTTATTAAAGTCTTTTTTTTGCCTTAAGTGAATGTGAATCTATAGCAGCACAAATTGAAAAACCATCGCCGGTGGTGTGTTTGAGATATTTGGACAGTGGATACCAAGGATGTTGCAAAGAGTCGTCGTCGCCGTGTAGAAAAATGCTCACGATTTTCGCATTGACGCTGGCGAGGGGGCATAAGTTTGACTCTCCAGCAATCCAGCTGTGGGGAACGACAACTAAGAAAACTAACAAAGCAGAAACGTGAATCGAAACATCATGGAGAAAAGTTAACTGCAAGAAAGAAAAAAAACGAGTTTGGAAGTCATGGCTAAGGTGAGGGCTTGGCTAAGACACCAGTAACAAATTTTAATAAGGAAAGAGAGAAAAAAGAACATACAAGGCAAGAACATCGACCCGAGTCACGAGAGACTACACTGAAGTCTACTGCACCCCTCAAAGCTTCGAGGCAAGCATCAACTACAGATCCTCTAAAAGATTCGTGAGAGCTACCAGGTTGAAGGACCTGACAACGATCAGTTGACAAGACACAAAGCTGATAAAGAAAAGAACTTCGAGTGGCAGAAGACAGAGACTGCTACTGCACCCAAAGAAACATTCCAGCAAATGAACTCCAAGAAATCAGAGGGCGAAGAGGAGATGCTGACACATCTAGATCTCTCCCTAAGAAGATAAATTGTGAAATGACTGATAAGAACTCTACTGCTCGGAATGACAAAGAGAAAGCGCAGGCTACTCTTTTGGAATGAAAGCTGAAACATAAGAAAAAAGTCAAGCATAAGGGTTCAAAGAAACGGGAAACCAGCCGCTTTGACACCACCCCGATGGAAATACAATTTGTCATAATAAGTCGTGGTTATCCAGATGCTAGAATTGGCTAGGTATTTCTAGAAAACGAGATCCTCAAGGTTATGATCAGATAACGATAGTTTTGAAGACTATGTCTTTGATGGAGCTGGATGGCGGAGCGCGGAGAGGAGTTAAAGAGGTTTGCTGTTGTGATCAGTAATCACGGGACTTACTTACCTTTACAATCGATACCTTTTACTAACGACTTAATCTGTCATTGCAGACTTTTCCTTGTACTCGCTGTTTGTTTCGTAGATTCACCCATTTGATGTTGTTTTAGAAATGTATCGTGATTTCTCGCAAAGGGAAGGGGAAGAGATAAATCAATTGTAACAATATGCGTATTTTTTTCACTACTCAGTAGCCAGCACAGTAATCAAGTGCGAATAAAACGCTCCAACTCACTTTATCTGGCAAATTCAATTTGTATGGCAATTGTTACATAAAACGTCGCAAAATGGACCTGAGGGTTGCGTCTCGGATTAAGAAAATAGCAAATACTTCAACCTAATAGAGTTCCTAACTCAGATCATGAGACTCGCGTAGCAAAATAATTCTTCTTAACGCCATCAGCGCTGTCTTCATTTCAATAATTGAAAGTTTGTTGCCGGCACAACTGTCATTTTTTTACTGGCCTTTTTATCGACTCCAATCGAAATTGTTGTTGTTTGCCAAGAGAAATGTTGCTCTGAGTAGTGAAAAACACACGGAATGTATCTGACAACTGAAAACCACCTCATATCAAAATCAAATGTATTCTAACAAACAACTATTATTATAAATTCATAATTGAGGTTATTCAAACTCCAAATGCTTACAAGTTACAATTAATTCATGCTCTGATTCTCTACTTCTACAGTTACTGACTTGATCCTATGTTCAACTACCTATTCATAATAGACAAAAAAAAAATGTAATCTAATCCTTTTGTTTCGGGCGTTGAGTGTCTGTTTGCATCAAAACCAGAACGAATTAATTGGTTTTACTGCAATTAAGGTCATTCGTCTACTCTAAAAGAGTACCCTTAAAGCAAAAGCAACCTTACACTTCTTTTATGGTTTTCTATCAAAAAGAACTGTTTTTGATCCTCAACAACCAGACAAACAACATCAATTAAATTTGAACGTTTAGTACATTCAAATGAATTAAAAATAACTTTTTCAATAATACACTTTTTCGGTATTAAAACTTAAAAGTTCATAAAGAAAAAAGAAAAAAAAAATACCAAAGATTATGAAAGGAAAGAATTGATTTCTTCTTTTCTTGCACTTTGTTTGAAGATCACAAACTTTTTCCAAGAAAGAAGTTTTAATTAGTATTTTTCTCGTTATCGCGTCGTTTTGTTTGTGGCTGGTATCGAAGTGAGTTATTGACTCATTACACTACTAGTATTGAAAAGAAGGACGTCGAAGTTTTTGCCCATTTGAAATGATGCTTATAATGAAAATATCGAAAACGCACCTTTGAGCTTGACAGAAAGAAAAAATGTAAAAAAATCGACAAACAGTATTATTCTTAAATTTAAACTCCAAGTTTCAAAAAAAAAATATTCATCCAAATTTCTGCATTTCAAAAACAAGCCAAATGGAACAACTGAGCCTTAACAAACCTTTTCAGTTGGAATTTTCTTTCAAAGAGGAACTTTTGTCATGTTTGAAAAAGTTTCGCTTCTTCAGCATGGAGTAGAGGCTTTTCTCGCTTTATTGTTTGAGTCGAGACATCAGAATAGACAAAAAACATACCTCCACACACGTTCCTTTATGTAAAACATACTTTTGCCATCATATTGTTTTGCACGTCCTGCTTGAGGAGTATACCGTATGGATTACATATGTAAAATAAAGTATCCTCATAAGTGTATCCTTTTCAAATATGTTGCAAGCCAAGGGACAAAGGCTCTCTCTTTTTCGAAAGAACACAGAACAGGTACATATTGTTACACAACAGACTATTGAGCGAGGATGAATTTTTTCTTAGACAAAAAAAAAGAAGAGCAAAACAAAGGCTTTTGAAGCACTTTCACAAAAAGCAAGTTAGAAGGAAGTAGAAGCGGAACATGATGTATTAGTGGTAGAAATATTAAGCAGTGTTTTAGTGTGTGTCCTTGTATGGTGCGAGTTCCGTGTTTCATTGAAGTTTTTTTGTTTTATTACTTGTGCTTTAAAACAGTTTTAAATTTTAAGGCATCTTGAGTGAGTAGTCCTTTTACTCAATTCCGACATCAAAGCACCCGTATACTTAGGAACAACTGCACGGGTTTTGATATTACAATTCAAATATTTACTTCAAATTCCTCTGAGAGTTGTTCGCCTTAAGACTGGCCCTGGTAGCTAACTCTTCTTTCCAAAACTTCTGTCACACTGTTGAGCTTACAATTTTCATGTAATAATTTTCAATTCAACGCCAGTAAATTTTTGAATTAAATTTTTACTTTGAAAAAAAAAAACAAAAAAAAACGAATCATCCATATGAACATGTGCATTGTGCAGATCCTGCATGCAAACTTTTCTTGTTCCGTGTCACGCTTGTGAGCAAACAGAAAAACATACAAAACACGAAAAACTTTTTGTCAATTCCTCGAGCTATTGTGAGCGGAATTGCAGAATTTTCACATTAACACTACAAAATCAGGAACAAACGAAACAAAAAGGAATATCCTATAGAGGGCAGTGTGGTGCAGTTTATTTTCTTCCTTTCTCCAATTTTATTTTCCGTCAGTCATGCGATAGTTTTATTTTTACACGCGTCGGTGTTGTTTTGAACTCGAAAACTATTTATATATGCTCCAGAAAGTCCCACTTTTCTCCACACAGCAGCGCAGCGAAAGGAAATCAATAATAATTTATTGCTTTGGAATGGGGGCGCTAGATTCGTGTGTTTCGTTGATTCTTTCTTTTTCTATTTTTAGATTTTCAACTCCAGGAGGTAAGTATGTATTGATTGAGCTGTGGTGCAGATACCACAAGCTAAGTTCTTAGTTTCATCCAAAAGAAAGACAAAATTACAAAACCCGAACACACTTTCTGTAAACAAATCTCTTTGAAATACGTTGACTTCCCTAATTGCCGGAGCAATGAATTCTATAAATTCTATACACTTGCACACATTTTTTGTCTAACGTTACACGCCAGAGAGAGAAATATAAGGATTGGAAAAGTAGGTACTTGCATGTATACCTGCAGCGGAAATGTAGTCAGGAAATGCACATGAGTTCGATTTAACTTACACAAAGTACACTCAACTGCGACCTATTTTTCACAAGGATTTCCCAAGGAGAGTTTCGTGTTCAATCAATTCATCTCAATTGTATTTGAATTTATTTTTATATTCCTTCAACTTATGTGAAGGTAGGTAGGTTGGTAGGTACCTATTTTTGTATGTTGCAGAAGACTCCATCAGGAGGAGACGACTAAAGATGACATAAGAACAAGGAGGAGTAAATAAGAAACAGGAAGCAGTTTTCTTATTCCGTTTTCAATTTGTATGCATGCTCCTGATGGTTCTTTGAAACAAAAACCAATGTGTACTTGGCAATTTGGTATCCAATCAATTTAAAGAACGTTGCTTATAATTTTGAAATGATGTATTTTAACGATGTTTAATGTGATTTTAGATGGGGGTGGGGAACGAATCCTTGTTTCAGAGTAGGTATTAGAAGTAACGCATACTTCTTTTCTTTGACGCATACGTGCCTCTGAGTAATTTTTATTTTGTAAACTATGGAATGATGACTGTCCTATAGCGTCGAGGACTGTAAGTAACGAAAAAATGTATGTAGGTACTCGTTACTTAAATATCAAATACTTGTTTCAAAAGCTCGTTAATTCGCAAATATGAAAAAAGAAAATTCATGTCAAAAATCAACGTTTTGGTATTTTCTCCCTACTTCTCCCTACTTAGGATTATCGCTTCAAATTTGGAACGCAATAACATACTCCCGACTTAGTTTTAGTTCATATATATCTGTGAAGGCCTTCATTTTCGGCTTCCATCAAAAGATGGCTACGATGTCGTCAGGTTAGGAAACACAAAATATCGAAAATCTTTGTTTTTTCCAGTCTTGATATTTAGAATATTTTTTTAAAGGTGATCTCACTTTAACATAGCTCTTTATGTACATGCAAGGGTGTTAGCTACAGTTACATTCAGTAACAAAATTTATTACTCTTAAAGTGAGTGCGACTGAGAGAGGGTTCAACTGAGAAAAACTTCGGCTCAATATCTATTATTCGACTAAGTGAGAGAGTAGATTTAGGGTAAGTTCGACTTAGAACTAGTTCGGCTTGGAGAAAGTTCAACTAAGAGAAAGTTCGACTCAGAGAAACTTTGAAGTAGCGAGAATTTGAATAAGGTAGTATCTAGTATTCGACATTCGACTTAGAGAAAAAGGAGAGATTTAGGGTAACTAATTTTGCCTTAGAACGAGTTTGATACAGAAAAAGTTCGACTTAGAGATAATTCGACTTGAGAGATTACACTAAGAAAAAAAACGAGCTAAAATCAAGATTATCGGTCTCAAATCAAGCCGATTCGTTGACGAAAGTCTGTTAAACTCGAAAATTCTTAATTCAAGTCCAAAACTCTTATTTTAAGATTGTTTTTTTCTAAGCCTAAAATTCTTATTTTCAGATTTTGAAATCTTAATCTTAGAATAAAAATCTTAATTTCAGAACGTCCCAACCTCAAATTAAGATTTTTGTCTTAGCCTAGAATTCTTATTTCAAGATTGTAAAATCTTAATCTTAGAATAAAAATCTTAATTTCAGAACGTCCCAACCTCAAATTAAGATTTTTGTCTTAGCCTAGAATTCTTATTTCAAGATTGTAAAATCTTAACCTTAGAATAAAAAAGTTTAATTTCAGATCGTTCCAACCTCAAATTAAGATTTTTGTCTTAGCCAAGTATTCTTATTTCAAGACTGTAAAATCTTAATTTTAAGAATACAAAAGCTTAAATTTAGACTATTTCGAACTCAAACTAAGATCACATATTCTTAATTTTACCAGACTTAAGAACAATATATACTCAAATCAAGATTTTCAATTCTTATAATAAGAACAAGTAACCTTGTATTTAAGTTCACATTTTTCCGGATTGTACCTGCATTTTCTTGATTGAAGCTGATTTTTAATCGGCGCTTAAAAACCCCGACAGTTGCAATCTTCTCCACCAGGAAAATGAAAAACACGTTTGATTATTTAACTGTATTCATTTATTTTTTTTTTAGTATTCTTACAAGAAAAGCTTATACATACTTAATTTTAAAATACGTTTTTCCATTGTTCAATAGGTACAAATGTAACGGTGGACTTACAAAATCGCTTATTTTTTTTATCTCAAAGGAATTCATTAAAGATCCTGTCTCAAAAGATTGGAAATGAAAATCAAATCTAAGAGTTTGAATTTCTTGGCATATAACATAAATTGTTTCATTTTGAATTAAAAATATTTTTATTTTATACAGTTCAATATAATTTGTAGTCTCATTGCTTAAAGCTAAATAATAATTATTTAAATACCTTGTGCCTTTATAAATTATTTCTGAAGAAACTTCACAAATCTCAAAATTAATTCCAAATGTATTATTAATAATCTGACATGTAGAACTTTTCCATAGCTAAAAAATGTTGAGCTAGGGCCTGGGACATTTTCGAGCCGGTTTTCAACTGGTACAGACATTTTTTCGTCGTCTGTCCCGAACTACAAATATATAATAGACATTAAAAATTGCTTTACTATACCTACTTTAAATTACTTTAAATATTTACTACTTACCTCAGTTTTTTGCCAAGAAAGTATTTTTTCCCTGAACTCTATTCGGAGTCCTAAATGAGGGATAATTTGGTTTAGGTCTTCTTTTGTAATGAATTGGAGAGATCTAAATGTTATATTTGCAGCTTAAAAAAAAAAAACAAAACAAAGTAATCCATTAGCTATTCGCTGTGCTAAATTGTTATCATAACTTAGAATAATTTCTTACCCTTAAGATCATCAAACAGACACTCGAGATCAAACTGTTTTAACAGATCTAATAGTTTTTGCTCATCGGTGCAATTTGTGATGACTGTGCCAACTGCAGCTGTAGGTGCATCGGTAGGAGAGACGTTGTCGACGTTGGTGGAGCAGGCTGCGTCGTGTCCTGTTTTAGGACTTTTTTCTTTGTCAGTCACGAGAACGTAGTTCCCCTCACTGTTTTTAAAAACCACAAAATCACTATTATCTTTGTTTACTTCACTTTCACTTTCGTCGATTGTAATATTTTCCATATTTACAAAAACTGTTTAACTCACGTATCACGTCCGTATTTAAAAAAACCGAAAGACCAAATGAATATTTTGAAATTCCTTGCAAGAAACGAATTTAAAATTGTTTCGGCTTGCTTAGAGAATGTTAAAACTTAATTTGAGAATGAAGCGGCTCAAATTAAGATTTTTGTTGTTAATTTCAGAACGAAATTCTTGAATTAAGATTTTTTCATCTTGATTTTGGAAACTAACTTACTGTCTTGCAGTTCCTAAACGAATTTAAGATCGTTTCGGCTTGCTTAAAGAATAATAAAACTTAATTTGTGAACGAAGCGGCTCAAATAATGAATTTGTTCTGAATTGTAGAACAAAAATCTTAGATCTAAAATTAAGATTTTTTCAGCTTGATTTGGGAATACAAAAACAATCTTAGTTGTCTTGCAGCAAACGAATTTAAGATCGTTTCGGCTTGCTTAAAGAATAATAAAACTTAATTTGTGAACGAAGCGGCTCAAACTATGAATTTTGTTCTGAATTGTAGAACAAAAATCTTAGATTTTAAGATTTTTTCAGCTTGATTTGGGAATACAAAAACAATCTTAGTTGTCTTGCAGCAAACGAATATAAGATCGTTTCGGCTTGATTAAGGAATCTAAAAACTTAACTCAAGAACGTATAGCTGCTCAAATGTTGGTCTTCATTTCAAATTTGTTTTAAGAACAAAGTTCTTGAATTAAACTCGTTCTGGTTTGATTTGAGATTGTAATAACTTAATTTAAGAACGTGGCAGCTCAAATCAAAATTTTTTTTCTTAGTTTAAGAATACAAATTTGTTTTGAGCATAAAATTCTTATATTAAGAATAAATGGTATCATTTTTAGGATAAAAGAAATAAGAATATAAAAATCTTGAAATAAACCTACTCCTACTTGAATTTAGCCTCTCTTTTTTCTCTGAGTGTACGAACCAGAGAAAGTTCGACCTATAAAGAGTTCGACCAAGAAAATCTACGACTTAGAAATAATTTGACTTAGGTAGTACATATCTAATATTCGACTTAAAGAGAGAGTAGAGAGTGTTCGACTTAAAAGAACTTTTACTTGGAGAAACTTTGACTCAGAGAGAATTTGACTAAAGTAGTACATATTTCGTATTCGACTAAGAAAGAGAGAGGAAGTTTACCTTAAGGTCGACCTAGATTGAGTTTGGCAACAGAAAGTTCGAGTAAGAGAAATTTCGGCTCGGGGAGAATTCGACTAAGTTCGACCTAGATTGAGTTTGGCAACAGAAAGTTCGACTAAGAGAAATTTCGGCTCGGGGAGAATCCGACTTGGAGAAAGGTCGATTTAGGTAGCATTCGACCTAGAGACAGTTAACTAAAGTTTATTTTAATACCTTATGTCCAAATCAAAATATATCACTATACAGTTTTTCAGAGCTGCTTTAACAAATGTGTCTCGTACAACAACGAAGTCTTAATGCGAAACAAAATTGCGGCATCTGCACCAAAACAAAAATGTCCCCTTAATGTCAAAGAGTGACATTTTAAACCTCCAGTTTAACCCCCTTATGCATACATACATATTTCATTCCTTACCAATTTGTTTATGCCTTGTTGTCTACTTAATTACGTGCCTCGAATAAAGCTTTTTTTGCATATAAATCAAACAGGCTTTCAGCAATCCAAAAAAAAAAGTGTCTTTAGGTCGATGCGATGATTTAAAGAAGGCCGCACAGAGGATAAATAAATCTCAAAAGTCATTCCCCCTTTTTTAAGTGTTTTATTATTATTGGTGGTAGTTTAAGAGCAAGTTACACATTCCATAAAAAAAAACGATACTATTTTTAAAATAATCCTTTTAGAGTGTTTTGTGTGCAAATTGCATGAACCACACGAACAGACAAGTGCACTCAACCTAAGAGGTAGTTTCAATTACAAAATCCGAGCACCATTTTTCAATTAAGAAGTAGTTCGACTGCACTAAAGTGTCACTGTCCATGAACTTTTTTCCCGCAGCTAAATATTGATTAGCCGAGATAAACTGTAGCAGTCAGTGCACAATAGCAGTTGCCAGTTCCCAGAATCATTGTCCAGACTGCGTATTCAATTACTGCAAATATATGTACAAACACTCAAAAGGTTATCGATAGTGCACACTCTGATGCACTGTATTCATTTAAAGTGCGGATTTGGGGGGAGTAAGTTGGGACATTTAAAAATGCAACTATAGATAAGTATGTATAAATGAGGAGGAAAAGGAAATGGTCGGTCCACTATTTTTCTTCCACCGAGTGATCGACTGAGCTGATTTCAATTTTTTAATCCAAACGAAATAAAATCACTGATTTCACTGCAGTGCCAGCGCCACGTCTTCTGCCCCCAAAAGGGGCGTAGGTGAAATCAATGTACATGTGCGAGAATGGAATTCGACACATTGGCGACATAGTTCAGCGCCGTCGTCAGACGCAGCAGCATCGATTGTAATCGATAAATCGACGGATCGACAGACGATATGGTGACGGCCACCAGCGGAAACAATTGGTTGTAATTTTAATTGACATCGTTTGTATGGTCTTTGAGCTATAAATTTTCATGCCATATACCAACAGGCCAAATGGCAACCATGGCACTCTTTTAAACAACCAACGGGCGGACGTGTAGGCGTTCGGTGTACCATGACGGACGGTTAAATCGAAAACGACAAATAATAATCGAATATGGAACTGTTGCCGATTTGTCGTCGATACAGCTTGTGTTGTTTATGTTCTTTCTTCCGATTAGTTTGAGTGAATGAGTGTGAGTTTGAGTGATATATGATAAGCTCGAGTAGATACAAATAGTATGTACGAAAACGACAACGACGACAACGGCGATGATATGCAACGGTGCGAAAATTGATCTTTTGTTTACTATTTTATCGTATTATTATGCCTTTTGTGGTGGTAATAACTTTTGTTTAAATATTTGAATATAAATTAAAGTGTCAATCATTGTTATGTAGATTAAGTCGCTCTTGCTGTCATCTAACACTTAAGTTTTTTTTTGCAGTGGATTTACTGTCACCTCAGCTTAAAATTCACATGTGAAAAAATATATCAATCCGATTAATTGATTTATTTTGACACTATCCTTCATTTCATTTAATGCAAATTTAATAACATTCAACTATTTACACAAAAATTATTTTAAAGCATATTTTTTGTGCAAATAAAAAATAGAAATCAAACTGACAAAGCTGGTGAAATTTGAATATAAAAAAAATTATTCAATATTATTGCTTCGAACAGCAATGTTTAAAAAAGAAAACAATGAATTTAATTTATTTTTGTTTGGATTGTTGTTTGTTTTGTTGTCTGTAGCAAAAAATTGCGTAGGTACTTGGTACTTCTCATAAAATAATTTGAAAACAAATTAAAGAAATAATTGCTAGGGTGTAGGTAATGTGAAATTTTCAGAACAAAGAGTAAAGTTAATATTTCCTTAAAATACATCCTCTGCCACGCCCACATTGAAAAAGACGATTTGAGTGAAATTCTCAAGGTTTGTTTTTGTTATTTACAGTAAAAAATTAGAATTTTGCTAGCAGAATACACCCACTTGCCTCCTTTTTTTAAAGCCTCATTTCTTAGTTACAGTTCTTGCGATTATATGAAATTTGTAGTTAAGAGCTTATTTGCTCCACTTTCGACCAAGAAAAGGAATCTACTATGACGCTTTAGCCCCCACCGCTTTTTCTCATACAAAAATGTTTGTTCAAAATGTTGACAATAGTTCAATTTTCAATAATAATTTAAATAAAGGCTAAGATGACAAGAAATATTCTGCTCTTTCTTTGAAGACATAAGCAAATCATTTCTTAACAAAATACATAATATCGGATTCCGTGGATCCAAAAAGTGAAAGTTGGAGATATTTTAAGTAACTCAAGGGTTTCCAACCTTGGTGTTCCACAAGGGTCGATCCTTGGACCTATCCTGTTTCTTGTCTATATAAACTCTGTGTTCAGCCTTCCATTCGTTGGAAATGTAATGGCTTTTGCTGACTATCTTGGTATATCGTATGCCTCACCTAGCCCTCTAAGCCTTGTGGCTGATTTATACTTTGATTTCCACCTACTGCGTATCTGGTTTGCAAAACACAAACTTAATGTAAGCTACAAAACTAAATTGATGTTTTTAAGTCTAAGAATGCAAGCGATTCCTGATGTTAATATATTATTTCATGCTCCAAACTTCCAACGTTACAGAATGTTAAACTGTACATGTAATGGTTGAGGTGCTCTATCGCGCAATAGTTTAAATGTTGAAATAGTTAATGATTTTAAATACCTAAACCTAGGTATTACGTTTGATCAAAACATGAGTTGTACAAATCACATTTCAACTTTGAAGCAATATCTACGTTCTTCGATCCGTAGTCTTTACCACCTCACAAAATTTTGTAATCACAAAACCTTAAAAACAATTTATTTTGGAATATTCCATTCTAAATTTCAGTATGGGATTAGCTGGGAATAAGCAAACAAAAATTCAGCCTCTGGTCATTTTGCATAAGTGTGCCATCAGAAGAATCCGCGGGGTCAACTGGATGAGTCCTGGTGCTCTTTAGATCACTGAGCGTTCTACGTGTGAGATAATGGCATTATTTTAAAGTTTCTAAAATATTCTTTATGAGATGTGCCATGTGGATATCTGATGAGTCCAAATTCAGAGGTCCTCAATTTGCAAAGCAACTTTGACAGCTCTATGTTTCCGTCCCGTCATTTCGAACGACTCACTTTAAAAACTTCTACTCCATTGTATGCTACAAAACTCTTTAAAATGTTTCCTGTTTGTATTCGAACCTTAAAATTATACTTGCAAAAAAATAAAATATGGCTTCTTGAAATTGATCATTACCAAATCGAAGTTATGTTGACCATCATCAACTAACTTAATTAATTGTCTTTTATAACAAAAACTAGCCGAAAATACCCTGCGTTGCCGGGTTTGAGAATTTCTGCGAGAGAGCTATAGGTAATAACGCCAAAAAATTCATCATTCATCAATGTTTGATGTCTAAAAAGTTCATCTATTTGGTAAAAAGTAAAGAAAAACTATCACTTAACAGATGATAGAGAAGTCGAAAAAAGTTGGTCCGGCGGCGATTCCGTCTATCTGTCTGTCTGTAAACGCACCTACATCCTTAACAACTGGTCCGGTTGACTTCAAACTTGAAAATTAAAGGTTTGAACGAATTCGCATTTGACGTTTCTTTATTATTATTTTTAAGATCAAAATTTAGTGTAACATTGGGGAACAATAAAAAGCTTAAATTTTCTCAGAAACGATACCTTCCATAAAACCGTTTTTTGTTATAAGATTTTCTTCAAAAGTATATATCCGATCAATGTATTTTTTCTCTGAAAGTACGTATATATTATGTTGCCCAAATATTTTGCTTTCAAAAGTAATTCCAAAATTTTTAAACTTTTTTTTCAAAATTTACTTATATTATTATATTCTTCAATATTTCATACAAAATTAATTAAAAAAGAAAAGAAAACAGCTCCAATGGTTTTTTTCTTTAAATTTAAAAATTAAAAATTTCTTATGGTATTAATTTTTTTCTGATTGAATATATTTTTCGAATTCTTCGAATTCTTCATCAAAATCAATCATTGAACATTCTGATTCTTCGGATTTACTGTTTGATTGATTGCTTAACTTGTTTGATGCCATATCTCCTTAAAAAGTTACAAAACATAAAATGTAATTGCAAATAACAAAATAAAAACTAAATACCAACTAACCTGCTGCTTGCAAGGACTTATGGAGTCCAATATAAGCTTGCTTGTAGAATTCTATTCTGGCCACATTTTTTTCAACATCCGTTAAATTTGATGTTTCTAATTTGTAGATTAATTTTAAGACATTCTGTTTTAGAGTGTATGGTTCCATCTAGATAAGCCAAATATCAATATTTAATTTGAGTTTAGCCAATTTTCTATACATAAATAAATGGGTATATGTATGTTTGTTTTGTTCGATTAGAAGTAGATTTTAGTGAAATAGAATAGAGCACGCTTTAATGAAAGTAGAAAGGTAGTTGTTAAACTTGGAAAAATTCATATAAATGTTGTTCTGTATTTCAATTGGATTCAAGCAATTCAATATCTGTGTTATATGGTTCCATAAAGATTCCTTTTTTTTCGGAACGATGGGTTAGGTGCTCTGACGGACAAAAGCATTCAAATGTTCAGATTAACGTTGTTTTATTTGATTCTAATATTAATTGTGAAATGTTTGACGTCAAGAAAAATTATTGATTCGGATTTACTTACATGATTTACAAATTTGAAAGAAATTGTCAGAGAGTGAGAGAGAGAGAGAGAAGCCTAGATTTAGTTGAGTACCTCAGGGTAAACTACATTAGGTGTTTGCTCATTTGACACAAGAATATGCTGTGCGTCTCTTCTACCAACCCGTGAAAGAGCAACATACAGCTGACCATGCGAGAAACATCCTTCTCTGAGATCAATCCCGACACATTTAAACGTTTGACCTTGAGCTTTGTTTATTGTCATAGCAAAACAGTTTTTAACAGGAAATTGTAGTCGTTTAAATTGGAATGGATAATCAGATGGGATGATTGGAATCCTCGGTATTATGGCATTTTCACCGGCTGCAGGTCCTGTTAAAACTTTAACTTCAATAATATTGTTTTTGAAACCCATTACTCGGAGTCTTTTCCCGTTACATAACTTGGGTGGATCGAGGTTTCGCAGCAACATTATTGGAGAGCCTATTTTAATGAAGAGCATATGCGATGGAACTCCAGGAGCATTGAGGCTTTGCAAAAATTCCAATGGAAAGTTCACCGCATCATCCGTATTAACTACGCTGTCGATGAAACGAAACGTCGTACTTTCCGCGGTGAACTTTTGCAGAATTATTTGATTAATTTCATCTGCAGACGAATTTTTTGGTGTTATTATTGCTCTCTCGCACAGATACTCGAACCCCTTTGACATTAAATTTTCAATATCAGGATAAACGTTCTTAATTAGCTCATCAGGATTTTGCACCCTTATTCCAATATCATTACTAATAGCTATGTTACTTCCTGATTTACCGGTTCCAATTTCCAACAACCTTTCAGCAAATGTCAAATCGTCTCGATCACTTGACAAAACAGCACGCATATTGATGGTAAGTGATAGTTTTTCTACTTGTGACCATAGAAATGAACTTTTAAGACACGCACCGACAACATTAGCTCGAGTACCTCTAGGTATAACAGGTAGTGTTTGACGAAAGTCGCCACATAGAACAAAAGTTAGTCCCCCCATTACTTTAGAACAGGATCGTATATCTTGCAAGGTTCTGTTAACTGCTTCTAAATGTGCTCTGTGGCTCATAGTGCACTCATCCCAAAATATAACCACAGCCTCTTTTAGCATCTTAGCTAGGGTTCCATTTTTTCGTATTGGGCAGACTGTTTCCTCTTCGGTTACGATCTTCAATGGCAATTTAAAAGTTGAGTGCGCTGTTTTCCCTCCACTCATAAGAGTCGCTGCAATTCCAGATGATGCAACACCTACTGCAACCATCTTAACAGCACGCACTTTGGCCAGAAGCAAATTAATTAAAAATGTCTTTCCAGTACCGCCGGGTGCATCAATAAATAAGAATTTGCCTTTGTTGTTGAAAACGCTATCTATAATTGTGTCATAAACAACTCGCTGATCTACGTTAAGTTTTCTTTCATTCATTGAGACATAGTTCTGTAAGTCAATAGTGTTGTACCTTTGGAACATTTCAATGGAATCAGATATTATAGGCACAGGTAAATTAAAATCGCTGAGACATTTTTCGCTTAAAATAGTGATTTTTCTTTGTAAAAGAATTAATCCTTTATTGAAAATTTCTTCAGAAAATGCTAACTCAGGATTTTGATTTAATTGGCGCTCTTCATGAAGGATATCTTCACACATGGATTCTTTGAACTCATTCCAAAGTGAAAGTGGGTTTGACGGTTGACAAAATATTAGAATGATAATAAACAATTCTCGTATATAAATAGGACATTGCTCAATTACAGCTTCTTTCAACGTCAGAGACCACTGTTGATCAGATTCCAGTAGTCCCAACTCTCGGCAAGCCTCTTGGTAAGTAGGTAATACGGTTCCATTAACTGTGCGAATTGCCGAAAAAGAAACCGGACCTTTGACGTAGTGAAGCAGCATTCTAAGGTAGAAACATTCGGTGAGACTGGGATGAATAGTGTAAACTCTGCCAATCGCACTATCTCTTTTTATTTCTGGATGTCCAGGAACTTCTTCACCTCGTTTGCGCCTCTGGAATTTATTATCTGTCCATGTATAATAGGAAGGAACGTCACTATACAAAAGTGTTCTTGCGAATTCATCTCTGACACATAGATCGAAGAATGCCATTAGTGTAGTCTTAGGTGGACTTTCAAGTCGCTGTATAATGTTACTTGGATTGAAGTAAATCCGCTGCCCATTTTCAAGATGGACAGACAGATGCACTACCGCTGGAAAACGCTCATGAATTCGAAATTCAAGGATTCGCCAGGCTGCCTCTGCGGAACTAATATAGCGACCATTTAAATATAAGTCTATTTCATTGGATTGTACGGTTGCTGTAGCTTGGTCAGTTCCTTTGTTGATGTACTTACAAACATATTTTATTGCTTTTATTGAGTGGCAATACTCCATATTAATATGTGCAGAAAAACAACGATTAAGCATTGGCGAATATGGCACTACCCATCGGTTATCAACCTCAACTTTTCCATGCGTTTTTAAAACAGCTACATGACCGCCTTGTAATGGTGACCGTCTCCGGTACTTTGGGAAACCGTCAGCACCTGTTTGCGTTTCCGTCGAGAACTCTCGTGGGTAGTTTTTACTACATTTCCCATTGACCATACATGGACTGTTTCTATTCATTTCGCCGCAGGGTCCATGAATCATGTTCCGACACACAATTTCATACAGTAAAGGATCTTGTTGTGAATTAGGGATTTCAGCACTTATTATGGAATCAATCTGTTCGGGTTGTATTCTAGTTTTTAGCCAAAGCAATATGTGAGCATGTGGTAGTCCTCTTTTTTGCCATTCTACACTATACATGTAGCAAAGAACTTTACCATAAATACAATTTTTTGTTAGGAGGGCAATTAATTTCTTAAGTTTAAGATGAAAAACCCTTGCAATGAGATCATGTCTATCAGAAGACTTTTGACCTTCAAATAGGGAATGTCGAAGTTCTACCCATTCCGGATTTGTAGTAAACGTAATAAACAGATCAGGTCGACCATGTTTTCTGACGTATGTCATTGCGTCCTGTGTTTTCTCATGCATATACCTTGGTGAACCCGTGAATGAGGATGGTAATATAACCCGTTGTCCAATACTTTGAGGATCGACATTTGCATCTGCGTTCAAGGCATCTTGAAGATGCACATAGCTTTCTGCTCTTAGTTTTTTTTGATTATTCCGAATGTAATTCAATCTTTCGGATATTATTTTTGCCATCATGTCAACAATGTATTGGTTAAACAATTGTCGGTTATACAGGAGATAATTTGTTTCGTTTTGCCTTACCATTATTCTATATGCATAGAAATTCATGCATGATACAGTTTTATTTGGATTTTCTGTATTCATTGTAGGATCATTTAAATTAATGTTGATGCAATAACCACCATCCCCACTTACGAACATAAGAGGATATTGTAAAGGGTCATATGATCTATGCAATTCAGATACTCTGTGCAACTTATCATCGCGGCCATGTAACACTATGTCTCTCGGCCCTTTGTCTTCATCTACCATGAGTACAGCGACTTCATTTGTACAGGGTGCATTGTACCTGCCTCTATGTTGTTCTGTTGGAACTCTATCGGCATGAATTATTAATTTGAAGTCTGGTGTATCTGGCGGTATAGTTTCCATGGTGGTTTTAAAACTCCGAAGATAAGAATTATGCTCATTCAAAATATTCTGCAACATTTGAATCAATTCTGGTTTTAAATTCGATTTTATATTTTGGCGCAAGGAAACTTGATCAGCATCCGACACAAAATAAATTTGTAAAAATTTTGGACTGTCGGTAACAGGAAACAAACTGCCAATCAGGTGATGAACTTGTCCTTGAATCTTAAAAGTGGGCATATAGTTACCTTCTCTAATTTCCTTAGCTCCAAATGATGTCATTTGAAATAAGGTATTATAGTGCCTTATGTTGTCAAAAAAATGTTTTGACAGAGGATGAGAGTTTTTCAACAAACTTTTAAGAGGCTCTGGAGGTTCTGATAAGGAATGCAATTTAACTTTGCCACCAAAACAGCACATGCCCTTAGGTTCATCTGACCATTTTATTGCTTTACAAAATATGCAAACAGTGCTCATTTCACCAATACATACATTTTTACTGTGAATATAATCAAAGCTTGGGTTGTAATTGAATGCTGAGTTAGGGTTTAGTGCTGTTCGTGTGCGTTCACTTATTTGTCTCAAGGCATGACGTGCATTTTCTTCAGCTCTTCGAGTCCTAGTTTGTTCGTCTGATTCAGCACTTCTAGCACTTGTTGATCTTGTATTTTGTAACATTAAACGCTCCTGTCTCTCTGCCTCACTTTCTGCGTCCCTGTAACCTGCCGTCCGAATTGCTTGTAGTTCTAGTCGTCCCTCTCTCTCTGACACCGATTCTAATTTTCTTTTAAGTCTTGTGCGATGAGCTTCATTTGACAGCCGCTCAACTCTATCTGACTGGAGTTCCTCCCTTCTTTTTTGGGCTATCTCTGCAAGTCGCCTGGCTTTTTCCATATTAGACTCATTTTTTCTTGATAGAGCCAATCTAGCTGAGTTCATTGCTAAACGCGCCTCTCTTTCGGGCTCACTTTCCTGATTCCTTTTAATTTGAACATAGTTTCGGGAGTTATTTAATCGAGTTTCTTGATCAACAGAAGATTCTTGTTTACGAATTACAGCTGCAGGGCAAGACCGCTTAGTTTTTTGCATAAGGTTGGATTTTTTTTTTGGCATTTTGAGAAATTTCGGAAGGAAATCCTACTGAAAACCAGATGATCTTAATTTTTTTTTTATTTGAGTCAAATAAACATAATGTATACAATGTACATATATTGTATTCTGGAGATTAGTGGCTTGCGAAGATGTTGTATGAATGAATAGGAAGTATAAGATACCAGATATAGCTATCATTGAAATGGATCCGGAAAAATGTTTGAATGGATATTTAACTTTATTTTCTTTTGAATTGAAGTGCAAATTATATAGTACAAATCGATCGGAAATCACTCCTACATACTTATTTATTCGCTAAAATTTGTTTTTCCATTTTCCGGTTGCAAACCACAACCGGAAAAAAGATTTACAACCGGAAAATGGAAAAACACATTTCAATGGAAAAGTGTGTGGGTACAATTGAACATTTTTTATCAAAAAAAAAATTATTGTAGTTATTCCCTATCCCAATGATAGCTATTACTGGCCCTTATAAGTTCATTATTTATTAGGGATCGGATTTCCAAGCAAATGCAAGTTTTTTATGAACATCTTAGAAGCAAGACAACTAATTATGTATACGAATCATGAAACTTCCTTCGAAATGGCATTTAATCGTTAATGCATATTTTTGCGTTTCCATAAGCTAAAAACTAATATCTTTTTCATCACGATTTTCCAACCCCAACATTATAATGCATTTAATAAACATGGCCGCATGTATTTACTTGACTTGGTTATGTCCTACTGCACTTACGCCAGTTATAACTAACAACATTTTATTAAGATTTCAATGTGACTTTGACAAAATCATTTAGTGGAACATAATTCTGAATCCTCAGTGAGATAGTTACGGTGACCTCACAAATGGAATTGAATTGAATCCAAAATATTTTCATCTCCGAAATATCAAGAAAAAAATTTAGTTAGGGATGCATCAGACCAAAGTGCAAATACATAAAAGGGGCAACAGTGGACACTATGACGTATACGTAACATTTTTTTTTTGCATTGCGTTATGGTGAAAATAGAAAGTTCTTCATGAAAAACTCGGAAATCTCATCGGTTTTTAAAGGGAAAATTGCATGTTATTGCAGGTGCATTGGTTTTCAAATGGAAAACTGGAAAATTTCAAAATGGGTTTTCGAATGAAAAATAGAAAGACATTTTATGAATGAAGTCATGCACATTTTTAAACAAAGCAATTTTGTAGTGGTGCATTGCACTGGTTTTCAAATGGAGACCTGAAATTTACATAATGGGTTTTCGAATGAAAAAAAGAAAGTAATTTAAAGAATGAAGTCATGAACATTATTAAAAAAAAGTAATTTTGTGGTGGTGTAGGTGGCTTAGTGGTTTTATGCGTTGGCTGCTAAGTAGAACGTTCTGGGTTCAAATGGAGAACTGGAAAGTTCTCTCATAACCGGACGCTTTCATAACCGGGCACGGACATAAGATTTTTATAGTCTTTAATACATACTTTATTTGGTTCTATCTTTTCTTCTTATCAGGCTTTCAGTTCTTGACACCACTTTTTTATTTTCACTTTTTTCAATTGATTTAAATTTTAATTTTAAATTTTTTTCTCTTCCTTTTCAAGGGAACAATTGAAAACCAACAATGAAAATTAATCTTGAATTTTATTCGTATTTCAGCTTGTAAACTTCAAATAAAAAGTATTCAAAAAGTAGAAACTTCTTGAAATCGGAACAACATGGGAAATAAGTATGTAAGGGCCAACCTACATTCACTTGATTAATTATTTAATCAATAGATCTGATCTCTCTTAGATTTATGTAAATCGACTAAAAGTATATTAAGTGTAATAAACCGACGACGATTTTTTTATGAATAAATTCCTAGATTTATTACCAAAAATTAAAATTAAATAAAAAGAGTGGCACGACAGCTCTTGAAGAACCAAGGCTTAATTGGCTTACTCTCATCAAATATTCTCCGAGTGCATGTGAAGATTTGAAAGCACCTACATAATAATTCCGATTCCGAACGTCAAAATTGATAAGCACTTTTTTCATGACAGATTAATACTCTTGGAAGTTTTGTGAGTTCTACGTAAGTGAAATAATAACTTTATGGACACGAATAGGATTCGAACCCACAACGTCCTGCTTAACAGCCAACGCACACAACCACTTAGCCACGGACACTACTACAAAATTGCTTTGTTTAATAATGTTCATGACTTCATTCTTAAAATGACTTTCTATTTTCTATTCGAAAACTCATTGTGAAATTTTCTAGATTTCCGAGTTTTTCATGAGAACTTTCTATTTTCCATTCGAAAACCCATTTTGAAATTTTTCAGTTTTCCATTTGATAACCAATGCACCTAAAATTACATGCAATTTTCCCTTTTAAAACCAATTAGTTTTCCGAGTTTTTCATGAAAAATTTTCTAATTTCCATTCGAAAACCCATTTGGCAATTTTCCATTTTTCCATTTGAAAACCAATGCACCTACAGTTACATGCAATTTTCCTTTTGAAACCAATGAGTTTTATGAGTTTTTTATGAAGAACTTTCTATTTTCCATTCGAAAACCCATTTTGAAATTTTCCAGTTTTCCATTTGAAAACCAATGCACTTACAGTTACATGCAATTTTCCCTTTTAAAACCAATTAGTTTTCCGAGTTTTTCATGAAAAAATTTTCTATTTTCCATTCGAAAACCCATTTTGCAAGTTTCCAGTTTTCCATTTGAAAACCAATGCACCTACAGTTACATGCAATTTTCCCTTTTAAAACCAATTAGTTTTCCGAGTTTTTCATGAAAAATTTTCTAATTTCCATTCGAAAACCCATTTCCAGTTTTCCATTTGAAAACCAATGCACCTACAGTTACATGCAATTTTCCTTTTGAAACCAATGAGTTTTATGAGTTTTTTATGAAGAACTTTCTATTTTCCATTCGAAAACCCATTTTGAAATTTTCCAGTTTTCCATTTGAAAACCAATGCACCTACAGTTACATGCAATTTTCCCTTTTAAAACCAATTAGTTTTCCGAGTTTTTCATGAAAAAATTTTCTATTTTCCATTCGAAAACCCATTTTGCAAGTTTCCAGTTTTCCATTTGAAAACCAATGCACCTACAGTTACATGCAATTTTCCCTTTTAAAACCAATTAGTTTTCCGAGTTTTTCATGAAAAATTTTCTAATTTCCATTCGAAAACCCATTTTGCAATTTTCCAGTTTTCCATTTAAAAACCAATGCACCTACAGTTACATGCAATTTTCCTTTTAAAACCAATGAGTTTTCCGAGTTTTTCATGAAGAACTTTCTATTTTAAATTCGAAAACGCATTTTGAAATTTTCCAGTTTTCCTTTGAAAACCAATTTTCATAATACGAATTTTTCATGCACAGAGATTGGAAAATAAAATCCATGCGTTTTTGAACATCGATGTTAAAATTTTCTTTTGTACAGCAAGTCGTGCCCAAGAGTTCGCATGTAAACATGGTTTTGGTCCAAAAGCTTAAGTAGGAGTTCAGCTTTAAATATAACAAAGAAGAATTAATGAAATGAAATGGAATGAAATGAAATAAAAATAGAAAGACGTTTCAAAAAATTGATGTCGGCTGTAAGTTTTTTTGAATTTCCAAACAAAATTTTCGAGTAAGTAGATTAAAATCAATGTTTTTTCCTATTAATAATTATTTCTTTTTCTTTCAGAGTATCCTACTCTACAATCAGTGCATCGAAGAAGAATTCTATTACATTTATAAGGTATGACTTTTGTTTGTTTGTTGGTTTATCGACTACAAACATACAACCGACAAACAAACAAAAGTCTTACTTTATATATTAGTATAGATAATGTTATTATTTTTCTCTTTGTTTAATTTTTTTTTTACTTTCGTTATGTTAATCTTTTCTAAATTTTGTTCGCCCGACACAAGTCATTAATTTAAATAGAGTGTCATTTATCACTAATTAACTTGTTAAATATAAATTGTCACTATAAAAAATAAAAATAAAAATAAATAAATAAAAATAATAATAATGACTGAAAGGCTGTGTTCGGAAATTAACTTCAAAGTTGTTTCATGTTTCGAATAGAAAGCAAGGCACAAACATTCTTACTTTTTTGAATGCCACCAAAAAAAAGGAATGAAATAATTAGAAACACATCACATCAAAATTGAAATCTACCAAAATATTCTTTTTTTTTTATTATTTCATGTCCTTAAATGCTTAATTAACGTTATAGTTATGAAAATTATTTCAATTCAGCAACGACACTATTATTCTTCTAAATGAACCTATGCGGGATACAAAATTAATTGCTTTATCCCGGTCCCACTGTTGATAGAATTTCATTAAATTGATGTCATCCGCAATCATCGTTTAATTATATTGTTCATAAAACTGTTCGATAAAAATATTGATTAGTTTCAATCGACCACAATTCTGAGTCTCTCTCTCTTGAGGGAGGCCCATTAAACCCTCATATATCACCAAAACATAAAACATCCCAATTAAATGTCTCATAAATTCGTATTTAAATGAACCCAATAAGAATGTAATGATAAATTTTTAAGCCTTATCTCAATTTCAGTTTATATTTAATGTCTCTATTTCGTTTCATTTCGACAGAGCAAAATTAATATTTCGTTCATTTACCTACAATGGATGTCATTGTAATATTTTAACAACAGTTTTCGCTTCAACTTCACGACATACATACAAACAAATATTTATTTCAATAAGGCTGTATGTATAAATTGATGTTGTAATTGTGTGTTTTTGGCCGTATTCTATTTTCAGGAATGTTAATGACAATGAAGAGAAACAAGGAGCTGCTGATAAGCACTGATTGATTATGGTGGTGAAATTTCTTGCTGGATATTTACAAATAACTTAACAGGTAAGGAGCATAATTTTTTATTATTTATCATGTCATTGAATATGATTTCGACGAAATAAATTATATTTTTTATAGTTTGTTTTTGTGTTATTTAACACTCGCAGTCAGGCTGCTTTGGTTTTTATTTATGTTTGTTTGAACAACGATAGCAACTTAGAGGTGCTTCCACCAATGGCTTTTTCCGTCAATTTCTTTGGCTGGAGTTATAGCTATTTCACGGGTGCCAAGCCGATCATCAGACTCCTTTATTAGTGGTGCTGCCTGGTTTTTATTTTTCATATTAATGAAAAACTTTCTGAGTTTACTTTGGGATTTGAACCTAGGAAGAAATTGACGGAAAAAGCCATTGGTGGAAGCACCTCTAAGTTGCTATCGTTGTTCAAACAAAAAACAAATTATATTTTTATTTGATGTTTTCTGAACTGATATCTCCTTCGAAAGTTAAAAAAGCCCTAAACATCAAATTAATTTATGAAGAAAACATACAAAAATCAACAATTGTGTGTGTTAAATATTTATTGTCATGTTAAAAGTGTTCACAGATGAAAATTTATTTCCCTGAAACGCAATTATGTTTTAATAAACTTGTTGACAGATAAAGTCAATAATACCAATTTTGGACAAATTATTTGAAGCATTAAATCGACATGTGATCAAATTCAGCTACTCTATTCTAGAAAAAATCGTGTTTTAATTTAACTAAAACGTCACTGGGTAAACCCAAAACAAAAATTCTGCCTCAAAAACTGTTCAAATAAGTCTTTTGCCAACAAAAGCGATTTTAGCATTTATAGTACAATGTTAATACAGGTTGATCAAGTTAAAAATTTTGAAGCAAAGTCAGTAGCATCGCCAGCTATTTTTTGTTTAAGAATTTACAAAAAATATAAGTCTCCAGAAAAGACGAATATCGTGAAGGCCACCCACATTCGTTGTGTTCGGTAGTTTTACATGCAGGAGACCGCATGTATCCTTGAACATGTATTACTTTCTCACATAAGGCCATAATACTGCGTCGTGTATTTTTGGCCTCATACAAAATTCCATTCGAATTCGCCATCTTAGCTACTTTCATCCTCTAATACGACTTCATTTTTCGGAATCGTAAGTCTTACGAGCTAAATCAATTGAACCATGTTACAGATAACCCGAAACTCTTTCCAAAGCGTCTTCTGATGTACTCAATTGCCATTGCCGATTGATCTCAATATTTCAATATTTTTGGTATTGCTCAAATTCGATTTAAGTAGAATATATTTAAATTTATAGTGTCCAAGTCTAGGTTTCCGGCTTTAGGTTCCTTGTTCCCTATTCGTGCTGTTTTCGAGACCCGATTTTGATTTTAGTAGGTATACTCTACAAAAATTCCCTTTGTGTAACGCATGTTACTTCCGTCCGAAAAAAAAATAAAAACAAACAAGGGACTCCCGAAATTGCTTCAGAATCATGCAAAAGATTTTTTATCTATTCGTGTTACGTCATATTTTCGTATGTCACAATTGAAAAAGAAAAACAATAATATTTGACATATTCAGCACACTGTTTAGCCTAAATGTCCAGAAACAACATCTTTAGAAATTCAAGTCAAACAAGAATGACTTCACTTTTGTTTTCTTCCTCAAGCTCGACAGAGTTGACAACCCAACTGTCTTCTACACTACACATAATTAGACCAATTAACTACGACCAAGCAATGTCTGCCAGGTCCGTCTTTCTTTTGTTGTCTTATCTTTTTTTTTATTTTTTTTTTTTGTTCACACAATCTTCCCGTATATTATCTGTCGACTGTCATTGTATGTATAGTTTCATTGTGGGAACATTGTAATATTAATTGTCAAGCTTCTTTTGTAAAGAAAGAGAAAACACACTCACTTACAATACACAAATAAATACAGGCGTTAGCATGAAGTACCAAAAGGTAAATAAGTTAAACATTGAAAAAAGGAAAGAAAAACCTTCCTGGTGGGTCCTCGAGATGAATCTCTCTGTTAAATCAGGCTTGCCATCAACAACAGAGAAGCAGCATTGTATCAACAATATCAACAAGACAGAGAACCTCAACTGTGCTGGTGCAATGAATTTTAAGCAAAGAAACAAAAGCGATTGTCTCTGTACTGGACAGACCTGATATATAGGACTGGTTCTTCATGTCCTTAAATTATACACTCTTTACAGTGAAGTCAGAAAAAGAGTTCCCGAGTATCTACAGGTACTATGTTCGCAAGAAAATTTTGAAAAACTTGAATAAATCTGCTTTCTCTTACCTCAGACTATTTTATCAACAAAATTTTTAATGTCATGGTGTTTGCAAAGCATCACCTTTGTCGTGACTGTCCTTACACATATTCACATTTGCTTTGCTAATTGCTTGTGTATAGGTATACCGTTATGCCTTGCTCAGCTGAAATGAGAATTGCTGTTGCACAGTTTAAATTTAAGTAAATATTTGATTTTATGTCTAAACTTTGTCTAGTTGGTGCAATTGCAAATTTTCAAACACAAGGTTCACCCACACATACGGTCGTTCGAATTTCCCAACAGAGCTCTCAGGAGTCGTCGTCGTACAAATGAAACGAGAAAAAGATGGAAATTGAGATAAAAAGGCTTAAAAAGAAGTGAAGTTGTTAGCCTTTAGATGCATGAATTCATGCATGTGGATGTCCTTCTGTGAGTTTGAATGTTTTCAAAGACTTCTGACACTTATCCTCGAAATAATTGAATTTCTCTCCTCTTGAGTGAGTATGTTCATTTTTTTTGTAGGAAAAAAGTCTTAGATCCTTTTTGTATATCTTACATTTGAAATAGATCAATTATTTGTTGAACTTTCATTTAATACCGGGCGTAGAAATGAGACTCGACTTGGCATTTATCATAGTGCATAATTGAAGGACGAAAGGGCAGCATTGCTTCAGCAGTTGTGCGTCCTTTGCCAAAAGGATTTTATAAATTTCGTTTTTTTTTTTGACATTTGGCATTCATTGCAAATAAAGTCAAAAGTGTAGGTAAATTGAAAATAGGATTCAATGTCTGGAAAATAGGTTTAAAAAAAGTTGGTGCAACATATTTCTTTGATGGGAAAGAAATTGCAATTTTAAACTTTTAAGAATTAATAGTTTTCCTCTTTTATATCGAAGGAGACAAGATTCGTAAATTTTTATTCTGGTGCTCTTCAAAGTTTGGTTCATAAATATAAGGTGTCTCATACCTTAGTTGGAAAAAAACCAACTAAATGAATACTCGCAATTAAGCAAAGTCGTCCAAACATTATTTTGAAAGCAATGTTAACGCTAGCCATTGTCAGAAAAATTGAGTCAGTCAATACGAATATCAAGGTAGGTAGGTATACAAAGATGACAAATTGTTTGGCAGTTAGAATGCATGACTGGGCCAAACAATATTGTTTGTTGCCCTAGAAAATTGAATTGGCATTAAATTGTCGAATGAAAAAAACTAATGATGAATATTTGTTTTATTCGTTATACGTTTTTAGTGAAGATTTCTTCTGCTGCGAAGGCTCCTGAGATCAATTGTCACTTTGGTGAAAATAACTGCTAACCTTGCTTCAAATATGAAAAACATTTGGTCGATTTTCGTCAATGAAAAAGCAATGTGTGGCAAATGAACGTATTTCTTATTTCCTGAGTGTTTTAGCTGGAATACCTCAGGGTTCATTGCTTGGACCATTTTTTTTTTTAATTAATTTATCCACTAAAAAAGAAAAAGAAACATCGTTTGATAAATCTATTTAGTAAAAAATGTAGCCATTAATCTTGCCTAATCAATAGTTACCCTGGTTTCAGAAATACGTTAGATCGTTAAGTCATATTAAACTTGAACATGGGGCTATAGAATATGTCGCCACCGCTACAATCGTTACCTTTTACCGAGCGACCTTCTTAAAATATAGTTTAATTATTAGAGTTTTTGGTTGCTTGAAGTTACTGTTCACCTTCCTTGCATCAATGTTGGAAAATGAATGGACGTTTTTTTGAGCTTTGCTTTTAACCGCAAAGTAATAATATAAGAGGGTGTTAGCTGTCGCTCCGAAGAGTTGCCAATACAATACAAATTTGTGAACGTGGCACATTTGCTAGAAATTTCATCAAGAAGTTTAATGTTTTTTCGCTCAAACTAGCGTCACTATTCTTAGTAGACAAAAAAACATAATTACAACACTTGTTCGCTTTTATTTTATTCACTCTAGTGCTGACTGCTGTGAAAAGTAGCACTTACATTTTTTTCAAGTATGCAAAACAATGGTGGACAGGTCGACAGGTTGTATGGAGTCATAAAACTTAGTTCATTTTCCTCTATGGAAAGCAATGTGTGGCCAATAATAATTGTTTCTTCTGATTTCTTAAATGTTTTAGATGGAATGTCTCAGGGTTCAGCGCTTAGGCCAATTCTCTTTACATAAACTAGGTTCCCGACACAAAGTAAGACACTTTTTAATGAAAACTTGGCCAAAGCCTTTATAAATACAGAACTGCTTAACGCTTTGTAATGGTCTTAATTCGATATTCTTACTTTATTTCGATTGACAAAATATCTTAGTTCCAAACTTACGTAAAAAAACGTCAATAAATATTTACCCCAATAACATGCCAAACATTGTTTACTTCCCCTAAAACGATATTAAAAACTTGTGTAAATAATTGTGTATCATTCTCTCTCTCTCATTCTATATTCCTGATCTAAATGCGATGTTCAAATTATCCACCAACAATAATAAAAAACCTAAATTATTATTACATATTTTTATGATTGAAAATTCCATTCCACCTCCTGCAGTCTTAGATACATACTATTTTTTTCAAGTTCAAACGGCCTTTTCCTAAACAAAACCATTCCATCAGTCAGAATCAGGTATGCTTTCTCTCCAGCTGATACATCATTCTTGTTGTTGTAACTGAAAACTGAACAGAACACAGGAGAAAAACAAAAACAACACAAAAATGCAAATGTGCATCAGCCAGATTCAGACTGACTGTCGAGGTCTAAATTAAATATACACAACTATCAGTTTGGTTAGCCTAGCTTTTGCCTGGCCTGGCCTCAACTAAACTCAGCTAAATAAAATTCACAAAGTCGTGTATCTAGATAGGTTTCCAGTTCAAGAGATCTAGTGCAGATAGCAGCAACAGCAAGAACATCACATACAAAAAAATCATAGGAGGTTAGGTTATGTGTCGTGCAGCTGTAGAGTAGAATGTACTTGAAAATCATCAATTTCGATTGAACCGGTTTTAAGTGTGTGTTTTTCTGTGTGTGTGGTGTTGTGAGTTGAACTATGAGATGAGGTTGATATGCATATCTAAGATAGATTGTAGCATCATCGAAAATTTACAATTTTTTTCTTGTTGATGTTTTGTTGTGATTCGATTTGAAGAGGAGTTTTTTTGATGATGTTCATAACCATACTCAAGGGAGAAATTAACTGCCTCAGTTTTGTACAAAGCTTTGTAGGGTTTGTTAAAACTTAACCAAAACTTGTTATGTTGTTCATGAGAACGCTGCAGTGTACATTGAAAGTAAACAGTCGTTGCTAATCCATAAAATGATTGATGTTTTTTTTTTGTTACTGAAGTTTAAGCAAACCGAGTTGATTGAACTGTAAACAACGTGTTAAGAAGGCATCCGTCGGGTTGGTTATTTAATGTTTATGTGTGTTTCTCTTTTAATCTTTCAAGTACAAAAAAGAAATAACGAAAAACTTTTCTGTAGATGCGCATAGCTCTATAAAAATGACGATATATAGACGAAGACGAAGATGATGATGATGTTGATGAGATAATATTGGGTTTTGGATTGCGAGTTAGGCTGAGGCCGACCGACCGATAGGCACACAGCAGATACATCGACAAACTAAGCGGTATAATAAATTATTTTAATTATGAAATATTGTGTACAGAATGATAGGAATTAATGTCAGTGGCATATATATTATTCCACACTCGAACACACGCACACACTTAAAAACATCCATAGAAAACTGAATCATAATGCATTTCTTATGATGTGAGTTTGTGTTTGTTCTTTTTTATTCATGGTCGTTGTATTATATGGCCATTTGGATTCGGATAAAGATAATATCTGAGTTTTAAGAAGGCCAACGGAGAAGATTATGATTTTTATACTTATAGGGTGCGGTGTGGATTCATGCGTTGGAATTGTAATTCTTCTCAGAGTCAGAGGGTTGATGATGTTGGTGGCCTTTGTCAAGCCAATCAATCATAAAAGGAAACTATTTTGTAATCATGGGAAGATGGAATGCAAGAACAATTGTGAACTTCTAAGAAAAATTATATATGACAGCTTCTGATAAGTGAGTAGCTCAATTGATATGATTAAAGTGAATTAATTGAAACACTTAACTTAGGGGGTTTTGAGTTTTTCTGAATTTCAGAAGCTTCAATTTATTATTGCTAAAGTTGACCATAGTTGCTTTAATCCATTGAAGTATTACAAATCTTCTTGGTGTTCTATAATTTCTTTAAAACCGGTTTTTACTGTTAAAGAGTCTTTCAAAAAGAACTCCTTTACACCGGCAGTCGATATCGGCCATCTTGATGAATCTGCAGCTCTCATTTATTCAATTTATTTTGTCAAATCACTAGGTATCAGATCAGACAGATATGATAGCGTTCAACAACACGTTGAATGCATCCAAAAAAAAAAGTAAGGATGCGCTTAATGAGAGACCCTGTACCCTTTTTTGCTTCTTCGGTGATCCAGGCTGATTCTATGAGTAATTTCATGAATATTTTTTACCGTTCCTATCTAAAGTTTATGAAAAGACCATCTCCAAACAGATACAAAGATCTCAAACATTACAACCTTCTTAGCATGTGCCAGTCTGGCTTCCTATCTCACCGAAGTTGCAAACCTGAATTACTTTTGGTAACTGATGAGATAAGAGTTTCTATGGATATAAATCATTTGTTCTGCTAACTCTACTAGACTTCTCCAAGGCATTGTCAATAACTCAACTCTTTGTAGAAGACTGTAATAAGGTTTTGGTCTTACATAAAACAAACTTATTCGATCATATCTGTATTGTGGGGAACAGTGTGTCGTAGCGGATGGAAAATCTTCTACCGTTAACATAACAATGAACCCCACAAGGATAAATACTTGGACCCCTTTTTTTCTTCATCTATATTAACGACTTGCCTCATATTGTACAAAATTGTTTTATTCACTTGTATGCCGACCATGTGCAATTTTTGATCAGCCGATCCTTATCTGCTAAAGACGAGGCAGTATCGTAAGGTTTTAGATAAAGCTGTGCTAAGCCCTTTGCAAGTAGAGAATCAGAACATCACTTATGTTGACTCCGCCCTTAATCTAGGTATAGTTTTTAATCGAACGTTAACATGAAACGACCATCTAAATAGTCGTACTATAGGGAACGTCTATGGTACCCTCAGAGCCCTTCGTATCTCCCAAGGTTTCATTCCACAAAAAAATAGGCTTCTATTGTAAAGTTTTTGGTGATTTGGACTTCGCGACGTCTAGGTAACTTAACGTTGCCTTGAACAACATAGCCCGTTTAGTAGATATTTGATCTTCGTCCGAACGATCATGTTTCTTTTCGTTTTCCTGAACAGCTTTGTGGTTGTAGTCTTGATAGCTTGTTAAAATTTCGGACACTTAGGCCCATTTGCTCATTCGGAACATAAATTTATGTTCTACTTAAAGTTCTCCTTTTGTATGGGGATTTTATGCTGAACTTAAGAAATCCGGAACGTCCCATATAAAAATGAAAACTTTATGTAGAACATAAATTTATGTTCCGAATGAGCAAATGGGGCTTAGCTACCTACATCTAGGGTTCATCACTTGCCCTCAACCCTCGGGGAGCGAGGTGTATCGGTTGCCCTCACTCACGGGGAGGGGGGTTGAACTGTGCCCTCTAACTAGGAGAGGGGTAGAACTTTGCTTTTTACTGGGAGCTAGGTAAAATCTGGGCCCTCAAACTCACTGGGAACGGAGTAAACAGTCGAGCGACACTGAAGACCTAATCTCGGGCAATAAACCAAGCAAGCGGTCGGTCAGCTCTGATTTCTTCGTCGGCCGAATTGTTCTCTAATAAACTTTTGTGGAAAAACAAGATGTGAATTATATTTTACAAAGTGTAAATCTTATACTAAATATAATTTTCCGTTCAATCCCCTTTTCTGTTCTCGTGCCAATGAGTCTGCTCCTTAAATATTGGCGATTGATCAGTTTAGTTAATAACACTTGCATGCTAGTCATCTGTTGATTTTTAGCTCGCTCTAAGGGTTAACCATTTGAGACGTCGCAAACTTCAATTTTGCTGATTTGTGTGCCCGACGACCATGACCATCAGGATGTTTAATAAGTAGGTAAGCACTTCAACATGGGAAAAAAAGAAAAGATTCTAAGAATAAGCTTATCATCGAACTTTCCATTAACATGACTTGACTTTGTTAAGTCTATTAGTGTCTTATTAATTTACGAACCTCGTCTATGGCTAACCAATAAACCGTAACGAAATATTGCAGATAAAATTCAATAATATTTCTTCTGCAAAAAATCTGTTAAGGTTTCTAATCTTGCTCTTAAATCTTCTTTATAGTCACATCGTAAAAATAAAACCACCCATTTGTCTCCTATTTCATGTCCACAAAGTCTGTTTTTTTTTTCAGTTTTAACCTTACACTTTCAGTAGTCCTTGAAAACATAAACCTCTACACTTTTTTTTCTTGCCACCTTCCACTGAACAAACTTTGTAATTGTTCACTTCCCTACCTTGGGGCTTAATATTTAAGACTACGTGCGTGTTTGTGGGAAACTCTATACTTCAAATGTATCTCTACATGAAGAAAAAACCCTTTAAAAAAGTCACCCTTAACCAATAGCTCGGTATCTTTCACTGAGATTTTGTTTTTGTGAGCAATTTTGAACGTCTGTCGCCAAAGAACACGGTTATTTATGCCTTCTTCTGAACCTCCTCCAACCTAAAGGCTCATACGAACACGTTCTTTCAGGCACATACCCAAGACTCCTTTAAGATATACTCGACTGGTTTCGTAGGTATACCGTATAGGTACAAGCTATTAACCTGTCGTAAAAAAATACTTATATACCCGAGTCGACCGGCCCTCCGTCGTGTATTGACATCTAAAACAACAAATAGTTAGTGGGAGTTCCTTTTCGACAAGCTTTCGAGGACGATGTAGTGGTGTTGAATGTATAACCACCCCAGGTTCCGTTAATAAGGCCCCATATCAGACCGACTTTAGTATGTACGGTGTTAAGTGTGTTCGACCGGTCGCTATGCATGTTTTGTGTCATTAAAAATGTATCTTTGCACACTTTTGGCCAAACAAAGTCTGCAACGTCCGACACGTAAAGCGACGGACATCAAAAATGTCGATAAGGAAGTGACGTTGTGGGTATTGTAGACCAGACGGAGTGTGTTGGTCGTTTGGAACGCGCTCGCTGCTCATTGCATGACCGGGTGATGTCTTGCAAAGTGCAGAAACTTGTTGGTGATTTAATATTTGATTGATTGAGGGTGACATAATATTTTTATGGTTTTATTTATTAAAGGTACAAACTCGAATTTTTCATACAAAACAAATTTGTTCTGCCGTTTGTCAAAGTGTGTTATTGCGTCTGTTTGTGTGTGTAGGGGAGACTTGGGGGAGTTGGTGGAATTGGAAGAAATTAACATATTAAATGGTTTGGACAGTTGCCATGGTGTTTACCTTTTTTTCATTTCTTTCTACTATCACAGTCGTATATCAGAGACGAATAAATCAATTACCGGGTGGGTAAACGGAAATGGAGCAGCCACACGGAAATGTGGTGTGCTTTAAGGTGCTGTGGGTGGATGTGGGGGTGCGACTGATGGCACAATGATTTATGAATCATTTATTTTATGTGGGGACTACTTATTGTAAATGTGGATAAAATAAATTACCATTTAGCATCGCAATAATAAACTGAGAGTGTTGATTTTATTTAAAAGCTCGCAAAGAATTTTATTTATGATCCTTGGTCGATTTATCACCAACACATAACATACAAAAAACACGTTTAATACTCTGCTAAACACATAAAATATTTAGAGTAAAGTTAGAATGTTTATGGGACGCTTTGATGGAAATATTACATCATGAATGGGTTTGGTGTGATGTTAGATTGAATACTCCATCATGGTAATCTTTGGGGAGTTGTGGGTCATCATTGCGGTGTTATATTTTTGGATGATTAACGGGCGGGAATTTAAATGTGTGTCGACATGAGTGATTTCCATTGTTTTCTGACTTAAAAGTGGTGTTCGTGTTTGACGAATGCTAGTGTCGTTAGTACGTACAACTGGGAATAATTTTGCGGATGAAATGTCATCTTAAATTGAATTGAAGCAAGATGTCAAAAGTCAGACAATCTCATTTCGAAGTGGATCTCAATTTTGTTAACAAATTGCTTTGGAAACTTTTGGTTCTATATGAAGGATTCTGAACACTGCTTTTCTGAAAATTCAAGAATTTCGACTCGTGCGAGTTTGCATTTAAAGCGACGATATGTAGTTTTGTTTGGTATCAGGCTATAGGTTGACTGGAGTTCTTCCTGGCGATAACTTCCTCTCTTCACGGCTCGGAACTTTATGTGTTTTTTGAATTGGTGATGATTAAAGATAAGCACGACGTATGCATGTGTCAATTAGAGCTTTCCTTAGTTTATCATTGGAACTTCCTCACGCTTTCAGCGGCTTGGTAACCGGTTTTCAACAAGGTTTCCTTGGGTTCTCAACAAGGTTCAATAGAGGGTTTCAGGGTGATTGCCTAAGCCCTTAGCCCACCCAAGATTAAAGGAATACCATTAAGCTTTTCCGACCAAGCTAAATATTTAGGCCTCATTTTAGACAAAAAACTAAATTGGAAGGCAAATATTGATGAAAGAGTAAAACAGGCTACCGTAGCGCTTTTTACTTGTAAAAAGGCCATAGGATCAAAATGGGGCATCTCCCCAAAAATAACCCACTGGCTATACACTTCGGTAATCAGACCGATACTCATTTATGGAGTTGTCGTATGGTGGACCGCACTGGACAAGATGGTAAATCTAAATAAGCTCATCAAAGTTCAGCGGTCAGCAGGTATGTGCATCACAGGAGCACTTCGCTCAACACCAACCGCAGCCCTGGAAGTGCTTTTAAACCTAACACCTCTCGACATCTTCTCCAAAATGGTGGCAGCCAACTCATGTGTGAGGCTAAGAGCCACCTCTCAATGGAACAGTAACAATACTGGTCATACTACTATTCTAGACAATTTCAGATCTATCCCAGATCGCTTAGACTATACCACCACAAAAATGGTATTCGGTAAAAGCTTCCATGTTTCCATCCCTTCAAGATCCTCCTGGGAAGAAGGGAGACCCCTGGAAGACAATGCGGTACACTTCTATACAGACGGTTCAAAGACCGATTACGGAGTTGGAAGTGGTATCTATTCAGAACAACTGAATCTCAGTCTATCATACAGACTCCCAATCAATGTAGTGTATTCCAGGCGATGTAATGGCGATTAAAGAGGCACTATCCTGGCTCAAAGAAAACGTTATATCTTGCAAGGATATACGAATCTTCTCGGACAGCCAAGCCGCTCTCAAATCTCTCGCGTCTGTCTCCACAAACTCTCATATAGTCCACGATTGTCGATCATCTTTGAATGAGATGACGGAACAGTTTAATATTCACCTCATTTGGGTGCCGGGCCAGGGAGACATTCCGGGAAATTGTAAAGCCGATGAGCTCGCCAAAAACGGAACACTTCTGCCTAATGTTAGACAAAAACAT
Organism: Sphaerophoria taeniata; assembly: GCA_943590905.1. Taxonomy (NCBI): domain Eukaryota; kingdom Metazoa; phylum Arthropoda; class Insecta; order Diptera; family Syrphidae; genus Sphaerophoria; species Sphaerophoria taeniata. The sequence goes on from OX016541.1 coordinate 140,990,124, forward strand.
AACATAGGAATACCACTTGCTACATGCAAATATCTTCTCAAACAATATGCTCTAGAATCAACCAATGCTAGATGGTCACAGGGTACCACCTGCCTTGCATCCAAGCAAATATGGCCAAGCATAGACTTAAAACGGTCAAAAGGCTTGATATCCCTGAGCAGACAAAATATAAGCTCTACAATTGGAGTAATAACAGGACACTGCCTCATAGGTAGACATGCTCTGAGGCTAGGGGTCTACACAAATGACTTCTGTAGAAGCTGCATGGACGAGGAGGAAGAGGAAACAGTCCAACACCTTCTATATACATGTCCAGCACTCTCCATTAGAAGGAATAACTCTCGGTAATCCCTTCTTCGATAATACCAGCGAACTGGCAACGATCGACACAAAATGTCTCTCTAACTTCATTAAAAGCACGAATTGGTTTGTTTAAGTTCATTACTGTCCCATGAGTATTTTGTGGTATCACAACGGATCCTTGAGGTCTAAGTGTGTCAACAACAACTAGACAGCCACTACAACCTAACCTAACCTAAGGTTCAATAACGGAATTGAACCGATTTATCAACGTATATTCCTTCCGCTTTTAACGGCAATTTACCGGTATTTCAACGGACATGTCCGGGAGACTTTAGAAAATGGAACTGATCTTCTTTCCTCAAGAAGGTATAATATTCCCAAACAGTGTGAGTTTCGATGTTGGAAAATAGGTTTTAGTGTTGGAAAAGAGGTGACGGCTTAGCCCGCTCCCAATCGATGTAGGATCTCAGCCTGAGGCACAGCAGTTTTCCATCCGAAACGGTCCCTTGCATCCATTGTAAAGCCATCAAAACTAAGCGTTCTGGTATTCGAAGTTATTTGGTGTTTGTACCGGAGGTTCGGTTTTCTTAGTCGTCTCGAACCTGGGGGCTGCGAAGACTTTCTTGGCTGGAGCGTTGTCGTCCATTCGCTAAATGTGGCCGAGCCAAAGTAGGCGTCTTTTCTTGGCTTTCTGGACTACATCCGTATCTTGCTGCAGCTCGTACAGTTTGCGGGTGAAACTTCTTCTCCATTCGCCATCGTCGCGAAGAATTTTTCTTCCAAAAGTGCTCAGTACCATCTCAATACCAGTCCCCCGTAGAGTAGGACTGGTAAATTGCTAAATATAGCAGGCACCTTTGTCTTTCGAGTGAGGAGTATTCAACCCACCTTTTTTCCAAACCGAACTACTTAGCTACCTCGAAATTGCTACTTACCAACAGTGACGTTTTTTCCTAAAAAAGCTGACACGGTATTTTAAATTTGTGGAAAAATTGAAGCCAATCTCTTAAAGTTTTATGCCACTAAAAATTGTATTTCCTCAAAGCATACCAACGAAATCACTTAAGAATATTAAATTTTGTCAAAATATTTTTATACCTAAAATTATCCGACCGCCCTTTGGACTTCCAAAAAGATTTGTTTCTGCTGACAGTTCAGACAGCCATAAGAAATCGTACACAAAATAAGTAAAAAAAAAAATACCAAGAACCTTTAAATTATTCCTTCTTTACGAATTTCAAGACTTAACGCTCTCTGATTTTGTCCTTATGCCAAAGTTTATTTGCCACAGAGAATCTCATCGGCTGACAAATTATTTTATTTTCCTTTTCCTTTCGTTTTCTTGAATTTATGATTTTTGTACACAGCCAAAAAAAAAAAATCAAGGAAACAGAAAACAGCAAAAAAAAAAAAAAAACTTCACCAACCACTTTAAATTAGTCATTTGTGTTTTGAATTATTCGTCGTTCCTCGCGTATATACCAAAAGCTAGACAACCGCCTCATCTTCGTTAAGTAGTCACGTTCGTATGGCCAACAAGCTGGGTCTTAAATGCGTTTCTTTTTTCTTTCTGGCAGGAATTAGAGTCACATGCAGGCAACTTAAGAGTAGGATGTATCTTTTTCGTGTGTATCGTGTCGTCGCGCAGTCACAGTCAGAGTGGAAAAGTTCACACAGAATATCTGTGCGTAAATAATATGCCTGAACCCTTGAAACAGCCGCCAACGACAGCAACGTCAACGGCAACCAAGGAACAAGAAACGTGACCGTAATACCCAAACGGAAGAAGAGAAAACGAATTGTTCGGTTTGTCATCCCAGGAGCAATGTGTGCATGATATTTTTCTGTCGTCGCGTCGTGATGCAAAATCCATTCAACTGAGTCACGTGGAAGCCTAAGAAGATTCAAACTTCTTGAGACCAAAAACAAGGTAATTAAATTATCTGGAATCCAACAAACAAAAACCAAATAATACTTAAAGTAACCAGATATACTTTATCAGAGAACTTTATTGCGAAATTATGTTCCCAGAACTCATTCCGCAAAGGATTGGTTTCGATATCTGATCCCACCGACCAAAGGACTTTTCCTTCTTTCCAAGACGACAACGATGACAAAACAAATGCGAAAAATGGCAAAATGATTGAGACATAGTTAGAGACAAATCAAGTAGCACAAATAAGCAATAAGAGCCACAACAAAGTACTTGAGTGGGCGCCTGGGAAATCTCAACAACTTATTTTTGTTTTTGTGTCCTTCGCAGCTTGAAACATGAATACGCTAAAACAGAAAAAAAAATCAAAACACAAACATCTATTTGTAGAACAAAGTTAAACTAGCAAAAAGAAAAAACAACAATTCAGAAGCTAATCGATTGGGGATGATTGGGAATATATGGTGATGCAGCTTCATGTCGCCTTTGACGTGGCCCTTGAACTTTTGCGCGTTGTCGGTCGTCGAATGACACTATTATTCAGTTCATGTGTGAGCGTTATGCACACTGTGCATAATGGGATGTTTTTTTAAAAGCTCGGCACATGCCATATCCATTGAATCCTTAATGTCGAAAACATTTAAAACAATAAAATTGTTTGCAATTCGTTCAAATTTTATTGTTGAAATGTGATTTCCGTGACATCACGATTTGGTTTAAAAATTGATGGGTTTTGTTCTGACAAAAAAGGTCAAGGATATCGGTCTTGGGCGTAATACGCGAGGGAGAGATCTAAAAAATAATTTATGTTCAAATTTGAGAGATGACTTGAATATTGGAATTTTTATATTCGTTCTATAACCAAGTCGTTGTTTATGGCTTTTGGCTAGATGACCCACCAGATACTTATGACATCATCATCATCATCATCACCGGCGTGTACGATGAGATTTGTGGCTTTATCTATTCCGTGCCTCCTTCAACAAGTTCTCCCAATTATCCCGATCGTTAGCCGACGGTTACTCTTGGTTAACAGGAGCTCGGTGTTCAGCCCATCGATGATTATATCGTCTTCCCGTTCAGAATGCATTCGGCTAAGCAGCCAAGTCTGGGACCCGTCAGAGTTCTGGTAACACTAACGCCTTGCACAGCAGAAGTCGAGAAGTATTGTTTATTTTTTTAAAGTTGGATTTGAGCCCAGTGAGGGCTGACAGCCAACACCGACGGCGACGGCTGGGACAGAACGTCGCTATGGACGCATACCTTCGAGATATATAGGAGTTTGTCATCCCACGCTTCGCTATTAACACACCAGCGCCGAGATTAGACGAAGAATAGGTCTTGCTTATCTCTGTTTCTTTGGTCTCTCTCAACTAAGGTAAAACTATACAACATCCTCATCATCCCAGTCCTCCTAAATCGTGTAGAAGCATATGGAGACTGACAAAGTCGGAATAAAGTGCCTTAGGCTGTTTCGAGAGAAAAGTTCTTCGGATTACCTATGGCCCATGTGCGACCTTTACGGGTTGTACAACGACACGAACCTACCCAGAAGAGTCAACGTCCAGATGGCTGGGTCATATAAAGCGGATGGATACCAATGCTCCGGCTCGGAAAGCTCGAAATCCTGAAAAATTATGTACCTAAAATGAAAAAATTTCGAAATTTTGAGGATTATCTGTTTCGGGATTGTGCCCGTCTCCCACTTTCGACACTATTCCTGAGAGACGAAGAAGTAGAGGAAAGCCACGACTGCTGGTTGAAGCCCAATTCCACAACCAAGAGAGTTTGAGCAGCTGCTCCCTTTTTTTAAATTGTTATCGACTGCTTCTACTGACCCAAGGCAATTGAAGAATCGTACTACTTCGAATTCGTGCTGCTCTACCTTCACAGTTGTTCTTCTTCTGCCAACGGAGATATAGCCTTCACTTTTTCCCGAGGGTTTTCGCTGCTTACTTGATCTGGATAAATGAGATTTGTTTAGTTTGTGGGTTTCTTCCAAAGATGTCAACATCATTTGCATAAATCAAGAATTGTTTAAACTTCGTAACGAGCTGAAAGAAGAAGCAGGCCAGTTCACTTCATTGTAAAGTGCAACCCCTTGTCAATAGGGAGAGTTGAAATTGAATAACCATATGGGATATTGAAGCCAGTCTTCTGGTATTGGTTGGATTATCTCAACTGGGAATCGTGGATCAGATTTCCTTCTCTGTTCTTATCGTTTCAGTAGGTGCAGCGCGGTGTAAACTGCGTTATGTGTTTAAAACGGATTGGTAGAACTTCCCCGTCTTTCAAAATAATTTTTGATGTAGTGACATTTCTTCCACTACAAGCACTCTCATGGATTTTGTCTTCTAGGTCCCTTCATTCAAAACCGAGAATTGAACTTTTGCCTTTTTGAAAATGTGCACTCTCAAGTTTGAGTTCCGAGTTCTGAGACAAAAAGGTTTTTGTCTGCATAATAGTCATTTGAACAAATTTTAATATTTCCCTGTCTTAGCCTAAGTGCCTCTACCATTTTCGTTCATCCACCTGGAATTTTTGAGTTAAACTTTAAAATTCCGTCCACAAACCGAACCTATCGAATTATCATCACCGTGCGTCGTCACTTTACATTATTTTACTTGTGAGCTTACTTTCAATTCAAAACACAAAAAACGGATACGTGTTCAAATATGGCCGCCCCGCCTCCGAACATGTGTTTCGTTCTTCCGCTTACAATAATCCAAATATGCGACGATTCACGACGAATCCGACGACTGACAACCGACAACAAATTCAAATTCCTTTTTTGATTTATCGACTCCTCTTACAGCCTTCCTCCGCCTGCCGTCGCCTGTTGAAAAAAAGATAATGCATAATATGCAAATGACTTCTCTCGTCAATAGGCCATTAACAACGCTAAGCACAAAACATCAACAGCTTACAAAAAACAAAAAAAAGGGAAAAAAACAGATGATCCTAAGCATTTGGGGAAATCATTTGCCACAAAGTGTGCCGTGATTCGAATTCCAAAAATAAAGCAGAACCTCAAAACAATAAAAAGAAAACCATTATCGCAGGAACCACTGTGCGAGACACAGTGTCCTCGTTATGATCAAAGGACCGATGGTGATGAATCCAACGTAACGGGTTTATATTGCCTCGAATTGAACAAGACTTTGTGTTTAGATTGGAATTTCCTCATCTAAATTGACAAATGGCGTTCGGGAAGGCCATCAACTGATGTAGTCGACCGACTGACGTCAAGAGTGTGGAGTTATTGTTATTCCGTTATCAAGATTAACCTAGAAATCTAATTACAGGACAAGCTCATAAAACTCAGAGTCCTGTCGCCGGCTGTCGGTTAATGTGATGGCTGGGAATGCGTTATCGTTTCTCATTCTTCGCGTAAACTATATGTTACTTGCAGGGCATGTAAATCCATTTGCACCCGGGTTGGTTCAGTTCAAACCCGTATGCCCCATGCTCAGGGCCATCATCAGTTTGGACTACATAGGTCTTCTTCTCATGCCAACGGACGTTGCTCGTCGACGATGGCGGTGATGGAGGGATACATTAAACCAAACCGACAACCCTTAACTCTCAAAGAACTGTGGCGCCGATGCATGTCGGCACCGTTCGCCATTTGTCGTCGTCGTCGGGTCGAGTCGAACCCTACGTGATCTACAGAGTACATGTTAAAATTTAACACAGAGTCATATACCAAGCGCAAAACCCCTTCCTACACGAAAGTAATGAATGGTTAGTCACTGCCTGACTTGGGGGACTCTATATACACTTTCAGAACTTGTGTGTGAGAAAATTTTGCAAATATAGTTTTGCTGGAGCTTAGTTAGTCCTCATTGCTCGACCATTTGACTTTATTGTAATTATTGTTGTTGTTTTTTTTTTTTTTTATTCTGCAAAAACTGAACGAGACTGTGTCAGAAATGCAGACATTGCCTCAGATTACATTTCCTTTTTACCAACCGGCCCCATAATATATAGGACGTCGAGGCGGGACAGGAAAAGCACGAATATGGAAATTGGTTTTAATTGGAAAAGTAGCATTCGGGAATTAATGTCTGCTTGGAGCGGAGTGAACATTAATCCATGAGTGCTTGGTATTTTTTTTTTTTTGCAAATTGCAGATGACTTTCGGAGGTTATGGGAGCGCAGAATTGTGTGTTGCTTCGTACTTTAGTAAAGGCTGTATAAGTGTGTGTACAGCAGACCAAGAAAAACTTGGACGAAGGATGACAAAACCAAATGTTGTCACTTCCTATAGTCGGAAGGAAGTTTTGACATTTCTCAGTTTTCAATTGTCGGACTATTTCAAGCTTTTTCTCTGACCAATATATCATACAATTGTATCATTCGGTAGTAGAAGTAAAGGTGATTTAAGTACGATCGTACTGGTCTACTTATAATATTTTCCGAAAAAGTGACTGTGAATTGTATAAATAAAGTTCAATTCCGTATGAGAAAGTATTATATTAAAAAAAAACAAACCTTGTGACTTACAACTCCTGTGGGAAATTTATTGCGATGACTATCAAATATCAGTCAAATCATGTAGAAGCTGTTATCAATCGACTTGAGCTGGAAAATTCCCACGCTCAACCGACCTTATCCCTACTGACTTTCAAAACGCAAATTGGTTGTGTTTTTGTTTTAGCATCATATTCTTGTCGTCCTACGTTTATAGGGAAATCGTCAAATTAATTAAAAAACTTTTGAAATCTCCAACTAAGTTATTTATCGTAGAAAAAAACAATAACTATTTTTTTTTATTAAAATTCATGACGCAGTTCGTTGAACAGATAAACCAACACATGATTTCCAACACTTAAAAATCAATCGTAATTTTAAGTAATTAAGTTCACTCTATCTAATTTCATATTTGAAATTTAAAACTTGTTCATAGTTTATTATTTTCCTTTGTTTATCATTTAAACTAACCTCACTTTTATTTATCTTTTCTGTGTTGCTGTTTTGGTTGAAATCCTATAGCTGTTGCGGTTTCTTTGATTACCACAGTTGTTAATGTTATAACTGCAGTTGGAACAACGCTGTTTTATTCACATGAGTAGGAAAACATGTGATACTGATACCTCTAAATGGTTTTATTAAACTATACTTTCCCCAATCCTAGAGTATCATGGAAAAAACATTCTTCCACTTCTCGCTTCAGAAATTTCCTATCCAAGTCCCTGAGGAAGTTTCTTACACTTCCATCCAAATATGTTTTGGTTTCTGAAACCGTATAACACAATGTATTCCAGAAAATCCATAAACAATAAATCTTCCCCAGATCTGTCATTGCTTCAAGCTTAATCGTAAGTGGTGGCGCATCAAATCAAAATACAAAATTCTTCTTAGAGAGGGCTATATCTTATGTCTTCAAAAAAAGAAAAACAAGCAAATCTAACGCATCTCTCTAACAATACCCACATGCCTCTTTTCATCAATGAAAGCCATCTTCACTTTGCCTCTGTCTTCTGTCTTGGTTTTTTGAGTCTTTTGTTTTCTTAAGCCAAAACAGATACAGGACAAGCATTCGGAAGTAACGACCACCTTAAAGTCACGTGCTATCGATTATTGCCTGAATCCTTGCCTCCATTTCGGCATACCAAAATGCGGAATTGGAGAGGGAGTAAATTCACTTCAACATACGGGTTAGCGAAGACAAGACGAGACATCTGTAACTGTACACTTGCCTTCCTGTGGCATGTTCGACGACCCCGTTTTTCGACGACTGCATTGAATAGCTTTTGGTTTTTGTTTTCGAAAAAAAAAAAAAACTACAGGGAAATCCTTCATTCTAAGAATGGGGATCGAAACGCTTTTGCACTTAATACCAATGCGACAGAAAGGGAAAGAGAAACATTTCGCAAACCCGCTTCCCGAATTATTCTCTATTTTTGGCAGTCTTTGCCGATACAATGACTTCGTCGACGTACATACCTTTTTTGTGAGAGCATAGTCTAGGGGCGCTACTTTTGCGATAACACAACTTTTACTTGCGAATTTACTGCCGGAAATATTGTTTGTACACGAACACACACCCTGAGGACGTTTTGTTCTCTCTTCTTTTATTTTCACTTTCTTTAAGGGTGGTGGCAGGCTGTGGCAGGGGCAGACTTAAAGGGGGCTTTTGTATCTATTATTTTTTGTATACAATTTTTTCGAGGGTATACTTAAGTTATTTTTATGATGTAGAGGTATAAGCGTATCCACTTGACGGAGGGGAGGCATTTTTGGTTTTATTATTATTCAGGCCACAATACTAATTCGCTTAATACCTTTTTAATTGACATTCTTAGAACAAGTTCTTGCTAGGTACTGGCTTGTAGTAGTACCCAGTTAATGGCAAGCGCAGCGGACGGTGGAAGTTCATAAATTTGCAGTCATAATCGGTGTAATTAATTAAGGGACTAAATATAAAAGTCGTTTTATAAGAGTTATCGATATCTAAGAACAAAAAAAATCGATGTCGATATTTCTTGAAGAATTCTTGGAGTCAGAAAAATCTAGAGACAATTTGTTAAATTTAAAATCACACCAATGCAACTGTGTAGGCGAGCTTAATTAGACTTGCCATACTTCAAATGCTAATGTCATTAGGCGAGGGGTGCATTTCAAATTGCAATTGCTGTCAAATGCATTGCGTACTCAGAACTCAATCGAAATATATTAAAAATTAAAAAAAATAATAAATAGAAGACTTAAAGCAATTATTGTGCCTGAGACTAATTACAATCTTGTGTGGTTGTTTCATTCTGCGTTGTGAATTATTTTAATTGACCTCGATGATATGTCCCATAGTGCAGGTTTGCGTGTGAATTTTATCGATGTGACACAAACGATAAAATATTATTCGTCAAACGTTGAGTTCTATACACATCAACACAACCGGATGTCACTGATTGTGGGTTATTAATATTTATTCTTTAGTCGGTAGTTAGCCGTACGTTATCGTTAATTATAATGATTGTTTGTTTATTCTTTGTAGGGTAAATAATATGCCTTTGGCGGTATTTGAAAATTATAAACACTAGAAATGCCTTGAGTGGTGACTATTCGTGTCTGATTTCAGCATTTAAAAGTTGAAGAACATTGTTATAAAAAAAAACCTTCATGAATCTCAGCAATTTCAAGTGTCAACCATTAGAACCTCTACCCTATAATCAAGGTGTAATGACAATTATTATTGTTGGGGACAAGACTTTTGCATTGGAGTTCAAATTTTTTAATTGCGCATAGTGTGCCTTGGAAATGTCATGCAATAAAAAAGTTCGTACACCTTGTGTCATGACAATTAGAAAGGTTTAAGCATTTTTAATGTAAAGGTGCAATCAACTGCACGAAACTTATATGACGTTTGTGTTTTTCCATGATGAAGCTTGTAAGCGTGTAATGTAAGAGGAATTTTGAAAAAAAAAACAAATAATTGGTTGAAAGCTTGTTATTATTTATTACGTGAAAAAAATAATGATTGAATTGAAATACAAAAATCAGAGCGCACTGTTAAGTATAGGTACTCCGAATAAATTTGTTCCTGAAAAATTGTCATAATTCAACTTTTGACGCAATGTATTTTTGGTTTTTCTACAATAATTTTCCTGTCATAAAATGAACTCTCTGCATTGGGTCACTGTGGCGTATGCGTGTTTTTTTTCAATAATTCTATTGTCGTGGATAAGAGAAATATTAAGACCATAATGAGGGACAATTGAGAGGGTCAGTTTATAATAAAATCATCGATTAAAACTTAGTGCTGTTTCCAGCTCGAAACTTGACAAAAATTATCCCTTTGGGTATAAATTAGTTGGTTAACTAACATTTTATCAACTATGAAATGTTGAATACTTTTTTCAATGTAAGGACGAACCGCGTGCACTAGGTCATCAACAAAGTGTGAGAGAGAGAATGCATGTCCGCTGACTGGTTTAAAAAAAAAGCGGTCTTATGTCATGTAACTACTTAGGTATATCCTTGCTTAATTTTGCATACAAAATCCTATCCAACGTACTGTGAAAGCGTCTTAAACCGTTCTGCAACACAATAATCGTCGACTACAAGTGTTGCTTTAGGCCAGGCAGAACAACCATGGACTAAATTTTTACACTGAGGCAAATCCTGGAAAAGACCAACGAATTTCAAGTCGAAACACACCATCTTTTTGTCGACTTCAAAGCTGCTTATGATAGCATCCACCACCGCCAAGAGCTTATGAAGGCGATGTCTGAATTCGGGATCCCGAACAAACTGATCCACAGCTGTGCCGCATGACGATAAACAATACGCAGTGCAGTGTGCTCATCTGAGTTATTTCAAACATGCTCAGGGTTTAGACAAGAATATGCATTGTCATGTGACTCCTTCAACACTTACCTGGAGCAGGTACTGCGCAAGGCAGGTTTGAACACGGAAAACACTATCTTCAGCAAATCCACCCAGCTCCTAGGCAATGAAGACGACTTGGTATCATTGGTCGCTCCCAAAGAGCTGTGCTTGAGACCTTCACAGCGACTGAAAATCAGGCGAAGCTCGTTGGTCTTGAAGTGAATGAGGACAAAGAAAATCACATGCTATCAAAAAACAAAATAACATCTGTCCATCCATCTTCAGCAGCAGTTTCGAGGTAAATTAGGACTTTACCTACCTTGAAACAAATATCAATCATACTTACGACACGAATTATCCTAGCGAACTGCTGCTACCTCGGTTTGGCCAAACAACTAGGTTCAAAAGCCATTTCTCGAAAGACAAAATGGCTGCTACCTGCTATACAAGACTTTGATTTTACTAGTCCGACTCTACGGACCCGAGTGCTGGACGATAAGTAAAAAAAGGGAAATGCTACGGACTTTTTCTGCCCTGTAGGCATGCGACGATGGCGAATGGAGAAGAAGGTTCAACCTCTAACTGTACCAACTGTATTGGGATGTGGATGTAGTCCATTAAGCCAAGAAGAGACGGACATTGGCTCGGCCACATCGAGCGAATGGACAACAAGAATCCAGCCAAGTAAGTCTTCTCTTCGCAGCTCTCAGGTTCGAGTCGACCAGGGAGAATCGTTTTTTTGTACATGTTTAGTGAACTAAATAAAACCCGTTTATCAACGAAACCTAAGATCTGCCGAAAATATCGCCGCCGCACTTGAGAGTTGGCAAGTGAATCCGTGGCAGTCAATTATGGATCGGTTGAATTTTCTAAAGAAATCACATGATAGCGTATCCATCTCCTTGTTGGAGCTTTTCAAAGAGGCATAAGTATTCAATAAAGTCACGTCGCACAAGTAAAAACCTTGAAACTTGAAAAAAACAGTAGGCAGTCAAAAGCACAATTAAAAAATCTTCAACTTTGGTTCAGCCAGCATTATTTCTTTTGAGACTGAGCTTCTGTTTACCTTTCAGTCGGACTGTCAATTCAAATCAATCAGATGCCTTTTGATTCCTTGAAACATGTCTCCTTGGATTTCCTTTCGTGTTTTAAATAATATATTCAGTAAGACTTTTGCCAAAAAGCCAAGGCCTTCCAACTTTACCCTTCAAATTATCCCCATTTCAGCCGCCATTATTAGCACTTTGTCTCAAGTGTCCCGACATAATTAACACGCAACTCAAACAAACACAACATCCAAAACATGTGTGTGTAATTAAAACAGAACAGGAGTACCTATATGACGAAACACTCTTCTCAAATTGTGTGTGATATGAGTGGTTGCTTTGAGTTATCCCTTCTGGGGGAGAAAAAAAAGAGGGATTTCAATTTTCGTGAGTAAAAAAAACCTTCAGCAAACTCACTTAATCAAAAAAGTTTAGAACCCGCATTTCCGAGTGACATAGAGTTTCTCTTATGCTTCGTCACTCAATTATTATTTTTTTTTTTTTTACCTTTGTTTCAGAAACGAAAAAAAAAATCCAATTTCCCGATTTGTTCAGTTAGAAAATATTTTTTTTTGTTCTGTGAAACAGCAGTTCTAAAAATAAACAAAAAACGAAAATGGTATCCTTATCTTGCTTGAAGCTCACAATCAACTTTGACACAGGTTGACATTACCAGAGTGAGTGTTTTGCTGTGTTGTTCGTATGTGTCAAGTGTTACCAAAACGTCTGTATACACCAAATTTCCATTCATTCAGACAACTATAGGAGTCTTTTTCGTTGAATTTCATGTGAAATTGAGGTGTGTTCAGTCATTTTTCATTCTTGCTTCAAGTAACAACAAAAAGCAGACACACAGAACTCCCCAATGTGGGGTTGCATAGAAAGACTTCCCCCAAAAATGTCTTCACTCACCCATTCCAATTCAATAAAGAGAATCGGAAAGTGAAAGTCATCTTGGTCACTTGTGCAAAGAGAAACAAAAAAAGAAGAAGAAAAGTAGTTTTATATTTCGCCCTTGTTTAAGTATGTAATCCAAGGTAAGCAGGGGAGCTTAAAGTGTGCGTTGATATGTAATATTGTGATACAAAGGGAACGTTATAAGAGACGAACCAAGGACTAGGGTGCAAACGAATTGCAATTACGAAACAAGCAAATGAGGGTTTCTTTCTACTTAAGATGTCTGATAATGAGAACGGGTGTCTCGACAAATATCTACGAACATAATTATTTGCGTTATTTTCTTCAAGGAGCAAAGTAGTTTTATTTTTTGCAATGGAGTTTTCGTTTGAGATGATTTTAACGACCTTGTTGGAGTTAGGTACTGCAGACAGTGGTTTTGCTTGATCTCACAAACAAATAAAGAGTACCTTAATATTGCTTTGTGCTTCAGTTGAACATTGTTTTTCTCAATAAAGATTAAGCAAGAAACAATTATTTACCAGGAGACAATTAAATGCAATACACAATCCCATTCAGTTGCTTTACTTTGAGCTAACATCAAAGTATTCCCATGACATCAATTAAGGAGTGAAGACAAATAAAAACTCGGGAACAAATTGAAGTTCTCTTGTCTGTCTGGAAGGGTCGATGGGATTAAGAACATTTCTGAAATATTGAGAATAATTTTTGCATTTTTGCAAACATCAAGACATGATAAGAACCAGTCCATTAAACAAGGTCAAATTTCCTTCAATAAAATTTCTCTTTCCTCACACCTTTTCGTGTTTGAAATTCAGTAAAATATTTTACACTTAATTTAATTTCCTGTAATCATTCATCAAATCACAAAACACTGATACCAGACTGAAATAATTTCCTCATTTATTATTTCACAGGAATCATTTCTGTAAAACAACAAAAATCTTCCAGAGTGAATTTAAATTTATTCATTACTTGTCATTTCTGCATTTAAAATTAATACGAAAAAAAAGGAAGAAAGTAAAAAGAAAGACCAAAAACTTTCCTAACTCAGACATTTATTTTCTTTATTCGCAGGATGCCATAGTTAAAGCTTGTCAAGATGCCATCACACAGACTGTTCTATGAAAATGTCTCCATTTTCTGTGTGTCGTTTCCTTCCGTTTGATAAATTTTACTTGTCTCTGCACACTCTGAGTCGTTGGATTGCTATCATAAATGTTTCATGGAAAATTTCCTCATCAATAAGAAGAAAGCTTTTAGTATTTTTTTCAGAAAAAGCCTTGAACTTTAAAACTTTATTTTTCTTTTGTTTGTATATTGAAGTCAATCAATACACTGAGAGTGTCCTCATCCTGTTTTCCTGGTTATCGATTTTCTATTGAAATTTTCAATACCATTTGAAGTTACCAAGTGCCCATTTCTTTGTCGTTCACTTTCATCTCTTTCGAAACGAAAAAAAAGTATAAAAAGTTTTTCCTGTCTGATAAATTCATGTTTTTTTTTGGTTTTCCATTTTTCCATTTGTTTGCTTCTCTATGCCTTTGCTGGCTTGTGCCCGTCTGAAGGCTGTTGAACTTCAATATGTTCATAAATAAAAGCAACATCAACATAAGTATAAATCTGAACCCAGAGACAAAAAAATACACTTGAAATCACTGGTAATAATTCTGGCGGAGTCTGCCCGACATGCAGTCCTTTTTTTCTTTTTGTATTTCCTTTATTTTTCATCTTCTAATCTGAATTTAAAGATCATTGGTTTTCGGATTTTGGGGATGGGTCGATTGAGTTATTTACATGAAGAAAAAAATCACACATTCCACTCCGCAAACAGAAAAAAAGGATAAACTTTTTGATATTTATTTTATTGAGTAAATAAAAGAATTCAAAGAATCAATGAGTAAAATAATGTTTTTTCTCTTTTTTTTGTTTCTTTCAGGCTTTTCCTCGCATATCTTGCTAACCCAAATCGGTAAGAATTGAAACTTGACTTTTTGTTTGCAATTTCCATCGATAAAGTCAATGTTGTTTATTTTGTCAAATGATGAGATTTGTTTATTGTTATCATATGCATTTAAACGATCTCTTAGGAGATTGAATTCCAAGAATTTCTTTTTTTAATAGAAGAAATAATGAGCTTTGACATGATGATAGTCCCTTAAAAATGTTGTAGGAAGTATAAAATTATAACAACGTAAACAATGCCGAAGAATTGTTTTGTAAACACTTTAATAAACTGTTTTGAAAAAAATTTGTGTGGTTCCAGTGGATTAAAAAATGTTTAAGATTAACAAAACGCTAACTAGCAGACCCGATTGACGTTGTTTTGTGAAACAAAAAAAAAATCGAAAATTAAAGGTCAGAAATGCAACGCTACTCTTGAATGATATAACCGATAAATATGAAATTTAAAATCTTTGTTGAAATTAATTCAAAAATGTCCTTACGTCAACTGTTGTCCTATGGAAAATTCTCAAGGGCATGTTGAAGAAAGGGCATCTGCTTCACGTGTACTCAAAAATTTCTAAAGTCATAATTCAGATTATTAACAAATCCGGGAGCCACTGTTCTTTAAAAATTATTAAAGAAAAGCTACAGATCGCATGACTTTATTCGTTTGGCGTATGTCACTGATTTAAAGTTCAGAATACCAGCAGGTCCTATAGACGTTTTTTGTGAATGTAAGCTTAGAGATACGACGATTACTATAGCAGAAAAGTATTCACTTAAAATTAAATAGAACCAAATCTGACATTTTGAAGAAAAAAATAAGTTTTTAGTAGCTGACCCGACAATAGTCGTTCAGAAAAATTAACAGCAGTTCTGGGACTGCCGACAAAAGTGAAAACCTTGAGAATTAAAATATGAAATTTCATAACTGCATCCTAAAAGCTTGATTAAAATCGTTCTAAAGTGTTTTTGATTGAATGGATGTATCTAATTAAAACCGCAGACGAAAAAACCTACAAATTTGCATCATTAAATTTTCATAACGGTTAATTTTATTATCAAATTTTAGTTAATTTATTTTGAAAATATAATTGATGCGACACTTATGCAATAATGCATTCAAATTGGAATGGAATGTCAATAACTTTTGCATCGATCTGAAGCCCTGTGCTTCTTAAAAGACCTTAATCTTGTACATCCGATTTAACGTTTGCTAGCACGCTTTTAATCGAAAAACATCGATCGAATTTCGGCGGTAGCGGGATTCTCCCACTGGTGAGGTGTCATTTCAAAAGAACAAAGCATGTCGTTTGTGTGCAATTATGTTTATTTTGAAATCAAGATTATGATGCTTTTGTCAAAATCACCATTATTTCATGTAGATATGGAAATTTCAACAATCCGTCTATAGGATTAAACCTTATAAGTAAGTTTTATTAAAATGTCTACATTGACCGTATGTATGGCCATATGCATAAGTTTCAAGCTTATAGCCTTATCAAGAACATTCATTCAAACTCTAACATAGTATATCAACCCTTTGCAACCATTTCAACCCATTTTATTGCGTTAAAAAGTAGTCTATTCCCTTTCTAAGGCTCCAGATTACTTCTGTACAATTTCATTGAAATCGATATAGCAGCTTAGACCTAATTTACAATTGAAAAGACAGACAGAGCTATTTTATATGCACTATTCATGAGCATGTCACAATTTTTGGTAACCCGACATCATTATATTAACCCCTATGCAAAAGTGCCAAATACGCCTTAAAAAGTTTTCACTTTAAAAAAGCTTTAAACTTATCTACACCACTACCCGAATATTCCCTTAACATTTGGTGCCAAACACTTCTTTGGTACAAAAGCAGTGAGTCCTCAACGGATTTCCATGAGATTTTTATACATGCAGATGCAGGTACTAGCGGACCCAACATACGTCTTAAAATTAATTTTAAGCTAGCCGAACCGATAATCGTCGCACAGTGGCCCGTTTAGGCTAAAGTCATTCCAAAATTCATTTTTTTCGTTGTTCCAGAATTCAAAATTTGTTGTTTCGCTGAATTAACAAATATTTGAAGTTCTTGAAACCGAAGTCTTTTTTGAATTCTCCCAACGGTTTGGTTTTGAGAGGGGGTCAAAGTTGAACTTTTTTTTCAGTTTTAATAACAAACAATTTTTTTTTCTTTTTCTTGACTTTGAGAAGCTATATTACGAATGTGGGGAAAGAATTTTTGTTTTTTCTTTCTGAAATTAACAAATACGGTAAAATATATGTTTGGAAAAAATATTACAAAAAAAAAAAATGTCTATATAATTTTTTTTTTTTGGAAACAACTTTTTGTACCTTTTTCTGACTTTACATTGCATGGAAAAAAAGCTTTAAAAAGCATTAAGCAAAACTCAACGCATAATGAAAGCTGAAGTATTTCTTAATATAATCTTGAAGAAATAATTTGCGCCAACTTGCGCCCAACTGAGCTAGAGCGATTTTATTAATCGATGGCAGGCACTTTTTTTCAATTTTCTGGTTTTTCAATGGCAAATTAATAAAATGTTTAATACTGTAACTTTTGAACTAGTTGAGATATCACCACAATTTTTTTTATTTCGAAGAAAATGTTCACGGCTAACAATATGATGAGTTTTAAATTTATTACATTTGCAGGGTGTTCCAGAATTTTCGAACAAAAATTTTTTTTTTTTCAAATTCAAAAAATTATCTGAAATGGGGAATGAATTCACCACGATTTTGTTTTTGATGACGGAAATATTTTAAAATACGATATGTCATAAATATTACATAAATCGGAGGCAGTAAAAAAATTAAATTGAAGGGTTTATATTATATCCATAATAAAATATTAGCAGTTACATTTGACTTAAGGAGATTAAATGTTCAATGATTATTTATGTAGGTATTAATTTTTAATCGGATTAAATGTTTATTTTTTATTGCTCGATGTCATAAAATTTTAGGTAAAAAAAGGTTTTTTTTTTAAGGATTAAACAATTCCAATTTCATAGACTAGGTAGACAGGTAGAATTTATAATTAATGGTAGAGGTAATAATATAAGGTATAAAAGGATAACTTAGCACAATGAAGTTATCATTTCTAGTTTGACTGAGCATAGAAACAGTAATAAGGAAACGTTATAGAAAATGGATATACCATATAGCAGTTTGTTCGACATTTTTAGTGCCAATCTGAAAGATGTCAATAAGTTTATATCCGCGGTTATGACTGAATACGAAATATCCGATGAAAGGTTTCTTGATTTTGAAAGAAAATTGAGTACCTTTTATCATAAACGCTAAGGCAAAATGGAATGCAATGGGTAGGTCGAGAGTGAAATTCGTGAGCAAACATGAGGATTGGCTTTCCTTGTCCCTTCATTTAAATACCATAGAAACGGTTGAAATTATTGATCTGCCATCTACATCTAGTTCATCAAGAGGGAGGCCAAAAAAAACATTAGAAGAGTGCGCAACATCTACAAAAAAAAAAATTTGCCATATGACTGAGGGCTTAAGCACTGAAAACCTAACTGAAGCGCTAGTCATTAGATTAAATAGTGACCACGAAAAGAAGAAAGGAGAAATAGTCAAGGCAGTATCAAATGCAAGCCCAGTTCGGATCAAAAGAGTCAGAGAAAGCTTTCCAACTCCACAACAGGATCCTATAAAATATACCAATGACAGTGCATTAGCTTTGTTTATGGACCTGGGACAATCAAAGGAAAAATATAAAATTCTGAGGGGCTCGTTGAGGAAGCATAATGTTGACATTCTTCCATCCTACAATATGATAACAATTGCAAAAAAAGAAGCCGTTCCACAAAACTGCTTGATGTTTTGAACTGCAGGGAAGTTGTGAACGCAGTTAAATTTGGGGAGTATACTAAAGCAACAGCAGCTCTGTTGACTCAAAAGTATCCTGAAAAACAACTGACACCTACTCTTCACAAAATTTTGGCTCACAGTCAAGATATTATAGAGTATCAATCACTTCCCCTAGGAGAATTATCTGAAGAAGCCCAGGAGTCCAAAAATAAGGACTACAAAAGGTATAGATATCAAAATACCTGCAAAGTTTCGAGAATAAGGCAGAATGAAGACTTATACAACATGCTTGCAGCCTCATCTGATCCGCTTATTTCTTCTCTGAGGCACGTAAGGACCCAAAACGATATGAAAGCACTTTATTCTCCGGAAATGTTGAGTTTATTGAATATTACCACGGACCAAGATGATAGTTTTCAAGAAATCTAATGTTTATACGTACATTTCAACTGTTTTTATTGTTTAATTTGCTGTTCAATTTGTTATTTATTATTATTCTAATGTCAATTTACAAAAAAAAAAATTAAAAAAACTTTTTTCGCCACTGTTCCTCTAAGATCGGTGTTTTACTTTTTGCGCTACTGTTAAACGTCAATTCCTTTTGTTTTACGCCAGAAAATGAATTTTCTTGTTTGTTTAATTCACATTTAATCATTTTTATCTCACTTAATATAACTAAGCTTTTTGACAGCTATTTCCGAAACACCCTGTAATGTTTTTATTTTGAAATTCACCAATTTCATAGCGTTGGGTGTAACCTTCAAAATAAAAAAAAAATTGTGGAAATATCTCAACTCGTTTAGGAGCTATGATTTTTGGAACCAAAAAAGCCGAAATGGGCCACTGTGCGTCGTTCAATAGAAAAATATTAAAATTAATGGTGATGGCGATGATGATTTTAAGGTGCAGGGAACTAACTTCACTGGGAATTAACTTCACATGGGAATTAACTTCACCTAAAGTGGGAAATATCTTCACTTTTTTCTGGTGAAGTTATATCCCAACTATGGTGGGATATAACTTCACTTTTCTGTGGGTAATAACTTCACTTTTATGTGATGCTATTTCCCACAGAATGTGGGAATTAATTTCACTTATGTTTACAAGAGTTGTACATAATTATCATGTTTTGTAGTTTACTTTCGCCATCAAAATCAATGACAAATTTATTTCCAGTTGAGGGTTAAAAAAAAGGTTCGTAGGATCCGGATCCCTAATGCTTTTCTGTTCTAATGTTCGCATTGAAAAATATGCTTAGCATTAGACGTTGGCCATGATTTTTTAAGAGAACATTATTCTTTGAATCTATATAAATGAGTAGCTCTTTTTCTGTACGTTTGCTAACCAACCAAACCGGTTGACCGATTTTTTTAATTTTTTTAACTATAGAGGAATTATTGATAAGGTTTAGGATAAACAAAATGTATACTTTTCAAATCACAAATTGTTCAAATATTAAAAAATGATGCATTTCCTACTACAACAAAATATGAACTAAGCTGATCAATTCAAATACAAATACATAATTTTGTTTGAAAATGTTTTCAAATATTTTTTTAAATTATCATCCTACAACAAAAATTGTGCAAGAGAAATTAATTTATACTGTAGCACTGTAAAGCGAGCTAAGCGAGCCGAAATTTTCTTTGTTTTTTATTTTCACACCCCAAATTGTTTTTCTGTTTGGCAAACAAAATTTCGACTCGCTTTGTACATTGTATTTCCTGAAGTATACCTCAAAGGATGTTGGTTCTTGGATCTTGCTGCGGGTTGCAGGATCCACGATACTTTACCTGAGGACCAATCCTAATCTCAATAAGAAGCTCCTGGTGTTACCATTATTTATTCCAAACAAGAGAGTAAGCCACTTAGGCCTTGGCTCTTCAAGAGCTGTCGCTCCACTCTATTTATTTATTTTTTTTATTCCAAATAATATACAAAAAACGTTTGATTTATTAAAAACTGAAGCTCAAATTATGAACTCAACTCCATTGTCTACTCTGCTTATTATAAAATACATTGCATTTATGTTTTCATATGTTCATAATTTTTTAATTCGGCTGGTTGTTTCTCTTACCATCTATAAAAATAACGGGTGGGTAACAACTTCACACAAATTTCTGATGAAGTAATTTCCCACCATAGTTGGGATATAACTTCACCAGAAAAAAGTGAAGATATTTCCCACTTGAGGTGAAGTTAATTCCCATGTGAAGTTAATTCCCAGTGAAGTTAGTTCCCTGCACCGATTTTAATTCGCAAAAGGAAATTTATACTGATTTGGGCAGGAAAATGTCTTTGGGGTCGACTAGTTGATTATAATAAAAATTGCAGTAAAATTCTATACACGTCAATACGTTTAATCCTTTTTTCTAGAACGCTCATGACAAAATTTTTTTTTGAGTTTACTCCTTTAGAATCGATTCATATATTCATAAATTATGGATAGGAAAATCAAACATTGAAAAAAGCGTTATAAAAATTGACTACCAACGCTTTTTTTTAACTCTTAATAACTTTTAACCTACTGGATCGATTTAGATGAAATTTGGTAGTAAGATAGACTAGAACCTGTGAAAGGGCATACGGTATTTTTTAACGCAATAAAAGGGGTTGAAAAGGTCACAAGGGGTTGAAATGTTAGGTCAAAGTTTGTATGGAGGTCGATTATGTTAGAAGTTTAAAACTTATTTGTATGGCTTTTGACTAAACATAAATAAGTAAGGCATTCATTAAAAAAAAATTAACCGAGGGGGGGGGGGTGGAAATAGGGGGAAAAAGTTTTAGTGCCATTTCGAACCTATTTTATTGAACAGAGATTTCAACGTAGAACGGTGAAATTTTAACAAATGATACAGAATTTCATGCTCTTCAATTTATTATACTTTAATTATAACGGTAACTCATTAATATGGCCAATTAAGACATTTTCACATAAATTGGTATATAAGTTTTAATCCTATAGACTGGTTGTTGAAATTTCGATATGTCTAATCTACATGAAATAACGGTGATTTTGATACCTCATTTGTAAGGATACGTTTCGTACAAGCACCTGTTGGGAGAATCCCGCTAATGCCAAAATTTGATCGATGTGCTTCGATTAAAAGCGTTCTATCGTGCGTTCTCATAAGCGGATCTACAAGATTAAGGTCTCTTACGAAGCACAAGCCTTCAGGCTTTAATTTCATGTAGAATTTATCGACATTCAATTCCACAAGCACAAGCCTTCAGGCTTTAATTCCATGTAGAATTTATCGACATTCAATTCCATTTTAAATGTAAAAGTGCATGATAAATGTGGGTTAAATTGTATTTTCATCATTAATTAATGAAAAATTGATAAGAAATGTTACTGTTCTGAAAATCTAATGATGCAGTTTTGTAGATTTTTTCATTCTTTACAAAATTTTTTATAGAAGTTACTACATTGATTCATTCAAAAATACGTAAGAACGTTTTAAACAAAGTTTTAGGCATTCATATTGCTTACCATAATAATTTAAGAATTTAACTAATATATTTTATCAAATTATTATGAATAGATGTATGAATTCAATCCTTTGCGAATTATATATATTTTAGGCCGTGTGCGAAATGATGAATTTTTAACCACTACTGTCATATTTTAACCTGCTGCGCAGCTAGTATAATTTTAACACAATTTTGTTCAATGCGAAGTGTCTATATTTAATCAAACGTCAAGTTTTAGCCACTTTTTAACTGAATTCGCACACGGTCTTTAGATAATCATTCTTATTGAGTGAACTCCAGTCGCGCGTCGGAGCTGACACGTACAATTTTTTTTTTGTGTGGAAAACTCACCGAGAAACAATTCTGCAAAAGACGGTTCTTTGAATTAAGAACTCTAATTTTTTTTTGGGAATTTGCGTACGTCTAATCCTCTCGATGAATTTTCCGCCGATTGCTCATGAAGGAGTGACTCTAAAAATTTTATTCTTTTGCTTAAGCTTATCTGCCTTCTGTTGAGTGTTTTTAGCAGCAAGTGGGTTGTGTTCTCAAAAATTTGTGAAAAAACTGCCAATTAAATTTCGAAATACTCAAATTTCAGTTAAATCGCTAAGGCACTTAAATTTTTAAACGGAAATGTTTGTTTGCTTTTTTCAGTAAAGTTATTTTTGGTGCCTATCCGGTGTAAGGGTCTATGTTTTTTTTTTTTATCCGAAAATATATTCAAACCACGTTAGGCGCACCCAATTAACATCAACCTTCTTCATAGGTTGGCTGGCAAATTTGCCAATACAACACACATCGCTGAAACTTTTTTGCCTCAAAAAGTCCTCAGGGATCCAACTTTGGCCGTGTACCTTTCTCACCCGCATGACTAAGCTAATTACATTAACGAAATTACATAGACAGCTTTAGTGTCGGCGCCATCGCATCGCCTCCAGCAGCATAGGCAAACAACCCCTTCTCATAATGATGAATTAATTTTTATCATCCGCCTCCTAAAAGTTCACATCGAGGTGCAAAAATATTCAGACCATACCCAATTTAACAAAACAAACATTTCCACAAAAACACACACATACACTTACAAGCTTTCTCTGATAGCAAATCCTTCCTAGACCAAAAGGTAGAATTAAAAAAAAAGAAATTAATTATAAAAATAGGGTTGAAATTAATTGGGGCATGTGATGATGCTGAATCGCTCGCGTTTTGCTTTACACGCCATCATTCTCTATTATATCAACAACTTGGACCGTTTGTCGACGTTGCTCATTAAAGTCAATATAATTTAAGCGAACCCATATATTTCACAATCCTAGACCGAAATGATGACAAGTGACGTCTCTGCTGCCGGCACCTCGAGCCTGGCAAAAACCCGGTTCTCCTTGCCGCAAGAAAATAAAATATATAGGACGAATGATTTATTTATAGACTTTTGAGGTGGTGAATAAATTTTGTTTTTGGTTCTTTTGCATATCAAGGGTAGAGCAAAGGCGAAAGGAGACAGATATTCGTCATTTCGGGTCAGCACAGTTGAAAGCTTTAATCATTCGGTGCAAAAAGCGTAGTTAATTATGAAATAGCATTGCAGGACTTCTGTTTTTATTTTATTTTTTTGTCATGGTTGCCAGGTAATGAGAACACAGCTCATCGTACACACTCATTGAATTGAATTCAATGGAATGATACTGAATTGAATTGAATTGTAGACATTGAATTCCCTGAAATACATACATGCATCAAACTGAATCATCTCGAAAAAGATGTTGAGATTAAGTATTGAATTCAATTGAATTGAATTGAAATGAATTGAATTACAAAAGTTGTATAGTTTCATATTCGAAATTTAATCGGAAGCAATCATGCTCATAAAATTTTGTATTTGTTTAAGTTTGAATGAGATTGAATTAAATTGAATTGACATGACATGCCGACACATCTGGCAACCCTTAATTCTTACTTCACCTAAATCGCAGCTCCTCATTTCTTAGAATTATACTGCAGGGAATACTTCTTAGGATTACATTCCATCTCCATGTTGGTTGGCCTCACGAATTCAAAGGGGGCCCTCCACTGTACAAATATTTATTTTTTGGTTAAATTAAGGTGAGGATGGGGACCCCACCGCGTCTGGATTATGTTAAATACCAAACATTGCTCAAGGCTATGGCTCGTTATTAGATTCTTCCCCCACGTTCTGGGCTAGGCAAGCATCAACATTTGAAATGATTGCATATGCCGTTGTCCTACAGGCAGCCGCAGCATACGTTCGAGATTGTCAGTCTCTCAGATTCTTAATGAAATATTTAGACCCCCCCCCCCCCCCCTCCCTTGTTACTTTGGCATTGCTTTCAGTTTGTGTTTTGTTTTCAAAAACTCAATGAAAATTCATGATTTTTGACGTTGACAATTGCTAAGTACTTTTTCGCATTATAATTCATACGCGAAGCGAGGGTGATTTTTATGATAAAGGGTGACATTTATCATCGGCAGTGAATGTGTGTGCTTTAATAAACCCATGTTTGTATCGAGTTTAATGTTTTGACATAATTCTAATGTCTGATGATCTCAGGTCGTCGTTTTATATCATTGAGAAATTGTGTTTTCCTTTTTTTTTTAAAGGGAATCATTTTTATCCATTAGTTGCCTTGTTGTCTTTCGTTTAAAGCCGATATTCCGGGGGAGGCTTTTATTTTGCGGCGGAAGTTTTAACACCGCCATTTATCCGTTGTCGTTTGTGGCGAGGTTCTGGTTTAAGTATCATTCCCTGTTGGATGTGTTTGTATAATGTTTGGATGTCGCGATTTTGTGGTTGCAATGATGGGGGTTAAAACTAATTATCTCTAAATCGTCTGCACATAGGGTGACAAACAAATTTTTAGATTAAGTCGGTAATAAGATTTTTCCTACATATGGATTATTTTTGGAGCTGTCGCGCCACCCTATTTATTTGTTTTATGGATTATTTGATTATTTTTGGCAGATCAGAAAGCGGGTATAGGTTTATGCCTCTGCGAAAAAGTAATGAGCTTCAAACAGCATTAATCTGTCCGGAGAAAAGTGCCACTTAGGTCAGCCGGAATCATTCGAAAATTGCATTTTTTGAAGGAATTTTTGAAGAAGTGAATTCACTCGGCCCTTGGCTCTGATTCCAAAAATTATCTTGAAGATTCTCACAGGTTGGAAAAATTCAACCAGCCTATTTAATTTTCTTTGAAACCTTCTAAGAAAACAAAGTTCTGATGAATCGAGAACAGGTAAAAGGTTCATAAAGTTTATTATTCGAAAATAAGAAAAAATAGGTAGGTACATATTTGAAACACTTTAAGTTCTCATATGTAGGTACAAGAACAAAAAATAACCATGAGATTTTTATTAACATCTTTCCTAGTTGGACTCTTAAGATAGCATCTCATGAAACCCTTTAACATTTTTTTTTTATGGTTTTCAACATTCCTAAAAAGAGGCTAATGACCTCAAATTGTTATGAAATGGATTGAGAATAAGTGATGTGTCGAAAGATTCAATAATTCCGAACCATTACTCCTGTTGAAAGATGTAAACAATAAAACCGAAATGATGTCTAAAATAGAATAATTCCTTATCCCAGCCAAAACGATCTCTTTCTTTTCCACTTGAAGAAAAACATTTTTCATCCAAAATTAGGTCACATTCGGAAATTATGAATTAAGCAATTGAGTGCAATCGGGAACAACGGGAGAATCTAAAAAGCTAAACCACTAATTTACTTCCGCTATTTAAATTCCTTAAACAAAAATAAAAACAAAAAAAAAACAAAGGAATGAAAACACTTAAAGACAGACTACTTGCCATCATTATCACTGAATTATCTCTTCTTTTATGGTTCTTTATTTTCTTCCTCTTTTTTGAAACGAAGTTGGGGGCAATCATCCCACAAAAAAGCAAAAGCGAACACATTTTGATTCCTCGGCGGCGGCGAAGATGTGTTTTTAAAAGTGAATTTATATTTTTCTTTTGAAGTTTTATTATGATAGAGTACATCAAACTTTGTGCATTATCTTTATTTTTATTGAAAGCTTCAGAGAAGATATATTTTTTTAAAGCGTTCAGACCGATAGGTATTAGGGAGCCTTACAAATGCGGTAAGTGCTTGAAATTGATAGAATAGGCAGGAAAAGAAAAGTACGCACACAAGTAGATACAAAGCTTATGAAAACTCGACTGGGTTTTGCTTAGACACGATATGAAGGCCCTTCTGACAGTTTACACACTGATATAGAAC
The DNA here is from genome assembly GCA_943590905.1 of Sphaerophoria taeniata. Classification (NCBI taxonomy): domain Eukaryota; kingdom Metazoa; phylum Arthropoda; class Insecta; order Diptera; family Syrphidae; genus Sphaerophoria; species Sphaerophoria taeniata. The sequence goes on from OX016541.1 coordinate 141,016,183, forward strand.
TCTATCTAGTGGTCCTTAGACATTTAGGCAATGAATAGTTCCAGAAGGCCTATCTACGAAAAGTTATAGGCATGTATAATATAGCGGTTACTAAAGTAAAATATGCATTTGGAATTACCAAAGAACTCGTAATCACATTCGGTGTGCCACAGGGAAGCGTCTTGGGTCCTCTATTCTTTATTTAACTATTTGAAGCTAAATAGCATCAGATATTCAGCCTTATTGCCGTACCCGATCGGAGAATTCTCCGATCGGAGAAAATGTCCGATCGGAAGTTTTATTTCCTTCACCGTACCCGATTCGTACATAAATAAGTGATGTGTACCGACGCACTTCTTTGTTGTTTTGTGAGTTAACAAATATTTTTAGTTCCGACACTTTTTTGTTTCGGAGACAATCGGACGAAAACAGTAAGCAATTTGAAATTCTGACGCAGATTTCAAATTTTTTCGTAGATGTCTACGATTGACCTGTCCGAAAGTACCTATACGATGGTAAGAAAATTCGAAGAAATTGTACGAATCGGAGAGAATTTTTCTCCGATCGGGTACGGTAATAAGGCCGATTTTTTGCTGCCAATATCCGAAGCGTTTGACGTATGGAAAAATGTTAAAGAAGGAAGTGGGTACGTCAAAAGTGGTAAAAAGGCAGAATACTTTGCATTTTCCGACTTACACACGTCTTTTACTGTGATTTTATTTGAATTGAGTACTGCTCCCAAATGTGAACTCTTTAAATAAAATTAAATGACTTTTCGAAGTGTATGATCAAAAGCGATGCTAATATTATTGATGGAGAGGGGGAAACGGTTGCTTGTGCTGTGCTTTTTAGTTTCTAGCCGAGGTTTTTCTTGCCGTGTCATATCGAAGAAACACGAAAATTCAATTCAAGGTCAGCTGAACGTTTTGACTAATAATCTTCATTAAGAATACACCTTAGATTACAATACTAAAGCTTAATATATTTACATAAATATATGAATAAGTTTAATATCTGGTGATACGGTCTGATCTAAGCTATCCCTATAAGATAGCCGTTAGTTGTTGTTCCGATATGTTCTAACAGATCTTTTGACAAAATCGTGAGGGGGCAGGAATGCGGGACAATACCTTAAGCTGCGGATCGGCTAGTATAATGTCCGTGGTCGCACGGATCGGCAGGAACGATGCCCCGGTGGCACAGGTCGGCAGTTAAATGCCCCTGTTGACAATCAAAAAAATCAATATTTTCCGAAGAGAGTGAGTGTGAATTGTATAAATAAAGTTCAATTCCGAATAAAAAATGCTATGTATGAAAAAACATGTGATTTCCACTTACAGTGGTTTTGCGCCCAGAACTCACTTTTAATTAACTTTGTAAGACATTATGCTAGGTCGAAACGAGGAAGTCTACTTGTTGAAAAAAACCATTTCCCAAAATCATAACACTACCGAATAAGCTGTTATTAGCTTGTTCAATAAGGAGATACCCTGAGAATTCCGAAAAAACACCTTGTACGACCTCTCGACTTTGAGATCATAACCGATTTAAAAGAAGAAGATGTAAATCTGTGACTCATCGTATTGATCCACTAATTACCTCCGACTCACTGTTCTTGTGTCTTCCAATTATCTTAACAGTCTTTGCTGGCATCAAGAGATTGCCGTCTCACTCACAAATTGCATGACATTATAGCTCGCGGTATGGGATATTATGCTTTGATTTATAATAATAATAATCACATTCTGTTTTTGTCAAAAAAGTCATGAGACAAAGTGATTAAAAAGTCCAAAGTTGTCAGCATCTTTTTTTTAATTCAATCTTACGATTATCAATTACCTCACGGCTTATTTATGTGCGTGAAACTTTAAATACTTCTTAAGAAGCAATCTATTTACTGTGTCCACAATTAAGGAATGTGGCCAACCTTGGTAGACTGAGAAATTGGACCACCAATTGGAGAATCTTCGAATCTCATCAACTTTTTGAAAAAAAAGTACCTATCAGACTCTATTCCTAAACTCCGTCTTTGTGGCTGTTTTATCAACCTCATACAAAATCACCAATGAACAATTCCAGAAATAAAAAATTTAAGAAATGTTTAGATGGACAACAATACATCACAGAGTAATTTAGTAGGACACTACACATTTAAGTACACAGAATCTGAAGGATGATTCAGTTGACAATAGCTCGTTTTGCAGCAATTAATGTATTCTATTTGTTTGATTTTTCAGGGACACACACACGATGCCGTCAATAACGCTGTCAGTCGCGTTGAAGTTGGCGATGACAAATATAGCACGACATTGATGGATAAAAGGATGTTTTTTATTGTGTGTATGTGTGCGTGTGTGTCCTCAAACAAAGAGAACGTATAAATACATTTTGATGAGCACATTTCAAAATCGCAATTTCATTGTTCTTTTTTTGTCCCCATCCAATGTGACATCAAGTGGCAATGATACATTATAGAACATAGGTGGGGGATGTGAATTACGAGTATTTGGGTCAAGATTTTTGTTATTCTCTTTTTTTTCACACTCTCACGCTTCATGAAAAAAAAGATTTACGAGTTGGCTTTTGGGGGAGAATGTGCTGACCCAAATAAGGTGAAGAGCAATTTATTATTTTGTTTTATGATTTCAACAATTTATAGGAAACTCTTACAACTGAGTTTTTAACCGGACCCTTCGAATTGAAAGTTCCAATTATTTTGGGGCAAAAACTGCAGACCTGACTGAAAAGGGTAAAAATACTCTGCCTCTATAAACCTGCCAGCGTATTTCCTGCCTTTACCAATAAAACTGCTTAATAAATTCTCTATCGAATAAAAGAAAGTCGTTTTATCGGTTATCTGGAATTTCGGCAGATAAATGTATCCACAGGGTACTGTTAAAGCCTCAAACATTATTTTTCTTGACATTGTCACGATAGAAATCATTAAACAAACGTCTGTCTATCGATTTTAATGGTGACATTGAAAGTGAGTATCATTCGGCTTATCATTCTAATTCTTTTCGATTTTAATGTAACTCTAAAATTACCATCTTGTACAAATATGCTCATAAATTAATTCCTCATTCGATGAGCGAACGATTTGAATTCCTCCAAGTTTGGTTAATCCAAATCGACAAGAATGTCGACAGACGCCTTTAATGTTTTAGCTCCATTTAATCCAGTTTATTATGCAAAAGTGCTAATTGCTAAGAATAACTAAGCACATGGTGTACCAAACTCTTCGTTCACACGCACACCCACACCGCACCGTGCATGGCGGGCGCTATCCCATCCGCACCACTTAGCTAAGATTGTGGTCGCTTTCAAGAGCACCAGCACCATATTGCTTAAATGGTCTTGAGAGCATTTAATATTTAACATGCATTGCAGCATACCTACTCGTTGTAAGGTATGTACGAAACAATGTTTCAAAAGCTTGTTTTGGTGTTTGTAGATGTTTTTATGTATCTAGGGTAATTGACAAATTTACAACGGATGTTGAACAGTTTTTTGTATCTTTATAAAATGTAGGTGAGTAGGTATGTGAGTGTACCCTGTTCTTCTAGAAAAATTATATTTTATTTCGTATTTGTTTTGTTATAGGGTAAATGAGATTTGTCCGAAAAAAAAAATTAGATAGAAAAGATATCAATACGCCAAAGAAGCAGTAAAGTGCTTTTTTTATAACATGCACCCACTCAGAGCTTTTTTGTACCCTTATAAAGCCAGAGACACAGTGAGAGTGGAAGGGAGTTCCACATTCGCGTAGTACGGCTAAAAAACGATTCTATATACTTGAGAGTACGTCAGAAGTTAAGCTCGAGGGTAAAGTGATGGGAATTCCTAAAAATGAGAGTATTTAGTGCGAATTGTTTAAAGCGAGGAATGCAACTGACTATTTCACTAGACTGCTGCCGAAGCTGGGGCTTGAACCCGCAACGGTTCGCTTAGCAATCAACTACACTGTCCTCTCAGCCATGGCCACCTGCAGCAGACAAGATATCATTTATAAAAACTAGAAAGAAGATCGGAGACAAAAAGGAGCCCTGGTTTCAGACTTGAATCCGTCCAATGCGTTTTGTATTGAATAGCTGGAAAGAAAGTATCTAATCCAACGAAGTAGGAATTCGTCGATATTGAAAGCACGCATTTTCGATAAACGAGCAAGATGCCACACTTTGTCAAATGCCTTTAAAATATCAAGTACAACAATCTTACCTTCTCCAAAACGATGTAGACTTGTTCCACTGTTCGGTGAGATAAACCACCACCATCACGCACCTGTTGCTACGAGAGCCGTTCTGCCGATCCTTAAGAAGCTTTTGATCTTCGAGATATTTCTAGAGCTGATAATTTATCAGCGTTTCCATGACCTTAGAAAGGAGGGTCGTAAGTGTAATCGCATGATAATGGGAGGGAGAAGAAGATTCCTTTTTTTGAAATTGGCTGGACAAATGCTGTTTTCCAAGTACTCGGAACAAGCCCAGAAGACGCTTGTAAGGGCTAACTAGTTTTTTTTTTTTTTTTACTCTAGGTAGCTAACTCGTTTTGTCAAATCTTGAACAGTTTTTGGGGAATCCGGTAACATTTAGAACGAAAAATCCCTCTGGCGACCTAGATTCGTATGTTATCTTATTATTATTAATAGCTTATTATTAAGCTTTTAAGCCATTTACTGTCAAATTTCATAAATATTTCAAAAATAAAATTGCATTTGTCAGCTTTCGTTTAAGACAACGTCTGTTACATCCGCTCTTAAACTGAGTTGTGAATCAAAACCAATGTTTATCGCATTTTAACAAATACAGAAAATTTCATCCTTCCAGCAGATTGAAAGAATTAAAAGTAAAAATTTAATACAAAAACGCATTCAATTCTTTATTGAAGAGGGATTTATTGATGCAGTTGTCATTTGTCTTTCTTACAATTTCGGAAAATTAATATTGAAAAAAAACCTTAATCCCCAATATATGCTGACATTTTACAAATATGCGTTTACCTTTCCATAGGGTATGTCATCAAATTTATTCTAATTAGCAATGTACTGCTTGTTGAGATTTACTTGCCTCCTCTCAAGATATGCAAATTTATCTCGTCCCTCCATGCTTGCGTACTTCAGTGAGTTGAAAAAAAAAGAGAAACAAACCTGTTGAAAAGGTCTTTACAGTAAATCCCAGTTGGCTTGTGAATTGCATCACCATACCATAATCCTTAGCCCTACTGCTTCATTTTCTAGCACAAGCTGCTCGTCACAAGCAAATTCAGAAGAATCAACTCTTGTGAGGTTGACCCAGTTTGTATTTATGAAATTATACTTTTTCTTCTAATCAAATATTTATGCCACGTAAGGTAAAAAAAAACATAAATATAAATAAATAAATAAAAAAGGATAGGAAGCACAAAATGTTACCAACACCATATTGCCTACGTTCTGACACCGCCATCCACCACCATGCCATCGTCATCATAGTTATCGTTGTCCTGATGGCAATGGCATGGTTAGAAAAAAAAATATGTAGCGTCACCCCAACCCATTAAAATAAAATGACACGGGTCGATATAGCAATTTCACTCTTGGGATAGATTCATGCAGTTCCATTTAATAGCATTAACTATGAGCCGAAGTGGTTGGTGTGTGTATGTTGGCTTTGGTTACTGCTTGTTGAAGTTGCGCTGGCCAACATTCACATCGACATTCGACAGACAACGATAACTGACGTGTTTTAGATGGGAAAGTATCGTTTCCTACCTTCGAATATGGAAAAATTTATATATCTACGAGTTATGAGAAACGGCTCGTGCTATGGGGACGAAAAGACGTCATTTTGGGGCGAAATTGTAGAGATATGATAGCTTCGGAACATTGGAATTTGGAATTGGAATTTTTTCGGGAATACAAAATTGAACAAAAAAGGGAAATCCGAAAGAGAATCTTCCAATAATATTTGACAGCTCATGTGAACTCATATCTGTTAAATCTGAACAAAATACCAGTGTTAGAATTTGTAGTGAAATATTTCTTCAAATCCGCCCCTGCTTTTCGGATTTGGTATAAATATAAAATGCTTTTAAGAGAAGAGCAGCAAGCATGACACCGACCGCACAATGATATTGCATGTCGGTGAGATGGTGAAGAAGGTGATTTTTTTTTTCTATCCAACGTTTTGTTGTTGCTGTTGAAATTTTATTTAGGAAAGTACAATGCAAGCAAAAAGCAGGAGGATGATTCAGTTGAGGCACAATCATGTAATTTGATGATTATAATTATGATGATTGTTGTTATTTTTTTGCAGCTTGTTGTTGCTTCTGCTCCCAGCTGTTACGGTTGCAATTTCATTCAGCTGCATTTGTGAAAATTCACAGCAAAAAAAAAGCGGCAGATATAGATTTTGTGTTTGACCGAAGTCAAATGACACGGTTAGGGATTTGAATTTGTTATAATTTTTTTGTCTTGAAAACGCAGGTCTGTTAGAGCAAATAATTGATGAATCATACATCCCATTGCGGACACATGAATGACCAAACAACACGAAAAAAAACAACTTGTGTTCATTAAACTTTCATTTACATTATTTATGTGTGTAACCTAACTTCTGCATTTGATGAGGGGAAATATGATATTGTGGCACGTTAGTTCAGTGATTATGCTTAGGTATGCTCATAATCAGGCCAGAGTGCTTAATTACTTATTCATGATTTTCTGTCTTATTATCCCATTTACAATGAAAGCACAGCAAAAGGCTTAAAATCGTTGTTGCTGTCGTGCGTCGTCGACGTTAAGAAGGAAGAATTCGAATTGAATAATCATATAAGCGGTAAGGCTTTGTCGGATTTCAGTAGAGAGATATTAAACACAAAGATTGAAATGGTAATTATTATGTTAGGCCTTTATCGAGCATAAAGTCAGTAATGCCGACATGCGTGATTGGAATTTGTTGGTTGAATAACAACAAAACAAAATAAATTTTTTGTTCAAAGTGGAGAAAAGAGTGAATCGTTTCGAAAAGAATGCAGCTGGTGAGGTGAATCTTTTTTAAAAGTCGGCAGTTTTTTTTTTCATGTTGTTAACATTGTTTTGCTTGTTGACTTGTTTGTCATGAGTCCAAGGTTTAACCTTTTTGTATTATTCTGGAAGTTTTATTGGTTGTTGATTTAAATAAGATTAACACTATATTTTAAGTAAATATTTAATCAGGAAAGAGCCAAAAGCCTCAAATCGACACCTACCTTCGCTTTATCGATTTCAAAGCTTCGTAGCGCAACATCTTTAGACACCATTCGAAGAATAATCCGTGAGATCTAAAGGTCTTCGAATCCAACTTGCCGAGCAAAACGATACAGCTTGGAAATTGGTTCTTAACTTCTGGACTTGTTGAAAAGCAGAGAGATTCAAAATGTTTATGTGATGCCTTTAAAGGCCTTATCGCGCATGGTTTGAATTTGACTTTAGAAGACGGAACTGTGATCTTCTCTCCTCAAGAAGGTAGAAGATCCTTGCAATGAAAAATATTCCGTTAACCTTGTCTGGTCAAGCCAAAAATTAAAATTAAAATATAAGACTGGCAACTCTAACTTGAGCGTCCAACTTGCCCAACGAGTTCTAGAAGTTGAGAAAGGTCTGATATTCTCGAAAACTGTCTCTAAAACCAAAAGGTCCATATCCCTCCCCCCTCCCCCTTCATTTTCGCTTCCTTCAAAGGCATAAAATCAGCCTGGCTGGACGGCCCAATTCGAAAATAGCTGTCTCTTAACAGAGTATCCGGATACCTGGCGAGCTCCGGATTAACTAGCCTTGTCCGTATAATGCGAATCTCTGTATAAACCTCCCTTTCATCGCAACTCGTATGAAGAAAAAAAAAACAACAAAACAAAAATTGAGGCCGGAACTCTTTCAAAACCGGGCGGCAGCGTGGCTCCAGAACTGTTTGTCGTTCCTCCTGCGCCTGGCATACGGGTGGTGGTTGTGGCTACTCATGAGAGTAGGAAGGTAGCTATACCTAAGTCCGAAAAAAAAACAGACCATTTAGGACCGCATATAAGGAAGGCGTCAAGCTGCGCAAATCCTAAAAGCATCTGGTGAAAAACAAGATGCTGGTAGGAAACCGCGAATGATCTCTGAAGGCGGCCACTTTGACACCAAAACCCATAAATCCGACTAATCGAACGCCTTTTTTTTATAATAAGCACGCACTCAAGGGGTTTTTGTTCCCTTTTTATGCCAAAGCACAGAGCGAGCGTTAGGGAAAGTGGGATAGATGGAGAGGGTTTAGGATGAGGTGTCGGTTAACATTGGTCTTGAATTCCTGAACACTGCAGTACATCCGAAGTTGGACTCGAGGATGAACTGATGGGCATTCCTGGAGGCGCGGGTATTACGGTTGAATATCTTAAGGGGAGGAATGCAACTGGCTATTTCACTAGAGCATAAACCATTGAAGTAACGGTAAAAGAGGGTGAGGCATGAGACATTACGTCGATGTTCGAGTGACGTAAATGTCTCAACAATGGTATGGTCACCAATCATCTTAAAAGCTCTGTTCTGGATACTGTCCAAGAGACTTAAGTACGTTGCTGGAGCACCAGCCCAAACATGAGAGTTGTACTCAAGCTTTGGACGTATGTAAGTTTTGAAGATGGTAGCCAGATCAGAAGGGGAAAAAAAGTTCTTGCATCGTCTTAAAAACCCTAAACATCTTGCGGCATTTTTGGCGACATCGCATGTGCTCATTCCACAAGAGGTGGTCGGTGATACACATACCAAGAATCTGGAGATTATCGGTTTCACTGATGCAAGTGCCACTCATGGACAGTGGCAAGGGGGGTACGACTCGCTTCAACGATACAAGACAGCATTGAGTTTTCGAAGCATTAAACTCTACACGGTTTTTTTATTCCCCATTGCACAATGCTGTTTAAGTCAGAGTTTAATGAGCTTATCATATTTAGTCGTTGCAGTTCCACACCCGAAAGGGCCGAAAGGGAGGGATGTGAGTCTGGGAACGAATATGAAAAGCTAAGGGTACTATCGTCAGCGAAACAAAGAATTGGATTAGAAGTTATGGACAAGAGATCATTTATGAAAATGAGAAAGAGGGTCGGAGACAAAACGGAGCCCTGGGGCACACCAGCATTTATTTTGTGGGTTTCAGACTTGAACCCGTCCAATACAACTTGTATAGAACGGTTCGAAAGAAAGTTTCTAATCCAACGAAGGAGGGATTCATCAATACCGAAAGCACGCATTTTCGATAAGAGAGCCTGGTGCCAAACTCTATCAAATGCCTTTGAAATATCAAGTGCAACAATCTTACTTTCTCCAAAACGATGCAAAGATTTGTTTCACTGTTCGGTGAGATATGCCATCAAATCACCAGTGGACCTGTTGCAGCGAAAGCCGTACTGCCGGTCATTAAGAAGCTTTCGCTCTTCAAGATATTTCTTAAGCTGATAGTTTATCAGCGTTTCCATGACCTTAGAAAGAAGGGACGTAAGTGCAATCGGACGATAATTGGAGGGAGAGGAGGATTCGCCTTTTTTGGGTATAGGCTGGACAAATGCTGTTTTCCAACTGCTCGGAACGAGCCTAGAAGAATAGGATGGATGGAAAAGCTTACGCAAGGGTTTTGCCAGCGTTGAAGAACACCTCTTCAAAACAATAGCGGGGATACCATCCGGGCCAGCGGATTTGTGTATGTTGAGATCTTTTAGGACCCTCGCTACAGCACGAGTGCGAAAGAAGATTTGTCCATGGTATCATATTTTTTATGTTTTGCAAAACCTAAGATCGTGGTCGGGATTATCGATAGGACCGATCGATGGCGATCTGATTGATGGAAGGATGCTAAGGAAGACATGGAGGGCATACTCCTGATAATCAAAATAAGCAACTCTCCCTTGCCTTCTCATATTTGGAAAGTTGCAAAGCGGGTGGAAGTTAAGGGACTTTAATGTGGTGATCAATAATGAATCCCTTGCTCCCCTAGTGCTGGCCAAAGGTTCAATAAGATATGGATTCAAAATTATCAGCCTTGAAATATACAAACAATAGCCTCCACTCCCGATCGAAGGTGAACCTGAAGTCGAGAAGTCTGGGACATCTTCATCTCTTCTATTTGTAGTTGACGAGGTATTATTGTCTTTCCCGGCCACGTCTCAAGTTTCCTCTAATGTCGAAAACAGTCTGACCTTTATGGAGACTGAGGACTCATCATAGTACCGCAACTGATCCTAAGCATTGATGTTTTTCTCTGGAAAACTTCTTTTGATTCAAGCACTTTTTGCTTTAAGAGAAACATTCGAAAAATATCCGATAGAATTTTCCACTACTTTGTATGAAACAAGTCTTGTCTTGTCTACTTATACTTGTATACTTACATATGTATATCACGATTCTCTTCACATTAAAAAAGTCTCCAGAACTCATCCAATAAAATTAAATAGGTACAAATTCTGAATCAAAGAACATAATTACTAATTAGTTAACCCATTAACGTTACCCAACAATATTATATGAATACCGTTCGTTCCTAGAACATCATCATTGAACCACTTAAATTAGCAACATCATTTGCAGTGAAAGAAAAAACACAGAAAAATAAATGCGAGTAAAAAGAAGCCCTCAAACTGCAACGCACCGTGTTGAAGTTTTGCTTTTGTTTGGAGTTGAAAAAAAAAAGAAAAAATAAGAAACTAAAAGAGTTTCCTTTTCCATGGAAAACGTTTCTCAGTTTCCGGTAACTGTTTTTCCGTCCAACTAAAGTTGAAGATGCAAACGTCTTCGTAAGGGTTATTAATATTTTTTTCTTTTCTTCTTTTTGTTAAAATTGCACGTTATGCACTACTCTCGTCTTCCACTTGGGCTTGAAATAAAAATATGGAAAAAATTATTACAGGGTGGTTTTTTTAGAAACAAAAGTAAGCAATTTCATTTGAATTGACAGAATTTAAAATAGAAAAACACATGCACTAATCCGTTCAATTGAAAAACAAAAAGAAAGAATCACAAACTTCCAGTTATTTTTTCTTTCAATTTTAATTCCTTATCGATTGTTCTTAGTTAAAAACTGAAACACCCGGTGAAGAGAAAAAATACTTTATAAAATATCACATTATTCGACGTCAGTAATTTTCGAAATCACGAACAGTTTTGCCTGTAACATATACAAAACGGAACGCATCCACAATTAAATTCGCTTTGCAAGTACACATCCTTATCGGGCCGTTGCGCACATTTAAACTATACATCTTTCTCTCTCACTCCCTCCTTAACAATATCATCATCATCATCATCGTCATCAGAAAGAAACAAGGACCTCTTCTTCCTCCATCGTTTTGTCGTTAAACACAAATTCTATGGCCTTGTTTCGTGTATGAAACTATTTTCTGTATTTTTCAGGAACAACACGCTAGGATATTATTTTTTCGTCTTCGTTTTTGTGTTTTTGTTTTTGTTTATTTCAAATGTCATTCGCATGCTGTTGAACCTGGATGGAATTACTTTTTTTTTACTTCAAGAAAAGTAACATCTTTTGAAGTTTCCCTTATACACGAGATAGAATGAGAGATTTCGCTGTCTACCGGAGGATTTATTTTACAAGCTGGATTTAATGTGGAGAATAACAGTTCGTGCATAAAACATCCGCATCAAAAAGAAGCTGTAGCCACTTAGCCTTTTGACAGGCTTTTGCACTCCAGGAGTTACCTGCTATCGAAGTGATTTTAAAAAAAAGAAACACAAGTTTTGTCAATTTTAATCTCGTGTATGGACTGTTGAAATATTTATCGAAATGAGAAACACGCTCCTTTTTCAATTCCTCGATGAATTACATGAACATGGACAAATCCGAATCCAGAAGCTCAATTAAACTCATTAATTCCGAAACTGTTTGCAGCTCAAAAAGTAATCAAACTAATTATTATTTTTCTATTTGTTTTCTGTTTTATCGATTGACATAAGTGACACCCTTCAAGTTGACAAACACAGGAAGTAAGGAAGCAATTTTCGCATAAATAATCGTTCCGTTGCAAGTTCCCATTTCAAAACTTCAGATTCAGTTGAGCCATGAATTCGTCAACAGTTCAATATCTTTTCATCCTTTCTCTTTTATCGACTAACAATAATTTGACATTTTCGTCATTTAACACCACTTTAATCTATGATGTCATCCAAAAAATCAACCATGCCTACCAAATCGACAGTATTGTCATTTTTCGTGAAAGTTCATTCGAAAAGGATTTTCGAATATCATCGAATTTCTTCAAACACCTTCAGCTGAAAATTCAACTACCTTTCATGCATCTCGTAAAATATTCAAATAAACAACTTCGTTTCGTCATAAATCGTGATTTCAACTTGTCGATTATTTTTACCCGCCCAGGCTCATTCGAAGCTTTAAACAATGTCCAAGGAAGCCTTGATTGTATGCATATTTCGCAAATACTCATTGTCATCAGTCGTCCGATAAGTTTGACAGATTTGAAATATCTCCTTGATTGGTTGTCGCAGGAGAAATTTTTCGAGGTCATCGTGCTTTTTGAGGAGAAGACAACGATGCAGATTCAAATCTTCACCATTGATCCGTATCCCAGTGTCAAGTGGCTGAATCGAACGGAGCTCTTTGAATCGGGAAAATTTTTCCTCGCAAGGCGAAACGATCTCAAACAATATCGCATTGAAACGCCATTCAACGAAGATGTACCTCGAGTCTTTTTCTATACAGCTCGTGATGGAAAGCGTCATCTTGTGGGAAGGAACGCTAACATTATAATGTTATTCGCCAAACAAATGAACATAACATTTGTCACGAATCATCAACCAAACATGGACCTGAAGATGATTTTGAATCAACATCGGAATAAAGACTTCGAATTAAGCCTTCATTCGTATCCGACATTCTTATTGAAAGGCTTTGGATATAGCTATCCCTTGGACATGTTGAAATTTTGTGTGATTGTTCCTTATAATGTTGGTGTTCCGAAGAGTCAGTACTTCTTCATTGCTTTTGATTTTGGAACTTGGATTGCAGTTGGTATCAGTGTTCTATTTATTGCAGTTTTGATGAAATTTCTCAAACCATTCAATACCACAAACTGTTTCTTCTTCCACAGCCTAGCTTTGATGCTGTACAGTCCGAATACTCCGTTTCGCATGATTGCCCCCAATACCAGAGAGTTTTTGTTCTTCGGCCAGGTGTTCCTTCTGGCGTTCATACTCTCCTGCTTCTATTCGACATACTTGACAAGTTTCTGCACAAAAATAGTCTACCTTCCGCCGATCGAAACCGTGGACGACATCTCCCGGGCCAATCTTCGGATAATGGTTATCGATTATGAGCAGGAAACTGCTCGGCAGTACTCAAATTTCGGCGAAACATTTCTGAGGCTGCTCTATCCAGTTCCGTATTTCGAAACGATCAAACGACGATCAAATTTCGACCACAATTTTGCGTACATAATTCAGCATGATAGATGGTTCTACTTGCACAAACAGCAACGAGGCCTGGAACATCCGATGTTTCGCATATCGAATATTTGCTTTGGACCTCACTATATTGTTTTTCCGTTCAAGGAAAATTCTCATCTGCAGCCGTATTTGTTTGACTTCTTCTTGCGAGTGCAACAGGCTGGTTTGGATCAATATTGGGAGGAGGAGGCTTTTCGTTTGGCTGTGGCCATGAATCACTCGAAGGTGTTGGTGGATCGTACGGTGTTTGTTCAGCCATTGGATTTGGATTATTTCCAATATGTTTTTGCCGGTTGGTTGGTTGGATTGGGGATAAGCGGTGTTAGTTTTATTGATGAACTTTTAAGGAGGAAGAGGACGAGTTGTAGAAAATCGAGCAGGAGAAAATAAATTGTTCTTTAAAGAACGAAACGTGGGTTGTTCTTGTACACATAAATGGATTTCAATTTTTGTTTTTAGCAAATAAATGCTAGCTAAAGTTATCTCGTAGAAACCACTTAAATAAGTTATTTTTAATTAATTCATTGTAACTCTGAATTAATTTTTATTCTTGCATCAATAAAAAAGTACTTGTAACTCAATTGAAGGGAATATACATTTTTTGTTTGCTATTGAAACTGATGAGAAGCTTGTTCTCTTGATGGCCCTTGATGTTATCATAAGTATGCCCAATGATGAACGGACTGACATGTCGTTTATATGATATGAACTAAAGCCATGCCACTTCTCATAGAAGACGATGGATGTGTGGATTATTATTGGTGAGAGAGATGTTTGTAATACTAAACGGATGACTTGGTCGCACGTACTTGATATTATTTCTGTGTCGTAGTATGAAATTGAAGGAAACGCATACACAATTTCAAAGACAATTTAATACACTTTTTTGCAAGAATTGGAATATTGAAAACCGATTGTCCATTTTGTGGATTTCACATGATTGAATGTTGAACATTTTGTTTGCATTTTCATTGAACAGTGTTGGGTCTTAAAATTTGTCTAAACGAAACCAATTCCTGACCCTAAGAGAAATTAAACATATAGGAAAGTCAAAGCTAAAATTATGTTCTAATTTATTTAAAGACATCATCAAAACTGCTTTGAGGTTTTAAATATCTCAGTTATCAAACCAGCATCGACAGCAAATGCATTTGAAGATGTGTACGTGCTGCTTTAATCTTTCTTTGTCGGTCGTTAACATTTCAACACATTTCAAATTGGAAAGGTCTTGGATTTGGAGTTGTCATTTCCGTCCATTAATTAAAGATGATTGAGAAGAAAACTAATTAAAATGGAGAACAGAAATAACTACGAACAAAAAAATAAGGATTTGAAATTAAGAATTAACTAAAATAATAGAGTGCACATGAAATTGAAAATTACTACTTCACAAAAATTGGCTTTTAAAGCCTTTAAATGAAACTTACTATGAAGAATAAAAAAAGAAGAAATTAATTTCATTTGTCTTTTTCCTCGCCATGTGGCAACAATATAGCCTATGTGATTTTTCTAAGTTAGGGCTCAGTTGATAATTACACCTACATAGGTTCCTTGCAGTTTCGACCATCTCAATACGAAAGGAATTTAAAATGACGTTGGGGAAATATGATAGCTCTAACTTATTTAGGTTAGCCCTAAACCATTATTGTCCGACCAGCACTAAATTTCTTCCAGGTTTTCATTCAAAGAAACTGCAGTATGTTCAATGAGCCCTAACAAACAGTTCAGTACACACGAATTGGGCAGTGCTTAACAATAAAAGGAAGCCCATTGACATTCATTGACAATAGTAGATGACCAAGAAAGGATCCCTATAAGAAACCAGTTCTTTTTAATAAAAAATCAGAAATAGCTTATTTAGTTCAATAGGAGATTTATTAAGTGAGCCGGCGTTATAAAGAAAAATTGAACACATTAAAGAGCTTATCACAAAGGCTTTTCAAAAGTCCAGAAGTACTATAGGAATGAACTGACGACCGATGAATCTCCGAATATCCTCTTATTACTTACTTATTTATACTGTCATACAACTGTTCTGCCTACAGAAACCCGACTGATTAGAAGTTGATACATTTTCGTGACTAAAAAATCTAGGTACTTTTTTGTGACTTCCCAAACTCGAAAGCTCATTTTTAGGTTAGGTTAGGTTAAGGGGCTTACAGTTGACGTCGTTAACGTCAGACTTAGATCAATACAGATCCATTGTGATACCCGTGAGTACTGCTACTCAAGCTTATAAAAACCTATGTAATCAGTTAATCAAGCCATTAGGAGGCATTGACGAAGTTCAAAATATTAGTACCCGGAGTACTAGAGAGTTCTTCCAAGTCCCCGAAGAAATAATTGCCGAGCAATTCCTCCCGTGTAATGCCGTGTAGGTGTCAAGAAGGTTATTCCTTTTATCGGCCTTACAATTATTCTTTTTGAGATTTCCTGCTTTGAGTGGGGTGCTGACTAGCTGAGATTGGCTTACGTCAAGCCGCTGTGGCCTGAGACCCAGCATGAAACTAGCTTTGTTTTAACCTCAGTTGCCGCTTGGCTATCAAAGTAAAGGTTGATATCAGCACGTGTTATCCCCATTATTAATACCTGTTTAGCAGCTGTTGTCACTGCAAGGACCTCCGCTTGGAAGACACTACTGTAGTGTGCAAGCTTAAGAGAATCGGTTAACTTGAGATTTTCAGAATGGAAGCCTGCCCCTACACCAGTATCCATCTTAGAGCCATCAGTTGACGACTCCCTGAGTATGGTATTGTAATATTCGGCTTGGTCCGACAATTAAAACTTATTCACTTTTTAAATAAAACTCAAATTCACTTTATTCAAATCACTCACAAACTTATTTATTCAACACTTTCAATTATAACTTTTCAAACACAGTGTACTTTACTTATCGCAGTTCACAATCAACTATATCGTTTCGATTTCGAATCGGGTATATATAGTCCTGATAATGGTTCTAGAAACTACTAAACCGAATGTTCCAGAAGTTCTCTTTTTAACCACTAGATGTTGCCCCTCATTTTTAACTGTTATACACATAAGTGTTTACTACTACAATTAAACGATATTAAGTAAAGAGAGTATGTACATTAAATAAACAAGAGATACAGAGTAAGTAAAGAGAGTAATGAAAAGTGTGTACATTAAATATAGAAAGAGATACAGAGTAAGTAAAGAGAGTAAGAAAAGTGTGTACATTAAATATAGAAAGAGATACGGAGTAAGTAAAGAGAGTAAGAAAAGTGTATACATTAAACAGAGTGTAAGAGATAATAACGTATACACAATAGACATTGCAATAGAAGGAGATACAGAGCGTATGAGATAAAATAAAGTGTATACACATTACATTGCCCCCTCCTTAGGATTGATCGTCCCGAACAAATCCATCATCTTCATCACCACTGTAGCGATGTAGTCGGTCGCGATGTACGACTTTAGGTTTACCTCTGACTCCTTTTTGTATCCGGTACACGACGTCGTTGATTTTGCTAATCACTGTATATGGGCCTTCCCAGTCCCGTTGAAGTTTCGGTGACAACCCTTTTTGTCGATGGGGATTGTAAAGCCACACTCGATCTCCTGCTTGGAACTCTGTTGTTGTCGCTCGTATATCGTAGCGTGTCTTCATTCGGTCACTGAACATCTTCATTTTTGACCTGGTATCGTCGTGGATCTGAAGGAGTCTTTCTCTCAGGTCATCCAAGTAGACATCCTCGGCTTGCGGTTCCGACGTGGGACATCCAAATTTGATTTCGCTCGGCAGTCTGATGTTCCTTCCCATTAAAATCTCAGACGGTGTATGGCCAGTTGAGCTATGTCTTGCACTTCGATACGCCATCAAAAACAGTGGAATGTGTCGATCCCAATCTCGCTGGTTGTCGTCCACAACTTTGCAAAGATGTTCCTTAAGGGTTCGGTTGAACCGTTCGACCATGCCATCAGATTGTGGGTGGAGTGGTGTTGTTCTTGTCTTCTTAATGTGAAGGAGCCCACAAACTTCCTGGAATATGTTTGATTCAAAGTTCCTTCCCTGGTCGGAATGCAGTTCTAATGGAACACCGAATCTGCTCACCCAGTTGAACACAATTTGGTCTGCGACTGTTTTGGCTTCTTGGTTCGGTATGGCGTATGCTTCAGGCCACTTGCTGAAGTAATCCATGACGACCAGAATATAACGATTTCCATTATTTGTTTCCGGAAATGGACCCGCCACGTCTATTGCAATCCTTTCAAAGGGTGATCCGACATTATACTGCTGCATTTGGCTGTGATTCTTTTTGTTCGGGCCTTTGGTGGCAGCACAGGTATCACATTTTCGGCACCACTTCTCGACATCTTCCCTTGCATGTAGCCAATAGAATCGTTGTCGAACCTTTTCTAGCGTCTTGTTTACTCCTAGATGGCCTCCCGAAACTCCATAATGCATCTCTCGCAGAACGTCCACAATCTTTGATCTCGGTAAGACTAGCTGCATTACATAGGACTTTCCATCTGCTGATTCCCATTTACGTCGAAGGACACCCTCTTGGACATGCAATGAGTCCCACTGTGCCCAATAGGCCTTTAGAGCCGGACTTCTGTCGGAGATATCAGCCCATTCTGGTTTTTCCTGGTGTTCCTTGCATGCGAGGATGGGTTCAATATCTGGGTCCTCTTGTTGAGCCTTCCTCAACTCGTCGTTGCTCCAGCCATAAATGGGATCGGTTCTGGTTCGTAGGACAGTAACCACTTCTTTTTCTTCTTGGCGTCTGCAATGCTTACAGTCTTGCTTACATGGTCTCCGAGATAATGCATCAGCATTTGAGTGAAGCTTCCCCTTCCGATGTTGAATTTCATAATCGTACGTCTGCAGCCTCTCAATCCATCTCGCCACTTGACCCTCTGGATTCTTGAAATTCAAAAGCCAGTTTAGTGCTCCATGGTCGGTTCGGAGAAGAAACTTCTGTCCATAGAGATACTTATGGAAGTGCTTTGTTGCCAAAATCAGTGCAAGAAGTTCTCTTCTGGTCACACAATAGTTTCTTTCCGACTTTGAGAGTACCTTGCTGTAATAGGCAACCACCTTTTCTTCGCCATCATGTACCTGTGACAATACAGCACCAATCCCGACATTGCTGGCATCAGCATCAATGATGAACGGTTTTCCTGGAGTCGGGTAGGTCAGCACTGGTGCATTACACAAGCGTTGCTTGAGCTCTTGAAAGCTGCGTTCGCACTCACCTGACCATTTAAACTGCTTTCCCTTTTCCGTTAGCTGATGTAGACTCTTGGCGATCTCAGCAAAATTCTTGACGAAGCGCCTATAGTAGGTGGCTAGACCCAGAAAGCTTCGGAGTTGATGTTTGTCCTGTGGTGTTGGCCAATTCTTCACGGTGTCAATCTTATCAGGATCCGTCTTAACTCCTTGGGATGAGATGATATGTCCCAGGTATTTCACTTCGGTTTTGAAGAGTGAACACTTTTCTGGATTGAGCTTGAGGTGGGCTTCTCGAAGTCTTTGAAACACGGCTCTCAGATTTGTACAATGTTCGTCAAATGTTTTCCCGTATACGATGACGTCATCCAAATAGACCAGGCAAGATTTCCAAGTGAGTCCTTGCAGGACGCATTCCATAAGGCGCTCAAAAGTCGCTGGAGCATTGCACAGTCCAAAAGGCATCACTTTGAACTGCCACAATCCGTTTCCTGTCGAGAAAGCTGTCTTCTCTTTGTCTTCAGGATGGATTTCTACTTGCCAGTATCCACTTTTCAGGTCCAAAGTTGAGAACCATTGTGCTCCTTCCATTGCGTCCAGAGTATCGCTGATCCTAGGCAGAGGGTAGCTATCTTTCTTGGTCACATCGTTCAACCTTCGATAGTCCACGCAAAAGCAGGTTGATCCGTCTTTCTTCTTTACCAGGACCACTGGAGACGCCCAAAGGCTTTTTGAGTTTTCGATAAGACCCTCTTCTTTCATGGTGGTTATCAGTTCTTCAACCTCACCTTGTTTGGCTAGTGGAAGGCGTCTTGCAGGTTGACGAATCGGCTTTGCATCCCCGGTGTTGATTCGATGTTGAACCAGTTGTGTTCTGCCATATTTCCCTTGCGATGACGAAAAGATGTCTGCAAATTCTTCGAGGAGACCTTCTGCAGTTCTTCGTTGTTGGTGGCCAAGATTAGAGGACTTGAGAATGTTCGTCTTTATGGAGTTCAGCTCTTTGGACTTCAATGTTTGCCTTGGGTCTTCTTCGCTGATCCTTGTTATCGCTGATACAGATTCGCATTGTCCGACAATCTCACCTTTTCTAAGCTTAACTTCGTACGGCTTGATGTTGAGTATTCGTACGGGAACCATGTTCTTTACAGGTCTAACAAGAGTCTTCCCAATGGTGACGTTTTGGGAGGACTTTACAGATGCTGGTTCGACCATGAGGTATCGATGGCTGCCAGGCTTACCTTTCAATTTCGTCCACACGAATACTTCTGAAGAAGCAGGCAAAGTCAGATCTTCTTTGATGACGGTTTTCACAGATAACGAGGTCTCATACGAGTGGATCCCATAGATCATCGGAATCTCGATGTTTCGATATTTCAGGACTTGGTTCCCGATGTCCAATATCACTCCGTGATCTTTCATGAAATCGACGCCGACAATGCACTCGTCGCATATATCTGCTACCAGGAACAGGTGAGAGAATTCCAGCTCTGCCATCCGGATCTTAAGACGTACCTCACCATAAACTTTTGCGGCTTCTCCAGTTGCAGTCCTTAGACGATAGCTGTTGGTGTTGTGGAGCCATGTCTTCTTAACGAGGTCCTGCCGTACAATGGACGCCGTGGCACCGGTGTCGATGGTAGCCACACATTTGTTGCCGTTTATACTTGCTTCCACGGTCAGGCTCTTGTTGTCACGTTTCGTTTGAGAAACCTGGATGGTGTTTCTGTAGCTATCGGTACTAGAAGCCAGCTTCTGTCCCGCGAAGTTGGTGGGGTGGGAAACAACTTGGGAAGCAACATTGTTGTAGTTGTAACTTTGGCTTGTTGAGTAAGTTCTGTTTCCACAGTGTTGACATGAGGTTCGTCTTCGCGGTAATCTGCACTGTCGTTGAAGATGCCCAGTCTTGTTGCAGTTCCAGCATCGTGCTGGTCCGTCTCGCTGACTCCTTTCCAGAGTAGCCTTCTGACAAGAGCATTGTTGGACTTCCAATTCTCTCACGCGATGCACGTTTTGGGATGCTTGTTCTGCGGCTTCCATTGTTAGAGCGAAAGCCAATGCTTCTGGTAGTGTTTGCTTTCCGGCAGTGCGAATAGCCCTTTGGAGATTTATATCGCCCACAGCTCTCACAAAGGCTTCAACAGCAAGTTGATTTATTATCTCGTTGCCAGCTGTTGGGTATGCCAGGTGGACTAATCGCTCGATATCTGCCTGAAGCTGCTGCAGAGTTTCACCTCTTTTCTGTGCCCTGTTGTTTAGTTGTACTCGGAAGACTTCTGTCATGTGGCTATCCCCAAACCGCTGTTCGATTGCGTTTACCAGAACTTTGAAGTCACCGTTCTTCTCTGCTGGGATGGTTTGTAGCAGTTCAGCAGCTGCTCCTCTCAAGGCAAGCGTAAGAGCAATGTATTTTTCGTCATCGTCCCAGCCGTTTGTTAACGCTGCTGCTTCAAACTGTTTCTTGTAGATTGACCACGGTATCTGACCATCAAAGCTTGGGGGATTCACTTCTCTCTTTCTTGAGCACTCACCAGAAGGATCTCGAGCTTTCATCTTTCGCACTTTTTCTAGTTCGCTTGTAATGGTTTCGATCTGGTCGTCTATTTTCTTGAAACGTGCATTAGTCGTTGAATTTTGTTTTTCGACACGCTCATCGAGAGTATTGATTTTGTCTTCGAAGTCCGCAAACCTGCCTTCTAGCAGATTTTTCTGTTCATCAAACCGATCTCGAACGTCATCCCTTTGAGCTTGTAGTTGTTCCAGAACATCATTCTTTTGAGTTTCTAGTTGCTTGAGGACATTTCCTTCCAGTTGTTTGAGGACATTCTCTTGCTCGGTCTTCTGCTCGTTTCTTTGAGTTTCTAGTTGCTCCAGAACATTCTTGTTTTGAGTTTCTTGCTTCTTTTGATTCTCTTCAAATTTGGCTAGAAGAAGTGTCATCATGGTAGATAAGTCGGCAGTTGCATTTACCTCTTCCGATTTTGCTTCCACTTCGAAAGTAAACGCATCTGGGTCTTCATTTTGTTCTTCCAGATATTCCTGTAGCCGTTTTACGAGTTCGATTTTATATCCTGCCGCACTTAAGCCACGTTTGCTTAATTCGGCCTTTAGCTCAGCGACAGTTAAGTCTTTCAAAACTTTACTTATCATTTTTTTTAACTTCACTATTTCACACAAAATAGTTGAATCACTGTTCACTGTTTTATTCTCAATAAGTTTTAATCCCTTATTCTGACACCAATGTAATATTCGGCTTGGTCCGACAATTAAAACTTATTCACTTTTTAAATAAAACACAAATTCACTTTATTCAAATCACTCACAAACTTATTTATTCAACACTTTCAATTATAACTTTTCAAACACAGTGTACTTTACTTATCGCAGTTCACAATCAACTATATCGTTTCGATTTCGAATCGGGTATATATAGTCCTGATAATGGTTCTAGAAACTACTAAACCGAATGTTCCAGAAGTTCTCTTTTTAACCACTAGATGTTGCCCCTCATTTTTAACTGTTATACACATAAGTGTTTACTACTACAATTAAACGATATTAAGTAAAGAGAGTATGTACATTAAATAAACAAGAGATACAGAGTAAGTAAAGAGAGTAATGAAAAGTGTGTACATTAAATATAGAAAGAGATACAGAGTAAGTAAAGAGAGTAAGAAAAGTGTGTACATTAAATATAGAAAGAGATACGGAGTAAGTAAAGAGAGTAAGAAAAGTGTATACATTAAACAGAGTGTAAGAGATAATAACGTATACACATTAGACATTACAATAGAAGGAGATACAGAGCGTATGAGATAAAATAAAGTGTATACACATTACAGTATGTTATCTATTCATTCCTCTCTGCTTGGAATGGCTTTTGAAAATCAAGTTCGGGTATTTAATAGTCTGTCGTAGTACTATGAATGACCCATATGGAGGATCTTACTGAGTCTCAAGGCACTTTTAGCTGCAGATTCTTGAACAAAGAGATCTTGGGGTATTAAATTAAGAATAAGTTTCAGTCCCGCAGTTGGGGTGAATTTCTTTGCCCCTGTAATGCCTGTGCGCTCAAGTCTTTGTACTTTTATTAAAGTTTTGAGGTGCTCTTTCCTAAAGCATTCCACCAAACCAGATTACCATAGGTTAGTATTTGTCTAATTATTGCCTAATTTTCCCGTAAACTCTGTTCCAGGAGTAAAAGGCGATCGACGCCTTTTTATATATCTTTCTTTGGTTTTCAGACCCCAGTTTAGCTTTTTACCGAAGATCACACCGAGATACTTTGCATGATCAGTAATTTTAAGAGGACAGCCTTCGATTGATGGTACTTTAAAATTGGGTATTTTATGTTTGTTAGTAAATACTACTAGTTCAGTATTAGCCGGATTGACTGTCAGCCCACAGTTCCTAGTCCATTTACTTACCAACGAGAGAGCATATGCGGTCTGAGCACTGATAGTGGATAAGAACTTGCAAGTCGTTTATAATACAAGATCATTAGCGTAGGCTATAATTTTCACATCACCTGATTTCAGTTTAGAGAGTATGCCGTCCATGACATCGCTTCTTGGCCTTATGGGTAAGATTAAAGCCAGCTCCTTCTACCTCATCGTTCTCTCTTATTAGAACACTCATTCCAACTCGAACAAATCCTTATTTCCAGGGAAAATTTGATTTCGTTAGAGTCGACTGTATTTTGATAGCACATCTACGAAACGGCTCTCAAAAGTTATAAGGGCTGTTTTTTGATTCCTCGTTCATTAAAAACAAAAATCCTGAAATAACTTTCTGTCAAGATTATCCCCCTCTATTTGCCGACCAGTGGGTATTACCTTTGTTGAAATTGTACCTATTATGTGCGTTGGCCAGTTACATTGAAGACGTAGGTTCAAATCCTACTCGTGTCTAAAATGTTTTAATTTCATCTCTCTTGTGAATTTTCATGAAAAAGTGCTCCTAAGCTCAGCTGATCGGCATAAAAGTTGTAGGTCCCTTCAATTCCTTACAAGCACTCGAGCAAGAGTGTAAGCCACTTAGGCCTCAGTTCTTCGGAGCTGTCTTGCCACGGCCACGTATTGTTGATGAACGTGAGATACATTACTTTTCTAAAAATAAATAAATAAGAACGTCCTTATTATAAATATTTCCATTTTTGTTTGTGAAGGAATAAAATGGAATTGCTTGAACTTATCCAATTGTCAAATTTAGTGCTTGGAATTTGTCAAGGGGGGGGTTTATGTTTTTCATTGATGTGTATGTTGTCGGTTGTGTAACTGGCCTCCTGGTTAAAGCGGAAGTTCATTCAATTTAATTTTATTTCATTTTTGAAATCCACTTATTTATTCAATTAATTCTGCATAACAATAATGCGGTCGACAAACTACAATAATTTTTACAAAAATCGATAACATAGCATGTGCGTTGTGCATAATATATGCAAATACATATTTAGGTATATCTGCAGGCATTTTTGGTGCTATCGAATCCGCACAGCATTTATTGAACCCAATCCAATCAAATAAAATATTTTATAGAGTCTGGAAATGTAATGCTCAAAATAAACAGAATGGAAATGAAGCCAAAAATTGTAATTAGGTATAAAAAAAAAACAAGTGTAATTGAGTTTAAGTTTTGCTGTGTCATTTATTCTTTTGAAATTTGCATACAATGCAGTGTAAAACTTATAGAAATTTAAATCGGGAAGCGTTTTTAATCCTGTTATTAACTAGTTGAGGGTTTTTTAATTTAAAATATTTTTTCATTCAGTGTTCTAATAGTCGTTCTTTTTTTTCTCATTTCAGATAACCAGAACTGTCAACAAAATAAAATCAAAAAAAGCCTCGACAAAAACAAAAATTGCAAAAATGACTGCGCCAACAATAAAAATACAACATCTTATACGAAAGTTTATAAATCACCATTCATAACACGTTTCTCAAAAAAACAACAACTGAACATTGCAAGCAACAACAATATCTGACGACTAATAAACGAAAAAGAAAAAAACAATACATTCCCATCCAAGTTCAAATCGCGTTTAAAAATCTCCCAAAAACTCCAAAAAACATTCTTAACTTATCCCTGCAAATACAGTAAATATTTAAAACAATAATATTCTTATGAATGAAAAAATCATCACCACTTAAACCAAATATTTGTTGTCATACATCTTTTCCCCCTCAAACAGAAGCAAAAAGAAAACGACGCCATCTAGTGCATTTTTTTAAATTAAATTTATGACTGTTGACTGATAGTTGTGTAAAGTAAAAAGTAAAAAAAGAAAAAAAAAACATTTTTATTTAAGGGAAACAAATGATCTCCTTCTTATCAATCATTTATACACACACGCTCACTACTAAAACTACCTATCTTGCTGTCTCCTTCACACTCTGATGAATTATGCCAAATAAATTGATTTCCAATGTTTTTTATTCTTTAACTTAACATTTACTATAATAAAAAGGATAAAGCTTAAAAGAAAGGATCAATTGCTACGCTCACATAGGAATTTATTCGTATACAATTAAAAATATTTTAATAAAAGTAAAATAAAAAATAATTTAAACATAGTCAAGGATATTGCATTTATAAACAAATATTGATTGAAAAACTTAGCATTTTATACGTCACAAAAAAATTATAAAGGACTTCTCAACAAAAAGTGATAAGCCAACAAGCCAATCTTCTTTGGCTGAAAGCTTCAAATTAAAAAAAAAATATTTAACCAAACAAAAATATAAAAAATAAAACACACAAAATAGGAAACAAAATGGGCAACAAATGCTGTAGCAAGCGGCAGGACCAAGAATTGGCTCTAGCATATCCGACGGGATATAAGAAGAGTGATTATGCTTTTGGTAATACGAATATTACGAGCGGACAGAAACATAATAATGGTGGCTCTCTGGACTCACGGTATACGCCAGACCCGAATCGGGGGCAGATAAAAATTGCTAGCAAAGGCGGAGTGGATATTATTCGACCGCGGACAACACCAAGTGAGTATGATTCCAATAAGGTATTAAAAATTGTATATGAAACATCATGTCGGTATAGTTAATTTTTGTAAAAGGTAACTTTGCTATCCAAGCTACCATTTTTGTTTGCTTTTTTAAGAATATCTGGCTTCTTTACGATTTTACGATTTTTGAAAAATTGTGTTTGGTCGATTTTTATTCTACAGGTTGATTCACGAGCGTTGTGCCAAAAAGCTAGAGCGTGTAGGTTGAGTTGAGACAAGAAAAAAATCGTATGAGAGGGGGGGGGTCTATCCCCCCCCGTTTAGCCGGGAGGGGCAATTTTCTGAAAAATTGACTTATTTTGTAAAAAAATATATTAAAAATCAACGGCTTCGTTTACAACACCGTGCTATACCTTTCTGAAAAGCCAAAAACTTCTTCTTTCACTTTGTTCTTAAATTAAATTGTTTTAACGAATAGTTTAAAAAAAATAAATTTTCAAACTCAAAATTTAAAAAAAAGCAAAATAAACATTTTTGAACTAATTTTTTTCAAAATTTTATGTAATTAAGTACTAATTTTGTTTTAAAAATTCAATGTCTTTGTTAATTTTTAGTCGAAAACAGAAAACCGGATGCAAAAATGTCTTTTCGTTTTTGAGAAATTAAGAAAAAACCAAAACCACTTTTTTCTAAAAAAAAAATCTTTGTTTTTATTTTTACCTATCTGGACTTTTAGTTTAATTCATTGGTTTATGTTATAAATTTAATTTTTTGTAATAGGAGTTTTATGAGAACTCAATTAAGTAGAAATTAACCATTTTGTTCATTGATAACGACTGAAAACTGGCCTGCAATTTTTTCTTACTATACCTGGGGGCGCAGCCACTCGCCGGCGAAGGGTTCTACCTGATAGGGGCTTAAGATAATTAAACCGCAATTTTTCTTGAATAAAAAAAAAACAATTCACAACCTAAAGGTAAATAAAAGGCATCGCATATTTACTAAACAACCATTTACAATTAAAATTGTAACTCATCAACACATAACAATAACAAACTCATACGCTCGAGAAGAGTTAGCGGACAGGACCTTTTGCTACGGTTTAACTTGTTGTCGAGATCGGGAAGCCGAAAGACTCTACGCTGAAAGATATCGCAATAGATTGCGCCCAAGTCGTAGCATGTTTTCAAGAATCCGCCGACGAGAGCACGGAGAGCTAGAACTGAAAGGTCAATGGCAGACGTTATCAATGAACAAAATGATTAATCCAGGGAAAATCCAATACTTTTCTACTTTATTGAGTCCTCATAAAACTCCAATTACAAAAAAATTAAATTTATAAATGAAACTAATAAATTAAACTAAAAGTCCAGATAGGTAAAAATAAAAACAAAGATTTTTTTAAAAAAAAGTGGTTTTGGTTTTTTTTTAATTTCTCAAAAACGAAAAGATATTTTTGCATCCGGTTTTCTGTTTTCGACTAAAAATTAACAAAGACATTGAATTTTTAAAACAAAATTAGTACTTAATTACATAAAATTTTGAAAAAAATTAGTTCAAAAATGTTTATTTTGCTTTTTTTTTTTAATTTTGAGTTTGAAAATTTATTTTTTTAAACTATTCGTTAAAACAATTTAATTTAAAAACAAAGTGAAAGAAGAAGTTTTTGGCTTTTCAGAAAGGTATAGCACGGTGTTGTAAACGAAGCCGTTGATTTTTAATATATTTTTTTACAAAATAAGTCAATTTTTCAGAAAATTGCCCCTCCCGGCTAAACGGGGGGGAATGGACCCCCCTCCCATACGATTTTTTTCTTGTCTCAACTCAACCTACACGCTCTAGATTTTTGGCACAACGCTCGTGAATCACCCTGTATATCTATTGTGAACAAAATTTATCAGCCAGCTCGGTTCCTAGTTGAGCCTTTCATACCCAGAAGATGAAGGTGTTGTATAATCTGTGGATCAAACCTGAGTGCCGAAGGATTATTTTAAGGTTTTCTCATAGAGGGTCAGTTGCCCGTAGCTTAGTTGGTAAGTACGTTGGCTGCTTAGCAGAACGTCGTTGGTTCGAGTCCTACTCAGGCCAAGTTTTTATTTCATCTTTCACGGGTACTGCTACTGCCTCTTGCGAAGACCTTACAAATCTTCCAAAAGTATCAATCTGTCATGAAAAAGTGCTTCTCAACTTTGCCATTCGGAATCGGCGTTAAAATTGTAGGTCCCCTCAATTCTCCACATGCACTCAGAGAATTGTTGATGAGAGTAATAGCGTTTTTTTTTGGTAATCCGGAATTGTACACAGAATTGTCCGACTCCGGATTCCAAACGAACAGGCAAACACATTTTTTTGCTTCTAAGGGTTGAATGGTTGTGTATTTGTGAAACCTCATTATGAAGAATTGCAGATGACATGACATTGTTTTTAATTTCTTTATTTGTAAACATGGCAGCGAGTACGTATATATGCGAGTGTGTGCATGTATGCGTGATTCTGACTTCAAATTCGGAATCGTTTTTCTGTTCTATTCAGAACAAGAACTGTCATCTTGTGCCAAGTGAACGAGTACAGAACTGTTCGGAACAGTTCCGGACGACCAAAAAGAAACGCTATAAGTCACTTAGGCCTTGGCTCCGCAAGAGCTGTCGCGCCACTCTATTTTATTCATAGAGGGTCGGTCTTTCGTCTTTAACAAACATTTTCAAGAGTGCAAATGTGTCAAGGCACATTTGCTCGAGAAAGGACATATATTCAATTGCTTGCAGAGTGATTTCGGCAATAATGTCTCTGTCAAATCCAAGTTCTTCGCTTCATCTCAATTATGTCTGCTGTCGACGCAACGGATCCAGGGTTGTTCCCAAGAAGCGACTTAGGTGGAGAACTTCTAGCCTTTAAAATGATAAGGATAACCAACCGTTTGTTTACTTTATCGACATATAAAAAATTGGCGCAGTAATGTAATTACTACTAGCAGTTTTTTACATCGAGCCAACCACTGGTAAATGACCAAAAACTATCTACCTTTTTCATTTCTGATCCTTCTTATGTTTTTTTTTCGGCTGTGACTGGATGTGAATTTTGAGGATGGTGAAGTAAAATTCCACTGACTAAAGAATTTAAATTGGCGGTGGTGTCCGTCGAGTTGAAGGTGGCCTCGGCATAGTATGTAGTATATATATATACAGGGCGGTACTGCGGGGGGGGGGGGGGAGATAAAAGATTGTTCAATCTTTTTCATTGGTTTTAACGTTGGGGTGGTTCCGACAAATGTCCGGTGGTAGGGGGTGCATATCAGGTGCGTAGTCAAGGAGGGATATTTCGTCGTTACAAGTCACAGAAGTTGAACGGACTTTTCAAAGATTGAACCTCAGGTTTTGACTTAAGAGTTTTTGACACACATGTCTTTACCATTTTTCCGTCAGGCTTATTCCAACGATTATTAAACAGCGTAGTTAATTGCCCTTTCAAAAAATGGACGAGTTTTTTAGTCTTGAAGTAAATGAAAATTGGTCAGCGTGAATTTTAAATTCCTGGTTTTCTTTTTTTCGAAAGGTGAAAATCTCATTGCAGGTAGACTTTCCTGTTTTCACTGGTAACGACTTATTGGACGCCTACAAATTGCGAAAGAAAAGATCTTGATCTTGAAGAGACTTTTTTGTCTTTAGTTCAAGTAGTACCTACTTTGGGTCTCCTTTTATTGCTTTGTGCATTACATTCATCGGACCGTATATTGCAGGACAAGCGGCCAATCCTAACTAAAGTATCTTCTGCTGATCTAAAGAGTGTAAACCGCCTTGAGTGATCTGATTCTACATGCATTTCGATATCACTATTTAACTTCGTCAAGGTCGACTAGCTATATTTCAGATTTTCGTCGCCAGATACCCATGTTGTCTTTCTATATCATCAAGCTGGTTTGGTTGGGGATATTCTCAGCAACAGCACCTTTTCTCCTTTCCCCAACAAAATGTTATAAAGAAGGTTCGTTCTACGATCACAATGTGCTCAATTTGGTGTTCAAAAGATCTATACATGTCCGCTAGTGAATTTGAGATGTGGAAATAGTGTATTTGTTGCCTGAAAGTGATGACGTTCCGGCTGTGCCAAGAACAATTTTAAGGTCATCGCTCATATCGCCGGCCGGTCAAGAAGGTATTAGAAGTTGAACTTCGCATTTTGTATCTTGTCCACTGTTGGAGTGTAGGCGAAAATAGTATAGCATAGCTTTAGTAAGAGCTAAAAGAGCTCTTTACATAAGATCCGACTTTTTCGAAAAAAACCTAAGTACAAAGGCAGTTCATCTTGACTGTAAGTGCCTACGTTAATTTCAATTCCTCTGCGTGTGTCGTTCTCTTGTAAAAGGAGATAACTCCTTGTACGATAGATATCCGATTCGCCCCCCTCCCCCTTCCCCCTCCATGTGTAAAACAAACATGAAAACTCATTGGTTACTTAAACTTGTTTATACAAATTATGCTTCCAAGAATAAAGGTCATTTAACAAAAGCTTAAATTGCACCTCAAGTCCATCATAATTGGCTTTCGTCTTAATTATGTTTTCTCTAACCAAAACCAAATTATAAGATACTTGAAAACTGCATTACGGTTCACCGAGAAACCCCGAATAACCCTTTGGAAGCAGCTCCCATAAAAACAAATCGACTTAGACAAAAGCTAATTATAGAGTTTTAATAAGGCAACCCCACTTCCCACCCCACACAGAAGACAACGACCCACAACGCAATGACACGTGTGCCACTTTTACTTTCTGTTTTAATTTGTTGTTCTAGCCGATTAGGTACAACGAAATACAAAGTAAACGAGACAACAAACGCACGACGAGCCCCTTCAGACCAAAAAAAAAAGTACGTACTTAAAGCCAACTTAAGAGGAAAAGCACGGTTGGGTGCAATAAATTCAACGAATCAATTGGATTTTGTCATGTCAATGTAAGGAGAACGAACATAAGTGTCTCTTGCTCTGGCTCTGGTGTTGTGCATCATTTCCATAGCTTAGGTTGTGACATTCTTCTTACTGCTGACATTGGCCTGGTTCGGTTTTTTTTTTTTCAATTTACTTTACTGTTGGTGGTGGGCTTGAGACATGACAAGCAGGCAGGTCTGTCTACTTCAGTGAAATAATAAGCTTCGAATTTGGGAGAAGGGCTTATTCAAGTAACGAGGACATGTTTGTGTTTACATGTTGCCTCCACTTGACTGTGAGCATCGAATTGAGACCAAATTGGCAATGACGCTGTTCTCAGACTTTAAAGAGTACCTAATCTTGTTTGAGTGTAATTTCTAATGCAATTATTTTTTCCTATAGCAACTGTTCCAGGCGGTGTGGCCAAACGTCGAGTTGTTGTCGCCCTCTACGATTACAAATCCCGCGATGAATCCGATCTCAGCTTTATGAAGGGCGATCGAATGGAAGTTATTGACGATACCGAATCAGACTGGTGGCGTGTGGTAAATCTGACAACACGCCAAGAAGGCTTAATACCGTTAAATTTCGTTGCTGAAGAACGAAGTGTCAACAGTGAAGAGTAAGTTTTGTCCTCGTACCTGTCTTTAATTGTGAATTCAATTAAAATTTATCTTTCCAGTTGGTTCTTTGAAAATGTCCTGCGAAAAGAAGCTGACAAACTTCTACTAGCTGAAGAGAATCCGCGTGGTACATTCTTAGTTAGACCATCGGAACACAATCCAAATGGCTATTCATTGTCGGTAAAAGACTGGGAAGATGGCCGTGGCTATCATGTGAAGCACTATCGAATTAAACCACTCGACAATGGCGGCTATTACATTGCCACAAATCAGACTTTCCCCTCGTTGCAAGCTCTAGTGATGGCATACAGTAGTATGTTGACTTTTTTGACACTTTTGTGTGATTTGAAATGATGATATGTGTCTTTTCTTACAGAAAACGCTCTTGGCCTGTGTCATATATTATCAAGACCATGTCCCAAGCCACAGCCACAAATGTGGGATCTTGGACCAGAACTGCGTGATAAATATGAAATTCCACGTTCTGAAATTCAACTGATTCGAAAATTGGGTCGTGGCAATTTCGGTGAAGTGTTCTATGGCAAATGGAGGAATAGCATCGATGTGGCTGTGAAGACATTGCGCGAGGGCACTATGTCGACGCAGGCATTCCTGCAAGAGGCTGCCATAATGAAGAAATTCCGTCACAATAGATTAGTAGCACTTTATGCTGTTTGCTCTCAGGTTTGGAATTCATTTTTGATTGACAACGATTTGCATTTCTTTGTCGTAATTATTTAAAATTTAAAGTCCTTGTCAGAAGTTGTTCAATTGAATAAAGCAGTAAACTCCGACAGTCTCGTCGTAGCGAAGTTAATAGAGTGAGTATCTCGGCCAAAGCCAAAAACAAGAAGTGCGAGAAGAAAGTATGATATCGGGCGGGTACAATCTCAAGAGATCGCCAGATTCTTTTCCGATCGAGTGTCAAGTAACCTCATAAAAAGTCCCTTACAGCCAGCACCGAGTATTGAGAACCAGTGGTAGAATTATGGGGAAGCCATTAGGGATGCTGTTTCTGATGTGCTCGGTTTCACACGGCCACCAAAACGAAACTCCTGGTTTAATGAAGAATGCAGGCACGTAGATTCAGCCAAGCAAGAAGCATACAAAGCAGCGCTGCACGCTGCACCTCAGGACGAGAGTAGCTTGGAAGCTCTACGAGCTCTACACAAGCTTTTCAAAAAAAAAAGCATGAAAAACGATCGATCGAGGATGTTGATAGATTAAAGGAATGAGGTTCGGAAGTTTTACCAAGAGGTAACAGGAATGACTCAAGGTTACCGAGCACCAGCTGAAGCATGTAAAGGTCAACAGGAATTTACGTAGTAGAGTCACAGACAATGTTGAGGATATGGATGGACCACTTCTGTAGACTGTACAACGGCGATGACCAATCGAGTTTCCCTGCCAGGCAGAATGAACCATTCAATAAAGACGCAAGCCAACAGTTCTGTCTACCCGACCTTAAAGAAGTGAAGATAGCAATGTTGCCAATCTCTGTTTAATTGGGCTAAGAAAGCAACTGATTAGTAAAGCTCTCTCCCGAACAACTAAGGTCTCATCCTCGTTTGCTATCTGGTGCACGAACTGTACAGGCTGTACACTGTACAGTGACCCTTCCACCAGAGATTATATCAATTGGCATTACGCCTCAGTCAGATAAGGCTTACACACTCGTCAACCATTCTCTAATAACGAGTGAGAGGGGACCTAGAATTTTAAGCCGATTCAGAACGGCTAAGCTGAAATTCTCTTTTATCATGACAGATGTAATTCTCTGGAAGGTTTATCAGTTCATTAAACAGGCAGAACCCATGAACGATGAAAATATAAAAACTTTATTGGCAAGATGCGGTTTAGCTAACACGTTCTGTTCATAAGCTAAATCGCATAGCCATTGAATTACGAACATTGCCGAAAGCAAGACACAAGCTGTTGCTCTCCTTTGTAAATGTCAAAGTTCTGCTTTATTTATTCTATTTTCGGGAACGGGTTTAAGTGGACATCTAAGAATCTGCGTCAAATGATAGATATCAATGCACTCATGAGGACCCAAGCATCCTCAACAACCTCTTGCTACCAAGTCCTACTCTCACCTCCACGTGGTGACCACCGGGCGTCTAGTACCTCATTTGGAGATAGGGCGAAAAACCCCTATGGAAGCCTGTTGGCGACAGCTAACGAGAGAGGGCGGGGAAACTTTTTTCCACTGAGGCACTACTCCTTTTTCCAGGTGGCGTCTACAGTTCCAGTTAGGTTAAACTACTCAGTGAACACCTTATACGGGCTACTTCGACATATTTGGAGCTCAGGCCGATAAGGAGCGGTTTATCCGGCTCTTCCAGGTTGGGGGTCGTGTTTGAGGTGACTTCCCAATCACATAAAAAAAAACTAGTTGCGAAGCAACAACAAGCCTCGGATACGGACAGATTTACTGTTGACAAACCATGCAAACGAAATAAGGACAACGAGATTCAGATCTGCACGTGGAATTTTAGGTCCCTTAACAGACCACGTGCAGCCGTCCGTTATAAAGCGGATATAACCGCCATCCAGGAAATGCGATGGGACGGGCCGGGCAAAAAACTGCGATTTCTACTACGGCAACTGCACTACAGAACAAAAGCGTCTGTTTGGATGTGACTTTGTCGTTGAAGACAGGCTTAGGCAGCATGTCCTAAGCTTCAGAGCTATAAACGAGCGCCTCACGACAATCCGCTAAATTCGGCTAAAAGAGTGAAGGTTCAAAGACTCAGATGGCTTGGTCACGTGGAGAGGGTGGACACCAATGCTCCAGCCCGTAAAGTCTTCGAATCCATCCCAGAGGGACGACGCAGTAGAGGAAGACCAAGGCTCAGGTGACGCGCGCAAGTTGAAGATGACCTGAACCAACTCGGCGCGCGAAGCTGAAGACAGCTAATTAGGGCCAAGCTGGCTGGAGAGGTTTGTTGGTTGAGGCCCAAGTCCACCCGGAATTTAGCGCAACTTGAATTAAGTAAGTGAGCTATCTAAATCGTGAATTGTAAGAAAGATTAAATAGAAGTTGCGTGGTAACTCCGACTCTTATTGACTTCAATAATTCCAGGAACCAGGAAAGTCCTTTGCTAACAGTTGATAGTAGATGATAGAAGATCTCATTTATCTCATTATCACTTAAACAAGGGCGAAGAGCTAATGAAGGCCTAAACCAAATATTGGTATTAATTTAAAGCGTCATGAGAAATGCAAATTGCTCCTAAACAATTCTATTTCATATGTCCATTGACTATCATTTAACTTATTTTGTTGTAATTTCCAGGAAGAACCAATTTACATCGTCCAAGAGTACATGTCTAAGGGTAGTTTATTAGATTTTCTACGCGAAGGCGACGGCCGTTACTTACACTTCGAAGATCTAATCTACATTGCCACCCAAGTTGCCTCAGGTATGGAATATCTCGAATCCAAGCTGCTAATACATCGTGATCTTGCCGCTCGCAACGTTCTCATCGGCGAAAATAATGTCGCCAAAATTTGTGACTTTGGTCTGGCTCGTGTCATTGCCGATGATGAATACTGTCCGAAACAGGGATCACGATTCCCCGTCAAGTGGACAGCACCCGAAGCTATAATCTATGGCAAATTCTCAATAAAATCTGATGTCTGGTCATATGGTATTTTATTGATGGAACTCTTTACCTACGGTCAAGTACCATATCCGGGTATGCATAGTCGAGAAGTTATTGAGAACATCGAACGTGGATTCCGAATGCCTAAGCCAACTAATCACTACTTCCCGGATAATATTTATCATCTGCTGTTGCAGTGCTGGGATGCGGTGCCAGAG
Source organism: Sphaerophoria taeniata (assembly GCA_943590905.1). Taxonomy (NCBI): domain Eukaryota; kingdom Metazoa; phylum Arthropoda; class Insecta; order Diptera; family Syrphidae; genus Sphaerophoria; species Sphaerophoria taeniata. The sequence continues at coordinate 141,051,159 of OX016541.1, forward strand.
AAACGACCTACATTTGAATTTCTTAATCATTATTTCGAATCGTTTTCGGTGACGTCAGAGGTACCTTATCGAGAAGTACAGGATTAAGGGAAAGTCAACTGAATCATCATCTTTTTTTTTTTGTTCGTTTGTGCTATTTAAAACAAAAAAGTAAAAATATTTGTTTACTATTTTTATTATTATTAACAAAACTATCATTATAATCAATCTTTCTCTCTCTCTCCCGCTCATGTACCCCCTTTCAGTCAGCATTTCGAGTATATAAATACTATATACTCATTTTTCTTTCTTCTTTTGTAAATTTTGAAAGAATATTTATTGTTTTTTTTATTTAAACTTAAGGAACAGTGACCAAACATCACTAATTTTATTTTCAAAACTGAAGTTTATACATAAATACATTAACAAGCGTATATACACAAGAATGTATTTTTTACCTTAACTTAGAACTTATATAAAAAAAAAGTATAAAATCCTTTTTAAGTATTAGAACCAAAAAACAAAAGAAAACAAACAAATTTTTTACAAGACTTATTTTTCTTTCCATTTTTTCTTTACAATACTTTTAAATAAATATGAAGAACCATGCTGAAGGATTCACTGCAGTAATTTTTATTGGAAATGGCTCAGTGCAGACCAAGAAAAATACTTTTAAAAAATATTTAGACACAGAAATCATGTCATTTTGTAGAGCGACAGGTTGCATAGCTTTTTATATATTTACAATGTGCCCCACATCATCCCATTGCATTAAATCCTGCACTGTCTGGCCATTTATATGTTTGTTGATCTGTATCCAGTGAATCCTTACCACAAAAACAATACTTTCCAAAAATATGTTTAATTCTTTTTCTATTTATGAATTTAATTAAAAATTAGTAAACGAAATAAAAATATAATTTAAAAAAACAACAATAACGTGAAGTTAAAAATATAATTTAATAGTCGTAACTAATCACTAAGAAAAAATAATTAACAAAAAAAATTAAACCTAGTTGTAATCTTAAGATAACATTAAATGAGAAAATGAAGACAAAAAATATAAAAAAAAAAATAAACAAAAACTAATTTACCTACTTTTTACTATTTGATTTGTTTTGTTTTTCATTATTTTTTTTGTATAAAAATAAATAAAAAATACATTAAACAAATCTATGTTTAAGAAAATCCATATACAATACAATCATTTGAGTATGTAATAATAATTATTATTAAAATGAAAACCACAAACCTATGTATACATAAAATTAATAAATAATATGAATAAAAAAAAAAACAAATTTAAACCAAAAAATTAACGCTAAACGTATATTGATAATAATTATATATTAAAAATAAATAAATAAAAAAAATCTTGAACAAGAAAACTATACAAAAAAAATAAGAAAATGATTTGAAAAAATGCAGTGTGGAAAATCACAATGATACAGTTCAATAAAGAGTAACATTTTATCCATAAAAGTGATGATAGTTTGTTAAATTTTTTTGAAGGTTTAGTTTTGGGGGAATATTTTTAAAGAAAACAATCTCTGGATTTCGTCTATGTTACTGAAAACTGATTACCGAATCGGTTGTCAACGAAATATTTTTTGCTGTTCCTTTCAATCGCTTTGACGTTAATTACGAATATTCTTCCTTTGAAAAATTTCCCATTTTGAAAATCGAAGAATTGAGATTATTAGAAGTTTGGGAATCAATTCCTCTGAGAATTGTTAATAAGATAAAAATATGAGTGCGAACCCTGTGTTCCACACGACCCGCCATGCCAACCTAGGCATTTTCATGCCTTTTAGGCATTATTTTGCCAGCTGAGGCATTCGGCCCTATCGAAGTAACCGTCGGAGCGGAGCTTCTTCGGAGACTCAATTTCCGATCGAGGTAGCTGTTATCGGATGAAATTTTTCCGGAATGCGACAACAAATTGCGATGGATATAATTGTTAGGCAGAGATGTGATAATTAATTATATATTAATTACTAGCTGTACCCTGCCACGCTTCGCAGTGCCTGGTCCTAGATGTTTTCAGCAATTAAATATAGTTGACGGCTTCACACATGCTACCAAACTACCCGTTGCCCTCCTACCTTCCAGAGCTACCTGCTACCCGCTAAACCTGTACCCCGTTACCCACTACTCGCTACCCCACTATTCGCTTCCCGGTACATACTACTTCAACACACTAACCGCTACCCCTTTACCACGCTTCCCGCTACTCACTCTCGCTACCCGTCACCAAGCTATGCGCTACCCGCTACCTACTTCCCCGCTACTCGACTATTCGCTTCCTACGCCATATCTCAAAAGCAACAAATCAACAAACAAAAAAGGAAAAACATCGATGACAAAAAATGTCAAGTGTACGTTTTTTTTGGAAAACAATATTTGACATTTTTTTTAAATGAAAATAAAAATATTTGACGAAATTGTCAAAGGTCGGTTTGATATATTTTGCTGTTTTGATTTGAAAAAGTATAAATTTTGTTTGTCGTTTATGACCGCGAACGCGGATATGTGACTGAGTTTTCATTGTTTTTAAGATGTATTCTGCTATTCGGGGCGGAGACAAATCCAACGAATCAAAAACCATGAAAATTGGTCCAGCAGATCTCGAGTTATAAGCAGAGATGAGTATTTGCTTCATATGTAGCAGATCTACTTCATTAATTTATTTTTATGCATCTGCTACGTAGCAACCTATTTCTACTACATTTTTTCCAACTCACAAAATTCATTTAAGATGTGTTGTATTGATTCATTTTTTGTTAATCGAAAAAGTCATTTTCAAGATCTGAATGTACTCAAAAATTTACTACTTCAATCACAAGACACATACACATTTTGCGGAAACGGGTGTTCGTGGTCTTGTGCGATCAACTGAAACTTCGGTTTGATTTGACCGACAAAAAGTTGGAATTGTTAGAACTTTTGGATCCAAAAATAATACAAACTGAAAATATACGACAATTCTTCCACATAGAAAGTCTTAACTCCGAATTAAGAACGCTTATGTTTACTTAATGTATCCTTAACGAAATTTGCATTTTACTGCATGCTTTAATGAAAGTAGAAAGTAAGTTGCAAAGCTTGGAAAAATTCAGGTATGTAGTTCTCTAATCTAGAAAAGCTGTGCTTCTCCCATGGACAGCTATATGCAATGCGTGTTCGCGGGTGTCCAATGCCCAGAATCTTTTCATTGTTTCACCTTATATCCTGTACAACACCATATTTAAATAATAAGTTAACTTTAACTTAACGCGGGCAAAGGCGCGGGTACCAGCTAGTATCAAATAGAATGAAAATAAATTTGTTTTGTTTACATGTACCTATATATTTTTTTTCATTATCTGCTACATATTTTACAAATCTACTTCGTTTTTTTGGGCAATACGCTTCACTTTTCGGCCTTAGCATTCTCATCCCTGGTTATAAGTGTTGTAACAAACACGACTTTGTTTTATATATATAGAAGATATCGAAAATGTGATATCTTTTCTATAACCTTTAATAAAATAAACATCAAAACCACTTTAAAGCACAGAATATTGTTGGGAGAGTGAATTAATTGTTTATTAAATGTAAGTTTTTCAGTTTACATGCGTTTTAGCCTTCTTAAAAAACGTTATTAGATGCACCGATTTTCAAATCAAAACTATCGAATATACATAGTCCCATCTCTATTTTCAAGTACATATGTGTTTTTGCATCTATTTAAAGTGCCAAAACAATAATAAATTCAAAAGAGATTGTTTAACTTTGTTTGTTTATATTGAAAGATCAATTAATCCAACGAGCAAAGGACACAAAAAAAAACATTGTGAAATGGAAGCAACTGAAGCGAAGTAAACTTATTTTCTAATCGAATGTTTGTCTTCTTATTCTGCAATTCTCTTCCAGATTCAAAGAAAAACTTCTGTCTGAATAAAAATGCATTTGCGTATGTTTCGGAGAAGATTCAACACAACTACAATACGAATCATAGATCTAACTGTGTCGCTCCAACACATAAATAAGCAGCTTGCCTAAGATTTTTTACCGAAGGGAACTAGCAACATGGCGTGGGCAAAGATTTCGAAAGCACAATAGAGTTAACAAAGAATTAAGCTGATTTGCCAAATCTTCCCAAAAGGCAGCCACAATTTCTGGATATTCACCGAGCAGATTCACCATCCGCTGCTATTGTTGTGGGCTTTTTTAAGCGTTTGCCTTAAAACAAAAAATATATTATTAATAACACAGTTTAACATAAATAATTTTTTTTTATTTCAAGAAAATAAAAAAAAAATTGCACTTTCTGCAACAAGAACTTGTTGGAAGACGTCGTCGGAGAAAATTGTGTTTGCATCTGCCAAAAATAAAACCAAAAAAAGGACTCCATCGCTTACAAACGGCATGCTTTCAATTTTGTCGGAGAAAATCTCGAGAAATACCTCGTAGCAAAATGTCTCCGATTCGGAGGAAATCGGAGAAAATTCCTCCGACGCGACGCGACGCGACGGTTACCTCGATAGGGCCGATTAAAGCTTATTTTTTTTGCAAAAAGGCATCTGTTTTTTTTTATTATTTGTTTATGCGTTTTTCAATAATTCGATTAAAAGGTATTAGTTCTTAATTCTAGGCAAAAAAAACTTTTATTTCTAGGTTATTAGACCTTAAAATTAATAATGTTTTTTCTTTTTCTTTTTGTAATTCTACTGATAAAACCCAAGGATAGGCATTTTTTCGACTAAAGCACGCTGCACACGACTAACAAACTTCCCAGAGTTAAAAAATAAAAAAAAATTAAATACCTATATCTGCTAAAATTCATTTTCAATTGTTTCGATCTCCGTCTCCGGTGAGTACAAGTGCACCGTGTCCACATCCGTTTATGGTTTCGTTTAAAGTTCCGTTTATGCTTTGCCGGTAGGTGTATTAGCTAGTTACGTTTCCGATTCATGAGTTCGAATTGTGTTGGTTTATGGATTAGCCAAATGGCTAACCGATTGGTGTATCAGCTAAGCGTTTTTCCGTTAACTGCCGTTGGAATTTTAGATTCAAAAGTGTTGTTCGATCCGGTACAATTTCTTGATAGTCATATTTTTATTCAAATCTAAAAATCGTTTTCTGTTGTAATGTGTTCTTTTTTTCAATAAAGGTTACCGGGAGTAAAATAATCAGTGGTCTGTTGATTTGAAAACAAAAATCCCCTATTTTTTTTGTCATAATTTCCTCATTTGCTGTTATTGTGCATGTGCATTGTAAATCCCATATCGCCCCTTTCTCCCCAAATATAATTTTTCAAGTGTTTTTTTCATCTAATATCTTATTTTCTTAAAAATGTGGTTTTCCATTATAAATTGTTAACTAAAAAGTGTTAAAAAGTAGTCAAATGCCAATTTTTTGTTGCGCAGTGTTTAAGTTTTTTTTTTTGAAATCTAAAAATTCAAATTAAAAATCCCTCCTGTCTCCAACTGTCTTGTTTTATTTTTCTTAAATTCCTCATTGTCCCCAAATCATTCTTGTCTTCCTAAATCAAAGTGTTTTTTTTTTTGTTTTTTTTGTTTTGTCGAAAAGTGTTATGTGTTCTTTGAAAGCCTTATTGTGTTCATAAAAGGCGAAGACAGATAGATTTTACTGTTTGCTGCGGCCCTCATCTTCGGTAAGTCGTTTGCTTTTAAATTCAAACAGTTTGGTTTTAGAAAAATCTCCTACAATCCACCTAGGCACATTGTGTGGACCCTATAAGGGTCGCAATCATCTATTTTTTTTTTGTGTATTTTGACCGATCAAATTTCGGCTAGAAAATAACAAATGGGTTTCCACTTAAAAATTCCTTACAGTTCTCAAACAAAAACATTCACCCTTATTATGATAGGCGTTTTTCTTAAACGACAATTCTCACTTTTAGAGTCGAGTCACTTTTAAGCGGAAAACACAAAGCTGCTTTGCTGTTAGCGTTGAGTGACGTATAAAGTTCAAGCATAGGAATTCCTAACAAGCTATCACAAAGCAGCTTTGTTGCTCAAACTTTAATTTGACATACTGAAGAACTCCGTAACACAAACGTAACGTCTCAAAAGCTGTAGCAAAAGTAGAAATATTTTCTACTTTTTCATATGTATTTGCTCACCGACATGTTTTCTTGTTTGTTGTGTGAAAATTTTATTTGATTTTTACTTCCTTTTCGCTTCAGCTGTCGGTTTTGTTTTCAAACAACAAAAAAAAAAATTTCGAGAAAATATGTTTGACGAACATAAAAAATAAAATTAGTAAAATGACGGATGTCAGTCAAAGTTCAAGCCGAAGTATAAAAGCGTAACGGAGTCAACGCTAACAGCAAAGCAGCTTTGTTTTTTCCGCTTTAAGGCGTTTTAGTGTCGGTATTACGATACTTAAACGCCAGTCGTTGTCGATCAACTTGCGTTCCACAAAAACAAATAAAATTTGACAAACATAATTTTAAATTCAAATGTCATTTATTTTCAAAATTATTTTCAAATTTGTAGGATTTCTTCTTCTCCTGGAAATTTGTCTCAGTTTCATGAGCTTTTCCACATCAATTCTGATTTGGGTTACCAAAATCCGCTTCCTGGCGTCGTAGCAGGGACAAAGACGTTCGTGCAAGAGCTGCCAGCGCTCTGGTTTTTTGAAGGTCAGGGTTTTTCTATATTCTGGACGTGATATTCTTCAGGAATGCGAACGGCGGGAGAGATCGTTCGTCTTCAAGGACTGAAACAGGCTGGTGGTGTTGTTGACTGGGGAGAAAGTTGATTTATTGCTTCTCCTGTTTTTTTTTTCTCGAAAAAGCAATTCCTTCGGAACCGAGAGATGCTCTTCGACACGTTTGCCAAGTATCGTGTGTTTTTCCACGAAAGAGGAATGTCTGCCGATGTCCCCTTCCTTTGCAAGTCCATCTAGTGTAATTGCGAGTGTCCTTTTCTCTTTCAGCGTGAAAGGCCTCGATGTCAGTTGAGAGATGGCACTACGACGCTTGGGCTGGTGGAACTGTGGCGTGTCCTAGCCTTGTTTTCTGAAAAGCGATTTCGCGACATTTTTTGTTTTAGTTATTGAAATAGCATTGAACACGTAGCGGCCGTCCAGTCTTCGGCTCCCTACTCACGAACTAAAAAGGGGCATTAGTCTGGACATCCCTTTATCTCCTGCTGCCCGGACCAGCCCCATACGGCTGTAGGAATGAATTGTGAGTGTGGTTTACGAGGAGGGGGGGAAGGTTTGCAAGACTCCTCTTTGGAAATTGGTCGCCAACGATGGACTCCGCTCCATCAGCTCGACGAGACGCTTCATCTGCTCTGGGTTAGTTATTTTCATGTTAAATTCCAATTCCAATTTCACCAATGAGTCGTTTGAAAATTTGTGTTCGACAAAAAATAGCGTTTTGAGAGTCGTTGTAGGCGAGTAAAACGACAGTTATAATACAAATGAGCGCCATTACTCAATTTCTCATACAAAAACTTACGTTCCACTCAGAAAAGGCTTTACGACTCAATAAACGACTCTTAAACGCCACTCATAATTCAAATTTTTGAAAATGAAATTTGTCGTTCAAGTGAAACGACTACTGCAATAAGGGTGATTAACATTTTTGTTGATAAATCTTATTTTATTTTAATTCAATTGGTACATTTCACAGAGCTACTCTGAAATTCTTTTCTTCATCGTTCAATTTTAAACATTTTTAATTTTCAACAGTGTTTTTTTCTTAATTTTTAACAAAAATAAATAAAAAATATTTTACAATTATTATATGAAAAATTGATTTATATAAAAAAAGATTTTTTATTTATTTTAACACACGTAGAATATTTTTGTTTAAAATTGTTTTAAAAACATTGATTTTTTGCTAGTAATTTTGTGAGTCCTTTTTTTAGAATTATATTTTAACATCGATAAAAAGTTTGATTTTATTTGATTATTTTAAAATAGAATGTTTTCAAGTTTAGCACAGGATTTGTCATCATATTGAATCGAAATGAAAAACCGTTGGTGAAGTTGCTGTCTTTTTCTTATTGTTGATGAATTATTTGTTGTTGGTGTCGTAATCTGTGAATGTTTAAAAAATTCGATATTAATTGGTATGAAATATTTTTAACATTTTTATTTAAGAGAATAAAAACAGGTTGTAAGTTGAAATGTAGCAGAATTGAAAAATGATATACGAGCCGAAATAGTCAAAAATGAAGAAAAAAAATCTATTTTGACTGAAGCTTCGGTTTTGTTTCAAAAATTGTAAATTGGGATATTTCAAAAACTTCGTTACGCATATATTACTTTACATTTCTCCTTTGTTTCTACTTAGTTTCATTTATAAAGTGTCTTTGACAAAATCTAAAGAGGTCTCAATTTCTTAAGTTCATAAAATGTGAGTCATTGAAGTGTTTTTTAAAAGTAAAGGGACATTCATAGAGACATAAATAAAAGAATATTGTCCTAAGGTATTCGAAAAATTATAAAAACAACTTAATTTAGTCTAATATTGTTAAGAATTTCTGTTTACTTTTGATTTATCTTTAATTGTGCGATATTGGTTTATTGTGCCGTCTCTAGTCTTTTCACCCTGCATATATTTTTTTAGTAATTTTAGTTTTCTATTTTAAATAATTTTTTATTCAATGTTTGGGAAAAATAAGAAAAAACAAAACAATGACATTCACAATGGAACAATACAATTTCTAGAAAAAGTTTTTCATCAACAGTGCAAAAACAGTTCTCAAGTCTTCCATAAGGTTCGTTAAAAATTAAAAAGGGAAATGGAAAAATAATCTTTAAAACATTCAGCATGCTTTTCAATAATACTACCACTCAATATTTGGAGGTTTGTTTCAAAAATTGTCTCCATAAAAAAAAAACTAAATGAAAATACAGCGGGAATAGGAATAGGAAAATACTAAAAATTCTCACTTTGATCAAGGAATGAAAAGCATACGAGTACTCAATATAATAAATTTTACTTTTTTTATTGATCCTTTTCTGTTAAAATTCTGTTTGCCAATTTGGTTGCATGTTATCTGGATAGCAGCTTGCATATAGATTTCGCCCGAAAACAATTCGCCTTGGGATTTGAGCACCATACTTAATGAAAGAAATAGATGCCCTTCTTCTTAATAAATACCTTATTGAAATTTGTAATAATAATAATAATAATTCAAATAATAAATAAATGTTTGAACTTTTGTTGATACAGAATGGAATTCAATATCTATAGCAGACTAGTTTTGTTTTGTTTTGTTTTTTTTTTTGATAATAAATCCATTGTGGCAACCCTTTTGTTAACAATTATTATAAATTTGGAAAAAAGTGTGTTCTTTTAGATTAAATATCTTTAATGGTTCTTTTAATAGTCATGATCTGTCCCATGAATGAATTATTGGTTCATGAATGGAATCGGTTAGTATTGGAATGATAACAGGAAGCCTTAAAGCTTTTCATATTCGGGTAGTACGGTTCATGAACGAATCACTGTACTTGACAGTTCTACCCAAAGTGCGCTGATGACCACACTTGATTATGAACCAGTTTGAAAACAGGTTTGAAGTTAAGACACTCAAATAAATTTCGTTTTTAGTATCATGAGTCATATGTGATTTAGAAATAGAGTTCCTTATATTTTGTTTTTTTTTACATTCAAAATTTAAGAATATTTAAAGGCTTTGAAAAAAAAAATCAGGGGAACATTTCTTATAACATTATTAAATATCTGTTAATCAGAACCATTAAAGATTGATTTAAAGTGAATATCGGTGTTGTCTTCAATTTGTTTTTATCTGTCTTCTGCTTATTTAAATTATTCTAACCTACCAAACTAGTAAAACATAGAATTTTCGAATTTTCGTTTAGTAATATTTTAAAAAATCTAAAAATATTTACATAAAAAGCCAAACTGTAATTTTTTTCCAATTAGAGAAAAAGCCACACAACATTTTTGATTGCAAATTGATTTCAAATTTTCAAAACACACGTGCATCAGCGAAAAGTTGAATAAGAACCAGATTGTGCTTAATTCCTTGTGCGCAAAAAGATATTTACAAAATATTATTAAAGAAATGCCTTTCTCAAGGTTTTTTTTTAAACGCTGAGTAACTAACAATACAAGTTTTAACATTCGTCCTCCCCTATAAGTCTCAAATTGGTCTACGTTATACCATTTAGAAACAGAGCAAGTGTTTGCTTTTTTGAAATCCTGTAACTCGATTTAATTTTCTTAGAGAATGTTTAGCTTTCAGATGTCGATCTTTCTTCGAAAACTAGGCTGTTAAGGATACCTTGACCGTGGGAAAAACGAGAGACAGCGAATGTAAATGTTCTTTCTATATCTTGAAAAGTTTCTTGTTACTCAAGGAAGTGATTTTAAGTTTTCAAAAACAGCAAAACATTCTTCTTCTTATTCTGTTTTCTTTTTTTGTAACTGTTGTTCTTGCTACATTACAACTTTATTCTTAAAATTACATCAATATCTCAAAATTCGTTGGATGAAAAGGAACTAACCTAATTAAAAGAGGATTTTCGCTACAGGTATGTATGAATGTTTTAATTTTTTAACATCAAGATGTCCATTTGTTGAAACCACTTAATTATTATTTAAAGTTATTTTATAGTATGCATGATTTTTTGTTTTCTGTTTGTTCTGCTAATTCTTTGATTCAGTTAAAAACGTCTGGAAACCAAATTTTTCAATTAACTTTAGTTTTTTTTTCTGTTTGCTTGTAAACAAGATTCATCGATCCACAGTAAATAAAAAAAAGTATAAAATGAATAAAAGTTTTCTCTATCCCAAGATAAGCCAACCAAAAAATAATAATTTGTTTTCTGATAGTAAAAATTTATTGCTGTTGGACATTTTTGGATGCGTCCATTGTCTTCATAAAGTAGGTTATCAAATCAATTGGCAATGGAAATACGATGGTAGAATTCTTTTCGGCCGAAATCGTATTCAAAGTCTGTTGTTATTTTGTTTATTTTTTTTATTAAAAAAAAAAATGAGAAAAAGAAGAGATAAAAATATACAAATGTTATTTTGTTATTTTCAAAACAGTTTTTATGTTGTTGTTAGTAAAAAAAAAAAAAAAATCGAAAAAAGTAAACATTAAATATTACCTGCAGATAACGTAGCTGAAGTGCAGCTGGAGAGTCGCCAATAACTTCGGATGCCTCACGTAGGGCACGTGATGCTTTTTGTTCACCTTCGGCTGCAATAACTTTGGCACGTGCTTCACGGGCTGCTTCGGCTTCAGCTGCCATTGCACGTTGCAATTGAACGGGTAGTCGGACATCCTTGCTGTGGAGTTCATTCGAATTGGATACTTAAATTAGTTATCAATTATAGTGTCGGTATTTATAAGTTTTAGAAGAACGTATCAACTTAGGGAAAACAAATCTGAATGCAGACGTTTATTTTCGGAATAAAAAAGAATTTTATTCAAGTTCCCATTCAGAAAGGTAGCAAAAACACTTTAGGATGCAAATAGACAAATTATTTTGATCTCATAAATGTATATGGCTTGTTCTAAGAGTGAAAAATGTACTTATCAAAAATAAAATATTTATCATTGATGTTTTACTTATGTAAATGTTTTCAACTTCTGCCTAAATTTGAATACACTCTAAACTCAAAAACATCCTTGAAACTCCGTGCGTTCTTACATGCCATATATATTTATATAACGAGTACATTTGGTCTCATTTCTGCACACAAAACGTTCCAAAGAAGCTTATTTTTGTCTATGCAAATTTGTTCTATCAAACAACCCAGCCCTATTATATTAAACAAAAAATCTACCCTCGTTATTTTTATTTAAAAATGGTCTTCCATTAAATTGATTAAACTGAAAGTTCAATTATTAAAGAAAAAAAGAAAGAAAAAACATCGGTTTTTCTTCAACTCAGTTTTATCAAATGAAACTTGTGATAAGACAAAAAAAATATACCGAACCCGTTTAAGTGCTAAGCAAATATGTATGTTCCGTCGGTAAATAAAACATTCATCCAAATGGAAGCAACAAATGGCCTTACAAACATGACAAACTTAAATCGATACATAATTAACTCACTTTCCATAGCAAAACCTATAATGGGTCACTGTGGCGAATACGTACTATTTTGTTTTTCACACATGATTGCTTTAATTTTCTACATTTGAACTATTCTTCGGGGTTTCTGTTTTGCTACATTGTAAGAACATTGAGTGGAGGTTAAATCAACAGAACAATCAAAACAGTTCCATTCAGTAAAATGAGAAACAATATTCCAGCAAAACACCAATTACTTTGCTTCCTTCAAGCTCAACACACAACACAATTCACAACAAAACTCACAAAGTTTGTACTACGAGCAGCCATACACTATTTTGTAAGGATTTTTCCTCGGAATCATGTGAATTTGTGTGTGTATGGTATTCGTACTTACATTTCTACACGTTCGACTTTGATGCCCCAAGCATCGGTTGCCTCGTCCAGTTGAACCTGCGGTATAGAAAATGGAATAAAGAAAATAGCAATTTAGTGGCGGCAGCGAAAGAAGTCAAGGACGAAATTGTAAGCACTTATTTTCAATAGTACAGTGAAGCCATTGTTGGATGAAAAATTTAGAAAATTGTAAAAAAGTAGCTTGAAAATCAAAAACTTAAATTATTTTCAAGACATCTGGTAACTCTTGAGAATTATTCAACCAACAAAAGTCTTTTCGGTTAACCTTTAAGCACTCCCCCATAACGGCACATAACGTGGTAGGAATAACATAAAAATTAATACAAAATAGCTAAAGAACTCACTTGCATAGTTCCAGAAATTGTCATCCTTTCGCTGAGAATCTCGTGTAAATGGCGCGTTCCCATTGTATTGCGGAGCGTCGTTTGTGCCAAGAGGCGCGTCGAGTGGTGTGCATTTTCCACATTGGCTATAGAAACGGTGGCATTTGACACACGGTAATAAACTACAGCATCAACCGACACTGTGACGCTATCCTTTGTAAGGACCTTGTTGTAGTTAAGGAAAAATAGGGAAAAATAAATGTTATGACTTTAACCTTTTTTTACTCATAAGGAAGAATAAAAAAGGCAATGGGCAAAAGTGGAAATACGAAAGCTTCATTAAAGTTTTGATATTGAGGTCGGAATTGTTGAGTTCTTGAAATGGTGTGTCGTGATTGTTTTGAAGTTATTTCGAACAAGTTCAGAAGTTGTTGTTTCAAAAGAAAATGATTCTTTGAGATTTCTTTGTATTTAGATGTGTTTTTTAGCTCTGGCCCCTTGTGTTAGCAACTTTCGTTTGGATATTTAACTTTCAAAAACTGTTATTTTGTAATTGCGGCTTCAAGCCTTCGTTGAAAATTGTCATAATTTTAATCAAAGGAGTCAAAAAATAGGTTTGGCTAAGTTTAGGTAGTCGTGGAGTGGTTTAATTTTTTTAATTTTAAGGCAAAAGTACAAAATCTAGCTGCCGAATATTTTGTTTTTGTGTTAATATTTATTGCTGTTGTTGGATTAGCACGCGGTTTACAAAGCGGTCAGTCGATATGTCATGATTCATGGATTCAAATAAAGTCGACGAATCGACAGAACAAAAATATACATTATTTTTGGAAATTACATTCTCCTGCTCAAGTGTACATTTTCAATATAATATGATGTGTGCATTAGACAAGGCAGAGATACTTTGAAAAGAAAAAAAATTAAAAAATACATACTCGAGTAGTGAAACAACGATGGAATTTTTAAATTTGACTTTTCAAATAATTTGCATAATTTCTGTTTCAAATTCTCTTTGATATAACATTCAAACTGGCTTATTTTCCTTTTGCTTTTTGATGTACATACTAACCAGAAAAGCATATATGGCGTATGCTGACAGCTGCTGCCATAATTTAAAACCAATGCATCCACCATTGAAACTGTACGGAAATGTTAAACTCTATTTGAGCTCCAAAAGAAACGAACAATAGTTTCTCGTTATTCGGCAGTTAGTTGAACTTGATGGAAGCTAAGAATGACATGGCAAAAGCCAATAATTATTAATTACTATCAATCAAAAAGACTGCTGCGCTCATCATATTTGAAAATACGAATTCCATTAAATTCTTCAAGTGACAACACTTTATTGATTCAAATAACATTGTCTAAGTCTTAAAATAGAACATAGTATCCTTGCTTCAACTTTCAGCAACTTTAATCCCTTAACATTAATTCCACTAATTTAAAATGTATGCGGGCTTATAAACGAAAACCAATGAAACTGTCCTTTTTTCATTATTTAATAATCTCTGCGTATTAATGTCAGTTTCGCTTTATACCTACTGTTGGAAAATTGAGTATTTTCTGTATTTTGCTATCTTTAGTCAGAAGAATGGTCGTAATATACTTCCGTACCCATCTCATCACTCTTATCAGGGTATTTTTCTTACTGAACAATTTTCCCCAGTCCACTAAGAAGGGATTTATTTTCTTTTTTATTTAAACTTTTTAATTAATTCTTACCTCTTGCGGTGGTACATCGTACGTCCTCGTTCTCAAATCCACCCTTGCATAAGCATCAATACATGGTAAAATGAAAAAAATTCCTGCAACATAAAAATTCCATTATAGTTAGTGCTAAGAACTATTATTGAACCAGTTCAGGGATGAGTTAAATGAGAAAAAGGAAGTTGGAGAAAATACCGAATCGATATAGAAAACGAGAAAATGAAATCCAGCCATCAGATGCCAAGAGAAAAGAAAAACAAAAATAAATGCTTCATCAATCATTATTACCAGGTCCTTTGGCACCTCCTTGCATGAGTCTACCCAATCGAAATATAACCGCACGTTCGTATTCCTGTACAACCTGTTTTTTTTTTTTTTTTTTTTGTAATTGGGAAAGGATATAAATTGTTTTAAAGTTTTGAGTTAATAGAATTATTTAAATAAAAAAAAAAAAAACGGTGAAATTATATGGACGAACCTTGAAACAGACAAATAAACTGAATGGTAAAGTGAGCGCAACAAGAACACATGACAGGAATATGAGAATTTTCCCGCACGTTGATGAGTGACCACTGATTTCATCGTCAGCTAGAATGAAAAAAGGATATAAAGTGCAATGAGGTATTTGAATGAATTTGCAAGTTTATATATAAACTAATTTAACATATACGAGTATAAAGTTTAATTTATGTATTTTCAAAGGTTTGTAGGTTAAAATAAGAACATGCTGATATTTGCATACACATTTAAATAATCATACTGCTTTTATTAATTTGCACAAACAAATTTTCTTTAAAGTAAATTATGTTATAGAAATAAAATGGATCATTTAATTTATTAAATTAAGTAGGTACATTATTTAAATTTGTTTAGAATCTGAGCATGGCATGAAAGGCTAATTTTTCACACTGAGGTGCTTAGCCCACTTTGCTAACAATTCATTTACGTTCCAGTTAAGATTATAAAGAGTGGGAAATAGTCTATTATTTATATAATATTTGCCATTTCCTGTATGTTGATTAATAATAACAATAAGAATAGGGTGTCGCAACAGCTCTGAATCCAAATAACCAAGGACTAAGTGGATATACAGTTATATGCCAAAGACAGAGTTGAAAAACACTTTTCTGTGACAAATGATAATCTTAGAAGCTTCGAATGAAAGATGAAATTAAACCATTTTCGACGTAAGTAGGATTCTGTTTTTTGATTAGCGTGTTTTAATTCGTGTAGTCCATCAAACCAAGCTGAATAGAACATTATCAATCAATTTTTGTTTGTGTTGGGACCCCATTTTTATTCTGATGAACGTCTTTTTCGGATTTTCTTACTTATATTATATTGAAACGTAGCCTTAAGTTCGTTTACTTTGTCCGCCGAAATGGGTAAGGATCTTCCTTTTCTCATCGGTGTAAGAAGACTACTTCTTTGATATGCTTGTACTTTTTTTTAGGATTGTGTGTGTGTACCTTGCCAGTTTAATTTTAGTTCACTATGAATTGATCTGGTAGTTTTTAAACATGAGTATGATCCTTTTGTTATCTTTAGGAATCCCGATCACCTCAAAAACAAACTAAGTGATCCTGATGGGTCTAAATGTACTTCTTGCCTCCGTATGGCTTAGTTCGCCCGTTTTCGGAATGTATGAAATTAAGCATAATTGTATTTGCTTGTCTTTTTTTGGTTTTACTTTAAATTTTGACAGTTTGTAAATATAAAATGGCGTCCGCTTTGTTTATTTTCTATTTTTCTTACCAACAAACTCAGTTTTGTTTCACATGTGGAAATTTGCACTATTTTACAGGTTAAGCGGTTAAGCAGCTTTCAACACTTCTCATTTTAAAAAGTGAATAAATTTGTATGGAACCCACGTACCTTCCTTACATACGTAAACTTAACTTATCTCTATTCATTTATTTTTTAATTTATTAAAAAGCTTGGCATAATGCAATTTCGTTACAAAGCGTCCATCCTTAAGTGTATGCAAACAGAAGGAGCTCTCAAGGACATACGAGATAAATGGATTACCCAACATATTTAGGTATGTGCAAACATTTTGTACGTGAATACGTTTTTCAATGTATAGGAAAGAGTAAAGTGTTCCACAGTAACGTCAGTATGGAGCAAATGTAAGCGTGAAATGAGATATTTTCTTATCATTTGTGAGCATGCATTACATGCACGTTGCAAATGAAGGTATTACTTGAAGTTAATTAAAAGGTAATAATCCTTAAATTATGGAACATAATTGTCAAAGAATTTTCAAAATGAGAATGTGTAACGTCATTTCTCATGTTAATGTTTTCTTAAAAGAAAAAACAAAACTCATCCAGTTTTGCCACATGTCGGTACGTCATACAGTAGTGTTACTGGAGAATGATTCGTCCAAGTTTGGCTGAACGTGATCATGTGATTTTCTCAAAATAATCCTGGAACATACAGGGCTCAAGGCAAATGCCTTGATTGATTACTATCAACAAACACTGTTGATAGCAGTATTTTCTATTTAATTTATGACAAGCACTTCTTTCGATTCAAATATTTTATATTCTATTACCGAACTACGTGTAAGAGTAAGGTAGGGTAAATATTGTTTTTGGCGATAATTAAGACAAATCTAACCCACGGGAACCGTAAATTATATCAGGAAAAAAAAGTATCCTATGTTACTTCTCATACCTCCAGGAATATATTTACTAAGTTTCATGATGATCGGATCAGTATTTTTTGCGTGATGCTCGGACACCGTTCAGACTTTCACTCATAGTATTGCCTATGAATGGTGTAGCGTAAGCTCTAACTCAGTAGTTCCAGAAGTCATGCTGCCCAATATGATTTTCGTAGCTATAACACGCAATGACAGGATCATTGACCTCTAACGTCCTGGCAACAAGAGTGGAGTGACGTAATAGAAAAAGCTTGGGAATTCGGCGGTACTATCAAAAGAATATTCCCGACAGCTAGTAGAAAAAGTAGAAAGCTTCCAATACCATCACGTAATAGAGTCAAAATAGTTGGGAATTGGGGCCTCAAAAAACGTGGCACAAGACAGTCAAGAAGGAACATGTCTTACTTTAAATTAGTTGACAGGTGCTGAACGCCATGTCGCGCGTAGTCCTAGGAATGGCAGGTTAAAGCTTTTCCATTTGAGGGGTCCTCACAAGTTCGATAGGTGGGGGTTTATCAGTATTTCGTCAGTGGATTTCGTTGAGATATCTTTTGATGTGCCTTGGACGACATTACTTTTTCGTCTTTTTCCATTTTTTAGTAATTTTTTGACAAGGTGACAGACGCGAAGCAAGGAAAATATTTTTTCCAATAGGATACTTTCGACTCGAGGAAAAATACTCGAACACATCAGATATTAAGAGAATTATCAATGTATCAATGTACCACCTCCGTGTTTTTGTTGTATTATTACAATATTCTTCATGGGAAATAACTTGCTGAAACATCTTGTAAGACGTTGATGGAGATGATGTCAAAAGTATCAGAACTCTACATCTTTTATATTGAACGTACACAATTCGCTTTAAAAATAAATTTTATTGTTGGTATATTGGATTCGTTAACTGTTTGAATGTAAGCGCAAATGTAACGATTTTGACGATTCACCTGAAAAGGATCCTGCAGTAACCCCTTTTCTTGTACACCTTACCAAAGCAGAAACCCTTTCCCATATCAAGTCGACAAATATTTTCGTTTGCAACAAAATATTTTTCTTCGACAATGCAAAATCACATTCCATATTTTGTTAATTTTAATCTAGGTATACCTTCCTGAAATTGAAATAAAATCCTTTTTATATTTATATTTTTCCCCACCGTTATTTTTTATTTCCGCTTGTAAGTTAATTCGACCAAAAAAATAAAACAATTAAAAAAAATCCAACCTGTCAAAATAACTGAAAATAACAAACCTTTTTGCAAAGTTCGCATTTCAATCTCCTGTCGGAGTGGAACGAATTCTTTGCTGTTAAACAAAGCTGACACAAAAATAAACCAAAATATAAAACTTTTTGTTGTGTTTCCTTCATTCTGATCCTGAAATGTTGAATGTGGAGACACCTACAAGCAGATTGGTAGACACAATACAACAATGATTGTCATCGTCAGACAAACGTGACGATTTATTAGGTAGAACGTAAAAGTGTATCTTTCTTTATCTTCTACCAAGTTCTGGTTACAAGGAAATATTGGAAAATACACTCGTAAAGTTCGCATCTAAATATTTCAATAAGCATATGTGTAACGAGTGCTTGCCCTGGAAACTTTATCCTTTCCTTTATTTTGTTAGCTCAAATAAATTTGTCTTTGTTGTAGTTAGTTCTTGGTTTTATACAATTTTGTTATACTTTTTTCGTTCTAGGTATCCTGCAGCGGTATTTTTTGTTCAAAATAAAATTTAAAATTATGAAAAAAAAACACTCCAAGTTGTTCAAATGACAACAGTTTTGTGTTCGCCTTAATTTTTATTTTTATTTTTATTTTTTTTATTAAAGTACCAATGCGCTTTCTTTCTTGATATTTCGGATGAATCCTGATTTGTGATTTTTTTTAGGTAAAAGTGTTTTTTTTTATATTCCAGGATTCCATTCCAATCAAGTGATCTAGAGTGTATACTATAAAAGTTAATTTAAAAGATTCGTATACATTACATTAGGTACCTTTGGGGTAAAAGTTCTGATCTGGGTTGTTTTAACGTCAAAAGCTCAAGTATTTGGTTAAATGGTTAAATATGGGAAAAGGTTCTTAGAGTTCTTTTGAAGAAGCTTACAACATTAAAAGTTTTGTTTTTATGTTCTTTCTTTGGATAAACCAGAAGCACCTACCTCATTCTTCCTAAGTCTGGTAGTTTAATTGGACAAAAAGGTTTTTGGTTTTAACTGATTTGTTTTACGTGTTTGCCGATCTTACACCGATGGGTATGAACTAACATAATTGGTATAGTTATGAGGACAGTTAAACTTGCAATTACGAGTAAGAAAATTTTAATTGATAGGGGATATGACACATCTAAAACCGTTTAAACTATTTTAATAAGTTCTTGGAGAGCCTGAGATAACATTCTAAAAATAATGAAGTCATGTCATACAGAGCTTATGTTGTAAAAGAGATTAACTCGTAAGACTCATCCAATATTCGTTGAACAAACTATCTCGCGCTTATAATCCCGTCAAACAAAAACTACTTTGTCTATGCCAGGTACTCCGTAAAACTTTAAATCCACTTGACTCCGTGTAAAGTGTGCAGAAAAAGGTTAAGTTTTAGCACTTAATGTCATATCTTATTCATAAACTTCCTCAGGATGACACATCCTTGTCTTCTACAAAGTACACATAATATGCATGGATGGAGATGCTGACGTACATTTTAGTTATTGATTTTCCTTACCAACCGTACAAACACAGAAACAACAATGGAGAAGTATAGTTACTCTGAGATGCATTATGCACTTAGGTGAAATAAAAGAAGGCTTTGTGAAGGGTTAAAAGAATTGTTGTACAAGTTGGGGAACTCAACTACAAGCCAAAGAAGTTTTTAATCGAAGTTTCTGTTCTAAGATGCGTGAAATTTGAGGACATGGATTGCCAAGAATTTTGATAAATTTTGTAAGGCTTTTTGCAAGACAGACATATTCACCAGCATATCATAAAAAACACGTTCCTCATTTCCTATAATGCTCACATTGTTTCTTTGACGAGCAAAAAATTATTTTCGATGATCTTTTAAATTCAATTTAAGTTTTTGTAGACTTTTTTGTCACAATCACAATATCAATAGCTACCTTGCTTGTAGTAACTGAAAATAGTGAAAGCAAGCAAAATTGCAACCCTTACTGGCTTGAATTAAATTTTCGAAGGTATTACCATTCACAAACGTAATTTGTGGGCAACATTACATTTCACCACATCATTGGGCTTCTTTCATTGAGCTAAAAACCTTTCCCTTAAAAACCATTTGAAATTCAACCAACCAGTGAATAAGTTATGGGCTTATCGATTTATCCTTACGATTTCTATGAAAGCGATTCGAGTTCTTTTTGAATACGGTAAAACCAATTCCAAGCCCACATAAATTTTTGGATCAACGTCGCATTACCTTTTGAAAAATTCGATCAATACAAAATCGATTTGTATCAATTCCTTAAAAACTTAAAGACGTAGATATGTTCACAGGTGTACTGAATCCCACATACATTAAAATGTATGTGTATCGTAAATAAGGAAAATAGGGACATACGAATTTTCAATGGTTATCAAATTTTTCATAATTTCAGGGAAACCTATAAGCAATTAGTTTGAGGAACCGCAATATGTTGATGGAACTTAATGAAAGACAAATTCAACCAAATAGCGAGCTGTACTAACCAGAGGGCTTCATTGTGTATCCCACAGGGCTTTTGGAGTTTTGGAAAACAAGATGTGATCAAATATGCAAACAGAAAACGGAAAACAATTTGAATAGAACTTTTCGTGGTATTCGTTTTCAGTAATTGCAAAACTACGAAAATTCAAAATTGACTTTATATTCCTCCGAACTTTAGCAGTCATAGTTAAATTTCGATTGAAGTTTAGAACTCACTTTTGGTTAGCCCTGAGCAAAGTGCATCCATCAGTCCCAGAGAGCAATCAAAATTATTCTTCGTTTGATTGTAAATATTCAACTAGTTTCACATTTCAAATGTTTGATTTCATGTGCAAAAGTAAATATGAGAGAAGGATCTTAACATGTTGAAAGTTTAGACTCAAAAGAGTAAGCAAATTGAGGGGAGCTTTTCGCTGTTCAAAAGTTTGCCATCCATGCAGGAATTTCAAAAATAGAAATAAGATACAAATTTTCTATAAATAGAGTTTCCTTTGCACTACAAACATACTTTTTAATGGCACATTGAAAGTCATTCATGCGGGTTGATCCTTTTTGTATTTAGAAGAAATATTATGCTCTGATGAAAAGGCACGGATTGCCTAGCGATAGAATTGAACAATGCTATAATGGAATGTAGTTTTCTATTGAAGCAGGTCACAGGCTTCATTAGGATGTCGTATTTGTGTGATGTTTTCATAAAAATATATCATTAAAGTTGGATACAAAAGAAAAGCACAAGAGGAATATGATTTGTTATGATAGTCATTAATTTTTGTGATAATATATTCTTTTATTTCAATCAACAAAGTTGTTACAAGGATTGTGACATTGACATTATAGCACTGGTGACTGAGCCCATCGGCCGAAAGACCGAAAATCAAAATCTCGCAAACCGAAAGACTTCAAGCCGTATTCTTCCGCAGTACTTTTGTCTAAATGTCATATGGCCGCAAAAAATCCTACTTTCTTTCATGACAATTTACTCCTTTTTGTCACTCAACGTTATGAGAATCAAGGAGAACGAAATCCGGTACCTTTTCGATTTTTCTAACAGCCCTGAATTACGCCTCACTCTTTATTCAAAAACAGAAATTTTAGGAGACACCAAATGCTGAGAATCATGGAGAACGTAGCATTAAAATTCTTCGTTCAAATAATTCTGTATAGGAAATTGCGTATTTGGGAAATCAGTGAGTTCCAGATTAGATTGTTAAAAAAATATGAGAAAACAGAGGGTACAAACTTGTTTTCACTTCTTTGGAAGGATCAAAAACAGGTGTAAAAATTGGAAAATTTTTGGAATAACATTTTAACCAGAGCAAATAAGGAACATACTTTTTTTTTGTAAACAAAATATCATGCAGCCAAATATTTTTGAAATAGAAAACAATGATAGGTAACATCGGGATAAACAATCACAACTTACAAAGATTAAACTTACAGTAGCTGAGTGCCCGTTCTTGCTTGCCTGAAAGATTCAAGAAACACATTGATTCATGAGTTAAACAATCCTTTCGATAGATAGTCACAAGTCCATTATATACAATTAGTATTTTTCATTACCATAAATCGCATTCCATATATTTATCATGCTTCTAAAGTAGCTATTATACATTGTTCCAACTTAAAACTTAAAACTTATCATGCCAAAAAATGAAAATACAAATATCTAAATTCAAGCATATATCGTCCCATAGTTTGTTTAATTTTTCGTTTGGTAATCCGAATTTAGAATTATGATTCTCAAGTTTGTTTCGATAAAGGATTCATTGTCACTGGAGAGAAATTCAAAAACACTCAACCAAGCAAAGTTGGGATTATCTTGTTTCTCTGATGAAACCCCAATTCAGCCCGAACTGTTCTATACTGGTTTTTGTGTTGTTAGTGGGTTGACCCAGTTTTATACACTTCATCGTCTTTCAAGAGTTTGTGATACCGAAACGGCGACGACGACGTTTATTCAAATTCTACAGGTTGTTGCTGTTTTCTAATGAAGTTTGCCATATCCAATTAATGTGTCAGTTGCACATTGGGTTGTTTCAGTTAGATTGGAAAATATTATTGCGTATAGTTTTCTTGCTGTGGCCCAATTTATTTACAAATAAAAGGAAAAAATAAGCAAATAAACCCAAGCCAAGAGAAAACAATGCAAAACCGAATTCATTAAATAGTGACAGGAAAGGATTATTTATGGCATCCTTTAGAGTGATGATAAGATCCACAGAGTCTAATTACGTATTGAAAGCTTGAATGATTTGTGAAATTACTTTGAACTTTCGATTGTAATCAAGAAAATTATTTTTATCTCACGTACATAATAACAATATAATAGGGGCTCATGGTTTCCTTATAATAGGCTCTTCACGCTCTTCAAACTGCTCTAACCATTTCTGTTCAGTATTGTTTGACAAATCACAATAATAAAACGGCGAACACTCACTTTTTTAGTGGTACATACAGGTTTTTAAAACAAAAACAATTGTAAATGTCAAATCACAGTCAGTGTCAAACAGCTGTTGTGTGCTGGAAGTCTTCGCGAAGAAATGTCAGAAATGTCATTAAAATTATGGTGGGCTTACAGTGGTGTTCAAGTTACACAAATCCGCCAACACGACAAATGTTCATAAACATGTTGACTTTGAAGTCCCTTAATAAAGAATCAACGCACTCTAATTTCGAGAGCTTGGTCGAATAGTCATGTATTAAATAACATTAATCAATAAAATAAACACTCTTTAAAAGCGATGACTAATTAATTTAAGTTCTCAAATTAATAAATTTAACGTTAAATTTATAACGTCCGCTGGCATAAAACTTTGATGGGATTTCTCACTCTTCCATGTCCCTCAATGCACTCTGTTATAATTCAATTAGCCAACATGGAAGCACGCTTTTGGAAATGACAACAATCAACCAAAAATTACATGATGATGCCATGGATGTTGTGTTTCCTATTAAGTTATTAAAAGAACTTCACTTCGTGTGCTCATGGTGTTTATGGCTAAAAGGTTTTTTGGCTTGAGTGCCCATAATTTTAAACTGATTGTTTGCTGTTGATTACATCGAAAAATAATTCCGAAAATTGGAAAAAAATAACACTTCATTCAAAAATCAGATTATGGAATTAATTGGAGGCTAACAACAACAAAAAAATCAATGTAAGCTTTTTTGTTGAATAAACTCAAAATCTGCAATAAATTTCTTATTTGTTCAACCCTAACAGATTGAAGCCAATCGTTACTTACAATTTTACAACGTAGAACCCTCTTTAATTTCAAATAACATTGTTTTCCTGGAACCCAATATTGGACACTTCGACAAACAATTTATAGTTTCACTTAAGTGTTCCTGTAGTTTCCTTTTATTTCTTATCTCAAAGCATTTCAGTGAACAAAGTGGAGACTATTAAGATAAGGAATGACCTGGGGGGTGGTATATATTTTTATACGGAACTCGTGTAAAGGAAGAAGGAACGACTTAAAACAGCTCAAAAAAGGGTTATATATATTGAGAAGCAAAACGCCTTTAATTTTAGGGAAATTTAGCATTTTTCTTTTCAAGATTTTGGGACATAGTTCAAAGGTGTCTCATGTAGAGTTAGGACGAAGAATGAAAATACTTATACAATTTAAGTTTAAATAAATTGAAAAGTCTTTGAATTGTCCTATTTGTTAAGGATATTAAATGTTTCCACTTTCGTAAAAAGGACTTTATTTATTTCAGTCATAATTACGATGAATTAATTAAAAGTTTGGTTGAAGTAAGCCCTTAATATAAGTTGTATAAGTCTTTCACTAGCTCTATTAAAGTCCAATTAGGGGTTTAAATGCTCGCGAATTAATTAACATTTTAGAAAACCAACCAACTGTTTTATGTGCGATGTGCACACACAAAATGCAAAATTATGCTCACAATTCACAAGTGATAAATAGGTTAATTGAGCAGAGTGAGAATGGGATGTCTCCTGTGCTCTAATATCATCCAATTTGTCCGTATTCAAACTTTTATTAAAACACTTTGCATTGAAATTAAATAGAATAATTAATGATGTATGATTCTAAGGCTTAGGCACTTTGTTGTATCACAAAATGACTTCTCACATTTGGGAATACGTTTCGTGTTCTTATTTAATTTAATTTATTTCCGCGCTGAGTGCTTTCTTTTACAAGTTAATTAATTATTTAATATTAATAAATTGCTTTGCATTCTACCTTTCAATTTATTATTAATCTAAAAATAAACAAGACAATGGTAGAGGAGCCAAAAAAATAAACTCTACATACATACTCGCTTTTAACGACAGCAACATATAATTCCACTTTACCAAAACAATTTTAAGTACTTCATTGCGTGTCACTGGAGTACCTACCGCAAAGCATTCAAGTGCAAAAATTCGTTTGTCAATTAGGTATCATGTTTTTTATGTGAAAAAATAAATAAGAAAATTTCCTTGAATTCGGATACATTGTGAGGTTCTTGAAATTTCTCTTATTAGAAATGTTTTTAATGTAATTATTCTTACAGTCGACCAAGCTCTCGAAATTCGATTGCCCTGATTCTTCATTTAAGGGAGTTTACATTCAACAATATGTTTATCAACTTCTTTTGTGTTGGCAGATTTGTGTAATGTGAACCCATTTTAATTCTCCATGGCATTTCTGAAATTTCTTCGCGAACACACCCTGCACACAACAGCTGTTTGAAACCACAGCAATTTACCATTTTAAATTATTTTTGTTTTTATAACCTCACTTTATTTTTATTTTAATATATTGTTTGAAACAATTTCGGTACAGATTACTGAAAGAATATACAGTCACTGCACATCTGCGCAAAAAATCTTCTCGTTTGACATGTCGGTTATTTATGCCCCTTCCTGGTCGAATTACGTATCAACCAATTTGACTGAAATTCTGAGTTATATAGAAACATTTATGCAACACCCTATAAAATACATAGAATTAGTCAAAAACAAACAAACCCCAATCCATTTTTGTTATCTCTAATTGACAGTGTCGCTTAGCAAGTAATTTTTTTGTCAATGTTAATTTTTTCAACACTCGTACAACTAATCGTCCACAAAGGATTTGGCCACTAATTACAGTCTACACGCTATGTATTTTTCGCTAAAATTACTCTTTTTCCTTATTAGTATTTTGTTGATATGAGTTTTGAACATGAGTACTTCAAGCTTCAAGGATTTCGGCAAAGCATAATGAACTCTTTTCAGGACAAATGAATTGAAGGCTGTCCACTCTATTCCACCAGCAGTAAAAAAACCTTGTCTGAAGAAAACAAATTTAACAATTTCAAGGACCTAATCCACAACTGGTAGAATGAAACAAGGACCATTATTTCATTAAAAATCTCCTCTGATACCTTAATAAAGAATTTAAATAAATGAAACTTTTACAGTGAGTGCGAGAACAAAACATTAAAATCGATATAATTGTTGTTCCGAAAAGTTTGTTGGTCCTTTAAAATTTGCGTTCATAACAACAAATCGGGGTATAGACAAGGAAAACTTTTCCTCATGATTCATTAATTGAATTTCAAATTTATGAAGCTCTTAAGACATGACGGAATCTTAAGGATGATTTCAATTCGACGGAATCAAATGACCCACTTTTTAAACGCATTCTGAAATGTTGGACAAATTTTGATATCCTCCAGAGATTATTTGTATTTGAATCCCTATGGTTTGCATTGGGGATTTGATATTTGAAATTTGTTTTCTAATTTAAATTGGTGTTTTCTTCTTTCCTTACTTTATTTAAATATTTGCATTCTTTGGGAAAGAAGTTTAAAGCTGTGGAATGGTGTAAGGTGTATTGGGAATTCATAAATTTACTGAATCTGGATTCTGTTGAGTTTGTATGGATTTTCTTTTTAATGGGCAACAAGATTAAATTCAATTGAAATGTTCGAAACTTGAGAATCATCTTTTTGTGCGGAAAAATTAAATTTAATGAGGAAAAGTTATCTCGAACTGAGCAATGATTTTCTGTTTTTATTATGAAAATGCTGTTATAAAAATATTACTACTGTTTCCAGTTTGAGTACTAGAGAAGAGTGATTCTAGGTAACGTTTTTTTAAATACTATCCCTTAGAAAGGCACAAGCATGTTGACTTAATGTCATTTATTATCAAATTGCTTCCAAAACTCGGTCACGATTTCCTTGAACTGTAAGTATTATTTCGCGGAAATCGCAAACGAGTCAGTTGAATATGACAACCATGACAAAAGAGCAAACTATCAACCCCGAACCCAAGCTCTTTTAACTCTTAATTTATGAAACTTATTACACTGCCAATACAGCACGAAGCATTATTCGACTGGATAATTAAAAACTGCAACGGAAGATATAAGAACTTTAATAAAATTGAGACTTCGTATGAATAGAACTGAATTCTGAAACTTTTGTAACTCCTGAACTATGGTAATTACTAATTACTAATTTGATCCTTAAGGTCTCGGCCACTCAGTAAGCGGCTGAGTGGCTGAGCGGTGAGCGGCTGAGCGGCAGTTCTAAGCGACGCTCGACGTGTGGCCACACACTGAGCGGCTGCTTTTGAAAGATTAGCAGTTAAATTGCGTTGTCAAGAGCAGTTCGTCGTACTTTGTTGTCAGAAAATAGTTTCTTTTGTTCATTAGCTTTAAGTTTTTCCAAAATATGTTACTTGCAGTTTGTCCAACAATGGAAATTTGTTCATGTATGGCAATGAACTTTTAAAGAATTAAAGATCGTCATAGTCTTCTTTACTTTTAATTTGACATCCTTAGCTTTTAAATTTTTTTTAAAATTCGGAGTCCACATCCGTAGCTGACTCTTCCTCTTTTTTTTGGTAATATGGTAGCTGGACAAGGGCTATCTCTTCATTTCAATAGCGGCTCAGGATATTAAAAAATATTAGACCAGGTTTGGTTGCTGAGCGCCGCCGCTAGACGCTCAGAAGACTTCTTAGTGCCATTCTCTATCAAATAGCAAATTTTCTGCGAAAAACTCATGCACGCTGGTCTTGGCAAATTGAATTCAATGAGGTTTTAATGACCTCAACAACCGATTTTCTTCTCACGTTTCAATAAAAAAGCTTAAAATTTGTGTTGTCCGAATCAGGTCTCATTAATCATGCCATTTTAATCAATTCATACACTTTTTCATACAACTTTTCATGTAAGGTACATACATAAATGTTGTCTTAAAAACCCCAACATTACTTGTTTAATTTTTCAAATTTTTTTTTGAAATTCTACTGTCGAGAAACACCATCTGTTTTCAGTAATGTTGTGACGCAGATTAAACATCGCCTTAAACAAAAAAACATCAACAGTATAAACACAAACAAGAAAAAAAAGAACATTTTACAAACACCAAATATAAAAAAATTTAAATAAGCTCATCTCACATCCAAACAAGCTAATGAGGTTAGAATAACCCCTGAAGCTTCAAATCAAAATCCAAAATCAACAGAGAATACAAAATAAAACCAAACACCAACAAAATAAAGCAACAGATCTCTCCCTCATTCATACATTACCCCATATTCCACCCTTAGCCCCATTTTGCATGCAAAGAAGAAAGATATCCATTTCTTTCAACACTAAACTTAACGCTTCCATCAAATAATAACCTCCTCGCAAAGGGCGACATCCTGAAAAAGCTAGGTACATGCACTTGCCTTTCAGTTTATTTTTTATTTTTTTTTATTTCGCTCGTTTACTGTTTTGAATTCAACAAGTTGTATCAACATTGCTATCTTCACATTATAATCTTGTTCGATTTCACACAAAAGCCATTAAAAAAAGTTCAGAAATTTAACCCACCTTTAGAAGTGTCTACAATGACACTACGCTCGTCGGGCATTTTTGGGCTAGCTATTTTGCTGAAATTCCGGAAACGGATACGACACAAGAAATATGTTTTATATCCTCACGATTGACCTTTCTGTGTGTCTGCTTTCACTGCCCTTTTTCTCTTGTTGCTATCAATTGCCTTCAGGGAAGATGTGTATTTCCTTTTGGGGTAATAGAGTCAGTAATTTCCTCCCTATATATACAAATGTCACTTTCAGTCAGCTAAGAAGCATTCAAGTAATAAATATTTTATTTTCTTATATTTCTATAATACGACTCCAATGATACAAATTGTATCCAAGTCAGCTCGGTTTTTTTCTCTCTTGAAACGCCTTATTAAATGGTTAATAATTTATTAAAGCACTAACTAGCGATTTAAGAACACGTAGGTTATATTGCACGCTATTTCGAATTTAATTTTGATTGTGACTTAAAACAGTGAAATACTATATTAACGAACAATTAAGGAATTTCGTTGTTAATACTTTTCGTTTGATTATTTTGTTTTAATTTCTTGTTTAAAGATCTAACTACCGTGTCACAAAAGCATACACTTTCTGATTGATTGAATTGGACAAATAATTTTTTTACAAAACGTCTACTACGGGCAATTGTCCTAAAGGAACTGAATGTTTTTATTTCACAAGACTGCACATCAGGGAAAACATTTAACTCGTAGTTTGTTCACTGTTCCTTGATATCAAAAAAGAATACGAATAAATAAACACACACTTGTTTCACCAGGATAATATATCTGGTGTCCTGATTTTGCGCATTTGGTACGCATTTGAACGTTTTTAGAGTGACCATACTACCATAGTTTCAAAATCTTTTTGAAACCATTCAAACAAGTAAATTAAGGTGACCTTTCTCGTTTTTTTTGTTCAGTCAAGACATAACTGCTTTTTATGCTATTTCAAAACCGACAAAAAATTGTCGTCAAAGATTCAATTTCCTTGAATCTTGTAATTTTGTTTGTTCTTTAAGAAATTTGACTTTTATTACAACTTCCTGCTGCTATTGTATGGGAACTCTTTCAATCTTTAAGTAAAATGTATGAAAATAGTGTCGTTCTAGGAAACTTAAGGACACCTGGACACGATAGATCAGCAAACTTCAAGTCAAAACATCAACAAAGAAAAAAATTCGAAGTGTGAAAATATTTACAAACAAATTTAAACTTATGGGAAAGACACCTCTGGTCACCCTAATTCCGATACAAAAAAGCTCATAGTAACCGTATTTGATAAGAAAGCTTATTGAATAGACTTTGTGACGCGGGAAATTCGCTGTTTAAGGATTCTGCTTTCAATCTTCAAATTCCTAGGCTAACCTAGGATTGTGAGGGTGCATTTCTTAAAGTGTTTTGAGTGTTCAAACAATATTATCAGAGTATTGGTTAGAATTCCTGAAAAATGTGGAGCAAATTCAAGACTTTGTCATCACCGACTGGTATCTGGTTTAGAAATGTGATAAGGGAGTAAAATTTCTTACGCTACTTCGTCTTCGTCATCATTTCTATTTGAGGATACTGAAAGCTATTTGAGCGAGTTTATATGAATTTAAGGATGATGTCATCCCACAAGAGTATGACGTTTTTGATGCATTTTGGCATTTAAGAATGCGGAGGTAAGGAGTGATATTGACTTCACGTTGAAGGAAATAATTGACACATTTTGATTTACGATGATTCAGCAGATCGTTATTATCCTCTTAAAGTTGATTAAGCCAATTAAAGCGACACACACGTACGCAGCCATCAGCGAGGTCGTCGTCTTGTTGTTGTCATTACCCGTCCGTCGGTCGGTCAGCCTCTGTAGCCGATGAAGAAAATGGATTTCGTCTGACATGAGTTTGTTTATTTAACCAAAATACGTATGTTTTCTGGTAAAAGGACATTCGGGTCATCAATTATTTCGGAAAGACTTGTTGTTTGTTTGGTAAATATGGTCAAATGGGTCAAATAATGTTAGGTTGAATTGAAACACACATGTACGTACATTTAGGCCTGGGAGGTGGTTTTCAGATGATCCATCAATGTGGATGACGTATTAAGGATAATGTAAGACGTTTCAATTTGCCAGAAGCGAAATTTGAAGTCGTGTGAATTGAGACGAATTGGGCAGACAATTTTAGGGTTATTTCAATTTGTCAATTTGTCAAAAAGTCTTACTCGACTTTAAATAACTATATGAATTAAGCAGACTCACACTTTGACCTTTGATTGATTAAACACCATTACGTTTTATCGCATTTCCAATATTTCTACAGAAAATTATTGAATTTATTCACTCGGCCATAAACACTTAAACAAAAATACGTACAACCAACAATTTATTTTTACAAAATAATTCCGAAACACGATTAGAAAAAAATGTCATGCTCGGATAAATTCTATTCAATTTGGCACTGAACCAAAACCAATGGAATTTTTGTTTCAAATAAAATTTATAGTCGTTTCTGACACTTTGGTCCTTTTAATCAGGCGGTAAGCCATAAAAAAAACGCAAAATCGAAATTGAAATTGAAATCTCCCATGTTACGGATATCCGGTGTACCTACTGCTACTCAACCTGCAATGGACAGTGAATACTCGCCATTCAATATTGTTGCATCACAAAAAACCCATATGTATAGGCAAGCAAACTGAAATGGCGACGTTGTAAGAACTTGGTGAGGTTTGGTCCTTAAATGCTGACACATCCATGAAATATGCAATAGCCAAACAGAGGCTCTTCTTACCTCTGTCAGTGGAAGGATATGTGCAATTGAATTTATGGGGTAGTTTTATTTCGAATTTTCCTTCTTGTTTTATTTTCATTGTTTACTGTTTTTCATTTAAAATTGATTTCTCATTTTAATTAAACAATCTGTTGCGATTTCACAGCTTAAATATTTAACACTCTTGTATATCTTAAATGGGATGAATTCAAAAGTCATATATTGAGTCAATTTAAAGAACGTGTGTGACCATGTAGGCAAAACTTGATATGGATCGACACACTGCTTTTGACACTTTTGTATCATCATCAGCTCATCCTCCAAACCAGCTCGAAACACTTTAAAAATCGAAAATCAAGTTAGAATGTAAATGTCTCGATGATGTTGAAAAGAAAGAAAACGATTTTTATTCAATTCTGCTAATGGCATTGGATTCTCTTCCATTTAAGACAATAATTCGATTTATTGGGTACAGGCTTGTCACTTGCCTTTGTTCAATGGACGATTGACATTTAGGTATGAAAATGCCAATGACACCCCCAGTAGTGAATAGAGTGAACAAGGACGTTAGACACATTTTTAGAAAAAGGTTGAATGAAACAGCATCCATGTATTCTAAAAATAGAAGTTAAAGTGCAATTGGTTAAAAGGGTGTTACACTGTTTATAGTCAGAGAGTTATGGTTGAGGAAATATGTTCAATCAGGAAGCGTCTTTTTTCCTATTCCTTCTTGTTCTAATTATGAACAAACATGCGGAAGGAAGTATTCAATTTTGATCTGGCATTTGTTATGTTTTGGGTGGCGGACCCCACAGACGTTTGAAAAACGGACCGATTTGTTTTCTTTATTTGTTTTAATCAAGCCAAGCAACGAAACGTTTTTGAACTTTTTTAACCGGTTTGATACTTAATCCACAATTGAAATCAACTCAAACCCTATACACTTCTTTTGATTGAAAGCAAAAGAAACAATTTATGAAAACACGTTTTTCTCTTCAAAACCAAAAACAAAGTTCAACTAAAACTATACAGAGTTCTTTTCAGGATATCAATATCAAAGCAAGGATAAATTATAAGAACGTTCTTCGAAGTTTAGTCTGTAAACGATTTTAAATAAACGTGTTGACCTTTAAAAAAATATAAAAGTCTCAGCAAGAAGCTGTCACGTTTTTTGTAGGTACAAGAAAAAATCATGGTTTTCTTTTGAGAAGGTAGATGTTTTATTTTTTGTATACAAAACCTCTCCTTTGGTTATCGTGCACGTTTTTATTTGCGCTGCAAGAATATCGTATATCGATTGCATTAAAGTTAACATTGGTTTTCATTTAAAAGCGAACATTGAAGGATTTATTGATTTATGAAAATGCTTTTCTAAGAGATGTTACAAGTTTGAACTAAATTTCGAGACTAAAACAACAAACTCAACGAAAACAAACACTAAACTTTCCCCGGAAGCAAATATTAATTAATTTTGTTTCCTTTAGAACCTTGATATTCTGCGAAAAGTAAAATTGGTTAAGAAAATTTCCAAGTCCGTGTGTAACAAATCAAAAGAAAGATGCTTTGAGTTTCCTGACCAAATCGATTTTTTTTTCTCCACGTGAATTTTCTTGATGATGAGCAAATGTCTGATGCATGCCTTCCGGCACGAGGATCTTCACTACTTTAAGGATTAAATTTTCATACAAATGAAAAAGTGTATTGTTCGATTTCTGAAAAGGTAATTTGTTCGTCAATATTTGCTCCATTTCATTTGTTCTGTCATCTGATAAAATAGCCTCAATGCAAAAACCATTTGATTCGCATCAAAAGGAAACTATAAAAGAAAATGTGCACATTTGTACATTATGAGGGAGTGGCGGTTGGCGCGGTACGTTTTCCTAATGGAAAATCAATAACGCAGAACTGTTTAGTTGCGAGCACAACCACTTGTTGTTTATTTTAATGAGTTTAAATATAGACTTTAAAAATAGCGAATCCTGGGGTTCGATTCAAGGAGTGTCGTCAATGCCATTTGAGCATTCGATATTAATGTGCGAAGAAAATCATTATTACATTTTGTGAAAGAGACAAATTTGTTTGAGAATAAATCGATAGGGTAACGGTTCATAAGAGATGCTCTTTAAAATTCCCAGTTAGTTCTTCTCTGATTCCAAAAGGAAAGGCGATATCTTGAACGAGTGTTATTAGGTCCGTTCGCGTACTTTCTGCACTAAAATTCGTAAAAGGAGACATTTAAAAGAGTGGGAGTAAAATTCTCTCACAGAAAAACAAAACTACAAAAAAGTAAGCGAACGGGAAAAAAACAAATTTTACCCACATTTTAACTGTCAAGTTTTTTTGGTTTTAAATGGCATGAACTGATTTTAATTTGTCCTTATGTTAAAATATTTCCAATCGCACATGTCTTTGCCACTACATCTAGTTCCTCATTTCCCAGAACCTCTACATGTCCAGGAACCCAATGAAGAGTTACTTTGTTGTTCTTGCCTAGTTCATTTAATCTGCCTATGCACTCTATAACGAGCTTTGAGTTAAACGCTTTAAAGGCTGCCTGACTACGTGACTATATGTATATATATGACAATATTTTTTTTACGGTGATTCATTTTGAGATTGGGTTCATTTGCTAATTGCGTTGATTGACCCATTGGGATGGAGAGGCCGTTCCCGGGCCCATATATTCCCACACCACTACCCTCAGCTG
The DNA here is from genome assembly GCA_943590905.1 of Sphaerophoria taeniata. Classification (NCBI taxonomy): domain Eukaryota; kingdom Metazoa; phylum Arthropoda; class Insecta; order Diptera; family Syrphidae; genus Sphaerophoria; species Sphaerophoria taeniata. The sequence continues at coordinate 141,085,260 of OX016541.1, forward strand.
TACTCGAGTCTCTCGACCCGTCTGTGAACCATTTGATGGTGTTTTCTTTGAATGAATATTTGTCACTTGCACTTATCCATTCCTTTTTACTACTTAATTGTATTCTATAATTTTTCACAAAACTATAGTTTGTGATCATTCCGTCTCTGGAAATATCAAGGAAGTTACATACTGTGGATTTGGACAGAAGGTCTCTGTCTCCGTTGCTTATTCATTTTTCAGGTCCAGTTTCTACCTTGGCAAATCTGGCTCCCCTAACAGTGTTTCAATAATAATATTGAGTGGAGTCAAATGTTGAAGTACCTATATTGCTGCTGTAGGGCAAGTTCTCATAGCTCCTGTGATGCAAATGGATGCGAGCTTTGAACTTTTTCTAGTGATTTCCTAGCTGTAGCAAGTTCGATTCTTTTATACCAGGAAATATCATCATACGTAATTATGGGTCTAACCATCATGGTATACATACATCCATCCTATTATATGTGGCTTGCAGCCCCATGAATTGCTTGCTAGCCTTTTGCATATCATGAAGGTATTAGAGTCTTTGCCGACGGTAATTTCGATGTGTTTATTCTAGGGGAGTTTGCTGTCAAGAGTGATCCCTAGATATTTGACTTCCTTCTGTGTTTTTATTTCTTTCATGCGTGGTAGATGGTATAATTGTTGTCTTAGTAGGGTTGATTTTAAGGCCTACTGATAAACAGCATTTCCTGGAAATTGAATTACACCACAGAGCATTTCTTCAAATTTCCCAACAGTTATTACAATATCGTCAACAAAACCGAGACATCTAATACCCTGGGACGTAAGACTTTCAAGTAACTCATCAACAAACGAGACTCCACAATAGGGGTGATAGAACTCCTCCCTGAGGGCAGCCTCTACTGGTGCTCATCATTTGGTGGATTTGGTGTCTCCAAAAATTTCAAAATTTTAAAAAAAGAGTGTTGCCTAATTCAGGACAGTTACAAAAAAGGAAAAAGGTACTAGATTTCGATCTCCTTTATTCCCATAACTTTGAGTTACGAAAAGGAGTTATTTGTCATAAGAAAGCTAGGATTTTTTGAGTTCATGTGATATTCGGAAAAAAGTATACCGGGACGGTGGTGCATCTTGAAAGCATGCAAAACAAGTGACAGCATATTATAGGACCGCAAATTTTTTCCTTGCGGGATTACCTACCTTTTAAGAAAAAGAAATAATACTATTTTTTGAGGGATTTAGCACAATTTTGGATATTTATTCCGAAATTATTATTTCGTATTGGAATGTATAATAAGCAAAAGCGTTGATTTTTTTTACTTTTTTTTATTTAAGGTTGAGGAACAGTTTCTTGGAAAAAATTTGTTTTATCGATTTTTTTTTTAGTTTGTTTGACAATTATTTGGTATTTTATTGTTACAAATTGATCTAATAAAACATTGTTTACAGCTTAAACAACAATTGAAGGAGGTAGGCCGCCAAAACGGACGTAATATTGTTTGAGTTTTTTTACGTTTAAAAAAAAAACTGTCTTTATTTTATAACCTTATTTTTTATTTTAATCTGAGAACAATTGAATTGAACAATTTAAGGCCATAATTATCTTCTTGAATTATACTTCGTCCTAAAAAAGCCTTTTTATTACAGTAAGAGATAGCTAGCACAGCGCAACTGCTTATATATAGAAATATTTGAACGAAGAGTTTTAATGCTTCGTTCTCCATGATTCTCAACGTTTGGTGTCTCATAATAATTTCTGTTTTTGAAAAGGGGTGTTAGATAAATTTTTGTCAAATGACTTGCGGGGTTTTGGTTTTCGGTCTTTCGACCCCTTTTGATTTATTTGATGGGTTTCGGTGATGCATTTTTTTATACAAAAAATGCTTCTTATTAGATGCGAGAAGGTACTTGAAAGTTTTGAATAGGAAAATATTTGCTGGTATTCTAAATGAAAACACAGACACACTTTTTTCAACTTCAAAGCTTACAAAGCAAGTAAGAATATTTGCCTGGTATTCAGTAATAAAAAAAGATTTTAATATTCTATTCCAAAATAGAAATCGGAGCAAGCAAGTTTGTGTACACATCACATCGACATCAAAAACGTTATGTTTTGTTAATATTTTATCAGTCCATTATTTTGATTTAGAAATAATTTCTTCGTCACTTCATTACAAGATGGTTTATTTATTAAATTACTCAATTACCGCGGTAAAAATAGTTCTTAGATTATAACATTTACTCACTGTTAATGCTCTGTGCTGAATTTCGAACCAGTTGCACTTTCATGTCTTTTAATATTTTTAAAAATATATTACTTCACAGAAAAAAAATATTAGTATCGATTCTTTAACATTGGCAAGCGTCGGTTAAATTTATAGAAAAAGTCACCGTGTAGTTCCTAACCTAGGATGAGTATCGTTGAATATTTTTTGAATAATAATTCAGACGTTCGACACTAGACAACCCGCACGCGATGCAACAAATTTAAAAGGACTCGAAAATATCCGTCATTAAAACACATAAGTCAACACACCAGTTCAAATTCGAAGTACCTTATTGTTCACCCTACACACGCGTATACATATGAACAATGAACATACATACATAAGTATGATATCTATCAGTCTTATTGGTTTGGTTAGTCCTTGGGGCAATTTCGTCCGTCTAGCATGCAAAGTTTTTGTTTTTATGGCGAATTCTATTTTTAAAATTGTCATTTTCTAGCCATTAACCCACACACAACATGAATAATGCAATTTATTACACATGCAATTTCACAACTAAGTTGTTTTTTTTTTCTAAAAATTATTGATTGTGTAAGCAACACACTTAGAAAAAAAAAGAAACTGGAAACACTTTAATGTCAGGATAGATAAAAATATGAATGAAATCTAACTCACCTTTGCTATACATTGACGATCCAGAAGCAGTTTCTGGTCGTCGAGTGAAGCTACCTCTTGAACTACTTCCCCCACCCCCACCACCAACGATACCACCTCCGACACCACCTCCAACACTACCACCTCCACCTATTCCACCCGTCAAGGTGGCAAGTTTGATTGGCTGTGAATGGGATTGCATTGTTGGTGTCATTCCCGAAAAAAACCCGTTAAATTTGATTTTCAAACAGTCAGTCACCCAAAATCAATACAAAAATCACAAAAAAAGAGCTCTGACGTGGTTGATATTTGTAAAAAGGTTATTTACTCGGCGCGTCGAGTAAACAAGAGGAAAAAAAATCAACACTAATTGATTGAAAAAACTGCTGTTACTTTTGGGTGGACACCGAATCAATTAGCCTGTCAAAATTTATTGGCGCCTATTTCAATCGCCGACAAACAGCTTCAAAACTGTCGCCCTGCTTGCGTGTATCGTCGTCGCTCGACGCGAACTGATGGATATTTGACTAAACTGACAATTTCACTAGACTATTCAGTGGAACCCTCATTATCATTTTATTATATTAATATAAAACGCGCGTTCAATTTAGCGTCTGCGTCACCAAAACCGAAAATTGTTATAAGGACATTCGATCACAAAAAAACAAATACTATGATAAGCTTTATATCAACCGGTAGAACAACTGACCGCTGTGGCTAACCGAATAATGGAAGTTGAATAGTTATCCTCGAAATTGTCGGAAGGGAAATGCAAAGCAACAACACACGAAGAAAAGGAACAATTTTAAATGATGAAGAAAAAAAAAAACTATCGTAAAAGCGCATGTCTTCTTAATGTCCTTTTTTATGTGGCATACAATTCTTAATTCGTGCACTTGCCATACAGATAGGCCCCTTTTTTTGTCTAGGATAATAGAAATATCAACTACTCGTTGTATACATCCTGCATCGCTTGATTGATCTCTCGAAAGAAAATATTAGGTTTTTGTCTGTACCTGTTTTAGTAAGTGACCCATACCCAAGGTCACGTCTGATGAAGGCTTCTCACTTTCAAAAAAAGCTTTAACCCCAATCAATTTCACCAGAGTGTTTTATGGATAGCTTTAAAGTAGGCGCTTTATTTTCTTATGGAAATGTGTTGATTGTGAGATTAGATCGGGTGGATGTACTTCTATTTACTGAGCGCAGAGAAGACAGCAACTGAAGGACGACACATTGGCATCAGCCAAGGAAGTTACATTGATTCGGTTTGAAGGACTAATCTCAATTATGTCAATGCATACACTAGAAACCTCAATTCTAAAGAAATCAACTCACCTATGAAATGAACGGCGAATAAAAGGAGCAATATGCTACAGTCTAGCTTTATTGTAGGAGGGTTTTTTTTTCTCCTTATTTTTTTAACTTTTTTTTTAAGGAAGCGAAAATCTATAAGGATTCATATATTTTTAGAGAATTAAGAAACAGTATGGTTTCGTCTTGGCTGAGCTGATGGTTTCAATTTCATTTTTTTATTGTTCATGTCTCCACTGTTTTGTTGTCCTGTGCTCCTCATGTGGAACGCAATTTTTTCGCTCCATGAAAAGCCCTTATGTCCTATTGTGGGACATTATAAAAAGCCTGGGATAAAGTGTGTGTGTGGAGAGGTTTATGTCTGCTTTGTAGCCATTTGAAGGATGTGCTAGTTCCTTAAAGTGGTTGGGTAGGTGCTGTAGGCAGAGCAGATCCTTAAGCTAAAAATAAATGGTTTCGAATAAAACGAGTACAAAAACTGTGAAGAGCCGGTGCTGTGGGGAAAAATTGCACACAAGGATTAGGTTCATTGGACTGAAGTTATGCCAAAATTGTATCTGGAGTAGACGTTTTTTGTTAGATGAAATGAGATACATGAATTGTTGGGATATTTATTGTTGTTTTGTTTTCTAATTTTTTTTTACAAATTATATTTATAAAACTGCAAGATGGCTGATTGCATGCTCAGGTCTGGCGGAAATATACATTGGGTGCCAAAATTGATTTAAGTATATAAATTACGTGTTTTTGTCAGACTTTTTACAAACAAGAAATATTTGTAATGGGGCCACATTAAAGAGAAATGTATTATGTATGTTTTGTACTGGGTGATGATAACTACCCAGGGTATATCCAGCACTCAAATGACTGAGCTAAAAAATCTATTTTTGTGCAACGTTCATTTTTCTACTTTTGCACGATTACTTTTGTTGAGTAAAAAATGTTACACATACGCCGTACATCACTAGAATTGTAATCACTATAACTTTAAGTTCTTTCTCATGCAGATTCTTGAACGTTCATTAATTCATATAATAAATTGGGAAGACTGTGTTTACTTACCCATTTGCTTGACTGTATCCAAAAAAGACCGTTATGGAATTTTTAAAAGTTATCACAAATGTAAAGAAACAAAAGCATAAGTTAGCCAACTTTATTGGAATGAATTATTCATTGTAGATTCTTACTTTTCAAAATACGATTCCTATAGTCATCATCTTTTGGAATTGTTACGCTCCCTCCACCATTCGAAACCATAGAACTGATTTGCTCCATTGGCACAATATCCTTTAAAAAAAATTTAAAAAAATTATCATATTTTTCTTACAATTTTCAAAGTCAAAACACAAAAACAATATTTTAAAATAATTTAAAAAAAAAAGGTTCAAGTTTAATTTTACAGCTAAATGGAAATACAAACTTAAACTCAACGATATTTAAAGGAGATGTTTACTTGATAATAAGGGTTCTACCAACATTTTTTGTTGTTAACGAGATTAGAGGCTAAGCTACATTAATGAAAATGTATATGGCTCTCATATTTTTTACCAAGAGTCGATGCTTTTTTCTATCGCAAAATATTCTTGGTTGATTTAAGATTACCAAATGTGATAGTGTGATTATCTGTCTGTGATGAACATGTTAGCAACGATTTAAGACACTACAAGACATATTAAACTTTAAGCTACATGTAGCTTTAAGAATATCTTTTCTGCTAGTTATTTACATTAAATTTCCTTCCGCCATTCAAATCCCAAAATATAATGTTTTTGATTTGTTCATGACATTATATACCTGATTTGGGTGAGTAACAACATTGCCTTGAAAAAAAAAAAAACAAAAACAGTCCTAAAACTTGACATACTTAACGATAAGCCAAAAAAAGTCTCCAGGAATCCGACTGGCAAACTTGCGACAGTGAAGGTGTTCTATAATGATTAGAAAAGAGTTCTTCCAAACGTAAACGAGTTTAAATTTTTAATTTTTATTTATAATCATATTGAGAACAGTCTTTTGTATCTTCTATAGGAATTACATTTCGAAAAATTCTTACTACTAATTTATGACGCGAACTTTTCGTACAAGTGAAAAAGGGGGATACAAAAATCGAATATTTCTATGGTACGCTCACCATAATCGACTATTCGCAATGACCTGCATACATTTGATCACTGGTTAAGTTACACAAAACGCAGGATCTGACGCCGTGCTGTACGTGAAAGTGTCCAGGAGAATTACAGGTAGTCGTAACCGCGTGGTTCGAATGAATTCATCCTGATTTATGTGGGTATTTCATACGAAAAAAATATTGATGATATCTTGTTATTGAGCTCTTAATGGACGAAGCTTTTGCAAACAAAAAATAACGGCTAAAACACACAAATTAAATTTCTATGTTGACTTTATTACAGCTGTTGCGCTGCCTGACATAGCAAATATTTGATTAAATGTTCCGTTTGGAGTCGCTTTACGTAACATTACGTACGAAACGTGAATTCCAGTGGCTGAACTCGTAAACGTCAGGCGAAAATAAGCTTGTTTGTGTCTCAGCCGTAAGTTTTCTCATGTTAAAATTTTGATTTACTACTCCTAATGAAAATTGTTAGCACATTTAAAATCAAAACTCTTTAGGCCGTCAAATATCTAGAATTCTTATTTTAGTCTTAAATCTTTTTTAGTGAATATAACCATGACCACTATTGAAGCCAAATTCTATACTAAAAGTTTTAATTGCTACAGACTCTGTGAATCTTTTTACTTTCTAGCTCAGGGCTAGCAGAGAGGAGAGAAAGAGCCTACAGTAACATAGTTAGTAACGTATTTCATTATAACTAAGTGGGATATGGCGCAATTAGGTTGGGATAGAATTCCCGGCAGGTATAAGCACAATTAGGGTCTCCAGCCGATTAAGGCACAATTGTATGGGTAGAGTCCCCGGCTGGTTAAAGCACACTAAGAGTTTCAAGCCCTTGATAAGAAATCACCAAAGCGCCCAAATGTGTTGGTGTATGTCGGTGTATGCCCTCGCCGGCTCGTCTCAAGATGTCCATGTCCACCTCTATTTGGTAAACTTGTCCCCAATAGACGGTGTGAATCGAGAGAGGTAAACGGTGCGGGTGCATAACTTCACAGGTCATAACTTCACATGGGTCATAATTTCACCTCTAGTGGGTTATAATTTCACTTTTTTCGGGTGAAATTGTTTCCCACCTTAGGTGAGCAATAATTTCACCTGAAAAGTTGGTGAAATTATTTCCCACCTATTTAGTCATTCCACGGCACAGGGAATCTGGTCCCGAAGTCAGATGTCCCGAAAATGCTTTTCGGGACTTATGACCCACTATGGTGGGTTGAATTTTATGTTGAAACTATTACTATTCAGAAATTAAATTCGGGGTTTCTGACCTTCGCGATTAGTTTTAAACATTTTGTAAAACAATAAATTGTGTGGACAATTTTTACATATTTTCAATGTCTTTTCAGTGCAAAACATTTGAAATATACCGCATGCTCATAGTCTATGTGACGTAAGGGAAACTTTTTCCAATGCAAACGTTCTTCTGAACTTTGATGTTCGGTGAGAGTACGGCGAGCAAATTGTACTTGAACCCAGTTTCATCTTTTTGTCATCTAAACTAGCTGAGCTGTTTCAATGACTTTAACAGTTCCATCAGAAAGACATTTTTTTATTGATTGGATGTTCAGTGTCCTTGCATCATGTGAATGCAGACGTAAGAATCATTTTTTCAACACTATCAGTCGGCAATTATTATCAGGCAAACGTATACATCATTCAGTTTTTCAATACTAAACCTTAACTCTACAAACAGTCTTTAATGTTTAAGAAAATGGTATTACGTATTTTGAGGTTGAACCAACAAATTTAGTAGGTATAATTGCTGCGAGCGAAGCGAGCGGAAAAAATTTAGCCCAAAAGAGAATCAATTTGGGGTGTGAAAATAAAAAAATTCGCGCGAATTTTTTTATTTTCACACCCCAAATTGATTCTCTTTTGGGCTAAATTTTTTCCGCTCGCTTCACTCCCAATAAAACCAAATCGAATTTGAATGATAAAGATCGTCATCATGCTCGAAATGAATCATTGCACTGCAGCACCTGCTTGCCTGACACTAGGATGCATTACTGTGGTGGTTGCTTTTCCAGCTTCTGACTTCGGGACCAGTTTCCCTGCGCCTCAACTCAGTTTTCAAATCGCGCGGTTTTATTTTATTATTTTCAGAGTCTTGAAAACTTAATTTCCGAATGAAGCATGTTCCAAAATGTTAAGAAACTTAATCGTTCGGAAATTCAATTTTAAAGACTGAAAATAATAAGTAAAATCGCGCCAGAGTAACGCAGTTTTTGGTAGACAAAATGATAATTTCTTACAACTGTAGTAAAAAGTGAAATTATATCCCAATTTGAGTGGGACATAACTTCACACAGAAGTGAAATTCTGGCCCACAAAAAAGTGAAGCTAATTCCCACCTTAGATGGGCCACAATTTCACCCGATAAAAGTGAAATTATAACTCACTTGAGGTGAAATTATGACCCATGTGAAGTTATGACCTGTGAAGTTATGCACCCGCACCAGGTAAACACTAAAAATCAACGTCTTAGCGCTGCTTCTGCGGTGCGGGTGCATAACTTCACGGGTCATAACTTCACATGGGTCATAATTTCACCTCTAGTGAGTTATAATTTCACTTTCTTCGGGTGAAGTTGTGTCCCATCTAAGGTGGGAATAAGCTTCACTTTTTTGTGGGCCAGAATTTCACTTCTGTGTGAAGTTATGTCCCACTCAAATTGGGATATAATTTCACTTTTTACTGCAGTTGCAAGAAATTATCATTTTGTACTATTTACTTATACATAATTTGTCTACCAAAAACTGCATTACTCTGGCGCGATTTTTTTATTATTTTCAGAGTCTTGAAACTGAATTTCCGAACTACAACTACAAAAAAGTCTGATTAATAACCATTTTTATTTAGTGCTTTAATTCATTTTTCAAAGCTGTTGGTTGGAAAAGCAACCACCACACATCTTGTAATGCATACTAGTGTCTGGCAAGCAGGTGCTGCAGTGCAATGATTCATTTCGAGCATGATGACGATCTGTAACATTCAAATTCGATTTGTTTTGATTGGGAGTGAAGCGAGCGGAAAAAATTTTGCCCAAAAGAGAATAAATTTGGGGTGTGAAAATAAAAAAAAATTCGCGCGATTTTTTTTTATTTTCACACCCCAAATTCATTCTCTTTTGGGCAAATTTTTTTCCGCTCGCTTCGCTCGCTGGTAATTGTACCTGCTACATTTGTTGGTTCAAGCTCCAAATCCGTAATACAATTTTCAAAAACTTTTAAGACTGATTCTAGAGTTAAGGTTTAGTATTGAAAAACTCAATAATGAATAACGTTTTCTTGATAGGAATTGCCGACTGATAGCATTGAAAAATAGCGCTTCCATATGCATTCACATGATGCAAGGACACTGAACATCCCATCAATAAAAAATGTCTTTTCGAAAGAACTGTAAATGTCATTGAAACAGCTCAGTTAGTTTTGATGACAAAAAGGTGCAATAAGATGAAACTGGATTCAAGTACAGTTTGCTTGCCTTACTCTCACCTTACCGAATACCAAAGTTCAGAAGATCGTTTGCATTGGAAAAAGTTTCCTTTACGTCACATAGACCTAGAGCATGCGGTATATTTCAACCGTTGTGCACTGAAAAAACATTGAAAATATGTAAAAACTGTCTACTGAATTCATTGTTTTAGAAAATGTTTAAGACTTAACGCGAAGGTCAGAATCCCCGAATTTAATGTCTGGACTTATGACTCATCATAGTTGGTTAGTAGTCCCAAAATAAAATTCGGCACTTATGACCCACCATAGTGGGTCATTAGTCCCGAAAACCATTTTCAGGACTTTTGACTTCGAGACCAGATTCTCTGCGGTGCAGGGAACTAACTTCACTGGGAATTAACTTCACATGGGAATTAACTTCACCTCAAGTGGGAACTATCTTCACTTTTTTTTGGTGAAGTTATAGCCCTACTATGGTGGGAAATTACTTCATCAGAAATTTGTGTGAAGTTATTTCCCACCCGTTGTTCATAGTTTTAAGAGAAACAATCAGCCGAATGAACAAAAAATTATAAACATACAAATTCAAAAATGCCATGTTTTTATAATAGGCAGCCAAAGCAGACAAAGGCCTTAAGTTCATAATTTGAGTTCAGCTTTTAATAAACCGAGCGCTTTTTGTATATTATTTGGACTAAATAATAGTTAGGTAAACAAGGAGCTTTATATGGGGATTGGGTCCTCCGCTTTGGTATAGTACCGTGAATCTTGCTGCGGATAATGGAACCAACATCCTTTGAGATCTGCTTCGAGAAGTACAATGTACAAAGCGAGTCGAAATTTTGTTTGCCAAACAGAGAAACAATTTGGGGTTCGCGCGAATTTTTTATTTTCACACCCCAAATTGTTTCTCTGTTTGGCAAAATAATTTCGGCTCGCTTCGCTCGCTTTGCAGCGCTACAGTATAAATTAATTTTTCTTGCACAATTTGCACTCTAGCATGTTTTTTGGTACGATGATAGTTTTAAAAAATATTTGACATCATTTTCAAAAAAAATTGGTAATTTAAATTTGAATTGATCAGCTTAATGCTTAATTCATATTTTGTTTTAGTAGGAAATGAATAATTTTTTAACATTTGCACCATTGAAAAGTATACATTTTGTTTGTCCTAAATCTACATTATTCCTCTATAGTTAAAAATATATCAAGAAAATCGGTCAATCGGCTTAGCTGGTTAGTAAACGTACAGAAAAAAGCTATTCATTTATATAGATTCTTAAAAAAATCATGACCAACTTCCAATGCTAAGCAGTTTTTTCAATGCAAACATTAAAACAGAAAAGCATCAGCGACCCCTCGTAATTTTCATTCACCCCACCACTGGAAGTAAATTTGTCATTGATTTTGATGCGAAAGTAAACTACATAACATGATAATAATGTGTAACTCTTATAAAGATAAGTGAAATTAATTCTCACCTATGAGAAATAGCTTCACATAAAAGTGAAGTTATTACCCACAGAAAAGTGAAGTAATATCCCACCATAGTTGGGATATAACTTCACCAGAAAAAAGTGAAGATATTTCCCACTTGAGGTGAAGTTAATTCCCATGTGAAGTTTATTCCCAGTGAAGTTAGTTCCCTGCACCTTCTCTGCGCCCTAAATATGACTTAATAGGTGGGAAATAATTTCACCCAAATTTCAGGTGAAATTATTGCTCACCTAAGGTGGGAAACAATTTCACCCGAAAAAAGTGAAATTATAATTATAACCCACTAGAGGTGAAATAATGACCCATGTGAAGTTATGACCTGTGAAGTTATGCACCCGCACCTGCTTCTGCATACACATTTATAATTATTAAACTAACATAAGACTGCAAATTGATTAATTTGTTTTATTTTTTCTCAACTCAGTTGTTCTATCGTCAAATCCTTAGTTTCTGATATCCCAAAATAGCATAACGCATAGATAACAAAAATATCGTTTTGTCGAGTTAAGCCTGTGCATTGGCAACAGGCTCATAATGTGATTTTGTAGACCCTCCATCTGTTCAAGTTTGTCCTAAAAGTTTGATGAGACTTGATTTTTTTTTCCAACAAACATCAACTTTTTAGAATATTGAAAACCTGTTGCCAAAAAGTATCGATGCATACACCATGAAGCACATAGGGGCGAAATAGTGGATTGTTTCAAATGTGCACATAACCTCATAACTAAGAAATGGTGAAAATCAAGAGAAAAATACATAATGAATGGGATGGATGAGGATGCTAGTTCAAAACTTGTATGCAAAATGTTAACTGTTGTTAAGTTTGCTACCCCGATTAATATCCCTGAAGAGGTTACACCCTCTAGAAGAATTTTCGAAAACCACAACCTAATCAAATTTAGATTTTGTAAGCTTATACAGAAATCGAGTATTGCAAAACAAATATAAGACCCTTCACAAAATTAAGCGATATAATATGTATTAAAAAAAAAATCAAAAATTTATTTAATTAGCGTTGTCATTACTTTTTGTTTAAACGGTGAACAACAATTGAATTCGAACGAAAAACTATATACAATATACTGTAGATACATTTAAAATAAGAAAGATAAGTAAAACACATAATTGTGCAACATGGTCTTTACAAAATAAAAAGGAAAAAAAGGGGAAAGCCTTTACAACCGAAAATGTCCCATTAAGTTCTAATTCTGATGTTTACACACTAAGAACTCTTTCTAAGGTCAACCTTGTACTACGAAACTTATATTTTGCATTTAATCTTTTTTTTTACTTCTGATATTTATTTAACGTTTTTTTTTGTTTAAACTTACAGTAGTTGATTTTGAATTATTGGTACTTTTAGACTTTTTATCTTTAGGAATATACCGCGAACCATGACGTCTTTGGCTTTCCCATTGTTGTTTACTTACATGGGGTCTATTGTGTTTTGTTGAATCGTATTCAGTGTCACTTTCAGTTAGGGACATTTTTTTTAATTACTTATTAATTTAAGGTCAATTTAATTTAGTGTTTAAAAATGTTAATTTTATTTATTTAAAGTTTTAATTTAAATGTGTGTTGTGTCTTCAGATTGGAGAACTATCCTAAAAAATCAATAAACGAAAATTTTAAATGGCTTTCAAGAATGCAATTAAATAAAAAAAGTAGGACATTGTTGTATTATTTAGATGTTTTATATTATATATGAGTCAGTTATTTCTTTTAATTAATATGGTTTCTTTTAAGTTTTGCATATTTTAATAATGTATTTGAGCTACTATATATACAAAATATCAATTAACATTCAATGTTACGCTTTTTATTATACATTACTTCTGTACAGAATTCAAAATGAGTTTAAGTAAAAATATTAAGAGTTGGAACTTCAAGAGAATTGGCTGTTAAATACTTTTTTTTAGAGTGTATTCGTTGACTTAACATTGTTGGGAATAACTTCGGTTTCAATAACAGTGAATTCATATACTATTTTCCTCTATTCAGGACCGAAGAGTCAAATATAAGAACTCACAACATCCTAATCATCGTTTTGTCAATCCAAATCAAAAATTGGTAGAATAAGGCGATGAATATAAATTGATAAAATTTAACATCCTTCGTACCTTCTATCTATTTATTGACTTGAAAATATTCAAACTAAAAAAGCTAAGAGCATGGATAGTGACTATTTCCTTGATCAAATTAAGGATTGCTGTTGAGACAAGTAGGTATTCTGACAAGGGCCTGGAATGGTCTGTCTCGTTTTTATTAGACGTTAAAGAGTTATCTCTGATAATCATAATCTAGTTCATCGAATTATTGAAAAAAGAGTTAGTTCGAAATAGTACAAGAAAAAAACACTAACATGTCACTGAAGAATAGCTCTTGTAAAATGGGCGCAATGCATCAAAGCAGTGCCTGTGGTATAGTGATTCATGTCCGTTGGCTGTAATGCAGAACGTGTGGTTACGTGCTCATAAAGTTCTTATTCCATCTTTCACGCGTAGGTATACTGTATCCTTCTAATAACAGAAAAAAAACTTCCAAGGGTATCAAATCTGTCATGCATAAAAGTGCTTCTTAGCTTCGTTTCCGTGCGTCGTTCATAGTCGGCAGTAAATTTAATGACCCCTTCAATTCTACACACGCACTCAGGAAATTGTTGATGAGTAAAATCCACTTAGGCCTTGCCTCTCCAATAGCTGTCGCAACCCTATTTATTATTTAATACTTCAATACTTTGAATTAAGAAAAGCAGTCGTGTGGATGCTCAAGTCCAACAGATCCTCCTTAAACATTTTATAGAACACCAAAGGAGTTGATAAATAAAAACGTAGATATCTTAACTGTCGAATAAATATTTCGTTAAACGATTTGAAGTTGACATTCAATTTTCGATGACAGGCAAACAAGAAAATTAGGTTAAGTATAAGTATACACTCTTAATCCATGCATGATGAAGCAGGAAAATAAAAATTATGTTCTGTTCTATACAGAATGGTCAAGCATTTAAGAATTTTTATTTTGAAATGAATGCCAATTTTATGCATTCTTGGAAGGTGCCACCCTCATCATCCTTGCCTGCAAACTGCAGTCAAAGAAACCAAAACATTAACACCTGCGCAAAAATGTTATGTCCGAGGCGGAATAATTTAACTAGTACGAAAGTACCCAGTTTCTTCTACTTGCAAATTAAACACAGAGCAATTTCTCTAGCGGAAAATTAAAGGACTCAAAGTCTTATTCAATTGAAACTGTAACCTTACATCAAAATACATCATAATTAGCTTAACCAATCTCATTGCCAAAACGAAAATAAATTAAAATTCATTTCCTCGTCTCAAAATTATGATTAACATATAATTTATTATTCCTCCACTGTAATATAATTCTTAATAACAATATAATTTATGAAAGCAACAAAAAACTAAGTCAAGGCTTTTAAAGGTTGATAGATTCTTGACACAGATTTTTTGTTTTCTATTCAATCACTTACGAACAAATTGTTCTTGTTTTATTGAACGAGAGTGAGACAGAACCAATATTCCATAGTACCTAAGTTTATCAACGAGCAGGGAAACCACTTTAGACCATCTCTTGATAAATCCATTATCCTTTTTTGTTGTTTCAGGTTTTAATTAAAATATTAATTTACATACGAGGAGGACTTATGGCACTCAAAAATTTTAATCCATGGAATTTAAAAATAAAATACTTGAAGGTTGAATTAATAATTTGAAAGTATCCACTTGACCTAATTGCTGTTGAAAAACATTGAGTTCTAATCAACAAAAGCTTTACAGTTCATAACTTTTTGTATAATTTTCTGTTTGCACAAAAGTAACCGAACTAACGTCTATAGGTACCTCATATCTCGAATCGATTTCAGGTAGTTTTTCCAAGAACTCTTCTACCATTCTAGCTCTCCCGTTTAAAAAATTATCGAACTTCCTGACGGATAAGATTAATTTCTCAGCTTTCCACCTTCTTCAAGAAACACACACACTTGTTGCAAATTAAATAATCCCAAGAAAATAAACACATAAATTCTCTTCTAGTCACAACCAACGAACACGAAATTTCACTTTCACTCTCGCACCAAACCGAATCTGAATAGCTAAATTCCAACACTGAAGACTAAACCACGAATAAACCGAATCGCCGCCGACGAACGATTCTAAAAACAAACAGAATTCCCTCGAGGAAAATCTTCGTATAACGGTGATAAGTACCAAAGCTACCACCAGCAGCAGTAGCAGCAGGAGCGGCAACTACAACTATAATACAAGAGAATGCAATAGTATGAGTGTGAGATTCTGCTCTAAAAAAATTTATATACAAAAGAAAAAAAAAAGGACGAAGCAGAATAAAAAATGAGAAATAAAAAATCACAAACACAAACAAATACAAAAATATTAACAAAACAAACTACCGAGCAAGAACATTAAAGAACCAACCCGTCCTATGAGTAAAGTTATAAAAAAAGGAAAAAAATCCAGCGTGTCCTCATTTTACCCCAACAATCCAACAACATCCTGTGCAACCACCTCATTTCCTCTCCCTTGGATTCAGCACTTTCCATCGCCTTCACAATCTGCACAAGCACAAAGTAGGTACCCACTCCTGCTCAGCCTGTTTCTGTGCTGGATGCTTTGGATGTGCCTGATGCTCGATGCTTAATTCTGATGCTGGCTCTGGCTTGCTATTGCTATTTGATTCAGATTCTGGCTTGGGCTGCTGTTACGATGATTGCTCTCCAAACGAGAGCTC
The DNA here is from genome assembly GCA_943590905.1 of Sphaerophoria taeniata. Taxonomy (NCBI): domain Eukaryota; kingdom Metazoa; phylum Arthropoda; class Insecta; order Diptera; family Syrphidae; genus Sphaerophoria; species Sphaerophoria taeniata. The sequence goes on from OX016541.1 coordinate 141,101,294, forward strand.
GCTGGGTTTCCTCGAAAGGTCCTTGCGTTAATTCTTCTTGCATAAATGTTTCATTCGAACGTACAATGGTGATGTGCTGCCAAGCGTGACGGAACAAATCCGCTCCGCTCCTATTGCTCATCATAAGTCATAATGCATCCATATTCCATACACGAAACACGACTACTACAACGAATATGCTATTCGCATCATCATTTATGGTTCATGTGAATAGGTTGATGCGAATGTGAATGACTACGAAGGTAACCCAACGACCTGACTCTATCAAAAGACCACGAGCAGTTGTGGGGCAAATATTTTCAAAGCGATTTGGGCGGCTGGCATCCCAAGACTCGACTCGAGGGCTTCCGTTTTTGTGTGTTAATACGTATGCTTTTCTGTTGTCTCAAGTTGGGGTGTTAGGTATTAGGTGTGGATTGGTGGGCGGGGATGTGGGAGGCAGTGACAGATGAAGTGAGAAATGGGCTGGAAGGCGAACACATTTTTTAATTTGTCGGTGGAGTTGATTGGAGCTTGATTGATAACTGTTGGAAACAATAAAGCTTTGTTTTTGTGAGAAAAGTGTTTTCGATGAGTAATTGCTTTTTGCGAACAGGGTGAGTAAGTTTAAAACACTAAAAATTGTTGGTTTTTGTTGATAAAAATGGTCAACCAAGGGTTGAGACAAATCTAGGATCCTATAACTTCGTTCATTCAGGAAATCCTTAAATGAGTACCACCCTATTTAAAAGTGCACAGTAAGTTTTTTTTATTGTTTCCCAAAACTTCAATTGTTTTGAATTTAAATAATTCTTTTATTTTGCTCCCAGCAGAAAACATCTACAAAAAAAAGAAGAAAAATAACAACAAGCTTGTACAATGCTTAAGAAAGTGTTTTACATGTTTGATAAAAAGAGCCCAAAACGAGAACTCCTCAGTATCCTTGTTGAAAGTCGCTGAATTTATTTAAATACAAAAATGAGAGGACTGAAAGTTACTCTTTTAAGTTTCCGAGGGTGCAGAGTAAATTAAGAATTGACATAATGAGTTACACGGAACTAAGATGTGAAGCATTCATTTTCCTTGCTTTGTAGGAAAATGCATTCAGCAAAAATTTAAAAAAAAAAAACGAAATTGCATTTGAAAATCAAAGTGTTACACACTTGTGCCTAAATGAGATAAGTTTCAAGGATATAATCTCATGAATGTGCACGAGTGAGACTTTTAATTATGTTGAGATGTTGAGTTATAATTTACCTTTTTTTTGAAAGGGTTTCTTTAGAAAAACGTAGAGAAATATTTATTCCACGACATTAATAATTACAGAAAAAGACTCTGTTGCACGTAAAATTAGAACTGAGTCACGTAATATGGACACTCAAAAGGAATAGCCCAAAGAATGAAAATCAACTTCAGATTACAAGAAAGTTGAAAAGAGCTAAAAATAAACAAAACCGACACGTCAAATCAAAATCCCACTTTTTTCCGAGTATTATTTGCCCGGAAAATCCTACCTTTTTTATGAGAACCTACAGCGAAATCGAGATCTGACCTTTTTCGATTTTTCTAACGGCCCTAAATTAGGCCACAACTTAAAAAAAGAAAAAAAACAGAAGTATTAGGAGACACCAAATGCTGAGAATCATGAAGAACGAAGCATTACAATTCTTCGTTCAAATAATTCCATATAAAGCCTAGTACGCAGATCGAGCTAAATTTTAGCTTCCATATGAAATTCTCTCCAAAATTTAGCGGAGCTAAAATTTAGCTGAGCTTTTTAGCGAAGAGGTACGCAGCTCTAGCTAAATTTTTTTTTTCGTAACTCTACATAATCA